>OV049862.1:15451478-17851478 GCA_920104075.1 Melanargia galathea
ACATACATACATACATACATACATACATACATACATACATACATACATACATACATACATACATACATACATACATACATACATTGACTGCTAAAATCATAACCCTTCCTTTTGGCTTTGCCGTAGTCGGGTAAAAAGCACTAATTATCTTGTTAAACCAATTTTTATCTTCTATCTATAATATAATAAAACTGTAACAGATCCAATTCTGTACATTGAAGATATTTTGAAAATTTTTATTGGAGGGCACTCTATAATCGATACTGAAGCCAAAACTGCAATTTTTTTCATTTTTGTCTGTCTGTCTGTCTGTCTGTCTGTCTGTCTGTCTGTCTGTCTGTCTGTCTGTATCTTGGCCGCGCATCACGCCGAAACTACTGAATGGATTCGAATGAAACTTGGTACGATTTGAGTTTATACTCCGAGGTAGGTTATAGGATACTTTTTATCCCGAAATTCAGCACGGTTCCCTTGGGAGAGGGGAAGAAAGTTAAAACGTGTATTTAGCTGTAATTCATTAACGGGTAGTTCGATTTAACTCATTCTTTTTTTGTTAGAAAGGTAGTACTTTAAGTATTGCCCCGTAAATATTTCAAGGTCATAGGTTTTTTAGTTTAGAAATGACAGACATTTATTGGGTTCCAATAACTTGGGACCCGGATCTTTGTATGTACGGCTTATTTTAAACTGGCGTGCGTTTCAATTTATGTTTGTTGTTCTGTCTATTTGTTCCAGCTAATCTCCGAAACGGCTGGATCGATTTTAATGGAACTTTCAATGGCAGATAGGTGATGTTATATGGAATAACTTCGGCTACATTTAGTTTAGGTACAAAAAAGGATTATGGGATCCAATCCGATCCTATATAAAAACCTATATAACCACGCAGACGAAGTCGCGGGGGTCAGCTAGTAAATCATAAAAATAGTCATTTAAACAAGTATAAATTACAAATTTAAAAACCCCCGACATTCGCCATTTTGTGGTGGCGGACATCTTGGATTTGCATAGTGGTATTCTAATAGTCAAGCCCTTTCATTTGATACCCATAATATTGAGGGTGTTGTGATAAAATATGCAATCCGCCATTTTGTAGCGGCGGCTATCTTGGACCGATTTTCATCAAACATAGCTAACAATACTCTCGACTGATTCACCTTTCAAACGAAAAAACCGCATTCAAATCGGTTCACCCGTTTGAGCGCTACAGGGGAACAGACAGACACACACACACAGACACGTCAAACTTATAACACCCCGTCGTTTTTGCGTCGGGGGTTAAAAAGAACTCTTGAAAAAATAATCCTTTTTAAACAGTGCCTTTTTAGAATATTTTCAATGTACATAAATACTGGTCTTATAATTTTGTTGCATATTAATACTTAAGACTATAGGTACCATAACTCTTTGGTACCATATTATTCCTTATTCTCATAGTATTATGAACCATTTTGCGACAATCGCATGTGGTAAATGGTGCAGACGAAATCATTAATCGTGTAATACTAAATCACTAAATGGATTACCTATTGCTAAATTGACCATCACGGTCACATTTGAATTTTTATTGCTCTTATTTTCTTATTTATCAAACTAATCTCCTTGTTTCAGCGCGTATATAAATAATCAACAAAAATTAAAACAACCTATCGAAAATCTACTACCTATAATATATTACAGATTAATCTACTTAATAAGTACATAAAATTCTCGTATCCATAGCGTTTGTAACAAAACTCCTCCAAAACGGCTTGACCGATTCTTTTTCGATGAATTTTTTTGTGTAGGTACTAGGTAGATCATAATATATTTAATAGGTCTGAGAATAGGTCAGAAACGATTTTTCATACCCCTATGTGATAAGGGTAATAGGTTTCCGGCATCGTATCGGAAAGCTTTCGCTTAGCGGCACGGCTTTGCCAGTAGATTGGTAACCAGTCACGACCGAAGCCTCCCACCAGACTAGGCATGAGCCAATTTAGAATTGCAAACTCCTAGAATGACCCCAGCTGGCACGCGCGCACGAGAGAGGTCGTCACACGACAAACAGTGATAAATTATAAGCACAGAGTACCTACAGAGGGGAAGCTTCTACAAGCGGCAAGCTATAGGTAGATTTACTACTCGTGTGTTATAAGTATAGGCTATATTCTATCGAATAATTTCCTTAACAGATCGAAGATAAACATCATCGTAGATTTTAAGCCTTATCACAAAAAAAAAATCAAAATACGGACCAACATTCAGCATTTCAATGCCGAGTGATTAAACAACAATAAAATTCATTAATTATATTTTATCAGATTTCCTTTCATATTTTTCTTGATAACATGTTTTTCTTAAGTATATTTTTTGAAAAACACCAGCTGATTCCCGCGACTTCGTCTGCGTGGATAGTTTGTAGAAAAAAAATCTCCATACAAACTTTATTAACCCTTTTCATCACTTTAGGGAAGGAATTTCAAAATGTCCCTCTTTGATGCACCTCTATGGTACTCAAAGGAATATTTTTTTCAAGAAATGGCCCATGATGCTAAATGTAGATTTACTGAAGCGTCGGTCGTCGGGACCTATTAGATTTTGTAGATTTTTTTTCTTATAATTTTTATTATTAGTATAGATAGATAAACAAGAACCAGAAAAACTCGAAAGTTATAACTTGGCCGTTTGCGTGGGTGGTAGATCTGACTCCTAACTAAGTAGATTACCTGTATCTAGATTAGTTGATAGAAAGAATATGGTTATAATATGTATAATGTTTCCCCTTTCTGTCGTCGAGAAAGCGTTTAGTTGCATGCTCTCATCTTCATAGATGATTTTTATTAGGTACTTCGGCTTGTGGAAATCGGCAGATTCTTTTTTTTTCGTTATTTTTGCATCATTTCCTTCAAACGAGAAAAAAATTAAACCACGCTCGAGATTCGAAAATGTCCAGATAACGTTTTTTTTTTTTTTTGCAGCTTTGTAACCCTCCCACTCTCGTACGTTACGTTCAAATAGTGATTTTCTACATATACTTTCCCACAAATCCTTAATCTGACGTGCTTAAGTATTTCTGACCATCACTTTTTTTTTACGCGCGGCACTATATAAAGGGCTTATATATGGTAGAGTTTACTCAGCAGAATGCAAGATATCCTCCCTTACGGTGATCTGCCGCGCTCGATGAAATCCCTAAATCAACAAACAAACTCATTAAAAGCCGGCACATTAGTGGTTCCTCTGGTGCTGCAAATGTTCATGGTCGGCGGTAATCACTTAACATCAGGTGACCCGCTTGCTTGTTTGCCCGCAATTTATGTAAAAAAAGTAAGTTTCAGATAAGTAGATAAGTAAACTACTTATCTGCCGCCACAGCCGGTTCCAAAAAATCGACTTTGACAATTTAGTTTTTAGCACGGAACCCCAAAAAGCATTAATTTTAATGTGTTGGAACATTTGTAATGGGTTGGAATGCAGCATAATACAAAAAACACGCGCAACCTTTTTTGTGCAAATTGTTAGCCACGAAAATAAGGACCAGTTTAGCAAGGTCGTCTATTTTCCGTTCTTCGTTGATTGAACTTATTTGTATTAGTGCGTGTTAAATTAGTTGAAACATTATCTATTTCCTGCGAAATTGACCGCGTGGTTTCACTTTACCTACAAGTATGATAACCTAAAACCACAGAGTACCTACAGAGGGGAAGCTTCTAGTAAGCGGCCCGCTGTAGGTACACTCACACATGCGCATGTTTGTCACCAACTGTACCGGTTAGTGGAACGAGCGCGCGTCCGTGAACCGTTGGTGAGTATACCTACAGCGGGCCGCTTGTGGAAGCTTCCCCTCTGTAGATTTACTACTCGTGTGCTAAAACCATGAATCTGTTAATAGTTGGTTGATTATTAAAAACATTCTTAACCCCCGACGCAAAAACGACGGGTGTTATAAGTTTGACGTGTCTGTGTGTGTGTGTCTGTCTGTTCCCCTGTAGCGCTCAAACGGGTGAACCGATTTGAATGCGGTTTGTTTGTTTGAAAGGTGAATTAGTCGAGAGTGCTGTTAGCTATGTTTGATGAAAATCGATTCAAGATGGCCGCCGCTACAAAATGGCGGATTACATATTTTTTCACAGCTCCCTTAATATGGGTATCAAATGAAAGGGCTTGACTAGTAGAATAGCAGTATGCAAATCCAAGATGGCCGCCGCCCCAAAATGGCAAATGTCGGGGATTTTTTAAATTTTTAATTTATACTTGTAAAGTTATTACTTATTAGAAAATTAGAAAATATATGACATCAAACTACCCACGTTATGTGCATCCTACCTTCCTTTATTATGTTAATGTTGTAATTTATGCGAAAGTTTGCCAGTCTTTCTATTTATCTGTCTGCAACAAACCGACTGACCGTTTGTTACTTTTTCACTGCAAAACTGTTAAATCAAAGTTGCTCACAAAGATATCTTGCATTCTGGAGACGGACATAAAATTTTTAACTTTTTTTATTCATCGACGAGTTAACTCTTGACTGCAATCTCACCTGATGGCAAGTGACAATGCAGTCTAAGGTAGAAGCTAGTTAACCTGACAGAGGTGTTGCAGTTTTTATTAAAGCCATACCTTGTTTGTACCATGTTTTGTACGCGGCATCGCACCGGAACGTTAAATGTCTTGGCGATTCTTTTTTGCCGATAGGGTAGTAACTAGCCTCTTGGCTAAAACCTTCCATCAAACCAGACCAGCGATAATATAAAAGTTATAAAATCCCAATTGCCCTTTCCGGGAATCGAACCTGGGACCTTCAACTCATGATACCACAGCGCTCAGCACTGCGTCTTGTGTTATAGCAGAAGGATTTAGAATAAATATTTCAAAGATTAAATTAAAGATAAAGTCCTTTTCATGAAAGAAGTCCCGTAGTTGCGGCGCTAGTATAGTCGTATGTCTAAGCAATTTCTGTATGTAAAACCTATTAGTTCCACCTAATGGCCGCGGGACTTCTTTCATGAAAAGGACTTTACGTATATACATAGGGAAACGTATATACTTTACATAGGGAGGTCGGATTCGCGGCAAGGGCAATTTAGGATACTATTATTGTAATTTCTGAATTGTCTCTGGTCTGATATGATGCGAGGCTTCAACCGTGGCTAGATACTAACTTACTAACCTATCGGCAAAGACGTGTCACCATGGGATTTAGCGTTCCTGTGCACGTGCAATGCCTCGTATATAAACCAATGAGGGATATGGCTTTAATAAAAACTATATACGGAACCTTTAAAAATGCAATTTTGTTTTAAAGAAAAACAATACAATGTTATTGAAAATAAACAACACTGCTAAAATATTTTATTCATTTTCAGCGACTATAGAGGAATAAATAATAAATAAGGCATTGATGTGTTGTTGTGTGACACTACGTACATATTTTTAACAAATTAGTTAAATAAGTTACAATATTATTAGTATAGGCACTAGGATCCCGCTATACAGCGACCTTCACCGAGATGTTTAATTGATGAAACGTATTTTATATTTAATTTAATATGTCAATAAATATATTGCATATGGGTTGCCTAACAAATTTCAGTCCAGGATATGATTAATTAATAATTATAAAAAAAAAAATTAAAACATTTCACCGGTTTGATTATTTGACAAATTCATAATGAAATAATCTTTATTGTCATTTAATTTTAATTCAATAATCAGACCGGTGCAAAATGCTAGTATCGATTTACCTGTTTATTCACCTGGCTACCCGAGAGTTGTGACCGGAAAAGAATAGGCAATCTAACGTTTGCATATTCTATGGGCTTCATACTTTCGATTGGTGTAGAATTTGTCTAATAAAATCAAACCAGTGAAATGTTTAAATTTTTTTTTTAAATTATTAATTAATCATATCCTGGACTGAAATTTGTTAGGCAACCCATAAGCAATATATTTATTGACATATTAAATTAAATATAAAATACGTTTCATCAAATAAACATCTTGGTGAAGGTCGTTGTATAGCGGGATCTTAGAACATATAGTTTAAAAGCTGAAAGCCTACTTGACATGCACTAGTTTTATCTATTTAAGTATATATCTTTGGAATTATTATTGAATAAACTACAGTTATTACATTTTTAAATCTAAACTTCAATGAGATTGTGGTTCTTCCTCTGGTGTTACCATTACTTCAACAGCATCTGCTTCAGATTTCGTACTAACTTTTTCTACTTCAGTCTCCACATTATTCGTATTTGTTTCTTTAACATTACTTTCCACAGAATTATTTGACTCACTTGCCACTTCATTAGCCTCAGGTACACTTTGTGCTTGGATATTAGGTACTGTAATCGTAATCACCTCATTTTCACTCTCTTTTAAAGATTCAGGTACCTTATTTACTTCCAGGGGGCGAAATATTTCTTGTAAAGATGAAGCCTTTTTTTCTGTGGGAATTATTCTGTTAAGATAAACTAAAATATCTGACAAGGAAACAATTCCTATAAGTTTATCATCCTTATTAACTAATAATAAACGATGACTTTCAGTTCTAACTATTATTTCTAAGGCCTCATATAAGGTAATACTAGAAAGACATTTTTGTAGTTTCTCTTCCCAGTCTTTCTTTTTATTTCTCACCTCGCCAATCGTTAAAGACAAATTTAGATATAATTTTTCAGCAACTAAATTCAATACTTCATATTTTGCATATACATCGATGAGAACTCCATTTTCATCTAAAATAGGTAAGGCTGAAACATTTTTTTGTAATAATAGCTGAAAAGCTTCTTGAATAGTAGTATTATCAGTGACGGATATAATATCTTCATATGTTCCTATATTTAAATCCATCATATTCTTGTGAAAAAATGTTAATTCAGGAAATTCGTTTAAATATACAAACAAGAATCGTAATATTCTTTTGTGAGACAAAATATATAATACATCTCCAGTTAATGGATCCATCATGAGGAGACGATGAACTCTATGTTTATTAAGCAGATTAATAGCTTCATGTAGAGATTGATCTGGGCTAACACTACATAAAGGTTTCCTTGTTGGTCGTAAAATTTTACGCCAATTATGAAGCGTATGTTTTTCAAAGTCATCCATTGACAAATTTTCTTTTTCATGAAGTAATAGAATTCGAATGAAATCAGTGACTGTAATCATTCCTACAAGCAACTTCTTACTAGCGTCCCACAATGGAGCGGATCGAATACCATGTGAGACGAGTGTAGGAAAAGCTTTTTTTACCGGAAATTGAGTGTCAAATATGATAACTTTTGCTGACTTCGGCAGTATCTCATAACATTTATGATATTTAAAAAAGTTTAAAAGTAGCCTTGTTTTATCTCTTCCACCTAACGATATTTGAACAATAGATAAGTATGGATCGTATTTAGGTAACCCACGAACTTCTCTAAACAATTGCTTAGCCTGTACTGGATCTAAAGAAGCGTATGAATTTTTATGGTAAGTGGGAGAAGTAGTTCCTATGGAGGAACGACGAATTTGTTTTGTATTCTTCTTTTTTGTAACTTCAGTCGCACTTTGATCAGATTGTGAGTGTGGTTTACTTCTAAAAATATCCATGACCCTTGTGATTGGGCTAGACCTTCGAGAAGAAGCACCAGTTACCGTGTAATAATACTTTTTATGAGACTCTTTAGGGTCCAAGGAACTTTGATCAGCTTTAGAATTTTCAGGAGACTCTTTTGATGTACCAGCTAAAGCACCTTTTACATTCTGTATTAGAGACTGGTGTTTTTTTGAATCACTCTTTCTTCTTATCCTAAATATATCAAAAATAGAACTTCTTGGACTAGAGGACGTTCCATGAAATGTTTCATATTCCTTCTTACTTGAAGTCTCTCTTTCTGCGCTTGATGGTCTGGACGTTTCATGTGGCTTATCCTTAAAAATTGATCTAACATGAGGCCTTTGCGATTCAGCACCGCGTGTTCCAAAGTGTATAGTATGCACGTTACTTTGTGGTAAGCGATCAGAGGGAACATTTTGGTCATCTGAGGTGGATAATGTAGTAACGACAAATTTTTTCTTATCACCAACAACCGTTTGACTCTCATTTTCCGCTTCATTTTGGTTCTTTTTCTTTTTGCGTCTTGACTTTCCATATGTGCTGCATGAAGAGTCTGACAGAGCAGCTTCATTTTCTAATATAGGATCCATAATAAGAGTATTTTATATTAATTGGTTTATTAATATTTATTCGAACCATAATCCAGAGAAGATAGCACCAATACCTGTGAACAAAAAAAGGAGATATTACAAAAAATATTTCTCCAATTTTAGAAAGTAAGTAGGTATAATAATATATTTATTCATGAAATCCACTTTGAAATCAAATGAAATTAAAATTGGAACAAACATTCAAGGTTAATTCGTTGCTAAGCAACGTGGTGACGTTTGATGCGTCAATTTGATGCACCATTATTATCATACTAATTGTTGCGCGCTCAAAATTTATCTATTGGTTAATGCAAGTTCACTGATAAGTACAGCATTTTGTTTCAGATTAAATTCACAAAATAAGTAACTGTTCAAGAAATTAGCACATTCCCGTTGACCAGACTACTACGAGACGTTTTTACTAATCAATACTTTACGAGGGTCGGTGAGCCAAACTTAACACTATTACGTAAACACTGTCACACACTTAATCTACTTTAAATATTACCTTAAATCAAATCACAACAATGAATAGGCCTCTCAAATGAAACTATTAATTTTGTATACATGGAAATAATAATATTTTACGGACATCGCGTGTAATTCACGGCAGCTCTGAATGAGCCGCCATGTTTTTATTTGGCGGTAGGGACAGCGCGCCATCTGGTTTCGATCGCTAGAAATTCTGGAAAGTCGGTTCATGACAGGAAAACGAGTACCCTACTGTACCTATTAATCCCTAGATGAATCCAGAGATGTCATTAGTCATTAAAACATTGAATTAAATAGTACCCACTTAACATATTGGTAAAAAGTAATATATTCGTGAAATAATTATATCGGAAGATAGTACCTATATGCACCTACTGAAGTTAAGTAACAGCTTTTTTAGCTTACTTCATATCATCAAAAAGGTGCCTAGATTCATATTTATATAAAAATGTTATCATAAAACACATATACCTAATAGAATAACAACGAATTTTAAGCAAATAAGTAATAATTAACTTAAGTAAGTTTTAGACTTTTTACTTAAGGTTTAGATTAATATTTATTTATTGTTTTTATGTATAATTTCTCCGTTATTTATTTTTTCAGGACTTTTATGAAAATTTATAATAAAAACTACGTCGCTAACAAACTTCATTCATCTTTTGGAAAAACTTTATGACACACTTATCTACGTATTACAAAAATAGTATGATCTATAAAAAATCGGTCAAGTTTGCCTCCCAAAAATGACTCATTTATATTAAAAATTCATTTATTTACTTTAAACATCGGTGTTTGAGTCATAGAAATTTGTAAAAATATGTGTTGTGTACCAAACCAGCAAAGGAACAAATTGGCTGTGACAGACAGACGAGTGATCCTATGATCCTATAAGGATTTCGTTTTTAATTCGGAAACGTACGGAACCCTAAAAATATTTAAAAAATCAAACGTGAATAATAAATATGATAAAGGCGTCGTGTGTGTTTGGAACATTTTATTCGTGTTTTCATCCATAGTTACAATTTCTCTAATAAATTGAAAATTTAAAAAACCCCCGACATTCGCCATTTTGTGGTGGCGGCCATCTTGAATTTGCAATAGTGCTATTCTACTAGTGAAGCCCTTTCATTTGATACCCATATCAAGGGAGTTGTGAAAAAATATATCATCCGCCATTTTGTAGCGGCGGCCATCTTGGACCGATTTTCATCAAACATAGCTAACAACACTCTCGACTAATTCACCTTTCAAACAAAAAAAACCGCACTCAAATCGGTCCACCCGTTTGAGCGCCACAGGGGAACAGACAGACACACACACACACACACACACACACACAGACACGTCAAACTTATAACACCCCGTCGTTTTTGCGTCGGGGGTAAAAAACAGAAAAGTTCTTCTTTCTTGAACACACTTTAAAACTTCAAACCACCCGTACGAAACCGGGCCAGCCAGTAAGTCTAGTCTGATACAAATAAACCGTATGCCACCAACTGTACGCATGCGTGAAAACTGTGACGTAGAGTGTCGTAATGAATCAGTGACGTCATCAACGCGCGGCAAACGATGACGTGGCAGACGGGGTGGGCGGAGGACCCGGATCAATACTCTCCCGCTGTTAATTCTATATTCCATCCAGTGGCGCTCGAAGGGCGTCTTGGAAGTACAAATGGCCTTTCAATCTGTCACGGGTCGGCAGATCACGAGTTAGACCCAGTAGCGATGTGCTATTATTACGCGGGTCGGTCGCTCGTCAAAGAGTTAATAAGTTGCGACATTCATATCTTCAAGTGTAACAAATTATTTATTGACCCGTGGCGGATCAATGAATTTTAATTTCTCGCTCCCACGCTATTTGTTTTACTATCATCCAGCTATTATTAACAGCTGACTCGGCTCCGCTTCACGCGGATGAGTAATTATGTATCCAGACGTAAATATGAATATGTTATCTGTATAAATAAAAATTAAATGCTCTTCGTTAGTAAGCACATCACTTTAGAACGGCTTTACAGGACCAAATTGTTTTTTTTAATGTTCACAATTTTTGTTTACGGTTCTGAAGTTTTCATTCCTATTCATTTCGCGAGGACAAAGTCAGCTAGTACGTAGGTATATTAATAAATATAAATGTACCTATAATATCTTTCTCGTGAAATTCATAAAATCATAAATTCGAAATAAGATGTTCGACATGTAGGTAGGTAGCAACTTTAACATTAGACAACAAATTAAAATAACTACCTACTGCAAGTTATTTTGTAGTGCCGTTGGAATCAAGATAAGGAAAAAATCTAATTTTAGTGACTTTAACTAACATGTTTTTACTTTGTTTATGTTATGTTGTTTATGTAGGTATGTTAGCTATCTTTATAATGAAAAGTATAGACTACTTCACTTTTTAATAGCAACTTTACTATCTCAAATCAACGAAGGCATCATCAGTGACGTGTTCTTTATTCAAGCCGCGGGTTGGACTGTTTTCCTTGTCAAGATACAGATAACATCGTCTGGAACTCCAAAACTAATGTCCACAACCAGTCATTAAAATCGCAGCTTAATAACTGCTTAATCCTGACAACGCGGTGATAAATGGCTCTCAGGTAGCTTTACTTATCTTCCAAGTTGATAAGATAAATCTCATTTTTGTGCCGTTGCAATGTACCTACCTACTTACGTAGGAGCACACGAGAAAGTTCATAAAGTTCAACTAACTACTCTTAAAATAAATAAATAAAAACGACCAAGTTAATTCTATTCATTTTCATATAGGTATAGCAATGTGGAATCTTCTGAAGCGATACAATAAGACGAAATCTTTTTAGGGTTCCGTACGCAAAGGGTAAAAACCGGCCAAGTGCGAGTCGGCCCTCGCTCTTTTAGGGTTCCGTACATAACTATGAACAACATAATATTTTGTTTACATAAGAAATATTTCATTTCCGAGCATCGCAACAAACCGTGAAAGGAAAAGCCAAAAAATGTTAATTGTGATTTGATCACAGCTTAAAAACTACTTTATGAATCGTTGTTTTCAGTATTTGTTGTTTTAATACAGTACCTATATGGTACATAATATGCCGAAATTTCACATGCCTAACCTAACTGATTTAGTTTTTGAGATAGCCTCCGTCATAATCCAACTTTGACCCCCCCACCTCCCCATTACCTTATTTTTTAAGAAAAAAAATAAAAAATATATATATTCGTACTCTAGTCAATAAGTTCTAATGATTTTGTGGTTGTGAAAAAATTATACTTACACTCGATTTTCATGTTGCATTAAATACATCAAAAGAAAAGCTATTATAATAAGCCATTTATGAACCTACCTAATGGCTAATGCCTGGTCTACACAATGATCCATCGCTGACCTATCAAATGGTCGGTGAGATGGCTATGCGATGGTTGCAACACATCTACACAATGCGGCCTGTCACACTATCAATACCGTATCGCGATCCACGGATCGCGGTTTTCAAGACCATCCGGAAATCCATCAGTATTGACGCAAAAAAGCGGCCAAACCATCAATAATCGCGTATCGCGGATCGCGTGATAATACTGATAGTCTAACACCCTCCGATGGCCCATCGCGATGGCCCATTATGTAGGGTACCTATATGTTTACAACATGCACAGCTATATATTATCATGTAAGTAGGTAAGTAATTACCTAATTAATGAAGTACTACGTAACTTTATTGCTATATGTAAATAATTTAATTGGTGGAATGCCAGATTGATCACAATGACTTTTAAACATAAAATCTCGGTTTAAGTAAAAATGAGGGTAGAAAGTTTGTATGAAAGTCCTATGTTTTTAAAGTTACAGTCCTGAAAATCAGCATTTAGATTACTAGTTTTAAATAATAAAAACCTGTATATCTTATTTTGAAAAATCTTCCCTTAAGGGTGGTAAAATAGGGGATGAAAATTTTTTAAGTGAAGTAATTACTGTTACGATTAACTTGAAATTTGGAAGGTAGGTTTTTATAGGGCGGAGATGATTTCAGCCTAGAAAATATTTTACGAAATTCCTCCCCTATGAGGGTAAAACGGGGATAGGACAGTTTTATGAAAGTTCTGTTTTTGAAGTTACAGATACGAAAATCGGCATGTAAGTTATTAGTTTTAAATAATAAAAACCTATTTAAATTATTTTGGTAAATCTCTTCTTAAGGGTGGTAAAATAGGGGATGGAAGTTTGTACAGGGAAGTTTGAATTATTGTTATTATCAACTTAAAATTCGGAAGTTAGTTTCTTTATATAGGGGGTAGGCATCAGCTAAGAAAAATTTGACGAAAATCCACTTCAAAGGGGGTAAAATGGTTTACGACATCAGTTTATGAACTTAAATATAAAACAGGGATCCTGTACTAATTATTATGGGTCATAACTACAGATTGACGTGATTTTTTGCGGTTGCAATTTTTAGGTGGAAACCAGTTTTAACCAAAGGGTTCTCGTGGGACTTTTGGAAAACCTAATACCGCGGACGAAATCGCGGGCAACAGCTAGTACTTAAATATGACTCGACATTTAGACCCCTAAAATATAAAAAAAATCTTATTGTAAGTAATTTCCCTACGTACCATTGTAAAATATAACCTAAAAGTGCTTGTTTTTATAAAATACTTACTTGCCAATCATCTAACTGTACTTATTATACAAGGCAATGTTGGCCTTGATGTCATTAAACCCAAAACAAATTCTAATTACACAACGAAAAACGTTTACAATGGTATTTTTGTGCCATCACTATGACTTAAACATAACCTCAAAATTGACAAACAACAAAGGCAATAATACTCACAATGGAGATCATCCGGAATCCGAACCCCTTTTCGCACTGTTTGTAATCACTTCTCACACGCACACGCACATCGACAAAGTGCACCCGTCCTGGCAGTTTGACAGAACAGTAGGTACACTCACGTCAGTGTGACCACATTTAAATTGGTCAATCTACTTCTGCAGCTTCAAAAAACTACCGAAATATACCACAGTTTTGGTAAAAACTACCACAAATCTACCTCACTAATATGATAAAATGGAGATGAATCATGAAATAAAACTATATTTCATTAGAGTCTGGCCAACGAAAGTAGAAAATCATAAAATGCCGATAATTTTAAATAAGATTGTTGACGTGGAAGAATATTGCAATTGTAGGCTTTACAAAAGGCATTGTCTCCTTCCGATGATTTAGTCAACCACTTTGAAAATAAAGAGTTTTGCTCCCACTCCGTACGATATTGCCTTCCGTATTTTCTTTTCATGGCAATAAATTAAATTACAAAACAAAAAAATCGCTCTCGATATGTGCTCTTCAGCTCATAGTACTCGTAATCTTGTATTAAGTCGTACATATAGGTAGGTACATTAAGTTAAAAGTTTAGGTAGACGTGCCTACTTGCGAACGGGCAAAGAAGATTAATAAAACAAGACTAGCTATGACCTGTTATGGATGGAGAAACCCCGCCCCAAAAATCTTACTAAACAGAAGGTTGCCATATACTTGATCCAAAATCTACCAAATCTATCGGAGAAAAAATCAAAAATGTGTAATTATACCAAAATCTACCCAACAATTTTTAACTACCACAACAAGCCTTAAATCTACCAAAAAAGTAGAAATCTACCACATGTGGTCACGCTGACTCACGTTTGACAGTAATAATTTGTAACACAGATTTCTTTAACACTGGGCGATTGCGCGCTCATATAACATGGCCACTAGGGTAGTAATTGATGAAAGCACTACTGTTTTGTAGGTAAAGACCGCCATGCCCAATTAGTACAATTTACAATCACACTCAATGTTCGGACATTATGCGCTGACGGCTTCGGACCAAGCTAGTCGCGTTGATTCACGTAATAATTCTCTCGCGGACCGCTGATGCCGCGCGGAGCGCTGCGTTCGCGCTGAGTTCGCGTTTCAATAATGTGAGCCGCACACACGCAAGTGCCCTGTATATGCACAACACACACAACAAGCGCGTATCAAATATAAATGACGCAGCGTGTGGTTCATTTTTTTACGATAATAAAATTCTCTTATCACACATTGTGGCCAATTCTGTTGTACACAATCTCTAAACCTAAACTAAAATGACAGGCCTAAATCTATTGCTATCCTTTTCTGCAGTGAGCACTGTGAAAGAGATAGGAATAAATTTAGACCTGTCATTTTAGTTTAGGTTTAGAGATTGTGTACAACAGAATTGGCCACAATGTAAAGTTTTTATAATTTAGGTTTAGGTTTTAGGATTCCGTATCCAAAGGGTAAAAACGGAGCCCTAATAATTAATGTCACTATACTGTCGGTCTGTCCATCCGCCGGTCACAGACGCTCTAGCTCGCAGACGAAATGAGTTACAAACTTGAAATTTTGGTTTTTGGTATAGAACCAAAATCAAATATTGAATTAGTAATTGAATTAAATTATTTTTCAGAGGGCTCCCATACATGAAAAAGGAGCCAGAATTTTTTTTTCTTACCCTAGGTTATGGGGTATTATTGTTTAGATCTTTTGCTTAAAAAAAAAGGAAATGTGGGGCCTTCAAATTTGTCAGTTTTAGACCATTTTTGTGATGGGGGCTATCTCAAAAACTAAACCAGTTAGGAATATGAAATGTCGGTATCTTATGTAAGTACCACATTAGACTGTATTTAAACAACAAATACTTACTGAAAACAACGATTGCGATGTCTATCTCGGAAATTAAATGTTTCTTACACCCAAAATATTATGTTGTTCATAATTATGTAAGGAACCCTAAAAGAGCGAGGCCCGACTCACACTTGGCCGGTTTTTACCCGACTACGGAAAAGCCAAAAGGAAGGAAGATTTTAGCAGTCTATGTATGTATGTATGTATGTGGCCAATTTTTGTATGAGATTCTGTGTGTACCACCGTAGCGCCTAAACTACTGGACCGATTTTGATGAATGAGGTGTCAATTGATTCTTTGTTATGGTCCGGATGACATAGGCTACATTTTATTCTGTTTGTCGTTACGTACTAGTACCTATATATTTATTTATTTTATAACTATTTATATATATATACAAACACTAGCTGATGCCAGCGACTTCGTCCGCTTGGATTCTTATAAATCTCACTTGGGGGTAGAATTTCCAAAATTCCTGAAACACGTAATTCTTTATTTTTAACTGAAAGTAAAAATACCAATTTTCATTGATATAACTTTAAAAATTACGGACTTTCATACAAACTTTCATCCCCCATTTAACCCACTTGGGGGTAGTTTTTCCAAAATTCCTTAAACACATAATTCTTTATTTATAACCGAAAACCTAAATACCAATTTTTATGGATATAACTTGAAAAATGACGGACTTTCATACAAACTTTCATCTTTTATTTAACCCCCTTAGGGGAGGAATTTCCAATAATCCTTTCTTAGTGTGCGTCTTCGTCATAAAAGGAAGCTACTGTGAAAATTTCAAGTTTCTAGCTTCAGTGGTTTAGGCTGTGCGTTGATGATCAGTCAGTCAGTCAGTCAAGACAAGTTTCTTTATATTATTATAGATATAGATAGTTTGTATCCTCGACTTGGATAGTCAATTCCAACTTCATTTAACTACCTACAACTAGGTACCTATTAGGTACCTACTCTTGTTCTGTTATAGAACTTGTAGCATTACTTTATTAAACGGCTAATTTTAATAATTTATTATAATATGTACTTAGGTATACATATATTTAATTATTAGTTGTACATAATATGTAGGTATACAGGGTTGCCGGATGGTCGGAGTCAGTATGAATATGGAAGAATCCTCTGTATTCCTCCGACTATTCATGTTGAGATGTCTAGGCACACGACAAAATACAAAGCCTCCCGAGAGACAGCTAGTAAAGTAAAGCTAAAAATATCAAATTGAGATTCCTACTCCGCGCTTTCACATTCATTAACTAACGTACCTAAAAAAAAAAAATTATAAGAAATTAATTATGTGCCAATAATATTGTCTCTAGCCTGTCGATTTTGAAAAAGCAACATTTGGATCAAGGATTTAAGGCTTATTTCGTGGTTTGACGACATAATCATATGTAAAGACGGTACATAACACGATAAAAACGTTTGTTTGTCTGTCGATATTTCAAACCAGTTACATGGACCGTGGTTACGACGAGACTCATTTTGATTTAGGTATATAATTTTATTATTTCTCTCGACAACAAAACTAAAATCCCGATATTTTGAAGTTTTGCTAAATACTTCCAATTTGGTAGTAACCCTATGTTTAACCTACCTGCGTAGTGTATCTAAGAGGAATGTTTTACATTGTAACGTTAATGTAGTACTAACTAGTAAGTGGTTGAGTTGTTAGCCTTATATTATGTACTAGATGATGCCCACGGCTTCGCCCGTGTGTATTTAGGTTTGTAAAAATCTCGTGGGAACTTTGATTTTCCAGAACAAAAAGTAGCCTATCTGTAGTAAGTAGTAACCCGTCCACAAAACAGAAAAATTCCGTGGGGTCCTTACGATTTCGGAATGCAATTCCTTACAGCATCAGGGTTGAGGAGTTGGACATGTACCTACTCGAGGTCATTCAACAATAAAGTCTTTAATTGGTATCCCCAATATCAATTTAAATAACCGACAGTGCCTAAATCCCATTAGTTTTGGCGATCAGATACCCTACAGCATCAGGATTGAGGAGTTGGAATCCAAATTTTTTGTAGGACAGTGTCGCAATGTTTCTCTATCGATTAAAAAAAATTACGCAAATCGGTTCAGAAATCTCGGAGATATCGGTCTACATAGGTAGAAAAACACAACTCCTCCTTTTTTGAAAGTCGGTTAAAAAAGTAGCCTATGTTACTCCCTGGTTAATTCTCTACTTGTATGTGAAAGTCCCGTCAAAATCGGTTCAGCCGTTCCAAAGATTAGCCCGTTCAAACAGACAGACAGACAGACAGACAGACAGACAGACAGACAGACAGACAAAAATTTTAAAAACGTGTGATTCGGTTATAGTATCGTTCAAATAACCATATGAGCTTAATATGAGGTAGTTATTTCGATATTACAGACAGACACTTCAATTTTATCTATTAGTATAGATTGTGATTATTCATAAGTATTTATGAACCTCATGTCAATTCTTACCTCTATACATAACTAACTTTGTCTACTCTTTAATTTAAACTCTTTCAATTTCATTTCATTTCACTTTTTCTTCAAACTTTAGCAAAATTAAAATTCACTATCATGTAGTTCTAACTAAGCAAAAAGCAGTTCTAAATTCTATTCTAACAGAACCCTTTTTGAACGAAGTTTTTTTTTTTTTAATGTTATCTTAATTAAGAATTAAACTTCGCTTGTACCTATAATGCATAGGGCTCGAGAAAAACACCTCTTAAACATTTAATATGTAGATTCGTCTATCTCCCAGCGTCGTGCCCATAGAAATCCTAATAATAAGGCATCTATTTATTATTGAGGTCGTGAAACCTACTATTAATCACATAAAGACAATTCTTTTGGCTACTTTTGTCTACCCTTCTTAACATGTGTAGAATTGTAAGCACCATTCCGAACCAGTGGTAGATTCATTTGCCGATTCAAAAGCACTTGTAAAAGTTTATCTGAATAAAAAATATATCTTAGACTTGCCTTTACACGAGTTTAAGAACTCTATTAAAAGTATGCTCATAAAAAAAAAGCTTATTATACAATTGAAGATTATATTATAAACGATAAAAAAGCTTGGATTTAACTCGTTCCAGCAATGCGCGAGACGGCATTTCAATCATGTACATTAATAATAATAATTGTTATAATGTTATTTTTAAAAAAGAGCAACCGCCGAGTTTCTTGCAGGTTCTTCTCGGCTGGAACTGCATTCCGAACCTGTGGTAGATTCAATTGACCATTCAAAAGTACTTGTAAATGTTTATTTGAATAAAAAACTTTTCTATTCTATTCTATTCTATTGTACCTAAGACGCGTCTGGTGGAAGTCATTTTTTCCAACTTTTAGGAGATCTGAAACAACTAAAGACGATTCTAAGCATTGGGGCCCATTTATAACGTAAATATGCTAATATTTCACTGATCTCTTCTACTTAAATTCAGGATACAATCCGATAAAGGCCTTTATCTAACACTTTCGTTAAACGCCAAGATTTTGAAAGCGAAATTCAAAAAGCGCAAATAAAATAAAATGATCAGGACTTTGATAAAATTGCCGAAAACATGCTTGTAAGTACGATTTCAATGAATAAAAATCCTTTTCACCATCTGTAAACCCAAAGAAATTAAATTAAAGTAACGAGAGACATATACCACATCGTAGAGTGCTTTGCTTCTTTTGCAATCAAATATCTAGATATCTGATTGCTAAAGAAAGAATATCCTCAGTCGATGATATCTAGATACTATCGACTGAGGATATTCCTGCAAGTTGATCCCTTTTATATTTAAAGACAAGCGGACACCCGCGACTTCTTTCGCGTGGATATTGGTTTTTAAAAATCCCGTGAGAATAATTTTATTTTTCCTAAGCTCCTTTGAGCTCATACCTTGCTAAAAACTCTTAAAAGTTCACTAGCGGATGTTTAGGTAGATCAAAATGTAAACATCCGCCAGTAAAAGTCCCATCAAAATCGGTCCAGCCTTTCAGAGATAAGCCAGTAATCTTTAAAGTATCTCCTTTCTAACAAAAAAATAATTAATGAAATCGGACCACGCGTTAACGAATTACAGCTAAGTACACATTTTGATCTACAGGACAGGAGGGGACTTTCATCCCCTCTCCCAAGGGAACCATGCTGAATTTTGGGATAAAAAGTATCCTATATGTTACTCCATAGTATGAACTTAAATCATGCCGAGTTTCATTTCAATCCATTCAGTAGTTTTTACGTGATGCGCGCACAAACATACAGACAAACAGACAAACAGATAAGCAGACAAACAGACAAAAATTTCAAAAATAGCTTTTTTACGTTCTATTACTTATCCTTAACATCCCCCAGTTATTATTTTGCAAAAATCTTCAATGTACAGATACGGCAATTCTACGATTTTATTATATGTATAGATATAGAAGAAAAAGATGGAGGACGGATACAAAAGATAAGATGTACCTAAGCATAAATCGCTCGCGATCAGACTGATTTAGACTTTCAACCAAGATTTTTTAAAACCCGATGATGTCTACCCGAAGTCTATACGTAGGTACCTACTAGCAATTCCCACCTATCCGTGATGAGTCTTTTGTCGTGAGCCGGCATGCCGTACGACGGCATCGATTATAAGTAAAATTAGAATAACTGGACGTTTGCCCGCCGAGCGAGCAGCAAATAGTACTAGGGCATGCGACCAGTCGCAACCGTAGCTGTACGTATACGCGACGCGCTGAATGCGGACACCGCGGAAGAAAACACAAAACAACCCTCTGCGTCTAAAATAATACAAGAGATGCTTGGTAACTGGTTTATCTTTTGTTTTATTTCATCGTCATCACTTCAACTGACAGTCGGTCGCGTGCTGCTTGTGTGCAGCACCTTCCAGCAACTCGCTTGAGATAATAACACATAAGGAATCTACGTAGTGAGGGGTCTCCAAACGCTACGGTTTCCGGTACTAGACGACCATTGAGATTTGAGACCCCATTGTCTATAGGCTCTTCGAGCTATAGTATATACTTGCTTGCTGAATGCTGCCACCGCACCCCAATGCTTCTATAACTCCTGACTCGTTGTTGATCTATGTCAGTTATAGGTATATTCTAGTTATTCTCAACGGTTTGTTTTATTTACTTACTTTTACAAGTATATATAGTAGTAGTAAGTATTTTGTGGCAGCGGCCATCTTGGATTTGCAATAATGCTATTCTACTAGTCAAGCCCTTTCATTTGATACCCATATCTATTAAGGGAGTTGTGAAAAAATATGTAATCCATCATTTTGTAGTGGCGGCCATCTTGGATCGATTTTCATCAAACATAGCTAACACTCTCGACTAATTCACCTCTCAAACAAAAAAACGTATTCAAATCGGTCCACCCGTTTGAGCGCTACAGGGGAACAGACAGACACACACACACACATACACACACACACACATACACACACACACACACACACACACACACACACACAGACACACACAGACACGCTAATGCAGTGACATAAGATAACACAAAAATGCTTCATTGCTTTCCTTTACGATACACTTTTGAGGCTTTCAAACTAGGAAATCAAGTTTACCTAATTTCAGTCTAAAAAGCTGAAAACAAGACAACCCGTGCGAATCTGGGTGGTAAGTCAACTAGATATAAGTATATATAGTACCTACCTATACCAAACATAGGTAGATACTACATAAATGTATTGTGCACACACTTGAGTGGCCGGTTTTCGAGTGCCTACTTGAATGCCAGCAGATTTACGCGTATATCTACACATCTTAGAATGTAATTTACCAACTATAATGAGTCACAAAAAATATTGACAGAAACATGAAGTACTATTGAGATTTCGAAGCCTTAAAAATTTCAACTCAGTTATTTCCGGCATCCAATAATACGAGTGCCCTTTGACCGCGCTACATGTGTTAAGTGCCCTACAAGTAGGTAGGTACATACAGGTTTTAGTCGCAAGGTGGGCCATACTGAAAGAAAAAAGACAATTACGACGGGTATTACTGGTGCAACGTGCAAAAATGCGAAATCCGTTTTTTTAGGGCTCCGTAGTAAACAAGGAACCCTTATAGTTTCGCCATGTCCGTCCGTCTGTCTGTCTGTCCGTCCGTCCGTCCGTCCGTCCTCGGTTAATCTCAGAGACTATTAGTGCTAGAAATCTGTAATTTGGCAAGGGTATAAATATTAATCACGCCGCCACGCCAATTTTGATAAATATTTTTTTTTAGGGTAGCTCCTCTAAATGTAAAGTGGGGATGAATATTTTTTTCGCGTCTACCCCATAGTGTGGGGTATCGTTGAATAGGTCTTTTAAAAATATTTTGGGTGTGGGAACATCATTTTTCAATTTCTAGATCCGTTTGTAAAATATGATGTTTTAAAATGCTAATTAGGGTTCCGTACCCGAAGGGTAAAAACGGAGCCCTATTAATGTCACTCGGCTGTCTGTCTGTCTGTCTGTCTGTCTGTCTGTCCGTCTGTCCGTCTGTCCGCCGGTCACAGGTCTCTAGCTCGCAGACGAAATGAGTTACAAACCTGAAATTTTGGTATTTAGTGTAAAACGTTAACCCAAAATCAAATATTGAATTAGAAATTGAATTAAATTATTTTTCAGGGGGGCTCCCATACATGAAAAAGGAGCCGGAAAAAAAAAAATTTCTTTACCCTAGCTTGTGGGGTATCATTGTTTAGAGCTCATTAAGTAGAGTACAAATATATATTTTTTTAATTTTTATCTCAAAAAATAAGGGAATGGGAGGCCATCAAAGTTGTCAGTTTTAGACCATTTTTGTGACGGGGGCTATCTCAAAAACTAAACTAGTTGGGAATATGATATTTCAGTATATTATGTACTATATGCTCTATTTAAACAACAAATACTGAAAACAACGATTTATTAAATAGTTTATAAGCTGTGACCAAAATAAACGAACATTTTTTTGGGTTTTTCTTTCACGGTTTGTTGCGATGTCTAGCTCGGAAATTAAATATTTCTTAGACCCAAAATATTATATTGTTCATAATTATGTACGGAACCCTGAAAGAGCGAGGCCCGACTCGCACTTGGCTGATTTTTTTTATTAGAGTCAAGTGTCCCCCCCTCTATCAGCCAAATGGCAGTATATAGGAACTTAGGAACTTGAAAAAATTCACAGCAGTAGTATATATAATCAATTTTAAAGGAAAACTATCATGGCTAAGTAGGGTTCACAGGTTAAGGAGTTATATCTGTTTTTCGAGGATTGTGACTACGGAACCCTACACTGCGCATGGCCCGCCACGCACTTTGCTGGTTTTTATTAATACTTGATATCAGACGCCTTAAGACGATCAAAATTTTGCACTGTATTAAATTCGTTTTAAAATTGTTACCCCACTGGCAAAGCTGTGAAGCAACCCGGCCGATTCGGTAGGCGGTACGATGTCAAAGCACACGGTTTTTTCCTACATCCATCTACAAGACAACCCAATCGTATCACATTGTAGAAATTCAGATTAGGTACCCTCAGCCAAGGTCAGAAGACAGTTTTATCCGCGATTGTAGTGTATTAAATCGGAATCTGTGAAATAAGCACCGTCTTTAGCCCTTCGTAGACAGTCTGGATGTAATCTGTTTGTCTGTCTCAGTGGAATATGACTGTTTTTCAGTCCCACAGCTGGGAAAAAGCCTACTCCGTTTACTTTATAGGAATTTAGAGTTTAGATCTGCCACGCCGCTGCAATGCGGATTGATGGGCTTTATTTAATGTTCATTTAGGCACAGTAGCGATCATTATATTCTTTTCTTACGTGCATCTTCATGTTTTAAGTTGATCCATACGCCTCCGCTCGTATACCTTCTATCTTGTGATCCAATCTCTGTCACACAGGTTAAGCGTTAGCGTGACAACCCGTGAAACTCTTGGTAAATTCCGCATGAATATGAAAGTTGGAGTTTTATAATTGTAATCAACTAGGCTAATTCGATCAAGGGGAACTGGGGCGTTCGCCTCGCGACTCGCGAGTGGAGTCTGAAATAGCATACTAGTGCATTCGATCTGGGCTGTACGCTAGCCCTATAGATATCCTGGTGTGACGACGAGCCGCACCAATGCGGAAGCGGTCTGCGCGAATGGGAGCGGGATGCGACGGACGCCGTTTCGGCACCGCGACCGACCGCGTCAGCGATGCATTTGTCTCGCGGCTCGAAACTAGTGCATCTATGTGGCTCGGAATTGTGAACAAGAATTATTACTTTTGATCTTCTTTTTAGGGTTCCGTACCCAAAGGGCAAAAACGGAGCCCTATTAATGTCACTCTGCTGTCTGTCTGTTTGTCCGTCCACCGGTCACAGGTCTCTAGCTCGTAGACGAAATGAGTTGACGAAATGAGAAAATGACAAACCTGAAATTTTGGTATTTGATGTAGAACGTTAACCCAAAACCAAATATTGAATTATAACTTTAATTAAATTATTTTTCAGCGGAATGAAAATTTTTCTCAAACATGAAAAAGGAACCGGAAAAAAAAATTTTCTTACCCTAGCTTGTGGGGTATCATTGATTAGAGCTTATTAAGTAAATTACGAATATATATTTTTTATTTTTTGCTTGAAAAATAAGGGGGGCCATAAAAATTGTCAGTTTTAGACCATTTTTGTGACGGGGGCTATCTCAAAAACTAAATAGATAAAAAGGAATATGAAATTTCGGTATACCATGTACTGTATTTAAACAACAAAATATACTGAAAACAACGATTCATCAAACGACATCGTACCGGAACGCTAAGTCGCTTGGCGGCACGGCTTCGCCGGTAAGGTGGTAACTAGACACGACTGAAGCCTCCCAACGATGAAAGTCTTGAATAATTACGTAATATCCAGATCGATGTTAGGGGAAAGTCTGGTAACTTGGACCATTTTTTTTCAAATGAGTTTTTCGACTACTAATTTTAGGTTTAGACAAATAATTTTTATACGAAATGAAACAGCAGTTTATAGATTTTGTTTTTATTAAGTACAAATCAACATAATTATCATAGTTATTACATAAATCAAAAAAATGTGAGATCGGAGCTTTGTTTCAATTTAGCCAACCAGTGCTGTAAATTGGACCACAGGGTCGCTAAATTGGACTTTAATGGAATCTTTACTAAAATATATCTCAAAATAAAATACAAAATATAGATATGTATTCCAGACTATCAAAAAGTTAAATTTTGTACGTATAGTTGTTTTCACAGATCTTCATGTTGTTTCCTTTACTTTTCCAGGTTCAATTTTAATTTTGATATATTTTGATTTTACTGCAATGCTTCTAAATTATTTAAAAGGGCTTATCAATTCAATAATCGTCTATCGTAATTGTCTATCTCTTTTTTTAAATTCTCCACTGTCTGTACTTACCTATGTAAAAATAAAGTAAATTTGAAGGTCCATTTTAACAAACCAACTGTGGTCCATTTTAACCAACAGTGTGAAATGCAAGGTAAAAAAATATAACAAAAAATAACCTATCAGATTTGCCAATCAGTTTATGTCAGTTATTTGTTGATAAATTAAACTGCAAACTAATAATTTCAAACGTTATTATAATTACCTACACCCTTCGCATGAATCACTCAAAATTACATCAAAAATCACTTATTTACATTTGCGACTGCAAAACACGGACGTTAAAATTCTCAAGTAAAACAATATGGCCGATATGCAATGAAGTTAAGTGAGTATCGTACAATATTGCTACTGAAAAAATTAAAATAGTACTTTTCGAGATATGAGGGTGGTCCAATTTAACGAGTGGTCCAATATACCATACTTTCCCCTATATTGCTGGCGGCATAAACCTTGGGCTGATTGACACAAGCGTCCCCACCTCATGATGTCCGCCATTTTTAAAGTTACGTAGGTATCTACGCAAAGGGCAAAACGGAGCCCTATTAAGGCCACTCTGCTGTCAATCAGTCTGTCTGCCTTTCCTTATTTCACGGATCTCTAGCTCGTAGAAGGAATGAGTGGTAAACGTCTGGATATATTTTGCTGTAGAATGCTAAGCCATAACCAAAATTCAATTAAATTATTTTTCAGGGAGGGAGATGTGGACAGGACACAGAACCAATACACCAGAACTGAAATGACCATCAACTGTCATTCATCTTCAGTAATTCTTCGAATATTTCGAACGCATTGCCAGAAGAAAGAGTGACAATCTTGATAAGATAATGATTACTGGTAAAGGGGAAGGAAAGCCACCTCGACGAGCCGGGAGCCCGTTCTAAAATGACTATGATAATTCACTGGAAATAACAGAATACAAACCGACCGCTGTAATGGAGTCTATGACGACGGGGCCCGATGAGTTGATTGATCAAATCCTCACCGCTCTCGAACCGCAATGCCTTGGACGTGGGCATTGGGAGGCGCATCGATTGAAAGGAAGCCCGATTTGTAGAAGGGGTGTTGACCCTCAGCAATGACAATAAATATGACGCAGAGATTGAAAGAGAAGCCAATGACACCTGACAAAAATTAACAACTAAAAAAATTTAAATTGTAAGTTTATCAACCTAGATCCGAGCTGGTCCGGGATCTCTTGTTGTAAGTTATGACACAAATATAAATCTAAGACCAATTAAATACATAAGTAGGTAGGTACCTGCTATTGATTATTAAAATGAAGTCACTTGGACTCATCATTGTTCGAAATAAGGCCATCTTTTTACTGGTGACCCATTTGTAAAATAAAACCGCTCATCCGGCTAGCCTGTACAAATCGAAATGTAGAATAATAATAAAAAGGTTTTGCAAATGTGTACTTTTCATTCCACAACCTATTTTTCTTTATATTATACTTAAGTAGGTATCTATCGTAATACGATGCATGTAAAAACTAAAAGTTATTTTGTAGAATTATCTAGAACCTACATTCTGAATCTGGTCGATCAAAGAAGTAAATAAAAAACGTGCAAGAAAAGCTTTTATTTATATTGAACGAAGCTTTTGATAACAAAAGTTTCGTATACCTACTGGTTTATTTTGATGAACGTAACAAACCCCATACAAATGAACACGGGGCACGTGTTTGACCGTGAAAACGTGATAGATGGCAGCCATGGAAGGTAGCGGGCGGCGGCTGTGGCAGCGGGTGGCAGCGGCAGCGGGTGGCAGCGGCGCGGGCGTGCGAAAGCTCCGTACTAGCGATGCCGTTAGCGCAGGTTCGGGCGGGCGGCGAGGCACGAGGCGGCGGGCGGCGGGCGGACTGTGGGAGGTACCGTTAGTGACGTCACCGCCGTGACGTCGCAGTCGTGACGTCAGGAGCGGCGATATAGCCACCGGGCTCGGCGGCGGCGGCCTCAGTATCGCACCGACCGTCCGCCAGCGCGTATACTTCCGCGCGCCCCTTCGCGAACACCTCCTACCGAGCGACTGTGAGTGAGTGCGCGTGCAGTGAGTGCAATGTGCTCGGCCGCATGAGGATCCTCCTGAGCGAACTGGGACTCTCTGGCGCGTGCCTCGGACTGACCCTGGAGTCGCGCGCCGGTTCTCTGGAGCCCGACGAGCCAGCGCCAGGTCAGCGCCCGCTACACCGTCCGCGTCCTTCCAATTCTGTGTTTATTTTCGCTTTCGTTGTGTAGAACCTCTGGGTGCGTAGACTTTGTGTGGAACTGTCGTGAACATGGCCAATGGCCATAGGCTAGAATGCGAGGTGCGCTGCTGACGCCCTCCAGCCAACACTGTGGCCTAAGACAATTCCTTAGCACACGTACGTAACTTTTTTGTTTTTTTTTTATGTTATTTTTACTTAAATATATTATTTACTCGGTTACTAAAATTTAATTTTAATTGATTATATATATACTTTATATTAATTTCAATATGTTTTCAATTTTATTGCATGCTGACCTATTTTTTATGTTTGGCGAACTGCTTTTATTATTTTCGTAGTCCTCGAAAAGTTTTACCCCCGTCGGAAAATGGTAAACATATGCTCCCACTGAATGACATTGAGGTACTTAAAATCCATAAAATTAGGCATAAATAATAATAATAATCTATAGTTACTTACTAGAGATTTATAAATATAATCAAAGCAAGTTTAACAGATGAGCTAACAGTTACCTAGTGACCCATAAAAATATGGGAATATGTATTGGCCACACTAACAAGAGCACGATAAATCTGATGGAACTAATCGACGTTCTCTTTAAGCATTACAAACTGAAATTTTAATCGTATGTCCCTACCTAATTAAAAGTTTAAATCAATAATGTTCTAGCTACAGCTTAAAATTTTGCGGAACTATCAAAACCCTCTATATATAACTCTATACCTCTAACCCTATACCCTCCTAAAAAGAAAAAGCTTAAGTAACAATTTTTGAGACAGAAATAGTTTTTCTAAATAGTTATGTACTTAATTAAAATTAAATAATAACACTAAAATTAAAAATTATATAAAAACCTATGTCAAAAAAAGCATAATATGATAACAAAAAAAAATCTCTAAAACAATTGAATCAATGTGCAAAGTTTTTTCAATTTACCTCAATAACTAGGTTTCTGCACTTGTGCTGTTTCTCCTAAAGAAGACAGTACTTACAATTGAGAAATTTACTATATTAACTTTTTTACCACATACTCATAAAGTTTAAATATTTTTATTGAAAGTGCAAGTTTAAATCTAATACAGGAGTTTCAAATACTACATTAGTTACCAGGTATAGGTAGGTACCACTTTCAGAAAGGTACGTATAAGTTCCGAAGAGTTTAATCGTAAAACTATAATCAAAAGTTTAATCAATAATGTGAAGCTTCAAATTTTCAGAAATGTACATTTTAGGTACACTATCTATTTTCATTTGAGAAATTAACTAACTTAAGTATTTACCAGCTACAAGGATTTACCAGATAACACGTTAGAACTAATACAGCAGTTCCAATTTTCAGCATACATTATTATTAGTACCAACCTACATGAGTAAATTCTTCAGGTTCCGAAGGCATAACTTTCATTTTCATCCTGGATCCTGTGGCCAATCGGAAAATTCCTTAATATAAAAGATGCTGCGTAAAAATTACACTTTAATATACTTTATAATTATTATCATTTCATCATAGGAAAACTTACTAGGTAAGTACTTAATTTAATAAATGTAAACCGTATTAAACTCAAAGAAAAACTCTAAACATTTATAAACAAAAAGATTTATAAACAAAAAACATGAACAGTTGACTCTACCTATGTACATCACGAACTGGTCGATTTCTATAAAACTTTTTTTATTTACTTCATCTGCAGACGAACTTCCGCATTAGCACAGGTATTAGTTGACTCCTTGTGCGTACCAATCATCACAAGTAAAAATAGCCTTAATACTCAATATTTGTTTATGCAAAAACCTAGTGTCTATGTAGGCTTAAGAGGTCCAAGTATGACGAAATATTTCAACATAACACCGCCGGTCCGAGGAGACATATTATATTATGCCGCTTTGTTTTATTGGTATGTAGGTATATAAATTAACGAGTGGAACTAAAGTATCATAATAACGTGTTTGATTAAGGTGACTTGAATACTGAAGAAAAGCCAAATAAATAGATACCTTGCAGATAATATATGAGCTACTTACTCAATAGATACGAAATTAGTAAAAATAAACGTTTAATTTAATATTGAAACAGCAGCAAGAATTATTATCTTGTGAGACATCATTCCCAATAAAAATAAAAATTCATTTATATTTATTTATATTATACAACACCACCAGTATATTAATTTATTGCCTTACATCACGTTACATTCTCTCGTTTTTATTCTTATCATGCACTTTTCATATCCTAAACACTATATAATATACCTATATTATTATGCCGCTATCAAAATTTTTCTCACAGCCCCGAATATTCCGGTCGTCTATTTTCTTCGAGGTTACATATGAAAAAGTAGAGGTAGGTTACCTTTAAATAATCAAATAGACTTTTAAATAATCAAAACATCTTTTCATTTTCCAATAAATAACAATACCTACTTACAATATACTTATATTATATTCTGCTTATTTTTCTTATTATTTTTTAATCGCAGTTATAGTATAGGTATAAAACCTTATAGATACTCTTCCAGAAAGTTAGTGAAGCTTATTATCGAAAAGATTTATGAAGTTATAATTTGCAAGCAATATTTGCAAGAAGCAAGTTAATGAAACTTTGACTGATTAGTGCGGCGAAATTAATATTGTTTTTGTGGTGATTGCAAGTTAGGTAACGCTAGTATAATATGGGATGCTTATGTCGCGATCGCCTCAAGAGCCGATGGCCTCAGCCGAGTTGCCTTCCACTTGCCCAATAGGTTGTCGCAACCGGCAGACGTTGCACCTGCCACTCTGAGATGTGCCTCCGCAAATTGCCAATGATCGCATATCGCCTTATTCGTATCACAATCCCAATATGAACGTTTTCGGATCGATTAGCCCAGTTTTTATTATAAATGTATCTAACGTACCAGTATAAAATTGGTACGATTCGGATGAGTTATTGCTAATAAAGTATGAATATCTATAGTTTTCAACACTGCAGGTCTGTCCGAAAAATAATCGTTGTATGTACTTAATTGTGTAGTAAAATTACTATGATTATAATAATTAAAACACGTGTAGTAACAGATTCTAACCCAAAGTAGAACAAGTCGTAAAAAAATTGAGGAGGCCAAATGGTATTGGCAAAAAATCCGTAGTTTCCCAAACCTAAGTGGTCATACAAGATACATGTATGTAGTTATGTACATTACAATAATATAAGAGGAAACTTCGAAGATTCCTCAACGATTCAATCATACAGAATCTTGCCGCGTATGACTGTAGAGCCGAAAACTTTTACCATTCACTATTTCACGTCCTCCTAAGTGATAAACAATTATTATGAACACTAAACAACACCGGTTTTCGAGAGAATCCGCGCAGCAAAACATCGCTTTCACTTTTGTTATCACCTGATAACTAGTGGACATGAAATATTTTACACGAATAAATCGGCGATTTCAATGTGTGACTCTAAAAAATAAGAAAAATTTAAATTTATTCATTCACGTAAGATTTAATAACTTTTTTATAGCCGTTATGTATGCATATATATATATATTTATCGGTAACGAGAAATGATGTTAATTAAGCCACAAATACTAGTTTTTTTAAGGTCCTCAATAATGTTATGTTGTTCTTCTAAAAAGTCTGAAAGTTCTATGAGTAAGTATCATGTATCACGTTCAGGAACTATTTTATTTAGGTGGTTAAAAACCACTGAATATAACATACAAACGGTCGGTATTCACGTAAAAGTAACAAACGTAGATTCTAAATACGTTTTCAATATACATTTTTCTAGAAACGTGAAAAGATAACTTGTGTTGTAAAATATTAATTCTCGTCGGGAAAATCTTTTGGGAAAGCAATGGGACATCAGTCATTTTAGTACGTTTTATTGAGGGCTAGGGTCGCAACGATATGGCACGCTATCGCCAGCTGTAGTGACGTCAGAATGGAATAAAATCGCACTCCCGTTTTACGTCACCACGCCACCACGCCACCCCAGGGAAACTATTTATGGATTACCGTATGTATCGGAAAAGGATTGAGTTTTCAAAAACATTATTCTAGATCTGTCCGATTGGTTCGGTTTACTCTCGGTAGAAAGGGCATTATGAATCTTGACTATTCAAACGCGCGGTAAAAGCTTTTTCGAAGAAAAAGTTTCTATCAGAAATGTTTCACTCAATAGTTACTACAAAAATTATTTCGAAACGGAGAATGCCCAAAAATCTATGGGCGTGTAACCCAGTCGTTTACAAGCGTGTTGTATGCAGCATTTATTGCAGATTTATACCTGATAACCAAACACACCATTTTAATACCTCTAGGACTTGTAGTTTTAAATAAATCTAAGTTTAAGTTTGAAAATGATTCTAGGTTATGTGTAGTTTATAATTGTTAAAGTAGTAAGGAAAGCCGTGTATCTTTCCTGCCGATTTGAACTATTAATTGTTTGGCGCGCACTATACTTAACATACCTGTCCAACGATATCCAATACAAACACAATAAACCAAATTAATATTGGTCTCCGGTGTGCTACAATAAACATTCAAAATGTAAATAGAGTAGACGTCACTAGCGTCACACACAACTAAAACAATGACATGTCATATTGACATCTTGAAATAAGTTTCTTTACACATAATCAAAAAGGTTGTAGTTATATTATATTCCATTGCACAAAACGCAACGAAGTTAAAACAATATTATAAAAAAATAAATATTAATTATTACTTATTTACTTTAAGCATATATTGTACGATTTACAACAAATAACAAATAAAATAATGTATTTAAATAATTAATATCCGTTCTATTTTAAATGAAATTATTTAAAAAAAAATAACAAACCTCTTTTTATTTGGGCATGTACCTATGCGTAGAATGTAATGCAAATGGCGGTCAGACTTAAACGGGAAGTTAAAAAGACGGTTTAATTCCTTTTTTATTACATTTTTTTATCGTGAAGTGTAGCATTAATAATTATTAATTTTCAAATTGTCATATATTCGTAAGATAATTTTTAATAAATTACATTTTGTGTAAATGTTTGGGTCAGGGGTGATCATTCTCCTTTGCTTGAATTTGGTGACCAAGAAGGTACAAATCATTGCATAATTATTTTTATTTCCCCTAACTTAATCATGATTATAAGGTTCTGGGTTGCAAGATGCGACTCACCTCCCTGGTTCAACTAAATGGACTGATAAATAGGTTCTAAGGTCGTTGATACTTAGTATCAAATTATTTGTAGTAACAAATAATACTTAACAGTCATTAGTTACGACATGTACTTACATTATTATAATTTTTTTATTATTTTGTCATGACCGTGATACTAGAAATCGTATTTTCTTAGATATAGTATTATTATTTCCATTAACGGTTCGTGGAACCAATTAGCATGTCCATATATTTGAAAAACTTTGAATTGTATGATTCAAGTACATACCTACTTATTTAAATAATTAAATATTTAAAATCGTTCTGAATATGTTTAGAAAGAAAACATTGAAATATTATCAACAAGCGGACACCCGTGAATTCGTTCGCGTGGGTATTGGTTTTCAAAAATCCCGTGGGAATCATTTTGTTTTTCCTACGCTCCTTTGAGCTCATACCTTGCTAAAAACTGTTAAAAGTTCACTGGCGGATGTTTAGGTAGATCAAAATGTAAACATCCGCCAGTGAAAGTCCCATAAAAATCAATCCAGCCTTTCAGAGATTACCCGGGTAATCTTTAAAGTATCTTCTTTCTAACAAAAAAAGAATGAATGAAATCGGATCACGCGTTAATGAATTACAGCTAAGTACACATTTTGACTTTCATCCCTTCTCCCAAGGAAACCGTGCTGAATTTCGGGATAAAAAGTATCCTATATATTACTGCTTAGTATGAACTTAAATCATGCCAAGTGTCATTTCAATCCATTCAGTAGTTTTTGCGTGATGCGCGCACAAACATACAGACAGATAAACAGACAAACAGACAGAAATTTTAAAAATATCTTTTTTATGTTCCATTACTTATCCCTAACACCCCCCAGTTATTATTTTGCAAAAATCTTTTATGTACAGAAACGGCAATTCTACGATTTTATTATATTATGTATAGAAGAAGATAGATATAGATTTTATATGAAAGTTGTAGCACATATATACCTACCTGTGTAAAATTGTAATTAAACAACTAAGGCAGGTTAAAATCTATAATATATCTAAATATGTATAAGGAAAAGGTGACTGACTGACTGATCTATCAACGTACAGCTGAAACGGAGAACTACTTGACGGATTGGTCTGAAAGGCATGCAGGGCAGCATTAATAGAAAAGAATTTTTGAAAATTCACCCCCTTAGGGGGTTAAATAGGGGTTGAAAATTTGTATAATATTTATATGAATCCACGCGGACGAAGTCGTGAACATCAGCTAGTATACTCGTATCTATAGAACACCGCAGCAGCCTACTGCATATTTTTAGCTTTACTTTTCATATCGCTCTAGCGTTTTCCGTAGCGGAATTACGTCACCGAGTCTAAAAATACCCGGGTGGCGGTGAAAAGCGGCAGTAGGGGGTGTCGTGGAAGGCGCGCGAGCTCGCGGCCTCGGCCTCCGATCGAGCGACGCCCGTGACGTCATGCGCCGCGTTACGTCACGCATCGACCCGCGCCCCGTTTCAAGGACGCCCTTGCTCGCCGGCTACCAACTTCCTTAAACTAGTTACTTCATATTACACTCAGTCGAGCCTTCCAACTCGAAGGTTTCAGGCACATAAACACCGTGAAAATACGCTGAAAAGTTTATTTAAACGGAAATCTATCAGAAACTCGTAGATATTTTATCTTTCAAATAGCTTTCGCATATTTCGCATATATAGGGTTTTATAAAAGTACCAGTGCATAAACCTCAGAAATAAAATTTTGTTTAATAAGAGTGTGTCTAGCAGGCGCCTACCAGTAAGTAAATTCTCTAATTATGAAGAAGAGCTTTTCACGTAATAAAGCTAAAGCATCCTGTTGTATAATATTTCAATATGATCTACTCAATTAAATAAGTTCACACGATCCATACATTTATAATATTTCTTAATTTATATACATAGGTATATCTATATTCTATACCTTATTTAGGTAAAAATGTACGTGAATATCAGTGAACTACTGTACCTATCAGAGAAAACCGTATTTTTAACCAACTTCAATAAAGGAGATTCTGTATTCGACCCGTATGTATGTCCGCAATTATTGCAAAAGCCAATGAACCGATTTTGATCATTTTTTTTCACTATCGTAATCTACCTTAGTTTTAAGAAGATTTTAGTGTATTATCACATTAGTTACCATTCTTATGTACGAAGTTACCAGCATAAATGTATGTATGTATGTATGTATGTATGTATGTATATACTTTATTGCACACCACATAAGAGAAGAATACAAAAGACATGTTATGTGAAAGAAAACTTAAAACGTAGGTACAACAAGGCGGTCTTATCGCTAAGTAGCGATCTCTTCCAGACAACCTTAACGCTAGGGAGACAATGATCAAGTGGACAGTGGGAGGTGGTGTGTATGATAAACTTAAACACTAATAGCTAAATATACTAAACCATATAGTATAATAATAACATATAAATATACTAATATATACAAAATAATGTATACAATAGACATACATATGAATAAATAAATATATATATCTAAATATCAATTACATAAATAGATACGAGAATAACAAAATAAATGTCGCTATTGATGACAGAGAGAAAGGTAGTGATTTTTTACGTCAATCTTAAATTTCCTCAGGGTTTTAGCGTGATGTAATTGCGAGGGAAGTTTATTCCATAAACTGATGGCTTTAAACGTAAAAGAATTTTCAAAGTACTTAGTTCGATGTGTAGGGGCGTAGAGAATGAATTTACTGGCTGAACGAAGAACTGTGTTCGGCCTGTCGTGACCAAGGAATTTAAAATTTTCCTTTAAATAACTTGGAGTCGTAGGGTTGAACAATACACAGTACAGAAGAGAAACAATGTGCATATTCCGGCGGAAGCGAATGGGTAACCACTTGAGCTTCGAACGATACTCGGAGACGTGGTCATATTTGCGCAAACCAAATATAAACCTAATAGCTAGATTTTGAATTCGCTCAAGTTTATTTAGTTGGTCCTCGGTCAAGTCAAGATAGCTTGCGTCCGCATAATCGAGAATCGAGAGAAGCAAGGATTGTGCTAACATAATTTTAGTAGGAATAGGCAGTAGAGAACGTAGACGTCTGAGAGAGCCAAGGGCAGCAAAAGTTTTCCTACTGATTTCTTTTATTTGATGAGACCAGGAGAATGTTGTATCAAAATAGACACCAAGATTTTTGACTGTGGTACTGTACGGTATTACAACGTTATTTAACGAGACTGACGGAAGATTATCCCAATCAATTCTTGAAATCATGCCAGCACCGCCGATGACAATAGCCTGGGTCTTACAAGGATTAACCTTAAGACCATAGCAGTTACTCCAATTGGTGATAGCCATCAGGTCACTATTGATAGTGGAAACAGCGGCAGGCAAGTCCTCAAGGGTTGATCGTGTGTACACTTGGAGATCGTCTGCATACATGTGATAGAGAATTTTTTGGGAAATTGAATTAATGAAGATAGCAAAGAGTAAAGGAGACAGCACACCACCTTGAGGCACTCCAGCTCGTAATTCACACCAAGATGAGAACTTATCATCGATGCGAATACGCTGCTGTCGACCTCTAAGATAACTCTGAAACCATCCCACCACTGACGGAGATATGTTAATAGAAAGCAACAGACTCAACAAGATATCAAAATCGACGGAGTTGAAGGCATTACTAAAATCTAACAGTACCAACACAGTGAGCTGTTTATTATCCATACCCCGTCGAATGTCGTCAGTGACTTTAACTAGCGCTGTAGTCGTACTATGACCCAACCGGAAGCCGGACTGGAGAGGATTGAGGAGACAGTTTCTGTTAAGGAAGAGGTTCAATTGGTGGAAAACTAATTTCTCTAGGACTTTAGACAGAAACGGTAAAATAGAAATGGGGCGAAATTCGGAAAAATGTGAGGCATGAGCCTTTTTTGGGAGAGGAATAATAATAAGCACTTTTCCAAGCTTCAGGGAATGTAGAGGTAGAAATAGATTCATTAAAGATATGGGTAAGGATAGGAGAAACGATTTCAAGAATCGGCAAGATCATATTACGGCTAATACTGTCATCACCCACGGCATTAGACGATACTGATAATATGTTCTTTTTAAAATCACCGTCAGTGAAAGGAGTGAAATTAAACGGTTGAAAATCAGGAGTTGGCATTGTAGAAAGAATACTCAGAGCGCGATCTTTTTCTGAGTTGTCTATTGTACTAGTGGAAGTAAAATGTTGATTAAGGAGTTCAATATCAATATCCTGATGAGTTGAAGGAGGAGATGCTTTACCAACTCCAAGAGATGCAAGAAATTTCCAAACTTTGGCAGGGTCGCCGTTTTCGACAGATTTGTGAATGTGCCGTCGTTGTGCATCCCTACACGATGTATTGCAGCGATTCCGTGCTTTATTGTACTTCCGCAGATTTTTTTCGTCTTTTTCAGCTTTGAGCTTGCTTTTCGCAAAGCCTTTTTGCATTATTAAGTGCTTTAGATGGTCGGTTAGCCAGGGTGCCGGTAAATGCTTAATTTTGATAGGTTTAACAGGAGCATGAATGTCATATAGCTGCATAAGAAAGAAGTTAAACAAATCAACTTTCATGTCGACTGCAGTGGTATTTATAATGGCTGACCAATCCAACTGACGAGCATCTTCAGCAAGGAGTTCTTTGTCCATTCCACTAAAGTTACGTTGCAGAAGGATTCTCGATTTAGCTTTTGGAGGACGGACTTTGTAAGATAGAAATAAGAGATCGTGATGAGAGAAAGCATCAGCCTCATGCTGGCCATGTTTTAGAATAGAATCTGGTGAGGATACCATAATTAGGTCAAGTAAAGAAGGGATACAGTCGGGCAAGTTATGGGTAGCAGAAAGCGGTAATATACTTAAGTTACACGAATCGGTAATGGACTGTAGCCTTTTACCACGATAGTCCCCTTTAAGGAGGCATGTGTTAAAGTCACCCATTATTATGGTATGACTATAAGACGGCGTTAAATTTTCTAAGAGATGCTCAAATGAAGAGAAATAATCAATATGGAGAGAGGGACTGTAACAAACGCCAAGAAGAATTTTTGAATGAGACAGCGTAACTTCAATGAACAAATGCTCAACCGCATTAGAAGGAGGAGACTGAGTGGACAAGCTTACGACAGCAAAGGGAATATAAGAACGAAGGTAGATCGCCACTCATCCACCCCCTTTACCAATACGGTCATTGCGAATAAGGTGAAATCCCGGTAGTGAGTAAGAAGTGGAAGGTAAACATGGCTTTAGCCAGCTTTCGGAGACCAGAATGGCGTGAATGTTACGAGATTCAAATGACGCAAGCATATCGGGATAGTGGGCCGGAATACTTATAACGAAAATATTAGTGACATATGTACCCATATGTCACTAATATTTTATTTTCGATTGGTACTACACCGATTTCTCTGAGATTGCTGGACCGAAGTCGGTTCAATTTTTTCCAAAATATAGCTTGTATTAGTTCTTAGTTCCCCAAATACTACACAGAAATCTTTATTTGTTTTAATTATGAAAAAACTTAAAATCTCATCAATCGAATAGGTACTATGAAAGCCCTATGACAAAACCTTTGCCATAATATAAATTTTTGCCGTTCATATTATTAAGAAGGAAGTGTTGACCAGTTCTCGTCAATCAGTCGAACTTGTTATGTATTTATAAATAAGTTGTTATTGTTGTTTTTCATAAGCGAATTTAACTTTGCTTTTATTTGCAAACTGTGAAATGGCTGTCCTTGAACATTAGCATAAAACAACTTGCTACTAAGTATTTGCCCTCATTAATTAATGATTACATGAATTGTTTGTCTTTAATTTAATTAAATTAATTTATTGTTTACAAGTTTAAAATTTATCTTATTATTATTCTCACTTTATTTACGGTAAGAAACCGTGTAGCGATGCAAAAAATATTTACTACTTGTTCCAACAAAAGAGTAAGTACCTAAAAAAATCTGTAAACGTTCCAAAATCAAATTATTAATTGAATGCGAAGATTGTAAATCTATATATCTATATACATATAATATAATCTATATACATATCTATACTAATAAATAAAATTGAAGTGTCTGTCTGTAATATCGAAATAACTACCTCATATTAAGCTCATATGGTTATTTGAACGATACTATAACCGAATCACACGTTTTTAAAATTTTTGTCTGTCTGTCTGTCTGTCTGTCTGTCTGTCTGTCTGTCTGTCTGTCTGTCTGTCTGTCTGTTTGAACGGGCTAATCTTTGGATCGGCTGAACCGATTTTGACGGGACTTTCACATACAAGTAGAGAATTAACCAGGGAGTAACATAGGCTACTTTTTTAACCGACTTTCAAAAAAGGAGGAGTTGTGTTTTTCTACCTATGTACACCGATATCTCCGAGATTTCTGAACCGATTTGCGTAATTTTTTTTTAATCGATAGAGAAACATTGCGACTCTGTCCTACAAAAAATTTGGATTCCAACTCCTCAATCCTGATGCTGTAAGGGATCTGATCCCCAAAACTAATGGGATTTAGGCACTGTCGGTTATTTAAATTGATATTGGGGATACCAATTAAAGACTGTATTGTTGAATGACCTCGAGTAGGTACATGTCTAACTCCTCAACCCTGATCATCATCATCATCATGATCAACCTATTACCGGCTCACTACAGAGCACGGGTCTCCTCTCAGAGTGAGAAGGGTTGTGGCCATAGTCTACCACGCTGGCCAAGCGGATTGGCAGACTTCACACACCTTTGAGAACGTTATGGAGAACTCTCAGGCATGCAGGTTTCCTCACGATGTTTTCCTTCACCGTTAAAGCAAGTGATATTTAAATACTTAAAACGCACATAACTCCGAAAAGTTAGAGGTGCATGCCCGGGATCGAACCCACGACCTCCGATTAGAAGTCGGTCGTCCTAACCACTAGGCTATCACAGCTTTCAATGCAAAAACCCTGATGCTGTAAGGAATTGCATTCCGAAATCGTAAGGATCCCACAGAATTTTTCCGTTTTGTGGACGGGTTACTACTTACTACAGATAGGCTACTTTTTGTTCTGGAAAATCAAAGTTCCCACGAGATTTTTACAAACCTAAATACACACGGGCGAAGCCGTGGGCATCATCTAGTGATATAATAAAATCGTAGACTTGCCATATTAAAGATTTGTACATTAAAGATTTTTGCAAAATAATAACTGGGGGATGTTAGGGATAAGTAATAGAAAGTAAAAAAGCTATTTTTGAAATTTTTGTCTGTTTATCTGTTTGTCTGTTTGTCTGTTTATCTGTTTGTCTGTTTGTCTGTATGTTTGTGCGCGTATCACGTAAAAACTACTGAATGGATTGAAATGAAACTTGGCATGATTTAAGTTCATACTACGGAGTAACATATAGGATACTTTTTATCCCGAAATTCAGCACGGTTCCCTTGGGAGAGGGGATGAAAGTCAAAATTTGTACTTAGCTGTAATTCATTAACGCGTGGTCCGATTTCATTCATTCTTTTTTTGTTAGAAAGGAAATACTTTAAAGATTACTGGCTAATCTCTCAAAAGGCTGGATCAATTTTGATGGGACTTTCACTGGCGGATGTTTACATTTTGATCTACCTAAACATCCGCCAGTGAACTTTTAACATTTTTAGCAAGGTATGAGCTCAAAGGAGCTTAGGAAAGACAAAATGATTCCCACGGGATGTTTAAAAACCAATATTCACGCGAACGAAGTCGCGGGTTTCTGCTTGTAATAAATAAGTACGTTAATCTCTGTGATTATGTCACTCTGTGCCACCACTGTCCTGAATAAAAGGACGAGCTTTTAAAAACGTATTAGTGCCAAGGATTTACTGCATACAAATGCAAAAACTAGTCTGAATAGTGCATTACATAAATAACTCGGCTTCACTTGGCTTGTAATAGTTATAAGATGTAGGTACTCTTTTATCACATTGTTAGTGTTTTTTCGATTTATATGATTTACTTCAGATTCGCACGGATTATTTATGTGGGAAATTCTTCAAGAGATTACCTAACTACCTTGGTGAAAACTAAAACTTTTAAGTTCTGTTCAGAACTTTTGAGATTAACGATCTCATACAGACGGACGTTGCGGGCTTACTTTACCTTGTGTTATCTAGTGATGAGGATGATTTCTGAGTTGCGCATGTAGTTATATTATTTTTTCATATTATTATGTAACATAGAGCTAAACATCGAAACTCGTTAATTCCAGCTTAAGAGCGTTGACGCACGGACCCGCTTCGCAAGTTTAGGCATTTACCTGGGATTCTTTGTTTACGTGAATGAACTGGCCGCTCGAAATGCAGTGTAGTGTAACAAACCGCTTTGATCTTTTTACCATTTTCAAACGGGCTTTTATTTTTTTCAATATTCTTAGGCACCTATACCTAAGTTTTTAGTTGGTAGATTTTTAATTTTATAAAGCAGGCATAATTAATGTATAATGCTTGAAAAAGACCTTATAGAGTAGACCAGTACATAAAAATTATAATTGGAGAATATAGTACAGCTTCTTATATTGATTTTTTTATATACCTACTCGTGTAAGGGTAAGATAGTGAAGAAAAATGCAGATTCATTCAAAATCAAAAGTAAAAAAAAATTAATAAAAGTAATTTTTTTTTGTTTTTACACCCAACCTAACGTAAAAACAAAACAGAGAGCAATAAAAGAGATAAGCACCTGCAACGCTAAAGCAGTTTTTATCACACTGACAATAGCCATCAAGGGTCGATTGCAATAAAAAGAAAAATCCTGTTCGATAATATTAATTATCAAATAAAGTTGCTCAAACGATGACCACGTGCAAATGATAGTTAGAATCTAATCTCTTGCAGGTGTTGTGCTAGAGTAATCTATTTACCACAATAACAATAGAAAATTATTGCACGGGAAATAATAGAGTTATCAGCCATTTTATAAAACAATGCAAAAGAATAACTTTGTGCTATTGCGATAAATTGTGCCCAACAACCTAGGTATTGTGCCCAACATAGGTATATGCACACCTATGGTGTGCATACCTAGAAAACATGCTGTTTCTAAAGCTTACATCAAAAAGTCATAAAGTCTAAAATAACCAATGTCCATGCCTGCGATACTAAATTTCGTCCAAATCGGTAAAAAGAATGGGCCGTCAAAAGCTATCAGACGGAGAGACACACTTTCACATTTATAATATTAGTATGGATTATTTAAATAAAAAAATTATACTCTACTAGCTTTTGCCCGCGGCTTCGCCCGCGTGAATTTGGGTTTTTCACAAATCCCGAGGGAATCATGGATTTCCTGTTCCCGTTCTCGCTCCCTTTTCCAACATTTATACCTACTTTCAAGAAAGTTTGCCTATATCAGCCCGCCATGTTGATTTTGATGTAATTTCCCGATTTTAAATTTTAATAGTTACCGGACGATGGTTTTTGTATACGATAGCTATTTTCTAGTTCATTTTCCACATAATATTATATACTAAGTATATGTTGGCCGGAGTTCGTCAGCGTGGATTTAGGTTTTTAAAAATCCTGTGGGAGTATGTCAATGTCAATTTTCGAGACGCAAGCTACCTCTGTACCTACCAAATTTTGTATAAGTAAAAAGTATCCTATATCCGTCCCCAGGATGTAAGCTAACTCTGTACCTAATTACATAAAAATCGGCAGACAGACAGACACACTGTCGCATTTATAATATTATATAGTATGGATTACTGATTTACAACTATAATCCTCAACTATAACTATAATATATATTACAATTATTAAAAATACGTAAAAAGTTTTAATCTATCTGTAAGAAAAAATAGCGAGCATTAAAAATATCTAGTATTGAATAGTGACAGTCGCACTACAATTTTACGTATATTCCATGTACTTAATCCAATAAGAATTGCCGAGACAAAAAGCGTTACGTCCGTTCGCGGAGAGGCCTCGGCTCATACTAGTTTGCTAGTTCAATTTCCTACTGCCTCTTTCTGCGTTTTGGTGTACGTTTCACAGTTATTTTTTGGAAGCAAAAAGTAATTAATTTTAGATTTTTTTTTACTTATATTATTGCTAATATGTTTTACTTTTTTATGTACTTAATTTTACTTATAAATGGCGAAAATTAATCTACTAAAATGACGGTTTTATATGTCTATAATTTACTGAAATTATAATTCCTTTGCTTGGATTTTTATGATGTAAAAAACGCCAAATTAAAAAATGTTTTCTTCCACGTCTTTAGTTCAGGGCATTTCCTTTCATAAATATATATTTGTGTGTGAATTGAACAAGTAACTTTTGACGTAGTGAGCGTCAAAGATTCCACGATTCCCAAAATTCAAAAATAGGCTTTTGGTATTTTGGCAATAAGACAAAAACTATCAATAAATTGCAAAATGTTGTCTTCCAATTTCCTAGAACACAAAATTTTCTACAATGTAGTATAAATAAGTTTTTATGTAAATGCATAGATGAACAACATATGAAGGGTCAAAATAGCTTAAAAATGAGCTAAAACGGCGCAGAACGCATCAACGCTCTTAATCGGTATGAAGGATAATTACCTTTCGTAATGAGAGTTGTGTCACAAAATTTATTTAGATATTTTATTATAACATTCACCGATAGAAAACTGACGGCCGTATACTGAAAGAGCCAAACGCTACGCTCGGTTGCAAAGCCGTTGTTCGAAAACCAATTCAAAAAAATTCAATTCAACTGATAACCAAAATAGTTGTGTGTAATCAATTTAATAATTGAACGTGACTGATTTTTGACATATGTTCAGAAATAACACTCTAAAACCTCTCCTAACCATTTCACGTAAGTATTTGGCTGTGAGATAAACAAAAAGTGGTTTCACAGACTCTCGTGGGTACGTTAATATTCATTGTTGAATGTGAAAAATAAAATAAAATAATGGAAATATAGGAATCATGCATTCGAATTGGTAAAACATTCCTAAAATATTATATTTAAGTATATTAAATAAGCATCGTTCAAAAAAACTGAGCTGTACAATTTACCAGTGATATTGATTGCCAACTAAGATTATCAGATTTTAGATGAAACCAGTTTAATTAATTATTATTATTCTTGTATATTTATCGTTCCAAAAATACTGTATAAAATCAAAGTTGCAGAATTAACCTACAACGATATCATAATGTTGGATTAAATAGGTAACTAATCCATACAAATATTATAAATGCGAAAGTTACTCTGTATGTACCTTTAGATACACTTTACCTTTTCTCGGCTCAACTGTAGAACGGATCATGAGAGGAGGCACAGGAATAGCTGGATACTTTTCGTCGTAACTAATTACAATCATCATCACTACATAAACAAAGTCCCCTGCCGCGTTTGTCTGTCTGTCTGTTCGCGATAAACTCAAAAACTACTGAAAAGAATTTCGTGCGATTTTCACCAATAGACAGAGTGATTCAAGAGGAAGTTTTAGGTGTATAATTTGTAAATTGGTTGAAGTACCTATAGTATTTAGGTGTGTGTATATAGTACAACTAGGTGTGGTGGGATAGTACCTAATGGGTTATTACTAGCCCGTACGAAACCGGGGCGGGTTGCTAGTAATTAATAAACTAAAATTATGGCAACATTTTAAAAGTATTTTTTTCTATATTGATTACATAATTATACTTTTGGTCATAGAGAATCTTTCCATTTCTTTAATACAAATAAATTTATTAAAAATTTTAAATTGACAAGAGATACTATGTATCTGCCCGCTAGATATAGAAAACAAATAGCTACATTAGTAGCTTGTAATATACAGGATTCGGCTACTTTAAGCTTGACTGCCAATGGTACATGTTGTACAAATGACATTGACATAATTAGTAATAGTACTAATTCCAGTATTTTGACATTGATTGACAATGGTACATGTTGTACAAATAATATAGATTTAATTAATAATAGTAGTAATCCAGGTTTATTGACCTTAGAAGTTAACTCTTGTTGTACTGAAAATACTTGTACAAATTTAAACTAGGAAATAAGACAACAGATAAGCAATGTAAAATTCATCTTGTGCATCAAAATATACAGGGCTTATCTGGCAAAGAACATGAGGTTGAACTTTTCATTAAAGAATTCGATATTGACATCTTATGCCTCACTGAGCATTGGCTCAATAATTATCAATTAATTGTACATCTACAAAATTACTCTCTGTCAAGTGCGTTCTCAAGAAAAACGGCTATACGCGGGGGATCTTTAATAATGATGCGAAACAATATCAATTACAAAGAACGAAAAGACATTGTTAGCCTTTCTCTTGAACGCATTACTGAGCTGTCTTGTGTTGAGCTGGAGCGATATATTATAGTTTGCGTGTACCGTCCTCCCACAGGTGACTTTGTGCTCTTTGAGGATATCATGGAGGAGGTTCTAAGGAGGATATGTAGGTCATCAAAAAAAATAATAATTTGTGGAGATTTTAATATTGATATTTTGCTCCACACTCCTTTTACGGGTAGACTGCTAAATCTTTTTAGAAGCTTTAATTTAGAGAATATTTTTGTTGAACCTACAAGAATAACTGCGAACACAGCTACTTGTATTGACAACATTTTCTGTGATTGTAAAATCATCGAAAAATCAATTATCAGTAATCTAAGATCTGATCACTGCGGACAAATGATATCTGTTCCTAGTAGTGAACAGAATAAAGCAAAAGTAATAAAATATAGGCCAGTTACCACTAAAAAAGTAAGGCAATTCAAACATACTATCTCAACTATATTACCGACACTTGACCTTACGCAGGATGATCCGGATGAACTTTATAGCACGTTTTTTGATGTAATAAACACTCAATTTACCTCCATCTTTAAAATCATAGAAAAACGATTGTTTAAAAATCTTAAATTTAGTGACTGGGCAACTGTTGGCATTTATAAAAGTCGAAACAAGTTGTTTGACCTGTATGCAGAAAAACAATATAATTATACCCCCGCGTTTATTGAATACGTAAGAAATTATTCCAAATTGTTTCGAAATGTTTGCATACAGGCAAAATCTCTTTATATAAAACAGAAAATCATGAATTCTGATAATAAAATAAAAGCAACTTGGGATATCATCAGTGATGAAATGGGGAAACATAAAGTACATACTAATAAACTGGAGTTAAAAATTAATAATCATATTATTGACTCTGATATAGAGATAGCAAATACTTTTGAGAACTTCTTCCAAAATATTCCAGTTACCACGACTAATTCCCTGAACTCCTCGCCAACAGAAGCCTATAATATCCTGAGGGGCAATGTTTCTGAGTGCAATGTATTATTTCGATTTAAATACGTAACCCCATATGATATTATCAAAACATTTAAATCTTTGCAACACAAAAAAACAGGAGATTTATGGGGAATATCAGTAAAAATAATTCACAATATTATTGATGTTATTGCGCCATATCTTGCTGTAATTTTTAACAAGTCCATAGATTCGGGATCATTTCCCGACCTCATGAAATGTAGTAAATTGATACCTCTGTTTAAGTCGGGAAGTAAAACTGATCCAAATAACTATAGGCCGATTTCAATTCTACCAACTCTCAGCAAGATATTTGAAAAAATAATGCTCAACCAACTGCTCCTGCACTTTAATTTAAATAAATTACTTCACTCTGAGCAGTATGGTTTTACTAAGGGTCGTTCAACAACCGATGCGGCCGCAAGGCTGTTACGGCACATTTTCGATGCTTGGGAAAAGTCACAGAATGCCATTGGTATCTTCTGTGATTTGTCAAAAGCATTTGATTGCGTTGAGCACGAGACTCTTTTACGAAAATTAGGCCACTATGGTATTAAAGAATCTGCACTCAGTCTCATTGCGTCTTATCTCGGTGATCGTATACAAAGGGTATGCATCAATGATGTTAAGTCATCCGGATCAGCCTCAGTAATGGGTGTCCCCCAAGGCTCTATTCTAGGTCCATTCATGTTTCTGGTTTATATTAATGACTTACCACATTTCGTCAAAAATGCTTGCGATATTGTACTATTTGCTGATGATACGTCTTTAATTTTTAAAGTCGATAGAACTAAAGACAATTTTGACGATGTAAATAATACTTTATCTCAAGTTTCACACTGGTTTACTATAAATAATCTACTTTTAAATGCTAAAAAAACCAAGTGTGTCGAGTTTTTATTGCCCAATACAAGGATTACTAGCAACAATTTAAAGATAAGTGGTCAGCCATTGAAAACTGAGAACACAACTGTGTTCTTGGGAATAACCCTAGATGCAAAGCTTCAATGGGGCACCCATATGGCAACACTTGCTGGCAAGCTTAGCTCTGCTGCTTACGCTGTTAGGAAGATTCGACAGTTAACAGACGTAGAAACTGCAAAAGTAGTTTATTTTGCATATTTCCATAGTATTATGTCGTATGGAATCTTACTATGGGGTAAAGCAGCTGATATTGGAAAAATTTTCGTTTTACAAAAAAGGGCAATTCGCGCAATTTATAATTTAAAACCGCGGGATTCCCTTCGAGAGAAATTTAAAGAAATAGGTATTCTTACAGTAGCTTCTCAATATATTTATAACAACATAATTTTTGTTAAGCAAAACATTCACAGTTACAATAAAAAGTGTGAATTACACGATAGGCGGTTAAGAAATAGAGATGAACTAGTGATTCCTCGATTACGCCTCAAAAAGGTCCAAAGGTCGTTTGTGGGAATGGGCGTAATGTTCTATAACAAAATTCCACAACAAATCTTAGATTTGCCTTTACACAAGTTTAAGAATTCTATTAAAAGTGTGCTCATGAAAAAAGCATATTATACAATTGAAGATTATATAAATGATAAAAAAGCATGGATTTAATTTATTCGCTTTATACGCTATTATAACTTGAGGAGTATTCGATTATTGGTGTTCAATTCGATGCTTTAATCATGGGTAACCTAAGTATGTCACGCTCTCTTTAAACATTTCTGTGGTGGTGTCGTGTGGTGCGGGTTGTTACGTTCCCTCAAATATGGTTGAGCGAAGCAATGGCTGGATCATGCGTCATGCTCGTGAACGGGTGCCGCCGTCGGAAATGGGGCTACTTTTGTCTGCCCTTCTTAACGTGTAGAATTGTAAGCACCATTCCGAACCAGTGGTAGATTCATTTGTCGATTCAAAAGCACTTGTAAAAGTTTATCCGAATAAAAAATATGTCTTAGACTTGCCTTTACACAAGTTTAAGAACTTTCTTAAAAGTATGCTCATAAAAAAAGCTTATTATACAACTGAAGATTATATAAACGATAAAAAAGCTTGGATTTAACTCGTTCCAGCAATGCGCGAGACGGCATTTCAATCATGTACATTAATAATAATAATTGTTATAATGTTATTTTTAAAAAGAGCAACCGCCGAGTTTCTTACAGGTTCTTCTCGGCTGGAACTGCATTCCGAACCTGTGGTAGACTCAATCGACGATTCAAAAGCACTTGTAAAAGTTTATTTGAATAAAAAACTTTTCTATTCTATTCTATTCTATTCTATAAACTTTTAAACATGGATCGGATCATAAACTTGTACCATTTTATTCTTTGCATTTTTGAACTCTTAACAATCCACATTCATGTAATCTGGTGGATTACATATTATAGTCGCGTTTCGTTTCAAACTAAAATATCAAGAAATTGTATCAAACGAGTTTCCGCTTATCAAGTTCTTAGATGATTAGAAACATGAATTAATTCAAATTTATTCCACCACAGTTTTATAATATTCTCAAATACCCACACAGAACTTTAGAGGCGGCAGATCGGACATCAAGGTCGCCAATAAAGCTTTATAAATTACATTTAACTTTTTATTAAATATTTGAGCATTATTTTGATGATATCCAATATTTTATACTGATTTGATAGTTTTTTAAATGACCTTATGAATTTAATTTTAAGCGGATTTTATTCGCCCCAGTTACAAAAGTAAAAGAAGTAACTACCTAATACAAATTAAAGAACAGATTATCACGAAATTTTGTTATGTAATTATTTTAATGATTTCAATAAAAATATTTTAAACATCTTCTAATACGTATGAGAAAACTGTTGTTACTATATATAGTAAAAGCTAAAGTTTGAGATAATTATCATGCTGCAAACATCGCTGTCTGTTTGATGAAGTGTTAAGTGGCGCCTCCTATATAATAGTAGTTTATGAAACGGTTGCATAATAGAGGTTATTAAAACACGAGTGTTAGTTTAAAAAACGAGCCGCAGGCGAGTTTTTTAATAGTATTACACGAGTGTTTTAATAACTAATTATGTAGAGTTTCATACACTACTTTATCTAAACTCATATCTTAAAATCCAAACCTTAAAATCTTGGTAATATTTGTCGTGAGTTTTCTTTGATTTTGCTGGCAAAAGATTGTTGGTCGGTGGTCAGGTGGAGTTAAATTCTCTTCAGTATCACTGCTAGACATTTTTCCGCACAATAAAAACCATGTCTTGTAAAGTTTTGAGTAACAAATAAAAAATTTAAATATTATAACTAGCGTATGGCGCCAAAATTCAGTTGTTACCATAGAGATTCTTCTTCTTTTTCGGTTTGTCCCTTTCGGGACAGGCCAAGATCGTTGACCATACAGCCTGGGTTACCATAGAGAAATTAATAGTAGTAGAGGAGTCCTAATGTCCTATAGAAATTAGTGGATCGGAAAATAGCTCAAGCTTATCAAAAATTTAATTTTTAATAGTTATTAATTTTTAGTAGTTACTTAATTTTAAGTAAACTTAATTTTTAGTAGTTATTCTTCTGCAATTTAACACAATTCACAATGTTTAACGCGTTTGTACAGTTACACACATCTACTGTAAGGAGGTCGCACGAATTTCCCGCCATGGCTCAAAAATACCAGAACCCAGTTCGCCTGTACTATAATGTAGAAAAAATTATTTTATAACATTACTTTGCAATAATTTCCTAACAAAGTAGTGTTATAATGAATTTTTTTAATTTTTTTTTTAAATATTATAGATGTATGTGAATAAAGTAGTCCAATATATGACACATTTTGATTTCATATTCGGGATTTTAAGATATGAGAGTAGATAAAATAATTTAACGATTGCCGGCCGCTCATTAATTGACCGGTTTCAAACAAAGTTATGCATGTTATGGAAATAGTTCGATAATTTTAATAAATTGTTTAACAAAGTAATCATTAGGTAACGGCCGCATAACATGATGTGTCTTTCGCTTATGTAATAGGTAGTTAGACCCTAGATGTTTTCACATTTTCGTGCATTTGTTTGCTCTTCGTCTCACAAGTTATTATGATAAACAAAAAAAATTCATTGTTTAAGCTGCGATGGAGAAAAGTCTGAATTAAGAAGAAAATCTTGGCCCTTCATATAAATTGCGCTGCCGATTGCATTTCCTCTCTTGTACTTTGTCAGTTGTCTTGCTTACTCATATGGACGCGCTGCCCAGCCAACGAGGTGCGTTTCATCGCCGCTTTAGGACCTTAACTTTTTTTAATAGAATACTTTTCGCGTGTACTGAGCAACTATAGCTGGTAGGTACTGATACTGTCAAGAATTCTGAACCTATCGTAGTAGGTTAGGTAGGTACATACCTACGTCTATTTCCGACTACAATGACGATTTTATAGGAGCTTAAAAAAAAGGCCAATAGTTGATTTGAATAAAGCATTGAATTTGAATGACGAGTAAATTGAGAACCCAATGATAGATTACCTACTTGTCCACCTACAGCTACACACAAACAACACAAAAGTTTATAACGTAACTATTCCGTCAAACTCTACGCAAATTAGAGTTAACATGAATGACTGCTCGAATACAATAGAAAACTTCGATCATTCCTAAAGATTGGGATATCCTGGTGATGTTGGTGAACTTAAACATTCACCATGACACGATGGTGAATGTTTAAGTTATAACCATAGGCCATATACCGATTATTAATGGGGAGGCTAAATTGTCCACCTTGAAATGCTCCGTTTTCCGCACCCCGCATCCAGGTCGTGACAGACATTAAAGTGCAATTTACGTCCAATGTTAGCAATTTTTGATATCGCTCTATGAATACTAACTGATGCCCACAACTTCGTATAAGTAAAATTGTTCCTAAAAAATTTAATATTCCTTTTCACACCTTAGGGATGAAATTTAAAAAATATCTCCTTAGTAGGTACTATACCTAGGATCCTCAAGGAATATTTTGGTTTATGCTGTGCATTCAGCCTGTCGTCAGTCAGGCAGTAGGTACTTTTAAAGGTACTCAAGTAAATAAAATGCAGCATCATCAGCAGATGGCAGCATCATTCCACAGCAAAAACTCACAAATAGGGCTTGGCAGAAGTTGTACTAACAAAGCCGTACGTTACTGAAAAGCTCTTTGTACTCGTAATAATGTGCCTAATAGACGTCTAAATGTGACGTACGCGAACGCTTTTACAGTATCATTCGCTGTAATGAGACGCGGCGACCATGTCCGCGTCACATGGAGCTTGACGTCACAACGCCGCGCCGCGCCCGCCCGTGTGGCCCGCCCGCCCCGGCACAGCTGACCACCCCACAACCACCCTGTCGATAAACGTAAAGATAATACTATACCGCATTTAAAGTAAATGACGTGCATATGAGTTAAATGAGGGGAATTGATGACAGGGACATTATACAAGCACTTTTCTCGGAGATCCTGATAATTCTACGAGTATAGCGAACTTGATTGATGCATTTAAATCTACAGGATATCTACACGAAAAAACTTTAATTACGGTGGGTATGTAATAAAGCCCATATTTGGAATACCTATGAATTTATAGCACCTACTTGTACGGTTGTAATTTTGTAGATTTATAATTAAAATCTAATCTGAATATCTAAAGTAGAATATTAAAGTAGTTTTTAAATGATATTATAATTTTTACGACAAGGTTGTTACGACTGATAAATTGGCACTTTTATCCTTCTACAAAATTTGTCATCACGTAAAAAATATTTACCTATCTCTACAAAAAAATTTAGATATTAGGAGGTACTTAAATTGTTAGTTTGTTCGTTAAGTAATATTGCTTAGCAAAACTAAAAGTGCTAGATATTGGAAACAAAATCTAGTTTTATGTGTACCTCTACGCCACCTAGATAAAAGAAGTTTCTCTGAATTGGATCATTTTGTATTATATTATAAGTTAATATTTATTTTAACTTGTTAACCTTGAAAACGTTCTCCATTAAATAACATTTTTAACACAAATTTATTTATTCAATATTGAAGTGTAAACTCATTTGGTTTATTCATGAATACACATTATAAATTACCTAAGTAGTAGTTTTAAATAATCTTCTGACGCATGTATGATATAATATAATACAAAGGTATATTATATTCTGATATCTATTAGCAAATTTCAATAAGCAGTTCTCGATAATTATGTACGGCAATTTTATTGTATTCTATTATTTACCGATTTAAAACCCTAAAAATGTGTAAATTTAATAGATTACACATTGAGAACCAGTCCTTATGTATTATAATAAAATATAATTAATATTTTCAACAAGCGGACACCCGCGACTTCGTTCGCGTGGATATATATTGGTTTTTAAAAATCCCGTAGGAATAATTTTGTTTTTCCTAAGCTCCTTTAAGCTCATATCATGCTAAAAACTGTTAAAAGTTCACTGGCGGATGTTTAGGTAGATCAAAATGTAAACATCCACCAGTGAAAGTTAAATCAAAATAGATCCAGCCTTTTAGAGATTAGTCGGTAATCTTTAAAGTATCTACTTTCTAACAAAAAAAGAATGAATGAAATCGAACCACGCGTTAATGAATTACAGCTAAGTACACATTTGTACTTTTATCCCCTCTCCCTAGGGAACCGTGCTGAATTTCGGGATAAAAAGTATCCTATATGTTACGCCGTAGTATGAACTTAAAAAGTTTCGTTTCAACCCATTTAGTAATTTTTGCGTGATGCGTGCACAAACATGCAGACAAACAGATAAACAGACAAACATTTCAAAAATAGCTTTTTACGTTCTATTACTTATCCCTAACATCCCCCAGTTATTATTTTGCAAAAATCTTCAATGTACAGATACGGCAAGTCTACGATTTTATTATAATACTAGCTGACCCCGGCGACTTCGTTCGCGTGTTTATAGGTTTTATATAGGATCGGATCGGATCCCATAATTCTTTTATGTACCTAAACTAAATGTAGCCTAAGTTACTCCTTATAACATCACTTATCTGCCCTTGAAAGTTCCGTCAAAATCGATCCAGCCGTTTTGAAAATTAGCTGGAACAAATAGACAGATCTACAAACATAAATTTAAATGCATACCAGTTTAAAATAAGCCGTACGTTCAAAGATCCGGGTCCCAAGTTATTTGAACCCAATAAATGTCTGTCATTTCTGAACTAAAAAATCTATGACCTTGAAATATTTACGGGACAATACATAAATTAGTACCTTTCTAACAAAAAAAAAATTGAGTGAAATCGAACAACGCGTTAATGAATTACAGCTAAATACACGTTTTAACTTTCATCCCCTCTCCCAAGGGAACCGTGCTGAATTTCGGGATAAAAAGTATCCTATGTCCTACCTCGGAGTATAAACTCAAATCGTACCAAGTTTCATTTGAATCCATTCAGTAGTTTCGGCGTGATGCGCGGCCAAGATACAGACAGACAGACAGACAGACAGACAGACAGACAAAAATGAAAAAATTACAGTTTTGGATTCAGTATCGATTATTGAGTGCCCTCCAAAGAAAATTTTCAAAATATCTTCAATGTACAGAATTGGATCTGTTACAGTTTTATTATATTATAGATAGATAGATAGATATGTAGTATATACCTACCTAGATAGATATGAGCAGTTTTTTACAATTTCGTTTTTAACCCCCGACGCAAAAACGACGGGGTGTTATAAGTTTGACGTGTCTGTGTGTGTGTGTGTGTGTGTGTGTGTGTGTGTGTGTGTGTGTGTGTGTGTGTGTGTGTGTGTGTGTGTGTGTCTCTGTTCCCCTGTGGCGCTCAAACGGGTGGACCGATTTGAATGCGGTTTTTTTGTTAGAAAGGTGAATTAGTCGAGAGTGTTGTTAGCTATGTTTGATGAAAATCGGTCCAAGATGGCCGCCGCTACAAAATGGCGGATTACATATTTTTTAACAACTCGCTTATTTTGGGTATCAAATGAAAGGGCTTGACTTATAGTAGAATAGCACTATTGCAAATCCAAGATGGCCGCCGCCACAAAATAGCGAATGTCGGGGGTTTTCTAAAATTTTTAATTTATACTTGTAATATGTTTAAATACTACATACACTTTTCGTCTTTAAGTCGTGCAGAGCCATCTATCGGAAAATTATTACACCAGTATCAAAAAGGTTTTCTAGATAACACTACCCCCACTGTGCACAACCCTCACGAGGGGATGTTTACCTCTTGTGAAGAATGTGCGGGCTGTCCATAGATGACGTTGCTGGTTAATCCAGAGGCTAAACATTATTTTTTATTTTTTACCCACTTCAAAAGGAAGTGGTTCGCAAGTCGTTACGTATACGAGTGTACTTTTATGCATAACTAGCAGATGCCAGCAACTTCGTCCGCTTGGATTCTTATAAATCTCACTTGGGGGTGGAATTTCCAAAATTCCTGAAACACGTAATTCTTTATTTTTAACCGACAATACAAATACCGATTTTCATTGATGTAACTTTAAAAATGACGGACTTTCATACAAACTATCATCCCCTATTTTACCCACTTGGGGGTACTTTTTCCGAAATTACTGAAACACGTATTCTTTATTTTTAACCGAAAACCTAAATACCAATTTTCATGGATATAACTTGAAATATAGCGGACTTTCATACAAACTTTCATCCCCTATTTAACCCCCTTAGGGATGGAGTTCACAATAATCCTTTCTTAGTGTGCGCCTACGTTATAAAAGGAAGCTGCTGTGAAAATTTCAAGTTTCTAGCTTCAGTGGTTTTGGCTGTGCGTTGATTGTCAGTCAGGACAAGCTACTTTATATTATTATAGATAGATATTATGCAAATTGATCATGCATAACGATTTAATGATCATTTTTATAGGAAAGCATAGTCCCATTAATATATTATGGTGAAAATGTAGTCAAGGTCGTCGGATTTGGATGATGGAAGTCGTCAATGAAAATTCATTTTACTTTGATATTATAGTTTTCGCTATTCGAAATCTTGTAAAGTTCTCGCAATGTGCAAACTCGGTATATGTACTTAACCCTAAAGGAAACATCTATGTATATCTTCTAAATATATAAAAGGAAAAGGTGACTGACTGACTGATCTATCAACGCACAGCTCAAACCACTGGACGGATTGGGCTGAAAGGCACGCAAATAGCTGACATAGACATAGAAAGGATTTTTGAAAATTCAATCCCTAAGGGGGTAAAATAAGGGTTGAAAATGTGTATGAGATACATATTATATATTCGTGATTTATATAATTTAACAAGTAGGTACCTATATAAAACCAATATAGGTATATAACTAGTAGGGCGCGTGGGTGCGCGGCCCGCTAAAGCGGACCGCGAGGTTTCGCTTTCGGGTATTTTGTTTTGAGCAGCCTCCACCTATCTCTCCCATATTCCTAATCCTCGATCATTATCACTCTCCATATTTTTTCTCCGAATCATTCTGCTCATCAAGTAGGTAGACCTTTAGGTCTTGATCATATTTTTCCAAGAAACCACTCTTCCATATTTTATACTTGGTGAGATAGATACCAACGTTTGTATAGCCGCCATATTGAATCCGCCATTTTGGTTTTTTTTTTCAGCTCAGTGCCAATTGGATGAGGTTCTGAGTATTTTTTGTTTGAGCAGCCCCCATCTATTTACAATACCCTGCCCGGGCTCATCAAACATCTTCCAAACCCTTAATCATCATATCATCCCATATTTTTCTTTGACATTTCTCCAAAGAACCGCATCAAAGCCTTGCATGGTTCACAACTTGTAATCTCTTCAATATTCGCCATACATTTTCTATGATAAAATAAATTCCGCCATTTTGAATTTTTTTTCTATTCATCAGATAGACCTTCCAATCTTGATCATCTTTTATGAAGAAACTACTCTTCCATCTTTTATACCCTCCGAGATGGACACCGACGAAATTTGTATGGCGGCCATCTTTTTTTCGCCATTTTGAATTTTTTTTCAACTCACTGCCAATTGGATGACGTTTCGAGTGACATTTGCTCGAGCACCCCCCACCTATCTTCAATACCTTAAGCGTGCCCCTCACCCGTCACCGAAATCCTCAATCATCAGCTCTCTCCATATTTTTGTTCTTAATGAATTTTTGGCTTCTGTACGAAACTATTAGTGAAAAAAAAATTTTTCATATAAAATTTTACAGGAGAGGTGATCAATCAGTCAGTGAATCAGCACGAGCAGCTATATATATATTAACTAGTATGGCGCGTGGGTGCGCGGCCCGCAAGCGGACCGCGAGGATTCGAGTAGTTTTTGTTTGAGCACGTCCCACCTATCTTCAATACCCTCGCCGTGCTCTTCATCCGTCTCCAAAATCTTCGATCATCAGCTCTTTCCGTATTTTTCCATCAATAATTTTTTTTTGTGTAGAAAAATAAATTCCGCCATCTTGTTTTTTTCTGTTCATCAAGTAGACTTTTAGGTCTTGATCATCTTTTTCCCAGAAACCACTCTTCCATCTTTTATGCTTGGTGAGATAGACTCTGACAAAATTTGTATAGCCGCCATCTTGAAACCGCCATTTTGTTTTTTTTTCAGCTCAGTGCCAATTGGATGAGGTTTTGAGTAATTTTTGTTTGAGCACCTCCCATCTATCTAACATACCCTGCCCGGGCTCCTCATCCATCTTCCAAACCCTCAATCATCATGTCTTTCCATATTTTTCTTTGAGAGTTCTCCAAAGAATCGCATCAAAGCCTTGCATAGTTTACAACTTGTAGTCTCTTCAATATTCGCCATACATTTTCTATGGAAAAATAAATTCCGCCATTTTGATTTTTTTTTCAATTCATCAAGTAGACCTTTGGATCCTCATCATCTTTTGCGAAGAAACCACTCTTCCATCTTTTATACCCTCCGAGATGGAGACCGATGAAATTTGTATGGCGGCCATCTTTTTTTCGCCATTTTGAATTTTTTTTCAGCTAACTGCCAATTGGATGACGTTTCGAGTGACATTTGTTCGAGCACCCCCCACCTATCTTCAATACCTTAAGCGTGCTGCTCACCTGTCTCCGAAATCCTCAATCATCAGCTCTCTCCATATTTTTGTTCCGAATGAATTTTTGTCCTCTATACGAAACCATTAGTGAAAAAAAAAATTTTCATACAAAATTTTACAGGAGGGGTGATCAATCAGTGAGTCAGTCAATGAATCAGCACGAGCAGCTATATATATATTAATAAACTCCCAAATAAGAACATACAGGAAATAAAAATCCCGTGGCGTTACTTGTTTAAAACAACGATATGTAAGACAAGATTAAAGTGATTTATTGGATTGCGTATAAAAAATAAGATGCAAAAAATAAAGCTTTCTGCTTTATTTTTTGCATCTTATTTTTTTGATGATTGATCAGTGCAGATCATTCGATTCTAGTTCGAACTCTATTTGAGTTATTCGTACATTAGTCTACATGAAAGCTAACAGTGCGCCTTATAAGAGGACGCTCAATCATAGAGGCTCAATGTCACACAGCGTGCAATGGAGCGAGTTATGGTCGAAGTTTTCTAGCGTCATTTTCTTTATTCTATTTTAACAAAAATACTTAAAAAAAAAATTGAGCTACTAATAAAATGGCGATTAAATCGGAAACTAGGCGAAACGTAGGAGTACCAGAGTTATCGAAACAGCTTATCGAGTCACAAATCTGAACTGGCAATAGGTGAGGCTCGAAGAACCGACAGATGTTGAGGTTCCAAGGGGCCCGAATTTCGAACCGGCATCTGAAAACGAAGCGTTGATATTATAACCTCCGGCACGTAAGTCGAGCGGTGACCTTCAAGTGCGCGCAGCGTCCGAGCGTACGAGTGAGCGGGATACAATACGATTGGAGAGCCAATCAGCGTTTACGAGGGATCCGCGAGAGTGATTACGAACGATCCCCACGCCCTTTCCGCGACCCCCTCACACCCGAGATACCTCGTTTTCGACTTCTGCGCACTGAAGGTCACCGCTCGATTTATTTGCCGTGACTTGTAGGTGGAACGCCACTAGGTGGACGGATAAGCTCATACCGCCGGCAGCCGCTGGATACAAGTGGCATAAGGTTGTGTTCTGTGGTGATCCGGTGATACTTGCAAAAGACATTATGTCCAGCTGTGGACTTCTATCGGTTGAGACGTTCACGACGACGACGAACAGTTCGATACATATTACTATCGAGCAAAAAGATTATTGACCAAAGCGAACACCTAGTTAACTTTTGCATCCTTTAAAAAAGAAAACGTTCGCAACCTGTCCGGTTCCTCACTAATGCAACCAAGCATTTGCGTTGATTTTATTTATAGGCAAGTGTCATACCAGGCGTACACCCTGGTACTGCGTATATACCTTCTGCTACTTCTCTATTTAGCAGTGCAGAGAATACTGGCAATGTTACCGTGGTCCCTGCGGAAAATATAATGCTACCGAATTTAAAATGTATCAGTCATAATTGCGTCGTCAGTATTTATTATCTTTTTTGATAGTTTCGCAATTAAAAACTCTAACAAAATATAGTTATTATATTATTATAACTAATAAAATATATAAAACGATTTTTATTTAAAGCTTTTTAGTGTAAGTTTTAAATTTTAATATACTTATCAATTGAAAATCAACAGTTCCTGAAACCCTACGAATTTAGCATAAATATAATATGTATGTGGTTAAAAGTCTTTACATACTCTGAGTGCTTAGTCTCAGTTTGGAGCGCTCCAAAACTTTATAGTATACTATAAGTATACTATTGATCGAATCACAATGACTTCAGAGAAAATGGACCTAAAATAAGAGCCTTTGGGTTCATTTTGCTCTGAAGTCATTTGTGATTCGATCAATAGTATACTTATAGTATACTTTTAGTTTTGGAGCACTTCAAACTGAGACTAAGCATACTGATCGCGAGCGATTTGCTCTTATTTATTGAGGAGTTCTATTCTTCATATCTGAAGATATTCATCAGATCTTCACCAATTTTAAATGAAACTAACATGATTGTACGTTCTTTCAAATAAAAATAATGAAATCGGTTCAGATTTGATTGTTACGGACTTATAGAGTAACATCGCCAAAAAGAAAAATACCTACGCATCGAATTGAGGACCTCTTCTTTTTTTTTTAAGTCGGTTAAAAAGCATAGATTAAATAAGACTGATACATTTTAAATTCAGCAGCATATATTTCCCGCAGGGACCATGGGTAAAAAATTGCCCGTGGTCCCTTCCAGGGACTACGCGCAGGGACCACGGGCAATAAACGATCTTTACGTGCTCATAAAATGTACCTATGTTCTTAAAAGTACCCGTTAATGTTGAGATAATGATATTATCATTCCGTAACGGCTGAATTTGTTGAGGACTTCTCTCAGATCGGGCGCGCTTAGAACTCTCATATTATGATAGCAGCTTTAGTTATAAGTTGGCGAAAATAGATAGATATATTATCATCTTCAGTCTCACTACAATATAAATTGAATTCATTATGACTGTATAATAAATTCAATAACTAATACTGTATAACTGTATAAAACAACGATCTCAACGTACCTACTAAGCTCAAAAAAAGAATTTGAGTTAGACCTACGAGTATATTACCTTTCTATTTAAATAAAGAATAAGATCGAGAGACAAGGAAGTAGGTAGGTACATGTAGATGCAGAATAGAGACGAAATAATGGTCCAAGATCCCAGGGCCGCCAGACGTCACGTATTTTCTGACGGATGAAATGTGGACGATTGAGTAGTGTTGGTATGTACTATGATCGTATGCCTACCTGCTAGCTTGGTCAAACGGCCAATTTCCAGGTATCAGGTAATCAAGGTACATAAAAACATTACTTACTTCACGTAAATTCTCATGGCTGATTTTTATATATGTTTTCGAGTGTATAGTTAAAAATAAATTGTCAATACTCCCAGACACTTTCCGTCGGCCATATTGCTTGACAGACGCTTTAAGGGTCTCAAAATAATTAGTCAACTTCACGTAAATTCTTTACTTTACTTTACTGAGTTTCCCAGACACCCTGTATAGTATAATGACTAAGTATACAATTTGTTTGACATAATATTAATATTATTTAAAAACAATCATCAAATTCCAAGCGAGATTTAACCTATTTTGAGTTTTGGCACAAATACGCGCCAATTTCCGTACTGCAACCCATGGCGAACGGAAATTGCTATTTATTTACACAAGGCGTTTTCAACAACCCGTGACGTCATGGACTGCCTATTAGGGTGGTCCTTATTCCTAAGAAAAAAATTTTTTTTCTTATATTCACGGGGCACTACATAATTTGATTCTATACCTTATGAAAGTATTTCAGTATTTTTTTCAATTTTTTTAAATGACATTTTAGGGTCGCTACTAAGATTTGAATCTATACTAATATAATAAAGCGGAAGAGTTTGTTTGTTTGAACGCGCTAATCTCAGAAACTACTGGACCGATTTCAAAAATTCTTTCACCGTTGGATATGTACGTGATCCTTGAGTGCTATAGGCTATATATTATGTACCACGGGCGAAGCCGGGACGGACCTCTAGTTTTAAATAAAAACTCCAAATCTCTACATTTGTTGGATTCATTTATTCATAAATCAGGACATGAAAATACAAAATTACTGTCGGTGTTATAAATTAAGACATTAGGTAATTATTTGGATCATTTATTTTAAAGTTTTGTCTAAACATTTTGTTTATTTATTTATTTAAACTTTTTCTGTCCACTGAACCAACTAAACTCAGGGGTCCGTTTTGTCGAAGTGCTTATAAAAGCTGCTTGTATTCTTCTGCAGTCATAATATTTAAAGCATCATGATAAGCAATAAATCTTCTAATTTTTTTGCCAGTTTTGTTATTTTTTCTTTAATGCTATTGAACGTTTTTCCTTGTTTTCTTAAATTTTTTAGATTCAAAAAATTCACTCAGTCTCATGCGCGTAGATAATGCTCTCGCGCTCCCACTCACAGAGATATTAAAATTTAGTTTAGGGGATGATTGGCCCCTTGGATCGGTCTGTCTTCTTGTCAAAGCTTTTAAAATAGTTGTCGGATGAACATATATAAAAATGGAGCGTCAGAATTTACGTGAAGTTGACTAATTATTTTGAGACCCTTAAAGCGTCTGTCAAGCAATATGGCCGACGGAAAGTGTCTGGGAGTATTGACAATTTATTTTTAACTATACACTCGAAAACATATATAAAAATCAGCCATGAGAATTTACGTGAAGTAAGTAATGTTTTTATGTACCTTGATTACCTGATACCTGGAAATTGGCCGTTTGACCAAGCTAGCAGGTAGGCATACGATCTTATTACATACTAACACTACTCAATCGTCCACATTTCATCCGTCAGAAAATACGTGATGTCTGGCGGCCCTGGGATCTTGCTCTATAAAATAAACAAGGAAAAAACGAATTCCAACCCAGCATCAGTAACACACTGTCTAGATAAATGTTTTAATTTAAAACCGGTTTTTATATTAAGCGTTTTTTCAAGTACCTATCATTTAACACAATATGCCATTGGAAATACCGTAGACCGAAAATTATTTATCTCATAGAGTGGACTCGCCTTTATCAATGAAAATAAATTCATAACTAATAATTCATAACGATATTTTAAAGTTTAATTCCTGTTACTGCCTAACTTTCTTTTGTCCAAGAACCGCGGGAAGAGTATCAAGTCAAGAGTATCAGCCGAATTTGAAGTGATAACTCTTATAGCACTTCAAATTCTGGGTACAAAATCTATTGTTATGGATTCCAACTTTTCCTCCTTCAAAATCCTTTTTATTTTTAACTAGATGATGCCCACGGCTTCGCCCGTGTGGATTTAGGTTTTTAAAAATCCCGTGGTAACTTTTGATTTTCCAGAACAAAAAGTAGCTTATCTCTAGAAACCCGTCCCCAAATCAGAAAAATTCCGTGGGATCCCCACGATTTCGGAATACAATTCCTTACAGCATCAGGGTCGAGGAGTTCGATATGTACCTACTCGAGTTCATTCAACGATAAAGTCTTTAATTTGTACCACCAATATCAATTTAAATAACCGAAAGTTTCTAAAACCCATTAGTTTTGGGGATTAGGTCCCCTACAGCATCAGGATTGAGGAGTTGGAATCCAAATTTTTTATAAAACAGGGTCGCAATGTTTCTCTATCGATTAAAAAAAAAATTACGCAAATCGGTTCAGAAATCTCGGAGATATCGGTGTACATAGGTAGAAAAACACAACTCCTCCTTTTTTTTAAGTCGGTTAAAAAGTAAGTAGCCTATGTTACTCCCTGGTTAATTCTCTACTTGTATGTGAAGGTCCCGTCAAAATCGGTTCAGCCGTTCCGAAGATTAGCCCGTTCAAACAGACAGACAGACAGACAGACAGACAGACAAAAATTTTAAAAACATGTGATTCAGTTATGGTAGCGTTCAAATAACCATATGAGCTTAATATGAGGTAGTTATTTCGATATTACAGACAGACACTTCAATTTTATTTATTAGTATAGATAGTATAGATTTCCAAAACAGTTGTAATGTCCATACCGTGCCGGGCGGATCTGGCCATTATGAATTTATATTACGGTTAAAACGAAATTATTTATTGCACCTACCTATGTATACGTATATAAGCGTATTTTCTCGATCGGTAATCGTTTAATTTACTCATTATAACTAATTTTTAGCAGTTTATTCACTGTGTACACTGTACACACTTAAAGAGCTTGGTTGAAATTGTTTTGGTGGTTAAACCTAAAAAGTGTTCTAAAAAACCTTAAAACTAGTAATTAAATTCGTGCATATACTTAATGTAAAAAAATGAGTCACTTAGCCCCAGAAACCCGTTTATTTTAAAAACATTGCAATCTGTTGAAATGGATAAAGAATTACAATTGAGTATAGACTGGGAAGCAACGTGATGGGAATATGCAATTATAGAACTCCTACACGAACTTAGGTATCGAGATACTAAATTAAATACTAAATAAGTGTAATAGACGACTATGTTTGGATAAATAAAACTAGTTTAGTTTCATGTCAAACTGAATTGAATTTTATTTAAGACAATACAAGTCCATGAGTCGGGCCTCGCTATTTTAGGGCTCCGTACATATAATTATGGGTGTAAGAAATATTTAATTTCCGAGCTAGACATCGCAACAAACCGTGAAAGAAAACCCCAAAAAATATGCGATTGTTTTGGTCACAGCTTACAAACTCAGTACAAACTACTTTATGAATCGTTGTTTTCAGTATTTGTTGTATAAATACAGAATATATATGGTACATAATATGTATACCGAAATTTCATATTCCTAACTGGTTCAATTTTTGAGATAGCCCCCGTCACAAAAATGGTCTAAAACTGACAACTTTGATGACCCCCCATTTCCTTATTTTTAAGCAAAAAATTAAAAAAATATATGTATATATTCGTACTCTACTTGATGAGCTCTAAACAGTGATACCCCACAAGCTACTACTACTACTACCTACTATCTATGCTAATATAATAAAGCGGATGAGTTTGTTTGTTTGTTTGAACGCGCTAATCTCTAGAAGTACCTGTCGGATTTGAAAAATTCTTTTTGCATTTGGTAGTCCAATTTTTGGGAAGGTTATAGGCTAATAATTAATAATTAATAAATGGGTTTTAATATCCCTCCCCTAAGGGAGTAAAATGGGGGTAGAAAGTTTGTATGAAAGTCCTATGTTTTTAAAGTTACAGACCTGAAAATCGGCATTCAGATTATTAGTTTTAAATAATAAAAACCTGTATATTTTATTCTGCAAAATCTCCCCTTAAGGGTGGTAAAATAGGGGATGAAAGTTTTTATGTGAAGTTTTAATTATTGTTAAGTATTATCAACTTGGGAAGGTAGGTTCTTTCTAGGGCATAGGAGCCTAAAAAATATTTAAAATGTAAAATAATAAAAGTAATAAAATGGGGCAGGGGGTAAAATGGGGGTAGAACGGTTATATAAAAGTTATATGTTTTCGAAGTTACTTACGAAAATCGGCATGTAAGGTCTTAGTTTTTAACCCCCGACGCAAAAACGACGGGGTGTTATAAGTTTGACGTGTCTGTGTGTGTGTGTGTGTGTGTGTGTGTGTGTGTGTGTGTGTGTGTGTGTGTGTGTGTGTCTGTCTGTTCCCCTGTGGCGCTCAAACGGGTGGACCGATTTGAATGCGGTTTTTTTTGTTTGAAAGGTGAATTAGTCGAGAGTGTTCTTAGCTATGTTTGATGAAAATCGGTCCAAGATGGCCGCCGCTACAAAATGGCGGATGATATATTTTTTCACAACTCCCTTGATATGGGTATCAAATGAAAGGGCTTGACTAGTAGAATAGCACTATTGCAAATTCAAGATGGCCGCCGCCACTAAATGGCGAATGTCGGGGGTTTTTTAAATTTTCAATTTACACTTGTAAATAATAAAAACCTATTTAAATTATTTTGGTAAATCTCTTCTTAAGGGTGGTGAAATAGGGGATGGAAATTTGTACAGCGAAGTTTGAATTATTGTTATTATTAACATAAAATTTGGAAGTTAGGTTCTTTCTAGGGGGTAGGCATCAACTAAGAAAAATTTGACAAAAATCCACCCCAAAATGGGGTAATATGGTTTACTTATATTACGACATCAGCTGTTTATGAACTTAAGGGCTTGTTTCACCACCTTCTGATAAGTATCGGATAGCTATCTACAACTTTTGTCTTTGTCACTTGACATAAAGTAAGAAAGTGACAAAACTTATATTTAGCCTATCCGACACTTATCAGAAGGTGGTGAAACAGTCCGTAAATATAATAAAACAGGGATCCTGTAGGTACTAATTATTATTGGACATAACTACAGATTGACGTGAGTTTTTGCAGTTGCATTTTTAGGGTTCCGTACCCGAAGGGTAAAAAACGGAGCCCTATTAATGTCACTCGTCTGTCTGTCTGTCTGTCCGTCTGTCCGCCGGTCACAGGTCTCTAGCTCGCAGACGAAATGAGTTACAAACCTGAAATTTTGGTATTTAGTGTAAAACGTTAACCCAAAATCAAATATTGAATTAGAAATTGAATTAAATTATTTTTCAGGGGGGCTCCCATACATAAAAAAGGAGCCGGAAAAAAAAATTTTTTCTTTACCCTAGCTTGTGGGGTATAATTGTTTAGAGCTCATTAAGTAGAGTACAAATATATATTTTTTTAATTTTATCTCAAAAAATAAGGGAATGGGAGGCCATCAAAGTTGTCAGTTTTAGACCATTTTTGTGACGGGGGCTATCTCAAAAACTAAACTAGTTGGGAATATGATATTTCAGTATATTATGTACTATATGCTCTATTTAAACAACAAATACTGAAAACAACAATTTATTAAATAGTTTATAAGCTGTGACCAAAATAAACGAACATTTTTTTGGGTTTTTCTTTCACGGTTTGTTGCGATGTCTAGCTCGGAAATTAAATATTTCTTAGACCCAAAATATTATATTGTTCATAATTATGTACGGAACCCTGAAAGAGTGAGGCCCGACTCGCACTTGGCTGATTTTTTTAGTTGAGGACCGAGAGTGACTGGCTACTATTTTATCCCGGGAAAAGAAAAGGTTCCCGTGGGAATTTTGAAAAATCTAATACCGCGTACGAAGTCGCGGGCAACAGCTAGTTTACTTATATAATTATCAAGTAAAATTAATTTCAGCTATGAATAAATTACAATGAATAACAAAACATAATAATTTATGTTTTGTCTATACCTTAATAAGACTGAAATTAATGGTTCTTAGCATAATAGAAACTGCAAATGCCAGTGATTTCATAACCTCCCAAGGGAGCCATCGCCTTTTCGCCCCAAAAATTTTCAAGTAACTTTGCTGGTACATTTTGAATCTTAAACAAAGCATTTAAGGCTGATAATATTTTTTAGGATTGTTCAAGTTGCACCGTTTTAGAAGTGTCTAGTTAAGGTGTATACATAGGATTCAATTTTCGGGGCGTGGCGAATCAAGCACCGTGACACAATGTATTCAAAGCGGCAATATTTGGCTGACAAAACTGCCGTATAAATTAGGAGACCTTTCTTTTTTGGCGTCATTGCTTATCACAGGAGGGTAGCGTTCGGTCATCGGTTCCACCCCGCGAAAGATATCGATTCGTCAATTACGTGTGCTCGTGCTTAAAGTAGGAATCAAAGTATGTTCGCCGAGGGTAAATATAAATAAAAAATGATGCATGGCTCGTATAGCGTGATAGTTCAAAGTGCGGAGCCGTCAACACGCCGGCGTGTTCCGGTGCAGTCACAACCAACCCTCTAGTCGCCACTCAACTGATATAAGACGAACATGTACCTAATTTTGTTTTATTACAAAACAAGCACCCTTAAATATGTTGAATATTAAAGGTAATTATCTGTTTTTACAGGGCCGAGCGCCATCGAACCGCGCTCGACAAGCGCCTTCTCGCCGAACTCGTCCAGCATGCTACTGCTGCAAACACACGTGAGTATTGTCATTCATCATTTTATTCATCATCGTAGTCTTTAAATGATCAGACGTTCACTGCGGGACATAAGTCTCTTGCAAGGGACACCACAGAACACGAGCTGGTGCCTTTTGTGTCCAGCGGCTTCTAGCGACCCGCTTGAGATTGTCTGTCTACTAAGTGCGTGATCTTCCAACGCTCCGTTTCCCGATGAAACGTTGTCCCTCCATTGCCATTTCAGCTTCGGGACTCGATGAGCTATGTTCTGCTGCAGAGTCTCCTAATTTCTAATTTGATCACCATTTTATTAGTAGCTATTAAATATTCTAAAAAAATGTTATGTATATTAAACTTTAAATTTATTTTTGTGAAATCGAATAAAGAAAATGACCGATGATTAGAACACCTGCACAATAAACAGGCGGTCTCAATATAAAAGTCACTGCAAAGCGATTGATTCAAAAGGCACGCCATTGGTGCGTCGTTACCGCCCCTGTCAACGTTCCGCCTACCGTGTAAGTGTAACACCTAAACTATTGATTTTTTTTTTCTTTTCCAGAGCAACTACGGTTCGTCCTTCACTGATTTATTATCGCCTCAATATCACGAAGACTCTTCTGAAATTTTAGAAGAAAATTTGGATCCATTCCCAGACGTAGAATTTCATGCACCGATACTCCCTGAAGTAAAATCCCAGCGTGCGACTCCAGTGAGTGAAACTCCATCACCTACCCTCGGGCCAGCCTTGCCCAGTTTTGAAGAAACCTACTCAGTTCGTTACCCGAAACAAGAAATGGCAGAATTCGGCATCAAGATGGACGAAGACTGCTATAACGTTAGCGCATACTCCCATCCGGGGCATGCATCGACTCAATTGTTATATCAATATCATCAACCATCGTTACCTTACGTTCCATCACCGTACTATGCACCGGCTCAGCCGTGCTCCCCGACATTCGATACCGGTGGCGTTACAAATGCTCAAGAGGCTTATTCATTGCCACCGTTTCCTAGTTCGGTGGATTTACATTTACCTTCGGACCAAGGAGCGAGACAACGAAGATCATCCTTGCCGGTTCAGAGATCGGAATCCAGTAGTTCTAACGAAAGTCCCAAATTGCACGGCAGTAGAGTTCACTGTATGCAAGCGTCGGCGCCGAGCTCTGCGTCCAGCTCGCCCGGCGGCGCTCAACAAGAGAACGTGGGGGCCCGGGCGGCGCCCCAGTCGCCGAGTCAACTCTGTGCTGTTTGCGGAGACACTGCTGCGTGTCAGCATTACGGCGTACGGACTTGTGAAGGATGCAAAGGATTTTTCAAGAGAACTGTCCAAAAGGGATCTAAATATGTATGTTTAGCTGAAAAATCGTGCCCAGTGGATAAGAGAAGAAGAAACAGGTGTCAATTTTGTCGGTTTCAGAAATGTCTCGCCGTAGGAATGGTGAAAGAGGTCGTCCGGACCGATTCGCTCAAAGGCAGACGAGGAAGATTACCGTCTAAACCGAAATGTCCTCAGGAATCTCCGCCGAGTCCACCGATTTCTTTAATAACAGCATTAGTTAGAGCTCATGTCGATACATCTCCCGATTTTGGAAATCTTGACTATTCCCAATACAGAGAGCCTAATCCGATGGAGCCACCTATTTCGGACGTAGAAGTAGTCCAACAATTTTATTCGTTACTGACGACGTCTATCGATATGATCAAAATGTTCGCGGAGAAAGTACCCGGTTTCGGCGAACTTTGCCCAGAAGACCGAGAGCAACTTTTTGCGTCGGCGCGCCTCGAGTTATTCGTTTTACGACTTGCTTATCGCACTCGGCCAGAGGACACTAAACTCACCTTCTGCAACGGACTGGTCCTAGACAAACGACAATGTCAAAGGTCTTTCGGAGACTGGTTGCATGCTGTACTTGATTTTAGTAATACCCTGCACTCGATGGATATTGACATCTCTACTTTCGCCTGCCTATGTGCATTGACTCTTATAACAGGTTAGTATCTCTTAGAATGTATTTTTTCTGTTATTACATTATACATACATACTATTTAATAATTTTGAGTGATCATCATATACAGATTTAGATATTAGTTTGACTATAAATTACTAAAATGTGTTCTTACAGAAATGTTAAAAGATACCTTTAACTTAGGTTAAAATACCTATACTTACACGCTCGAAGGCATAAATATTTTTTTTTACAAAAATTAGGTTACACAGCTCTGTAACGGTAACAAGTTTCTATAACTGTGCCTTTCAACTGCATTTCAGTGCAAAAGCCAAAAGGCACACCTTTTTACAGTTACCTACCTACTGAATAAAATGGCTGTTACAAACAGCTGGACAAACAGACAATCTGGACGAAACTTAAAGGTTTCCTTGTTTTACTAAGGAACCCTAAAAACTACCTTCTTGAATTTTCAAATTTTATTCGCAAAATTGTCATACATAATATTATGAAAAAAATATTTTCCTATTTTCCATAATACTTAAGTGGTTTTACGAGACATCACGCATTGTTTGGCATGTATTGGAAGTTTGTATGGCATAGGTTGGTCAGGATGGAAGCAATAATTCAAATTTTAATTTCCGGTGATTGTGTATATTATTTCAAGTTTTAACCGACTGAAAAAAGGAAGTTCTCAATTCGGCGCGTTTTTTTTTATGTATGACACCGATTTTTCCGAGATTTCTGAACTGATTTGCGTGTTTTTTTTTCTTAAATAATGCTTAGAGGAAGTTTGCGAGATGGTCACATTATAAAATATAATAAAATTTCTGTTTCCAACTGCTCAATCCTGATGAACCAGGGTACTGCAGTTTAGTAGCTGTGATGATTGAAGAACTGTCGATGGAGTTTCAATTTTTTCGTGCTTCGCCCGTAGTCCGCACCCGCCACGGCCTATTGTACATTCCCATGTAATACAAGAATGTTTTTCGTTGTCTCCAGAGAGACACGGGCTGAAAGAGCCGCACCGAGTGGAACAGTTGCAAATGAAGATCATCGGGTGCCTGCGCGCGCACATGCCCTGCGGCGGCAACACCAACGCGGCGGGCGCGCCGCACTTCAGCCGCGTGCTGGGCGCGCTGCCCGAGCTGCGCTCGCTCTCCGTGCAGGGCCTGCAGCGGATCTTCTACCTGAAGCTCGAAGACCTGGTCCCGGCGCCCCCCCTCATCGAGAACATGTTCCGCGCCAGCCTTCCCTTCTGAGCACTCCGGAACCCCCTTACTGACATCCCGAGGACCACACCCGCCTTCGCAACGCATTCTCTTCAGTCTAGAGCCGACTCCGTTATTTTTATAAGCGTATACTTAGATTTAAAATATTTTTCTAGAGAGTAGTAAAGGACTCGATCTCCGCGGAATCGGTTTAAGCTTGTCGTATGAATTATTATCGATTAATTTTATGAATAGGTAAATTAGAAATAAATTTTAAGTAAGAGAAACAATTTTACCGTGTACTTTGTCCGTTGGACGCTTAGTTGTAAGCTTAATTTATTTGTAAATGTATATATTTGTGTGATTCTGTTTTATCTTAAAAAGGTATCTAAATATTTAGTAGTCTGCATTTAAGTTACCGCTCGTAATCAATGGCATCTCGTCGTACAAAATATTCCTACGTTATTTACTTGTGTATTATTAAATAAGAAAAATCTAGTCACAAGACTTACAAATGTTAAAAATTTGGCTCTTAAACACCGAATTTTATAGAAAATTTATGAATAATTAAGATATTTGTTGATATATGATTGAGAGTGAATGAAATGTGGATTGCAAGCCTCGCAAAGAGCGCCTCGTGCGACGGGCGACGACTGGACGACGGGCTCGGAGCAGGGCGAAGACCCGAACGTAGATGGAAGTTACCTTTTAGGTTTAAATTATTTTATAGCTATTTCATAAAATGTTAATGTGAATTGTTAAAATATTAATATACATTTAAGGTAAGAGAAAAAGTTCAGCATCCCTATGACCCTATCATAGACTCCCAACTCCAACGTGTCTTAAAGAGTACCTTCTTAGATAGGTAGCTTAGAAGTTTCCTTTTGTAGACGTTACTTTTTAAACTAAAATATTACCGTAGTACCTAGTTAGTCACGTAAAACATATCAAAGAACTTATTCGCATAGTGTCGCCGTAGAAGCTATGTGGCTATTCATACTATGTACCTATAAAAAGTTTAAATGCCTATATGAGTAAATCAGCATAAAGAATCCAATTGGTCCAATATGCTAAATAAAATATAAAAACCTTGTTGAAAATAGCTTAAAGCACTATTTAATATTAGTAAAATTGTAGGGATAGTGAATTAAATTCACGTTGCAGTCTAATATAATTATAATATTAAATATTAATGTCCAAAAAAATTTATAATTTTGACTTACACAACGTTTTTGAGCTAGTGTCGTTAATTACGAACTAACAATGATTAGTTGTTTGAAATCGGCAGCAAACTTTTCTTCTGTACTTATCTTACGTAAAACATTATTCTAGATGTAAAATTGAGTAGAATAATACCTACTTACACGTGATATTTTTTATAAAAAGGTACTTTATTATTTTATAATATTTGCTATACATAATAATTATTATGCTGAACTTTTTGCTCGAAAACCAGGGCTCCTTAATATGTATTAGTTAATTTTATAGATTTAGAGGAATGAATACCTAACAAATTATTTCCTTCTGTGGTTCATTGTGACACGATGTGTAGATGTTTATATATTTAATGCATCAAACTGTACAAATCAGATGCCTACCTACTTAAAATTAAAATCATACTTACCAGAAAAACAGTCCTACGAATTATAATACCTAAATGAAATTGACGCAGAAACTATATCCTTTCCTAGCTTTTGCAACAATAAACTCGGTTGTGCTTTCATATCAATTATTTTAGGTACCTACATAAAAAAATTAAGAATCGTAGTAATAAGTAGTTCTGATGAAAGTACATATTATTAGGTATAATTTATTATTCTAGGTTACTGAATTAAAAACTGCAAATAATTTTCATTGCGATTTAAAATAAAACATCTAAGTAACTTACCTACTTATCAATCCATTCGCAAAAGTTAATTTATTTTGTTAATACCTACCTACCTACTTACTTCAAAAATTTGAATACATTATAATAATATAATATGTATATTACCTACCTAAAAATTCTTCCAATTTTAATATAATATCTAATCTACCCCCAAATAAAGTAGGTAAGCTCTGAAATTAATGAAAAATGTTAATTTCGTCATAGATATATTTATGTACGTAGGTACATCTTGACTTGCATTTTAAAGTAATTTTTGTGTATTAACATGACTTCAACTTCAATTGCATTTCTTTTATCTTGATATAGATTGATGTGCTTTTGTTATAGGTACCTACCTAATGTTATATACATACCTACTTTTTCTTTGTAAATAATTCGTCACAATTAAACTGACGCGTCAGCGTTATTGAATACTTTGTCTTTTTATCCATCCTTTACATATGGACCCTACTTATCTATTCGAAAATAATAAAATAGGGACTTAGCTAAAACTTTACATGACATATCAGGAGAACGCTCTCGGAAACGAAGACAGGTGATAATTCTGAGAATTACTGATAAGATAGGTAGTTACTATAAAAAAACGTGAAAAAAAATCGTTTTTACAGAAAAAATGCAGTTTTTGTGCAATACCCGTTTTGGGGGGTTAAACAGAACTATACCTAATTGCAAAATAATTAATTCCGGTATTTTTTTAAAGATCGAAATGAAATTTAGTTAAATAAAATCTGCTGACGCTGGAGGTTAACGAACGTTGCGTTACCTTGACCTCCAGCGTGCGGTAGATACCTACCGCTGCGCGCGATACCTACGCTATAAGGTAAGTAAATTTTTATTGGTATGGATTGTGTTTTAGTAGTATAAGTACCTAATAATAGCGCTAAGTTTTCGGAAGCGGTCTCCATAAACCCTGTTGAAGGCAGCACGTCTTTCAGCGACAACAGTCTTCCTCAATGGCATAATAAATAACTAAAAATGTACTGAGTAACAATAATAATTATAAAAAAATCGACCAATGTACCGAAATAAAGAATAAATAACTGAAAAGGGAAAATAGTATACCTACTTATATCTTGAAAACTACTGAAGTGATTTTAATTAAACTTGCACGCACGCACGCACTTATACGCAGCTAAATGTAATGCAATAAAAAAGATCGTTGACAATGCGATCAAAAGTTACGGAGGAATACGTGGACAAACATACATACGTATCATGTACCTACATACACAGTCACACTATACGTATTGTAGGTATATTTTAATTGATTGAAAGTCCTAATAGATTATCTATGTGCATATTATGAGAATATAATATTGCAGTTTCATTAATATTACATGCATGGTAGGTACGTGTCGAATTGATATATAAACTCTTTTTTTAAAGTCGGTTAGTATTGTACAGTACGACCAGTCTATCTGTGAATTGAAGTAGGTCGTTAGTGTTGTTTTAGTGTTGCCATAATCGTTTATTCGATAAAACGAAAATCGAATCAGCAGTTCGTATGAGGTGCGACAGGCCGCGTAAGACCCAGGATGCGTTAGACCCAGACTGGGATTGCTAGTCGGGGGACTAGCAATCCCCTAGCGATCTAGCAATGATGCGACTCATCTAAAGATGTAAGGCCAGTTTAAAACCAATTAAACCAATCCGTTTAATACGAAAAAACCCGTTTAAAACCGAAATAAACCATTTTTTCCGGTTTAAAACGGTTGGTATTGATGACTATGTTTTTAACCCTCGACGCAAAAACGACGGGATATTATAAGTTTAACATTGATGTATGTGTGTGTATGTGTGCGTGTGTTTGTCTGCTGTTCCACCGTATAGCTCAAACGGGTAAACCGATTTGAATGCGGTTTTTTTGTTTGAAAGGTGAATTAGTCGGGAGTGTTTTTAGCTATGAAAATCGGTCCAAGGTAGCCGCCGCTACAAAATGGCGGATTACGTATTTTTTCACAACTCCCTCAATATATCAAATGAAAGAGCTCGACTAGTAGAATAGCACAATGCAAATCCAGGTTGGCTGCTACCACAAAATGGCAAATGTCAGGGATTTTTCAAATTTTTAGTTTATTGATTTTACCGAGGTAGGGATATAACGGACTCGGAGTACCTATAAACTATGTGAAAATTTTTAAATGTGTGATACACTTACTGATATTGATAATATACTTAGCGGGTTGGTCCGTCTCCATCCGACCAAGCGTAGATAGTACCTACCTAAGTTATAAAAACTCTATTTATAAGTTAAAAATTCTGTATTGGTAAATAAACATTTTTTATCATTGTTTTCGAACGATATGCATATATCAATTTGATTAAGTTTAAAACCAAACTCACAAACTTTTATGCAGCAAAGCATTGTGCTTATCAAGAGTATAAAATGTAAAAAAAATGGTTTTCTACTATTCAACGTCATCTAGGCGGAACTTTGCTATAAAAAGTAAAGTTTTTTATTATTTGTTCAGATAATTTAAATTATTCAGATATTATTAAAGTTTTACGAAATAACTCTTCCTTTCGATACTAGATGGCGCTAGGCATTTAGGTTATCAAGTCTAAAGTTTACAACGGTTTATTTGAGGTTTAAAACGGCAAAATTTTGTTTAAAACGTTTTAAAACGTTTTACATCTATAGACTCATCGCATCACATGCACAATGCACATGCGTGTGCGTGTGCGTGTGTGTGTGAAACTGATTTGGCTGAAATTTTGAATGGAGATAGATTATGCCCTGACTTAACACATAGGCTTTTTATAGCACTTTTTTTAGCTATTATAGCACTTTTTATCGTGGTAAAGTATTCCTGTGGGACTAAAGTAGATATATATACTTCCAAAAATGCGATAGATGGCGCTGACTGTTCATAGGTAAATCCCGCTCACATAGCACATTATTAAAATACTTGCATGCATCTGTATGCCTTTGCACTTTTTATCCTGGAAAATATATAGTTCCCACGGGATTTTGAAAAAACCGAAATTCACGCGGGCGAAGCCGCGGGCAGAAGCTAGTATGTAATATATTGTTATTATACGACAGCCTACCATTGCAGAATAACTTTACAAAGAAAAATTGTTTTTAATCTACAGAATAAATCAATTATTTCTTTAAAAAACTTGAGATTAAGGTAACCAAAAAACCTCACTTCACGTTGTTTGTCACAATCTCATAGCAATCTCATGTCAAAATACGTTTTGCCAAACAAATTATCTGACCACGATGACAAGGACAAAAAAATTTACTGTCTGTAAAGGCAGTTTACGGACAATAATTTTACATGATAACGTCAAAAACATTATAGAACATAGGTAATATATAGGCCGATCGTGCATCTCTATCGCTTATTCCGCGCTCTCGCTTGCACACTTGGCTTAGGCGGAACGTGACACTTTTTCGTGCGTGCAGCCGGCGTTCAACGATTTATAAGGCCCGGCATACACCAAACACAGTGCAGCGCAGAGCGTTTTCTGTAAACACTGAATAATTAACTTTACGTTTATTGATATAGGGGAATTCTTTGGATATAGGTATACGTACCCGCGGTACGGTAGGAGCACGCGTAACCCTGTTTTTCATATAATTAGCTCATCCTTTCACAATGTACCTACCATGTACCTACCTTTAAAACTGAGATTATTATTTTTATTTATAGATTATAATTTATAGTAGTTTGGGGTAAAATCGAACTTGTGGTGGTGGTAACCGTTTTTCATACTTTAGCAAATAATGAATAACCCGTGCAAATACCTAACTCATCGCATGCGGGGGCGAACTAATAGTCCTGAGTAGTTGGCTAAGTAATGCCCCCGCCTGCCATACATTTTCTAACATTAATTATGTTTATGATCTTATCAAATTCTAGTTTATAAAGTACAAAGCTTGTTTTTTGCTTTTCAGTTACCAGAACTAGTTTGTTATACGCAGTCGGGTTTTTAGTTTTTTTAATTACGTAATTTATTTCTTGGTTTTTAGTGCAAAACTATGAAAAATTTTTAGATGCATATTTTTACAAGAGACAGGCCTGTGTCACTCCGCGTGTAGGTATTGAAAACATACCTACAGGCGGCGGCCATTACGCAAGGGCCAATCTAGAAGCTGCCGCAAGCGAAGACACGCGCGCGCGCTATTTGTTCGACCACGTTCAACTTTCTCGATAGTTGCAAGATGGACACAAAACGAAAGAGGCACTAGGCACTAGGCAGTTCTGCCGACTTTTGCCACCGAAACGAATTAATGTAAGAATACAAGAAATATAATATTATAATAAGTAATAATTACAATTAGTAATTAATAATTAATAGCTAATAAACCTTTTACTAGTAACCCGAACTACGAAAGATATCGACAGAACGATTAATCAATCAATTTCAATTTCTCAATATAGCGCGAGCCCATAACACGCAGTCTTAATATTGAATATTGATGTTCATGTATTAAAGTATAGCGCGTTTAAGACCACTATTAGCGCCATCTGTTGAACACTGGAAACTTCAATAAGGTCCTTCATAATATTATTGTATTATTTTAGTGTTTGGCGATTTAAGGTAAAATTATTAGTGTTACAATAATTGATGGGAAGGGGGGAGGTGTAGGGGGGATTATGTGGAATGTAGTAGAGTGGAGTGGGAAGGGATCTTAAATAAATTACCACCAATTTACTCACAGAGTAGTTGTTATTTATTTTGTTTTCTATGATTTGTCACTCCAAACTGATTACAAACATATAGATTGTATATATTTTCGTATTTGCCTTTTAAAGCCCTTTATTTTGATACCCCACTCGAGGGTCTTGAGGAATAAAATTTTTTTCAGCTCGCACATTAAAGTGCATAAAATCCGCCATTTTGAATTTTTATTAATTTTATGTACCCAGTAACATTTGCGCTGTTAAGACAAATCTAATGACGTATCATTTATCAAAATAAGTTGAGTCGTTGAGTAGTTACGAACTGACATAGGAAACGGTCATTTTCTGTCATTTATCACTCCAACTTATTTTTTCAAATATATAATTGTATACATTTTTGTATTTGCCTTTTAAATCCCTTCATTTTGATACCCCACTCGAGGGTCTTGAAGAAAAAAATTTTTTTCAGCTCGCACATTAAAGCGCATAAAGTCCGCCATTTTAATTTTTTTTTAAATTTAGGTACCCTATAACACTCGCGTCATGAAGACAAATCTAATGACGTATCATTTATCAAAATCCGTTGAGCCGTTGATTAGTTACACGCGGACATAGGAATGGACATACATACACACAGGTGAAACACATAACCCAGTCGGGTAATAAAAATGAAACCAAAAAGTATATAAAATCACTACGTTTTAATGATATAACTCTGATTTCTAGTTCCGTGGAAGTCTGATAGCTGTCATTGTCATTTACAGATGAGTTATTTGTATGGAGAACAGGGTTAACATCTACGAAGTACGATTTTACCCCAAACTACTTTAATTCCCTGTCATGATAAAAAGTCATATGCCGCGTAATAATATTAGTCGTTACGCCTAAAATAGAAAACACCAAGAGTGGAACTACTAAGTGCACACTAACAGCAATAAAAAACAAAACAAGCACATTGAAAAAATTTATTGAAAAATGAATGTCGAATGACATTATCACCATGAAGTGTCTGTCAGGCATTTGTCATATCTACATGCGGCAGTTGATTTGTATTTGCATAAGTTTTGAATTTTTTCTTTTTTGTGGGAATTGTTTTATCTCTGGTAACATTACGAAACTACAGAATTCCGCGGAATTAGTAATTCGGGTATAGGATATTATATAGTATATCTTATATATGTAGGAATCAAGAAGCTTATATAATATATAATATATTCTATATGCCCCTGGATATAGATGTAAGGCCAGTATAAAACCAATTATACCAATCCGTTTAAAACGAAAAAACCCGTTTAATTTCGAAATAAACCATTTTTTCCGGTATAAAACGATTGGTATTGATGACTATGTTTTCAACCCTCGACGCAAAAATTCTGATAGCTATCATTGTCATTTACAAATGAGTTATAGATCGACCAGAATCTCATGAAAAATCACTGAGCAATTAATAGTAGTGGAGGAACCATACCTACTTTAAAAACGTGTCAAAAATACACTCACACACGCACAATCCCATAACATAAAAAGGCGCGTGTTCATTGTGATGTCTCAAGTTGTGCGTGTGTGAGTGTTCATGTATATGTACATTTTAGGGAGGCCATCTTTTGTCATGATTCTGCCGCAAACTGTTTTATTATTATGTCAAAAATGTAATGTTGTCTCTTACACACTTATGAAAATTTTGATAAGCTTGAGCTATTTTCCGATCCACTATTTTCTATAGGACGTTAGGGCACCTCTATATTATTATTATTATCTCTATGGTATATATAAGTAATTTACTATTTAATCTGTGGTATAACATGACAATTCACTACCACAGATTCACTACCAGTGTGACCATCAGTGGCAGATTTCTGCCATTTGGGCAGATTTGGCTCCTAAATTTTAACTCTGGCAGAATATGCTGACGATTTAAGAAAGTGGCAGAATGTGGCAGATTTCAAGGGAATCCTTATAATTTTTTAAATAAAATGAGTAAAGTCATGGTTTTATGTCTGCCTACTTACTAAATTTTAGTATGATTTAAGAAGTAGGTTTGAGATTTTTATTTCCTTTCTTTCTTAGAGCTATTTTTGAAAGGCTTCTGAATAGATCCCCGTCGAAAAAGTTAAAAAAATTTCATTTTTCAATTCTCTACTAACAATGTTCGTAGTTAAAAAATTAAAAGATTATATTAATCATCGAAAAAAAAAATAATGGCTGTTTTTATTACAATGAAAAATTAAATAAAACGAATTTTTTATAACATTAAAAAAAACAAATAATGATTTAAAAAAATGGTTTCGTAATATAAGTGGTAACTGGTATATAAGTAGTAGAAAATAATTCGTAAGGATAAAAATTTGTTGTATTTAAAGTCGTTTTACGGGCGATAATTTTACGTGATAAAGACATAAGAAAACAAAGAGAGATAGATGCGTCACAACTTTATAAGCTGAGGTAAGCTGAATCATGCTTTTCCATGTCATCATCATGATCAACCCATTACCGGCTCACTACAGAGCACGGGTCTCCTCTCAGAGTGAGAAGGGTTTTGGCCATAGTCTACCACGCTGGCCAAGCGGATTGGCAGACTTCACACACCTTTGAGAACGTTATAGAGAACTCTCAGGCATGCAGGTTTCCTCACGATGTTTTCCTTCACCGTTAAAGCAAGTGATATTTAAATACTTAAAACGCACATAACTCCGAAAAGTTAGAGGTGCGTGCCCGGGATCGAACCCACGACCTCCGATTAGAAGTCGGTCGTCTTAACCACTAGGCTATCACAGCTTCTTTTCCATGTATGCGGCTGGATTTCATCGATTTATAAGACGTTATCACGTCAAGAAATCACAAATTTATAGTTTAACAATAATTATCACACTTGCAATGTTCATGTTCAAGCAGCAAAAACTTATTAATTAACTATTGCATAACTAATTGCAAAATTATGATAAAAAAAATCGCACGGATTGTTGCTCATTTATAGCCCTTAAATTTTTTATTTTCTAAAATTTCATATTTAATATGTATAAATAATAATTGATAATGATAAAGTGTCCGAAGTAGGCGTGGCTCGCGCAAGCCGCTCCACCCGTTTTCGAACGTATTTTCGTCGCTCTGGGAACATTGTATATTGGTCCTACAGTTCCGAGAGTCAAGACTTTTTTTAGAAAAATTTCTCTTCTTTTTATTAGTTTTTTGCAATGACCTTCTATTTTATTTCTAGATTAGAATAATCGCAATTAGTTTTTGAGATATTTGCAAAAAACTAAACCCTCCTTTTTTTTAGTTAATAATTGTTTTAAATAACTTTCGCAATTTTTTTAAGCGGAACTTGACTTTTTAAAAAAATCATCTACATGCTATTCCGAATCAAACGACACCTCGTTCACATATTTTTTTCAAGATTCATGAAAAAAGTTGACCTGAATAGCACTTGTTGTCTAGACTACTTTAATGTCCCCATATTCTGAAGTATGATGGCATATTTTTGGCATTTTTAGAAATTGAGTTGGCAGATTTTTTGCCAGTGTCGGGCAGATTCGCCACTTTTGAGATGGTCACACTGTTCACTACTGTCACAACTGTCACTACAGTCTACACCAGCGTGACCACATGTGGTAGATTTCTACTTTTTTGGTAGATTTAAGGCTTGTTGTGGTAGTTAAAAATTGTTGGGTAGATTTTGGTATAATTACACATTTTGAATTTTTTCCCCGGTAGATTTGGTAGATTTTGGATCAAGTATATGGCAACCTTCTGTTTAGTAAGATTTTTGGGGCGGGGTTTCCCCGTCCGTATCAGGCCATCACTAGTCTTGTTTTGTTTATCTTCTTTGCCCGTTTGCAAGTACGTACGTACCTACGTATACGTAAACGTAGGTAATAAGTACCTAATTAGTAAACTTTTAACTTGATGTATGTACTTATACGACTTAAAATGAACGAGATTACGCGTACCTACCTATGAGCTGAAGAGCACATATCGATATTTCTTTGTTTTGTAATTTAATTTATCGCCATGAAAAGAAAATACGGAAGGCAATATCGTACGGAGTGGGAGCAAAACCCTTTATTTTCAAAGTGGTTGACAAAATCATCGGAAGGAGACAACGCCTTTTGTAAAGCCTCTTCCACGGATAGCGTCTCTTAGGGAACATGAAACTTCAGCTAAACACCAAAAAAACTTCAAAGGATTTTCTGAAAAATATTAATGACATTGACAGTCACACATCTGACAGTAATGAGTGACAGTTGTCAGAAGTTTGACTTAAAATTGGTGCTGCCATTTAAAATTATTGGCATTGTATGATTTCCTACTTTCGTTGGCCAGACTCTAATGAAATATAATATGTACATTAGTTTTATTTCATCTCCATTTAATCATATTAGTGAGGTAGATTTGTGGTAGTTTTTTACCAAGACTGTGGTATATTTCAGTAGTTTTTTTAAGCTGCAGAAGTAGATTGACCAATTTAAATGTGGTCACACTGGTCTACACACTTGTCAGAATTTCACCCGAATTAAAAATCAAACTTTCAATTTGCAAAGTGGAAAATTGGTAAAAAAAGAGTGGAAATCATACATTTTATGTAGCCTAATTTAAAATAATTCAGTGTTTTTACGAGCTAAATGATTGAGAGTAAAGACATGACTGAGATGATAGATAAAAATCTAGAAGATTTAGAAATTCAAGAAGTGCTGGAAAATGGTACCGATTTACGAGAATATGCTTTACAGATCGATAAAAGCATCAAGGAGGCTGAGAAAAGCTCCGTAGCCGACTATTTGAAAGAAAGTGAAAACATAGCGTCACTGCACAATCAGATAGAAGACTGTGACGGAATTCTAGCTAGAATGGAGAGCATGTTGTTAGTATTCCAGGTTTGTATTGATTTTGTTCTTGACACAGATGTCGGATTATCATGTTATTTTAATACTGTTGTAAGAAAATATATCCTTCAATGTTTGCCAGTATCATTTTTAGTCCTAAAACAGTGTACCTAATCCATATAATCCCTTGTTTTAGAATGACTTGGGTAGTATTAGTAATGAAATCATAAGCTTACAAAAACGTTCTGTCAATATGTCTATTCAACTCAGTAACAGGCAAGCGCTCAAGGGCCCTCTTGCATCGTTTATTGAAGACATGGCAGTTTCAGAAACTCTCATTTTGTAAGTATAAGATTTTGTTTAATCTTTATAGTATTGTTAGTATGACTGTTAAAGTTAACACATACTTTTTTATTTAAGATTAAAAATAATTTTATGACAAAGTATTTAATGGACCCCTTTAACCTCTTTTGACCCATAAATATAATAAAGTAAATAAGTAAAAAAAAAGCTGTGATAGCCTAGTGGTTAGGACGACCGACTTCTAATCGGAGGTCATGGGTTCGATCCCGGGGCACGCACCTCTAACTTTTCGGAGTTATGTGCGTTTTAAGTATTTAAATATCACTTGCTTTAACGGCTGCATGCCTGAGAGTTTCCATAACGTTCTCAAAGGTGTGTGAAGTCTGCCAATCCGCTTGGCCAGCGTGGTAGACTATGGCCAAAACCCTTCTCACTCTGAGAGGAGACCCATGCTCTGTAGTGAGCCGGTACTGGGTTGATCATGATGATGATGATGAAATATTGACTAAGCAAGTCAAATACATATACAGCTATTTGCTCAAGCACTATATTGCAATTTGTTTGTTGGACTTGCATAGTGGCATGAATGCTATATTATATTGATTGAATACATTGACCATTGCAATAATGTCACACTGGACTGTACTGACTGGTATGTTGTGTTCCTAATTGTACATAGCACTAGGTGCTGAGTTCATACATTCTACTATAGCGAAAAAATCAACTCAGCAATTTTCAGCAGTTAATATTAAACAAATAATTTTCAATTTTCAGTGGCATTAACTTTGTTCCTGTTGTTGATAAAGAGTTTATGGTGCAGTTAGCTATTTTAAACCAGAAATTGAATTTTGTTAAAGAACAAGACTTCAAGGAGACCAAGGCATGTCATGATGTCAAAGATGTTTTGGAAAAGTTAAAAATTAAAGCTGTCGCAAAAATAAGAACGTACATACTGGAACAGATTTACAAATTCCGGAAACCAATGGCTAACTATCAAATTCCACAGAATGCTATGTTAAAATATAAATTTTTCTTTGAATTTATATTAGCGAACGAAAGAAATGTGGCTCAAGAAATCTGCAATGAATACATTGACACTTTAAGCAAAGTTTATTATTCCTATTTTAAATCGTACGCTTCGAGACTGGATAAGTTGAAATATGAAGAAGTACCCACTAAAGATGATTTAATGGGAATTGAAGATGGTTCCAAAGGTGGCTTCTTTCAAAAATCTAATCTAAAAAATAAAAGCACCATATTCACAATTGGCAACCGCGGCGATGTTTTGGCTCAAGAGCTAGAAGCTCCAATTATTGTACCTCATGTGCAACAAAAAACAAAGGTTCCAAAACGTTTTTTACATATTACAATAATTTTTTTTTTCATTGTTTTCGTTGTAATTAAATTGCTGGGACACACAATCTGGTTAAGTAGGGCTTTGAGACTCAACTGCCAACTTGATTGGCCAGCATTTGGAAGCTTCGAGATGTTCGCTGGCAGCCGCTAGACTGGGGCAAAATATTGTGTTACTGTTGTGGTGATACTTGCAAAAGACTTATATCTAGCAATCAATGTCCATCATTCAATATGACAACGACTATGAGTTTCAACCATAACCAAAGATCCATTTACGATATTCAACCTATCTGTAATCTTTTTACTATCAAAAAGTCTATACAATTTAACAACATAGCTAAGTAACATATCCATACATCACAGGTTACATTTAATATAGAAAATGGACTAAAAGAACATGGCATCGTGTAGTTGAGTTCCTTCCAACAAAAAAAAATTAAAATAATTTAGAGACTGATCTGATATTCAGCATTCTGACTACACATTTTAAAAGACCAAACCTGAATGTAATCCTGTCACATTTGCAGATCCTCCTTTACCAAAGACATTCCCATACACCATATAATTCTCAGATTTAACTCTACTTGCGTGTTTCAACAACTTTACTGGAATGCACAGAACTGCCGTTACAATAACTTAATAACATATATTATGATCTTTCAGTATTCATATGAAGCACTGTTTAGAAGTCTCCAGTACGCCCTTGTAGACAACAGCTGCAGGGAGTATTTATTTACAACTGAATTTTTCCATGTGAAAGGCAGCCACGCGCAGGAGTTGTTTGATAGAATACTGGGGAAAACATTGTCTTTACTTGTGGTATGTTATAACGTGTTTTTATTAATATTAATTACAGTAAGACCACTAAAATAAGTTACATCAACAATATTCATTAATGCTAATGTTTAGAAATGACTTATCTCGCCAAATCAATTGATTGTAAACACCAATGAAATACATGCCTTGTTGCTTTATTTTAGATTTTAAATACAACAAGAGACTCATCTCGCTGATAATACCGGAAGCCACCATTACGCATATAGAACAACCAATAGCGGATGAAGATATTTTCGCATCTAAAAATAATTATTTCAATAAATTGTAACTATTAAAATGGTCAACCTGTACTTTCTGAAAATCTAAATTAACAAATGTGTTCTTTTCTTTTTTCAGAAAAATGTTGAAATCTATGTACAGGAATGCTATGATTGCCTTGCTCTGTTCTTGTGTATCCAATTAATAAACAGATATCGCTGGATGTGCCACAAAAGAGCTGTAGCTGCATTAGACAGGTACGAATGCTTCGCACATAATGCAGCTTCCCAAGTGTCCCCAGCTGGTGGGCACGGAGGGGTCAACTTGATATGTGGAGGCAGTATGAATTTTAGAGTTTATGAAGCTGTAAAGCATTCCTCGACTCGATTTGACTAAAAACTTGAAAACATAGTTATTAAATTAAATATACAACGTTAGTTTTACTTTGCGCAAAAACCGAAACACGTGTCAAATATTTTTACATTAAGAATATTTATAAAAAATTTCAAAAAAATATAATGTAAAGTAACGAAGTTATAAGCTTGTTATGTTGCGTCATTGTCCTCGAAAAAAATGGTCACCGCAAGTTGTCACCGCAGCGACTAGCGATCGACGCGAGTTGAATGACCGCCGCTGTGTGACGACCGTCAGCTGATGCGCGGTAAATCATTGTCTCAGCTTGTAGGATTTCAAAATATTTTTGGACAAAAATATAACACTATATAAAAATGGTTGGATTCGATTTTGTTACTGATTGTGAACAAACTACTTTCAGGTTTTGCGTAAAGTAAAACTAACGTTGTATAATAATAGTAAATAGTAATAAGTGAATTGAGTGAATTTAGGACTTTGGTTGCATTTCGATATATTTTTTCAAATCTTTGCTGCCCTCTACCTGCTCCCTCTTGACGCGCCCACGCCGCTCCCTCACATAAATATTACACAAGTACAGGAATCCGCAGGTGTAGACGACATTCGCAAATAAATATGCAAGGTTTTGACTGCCTTTGCCACATTCCGAGTTGTCTGTTATTTTGAAGGGTAGGAGAAAGAATTAGCCATAAATCTGTCAAGTCGCCAAGTCGAGCTCCATATTAATTTTATCTCATAAAAACTATTGTCTTATTAATTATTATTAAAAATATTGCTTTCAGTTACTGGGATTGGCTACTGGCAGCTCTTTGGCCCAGGTTGGAGTATGTTTTAAAATTGAATACACAAAGTGTAAGAGATTGTGATCCAGCAAAACTATCTAACAAAGAAATGGGACCACATTATGTACGTATATGTATATTTCAGGATTGAATATTTATACAATAACTAGTAATTATTTCGTAAACCACTAAAACTACTATAGTTTTCACTTTTTATTTAAGAAGAGGCTTTCTCGAGTTTTCCCAAGCGCAAGTATTATACAGGGTGTATGGGGAACACTCTCGGAAACGAAGACAGGTGATAGTACTGATGATTATTGATAAGATATTATAAAAAAACGTGAAAAAAAATTCATTTTTACAAAAAAAAAGGTAGTATAATAATAGCGCTAAGTTTTCGGAAGCAGTCTCCTACCCTGTATAGGATTCAATTGACAAATCTGACAAACCAGAGGCATGATATTCGTTTGTAGAGTGTGTCTACAAAGTTTTATTGAGTTTTGACTTGTTAATATTCTAATAAGAATTATACTTTCATCATCATCATCATTGACGCTACAGCCTTTTGTGGGCCCGACCTGCTCAAGACGATTTTTCCACCGATCTCTATCCTTAGCATTCGTTTTCCAGTTTTTTAAACCAATCCGCTTGGCGTCTTGGTTTACTCCATCTATCCACCGAAGCCTTGGCCGACCAATGCTTCACAATGCAAATTCCGACCAATGCATTGAAGATGTTATAAGCTCGAAGTTATACCTAATGCGCCACATCCCATTAACCTATACTGCACCGTAGATTGATTTCAAAACCCTTCTTTCGAATATAGGAAGGGCTTCTTCATCTTTTTTTTTTTTTGATTGCCCAACACTCACTGCCATATGTCAGAACAGGAAGAATTATACATTGCCTACCTATTAACCAGCCTATGCACGGGCTGGACATAAGTAACATGAAATACTTTTATATGTTTTCATTGTGTTCTCAGATCACCCGAAGATATGCAGAATTCTCTGCCGCAATGCTGAGTTTGAGTGAACAATTTCCTTCAGTAGAGCTCAGCAATTTACTACTGGTTCTGCAAGATGAGGTCCACTGCTTCCTGCTAAAAATGGCAGCCGAATTCCCGCAGAGAATACAGCAGCTAATATTTTTAATCAACAACTATGATATGGTTTTAAGTATATTAATGGAACGGACGAGGGATAATACGAAAGAAGCGGAAAGTTTCCGGGAGCAACTACAAGCCCGAAGCACTGAGTATGTTGAAGAGATACTCAGTCCCCACTTCGGTGGACTCATGCAATTTGTGAAGGAAGGTGAACAGTTACTGGACAGCGATAGAAAAAGAGAGCTAGAGAATTTAGAAAGAAAATCCATATCTCTCGTCGCCTCCTTCACTGCGAGCTGGAAACAGAGCCTGGAAGAGATTCACAGAGAAGTTCTTGTATCTTTCCCCAATTTGGTCACTGGCTCCGGATTATTGCAGATGGCGCTCACAAATTTCGTTCAATATTATCACAAATTCGTAAAATTATTAACACCTAATGCTCGCACTCAACTTGTTAATATTCATGTTATTATGGTAGAAATCAAGAAATATAAAACAAATTACTAACTGTTTATATAACACTTTTCATTTTCATTGTGTGAGTACACATTCGCCAACCCATAAAAAACTCGTCCAGTCTAATGTCGAATAACATAGTGGCTAAGTCATAGTAATATTGATCATAACTTTACTTACTGCAGACCAATGACATAACAAGGCATTGTAAACAGTCATAAGGAACAAATTAGTGTCGGAAATTAAACTTTAGAGCTATTCGAAGTACTAGGATTTAATAACCGGATTTTACTTTAGTTCACAGTTTCTGAATGGCAATTTTTTTTCCGAGTTGTTTTCACAAACATTACACACAAATTCATAGCAACATGTGTAATATGTATTTGCCTCTAGTTTTGCATCTATACTACTAATACTAATTATTGCATCTTTTTTCCCCCGTGCGCACGCTGGGATGCTGAAAAGCTGTGATAGCCTAGTGGTTAGGACGACCGACTTCTAATCGGAGGTCGTGGGTTCGATCCCGGGGCACGCACCTCTAACTTTTCGGAGTTATGTGCGTTTTAAGTATTTAAATATCACTTGCTTTAACGGTGAAGGAAAACATAGTGAGGAAACCTGCATGCCTGAGAGTTCTCCATAACGTTCTCAAAGGTGTGTGAAGTCTTTTTTTTTTTTTTTTTTTATTGTATAATAGGCTTACGCTTGACGACAATCATGCCTGAAAAGCCATGATGAGGTCTAAGCTGGAACGCGCTTGCCTAGAAAATGCCTATTCACTCTTGCCTTGAAGGTACTCAAGTCGTACGAGGAGGGGAACACGAAAGCCGGAAGGTCGTTCCACACCCTAGCGGTTCGTATCAGAAACGTAGATCGAAAGCGCTTCGTGCGAGCTGACTGAACGTCAACCACATAGGGAGGAAGGGCGGGAAACTTCGAACTGGACGGTCGTAAAAATTTCGCGCTTAAATTTTAATTTTTTACAATTTCAATTTGAAAAGGATTGGTGTTTTATATAGTGTAAATATTGTAGTATTAGTATAATTTCCATAGTAGTTAGCTGTATATATAGGTAAGTATTTAAATTTAGTCTTTTAATTTAATTTTCAAACGTATGGGAACTCGGCCTCCCGATCCTGGGGGGCCAGACCCTCCAGGATCAGGATCAATGGATATTCCATCGAAGATGGATATATTAATAGCAGCGGTGGAATCGTCAATGGACACTGACGTGTCAGTTGTGTCCAATGGCGAAAAGACACTCAAAAGAAAAATATTTTCGCGCGTTTGCGGCACATGCAATAAAAGAAAAAAGAAAACCAAAGGTATTGATGGGAAAGAAGGGTACACGTGTGATTGCAAGTGCGAACCCATTAAGAACAAGGTCTCTAACCCAAATATAACAACTTCAGATCCACAGGCTGAATCCGAAAATCCCACTAGTCCATCATTATTACCAACTCGAGTGCCAATTGGTCGTGCTGAATATCAAGTATCCGATAATGCCCCATACGTTGTGCACATACAAAAGGACTCTAATGATAGCGCTGTAACACTACATCCAATAACTTTTGGTCGGTTTTTAAAAAATAGCAAAGTTACTGGTATTGTGAATGGTAGTCTAAAACGTGTAGGTAGAAATCGCATAAGTATGGCCTTTTCTACCTACTCAGACGCCAACAACTTCCTTAAAAATAAAAATCTCGAACTGGCCCAATATAAAGCTTTCATACCCACATTCAATGTAACACGCATGGGTGTGGTAAAAGGTGTTCCCAACGATTGGACGGAAGAGGAGGTATTATTAAACATGAGTGTGCCACTTGGTTGTGGACCAATAATTAAAATCAGGCGTATTAAAAGAAAAGTTGTTGTAAATAATGCAAATCAATTTATTAATACTGGTACTGTAATAATAACTTTTGATGGACAAATACTTCCTACCCGAGTATACATGTGTTACACTGCTTTACCTGTTGAGTTGTATATCTATCCAACTGTACAGTGCTATCAGTGCTGTCGTTTTGGTCATGTAAAAAATCAATGCCGGTCAGTGCCAAAATGTTATAAATGTAGTCAAGGGCACTCTGGTGATACTTGTCAGGTAGAAGAGGAAGATTACCGGTGTTGTCTATGTAAAGGATCGCATCAAGCTATTAATAAAAAATGTTTAGAACATAATAGACAGAGAGCAATCAAAGAAACCATGAGCAAAAGTTGTATTTCATATATGGAAGCAATTAAAATGCATCCACCAGTATCAAACATGTCATATGCCGAAGCTTTGTTTTCAACACCCGTGTCATCCTCTTCATCACAGGATATGCATAGTCCTCAAAAGCCTAATACTTCAAATTCAGTGCAGCATACATATAAAAAAACAGTCTTTGCAAAGCCACGATCACCCTCGAAGCTTAGCAAAGGCTATGACCGCTTTGCCCATTCTGAAATAGTAAGAGATCCGGTTTTACATAAACAAAAGTTTAATTCTAATATCAGTACTGAAAATAATATGAAAATTGCAGACATTATTAAAATATTAATTCAATTATTATCACAATCAAATATAGTTACACCGTCCCACGTTGCCACAGTAATTGAAGCCTTATGTCAAATCTCTAATAATAATGGATCACAGAGCCAGAGTGATTCAGTGGAATTGCCTGAGCCTCAACAGTAGAAAACAAGACTTAATACATTTAATAAATAAACATGATCCTTTTCTCGTCTGTCTCCAAGAGACATGGTTGAGAGGGGATTTTTTGTTCAAAATGCCAGGGTATGTTTGTCTCAGAGAAGACAGACATGATGGGTATGGTGGAGTGGCTATACTCATCAAAAATACTCTGACATTTACACCTATCACTCTCCCTGTACATAGCGATAACTTATCTGTTATTGCAGTTATTGTAAATAGTATATGTTATGTGTCTTTATATTTCTCTCGTCCTAATAATGATATATTTAATGAAATTAATGATATTTTTAATTTCTTACCAAAACCATTTTTATGTTTAGGAGATTTTAACTCCCATCACGAGTTATGGGGTTGTGCCACATCAACCTTCTATGGAGAAAAGTTGTTAGATTTAATAAGCTCCCATAACCTGTGCATTCTGAATACTGGGTCTCCAACACGATTGGCACGGATACCTAGTGCTCCAGATTTGTCAATCTGCACTCCTGATCTTGCTCCATCTCTCACTTGGTCACCCGCTGAATCTACTTGTGGTAGTGATCACTACCCCCTGATTATTACTTTCCCTTTTGAAAAACCTCCAAAACATATAAGGCAGCCACGTATAAAACATAAACTAACAGACGATAAGTGGAGTTTGTATAATGCAGCAGTTGAAAAGAAAGTTACTAATTTACCAGAAATTAGTCACTCTAACATATTAGAATGCTCACAAGCATTAGCTACAGCATTAATTGAAGCTGCAAATGAAACTTTTCCAATAAAAAGGTGTGGTAGGGAATTTATCCCATCACCACCATGGTGGGATGTAGAGTGCACTAATGCAGTTAAACAAAGAAAAGAAGCAGAGAAGAAATTTTGCCAAAACATGACTGATGACAATTTTGACCATTACTTACAAATTGCTAATACTACTAAGGAGCTACTTAGGGTAAAGAAGTATGAAGGGTGGCAACGGTTTTGTAAATCCTTAAATCCTAATGTTTCACCATCAATTGTTTGGCAAAATATAAGAAGGTTTAGATCTGCATTTAAAGATTCACAACAGAATAAAATATCTCCACTAATAGCAGAGCAAGTCATGGATCGTTTGGGTCCGCCTTATGTACCTGAATGTCCTATGGCTTTAACGCCTCTAATATTGTCTAATAATAATTATAATAATAATAATATAGATTTGAATTTACCATTTACACTTAAAGAATTGAAAGGCGTACTTTCATCAATTAAAGATTCTGCACCAGGTGAAGACAGTATTCCCTATTCCTTCTTATCGAATCTTGACGACAATAGTCTCAGGTACCACCTTTCTTTGATCAACAACGTTATGATGGCAGGTATCATCCCCCAATCATGGAGGTCTCAAACTTTAATCTTATTACAGAAGCCGAATAAACCGAGTTCAGATCCAACATCGTATAGACCAATAGCATTATCATCGGTATTAGCTAAAACTGCTGAACATCTTATTAACCCTTAATTTGGTGATGTTCGCTGGGATGGACACTTCAATTAAAAAAATCTTGTATGTATATGAAACATTTCATGCACATAAAATACTTACCAAATGCTTCCAAAACACATTGTTTTTTGGTAGAAAAATATTTTTAGGGTATAGCAACATCGTATCTCTCAGTGTAACTCAAAATGTCGGCGAAACGGAGGCCAGCTATTTTTCTCAAGGTATTTATAATTATATTTTATAGTTTTTATCAATAAAAGTTAAATGTTTTTGATGCTTTTGTTTAAAAATATAACAAAGAATAGTGTTACATATAATTTTTGATATTTTATGTTGATTTGATTTGTTTTTTTGCCTAATAAAGTCTTTGTCCTCCACGGTGAACATTGCCAATGATGTAGAGTTGCATATATGTGTCACTCTGTTCTTCGGGGAGGACAATGCCAAATGAGATGTACGTTGCTAATAGGTACTAACTTTTTAAGGTTTTAAACTGGAAAATTACATATTTACTTATCTTTATTTTGACTAACACTTGGTTTTGGGCTGATGCTTATTTGTTTTGTTTTTGCTTGTTAACAGCATTCCCGTGGCTTGAAAATATTGGCATTGGTCCCAACAGAGCATGCCCCTTCAGATGCTAGTGATCAGTCTGAATCGGATTGCGAATTGCATGATACCTCTAACTATTCCTCTTCCCCCGCGCCATCGATAGGATCAATAGAAAACTTAAATATCAATATATATGGCCCTGATTCTGAGAATGAAAATGTCGATTTTCAAGAAATTGGGAATACGACCAATTTAGATACAGTACCACTCACTCCGATTCTGCAAGAAATTCGAGAGTCCAACTACGAGAATGTGCCATCAACTTTATCTGCTATTCCTTCGCTTCCATCCACACCAGCAACACCAGCAACACCAGCTACTAGACAAAATACAAGATCTTCACGTCCAATTTTACCACCATCAAAAAAAAGAAAGAAGTTAACAAAGTTTGAACTGGCATATAACTGGAAAAAAGCATCATTTCGTTACAGAACAATCATCGAATATCAATCAGAAGATATTGCCAAAAAAAAACCGTAGTGTATTGCATAAAATGCAATATAAGATTGTGTTTTGTAACAGGCAGTCAGCCTAGAAACTGTTTTTTAAATTTTCATACCAAATAATTTTCTTTTGTCATAATAAATATTAAGTTTTCATGGAAACATATTTTAAGTTATAATAAATTTCTTACTTTTTATAAATATTTTGACTTTTTTATTGTTCCTCTCATTTGGCAATGTCCCCTACAGCGAACACGTAAATTTAAAGGTTAATTCTTACGTAATTGGCAATGTTCACTACAGGGGACATCCATTTTCTCGAAAATTTGAAAATCTAGATTTTTTTAAATAATTTTTCACGCATCCTACGGGACCTATTAAGGTTGGGTCGCCTAAGATCGGATGTGACATAAGAACGGATGCATCGAATTTACCGCAAATGAAGCAATATTTATCACGGGTGGCAACACAGTTTGGTCCGCCATTTTATTCTGTTTCTCCCTTCATTCCGCGAACGGCGCTGCGATAAGAAACACGCGTGCACTAGAGTTTGGAAAAAAATATGCCGTTTTTAGTGAAATTTTAGTGATCCGGTCTTTCCTCCAAAACTTTGTTTCGAAATTATGATAAGTATTTATCATTTTAATGCTTTTTAAGTTGAATTTCGCGTAGAATTAGCAAATACTCTATAGATTTGTATACTTTGTTTACGCCCAGGGCGTTTGTAAGCCTAGATCCGGACTTTCCTCCCCTTGCTGAAGATCGGACTATAATAATCCGACCTTAAGGCACTTAAAAAAAAGCAGTGGTTCTCAAAATATTTGGATCGAAATAAATTACTTACTTAAATTGATCAAAATAAATTGATACTGAATTACCGTTTTCGGAATAACAAAAAGGTAATTAGGTACGCATAATATCTTCTTATCTATGTTATTATTTACTTCCTATGTAAATGATGAATTTTTAGTTAAGCTATTATCTGTTTTGTTTTTAAGCAAGTTCACTAAGCTGACATGCTATGAAAAATGTAGTCTGGTCAACAAGATGTCCCTGATATGGCGCGGGAATTCTTCACGGAAATAAGTGCCTTCACTAAGGAATACTTGAGACATCATACACTTTAAATTTATGTATGAGTGTAAAATTTTAATGATCTATAAATACGGAAAAAGACAATTTTTCCGTTTTTCGTGCTGGATTTCAGGGACAACTTTTACTGGATGGACTCTATTCTTTTGACATCTGTGAGTTAGGTGAAATAAATTAAAATACGGATCATGTAATCATGGTACCATCAAGTTCTCTTTCTGTTAGAATATGATTCTATTTACTCTAATCTACTTATTTGCATGTAATAATAAATAATAACTATTATTTCAAACTAGCGGTCCGCCCCGGCTTCGCCCGTGGTACATGTATAGCCTATAGCACTCAAGGATCACGTACATATCCAACGGTGAAAGAATTTTTGAAATCGGTCCAGTAGTTCCTGAGATTAGGACTAAGAATTTATTAATGGTTACTGATTAATCATGCCTACAAAATATCAGAGACGCACACTTCGAGCGACCACTTATACCGATTACCGAAAATGATTTGAAAGAAGCTGTGGAAAGAGTTAAAAGTAAAGAATTTTCAAACTGTGCGGCATCCAAATTATACGGCATACCGACATCTACTCTCAACGATCGAGTTTTGGCAAATAATTATGTTTGTCCGGTCTTAAGTCATTATCTTAAGAAAGCTCCCCGGCTGAGTGTATAAAGTTTGAGAAACTCAATTTAGCTCTCGTTAGGCTGAGGAGGGAAGATCGGACTAAAAAACGCAAAAAAAAAAAGAATTACCTGTCCTAGTCACATCACGTGGAATTATACTACGACTTTGTGTTACGTTATTGTCAACTAAAGAACGGATATTTTTCTTCTGTGCACTCTAATGCTGTAGCTACAGAAGTGAAATTAAGTAGTAGTCCGAACTTAGGCTTCACACGGGTTTCTTGAAAAGTAGTCAGAAAAAATATTCTGTCACTTTGAGGCGTGTCTCACACAATCTATTCCATCTATCAAATAAAATAAAAGGTGGATCAGATAATTGCTTTTATTGCTAATAACTTCCACTAATAGTTTATTTCGAAAATAGTTGTATTAAATGAAAAAAAAAATTATTTTGCAACACGGTCAAAAATTTACTCAAAAAAGTCCGAACTTAGGCGACCCAACCTTAATACAAAAAAGTAATAAAATTTACAAATTAAACATATATATTTTTTGCCAAATTAAGGGTTAAAATCAGGCTGGAATGGTTTTTAGAGCACAATACATTATTATCGAGAAACCAATTTGGATTTAGGAAAGGTAAATGTACTCTTGACAGCTTGAGCATTTTTACCACAGACATAAGATTAAGCTTCTCTAAAAATGAGTCATTGATTGCTGCCTTCCTGGACATAAATGCGGCTTACGATAATGTAAATATTTCAATTTTAAAAAATAAACTGCTAGCCCTGAATGTTCCTAATTTATTAATTAATTTTATTGTAAATATGTTGTATGAAAGATATATAAAGTATTCATTAGATTCAACTGAAAATGAGTTTATATATAGAACTGTGTGGAAGGGTTTGCCACAGGGTTCTGTTTTGAGTCCTATACTATATAACATTTATACATATGATTTGGACATTTCTGTTAACAGACATGTAAATGTTCTTCAATATGCAGATGATTTGCTTTTATATGTTTCTGGGATATCCTTAGATAATATTAGTGAGTTGTTAACCTTAGCGTTAAATGACCTAAAGTGTTGGTTACATAATAATGGTCTAGATTTGTCACCAGCTAAGAGCTCTGTAGTAGTATTTTCTCGGAAGCGAAATCTCCCATCTCTTCATATAAATTACAATGGTATTCCGCTAGCAGTTAAAGAGAAGGCGAAATTTTTAGGCGTAATATTAGATTCTAAACTTACTGGAGTTCCTCATTTTGAATATATTTCATTAAGGTGTGAGCGAAATTTGAATATTTTAAGATGCCTTACAGGAGTATGGTGGGGTGCACATCCTTTTACAATGAGATTGCTTTATAATGCTTTAATAAGAAGTGTTTTAGACTATGGAACATTCTTATTACACCCTGGTAATAAATCTGCAGTTAAAAAGCTGGATATGATCCAGTCGAAGGCCTTGAGGATAGTTACAGGTGCGATGAAATCGACTCCAATAAGTTGTCTTCAGGTAGAATGTTGTGAGCCACCCTTGTGTCTTAGAAGACAGTACCTCTGTGATAAATATTTCTTTCGTATATTACAGTTAAGTTCCCATCCGTTATTTTCAAAAGTACAGCAACTTGCATATCAAGTTGATACTTGTAATTACTGGACTCATAAAGATTCTCCATGTCTTGTAAAAAGTCTTAGAAAATATGAAAGTCTGGAAGCTCCTACCCATCGAAATATTACTCTTCCTTTGTACCAACACAACTACAAAAGTCTTATTGATGTCCCGCAAATTAAATTCGATATAGGATCAAAATTAAAAGATAACCCTAACTTAAAACAGGAATTTATTAACATCATCAATAATAAATGGCCCGACTGGCACTATATGTTCACGGATGCCTCTAAACATGAGGATAAGAGTTGCGTTGGCGTTGGTGTCTATCATTCACAATATAAAGGTATACAACAAATTAAACTTCCACCTGAAACTTCCGTTTACACCGGTGAATGTTATGGTATACTCAAAGCTTTAGAATATGTTTTAATTTTAAAAATACCAAAAACAATAATATTTTCTGATTCCTGCAGCGCTTTAGAAGCTATTAGTAGATTTCCATTCAAATCCCATAAGCAGTCCTCAATCGTTTTTGGCATTAGAGATCTTTTATTTAAGTGCTCACAAAAAAATTGTGATGTAGTGTTAGCCTGGATTCCAAGCCATGTGGGCATTTTCGGAAACGAAAGAGCTGACCAATTGGCAAATGAGGCTATACACGTAGGTGATATTGTCCCATACACCAATTATTGTTCTGACCTTGTAAATTTATCCAAAGTATATTTGTATGAAGTGTGGGATGGGGTATGGAATAACGATAGTTCAGTAGGTAAACATTATAGAAAAATTCAGACGTCAATTCCAAGGAAACCATGGTTTAGCCAATTAGTTTTCTCAAAAACTGTCACATCTGTTCTGTGTAGAATGCGCCTGGGTCATGTTTGTACTCCAGCGCATTTGCACAGGTTGCAAATCGTTCCCGATCCTCACTGTTCCTGTGGGGAGTATGGGGACTTGAACCATGTTTTCTTTGCATGCACTTTGTATGATCGGTCTGCCTTTCTTTCTCATCTTGAATCTTTGCACATCCCATTTCCTACATCTATAAGTTGTTTATTATATACAAATTCTTATAATGTGTATAAAGTTCTATCTTTGTTCCTAGAAAAAAATGATATCAAAATATAGTTTATGTACATATTTAAATAATAATAATTAAAAAAAAAAAAACTTATCCTTTTCCTTTCCAATAATTCCAAATCCCGAGTTTTTCATAATTTTATGGTTTCCCTAACTTTTAACAATAAACAATTATAAACCTGACATTGGCTAATCTGTGTAAAGCCAGAAGAGAAAAAAAAAAAAAAAAAAAAAAAAAACCACATAGGGATGCCATCGCTCACGACTTCTCGCTGTTCTGTGGTGAAATGGTGAAGGAGGAACTAGGTTAAAAAGTTCCTGAGCACACTCTCCAAATTATATCCGATAAAAGACCGATAGACAAGCGATATTGCGTCGGTGCTGTAAACTGAGCAATTTCGCCTGCGTTAGTGACCGATCGCCTATAATTCTACGGGCGCGGCGATCAACCGAGTCTAATGCGTCGAGTTGGTATTTGGCAGAGCCGTCCCAGAGGTGGCAGCAGTACTCCATGCCTGACCGGATTTGAGCCTGGTAGAGTGTGAGGCGCTGTGCAGGTGTGAAGTACCGCTTCACCTTGTTCAGGATACCAAGTTTTTTGGCAGCTGTTTTGGCCTTTAACTCGATGCATTTCCCGAAATTGAGTTTGGGTGAGATGTCAATACCCAGAAGCTCAATGTGATCACTAATCGGAACGGATACACTTTGGAAAGTAGGAGCCAAGGTGAAAGGGCTCCTTTTTGCGGTGAATAAACATGCTTGCGTTTTGGTGGCATTAAACTTAACTAAATTGGCGTCACCCCAATCAGACACCTCCTTGAGAGTTAAGTTAATGCGATTCACCATTGCCTCTCTTTGCTCAAGGATCTCAGTAGCACTGGCTCGGGAACTGGACATATATCTATCCGTAACGGTGCTGTCATCAGCGTACCCAAAGATACCGGGTTTAAGAAGATCGTTAATGTGCAGCAGAAAAAGGGTTGCGGATAGAACAGATCCCTGAGGGACACCGGCATTGATAGCCATTAGGTCAGATGAGCAGCCGTCGACGACTACCCGAAATGACCTGTCACTCAGGAAATCAGATATCCAGCTACAAAAGCCAGTGGGTAAGTCTGCCAATCCGCTTGGCCAGCGTGGTAGACTGGCCAAAACCCTTCTCACTCTGAGAGGAGACCCGTGCTCTGTAGTGAGCCGGTAATGGGTTGATCATGATGATGATGATGATGATGATGCACGCTGGGAAAAAAATTGGTTGTCTGTAAAGTCTGTTTACGGACGATAATTTTACGTGATAACGTAAGTTAAGAAAACATTGCCTATCGCTTGTTCCACGCTCTCACTTGCACGCTCGGCTATGCCGGCCGATCGTGCCTTCTCTATCGCTTGTTCTGAGCTCACGCGGTACGTGACAATGTGTCATGCTTTTACGTGCGTGCGACCGGCGTTCATCGATTTATGACGTTATCACGTCAAAAAACATGCCGCTGGGAGAACGTACATACTCCTGGCGGCAAGTGTTTTGGCGAATTTTTCAAAAACGGTTGCAATAGACACTTCGTAACACATTAAATATCTACATAATTAAAATCTAGAAATTCGACTATACATTCCGCTGGGATGAACAGATTAATTTTTATAATAGGATAGGATAAACAATTAATTACTATCTACGGCAGAGAAATAAAAAATAGAAGATGCACAGTTAAAATTTTTCTTGCCATAAATCACAGAAGTAAACTTAAAAAGAACATAATCTATTAGCCCTAAGTATTATTAGCTATACATGTAAATCTTATCTATTTTTACATCGTTATTTTCGATAAAATCTTCTTCCACACCCGCAGAGGTTTTCCCCTGACATAGTCCCGCAACAGTTGCTCGAATTCTGGGGAAACTTGTTTTGGCATCCACGACAGTAATGACCGAATAACACGATTTGGATTTTGATGGTTAATGTATATTAAACTTGTAAAAATCGCTTCTTTCATGGCATCTGGTGCTAAAATAAAAAATTATAATAATTAGTAAAGTAATGGTCTAGATAAGCAGTTATGTCAACTGTTTGGACCGTTTAAATACTTTCATAGCTATAATCTTTAGGATGGTCTATGAATAAATTTTTGGAGATGAAATCTCTGGCAACCGAGGACGAAAGTGCATTTAGGGCCTGTTTCACCACCTTCTGATAAGTGTCGGATAGCTTAAACGTAAGTTTGTGTCTGTTTCTTACTTTATGTCAAGTGACAAAGACATGTGAATAGCTATCCAACACCTATCAGGAGGTGAAACAGGTCCTTAAAGTTCTGTTTACTTTTTTTTTAAATCTATTACGGTATATAATTTAAGAGATTTGGGACGCGTTCCACCACCTTCTGATAAGTGCCTAAACGTAAGTATGATCACTTTTTTACTTTATGTCAAGTGACAAAGACAAAAGTTGTAGATAGCTATTCAATACTTATCAGAAGGTGGTGAAACAGGCCATTAATAAAAGATACAAGCGACAATACTTACGATCTTGTTGAAGCATTTCATGCAAGTGGTTGGCGGCAATTTCAAAGTGGACCTTCATGTCCCCGGGGAAGGGCTTGAGCAGCGCGCCTAGTAATTGCACACAGAATTGCTTGATCTTCATGGAGACATCCTCCCGCTCGATCATAGGCATCAAAATATTTTTAATGATGTTCTTGTGGCACCACTTTGCTCCGTGCCGTTTTCCTAGGATAATCAGAGCCGACCTCAACATTTTCTTTTCTATTGGAATATCTGTAACGGTAACGATTTTATCTTAGACATTTATATATATTATCATTTAGAAGCCACAATAGCTAGCCGAAACATGGGTGGACTAAAATACGAAAGACCTATGTACGCATTGGCGACGCATATATTGTAATAGTTATTTATGCAACTGTTGGGTAATAAGGGGTATTAAAACACGAATGTGGGTTTATCACATGAGTGTTTTAATACCTAATTATCAGTTGCATACAAGACTATCTACACCCATAATATGAATCCTCTATAAGATTCTGAAACAGTTAGCTTACTGCTAAACCCCCAACATTCGCCATTTTGTGGTGAAGCCATCGTGAATTTGCATTGTGCTATTCTACTAGTCAAGCCCTTTCATTTGATACCCATATTGAGGGAGTTGTGAAAAAATATGTAATCCGCCATTTTGTGGTGGTCCAATTTTCATAAAACATAGCTAAGAACACTCCCGACTAATTCACCTTTCAAACAAAAAAAACGGTGGAACAGACAGACAGAGACACATACACACACACACACATACTTAAACCCCGGTCCCCACCCCCGCTTTCAAACCGGTTCACCCGTTTGAGCGCTATGAGGGAACAGACACAGACACACACACACCCACACCCACACCCCCATCCCCATCCCCGCATTCAAACCGGTTCACCCGTTTGAGCGCTACGGGGGAACAGACAGACACACAACACACCCACGCCCACACCCCCATTCCCACCTCCGCATTCAAACCGGTTCACCTGTTTGAGCGCTACGGGGGAACAGACACACACTGTGTATGACACAGACACACACATACACACAGACACACACACAGACAGACAGACACACACACAGACACGTCAAACTTAACACCCCGTCGTATTTGCGTCGGGGGTTAAAAACGGATGATGTAATATTGTACTGAATTTCATTACAACACTCGTTAGGATGATGTAATGGTTGTTACAACATTGGGTGTTCTAATGTTGGCAATAAGCTGTTTCAGAATCTTTAAATAGAGGATTTAAAGCATGGGTGTAGATAAAAATACAATTAGCCCCAATTTGTTGCTATATGGGTAGTATTTTGTTCACGTTGATCAAGCGCCTCCACTGGGTGGTAGATTTAAACCCCACCATTATACTCGTATTATATGAGGCAAACAGGAGATACCAAGTCTCAGAAAAGGCAGGCATTAGCCAGTGAAAACCCGACCTAAAGCTCATCACCGGAGAAACGATTTACCCGAGTCAAGGCCACACCTCGAGATCCGTACCCCTTTCACCAATAAAAGAAAAAACACGCGATCAGGCCATGAGTGCCTGCGACGTCTCTAGGAAGCGGTACAAGCCGTCCAAGTTCCCCGCATGCGTTAACGAATCCCAAACTGAGAGTAGATTTGATCAACGCATGCGCGAGAACGCACCCGCGTCATCACTCATACGTCTCCTATATTTACCCACTCATAGCACAAACGCGACACATTTAAAAACAGCAGCGCCCCCTGATGGTATATAACAGTGAAATAAATCTTAAAAGTTAAAACCTGCTGTGAGGTGATTACTTATGTAATGCAAGAATGGCATCAAAATCAATTCAGTAATTTTTAATAAAATGGTAATAGATAATCAACCTATTAACACAAACGCATATAATATTGTCTCGGTGCACTGTAGGTAAAAAATTATAGCAAAAGAAATGTTAAATAAAAATTAAGGCCTAGGCCGCATTGCGAAATTTATTCGCGCGAATTTTTTCGCAAAATTCTGTGACATATGGGAATGTATGGAGCTGCACGCACATTCGATTTAAAATTCGCGAGAAAAATATATTAAAATGCGGAATATAAACCGCGCGAATAAAATTCGCGCGAATAATTTTCGCAGTGCGGCCCCGCTCTAAGACTAGTAAAATGTCAAACAGCTCTATACATACCTCGTATGTCTGTGATAGCACTCTTGAACATTTCCAAAATTTTTGTTTCATTCAAGTCGGTCATTTCATAGAAATATTTTCGACTTAATATATTTCGAATTTCTTGAACTCTGTTAAATCCATCTTTACACTTGTAGAAATGTAGGAGGTAAACTAGACAAGTCACCAGTGGACTCTTGGCTGAAACAAAGGAAAAAATTTGAAATATGTTATCTTTTCAATTCCTAAAATATTAACGAAATCTAAATAGATAATATTTTCTATCAAAATTATTGTTCCACTCACCAATTCCCAAATGTGCTAATGGCAATATATGCATCCATACATCCAAGCACTGCTTGACGATTGGGACAGCTTTAAATTGTACACAATACATAGCATCTAGTAAAAAGAGTCTCAATCGGCTCTTCAATCCAAAGTATCGACACAACAACGCATAGAAATGCGACAAACTTTCGATAATGTCGAACTCAGGGGTTCTATTCAATTGAAATAGTGAAAATTCTATGTGAGTGAGTATCACATGGACTGTGTTTGGTGTTCGGGTTTCCATTTGCTTAACGACGTATAACAGGACCTGCTCAGATTTAGTCATTGGTGGCGCAGGAGGAGAATTCACTTTATTAAATAGTTCTCTTTTCCGATCCGGATTTTTTAAGTATTTTATAAATCCTAACATGAAATGTTTCACATCCCAGCTTTGCACCTCATTGACAAACTTATTCATGGCTGCCTTGACTTTAATCGGAGGCAGTTCGTTTATTGAGGCAATGCCATCTTCTAACTTTTTACAAATTGAATTTGTAATATGATCTGAAAGTGAAAATACAATGTAAATATCTAATTTACGTAGCAACCAAGTTTTTTTGTAAGCAAAATTATTAAAGTTAATTATTGCAGTAACTGTGGCCAATTCTGTTGTACACATTCTCTAAATCTAAACTAAAATGACAGGTCTAAATCGATTGCTATCTCTTTCACAATGCTCCCTGCAGAAAAGGATAGCACTATTTTTAAACCTGTCAATTTAGTTTAAGTTTAGAGATTGTGTACAACAGAATTAGCCACACTGTTTTATTTTTAAAATAAATGATTTAAAAAAAAAACATTGGATGTCTGTAAAGTTGGTTTACGGACGATAATTTTACGTGATAACGTCATAAAACAAAGAGAGATAGATGCGTCACAAGCCGAACGCTTAGTTGCATCGATTTATAAGACGTTATCACGCCAAAAATCTTTATTTGAGATTGTTTTGTATTACATGATCCAAGATCCAACAATATGCAAACTTGCAAATTAGGTTATTAGCACACACTTCAACTTTCACTTCTTCTTCTAGACATTGACTGAAAGAACATTGATGTTATGCTTTGACTTACCGGGAACTTTTTTACTAGACGACTTCACATCTCCTCGTGCATGTTTTTCTAGCATCCTACAAAGTATACTTTGTTTTGGATGGCTAATTTGACTAACTAATTGGTCATCATCGTTTACTTCTGTGCTTTTGTTAGATTCTTCTATTGCATTGTCCACATTTGATATTTTATGATCTAGAATTTTATTTGGTGAATCGGAAACAGTTTTAATTTTATTGAGTTGTTCTTCATTGTCACTCTTAGATAATTTTGGATTTTGAATTTTACTGGGTGAACTGAAAACGTTTTGAACTTTATTGTTTTGTGCTTCATTTTCACTCTTGGAAAATTTTCTACCTTTAATATTTTTATGTGTATCAGACACGTTTTCAACATTATCACTGATATTTTGTTCTTCACTGGATAATTTATAATTCCTTCTATTAGGTGAATCGGAATCTGTTTCATTATTTGATACAGCGTTGTTAACAGTACCTAAATCAACAAACGTGTTTCGTTTGTTAGAACTCCGCAGAACTCTCTTGGGACTAACTATTGGACTATCGGTAGACCTACGTTTTAATCTTTTTCTTTGTTCTTCTGATTTACTGGTCTCCTTCTTACTTGTGCATATTTGAATGGGTGACTCGCGATAATTAATGCTTATCGGTGACTCGCAATAAACAATGCTAAGCGGTGACTCGCAGTAATTAATGCTTAGCTTACAAGTGCGATTTCTAGCGGTTGTAGGTGAAAAATCTAATTGAGAGTCTTCATTTGATTCTGCGTGTTTCTCACACTGTTGATCGTTCAATTTCCTTCTTATATGTTTTTTAGGGTTACTTTCTTCATTTCTATGTTGCTGCTGCTCTAAGTCTTTATTATCATTTTTGTCTCTAACCTTTTTAATGACCTTTCTAGTTATACGTTGTTTATTTGCCAAATCTTTTTCCTTTGATTTGATTTCTGCCATAACTTTTGCAGCATTTTCATAAGCTGATTTATTATTTAATATTGCAATGGCATCCATTTTGGTTAATTTTACTACCGGAATCAGCTTTGACTTAGACCGTAATTTTCGTGTAGGAGACGTGGAAATCTTAGATTTGGGTAGTAGTTTTTGTTTGAATTTGTCTAATTTACTTAAATTTTTATTCCTTGATATTTTTCGTTTACTACAGACTATTGAAACATCTTGTAGAGAATGATTCACACCATTATTTATGGTTATATCATTCTCATCTTCGCTAATCAAATCTTCTTCAAAGGTTATAGCTTCACGGCTATCATTTTTAGTAACATGTACAGCATTATTTACACTTACTGCTTTGTATTCTTTTTCAATCGTGATATCAATTGTTGGGGGCTCATCGATCTGGGGTATGTCGTGTAATGTTGAGGTACTAGATGGAATTGCTTCTTTCAATGTGTCATATTCTATTACCTGAGATACATCATTTCTTAAAACATTGGAAAAGTGGGGCTCATCGATTTGGGGTATGTCGTGTAATGTTGAGGTACTAGATGGAATTGCTTCTTTCAATTTGTCATATTCTATTACTTGAGATACATCATTTCTTAAAACATTGGAAAAGTTAAAGTTGGTGATTTCACTTTCTTCATTTCCAACATTGCTGTTATCGTCATTAGCGTTTATAATAATTGTTTCTTGACTAGTATCATCAAATATTTCAGTATCGACACTAATATTACTTTCATTAGATATTTCTATTCTTGATTTATCATAATTTGATAAGGGATAATTTACGAAGCGTTTCACATCCGCTAACTCTTTTTTGAGTTTATCTATATCTGCTTGCATTATTTTATACTGATCTTTTTCTAAATTATCAGATTTTTGTTGTACTATCTCTTGCACATTTCTACTTTCATTTTTACGGATATTCACGGGAGTTTCAGGAATAGGTGTTATTAAACTATGTGTCAGTCGCATAGTATTTAATATCATTTCAATTTCACCATCATTATTATTACTATTTTCATCACATAAGATTATACTATTATTTTTTTCTAAGCATTTCCTTTCTTCAATTGATTTTCCACTTATTTCAACCTCACAAAGATTGGCTAAATTATCAATTGTAATATGCCTCCCTTTTGCACCAATTACAGTGTCATCAGTTAGTATACACGGGGTTTTCCTGACATTGTTATCGCTCTGACATTGACCATTAACATGATTTGTTTGACAATCCGGTGCCTCCGATGTCGAGAATGCATCTCTTACATTTTCTTCAACATATTCTTCAAATAATAACGGACTAGTTGCTATATTAACTTTTTCTAGGTCCTTAATTGGACTGGTTCCAATATCAATCAATTTTCTTTTTTCTTTAATTGTAACAATTTCGTTACTTAAGGGAACGTCAGTAATAAAATACTCTAGATTATTCGCGTCAGTTTCACTGCGGAAAAGTGTACTGCTGTCGCTAAGCAAAACTTCATCGTCGAATATACAGGGACTTGTAGCCATATGGATTATATCAGGACTTCTTATTGGACTAGTTCCTGAATCCACTAAAATTTTTCGTTCACAGACTTGACTAGCTTCTTTTGATATTGGACTATTATTACTGAAATAATCTGGACTATTGAAGCACTTTTCACCATCTGAAAATGTTAAAGAGGAGCCACGCCCAGTGTCCTCGCTCACTACTTCATTACTGGAATCTGAGTTATTATCTTCATTTTGTTTCACTGAATCTGTAATATATGAGCATTTATCAAATTAAAACCACTACTCTTTTAACTAAATACAGTTTTTTTAAATGACTCTGAAACTAAATAAGTGATTTTTTTTGTGACAAACTAAGTTAGTACGCCATATTTGTACGCCGCTTTGGCTAATGTGCTAGATTTATAAAATATGACCATCATCTTGTGTTACACATATTTTACAAATAAAAAATGTCTATTCTATTCTACTCTAGAAGACTTACCTTTCTTGATACAGATTTCCGTTTTATTTAGCTTGAAGACATCCTGAAAAAAGATGTTATTACTTATTAGTATGGGAAGTATTTGGTATGCCTTACCATTTAATTTAAATTAATGACAATATTTTTAAATAAGGAAATAACTTAAAATTTTCATATCCAGAAAATATTAATAATAGAACACAAAAAATTAATACATGTTCAATGTTAGCTCCTGCAGTGTCCTCAGGCAAAGTGGGCAAGGGTGAATGTGGTGAGTCATCGAAGAAATCTGGTTGGCCGCTACCGCTATCTGATGAAGAGTCATCCTCGCTACTAACATTCTTCAAGTAATCGTAATTTTCTAATAATTTTTTGTGATGCTTACGTAATTTTTCTGTAAAGAGACAATTATAACTATGTATGACATAATTTTAAATGTTACAGCTAAAGTAATAAATCGGGTTATTATATACTATCCAGCTATTATACAAAATATCTACTCAGTTTGGATAAAGTAATAACATAATTAATCAAATTAACCAGCTATTTTATACAGGGTGACAGGAAACAAGGTAGATTCCTTGCAGGGGCTTAAAGTAGGGTACATTTGCAACTAATTTTGTCATATAATATCCTATCCGAAACTTAGTCATTTCGGAGTTATTGAAGATTAAGATTATTAACTAAAAATTCCAGATTTAAAGTTAAAATAATATCTGGTTTGACATATTATGAATAACTAGCTTTTGCCCGCGGCTTCGCCGGCTTGAATTTCGTTTTTCACAAATTCCGTGGGAATCGTGGAATTCCGGTTCCCGTTCCCGCTTCGTTTTCCAACCTTTATACCTACTTTCAAGGAAGTTTGCTACCTATAGCTGTCGGTTTTTTCAAAATTCCGGGGAACTGTGGATTTTCCAGGATAAAACGTAGCCTATGTGTTAAGTCAGGGTACAATCTACCTCCATTGAAAATTTCAGCTAAATCTGTTCAGTAGTTGCGGCGTTAAAGAGTAACAAACACACACACACACACACACACACAAACTTTCGCCTTTATAATATTAGTGTGATATTAGTGTGATATCTGGACAATTTAGATTTAGATATTATATATAATAGCCAGTCATTATGTATAATAGCACATTAAACACTTTTACTGTGACATACAAACAGATCAAGTATTAATTATAAAGTTAACTTCAGTAGTTACATAATAAACAAAATAATAAATATACTCACTTTTACCCAAAGCAATATCTTTGGCAATACTCAAATGTTTGAGAATGACTTCCAGTTTTTCGTGTTTAGAAGAGAGGTTCTTTTGGCGATTATCAGAATTATTCTTCTCCAAGTGTTGTTTCTCAACTTTAAGAGCTTCAATAACTGATTCGTTTTCTTTTATCAATGACTAGAAAAAAATATATACATTTATACATTATTGTAATGTACTAACAATTTATGGATAAACAAACCAGGTATTATTTTGGCGGTTATCCTTTCAGTACTGATAAATTATTTATCTGTATGCATGCTGTACTGTGATTAACCTGAAGTAAAATACTGGCACTAACCTGAAGCTGATTAGCATGAGATTTCATCCCTTCATACTGATTCTGTGACAATGTGCACCTTGACTCAAGCTCTGCATTTTGTTTAGTAAGTGTCTGCACTTCCTGAAAAATAGATGGATAGCCTGTGAACATTTTTTTGAAGTTCTATCAATTTAATAACCAGATGATGCCTGCAACTTCTTCTGCCCACGTCTGGTTTTTGGTTCCTGTGGGAACTCTTTCATTTTCTGAGATAAAAAGTATAAGCATATGTATTAATCTAGGGTTTAATCTATCTCTGTTCCAAATATCAGCCAAATTCGTTCAGTAGTTTTTGCGTGAAAGAGTATGAAACATCCATACATACAAACTTTTCCGTTTATAATATTAGTAAGGATATAATAAATTATTAAATTATATTTAAAGATTTAAAACATCACATGCCAGGAATTGAACTTAAATTTGTGTAGAGCTAGGCCTGATTCCATTTTAATTAGGGTCAGAGTGCATTTTAATTGTAATACATATGTACCTTTTCTAAATTGGTGCATTTTTCCAAAGTTTCTTGATATTTTATGCACGCTTGTGTGCATTCTTTTTTTGCAGTCAGAAGCGTGACTTCTTTCTCTTCCAATGTATCTCTATATGCATGATGGGTTTTGATGAGCACACTGAAAATAAAAGTTTATTACAGGTAAATAACCTTAAGGCTTAAATTCACCAAAATCATAAGCTAAATAAATGCCTTTAAACTGTATACTGTATAACTGTTATACTGTATTTCACTGTGTAGTGTTCACTGTCATTGAAATGCATCTGTGATTATGACTATACACCGACTTTTAATTCAATGCAGTAAACTGACATTTCAAAATGTCATTTCATAAAATAATGTTGTCAACCTAATTTCAATATTGATGTGATAGGTTCATTTTGTTTCATTTCATTTACAATTATAATAATAAAATAATTTGACTGTTACATAATAAGATGTTAAAATAATTGTATGTAAAGTAGGAACAATCTACCTCTAACAGGGATACACTATTTAACATTTTACAGACAACAAATTCATAAAATTAGTTTCATAAAGTAAAACTTTAGTAAGTAAAAGGTCACATAATTAGGAATCCTCCTATACCCTCATAAAAATAAATTTTGTACTGTAGTAAATAATGATAAAATACAATAATTAATGTTGTGATGATGTGGATCATTTACAGCATTCACTTTTACCACATCCCTATTATTTTTCCTTAAAAAGTAGCAACGTCAATTTACTGCATCGAATTAAAAGTTAGACTATAGATCTTAGTTTTTTTAGTATGGTGAGGTCCAACGTGGTCACAAAACTGAATAGCAAAATTCAACCAGATTGAACTTTTTGCAGGATCTGCAAACAGGTAGCATGGCTGTATGAACAATATTGTATAAATGTATTGATCCATTACTAAACAGATCCTGTGAAAAACCATTACTACAAACAGGATGTTCTCATGTGAACGTAGATATGCCAGAAACAACGCAGCAGCATTAAATACTGCACTATTATGGTGAATAAGTAGCCTAATCACCTTAAACAGCAAAATAAAATATAGGTACATATAATTTATTATTAGCAAGTACCTAGTCTTAGGTTTACTTTTAATTGTTGCAGTTATCTTTTAATAAATAAATCTTTGTTTATTGTTTTATCTTACTTAAATAAAAATGATTTTTTGGTAAAAATTACTACTGTCCAGACTCCAGATACCTCTAAGATACAAAACTTATATTTTAATTCAAATAAAATTATGGTTTTTCTTACTTTATGGCAACAGTTTTCTTTTTAACCAGCACTAATTGTTTACGCAGTTTGTCACTCGGGGTCTTGCTCTGAAATTGAAATATTTTTCTTATTTCAAATAACTACAGTTATGTATGTTATATTCATATATATATATATATATATATAATATATAGAATAGAATAGAATAGCAAAGTTTTTTATTCAAATAAACTTTTACAAGTACTTTTGAATTGTCAATTGAATCTACCACTGGTTCGGAATGCCATTCCAACCGAGAAGAACCAGTAAGGAACTCGGCGGTTGTTCTTTTTAAAAATAAAAATTTGTAAGTACATGATTGAAATACTGTCTCGTGCATTGCTGGAACAAGTTAAATCAATGCTTTTTTATCATTTATATAATCTACAATCTATACTAATAAATAAAATTGAAGTGTCTGTCTGTAATTTCGAAATAACTACCACATATTAAGCTCATATGGTTATTTGAACGATACCATAACCGAATCACACGTTTTTAAAATTTTTGTCTGTCTGTCTGTCTGTTTGAACGGGCTAATCTTCGGAACGGCTGAACCGATTTTGACGGGACTTTCACAGACAAGTAGAGGATTAGCCAAGGAGTAACATAGGCTACTTTTTTTACCGACTTTCAAAAAAGGAGTTGTGTTGAAATCGGTAAGTACCTATGTTAAAAAACGCCCTGATAGGTATTTTCGCTGCGCGCGACGGCCGACGCTCGCGCTGCACGGAACTCCCCGCGCCGCGCCCCTGCGCCCTGCGCCCGTACGCGGTACCGCGGTAAGCCGCCGCGCGGCGGGGGGCGCGGGTGGACCAGAAATCTACTTACTTATTCCTCAGGATTTGTGAAAAACCGAAATTCACGCGGGCGAAGCCGCGGGCAAAAGCTAGTTGTATAATATGCTTTTATTATGAGCATACTTTTAATAGAATTCTTAAACTTGTGTAAAGGCAAGTCTAAGACTTGCCTTGCTTAGACTTGCCTTTACACAAGTTTAAGAACTTTATTAAAAGTATGCGCATAAAAAAAGCTTATTATACAATTGAAGATTATATAAACGATAAAAAAGCTTGGATTTAACTCGTTCCAGCAATGCGCGAGACGGCATTTCAATCATGTACATTAATAATAATAATTGTTATAATGTTATTTTTTTAAAAAGAGCAATCGCCGAGTTTCTTGCAGGTTCTTCTCGGCTGGAACTGCATTCCGAACCTGTGGTAGACTCAATTGACGATTCAAAAGTACTTGTAAAAGTTTATTTGAATAAAAAACTTTTCTATTCTATTCTATTCTAAGTTCTTGTGGAATTTTATTATAGAACATTACGCCCATTCCCACAAACGACTTTCGGACCTTTTTGAGGCGTAATTGAGGAATCACGAGTCTATTTCTATTTCTTAATTGCCTATTGTGTAATTCACATTTTATGTAACTGTGAATGTTTTGCCTAACAAAAATTATATTTTTATAGATACATTGAGCAGCTACTGTAAGAATACCTATTTCTTTAAATTTCTCTCGAAGGGAATCCCGCGGTTTTATGATATAAATTGCGCGAATTGCCCTTTTTTGTAAAACGAAAATTTTTTCACTATCAGCTGCTTACATACATAATGCTATACATATACAAATCAAAGAGAAAATTCAAATGATGAACACAAAAGTTTCTTATGCCTTGTGTAGCATGATTAAAAGTTTATGAGGACAGAGTACAACTTAAAGTGTTAATTTGAACTACACGACTACTACACTTTTTTCAGATAGAATTAGAAGTGATATGGTAACTTATATATTTTATAACCTATGCCTTACCGGGGTATCTGATGGAGGAAGAAAATAATTGAGGTCGAAATCCAACACTGAGTCTTCAAAATTACTCATTATGTATTTATCTTTTTACAGTATAGATATTTATGAACTACCATCATCACATTGTAATAATTTCATTAAAAACATCACAATTTGCAACAAAAATAAAAGCACCGGCGCGCCATTCGGTGCATCCACACACAGATCACTAATATACTAGTCTCTAAGACAGATGGGACAGTGGCAAAAATTTACAGTTAGTTCCGTTGCCTTCGCAAAGCGCTAGTGTCGCAAGAAGAAGTGATGGGACACAATCCCACCTTAAAATATCGATATCGATAGTATAGTGATGTCCCATGACAAACGTTGAAATGAGGTACCACTACATTTTTTATTCTTTTTGAAATTTTTGGGTTTAAAATAAAACAACTTACTATATTCAATTTTATATTTCTTTTTTCTTAATCTATACGCTTTATATTTATCAAAAGTAATTTTTGAGAAAAGCATATATTTTGTTTCTTAAGTTTTTCTTGCACACCTCTCAAATTATATTTATTTATTATAATATAATATTACACCAATTATTATACAGATCGAGGCATAAAATTAAATTAACATAAAATACAGAATATATAAAAACTATTCTAAGAGATTGTTTCCCACTTATTTATATCCACAAATTAACATTGCCAACATTTTCCTCTTCTCATCCTGCTATGGAAAATAAAATCTATTTTATGGATGTCAGTACAAAGTGATAAAGTAATAACTTTGTGTCTCTGTGCAGACCATCACATAAATTTGTCTTGCATAGACTTGTGACAGTGGCGATGGAAAGGTAAAAATATTATGTAAATCTTGATTATTCACAACTGGGCAATATATTAAGGCATCATGTACAAAAATTTTGTTTACAATCAGAAACCACCAGTCAGATATTGTTTAAACCTACCATCAATTATTTATCAAACTATAATAGCATAACTGTGATCACTCTTTTAATCTTTGGCTGAAAGTAAGATAATATCAATAATTCTTTTGCAGAAATATAAAAGATCACTAATATGAATAGTCATAATTAAAGATGTGTTCGCAAGAAGAACGACAAAAGTTACTAAACATGGAACAAATAATTTTTTACCACCAACACTACAACCTTTTAACATCCCACAGTTGGGCACAGGCCTCCTCTCTCATAGGAGAGAGGGATTTAGAGCTTAGACCCACCACGCTGCTCCAATGCAGGTTGGTGGACTTTAGTGACTATTATGATGATAGTAATATTAATAATAAACAGGACAGCCTGCTTAACATCCTCTCCGAGGCACGGGGGTGAAATACCGCTAACAAACAACTCCGGGCTGGCCCTGAGAACTTCCTGAAATAAAACCCAATAAAACAATCAGTAAAACCTGTCTGTTTAATTATTCATCTTCACATCTGAATATCACATAGTTCACATCTGAAAAGAAACAAATAAATTTAAAAATAATTAATTGGTACTAATTATTACAAATAATATATACCATATATGAATAGTAGTATTTTTACTACCCTATAGGTAATAAATAGTAAACACAAAAGGTGGGCTACCAATAAATTTTTTTCCTCACTAGTGGTGGTATCTGCAATAAAATGACAGTAACACATCAGTATGTTCAGCAGCAAACTATAGACTTAAGCCAACTTATGCACACCTGTTGGTATCACTATAAATATCAAAAGGTGTGCTTGTGTCTGTTTATGGATAATTTATGGAGAATGAATTTTATAACGTATAGTTTAATCTAGTTAGGTTAGGTTGGTTATACGTACCGCGCAAAATTCCAGCAGGTTTAGGAAATCGAAACAACTTAATGTTGTTTTGTACTGGCGAGCAGCCACATTTCTCCTTGTTTTCTTTGTCGTCAGATAATTCAAAAAACAAAACATAGGTACGAGTCTTGTTTCAATGAAACAAAAAAAGAGTCAACGTGCCAAATATAAATAGCACTACAGTATAAAACGCAAACAGAGGAACAGAAGCTCGACTTGACGTATTTAAAGTTTAGAAGTTTGCAAGAAATCAATAATTATTTTTATTTTTTTCGAAACACAACAACAACGAAGACGCCATTTTGAAAAAAACAATAATTACCACAGAAGTCAGAACACTTTAACATAGAACATAGAACCTATGGAATCTTAGCACCACAGACCAGGAACAATCAAAACAAAATGTTGAAGCAAAGAAATATGGTCTTGAACAGGCTTTGTCTCGTTCTCAACAGACTACTTAGATAAAGTGTGTGAGATATAGAAAAACTAGAGAGGAAAAATAGCCCAGCTGAATGACTTTATCTTTATTAAAATGTTTCAGGCGCAGTGTCCAGTGTCTACATAGAGAATATAACCTTCTTGGATATGACCTTAGAAAAGTGGTTCTGTGGTTGCGATACTAGCGCTTTGCGAAGTCCAAGGGAACTACAGTGTCACCCCCCTGCATCCACAGAGCACAGAGTAGAGTACCAGACCACAGATCACTAATACAATAACAATCTTTCTTTTGATAGCCATTCAACGCTAAAATAGCAACACTCAAGTTGTTTCATTTAGAAGCGTCAGCTCAGTCTGCCTGCCCCATAGAGATAATAATAATAAATAGAGTTGGCATACCTACCCTAAAAACGTGCCAAAAATACACTCACACACGCACAATCCGAAGACATAAAATGGCGCGTGTTCATTGTGATGTCTCAAGTTGTGCGTGTGTGAGTGTTCATCATAGAGATAATAATAATAAATAGAGTTGGCATAATGTCCTATAGAAAATAGTAGATCGGAAAATAGCTCAAGCTTATCAAAATTTTCATAAGTGTGAAAGAGACAACATTACATTTTTGACATAATAATAAAACAGTTTGCGGCAGACTCGTGACTTAAGATGGCCTCCCTAAAATGTATACATGAACACTCACACACGCACAACTTGAGACATCACAATGAACACGCGCCATTTTATGTTACAGGATTGTGCGTGTGTGAGTGTATTTTTGGCACGTTTTTAAGGTAGGTATGCCAACTCTACTTATTATTATTATCTCTATGGTGTTCATGTATACATTTTAGGGAGGCCATCTTAAGTCACGAGTCTGCCGCAAACTGTTTTATTATTATGTCAAAAATGTAATGTTGTCTCTTTCACACTTAAGAAAATTTTGATAAGCTTGAGCTATTTTCCGATCCACTAATTTCTATAGGACATTATGCCAACTCTATTTATTATTATTATCTCTATGGCCTGCCCAGACTCCAGCGTATCACAGAATGTCAGCACACTAGTAGATATTATACAGAGAGAAAGCTACCTAGAAGCGGCCCGCTGTAGGTACACGCACACATAGCGCCGCTCACGCACACACGAGCTCTCACCAACGGTTCACGTACGCTCCGCTGGTAGGACAGTTGGTAGACAAACGACAGGGCTGTGGGTCGTGCGCACTTTTCCAATCTCTTTTTTTGTGTACCCTAGAGATCAAGTGAAGTAAGTATACCTACCTTTACATATCTATACAATAAAATTAATGAAATGAAATTAATTGAAATGACATGAATTTATTTATTGTAGGATAGTATGTATGTGCCACTTATGATACTATGTCAAGACTCTACTACTGGTTCAAAAAGCAGATTCTACTGAATAGAATTGAGTAATAACATTGCCAGGTACAACCCGTTTACTAAAAGATTGGACCTGGCGTCGATGACGCCACTGCGACGCATGGGTAGGGTGTGCAAAAAAGCATCATTAAGAATATTTAGGTATTGTATGAAACTTAAATGTTTGTGAAAAACTGACAATACTAACACAGCATACCCAGGTATGCTGTGTTAGTATTGTCTTGCGAGCGAGCGAGTCATAGCAACTTGTCAGCGAGGTCCTATCTTTTAGTAAACGGGTTGTAAGTTAAAATGTGTTATAGATCGTCTATGCAATGGGCCATCGCGATGGGCCTATCTAAGGTACCTATCTAAATAAATAATTAAATAAATAAATAAATACTCACACATACGCACACGGCCGTCCATTCCTGAAGTAGGCAACTTCATGCCTGTGTTACAGGTAATAGCCGACTGATAGACATATTTACATATAAATACATATATATATTTTATATAAAGGTATATATACATTATACATACATATTATAAATACACCCAGACTCGGAGCGGGAATCGAACCCGCGACCCTGGAGCGGAAGGCAGGGTCACTGCCAACCGCGCTAACGGGTCATTCTAAGTAACTAGGTACTTAATTCATTCAATTTACTAAAGTAAGTAAGTATCTAGATTCTAGGTACTGTCACTAGGGATATCTACGCATGTGCTATCACACTTATTTTTAGTAGGTATCTGTTCATAAAAATGTCTACGGTTTTATAATCTACTACCTACCTAAGTAATTAGGTATTTAATTCATTTATTTTACTAAAGTAAGTATCTAAATACTATCACTGGGACATCTACGCATGTGCTTTTACACTGACTTTTAGTAGGTACCTACTACCTACCTAAGTAACTAGGTACTCAATTCATTCATTTTACTAAAGTAAGTAAGTATCTAGTTCGGTCACTAGGGATATCTATGCATGTGCTATCACACTTAGTTTTAGTAAGTACCTACTACCTACCTAAGTAACTATATAACTTATATATAGTATAGTAATGTAATATAAAAAACATATTTTTCCAATCATTATTACATATCTTGCTATATTATGTATACTAGTATATAATTTTTTTATTTTTACCCATAATTTTTCACATGCAACAGGTGACAACCCTATCAGAATAGGTATAAATTTTGGACGTTCTTAGGTAGCTTTTCCTCTGTATAATATCTACTCGTGTGATGTCAGCGTCCAATAGGGTATTTGACTAATTTTTGGAAATTGTTTTAAATTATTCTTTATTACTTATTAAAACACACTACATTGATATTTTTCGGATTATCTAAAGTATTAAGAATTATATCAATGATAAAGTTTAAGTTTTGAAAACCACGCCAAAAACGACATTTCTGATCACATGATACGCGTGACGTCACGAATCGGTATGAAAGTCACTTCTCTCGCTCGCTCCTTATCGGAACTCGGTGCGTGCGACAGAGACGCTACGCAAGGTGAATGCTATATCGTAATGTTGTAAATTGTTATACCTACTCATTTTAATATCAATCATATTGTTTCAATTTTAAAGTTTAGTTTCCGTTGACTTGATAAACTTCAATTATAACAACCAAGTCAAGTGCAAATCAAGTGACGTCACAATTAATCCCAGAGCGTTCTGGTTACCGATAAAATTTCAAAAATTATTATGTTTTATTTCGTGCAAAATATCGCGTAAAATTACATAATTTAGTTTGATTGAGTGAAATATGTCTTTTTTAGGCTATTATCTGATAAGATGACCACAATCAATAGTATATTTTCAATGTTGTCAAATACCCTTATTTTTCATTTATTTTCCAATTGTTTTCAGACATATTAAACATTCCAGACAGACAGAGGAAACTATAAGGGTTCCTTGTTTACTATGGAACTCTAAAAAGGTGAACGATTTTTGAATCGTTAACGCAACAAGCCTGCAGCAGGCCTGCTAAAATAGATGTCATAATACAGTAATGCAGTTCAATTTCTGCCCTGCTTTAAGAGCTCATAGTAAGCCCCCTGATTCCCAAAGAGAGCTTGATAGGTACTTAATCTGAGCATCGCTATGAGTACAATGACAATATGATCACGTGATCTGACGCCATTTCTGTTTACAAATACTGCATTGGGATATGGTATGGACTGTATATATTATAATTTATTGTCTTAGTCTTAGGTACCTATAACGGTATAACCACAGGGTATAACCTATGCTATTCGTATGCTATATATTATAGTGTACTCTGTAGTCTGTGGTTTCTTATTGTTTTGAGTTTTGACTTGATTTTATTGTTTGTATTTTTGAACAAAACTATAGCTTTGACTAAAATTCATACGTGCTCTTTGCTTTGTTAACGGCGTATGATAAGTGATAATCAAGGTAAGTGGCAGAAATCATTTTCACACACTCAATTATCAAAGTGTTTTTCATTGGTTTGGTTAGAGGTAAGTATTTATTTATTTATACGTCTCGTACTGTCGTCATCCCAAGTTCAAGGTAATCTTGATTCTTGAAGTCAAAAACTAATATTGATAATAGAATAGAATAGAAAAGTTTTTTATTCAAATAAACTTTTACAAGTGCTTTTGAATAGTCAGATGAATCTACCACTGGTTCGGAATGCCGTTCCAACCGAGAAGAACCAGCAAGAAACTCGGCGGTTGCTCTTTTCCAAATTTACAATATCAATATAACAATTTTATGGTAAGTACATGATTGAATTGCCGTCTCGCGCATTGCTGGAACGAGTCAAATCCACGCCTTTTTATCATTTATATAAGTAATCATAATTTTATTCAGATAAACTTTCGGAAGCGTTTACGAATCGACAAATGAATCTACCACAGGTTCGGAATGGTGCTTACAATTCTACACATGTGAAGAAGGGCAGACAAAAGTAGCCCCATTTCCGACGGTGGCACCCGTTCACGAGCATGACGCATGATCCAGCCATTGCTTCGCTCAACCATATTCGACCGATTCGATAAAACAACCGTTATGTCGTTTCGAGCCAATTTCAATCTAAATGGAAATTATATGGAATTTCATATTTCAGATGGGTCTCAAGGTGAATGAACTCAGACAAAACAGTCTATATGATCGGGTTAATAAATTATTAGTTTCATGTGAATGGAGCGATTGTAGTTTTTCAGTGTGTGGAAAAACAATTAAAGCTCATAAATTGATTCTGGGTGTCAGTAGCCCTGTGTTTGAAGCAATGTTCTATGGGCCGTTATGTTCCAATGATGATGTTATAATAACAGACATTGAACCAACTATATTTCAGCTTTTACTTAATTATGTTTACACTGACAAATTGGCTATAAATTCAATTGAAGAAGCTTACCATATGATGTATGCCTCAAGGAAGTACATGCTAGAGAATTTAACTGAAGTGTGCATTGCATATATTCAATCTAATATGGACATTGACAATGTTATCACTGTCCTAAACTATCCTGATTATATACAGGATAATCAATTGGTCTCATCTGCACTGAAAGTTTTTTGTCAACATGCTGATTATCTTCTAAAAGAGAACAAAAGGAATATTACTCTCACATGCATGAAAAAAATTCTCAATTGTAATGAGATGAATATCTCTGAAAAAGATCTCATTAAAGAAGTTTTTGAATGGACCACACATTATTGTGACCAGAGTAATATCAAAAGCGATTTCCAAAATAGGAGAGATATGTTGATTAAGTGTGGCCTGTTAAAAAAGCTACGATTGTATACTTTGTCAATGGCTGATATTGAAGAAATCAAAACTTGTCAAAACAATCTGCTAGTGAATGATGAAGTTGAGGATTTGAAGCAAGTAGTTAAAAGTTCTGGAAATATTACCAACAGAGTAATAAGTACATTTGACACAAAGATAATCCCACGCGCTGCATTGAAACTGCACTGGTGTCTCTGTCATCGTGCGCCAATCAGATCTGAGTCACCCATAGTCATAGATCGAGTGTACAATTCCATTGTACACACCAGAGTGAAAGCCAACAAATCAACATTCATCACTTCATTAAATGTACAATCGAGGATGGCACCAGTATTTAACCCCTACAATACCAATGTTTACTTTGAACAGTTCACTATTTCAGTGACATGTGAATCCAGTGAGAAAATAATTACAACTTTCAATTTTAAAAGTGACATAGAATATGATTCTAATATTGATGTTAATTTTTTGGAACCGTTACTATTTAGAAAAAATTTATGGTATAACATAAGTATAACATGGCCTCAGTTAAATAGCTGCTATTGTTTATATGCAGTGGAAAGCAGAGATAGGTTTTACACTAATGGTAAAATTCAATTTGAATTTGAAGACTTGACAAAAAATGGTGGCAGTCTTCTAAGAGCATTAAAATTTTGCATATAATATTTTGATATCTCACCTCTTGTAAGAGAGAATGTTTTATGTATATACTTCAATTTATTCCAACATAATATTTATAGCACTGTGTAAACTGTAAACTTATTCTGCAATTAGGTAAGACTTAAGTGACTCCATTTTTACACTGTGTGACTTAATTATGTAAAGCCATTGTAAAGCCCTAATTTTAAGCATGGCACTAACTTAAGTCACATATATCATCATGTATTATTTCCTTTTCATTTTAGAATTAAACTAAATTAATTGGTATGGTTAACCCTTAATAAGGCGCGAGCCTGTGTAATAGTAAGCTTTAAATTAGAAGCGTGTTTAGGGTAATTTAATACTTGAAAATCCAAAAAATATATTTAAAAGGGGTGGGAGAGGGGGGAAATACCTTTTTTTGCAGTGGGAAAATAATTCCCTTTGCCCGATTATGATGCCCCATAAGTGTAAGAAAGTGGGAATATAATTCCCCTTGCCTGTTAAGGTTATTTGTTTCTACAATAGTTTTTATTACTATTCAAATATAGCGCTGGCTCCTGGCTTTGCTTCCGATATTTATTATTGTAAAAAAAATTAAAGGTATTCCTACTACATAATATTATAAATGCAAAGGGTTGGCTATTGAAACGTGCTGCCCTGATAGAGTAAAAATGAGTTTATACGGGCGTCTTAGAGGTTATTTGATGCCTCCGAAACGATTTTCATGCCGGATACGTATTTTTTTTTAAAGAAAAATACGAATATACGTATATTTTTAGGTTAGAAAAGTAAATTTTCGATAAATTTGCGTGAAGCAAAACGTTTGACACAACCAGCGCAGGGTGGCCAATTTGTGGAGAATTTCCCAACATGCGGGGAGATTTGAAATTGAATAGGGCTGAAATTGAATGGAAATGAAATTTGATATAGAGATGAGTCGATTTCTAAATAAGTAGATAAATTAAAAAAAGACTGTAATCACTGAAATTAAATGAAATAAAGGAAATTAAATAAAATTTATGAATTACAAATAAAATTATTCTTGAGGAGAAGCCTCATGAAAAGACTTAAAACATTTTTTTGCACATAGTGCAACTTGGCAAAATGTACATAATATTTTTGTTCTTTTTTCTTCCTTCTTGGTGCTGCAAAAACGACATCTTTTGTAGGTATTTCCTTCTTCAGGGAGGTGAATCCCAACGTTGAGGAGGCGAATTTCATCTGGTACGCCGAAGTTAGAGCCCTTCTTGTTTTTGAAAACAACCTGCCGATTTTTTTTGCTTGTAAAGTTTGAAATCAGCTCTCGAGCTAATCGCAATCTAAACTCTCTATGCGAATGCGTATTCACAACGTGTGTAGTGTTGTAAGTGATGTAGCTGTTGATTATTGAAGCATCAAACATAAAAAAGAACAATCGCATCCAGAACTTTCTACATTTGCGATTGATCGGATACGATGATCGGAAATGATCAAAACGATCAACTCCGCCCATAGTGAGCGTGTAACAAGCGATAGCTTTGGGGCAAAGGATTTCTTTCTTTGTTCCATCTTTCTGAGTTCGTTTTACTAATACTGTGTCAGTTGGATGGTGGGCAGTTGTAAGAACGTTAACATCTCTAGTATCAAGCCATTTAATGGCTGTAATAGGTTTAGCAGTTATAGCTGCAAATTGATTTTTTTCTAGCCTAAGATGTTTTGGCTGTGATTTTTTCATAATATCTGGAAGATCTTTCCGATTCGCTCTTACAGTGCCAACAGCAAAAATTTTCTTTTTATACAAGTCTTCCATCAGGTTGCAGCCAGTAAAAAAATTGTCAAATGCTAGCAGTGTGTTTTCAGGAAGGCCAATAGCAAGTTTCATTACCACATTGTATCCAAGTCCTTCATCTTCCATGTTGTCTCCCTTCCCAGTATATACTTGGAATGTGTATAAATAGCCAGTTTTGGCGTCACAACGTGCCCATACTTTAAATCCACGTTTGATTGGTTTTTTCGGCATATATTGTTTTAAACTGGATCGCCCTTTAAATTTGACCATGCATTCGTCGATTGATTGATCACTCGAATTTGCTGTTTCTTGCTGATACACTTTATTTAGTTCTGTTATCATAGGTCTTAATTTAAACAATTTGTCATAATCTGGTGAGCTTCTATCTGGTTCATTTTCATTGTTATTAATATGTAGGTTCTCTATAATTTTTTTAAATCTTTTAATGGGCATAATTTTTGATATTTCTGGAGTGTTGTAAAAAGGGTCATTTGACCAGTACAATTCCATATCAGGCAAAGGGTTGAGACCCATCATAATCAATATTCCAAAGTATGCTTTCAATTCCTCTGCTGATATTGGTGTAAAATTGTTACTCTTTTTCTGTGCTGCGTATATATTACTTTGTTCTACTATAACTTGTACTAAATACTCCGGGAAAAACTTTTCAAAAACATAAATTGGCTGAGTTTTGTGATTATATGTTGATTGTGGACAAATGGGAGTAATAAACTCTGGAATACTATGTATTTCCTTTTCAATTTTCCACTCTCGTGGTTGTCTTGTTCTGGATGTAACATTGACAGTGCTGTGACATTGCAATATTTGATGTTCAGTTTCACAATAATTTATGTCTGACGGTCCTGCATTTGTGTCATCTGCCTGAATTGGATGATTGTTTTCATAAATCTCCTCCAAACATTGCTGTATTTCAATTTCTCTTTCGGTAAGATCCTGTCCCCTTTCTTCTTGCATATGTTCATCTGTTGCTTTTGTTAGTGGATCACCAGATAATTGTCTTGCTGTGTCACCCACACTACTGTCAGGACAATTTTCTTCTAAAATATCTTTTAGACAACTAACTGAATATAGTTCTCGGTCTTCAATATCTATATTTTCTTCCGATATTTCTCGAACACCGAAAAGCTCTTCAAGACGCCTTTCAATAATAATATCTTCAGGCAAATTGCAGTAATCTGCCGGGCTGGTCACAGGTGCTGTCTGATAATAAACATCATCGTCGGAATCAAGATCGGATAAATCGGAAAGGTTGTTGACGATTTCTTTCATCTCCCGATCATTAAGAATTTTATTGTTTTTCTTATTCATTGCTGACGAACACTACAAACAAAAGAAAACCTGTAAGTGACATGGGTTCTGAAGAGGAATGGACACAAAGAGTATCAAGAAAAGGACAGAAAAAGAAGTTACATTTATTTCTATATATATGCCGTATGCGTAATCCATAATGCTGCAATCGGGCAATGGGAATTATTTTCCCACTTAGTAATTAGAACGTTTTGCAGAGAAATATCACTCTAAGACAAATAAAAACAATATACAGTAACACTGAATAGTTGTTTTATAAGATACAGAAAGCATATTCTACTTACAGGAATTTTTGTGAAACAAAAATTGTTTTTTTCGTTCTAACGTCCGATAATTTGAACTTTTCACTCACAACAACCTCGTTACTTCACTTTGACATTGACATATTAGCCCAAGGTGACATTATTGGTGTGTGTTGCCAGTTTTAAGGAATTTAAAATTTACCATAAAAGCGGACCGTATGATTCCATTCAGTCTGTGGTTCAGCTGTTACGTAAAAATAAATGTTTTTGAACGCATTACTAGGTGGGAAATTATTTCCCTTTGCCTTATTAAGGGTTAATTAGGTTAATATTTTGGAGAACCTTCAATATATTATCTTGTTATTAAGTAAACTCACAAGAGTGAACTGCATTTACTAAAGTATTTTGCACCATGTGGAATGTATAAAAAACATGTAATTTATTAAAATTAAAGTAGGCTATAAACATAACTAAAAATCTCTAACCTGTGAATCTATTATTTTCAGTATTCTTGTTTATTTAATAAAATATGACAATATCACATCTGTTTATATTAATAAAGTATCCATAGTTCATATCAGCATGTGTTCAGTTTATGTAGTATATTGTATAGGATATTGAAGATCAAGTAGACAAAGCTAAATGAAGTGCGATGATAAAGCAACAAGCAAGTCTTCTAGCAAGCACATGTAGATCTTAATTTTTTCCAAAATCATCATGTTGTTGAGATAGCTCCTTAGGACAGAGACTCCTTAGAACACTAAACAGAACTAAATACCTATTCCCATCGTTTTATTTTACCACAATTTGGGTTTTTACAGTAGGTAACATATTTTAAAAATTATTTAAACTTAAGTTTTAGGGCAACAATAAAATCTGTAATTAAATTAAAATAATATTTTCAGAATTGTACATAAAAAAGTAAACAACAATAGATTAACATGATAGGCCATCAAACTAAATATAACAATAGATTAACGTGGAGGGCCGTCAAATTTTTTTGTAAGTTGCACTATGCGTTCTGACTCGCGAACACCGCTCAGTCTTGCAGCATGGACAGTGCCAAAATGTCCAGGGACAGTAGCCTCTCCAGCAAATAAGAGTATCGGGGGCTGAGCATCGCAAGGCCCCGGCACCGGCGTCCCGAGTTCACACTGATGGCTTACGGTCGAGCAGCATCCCATATAAGAATAAGATCCACAGAAGTGAGGATCGGACGCCCATCGGGATCGCAGCAACATTTGCGGGTAAGGCAGACAAGGATTACCAGTAAATCTGCGCAATAAACACGTGAGTCCTTCGGCGACATCATTTTCTGGCATGGATTCCATAAGGGCAGCTTCTTGTCCTGATATTGATGCACACAACACGTGTTTACTTCCTGGCATTTCATCAACTGAACAAACTCCCCGCGTCCAGTCACATCGACACTGTAGTTCCTCAGCAGACCAAGCAAATTTTAAATTGCCTTCATGACACACCCAGTAGGGCTCAGCGTATTCCAAAAATACTTTGTCACTTAAACCATATCCCAGACTGCAAATAGCCTCTAGTTTGCACATGGGGAGAGGCGGAGCGAAAATTTTATCGGCTTGACACTTCAAACATCCAAGTGAAATCGTCACAATAACATAGTCTGCTGTTAATTCTTCTCCATCACAACATTTGACTAAAACCCTGCCTTTGCCAGTCTGTCCGGGGCCCCATCGGATTACATTCACGGCTTTATTGTAGCGTACGCAGTTGTCTGGTAGCCCCCGTAGCAAAGGTGCTATCACCCCTACATAGCCCAAAGGCACGCGAACACTTCCTCCTGGCAGTTCAATATAGCTACCGTATTGATCCGCGCTCACGAGCGATAAGTCATCTCCGCATTTATTTCTCAATATATTAGTTAATCCAAACATTACTCTAGCGGCATCGTATCTTTGATCTTCGGGAAAGTTGTGCAATTCTTGCTGAATTCGCAAACCTATGAAATTCAGTAACGTTCCGTGTAGTCTTTCACAACCTAATCGAAATAAGTTAGCAGCCTGCTGTTCTATTTGTCTGAATGTATGATAAGCTGTAATTGTTACTGGAAGGTCAATGGCTCGACCTTCGCTTGTGCAGAATAAACCTCGTGACGAATCTAAGCGAGGCAACGGTGTTTGCAGCAGTCTGTCTTGGGAAGCCAAGGTGTATACGGAATTCGGCAAACAAGCGCCGTAGATCCACTCTGCTCCCATTTCAATCACCGCATCTCCGAGCCAACAAGAATGAATTCTTCCACCTGGACTGTAAAGAAAATTATTGGATAAGAACACGATGGGAAAGGTCTTACCTACATTTTTTTCAAACTACCCCCAACATTTAAATAAGTGCGGAGTTGCCACTTGCCAGTACAATGGAGGCATACTATAATGTCTAAATATATCTTGGAATGAAACGTACTCATATAATTGTGATAGAACTACACTTACTGGTAAGTTCATTAAATCATCAATAATAATACCTAAATATCATTGGAAGGGAACTATAGATAGTGGCGAATGGCGATCACAATAGATCGATAACGGTCAGTGATGCAGGGGGAAGTAAGCCTATAAACGCTATAAACTAAAGTATAATTTACCGTTCCTTAGCCTCCAACACAACAAAATTTCTAATGCCACACTGTGTAAGACGATGAGCAGCTGATAGACCTGCCATGCCAGCGCCGACAATTATGACACGCGGTTCTTGGCAGGTAGGGCTGATACAGCATGAATCCAAAATACAATGTTCCAGTCCTGATGCCCCCAAAACTGGACTTCGACTCATATATCGACACCATTTTGATCTAAATGATAGTTCAATAAACGGACCGAGTTTCTTAATGTTGGAATGTGTAAACTCAATACTCCATCTTTTAGACCACAAAAACATCACACGAGATAATTTCATTTTCATCCATTGAATCAAATTGTTTTAATGTAATTTATTCTTTAAAATACTTTTCAATTTTGTTAATAATAATAATTGTCTAATAGACAGATAAGATCCATAGATCAAGAATATTTATGTATTACTCACGTTACGTTTTTTGAATAAAAAGAGGATTGTTGAGGTTTTTCAAAATTCTCCAAATCAAAAATTAGGTACTTATGTAAAGCGTCCTCGCCAATCTTTTTGAATGCTGTGAACATAGCCGCGTTTCAATGCGCAGAATGTACCTATCTTTAAATTGGAGATCTAGAAAAATTCCAATAAGTAGGTACGTAAATCAGTAGGTACGTATATTGAAATCCTAAGCCTATAATAGTAGGTAATGGCATTTAGTTACATTAGATACGACAGTGAGGACTCTTGTTCTTATTTAGGTAGGTAGATATGAATGTTGATAAGGTAGGTAGGTACTACACCAATTCTTCGGTAAAGGGAAACCATGGGTGACATCAAATAAGTATCTACCTAAATAGAAAAATAAAATTGATTTTTCATTTTATTTTACTCCATTTATTTAAATATTTTAAGGTACTTACACATTGAAAATAATTAGGTATTTATCATTAAAGTTAAATACATCATAGTAAAAAATAATCACAACATCACAGTTCAACGTCTTACAATAAACTAAAAGTTATAACATAAATAAATTAAATTTGTAGATATGTGTTAAACACCTACCAATTGTATTTAACATAGTCATGTATATTTCCTAATAAACTATCCACATTTTTTAATTTTTGACTCACTTAGAGCGAGGCCGCACTGCGAAATATATTCGCGCGGTTTATTTTCCGTATTTTAATATATTTTTCTCGCGAATTTTAAATCGCATGTGCGTGCAGCTCCATACATTCCCATATGTCACAGAATTTTGCGAAAAAATTCGCGCGAATAAATTTCGCAGTGCGGCCTAGGCCTTAGAGCGGAGCCGCACTGCGAAAATTATTATTCGCGCGAATAAATTTCGCAGTGCGGCCTAGGCCTTGAGGCCGGGCCCGCACTGCGAAAATTCGCGCGATTATAAACGCGAATATAAACCGCACGAATAATTTTCGCAGTGCGGCCCCGCTCTAAACGAAATTTTATTGACTTTGAAAATAGAACTGCATATAAAACATTTGACAAAATGTTTTTAGCATCTAAAATTTTGTCTGAATAATATAGATACCTACATAGGTAACTCAAAATTAGGTACATAATGCAAAATAATATTAAATACTTTACTCTTTTAAAATTACCTACTAGGTACTTAACTAGTTAGGAATTTATTTATAGGTACCTAGTAAAACAATTCATTAAATATCATTTTAAATATATGAATGAATCAATATTCAGATACGATTATTTATTTATTTATTTAACTTTTTATAGGGTAGTAACTTGGTAGTAATAAATATTTACTTCTCTGAAAGGATTTCGTCGGCCGAAGCCTTTACTTCCTTCCACGACTCTTGAATGTCGCTTTCTTCTGAGTAACGCGAACAAATCGCTAGCCTCAGGAAATAAACATCGTCGACCTTTGATGGTACAAGATGAATCTTGCCGCGGCCATTGATACGCCTCAACAGAGTCTCATTAATGTCGTTGCTTCCTTTCAATCTGAAGCACACTAGACCCATAGAGACTTCTTCGAACAATTCAAATCTCTCATCATCGAGACAAAGTTTTTCGAAAAGATGAGCAAGGGCGATTTGTTTGCGAATATGTTTCTGGAGATTCTCTACGCCGTACAACCTTAGGACGAACCACAGTTTGAGGGAGCGGAAGCGCCGGCCGAGGGGGATTTGCCAGTGACGGTAATCGGGAGCGGAGCCTTGTTGGTCGTGTTTCAAGTACAGCGGGTCGACGTTAAAAGCATCCACTATCCATCTTGGTTGTTTGAGCCACATGGCAGAACAGTCGAAGTTCACGAGCATCCATTTGTGTGGATTAAAATTGAAGGAGTCAGCTTTCTCAACACCCTTCATCAGGTAGCGGTATTCTGGGCAAATGAACGCTGAGCCAGCGTAAGCGGCGTCAACGTGTAACCAAATGTCCTTTTCTTTGCAAACATCACCGATTTCATCCAATACGTCGAAAGCGCATGAAGACGTAGTTCCTAGGGTCGCCACGACCTAAAACAAAAATTTTGATAAGTAGCTGAAATACATTTAATTATGTCCAAGTACCTACCTATCTGCTCCTGGGTGTCGATTGTTTAAAAGCTACATCAATCATTGTTACAATTTCGTTTGCTGTCATTGGCTGAATTTCTTGCTGCTGGTAGTCTTGCTGCATTTTAGCCAATTGCGAGAGAGTCTCGGTCAATCAGAGGTCAATGCGATCGTCCCACTGTAGCAATCATCATTAGAAAATGAACTATCTACGTAGTAGATACCTTTCATCTTGCAATTATTATGATAAGCTAAAGTAGATTATGAGGTATGTATGAAATAGGTATAGGTACTCACATAAAAAGGTATTAGTCCATTGCGAATGTCCTCTTTTATAGCCTCTTTCAGAGTGTCCCCTCGCAGCCGACGCTTGTTGTCCGGCTTCAGACTGCGAAGTTTCACACCACCCAGGAGCCCAGCGCGCTCTACAGACGAATGGGCCTGCTCTGTTCAGAAAATTATTAAAAATTATTTATTAGGTTGTAATACATAATCCTCATAAATACGATAAGGTTTTACTATGGTTATTTTTTTAAGTTCTTCGTTTAGAACCTGTCGTTTTAGTTCATCATGATCAACCCATTACGGACTCACTACAGAGCACGGGTCTCCTCACAGAGTGAGAAGGGTTTTGGCCATAGTCTACCACGCTGGCCAAGCGGATTGGCAGACTTCACATACCTTTTGAGAACGTTATGGAGAACTCTCAGGCATGCAGGTTTCCTCACGATGTTTTCCTTCACCGTTAAAGCAAGTGATATTTAAATACTTAAAACGCACATAACTCCGAAAAGTTAGAGGTGCCCGGGATCGAACCCACGACCTCCGATTAGAAGTCGGTCGTCCTAACCACTAGGCTATCACAGCTTATCTTTTTTCGTTTTAGTTACTTAATTTTAAACATCTGAATTAGCACTTTTCAGCTAAAAATACTTAGGTCAGTTCAATAAATGTTTAAATAATATGTACCTATGCAAAATAATTGCTCTTTTGACCCCCGATGCAAAATTGACGTGTTATGATTATTATGTTTCACCGCTATGTGTGTGTATCTGCCTGTCTGTGTGTCTGTATCTCCCACCGTAGCTCTTAACCGATTTGAATGTGGTTTTCTTTATTTGAAAGCATGTTTTTTTATGAATGGTTCTCATGTTTTATTAAAATAGGTTCAGCCGTTTCAAAGTTATCAGTTCTTTTCTCAGGTGCGGTAGGGATCTTAGACGCATGATGGGTATAATTTACACCAATAATTCGAATGCGGTCTTTTTAGTTGGATTGTCTCGACGAGTACCTACTAGGTATGTATATGTAGACACGTCATAGTGATCAAGGCTCTGACATATGGAACAGGAGGGTGGTGGAACGTCAGGTTTGCCCACAGGTCGGGGGTTATTTAAATTTTTAATTTACAGTTATTAAGTACGTATTAGGAGTAGGTAATGTAGGTATTTATGTGTTCACTTACTATTACAATACCCCACGAGTTTAGACACAATTTCAACTTCGGTCCATTCAGGGTGTTGTTCTTTGACTCTATGCATGGTGCGGGACTTCGCTCCGAGAAGCGCAACCAGGGTCGCCTCGCTGGCCGTGCCTTGGATGACGCCGCCCGCCTCTCCGCCCGAGCGCGCGAGGAACTCCTCAGGCAGGCCGAGCATCTGACCCAGCCAATCCAACATCACCACTTCCAGTTCGGTACAAGCAGGGCTGGCAATCTGTAATAATACAATATAACTACTTTATAACGGTTTATGTCACAGGTGAGTTAGAGCGGGGCCGCACTGCGAAAATTATTCGCGCGAATTTTATTCGCGCGGTTTATATTCTGCATTTTGATATATTTTTCTCGCGAATTTAAAATCACATGTGCGTGCAGCTTCATACATTCCCATATGTCACAGAATTTTGCGAAAATATTCGCGCGAATAATTTTCGCAGTGCGGCCTAGGCCTTATAGCTGATGCTCGCGATTTCGTCCGCGTGTACCTACTATGTATATTATTAGTATAGGTTTTTAGTTTCAAAAAATAAGTATAATTAGTCCTTCGATCACACAATCATTAGTCATGTTAAAATCATTAGTAGATATATTTTTAGATGATGAGTTTCAAGCTACCTATCCAGGGGCGTAGCTACCGCCGTATATGCCGTATCAATTATACGGGGCCCCCAAGCCACGGGGGCCCCCGACGTGCGTAAGCAAAAATTAAGAAACACTTCCCAAATTTTTGTTTATTTCAGAAATGACAAAAGTCAAAAAAAGCAATTTCGTTTTTTTTTTTGAACAATGAATTTACGTTAATTTTTGAACGCCTATCAGACCTGTCATTGTTGTCCATAGAGCCAAATCTTTAGAAAAACTAAAGTCATCATCAGCTATAAATGATTTAATAAACCAGTTTGCCGAAAAAAAGGCAAGGAGAGTATATAATATTTAATTCGAATTGTTTGTAAAAATTTTAGAAAAAGTGACATTAAATAATTATGATGGATAAATATTGCTTTTAATTTTATGCAAACATTTTTTTCTTTTGTGAGAAATCTTTCCCCTTCATAAGGGCCCCCAAACAAATTTTTATACGGGGCCCCGCCACGGTACGCTACGCCACTGTACCTATCCCTCTTGGATTTTTTCTATGATCCGTTCAAAGTTTCAAAACCTTAATATTTTTTATATTACCTACTATTACCTAGGTACCTATAAATGATTCTAAGATATGCGTCATCAAATAGATTTGATTAGACCTACTTAGTAGATTAAATTATTTGTGTAATAAATTACGTCCGACCCCTTCTTATTAGTCTCGTAAGTTAGCCTTTCTGTGCTAGTAACGAAAATTTAATTATTGTCAAACTACCTACTTAGGTACTTGTCTTATTAGTGGTCTAAGAGAACAATTATATAATAATGTAAATTACATTATTGTCTAATTGAGTGAACTACACATACCTACCTACCCGTTTACCTATAGAATTGCAACTAAAATATTTGTATCGGCGGCACCAGTTTTCCTTGTCCGCATTATTACGGCGCCATTGACAATGGCATTGACTTTGAGACAAAAATAAATTTAATTAAATACAATCATATTTTACGATATGTAAATACGTATGATGTAAGTCTGTGACTTGATTAGCACTGTTCAACTAAAAATAACTTAAACCTCAAATAGAATTTAAACATGCACGAAAAATAATAATTTTTTTACAAGCGGACACCCGCGACTTCTGTCCGTTTGAGGCGGCGGCGATTTTGGATTTGCAATAGTGCTATTCTACTAGTCAAGCCCTTTTATTTGATACCCATATTAAGGGAGTTGTGAAAAAATGTGTAATCCGCCATTTTGTAGCGGCGGCCATTTTGAATCGATTTTCATCAAACATAGCTAACAACACTCGACTAATTCACCTTTCAAACAAAAAAAACCGCATTCAAATCGGTCCACCCGTTTGAGCTCTACAGGGGAACAGACAGACACACACACACACACACATATACACATACATTACACACACACACACAGACGACAAACTTATAACACCCCGTCGTTTTTGCGTTGGGGGTTAAAAAAAGTAATTAGTGGCATATTATGTACCCAAGTAAATCCGATGCACGCAATAGCACCGCTGAGCATGTCGGCCACGATGGCGGGATACGAGTTGGCGGTGGGGAAGTAGGCGTGGAAGCGCGGCGAGTGCCAGTGCGTGACGCCCGACATGACCACGCGCTCGATGTCGTCCATCACGGCGGTCCAGGGCTCCGGCTGCTGCGGCGCGCGCTCCGGCACCAGCGGCCGCAGGTAGCCCGGCTTCACTGATGGCACCACTTGCCTGCAAAGTGCATCATACCAATTAGATTCCCTCTCTCCCATCACTCAGGGTCGTGGGTCGTGACCCGTTTTCGTGATTTTTTAGGGTTCCGTACCCAAAGGGTAAACGGGACCCTATTACTAAGACTCCGCTGTCCGTCTGTCTGTCAGTCTGTCACCAGGCTGTATCTCATGAACCATGATAGTTAAGCCGGGGTCTGGTGATCATGACGCACAACGCTGCGGTATGCGACGCAACGCAGCGTCACGACGCAGCATTTAGCGTCCCTGTGGAGAGGTGGTCAGTTGATTTTGCCGCAGCTACCAAGGTAGACGTGAACATGAACAATTTTTCTGTAATTTGTGCTTTGCTTGAAGAGGAGGAAGAAGAATAATTTTTACTGCTTCTGAATAGACAAAGAAAATCTCCGAGGAACATGTTTTTACAACGGAGGAGTGAAGGTTGTTTGTTTGTTGTTGAAAAATTCCATATCGCACACCCGTGACGCACACCGCACACCGCAGCGTTGAACCGAGAATGACGCCGCGGTGTGCGGCAGTACACCTCCCCACTTCACCGCGCTTGCCCCTCGCCGCTGACGCATACTGCTACGGAACATGAGACCATTCTCGACGTTTTTCATATGATTGAGTGTCCGACAACGCAGACCGCATACCGCAGCGTTGTGCGTCATGATCACCAGACCAAAGCTTTAGACAGTTGAAATTTTCACAGATGTATTTCTGTTGCCGCTCTAACAACAAATACTAAAAAACAGAATAAAATAAATATTTAAGGGGGCTCCCATACAAGAAACGTGATTTTTTTGCCGTTTTTATAGATATGGATATAATGGTACGGAACCCTTCGCGCGCGAGTCCGACTCGGACTTAACCGGTTTTTTTAATTCATCTACAAGCCAGCCCTTGACTGCGATCGGATGGTAAGTGACGATGCAGTGGCTAACTTGGAAGAGATGTGGCAGTTTTTGTTATTAGCATTGGTTTACATACCAAAGATTTACCATCGTTCTCAAGTTTTGGATGCGGCAACAATATTTAGGAGGTAAAAATAGCATTATTTATTCATCATAATATGGACATGAGCAGAATATTGAGGTTTTGTTAAGCTTTAAAATAATTAATTAATAGGAGATGCTTAGGTGCATGTTGCGTGGATGCGGGGTGACCCGATTTCTATGTATTGCGAACCATTTGCAAGAAACAGTCCCGATGAAAACGGGTTAGACCAAGATCCCAGTGACAGACATAACTTATTTTCGGAAAGATGAAACCTTAGGCTCTCAGTAGTGTCTCATTTGCTTTGAATAACTGCGTAATTGTGGAGTCCGTAACTGGGGTACTTATGGAGATATCAAGTGTGAAAGGTAACTAAAAATAAGAGTAACTTAACTTACTTTCACATGGCTGATTTTTATATATAAGTATATTGTAGAATATCACTCCGAACCACTACCAACAGTATCAGACACTTTCCATGGGCCAGAACTTTTATCAGACACTTTAAAGTGTGTGTGTGTCTGTTCCCCTGTATCGCTCAAACGGGTGATCCGATTTGAATGCGGTTTTTTTTTTGTTTGAAAGGTAAATTAGTCGAACTCCACAATTACGCAGTTTTCAAAGCAAATGAGACACTACTAAGGTAAGGTTTCGCGCCTAAGGTTTCATCTTTCCGAAAATAAGTTATGTCAGATCGCACTGGGATCTTGGTCTAGGACCTAGGTGCACACAAAGTACATACGTAGTACGTACCTGTCGCGTATGTTTTCTAAATATTCGGCGATGTAATTCGTCATTGCCGACGCGAATTCCTTGAACTCCTTAGCTTCCATTGCATCTGGAATAAACAAAGTAACATCGGTTAGCTTAGGTAATACCTACTATTAAATTATTTAAATATAACTAGGTACCTACATTCCCAACAACATTTAAAAACTCAAGAATAGAAAAGGACTATGCAGAGGCGCGGCTTTACCTATGGTGTAGGCTGTGCGTTGCACACGGGCGCACCAGTGTTAAGGGGGCGCCGGCCGGCACTTACACGTTTTGGTACCTATTCCATTAAGACCGCGCGCTACTAGAGGGCGCTAGGGTAATGATTGTACACGGGCGCTACAAGAGCTAGAGACGCCTCTGGGACTATGTTTGTATACCTATGTAGCAGTGGACGTATATATTTTTGCTCCATATTTACATCGATGTCCATATTAAATCTGGTTCAGTTTACTTATATATAAAACACAACACATAACATTATATTTTAGATAAACAAACCAAATTTTAAGTGTAAATCTTGTTCCGACATGATAGACCTGTAAATGTAAAATTATTGTTAGTAGGTAAGCTAACGAGTGAGTACTGAGTAGGTATACTAACATAAGGTAGTAATAATAATTAGTACCTACCTATTCGGACCTATTCTTATTCTAATATTTCGATTTTTTAATAGATTAGGGGCCTGTTTCACCACCTTCTGATAAGTGTCGGATAGCTGTCTACAACTTTTGTCTTTGTCACTTGACATAAAGTAAGAAAGCGACAAAACTTGCGTTTAGGTAGGCTATCAAACACTTATCAGAAGGTGGTGAAACAGGCCCTTAAGTTGCTATATGTTTATTTGTATATAGTTTGTTTTTTGTATATAATTTATTCCTTTCTGCACTAACGAAGTCGATGTAAAAGTGGTCGTAGGACTTGTCTAAGGTACCACCAGTCCACCACCAACCTACCATTGCATTAATTATAAACAGCAAAATAGTCCATAACAATTAAAATATCGTTGTTCGTCTTTTAAATATTTATAGTGGTAAAGGAAACAATGGAGGAATTACTGCAAATTTTAGCAGCCGCGCTCAATGCCGAGAGAGCGGCGCGGCGCGGGCGGGTTGCACAACGACGTGACTGGCGAGCAAGTGGTGCGAGGTTACACGCGCGGACCTCGCTCCTCGGTCCACAGGCAAGTAGCAACGCTGCGCCCAACTAACTAGACGCTATTGGAATCTAGTTTGAACTTCGTCCGCATGAACTTAGAGGCTGGTCTAGTGTCACGCTGATCGTCGGCGCTAAGAGTTCGGCATGTAAGTATAACCCCCGGCACGTAAGTCGACCGGTGACCTTCAAGTGCGCGCAGCGTCGTACGAGTGAGCGGGACAATACGATTGGAGAGCCAATCAGCTTACGAGGGATCCGCGAGAGCTAATCAGTGCTTACGAACGATCCCCACGCCCTCCCCGCGACCACTTCACACCCCGAGATACCTCATTTTCGACTTCTGCGCACTGAAGGTCACCGGTCGACTTATTTGCCGTGACTTGTAATTGGTCGGAGTCGACCGCTGCCCACGCGCCTCTGTCTTCAGTGAGCGTTTTGTCGCTCTGACGAGCGTCAGCGACCAGCGTTATTCTATACGCTTCTATAGCAACCATACTTAGTACTTATATTATTTATGTACTTTATGTGTACTAAGCAACCATACTTAGTACACATATTAGCCTGTCAGCGTGCCACTAAAACCAGCCATAGATTTTTAGGACCTAAAATTCCCTGTGCCAAAACATTTCAGATACTGTTGTATTCCAAGAATAAATACGCTCGTGCGTGTACTGTACCGTGCGACCGTATGTCAATAGTCGTACAGTTATTATTCAATGTTCGCAGAAAATCTTCTGGTCTGCGCTGCGCTCGGTATGCTATGCGCAGGGTCTGAGTTTGACCGACACGACTCAACGACGGTTTTGCGTTACAGCAGGTTACAGCCGTAATAAAATATTTTATTTTCATATTAACTTTATAAATATGTTATTACAATTTTATTACCATCCTTTCATTTATTTTTTTATTATTAATTTATAAAATTACTCTCAAACGTTTTTAATTTATTTCATTGTGCCTGTTATACATAACGTATAGAAACTTCGTTCTAACCGGGTGTCCTACGACTCCTCTCGTATGACAAAGGAACCCTAAATAAGCATATCCGGGATAAAAAGAAGCATGGATCACTTGTAGATAATATAATCCTCCAACTGCTAATGGCCCGGCGCACACCGAGCGCAGCGCAGAGCAGAGTATTTTCTGAGAACACTGAATAATTAACTGTAGAGTTCGTTCGGTAAGTTAGTGTCGGTACAGGCGCAGGTGCTCTTAGTATTCTGCTTTTATTTTTATTACTTTTTTCTGTTTGTAATTTTTTTTCTATTCTAACAGAATCTCCGAATAGTCTGCCAATCCGCACTTGGCCAGCGTGGTAGACTATGGTTAAAATCCTTCTCATTTTGAGAGAAGACCCGTGTTCATGAGAATATTATATTTTATGTTTATGGTTATATTGTAATAAAATACGAATATAAAAAAATATAAAAAGGAAAGAGAATTTTAATGAAAAAATATGAGTAGGTATAAAACGCCAAAACCCCTTGTGCCTGTACACACCGCGCGGCATGCTTTGAAGTCACGGCGGTGTCTTTGGCAAAACACCGCGCGGCGGAAGCGGCTAGACACAAAAGGCGACCGTAAGAAAACGAACAGACTATACTACTATTGTACGACATAATTACGATCAATAATTGTATTCCAAGAATAAATACACGGGCACGCACGCGTTCTGTACCGTGCGACCGTGTATCAATAGTCGTAAAGTTGATTATTCAGTGTTCCCAGAAAATGCTCTGCTCTGCGCTGCGCTCGGTGTGCGCCGGGCCTATGAAAGACCCGTCGAAATCGATTCAGCCGATCTTAAAGTAAGCCCGAACAATCTATATCTATAGATATATCTTCAAATAAGAGATTGCAAAATCTCAAATAGACACTTCAATTTTATTTATTAGTAGAGATTTCAATCACATAAAAAATTCAATTCTATAGCAACCATACTTAGTACTTATATTATTTATGTACTTTATGTGTACTAAGCAACCATACTTAGTACACATATTAGCCTGTCAGCGTGCCACTAAAACCAGCCATAGATTTTTAGGACCTAAAATTCCCTGTGCCAAAACATTTCAGATACTGTTGTATTCCAAGAATAAATACGCTCGTGCGTGTACTGTACCGTGCGACCGTATGTCAATAGTCGTACAGTTATTATTCAATGTTCGCAGAAAATCTTCTGGTCTGCGCTGCGCTCGGTATGCTATGCGCAGGGTCTGAGTTTGACCGACACGACTCAACGACGGTTTTGCGTTACAGCAGGTTACAGCCGTAATAAAATATTTTATTTTCATATTAACTTTATAAATATGTTATTACAATTTTATTACCATCCTTTCATTTATTTTTTTATTATTAATTTATAAAATTACTCTCAAACGTTTTTAATTTATTTCATTGTGCCTGTTATACATAACGTATAGAAACTTCGTTCTAACCGGGTGTCCTACGACTCCTCTCGTATGACAAAGGAACCCTAAATAAGCATATCCGGGATAAAAAGAAGCATGGATCACTTGTAGATAATATAATCCTCCAACTGCTAATGGCCCGGCGCACACCGAGCGCAGCGCAGAGCAGAGTATTTTCTGAGAACACTGAATAATTAACTGTAGAGTTCGTTCGGTAACTTAGTGTCGGTACAGGCGCAGGTGCTCTTAGTATTCTGCTTTTATTTTTATTACTTTTTTCTGTTTGTAATTTTTTTTCTATTCTAACAGAATCTCCGAATAGTCTGCCAATCCGCACTTGGCCAGCGTGGTAGACTATGGTTAAAATCCTTCTCATTTTGAGAGAAGACCCGTGTTCATGAGAATATTATATTTTATGTTTATGGTTATATTGTAATAAAATACGAATATAAAAAAATATAAAAAGGAAAGAGAATTTTAATGAAAAAATATGAGTAGGTATAAAACGCCAAAACCCCTTGTGCCTGTACACACCGCGCGGCATGCTTTGAAGTCACGGCGGTGTCTTTGGCAAAACACCGCGCGGCGGAAGCGGCTAGACACAAAAGGCGACCGTAAGAAAACGAACAGACTATACTACTATTGTACGACATAATTACGATCAATAATTGTATTCCAAGAATAAATACACGGGCACGCACGCGTTCTGTACCGTGCGACCGTGTATCAATAGTCGTAAAGTTGATTATTCAGTGTTCCCAGAAAATGCTCTGCTCTGCGCTGCGCTCGGTGTGCGCCGGGCCTATGAAAGACCCGTCGAAATCGATTCAGCCGATCTTAAAGTAAGCCCGAACAATCTATATCTATAGATATATCTTCAAATAAGAGATTGCAAAATCTCAAATAGACACTTCAATTTTATTTATTAGTAGAGATTTCAATCACATAAAAAATTCAATTCTATAGCAACCATACTTAGTACTTATATTATTTATGTACTTTATGTGTACTAAGCAACCATACTTAGTACACATATTAGCCTGTCAGCGTGCCACTAAAACCAGCCATAGATTTTTAGGACCTAAAATTCCCTGTGCCAAAACATTTCAGATACTGTTGTATTCCAAGAATAAATACGCTCGTGCGTGTACTGTACCGTGCGACCGTATGTCAATAGTCGTACAGTTATTATTCAATGTTCGCAGAAAATCTTCTGGTCTGCGCTGCGCTCGGTATGCTATGCGCAGGGTCTGAGTTTGACCGACACGACTCAACGACGGTTTTGCGTTACAGCAGGTTACAGCCGTAATAAAATATTTTATTTTCATATTAACTTTATAAATATGTTATTACAATTTTATTACCATCCTTTCATTTATTTTTTTATTATTAATTTATAAAATTACTCTCAAACGTTTTTAATTTATTTCATTGTGCCTGTTATACATAACGTATAGAAACTTCGTTCTAACCGGGTGTCCTACGACTCCTCTCGTATGACAAAGGAACCCTAAATAAGCATATCCGGGATAAAAAGAAGCATGGATCACTTGTAGATAATATAATCCTCCAACTGCTAATGGCCCGGCGCACACCGAGCGCAGCGCAGAGCAGAGTATTTTCTGAGAACACTGAATAATTAACTGTAGAGTTCGTTCGGTAACTTAGTGTCGGTACAGGCGCAGGTGCTCTTAGTATTCTGCTTTTATTTTTATTACTTTTTTCTGTTTGTAATTTTTTTTCTATTCTAACAGAATCTCCGAATAGTCTGCCAATCCGCACTTGGCCAGCGTGGTAGACTATGGTTAAAATCCTTCTCATTTTGAGAGAAGACCCGTGTTCATGAGAATATTATATTTTATGTTTATGGTTATATTGTAATAAAATACGAATATAAAAAAATATAAAAAGGAAAGAGAATTTTAATGAAAAAATATGAGTAGGTATAAAACGCCAAAACCCCTTGTGCCTGTACACACCGCGCGGCATGCTTTGAAGTCACGGCGGTGTCTTTGGCAAAACACCGCGCGGCGGAAGCGGCTAGACACAAAAGGCGACCGTAAGAAAACGAACAGACTATACTACTATTGTACGACATAATTACGATCAATAATTGTATTCCAAGAATAAATACACGGGCACGCACGCGTTCTGTACCGTGCGACCGTGTATCAATAGTCGTAAAGTTGATTATTCAGTGTTCCCAGAAAATGCTCTGCTCTGCGCTGCGCTCGGTGTGCGCCGGGCCTATGAAAGACCCGTCGAAATCGATTCAGCCGATCTTAAAGTAAGCCCGAACAATCTATATCTATAGATATATCTTCAAATAAGAGATTGCAAAATCTCAAATAGACACTTCAATTTTATTTATTAGTAGAGATTTCAATCACATAAAAAATTCTTAGGTAAGTACAAGGCCCCTCAAATTTTATATTACCCGCAGAAAGTATAGACAGTACTTAGAATAAATAGGTAAAGAAAGGCAGTCGTCGACGCGGCGATAAGCCGTTTTTAGCAAGCCTAAAAGGCTATCGTCGCGTCAGTGTTCAAGGTACTCATGCGCTTGTGTGCGTGTCGGCAAATGTAATTACAGGGCACACATGGGTTGGTTTATAGCTTACGTTTCGAGCGGTTTGTTAGAAACTTCCATTCTAAGCGTAATAGTTCGATGAGACAGTATTAATCTGTATTTATGTTTTAATTGTTGACTTCCAAAGTCGATCAACCATCTGGTAAAAGACTTAGATCAAAATTGCTTACCCAGTGCTATCGATTGATATGGGTAGGTATGTGTCGCATCTCCCTCAAGACAAAGATAACTAATCAGGAATTAGTCAATCTTATATTGTTATACCCTGGTAACACAATCAATTAATAAAGTACAATAAAATAATTTAAGAACAATAAAAAAGTAGGTTCTATAAAAAGTTCAATTGGAAATATTAATTAACCTTGAATTAAAAAAGTGGGTGAATTTTTTTGTATCGACTAGGTATATTTTATACTTCGTAGAAATGGATTCCATTTCAAGATTAATGTAAATAACTAGGTACCTTAGAACAATCATCTTAGCGTGGAATTTATGAATTATTTTACGTAAAACTTTTACTCTTTTAATACTTAATACCTACCCAGAAATTAATATAATAAAAAACCGGCCAAGTGCGAGTCGGACTCGCGCATGAAGAGTTCCGTACCATTATCTATCTATATCTATATCTATCTATACATAATAATATAATAAAATCGTAGACTTGCCGTATCTGTACATTAAAAATTTTTGCAAAATAATAACTGGGAGATGTTAGGGATAAGTAATAGAACGTAAAAAAGCTATTTTTGAAATTATTGTCTGTTTATCTGTTTGTCTGTTTGTCTGTATGTTTGTGCGCGCATCACGCAAAAACTTCTGAATGTATTAAAAATGAAACTTGGCATGATTTAAGTTTATACTATGGAGTAACATATAGGATACTTTTTATCCCGAAATACACCACGGTTCACTTGGGAGAGGGGATGAAAATCAAAATAAGTGTGTACTTAGCTGTAATTCATTAACGCGTGATTCGATTTTATTCATTCTTTTTTGTTAGAAAGGAGATACTTTAAAGATTACTGGCTAGTCTCTGAAAGTTTTCAACTTTTCAGCAAGGTATAGGAGACTCTCTGGAAACAAGCGGCGCAAGATCGTGTTCTGTGGCGATCCTTGCAAGAGACCTATGTCCAGCAGTGGACGTCTATTGGTTGAGACGATAGGAGACTCAAAGGAGCTTAGGAAAAACAAAATGATTCTCACGGGATTTTTAAAAACCAATATCCACGCGAATGAAGTCGCGGGTATCCGCTTGTATATCACTACATAGTATAAAACAAAGTCGCTTTCTCTGTCCCTATATCCCTATGTCCCTATGTATGCTTAAATCTTTAAAACTACGCAATGGATTTTGATGCGGTTTTTTTTAATAGATAGAGTGATTCAAGAGGAAGGTTTATAAGTAGAACAAGTGTAAATTAAAAATTTAAAAAACCCCCGACACTCGCCATTTTGTGGTGGCGGCCATCTTGGATTTACATAGTGTTATTCTACTAGTCAAGCCCTTTCATTTGATACCCATATTGAGTGCGTTGTGATAAAATATGTAATCCGCCATTTTGTAGCGGCGGCCATCTTGGTCCGATTTTCGTCAAACATAGCTAACAACACTCTCGACTAATTCACCTTTCAAACAAAAAAAACCGCATTCAAATCGGTCCACCCGTTTGAGCGCCACAGGGGAACAGACAGACACACACACACACACACACACACACAGACACGTCAAACTTATAACACCCCGTCGTTTTTGCGTCGGGGGTTAAAAATTGGACCCGGTAGGTGACGCTAATAGCGGGCAGGACGACGTCTGCCGGGTCCGCTAGTAACTAAATATTCTGTGAACATTTCAAGCGTCTACCTGTTGCCGTTATTAATATCGAGCAAAAACGAGCAATAAAATCACGTTTATTGTATGGGATACATCATCTGTGAAAATTTCAACTGTCTAGCTATCACAGTTCATGAGACAGACGAACAGACAGACAGACAGACAGACGGACAGCGGAGCCTTAGTAATAGGATCCCGTTTTACCCTTTTGGTACGAAGCCCTAAAAAGGAGGGCTGTTTTTCGAATACATAGGTAGTCAGTACCCAGATCCTAAAAAAATCTGGCCTAGCTCTAGCAATGAAAATTATTTCAAGCACTAAGTAGTAAAGTAAGGCACGATGTTCAGCATTCATGGATATTGCAACGGTCAAGGTAAGAGGAACGCACGCAAGATAGCGTTAATTAGAACCAAAAGTATTATGCGCCAGCGCTGCCTGACAATAATGAATTACTTAGGTACGTTTTTTCCAGTCAATTGACCATAGCATAAATAAAACAAATTATAAACCCAATTATTATGCTAATGACAAAAAATTATTACGTTTTCTAGAAATCCCAATCATTGTAAAATGATTGGATTGGATGAAAAATTGTACATATTTGCCATCGTACGGTACTTAGGTGATTACTAAGTGATCTACTTATCTATACTTACAAAAAGTTATACTTAGTTTTCCAACTTATCTATCATTGTAACATCTAAAGAATATTCGTCCGTTTTTTAGGGTTCCGTACCCGAAGGGTAAAAACGGAGCCCTATTAATGTCACTCGGCTGTCTGTCTGTATGTCTGTCCGTCTGTCCGCCGGTCACAGGTCTCTAGCTCGCAGACGAAATGAGTTACAAACCTGAAATTTTGGTATTTAGTGTAAAACGTTAACCCAAAATCAAATATTGAATTAAAAATTGAATTAAATTATTTTTCAGGGGGGCTCCCATACATGAAAAAGGAGCCGGAAAAAAATTTTTTCTTTACCCTAGCTTGTGGGGTATCATTGTTTAGAGCTCATTAAGTAGAGTACAAATATATATTTTTTTAATTTTTATCTCAAAAAATAAGGGAATGGGAGGCCATCAAAGTTGTCAGTTTTAGACCATTTTTGTGACGGGAGCTATCTCAAAAACTAAACTAGTTGGGAATATGATATTTCAGTACATTATGTACTATATGCTCTATTTAAACAACAAATACTGAAAACAACGATTTATTAAATAGTTTATAAGCTGTGACCAAAATAAACGAACATTTTTTTGGGTTTTTCTTTCACGGTTTGTTGCGATGTCTAGCTCGGAAATTAAATATTTCTTAGACCCAAAATATTATATTGTTCATAATTATGTACGGAACCCTGAAAAAGCGAGGCCCGACTCGCACTTGGCTGTTTTTTAAATTGACATGAAAGTAACCCGTATGGAAACGTAAAAATGGTATTTTCCGCAAATGCCGGGCGGCCGGGATTACCCCTTACGTAGGTAACTCGCATTATGCGGTGAATCAACTCGGAACAAGTTTTACGTTTTTCCTCGAGCGACATTCGAATTTTGTTTAGCAGGTATATTTAGGTACCCACTTCAGGGTATATTAGATACATAATCATTAAAATGTAGGTATTTTATATAGGTCATAGATTTTTATAACGAAGCCCTATTAATTTCACTCTGATGTCTGTCTGTCTGTCTGTCCGTCTGTCCGCCGGTCACAGGTCTCTAGCTCGCAGACGAAATGAGTTACAAATTTTGGTATTTGGTATAAAACGTTGACCCAAAATGAAATATTGAATTAGAAATTAAATTAAATTATTTTTCAGGGGGGCTCCCCATACATGAAAAAGGAGCCGAAAAAATTTTTTTTTCTTAGCCTAGCTAGTGGGGTATCATTGTTTAGACTTTAGAGCTTATTGAGTAGAGTACGAATATATTTTCTTTTAATTTTTTTTTTCAAAAAATAAGGAAATGGGGGGCCATTAAAGTTGTCAGTTTTAGACCATTTTTGTGACGGGGGCTATCTCAAAAACTAAATTAGTTAGGAATATGATATTTCGGTATATTATGTACCATATGCTGTATATTTAAAGAACAAATACTGAAAACAACTATTCATAAAATAATTTATAAGCTGTGACCAAAACAAACGAACATTTTTTGGGTTTTTCTTTCACGGTTTGTTGCGATATCTAGCTCGGAAATTAAATATTTCTTAGACCCAAAATATTATATTGTTCATAATTATGTACGGAACCCTATAAGAGCGAGGCCCGACTCGCACTTGGCTGATTTTTCAATTTATTCCCGGGTAGATCCTAAATATTTATTGCGGGTATATCCAGTATGTTTTTCGTTTATGGATTTTAATCAATGGTGTGTAATAATTTTTTCGCAAATAAATATTTGGCCCAGTAAGTACCTACTATTCGTTAAAATATTTATTATAGAATAATTAAATAAGTAAGTAACTGGTAGGTACACCTTAATTGTTCCGTTCATGTCCGCTTCCTATTTTTTGTATCCTTTTATGACTAGTGTAGTTCAAGGCATTCTGGTTTGAATAATGTATGTATTCAGGTATTTAATACATAAATAATATAATACTTTATCATAAACTTGCATTCTAAATACAAATAAATAAAATTGAAATGTGAACCTATCTATGTCTGTAAGTAGGTAAGTACCTAATTTCGAAATAACTGTCTCTAAGATTATTATTTTGAATTCACTTTTACTCTGAGCCTCTAATCTCTCTAGCAGCCGTAACTCATAGCGTAGAAGAAGATAAGGCAGTTATATTGAATAGAAGCAGGCGTTACTTTGCGGAAATCCATAATATATGTATGATGAAAAGACAAATTTTTTGCTATAATCCGCAAAACAGTCTTTGTTTGGTAAAACAAGCAGCATATGTGCCTGTCAGCCCTCCTGCTGTTAAATACATGGACCAGAGCTAAGGAGATGTAGACTCTACAATGCACAACTGCAAACTGACTTTGCACAACTGCAAACTGACTTTGCACAACTGCAAACTGACTTTGTACAACTGCAAACTGACTTTGCAGTTGTGCATTGTAAAGTCTACGTCTTCTGAGGATGCTCCGGTGTCGGAGCGAAACGATCGTCGAGTTTATTTTGGTGGTGGACTTGTATGGTGTTACACGGTGGTGGTGCTTGGGGTCCGCTTGGTTGCTTGTTTTTCCTGCATATTTAACAGCAGGAGGGCTGACAGGGCATAGCACATGCTGCTTGTTTTATTTGACTGTTTTGCGGATTATAGCAAAATAATTTAGACTTTTCATCATAAGGCAGTTATGATAATAAATAAGTTATGATAGCAAACGCTTCCGTTCTGATGCCCGGCCGCCTCTGAGCTTTTCGATGGAAGTCTATAGCTAGCTATAGTCACCTCCTGATAGAAGCGATAGAGCACTGAGCAGACAGAATACAATTCTACCAATCTCCATTTACACGATACTTATCTACCTATACCTACTTTGTAAATTGGCAGTATATAAGTATTATCTACACCAGAGGTTCCCAAACTTTTTTTTCTCATGGACCACTTTCAAAATTTTACTAGTTCCGGTGGACCCCCTGCAGCCACATTTCTACCATATTCCCAAAACTCAAAGAAAAATATGAAGATTAGATCTTACTATGGAAATTTGCGTCCATCGACCAATTGCAACTATCCATAAATTACGTCGCACGTTAAGGGGGAGGGGGGACGAATTGTGACATTGTGTGACAAGGGGGTGGAAGGGGTCATACATTTTTTGATGTCACATTGCAAAATCTAATATTTTTAAAGTAGGTAGGGTAAAACCCGGATAGATGCCGCAGTTGGATAGATGCCTCAGTGTCAAAAAACCTGACTTCCCAAACTCGCGACTAAAAATTGATAGTTTAAATAAGAAGCGCAGGCCCCCCAAACCTCAGGCCCCTACATACATTTGTATTAAAACAATTTGTTTCGCTTGTGCGTGTGATTATCTCCGCAGCGAACGCGGCAAATCCTTCAAAGTTTTAGAGGCGAGTATTTGCCGTTGTATAACTTTTGAAGTAGTAGAAGATTCTGTTATATTTTTTATTATGTCAATACACTGGTTCAATAAGTGTACACCTAAGTGTAAATAATCGCTCTTTAGTTTTTAGTTTATTTTATAAATAAAAGGGCATCTATCCATATCAAAAAGGATAGTTGCCTCGATTTTTCGAGGTATAGGTGCCCTTAGAGGCATCTATCCCCTAATATACCTATAGATATATCAAGTATTTTTTTAATATTTTTAATGTTCTTTTATATTTTTATTTCTTTTTTCAATAAATTCCTGATAGTTTTAATATACTTCGGGACATCTATCTCTTTCAGCCCGATCTGTCCAGTGGTTTGAGCTGTGCGTTGATAGATCAGTCAGGCAGTCAGTCAGTCAGTCACCTTTTCCTTTTATATATTTAGATAATAAAACCTTATGAAACTATGTATTTAGCTTATTTTTTTCATAGGGCATCTATCCTTTTTAGTATTTTCATAGTGGGGCATCTATCCACACAGGTAGGCATCTATCCCCAAAAAAAAGGGTCTGCGAAAAGTTAAATTCTGCAAAATCTGTAATCGTTAGGACAACAAAAACAAGTCATAATGGAACCCAAAAGATTAAACTAGCTATATTCATAAATATTATTTGTGATAAATTAATATTTTAAAAGTTATGAGGCCATTTCAAAAAGTGGGGCGTCTATCCGGGTTTTACCCTACTATTAAAACATGAAATAAGAAATTTTAAAGCAAAATTTTGCTGAAAAATTGCAAAATATGTGACTTCACACCATTGTCTCACAAATGTGACCAGCTGTGACAAGGACGGGGGTAAAGTTAAGCACTGAATATGGAAATACAAGTTTTTACAAGTAAAAACTTGCATATTCCATAGCTTTTTAAAATATTATCTGCCTACATTGTAAGGTGAAGTCAAGCCAATATTTTAGTTCTTCACTATCGAAACCAGATAAAAAAAATTCGTGGACCCCCGCTTACGACTCGTGAACCCCCATTTTCTTGTCACGCCAACGTAGACCCCCCTCGAGTCTCCCGTGGACCCTTGGGGGTCCACCTGGACCACTTTGGGAACTACTGATCTACACGATGACGAGACAGGGTCAAGATTCGTATGTTTATTTACAGATAAGAGCTTGATCTGCTATCTGATGTCATGACTTCATCCACGTGGTACCTACCTACTATAGGTTTTATGAAAATCCCTCTTTAATTTTCCGGGAAGAAAGTAGCCTCCATCACACTTTGCTTTAACTATTCAGGGCTTTGCGTAATCCTCTACGTGCCTGTGAAAGTCGGGACCTTGTGTCACTTTCCTTGCGGGACCGTTAAAATTGATTCAGTCGTTCCGAAGATTAGTCCTGACAAACAGACGAACGGATGAAAAGCTGTGTTTGGAATTTGGATAGACACTGAATAATATTATGAATAGATAAACTTTCAGTTTCTGTCTGTTAATTCGAAATAACCCCTTTTACGTCAATACCTAATCGTAATTATGTTACGAGTTGTTTGTTTTGTCTGTCGTATCTTAAACGTTAAGTACCTACTACTTATATTTTACTACCTACTTATATTTTGTCCTTACTAATTTTAGAAACGGCTGAACGCATTCTGATTTCCGACGGGCCCTTCGCATTCAGGCTGGGAGTCTCCCAGCCTGAATGCGAAGGGCCCGTCGGAAATCTACCTACCTATGCAAGGAGCGAAACGAAGTGATTAAAATAGTTTAATATTTTTGGCAAAGAGAGAATATAGGTAAGTATCTAGTTTGCTTTTTACCCCTCGAAAAAAGGGTTCAACGATATTCTTGAAAATTCGAAATCCACGCGGACGAATTCGCGGGCAAAATAGTAAACTTAGATACCGAATTTTGGAACGGCAAAATAGTTATTTCAAGGTTATCATACCTCAGTAGGTACCTATAATTCAGAGAACAGGTTATGAATACCTAACTAGGTGCCTACCTATCTACATACTTAATAATTATTGTAAAGTAACTAAAGATGAACCAAGAGCACGCTTATTTAGCCAATCTGACAATACAGAGGTAAATTAAGTATAGCGCCAGTATCTTGTGGTGCTCTTGGGCACCATTATGTGGCCATAATTGATCACTTGAGCACATCGTCCAGGTTTATTTTTAACCCCCGACCCAAAAACGACGGGATGTTATAAGTTTGACGTGTCTGTGTGTGTGTGTGTCTGTCTCTTTCCCTGTAGCGCTCAAACGGGTGAACCGATTTGAATGCGGTTTTTTTTATTTGAAAGGTGAATTAGTCGAGAAGGATCTTAGCTATGTTTGATGAAAATCGATCCAAGATAGCCGCCGCCACAAAATGGCGAATGTCGGGGGTTTTTTAAATTTTTAATTTATACTTGTTTGTATCATTATAAGTTTTTGTAAATGGATCAGTTTTATGAATATTTAGGCTATTTTCGTAGATAAATATATTAGGTGCATAGGTATTTATTATGAATAATAAGGTAAGTTCTGTTAAAGGTAGGTATATAAATTGTAAATCTGAAATTATTAGACCTAGTCACCTAGGACTAACTTATTTTTTTCAAAACAGCTCCACCTTGATAGGTATTTTAAGTAGGTATGTGCTCTACCCGTAACCTGCCTCCTCTTATCGGACACCGAAATATCGGGACCTTAATTAGCCAGCTTTTTCATCCCATAACCAATTCAATCTTACCTACAGCTACTTTGCTTGTATAGTTACACACCCACACAATATTTACCCAATTATTTTATTTACTCAAATAAATCAAGGGATGGTTTAAAACAAAATTTTACTAAAGTGGTACCTTTCTACCTACTCAAGAAGGCTCTATAAACTTTGTAGGGACTTTTTTAGGGACTTACTCAGTTACTCACCAAATAATATTTTTTCTCTTGAATGGAACACTTAACGTAATAGACGTCACTGAATAATGTATGGGCCCGTTCACTTGGCAGTAAATAACTCGCTCTGACCGCAACCTCGCGCTCACTGCCCGCCGCCGCGCGCCTCGCTCTTTATATAATGTAACTGAGCGAAGGATCACTATGTACCAGTATATCACACTCAATTCAACAGATTAACTTTAGCGCATGAGCTGTGATAACAGAAACGCGCGACTCTAGTAAGGCAAAAAAGACCGTTCCCTTTTTAGGGTTCCGTACTAAACAAGGAACCCTTATAGTTTCGCCATATCCGTCCGTCTGTCTGTCCGTCCGTCCGTCCGTCCTCGGTTAATCTCAGAGACTATTAGTGCAGAAATCTGTAATTTGGCATGGGTATAAAAATATTAATCACGCCGGCATGCAAAGTGGTGAAATAAAATTTTTTTTAGTGTAGCTCCCCTACATGTAAAGTGGGGATGAATATTTTTTTTCTCGTCTACCCATTACATCATTACATACATATATGTACATCATATACATCATTTTTCGATTTCTAGATCCGTTTGTAAAATATGATGTTTTAAAGTGCTAATTTTTATTAGAGTCAAGTTTTAATAGAGGGGGGGGGGGCTCTATCAGGCAAATGGCAGTATATAGGAACTTGAAAAAATTCACAGCAGTAGTATATTAGGTATATACCTAATCAATTTTAAAGGAAAACTATCATGGTTTGGGGGTCGAGGGTTCTTTTAAGAAATATGTACCTAATTTTAATTTTGGAACTAAATAAAGATTTATTATTATTATTATTATTATTATTATGGCTAAGTAGGGTTCACAAGATAAGGAGTTATATCTGTTTTTCGAGGATTGTGACTACGGAACCCTACACTGCGCGTGGCCCGCCAGCCCGCCACACACTTGGCCGGTTTTTCCTTCTAGTTAGGTCCCATTTGAATTTCATTTAATAATTTTGCAATTATGTACTTATACTTCGTTCGTCTAGTGGCTAGCTTTAAATACGTCTGCGGATGATCAGATCGTGGGTTCGAGTCCTGGGTGGGGACAATAGTATATTTCGTTACAAGTGTGGAAAGGCTGTCATTGCAAAGAGTTCCGACAAATGTCTACCCGAGCCGAGGCGCAGCTGAAGGCGAGGGTTGACAGTCGGAACAAGTTCAGTATACCTAGTATACCTAGGTATGATTATTTTATCTGATTAGACATGAATTCTTGATTTAGATCTGAATTCCTACGATTAAAATTTTGAAAACCCGTGACCGTTTAATCCTACAAAAATAAGACATTTCTTTTCATTGATCACTCCATCCATTTACTCAATAAAGGCTTTTTATTGAATACCTGTAAAGTATACACAGATAGCAATATGTAGGTAGCGGTATATTATACGTCCTACAAGGAATTCTGAATACGTCAGCACTCAGCGAGCAGGTCTCGCGGACTTCCCAATTTTGTTGTGATTACGTAGAGCTGTTAATTAGGATACTCGTTCCGTTTGATGGCGCTAGTGAGTCGTCCACCTAATGTCAATAAGTGAAAACTGGTTTGAGGGGTTATAAACTTATAAGCTGTGATAGCCTCGTGGTTAGGACGACCGACTTCTAATCGGAGGTCGTGGGTTCGATCCCGGGCACGCACCTCTAACTTTTCGAAGTTATGTGCGTTTTAAGTACCTATTTAAATATCACTTGCTTTAACGGTGAAGGAAAACATCGTGAGGAAACCTGCATGCCTGAAAGTTCTCCATAACGTTCTCAAAGGTGTGAGAAGTCTGCCAATCCGCTTGGCCATGCAGCGTGGTAGACTATGGCCAAAACCCTTCTCACTCTGAGAGGAGACCCGTGCTCTGTAGTGAGCCGGTAATGGGTTGATCATGATGATGATGATGATGAAACTTATAAGTATTAAATATAATCAATATGTTAAATCTACCTACCCACTTACGAGAAACTGCCCGAAGCTACACCCACATCCTGAACGTAGAGCTGAATCCATGGCTAAATATATAGGTAAATAAGTAGGTACCTAAATTAGATACTACTTACTTATATAAGTACATATTTAATATAGAGTGGGAGTTGGGACTCTCAAAAAACATGTCAAGGCAGTACCCAAATACAGGAGGGCAAGGAAAACTGCTGCTGAACTGGAGACCTATGTTCACGGAAGTAAATCATCATACCTACTTAGGAACGTACCTATCTAAATGTCTAGTGTTTTATAATAATTAGATGGCCTGCAACTGAAGTGACCGCAGACTGCAAAATTGTAATTTTGATTCGGTTTTAACTTTTAAAGCATCAGTAGCTAATAGCACTGCACGGTGCACGCCAACTCCCGCTGGCTGCACAGTCGGTCGGCAGATTTGCAATCTACCATAGAAATGCATCCAAACTGCAATTTTGAAGGCCATCAGTCTAGACTCTAGATGGACGGTTTATATCAAAATCCTAATAAGTACTGCTGTACTGTAAATATGTATTTGGTTATGCTAAAGTTTTCAATTTATCAGCGTCTTGGAAACCTTTGGCAACGTCATAATAATATGTGGATATACCTACCTACAGTAGATATAATATAATTAAGTATTATAAATCACCACCAACCACTACAGCCTTTTAACGGTCCACCGCTGGGCACAGGCCTCTTCTCTTATAGGAGAGAGGGATTAGAGCTTACACCCGCCATGCAGCTCCAATGCGGGTTGGCGGACTTTAATGACTATTGTTACATGATAGTGATAAATAATTTAACCGGGACCGACTGCTTAACGTGCTCTCTGAGGCACAGGGTTTAAACACCGCCAACTACCAACTCCGGGCTGGCACTGAAATTTTTTTTGACGGAAAACCCAATACGTACTTATTAATTATATTTGCCCGACCCGGGAATCGAACCCGGGACCTCGTGATCCGCAGTCCAATATGCTAACCCTAGACCAACGAGGCAGCTATAATATAATATAAAACGACCACTTAAATCTTATATACTTAGGTTCATGTACAAGAATCAGTAAGCGAAAATGAGGTATATAAATGTCATTTAAAGAATATAGCAATACCTACCTATACTATTTGACGTAGAGTTAGCGGAGAGCTCTTGTTCAGTATTAACAGCAAGCGGTGTGCTTTTCATCGGCAGGACACCTAGATGAATCCTCTTAGAAAATAACAATCACATATTTTTTTGATGTGATAACGTCTTATAAATCGATGAACGCTAGCTACACGCACGAAATAGCATGACTCACGTTCCGTGTGCAAGCGAGAGCACGGAACAAGAGAAGGCACGATCGACCTAAACGCTCGGTTTGTGACACATCTTTGTTTACTTTGTCTGTTTGTTTTCTTATGACGTTATCACGTAAAATTATTGTCCGTAAACCGACTTTACAGACAACCAATTTTTTTTTACATAAAATCAATTTGATAGATAGATATCTTGTTGTAGACAGATAGTCAGGTGACCATTGCCTGAATAATATTATAAGTAAGTAAGTAACTCTCACTTAAAAAACCGAAACATATGCACGTCGTTTTTGCACAGAGACCATTTATTATTATTTTTTACTAGCCTCTCACCAAAATACCTACTAAATAAGATGTAATTTTTTCAGTATTTAAGAAAATCAATGCCGAAATCGGACTTTGTCGAATGCGAAGATTAGGTATTAGATTTTAAAAACCTATTTATAAATAAGTACTTACCTACTTGTATTTACACAGCGCCAAAGGTTTCAAAGAAATTACATACCCAGAAACAGAAACGTAAGTAGATTGTACTTGCGGCTTAAAGTAAAGGTAGGTATTAAATAAGTATTTTCCCCACATAACAATAGAGTTGTAGTTTTTTTGTTCTGTAATTTTTTCTTAGTTGACTTAAAGGTCAATAAATCGCAGAAAACTTTTGGCAGAATTCCCTGAGCGCCGCGCTATGCTCGGCGCTGACTTTTTAAAATTTGGTTTTTCACTTGTCAACTTGCTAATGTTATATATGTATGTTCGTATTTTATCAAGAAATATGATATCCATTAATAAACTTACATTATAACCTAGATTGAAATCGTATTTAGTAACTTACACAGTGGTTTAGCAGATGAAACGCAAACGAACGCTTAGAGAAATTGAGTGGGATGGGGGAAAATGGAGGCTCATCGTCAACACCCTCAAGAGTCGAGATAAGGACAATTGAATCAATTCCCTGTACAGGCGACAACCAATGAAAATCTGTGAAGCATTTTCCTCGGCAATAAAACTCTTTGACAAATCAATCGAGTCAGTGGTCGGTATAAATACGTAATTCTAGGTAATAAGCAAATTATACCTTTGTATAGGGTAATTCATTTCACACACGGCAGAAGTGAAACTTCAGAAAAGTAACCTGAACCTTAACATTAACCTTAGCCTTAACATTAGCTTTAACCTTAACTTTTAAGCTTTGACTTTGCAGGCTAAAATGGTGTCACTTTTTCGTTTCATCTAACTACTAAATTTTCAAATGCATAGCGATAGGTATACAATAATTCGTAGGTCTTCCAGAGTCTTCAGTAAGACTGAAGAGATAGACAGAGGGATGTCAGGGACTTCTCTAATCTAGAGGCTTACCCAGACTGGAAACCACTCTATAATCTATTTTTCCTTAGCTGACAGTCGCTTCTCATAAAAACACTTAAGCGACGTGTTATGCAAAGCGCATAATATACATAGACTAGATGATGCCCACGGCTTCGCCCGTGTGTATTTAGGTTTGTAAAAATCTCGTGGGAACTTTGATTTTCCAGAACAAAAAGTAGCCTATCTGTAGTAAGTAGTAACCCGTCCACAAAACGGAAAAATTCCGTGGGATCCTTACGATTTCGGAATGCAATTCCTTACAGCATCAGGGTTGAGGAGTTGGACATGTACCTACTCGAGGTCATTCAACAATAAAGTATTTAATTGGTATCCCCAATATCAATTTAAATAACCGACAGTGCCTAAATCCCATTAGTTTTGGGGATCAGATCCCCTACAGCATCAGGATTGAGGAGTTGGAATCCAAATTTTTTGTAGGACAGTGTCGCAATGTTTCTCTATCGATTAAAAAAAAAATTACGCAAATCGGTTCAGAAATCTCGGAGATATCGGTGTACATAGGTAGAAAAACACAACTCCTCCTTTTTTGAAAGTCGGTTAAAAAAGTAGCCTATGTCACTCCCTGGTTAATTCTCTACTTGTATGTGAAAGTCCCGTCAAAATCGGTTCAGCCGTTCCAAAGATTAGCCCGTTCAAACAGACAGACAGACAGACAGACAGACAGACAGACAGACAGACAGACAGACAGACAGACAAAAATTTTAAAAACGTGTGGTTCGGTTATAGTATCGTTCAAATAACCATATGAGCTTAATATGAGGTAGTTATTTCGATATTACAGACAGACACTTCAATTTTATTTATTAGTATAGATATAGCAGAACATTGAACGTCACCGCGTCGCGGTCGCTTACGTGTTTCTCCGAAAAGTCTTTTGCGATTCAACTATGGAAATAAAGATAAAAAAATACGCGCCGAATTAAATAAGCCTCAATAGCGCAACGATCGTCACTAGTCGGGCGCGGATCGGGGACCGTAGGGTCGACGGTTCAAACCTCACCCGTTACACTATTGTCGTATCCACTCCTATAAGCATAAGCGTATGTTATGCTGCATAATATACACTATACAGCACACGTTTTCACTTAATTGGAGGGGAAAGGAGAATATTAGTAATGTTCATCATGGCTAATATTCTCCTTTGTGAAAAAAAAATTGAGAACCTCCTCCTTTTTGGAAGTCGGTTAAAAATAGATTATTTTAAGTAAGTACCTATAACTACATATAAAAACTAATACGGACTACCTTCAACAATATTGTCGTACCTACCTCCCATTTAAATAGTTAGTATTATAGGCACTGACTTATTTATAGGTAATTATTTATGTAAAGCGGTAATCAGTCCGAGTGTTTCATCACATTCACATTTAAAAAAATGAGTGTATGAGTAGGTAGGTTGATCTGTACAATCGAAGTAAGAGTTTTGGTGTCTTCTGACCTACAGGACCTAAAAAAAATATTTCGCACGCTTTAATAGAAACTTAGAACTAAAAGCACCACTTGTTGCAATTCGTACTCTGTTACCATGACGACGGCGCAACCGACTAGCCACCTCCACCACCCCCTTTCAGAAAGTGGAGAGCAGATTGAGCAAGGGCTGTCAATTCTTATCGTTATGCCTGCCGCAGCTGTTTGTTTGAAAACGCTAATAAATCTTAAAAATTGCTAACTTTACTTATCTAATTTTTTTACCAGTAGAGAAGAGAAACACTAAAATACTTAGTAGATAAGTAAGTACCTATAGTTCTTGCTAAAATCAGGCTTTATTCTATAAAAGCGAATGCATACAGAAACGATACAGAAACGCCCATAGCCTAATCTAGCTTATATTATTGCGGCTAATTCTGTTGTACACAATCTCTAAACTAAATTGACAGGTTTAAAAATAGTGCTGTCCTTTTCCGCAGGTATCACTGTGAAAGAGATAAGAACCAATATATTTAGCCCTGTCATTTTAGTTTAGGTTTAGAGATTGTGTACAACAGAATTAGCCACGTCTTTTTATCAAGCGCGAAACGAGCACTTATAATCCGAAGCGAGTCTTCTGTAGGTAGGTACATAATCTAAATAAATTTTTAAAGAGATTTATATACAAGATTTAAGTACCTATACGTTTGCTTAAATGCATCTAAGGCAACCCTGGTAAGCTCGAGTCGCCCCGGGTAATTACACTTCCAAAGCTTTTGATGGAGCGTACAGCTTTAGTGGAAATTCAAAGGCAGTTGACTCGTTTCCATGAAAGGTTGTGCTCGTGACACATTTGAACGACCCGCTCACATTATGTAGGTACTTATTGGACTAGCTGATGCCCGGGACTTCGTCCGCGTGGATTTAGGTTTTTCTCTGATTTCCCGAGATAAAAGTGACCTTTTTGCAATTTCATGATATCTATTATCATCATCATCATCATCATGATCAACCCATTACCGGCTCACTGCAGAGCACGGGTCTCCTCTCAGAGTGAGAAGGGTTTTGGCCATAGTCTACCACGCTGGCCAAGCGGATTGGCAGACTTCACACACCTTTGAGAACGTTATGGAGAACTCTCAGGGATGCAGGTTTCCTCACGATGTTTTCCTTCACCGTTAAAGCAAGTGATATTTAAATACTTAAAACGCACTTATCTCCGAAAAGTTAGAGGTGCGTGCCCCGGGATCGAACCCACGACCTCCGATTAGAAGTCGGTCGTCCTAACCACTAGGCTATCACAGCTTTCGCTTTCGGAGATAACTCGACCATGCACGCAGAGTGCTGAGGAAGCGTGGGTGGAAGCGTGAAATACATTTTTTATGGCTATTTTTGCTATCTATTGTCACGTAAACGTAGTTTTAATTCAAATAAAAAGATAAATACCTATTTGAAAACTTCTAAATATATATACGTTTTTTTTACTAAGTGCCTATGTCCCGCTTTCGACCAAGAATCCCGCTGTTTTTAACCCCCGACGCAAAAACGACGGAGTGTTATAAATTTGACGTGTCTGTGTGAGTGTGTGTGTGTGTGTGTGTGTGTGTGTGTACGTGCGTGCGTGCGTGCGTGCTTGCGTGCGTGCGTGGGTGCGTGCGTGCGTGCGTGAGTGCGTGCGTGCGTGCGTGCGTGCGTGCGTGCGTGCGTGCGTGCGTGCGTACACACGCCATTTTATGTCTTCGGATTGTGCAATGTGCGTGTATGATATCTAATCTAAGCGTGTGTGAGTGTATTTTTGACACGTTTTTAAAGTAGGTATAGTTTCTCCACTACTATTAATTTCTCAATGATCCGAAGGCAGTGAGTCCGAAGGCATAACGGCATAAAATTGCGTGTACATTGTGATGTCTCAATTTGTGCGCGTGTGAGTGTTTATGTATATATTTTAGGGAGGCCATTTTTTGCCTTCAGTCTGCCGCAAACTGTTTTATTGTTATGTTAAAAATGTAGTATTGTCTGTTACAATTTAACAATGTTATATATTGAAATTAAACAATGTTAAAATTTTTATAGGCTTGAGTATATTTTCCGATCCACTATTTTCTATAGGACATTAGGGCGCCTCTGTATTATTAATTCCTCAATGACTTAATATTACTCTATGGTTTACTGTCAGTGTGTGACATCTGTCAATTTATTTTCCTACCATGAACCTATAGAAGTGGACTTGGCATAATGTCCTATAGAAAATAGTGGATCGGAAAATAGCTTAAGCTTATCAAAATCATAAGTGTGTAAGAGACAACACTACATTTTTAAACATAACAATAAAACAGATCGTGGCAGAAATTTTATTGCACTTCCCTTAAGATGGCCTCCCTAAAATGTATACATGAACACTCACACACGCACAACTTGAGACATCACAATGAACACGCGCCATTTTAGTTGTAGGATTGTGCGTGTGTGAGTGTATTTTTGGCACGTTTTTAAGGTAGGTATGCCTACTCTACTTATTATTATTATCTCTATGTTTCCTACCCCCCCCCCCCTCCCTGCCTTTTCACTATCGTAGATACTAATCATTAATCTGTGCTTTTCACTCCCTTCACCCCCTCTTCTATCCATCACCTTCTGACGAGAAAGTTTAGGTTCAAAGTCTGGGTCCAAATTTTTTTAGATAATAGTGGATAATAGCGAACTTTATTTGTAATAAGTTGCTATTTATAAAATAAGTTATTCAATATGTCGAACAGTAAAATGTTTAATGCACTGAAAATTCTGAAACGACGAAATAATGTGAATTTTTTAAACAGTAAGTACTTACCATATTAATTAAGTACCAACGAATCACGATATTGAATCGATTTTGCTATTTTACTGCCTAATAGTAATAATATATTTGCCGCTAAGTTCTACGTGTAATTATTCTTGCATTATAGCTTTATTTTAGTGTATCAACTTGATGTTTCAGGACTACACACCAGGCACTTTGCGGCCGCCGCAGCTTCTCAAGTCCATACAAGATGTAAATTGGTGAATGGAGTTTATGTTGTTACTTTGGATTCGCCTAATGTTAAAGTAAGTGTTAAAATTACTTAAAACAAAAACAAATGAGTTTGGAACGTCATTTTATTTTACATACCTAATACTGACATTAAAAGTATATTATGATTGTTATAACTTAATATACCTAGTTCATAATTACTAATTATTAATTAGTAATAGAGTACAGAGAGAGAGTACAGCTTTTGCTTACTTTATTACTAATAATAATTAGAATACCCAAACCCTCTTACAAAACCAGACTATCTGTGTGTTTGTCTATCTGTTACTTTATTGCAACTCAAGTGCTGTACTAATAATATACTGTGACAAAATTTGGCATACAGATAGCTAGCATCTTAGAGATGAACATAGGATACTTTTATAGCAGACATAAAATACTTTCTGTCCTAGATAGGATACTTTTTAATCCGTATATAAGAAGTAAGAGTTCTCTGTGTTTTTAAAATCCTAAATCCATCTGGATGATGTTGTGGGCATCAGCTAGTCTATGATAAGAGCTTATATGGCAAATGTCCAAACCTACTTAAATGAACAGAGTAACTAACCCTAATATATTAAATTAGCTCTAACTTATTATTCATATTATGTACTTGTATTATTGTTTTATCTTGCATCTTGTTTGCTAAAATATCTTTTAAATGAAAATAAACATTTGTCTGTTTGTTTTTATATTGTGTTGGCGCATCATTATAATCCGATTGAGGTGAAACTTGACAAAGAGAGAGCTTGTAACCTGGAGATGGGTCCTGGTTACTTTTTATTCCAGAAAAGAGTTTCTCAGGACCAAAATTGCAGGATTCAGCTAGTTTACTGCTAAAAATGTTCATGTTTAACAGGTTAACTCGCTAAATGAGGCTGTTATGAATGAAGTGTCAGGAATAGTAAATGAAATTGATTCAAATCCAGCAATTGAAGCAGCAGTTTTCATATCGGGCAAACCAGGATGTTTTATAGCTGGAGCTGATATTAGCATGATAGAAAGTTGTAAAACTAAAGAAGAGGTAGCTAAACTCTCCAGAAATGGTATGTATTAAGGACATTATATAAAATATATTGTTGTGATATTACAGCCCTATTATAATATTATGTCGAAGTAATTAAAAGTGTTCACGTTGTTATCATTAAAAGTTGCTGCCTTGGCGCCACTCGTATGTGCTGGCCCTTAGCATCTAAACAGACAGACAGCAAGCCAACTATGTCTTGGCAAAATGGCAATTTTGATGCAATTCTAATCAGTTTACACACCTACATTGCAACTGTCTGCAGAGTCTGTTAACTTAACTGCACGCCGGCAGTGCTATGCATTGCTATGTATTTATTAACCTGCAATATTTTTGTCAAAGGTCATGAAATATTCAAGAGGATTGAAAATTCGCGCAAGCCTTACGTGGCAGCTATTCAGGGCAGCTGTCTCGGAGGAGGCTTGGAGACAGCCTTGGCTTGCAAATACAGGATTGCTGTTAAGGACTCAAAGACTGGATTTGGTCTGCCTGAGGTGATGTTAGGTCTGCTACCAGGAGGTGGTGGCACACAAAGGTGAATATAAGTATAGAATCAAATCTCATATATCTCATCATATTACTAGCAGTTACCTACGACTTACCTACGACTTAGTAAGAATTGTGCATACCACATGTAAGTCAATTGCGCTGATTAAGCAGCAATGACCCAAGTGGGTAAGATGGGTGAACATGCTGTTGGTTGCTAATTGTATCGGCATTAACACGACGTGACTGAAATAAAATCAGTTTTTAACTCCTACGCAATCGCTTTGGCATTTATATTTCTATGGCGGGACACTCAGTTCAGCTTGTCGAACACTAGTTTTCAACAGCGACGCAATCAGAAATATTACGAGCTAACGCGATAAATTGTATTGATAGCTAAAATAGGCTTATGTTTAATCAACACAGGCGTAAATTAATTCCCAATTTTTAGGATGCCGGCGCTAACATCGATTCCAACAACTTTAGACTTAGCCCTCACTGGGAAGACAGTCAAAGCTGATAAGGCAAAAAAACTTGGTATTGTGGACCTTTTGGTTGCTCCACTTGGACCAGGTAAATGTTAGAATAGAATAGAATAGAAAAGTTTTTTATTCAAATAAACTTTCACAAGTACTTTTGAATCGTCAATTGAATCTACCACAGGTTCGGAATGCAGTTCCAGCCGAGTTAAGTTACTTTTCAGTAAATTGTATCAATTCTATTTTATAATACTTCGTCGGTGTGGATTTAGTTTTTAAAAATACCGACAAATACCTAAATTCAAGCAAAGTCACGGGCGAAAACTAGTGATCATATTTTATAATTTTATAAGATCGTGAAATATATCACTGTGAAATATTACAGGTATTGGCAAACCAGAAACAAACACAATGCAGTACTTGGAAAATGTTGCTATTCAAATAGCAAAGGATATAGACTCAGGAAATATGAAGGTTGACAGAAGTAAGAAGGGGCTGGTTGACAAAGTAACCGCAATGGGCATGCAGTGGGACTTTGTGAAAAACTTTATTTTCAACAAAGCTAAGCAACAAGTGATGAAAGCGTCGCGTGGTCTATATCCTGCGCCACTTAAGGTGAGAACTGAGAACAATGCATTACTAAGGACCTTAAAGCAGAACAATTTCAATATATTATTAGTGTAGAGTCAAATTAAGATACAGTAGAAGTTATTAGTGTGGCTAAGTATGTTGTACATAATCTCTAAACTAAATTAAAATGACAGGTCTAAATCTATTCCTATCTAATTCACCATGCTCCCTGTGAAAAAGGATAGCAATAGAAATCATGTAAATATGTACATACATAGAATAAAAAATATGCGCTGAATTGAGAACCTCCTTTTTTTTGAAGTTGGCTAAACATAATATTATGTATCATTATATTCTTCATTAGTAAGCAATTTACTTCATCGCTCATTTGTTGTGTTGATAAAATAAAATAGTATTTAGGATTTAATAAATTGTAGATTTTATTTATCGAGACAAATATTGTTGTAGATTCTCGAGGTAGTTAGAACAGGGTTAGACAAGGGTCAAGCGGCGGGCTATGAGGCAGAGATCCAGGCGTTCGCGGAACTCGCCATGACGCCGCAGAGCAAGGGACTCATCGGCCTCTTCAGAGGTCAGACCGAATGTAAGAAGAACAGGTTCGGCAAGTCACAAGTTGATGTCAAAACGGTATGTAATAACACCACGCTTTGACTACTTTTGATAAAGAAACAATCTATATTTCAGATGGTAATCAATAGGTTTTTTATCTCAAGAATTCCAATTAGAGTGCCCCTCAGTATTTCCATTTTTATCTTGTGCTTCAATGCCTAAGGAGGCTTGCAGTTCTGCATACCTGAGGAAAAATACTGTGCTATATGTTCCATAAAGTAGTTAGCTCGTAACTGCTATCTTACCTGGTGGTAACTGATGATGCAGTTGGTAGCAGGCTAACCTGGAACTCTTAGAAGAGTGAAAGCATAATAAGACAGTTTTTATTAAACCCAATCGGTTTCTACGCGACACCGTCCACGCTAAATGGCTTGCCCGGTATACCGGTATTAGGTAGTTACTTGTCAAACCAAACCCTCCCACTAAACCAGACGAAAGACAATTGAGTTTATAAATTCGCCCAATTGCTCCTGCCGTAACCTTCCACTTCTAAGAATACTATTAACTATGCTAGGTCGTCAAATCTTTCTGATGAAAAATTTGTAATGCTTTACTTATTTCAGATCGGTGTTCTCGGTGCGGGTCTGATGGGCGCGGGCATCGTTCAGGTGTCCATCGACAAGGGCTACAACGTGGTGCTGAAGGACGCCACCAACGCCGGCCTGTACCGCGGCGTCGGACAGATACAGAACGGCCTCGTCAACGCCGTCAAACGGAAGAGAATCTCTTCGTAAGTTCATATTGGTGTTCTCGGCGCGCATCTGAGGATCACTAAAATATTATAATATTGTTGTCAGCTTTTTTAAAAACCCCTTCGGAATTCTGCCTGCTGGCAGGCGTGTCTGACTCGAAGACTAAATAAAACAAACAACGCCCAGATCCTGTTAGATCTAGATTAATTGTCTAGATGTTTTTTTCTCTTCTCCCCTTAAAATTTTAACACATGTCCAGATATCTGCCACTCTTCACTATACTGCATACACGCCGTCAAGTTTAAGAAGTCCACATCAATTGTTTTCAGGTTACAGAAAGACAAGTACTTATCGAACCTGTTGCCGACACTAGAGTACAACAAGTTCAAGGATGTGGACTGTGTGATCGAGGCAGTCTTCGAGGACATCAACATCAAGCATAAAGTGATCAAGGAGCTTGAAGCAGTGGTTCCCAAACACTGCATCATTGCAACAAATACCAGTGCCATCCCAATCACCAAGATAGCAGCCGGCAGCAGCAGACCGGACAAAGTCATTGGTAAGCTTTAGTTGTATGTATTTGATTATATTTGATGGCTTCTTCCCGATCACGTTTTAATACGCTTTCCAGCATAAAACTACCTTTTTCGCTGGATTCCTTAACAATCGTCCTGTAATATTTTGTCTGTCTGTGACTGTCTCGCAGTCGGGTCGTGACGCCACCTAAGGTTATATTTGGAAATCAGTGTTGCAGTATACAAATACTGCAGCATCATAATGAGGCCTATTAAATTTTCTTACCTTAATTCCTTTTATTATTAATGCGTTATTTGTTTTGTTACTAATCTGAATAAATGTTTATTTATTTTATTTATTTATCAATAATGAAATGAAACGTCTTAACAGGCATGCACTATTTCTCGCCGGTGGACAAGATGATGCTGCTGGAGATCATCCGTCACCCGGGCACCAGCGACGACACGGCGGCGGCGGCCGTGGCCGTGGGGCTGCGGCAGGGCAAGGTGGTCATCACCGTGGGCGACGGGCCCGGCTTCTACACCACGCGCATCCTCTCCACCATGCTCAGCGAGGCCGTCAGGTATATACCTCACCGGTGGACAAGATGATGCTGCTGGAGATCATCCGTCACCCGGGCACCAGCGACGACACGGCGGCGGCGGCCGTGGCCGTGGGGCTGCGGCAGGGCAAGGTGGTCATCACCGTGGGCGACGGGCCCGGCTTCTACACCACGCGCATCCTCTCCACCATGCTCAGCGAGGCCGTCAGGTATATACCTCACCGGTGGACAAGATGATGCTGCTGGAGATCATCCGTCACCCGGGCACCAGCGACGACACGGCGGCGGCGGCCGTGGCCGTGGGGCTGCGGCAGGGCAAGGTGGTCATCACCGTGGGCGACGGGCCCGGCTTCTACACCACGCGCATCCTCTCCACCATGCTCAGCGAGGCCGTCAGGTATATACCTCACCGGTGGACAAGATGATGCTGCTGGAGATCATCCGTCACCCGGGCACCAGCGACGACACGGCGGCGGCGGCCGTGGCCGTGGGGCTGCGGCAGGGCAAGGTGGTCATCACCGTGGGCGACGGGCCCGGCTTCTACACCACGCGCATCCTCTCCACCATGCTCAGCGAGGCCGTCAGGTATATACCTCACCGGTGGACAAGATGATGCTGCTGGAGATCATCCGTCACCCGGGCACCAGCGACGACACGGCGGCGGCGGCCGTGGCCGTGGGGCTGCGGCAGGGCAAGGTGGTCATCACCGTGGGCGACGGGCCCGGCTTCTACACCACGCGCATCCTCTCCACCATGCTCAGCGAGGCCGTCAGGTATATACCTCACCGGTGGACAAGATGATGCTGCTGGAGATCATCCGTCACCCGGGCACCAGCGACGACACGGCGGCGGCGGCCGTGGCCGTGGGGCTGCGGCAGGGCAAGGTGGTCATCACCGTGGGCGACGGGCCCGGCTTCTACACCACGCGCATCCTCTCCACCATGCTCAGCGAGGCCGTCAGGTATATACCTCACCGGTGGACAAGATGATGCTGCTGGAGATCATCCGTCACCCGGGCACCAGCGACGACACGGCGGCGGCGGCCGTGGCCGTGGGGCTGCGGCAGGGCAAGGTGGTCATCACCGTGGGCGACGGGCCCGGCTTCTACACCACGCGCATCCTCTCCACCATGCTCAGCGAGGCCGTCAGGTATATACCTCACCGGTGGACAAGATGATGCTGCTGGAGATCATCCGTCACCCGGGCACCAGCGACGACACGGCGGCGGCGGCCGTGGCCGTGGGGCTGCGGCAGGGCAAGGTGGTCATCACCGTGGGCGACGGGCCCGGCTTCTACACCACGCGCATCCTCTCCACCATGCTCAGCGAGGCCGTCAGGTATATACCTCACCGGTGGACAAGATGATGCTGCTGGAGATCATCCGTCACCCGGGCACCAGCGACGACACGGCGGCGGCGGCCGTGGCCGTGGGGCTGCGGCAGGGCAAGGTGGTCATCACCGTGGGCGACGGGCCCGGCTTCTACACCACGCGCATCCTCTCCACCATGCTCAGCGAGGCCGTCAGGTATATACCTCACCGGTGGACAAGATGATGCTGCTGGAGATCATCCGTCACCCGGGCACCAGCGACGACACGGCGGCGGCGGCCGTGGCCGTGGGGCTGCGGCAGGGCAAGGTGGTCATCACCGTGGGCGACGGGCCCGGCTTCTACACCACGCGCATCCTCTCCACCATGCTCAGCGAGGCCGTCAGGTATATACCTCACCGATGGACAAGATGATGCTGCTGGAGATCATCCGTCACCCGGGCACCAGCGACGACACGGCGGCGGCGGCCGTGGCCGTGGGGCTGCGGCAGGGCAAGGTGGTCATCACCGTGGGCGACGGGCCCGGCTTCTACACCACGCGCATCCTCTCCACCATGCTCAGCGAGGCCGTCAGGTATATACCTCACCGGTGGACAAGATGATGCTGCTGGAGATCATCCGTCACCCGGGCACCAGCGACGACACGGCGGCGGCGGCCGTGGCCGTGGGGCTGCGGCAGGGCAAGGTGGTCATCACCGTGGGCGACGGGCCCGGCTTCTACACCACGCGCATCCTCTCCACCATGCTCAGCGAGGCCGTCAGGTATATACCTCACCGGTGGACAAGATGATGCTGCTGGAGATCATCCGTCACCCGGGCACCAGCGACGACACGGCGGCGGCGGCCGTGGCCGTGGGGCTGCGGCAGGGCAAGGTGGTCATCACCGTGGGCGACGGGCCCGGCTTCTACACCACGCGCATCCTCTCCACCATGCTCAGCGAGGCCGTCAGGTATATACCTCACCGGTGGACAAGATGATGCTGCTGGAGATCATCCGTCACCCGGGCACCAGCGACGACACGGCGGCGGCGGCCGTGGCCGTGGGGCTGCGGCAGGGCAAGGTGGTCATCACCGTGGGCGACGGGCCCGGCTTCTACACCACGCGCATCCTCTCCACCATGCTCAGCGAGGCCGTCAGGTATATACCTCACCGGTGGACAAGATGATGCTGCTGGAGATCATCCGTCACCCGGGCACCAGCGACGACACGGCGGCGGCGGCCGTGGCCGTGGGGCTGCGGCAGGGCAAGGTGGTCATCACCGTGGGCGACGGGCCCGGCTTCTACACCACGCGCATCCTCTCCACCATGCTCAGCGAGGCCGTCAGGTATATACCTCACCGGTGGACAAGATGATGCTGCTGGAGATCATCCGTCACCCGGGCACCAGCGACGACACGGCGGCGGCGGCCGTGGCCGTGGGGCTGCGGCAGGGCAAGGTGGTCATCACCGTGGGCGACGGGCCCGGCTTCTACACCACGCGCATCCTCTCCACCATGCTCAGCGAGGCCGTCAGGTATATACCTCACCGGTGGACAAGATGATGCTGCTGGAGATCATCCGTCACCCGGGCACCAGCGACGACACGGCGGCGGCGGCCGTGGCCGTGGGGCTGCGGCAGGGCAAGGTGGTCATCACCGTGGGCGACGGGCCCGGCTTCTACACCACGCGCATCCTCTCCACCATGCTCAGCGAGGCCGTCAGGTATATACCTCACCGGTGGACAAGATGATGCTGCTGGAGATCATCCGTCACCCGGGCACCAGCGACGACACGGCGGCGGCGGCCGTGGCCGTGGGGCTGCGGCAGGGCAAGGTGGTCATCACCGTGGGCGACGGGCCCGGCTTCTACACCACGCGCATCCTCTCCACCATGCTCAGCGAGGCCGTCAGGTATATACCTCACCGGTGGACAAGATGATGCTGCTGGAGATCATCCGTCACCCGGGCACCAGCGACGACACGGCGGCGGCGGCCGTGGCCGTGGGGCTGCGGCAGGGCAAGGTGGTCATCACCGTGGGCGACGGGCCCGGCTTCTACACCACGCGCATCCTCTCCACCATGCTCAGCGAGGCCGTCAGGTATATACCTCACCGGTGGACAAGATGATGCTGCTGGAGATCATCCGTCACCCGGGCACCAGCGACGACACGGCGGCGGCGGCCGTGGCCGTGGGGCTGCGGCAGGGCAAGGTGGTCATCACCGTGGGCGACGGGCCCGGCTTCTACACCACGCGCATCCTCTCCACCATGCTCAGCGAGGCCGTCAGGTATATACCTCACCGGTGGACAAGATGATGCTGCTGGAGATCATCCGTCACCCGGGCACCAGCGACGACACGGCGGCGGCGGCCGTGGCCGTGGGGCTGCGGCAGGGCAAGGTGGTCATCACCGTGGGCGACGGGCCCGGCTTCTACACCACGCGCATCCTCTCCACCATGCTCAGCGAGGCCGTCAGGTATATGACCGTACAAACTGTTTGGGCCATAGGTCTCCATGGGCACTATCTCACTACACTAGCGGCACGCTATGATGGCCGGTTTGACACATTACAATAGTGATGTGGAATGTCAATTTATTCTCGAACAAAAAACAATTAAGTTTTGTTTTTGTACCTGATTAAATAGGTTTAATAAAACAAAAATGTATATGTTTATTTAATTTATTTGAACGAACTGAATATTTGAACGAAAATGAATATACATACTTTATATGCACACAAGAAACATAATGAATACAAAAGATACCAAAAAAGGTGCCACAAAAGGCCATAATTAATCAGATTCGTCCATACTACTATTTTCACTGTCGTCACTGCTATCATCACATACATTAATAATTATATGTTCGTTTTCTATAATATTATCTATTTTCACATCTCTTTCATAATCTTCCCTTATTAATTTAACAGTTCTATTCACAACCTTTTCCCAGTCTCCTTTAGTCACATGTTCACAAGCTTCTTCTAATAATTTTAGCATTTTTTTGTGGTAAATGGGGGTTCTGTATTGTGTCTTGCAGCATATCCCTTAATTTGAGCCCACACCAACTCAATCGCATTATACTCACAATGGTAAGGTGGTAACCGTATAACTCTGTGCCCATGTTCTAATGCTATTTCGTCAATGACGTATCGGATCTTGGTTGGTTTGTTTTCTTTTAAAAGACGTACTAATTCCGCTTTTAACATATTCATGTTTGCATCTACGCCATTTTTACGAAGCCATGCGACGATATCAGCTTTCTTTTGGGATTGGGCAGGTGGCTTGTCAATTTGCATCGAGTGGTATGGGGCGTTGTCCATAATTATAATAGATGGTTCAGGAAGGCTACACAACATTGAGGTAAACCATTCAGTAAACTTTTCTCCATTCATGTCTTCATGATAGTCTCCAGTGGTTTTTGACGCAAAAGCCATGAGAGAACCTTCGACAAACCCGTTGATGGTTCCGGCGTGACAAATTATAAGTCGCGATCCTTTTCCTACAGGAACTTTGGAAGTAGATGCTGCTGTGTCATCGTTCCAAGAACGGCCTACAGTATGGTTAGCATTAAGCCATGTTTCATCCAAGAACACAACATTTTGCCAATTTTTGATTTCTTTCACTTGCCGTAAAAAAGTATACCTTGCCATCGCTATATCAAATCTTTCCATCAATATTTTGCGTTTGTTACATTTTTTGTATCGAAATCCAATGGTCTTCAAAATCTTCGTTAAAGAACTTTCCCCACCGAAGAATAATCCAGCTTCCTTCAGTGAATGCACCAACTTTTTTCTTGTTGGATACTCCTTCTGTAAATAGTAGCCGTAAACATGTCTTCGGATAGCATCGGCATCAAAGCTATCGATGCCTACGACTGGTTTTGCTCGTTTTCTCTTTTTTGGTGTGTGAAGTTTATTTTCTTCTGTGCCAGTCTCGCCATATTTTTTTTTAGTTATCCGTCTAACAGTTCGTTGTCCAATATTAAGCGCATCAGCTACGCGTTCAACCACTGACGTTATAGGTAAAATTGGCCCTCCATTTTGAGCTTCACGATCGAAATAGTTACGAAGGCGTATTACGAACTCACGTGTCTGACTATTTAGAACAGTTCTCTGCGTACGTTCGGTCATATCGACGAAATCCACAACAAAGGGCTTGAACAGAGTCCAAATTAACGAGCAAGGGTCAACAGTAATGCAGTATCAATATTTGAAATCCAAAGCCAGGTCAAAACTATATCACAATCGCATTGCACTGACAGTTTATACTTTTCGAAGCAACGTCAATTCGAAACTGCTTTGTTTTGCATTGAGCATTGACGCGAGTTTGCCGGAGGTAGTAGTTGTGCTAGCCAGCGATCCTATGTGACGATCGTATTAGATTCCATTTTTAAAAATTTATTGATATTTTTTTGCGATTTCAGAGGTTTGTCCACATAGTGAAAATTGTTCATATTCACAAGTACATTCACCCCTTAAATGGTGCAAACTGATTTTTCTACACTTGTATACATTTAAGAAATCAATTTAATAAATAAATTTTGAGTCCTAAACCTAAAACTACATTCGATAAAATTTATGAATCTCTGCACATCACTATCGTCAATAAAGTAATACAATTATTTCCTTCAAAGTCGTTATCAATTAATACGGAACTTCATGAGCGGACAAACGTCAAACCGGCCATCATAGCGTGCCGCTAGAGTAGGACACCTACCATCCAACTGGTGGTGCAGTCAACCAACCAAATATATACAGCTCTATGGAGGGTAACTTCACTTGGTATCCGCTTGGATGCGTAACTAATTTGGTGGCGGCATCTGGGATCAACCGCTGATGGCGTAATCACTCAAAGCTATAAAAAGAAATAGCTATAATCTCTTATAGCTATTTGGCGTCTCACTCATTCGAACACCAGTGGCGCGGGCGCTACTAGGGGTGTACCACATCATACGTATAGCGAAAGCAGGATTCCATTCGACGTCCGTTTTGAAACTGACGATCCTGGTGTCAGCTCGGATGTTTCTCGTTTGGTAGCTCAGGACAATAACGGTGGCGAGACCGGTGACGCCACCATGGTCTACTTGTGTGGCCTAAGGAATTTGATAAGGGGATTTTTACTACATTACATATAATTCTGTATGTCATCTTTCAGGCTACTCCAAGAAGGAGTCGACCCTAAGGATCTCGACAATATGACGAAGCAGTTCGGATTCCCCGTGGGCGCCGCCACGCTGGCCGACGAAGTCGGTATCGACGTGGGGTCACACATTGCTGTCGACTTGGCTAAGGTATGATGATTCATAACATGCAATCATCGATCATCAAGTCCTCATTCATCATTTAAACGTGGGATGACTATGGGAGGAAGTGTGGCGCATATCAATCGATTACGCTGATTAGAGGCTGTCTTACAACGTATCGCCTCAACACCAAGTAAATTTTGACAACCTCCCTAACGTAGTGATCTTATAAGTCCCGGGTTCGATTCCCGGCAATGGCAATTTGGGATTTTATAATTTCTAAATTGTCTCTGGTCTAATCTGGTGGGAGGCTTCAGCCGTGGCTTGTTACCACTTTACCGACAAAAACATGCCGCTAAACGAGTTAGCGTTCCGATACAATTTCGCGTAGAAACCGGTCAGGAGTGTAGGTTTAATAAAAATAAAATAAAAAGTTTCAAAGTAGAGCATTGAAATTTTAACTTTATATCGTGTCCTATACGATACGTTTTTAATACGTAGTGCGACATCTACGTGAGCGAATGTACGCGAATTGCGGTGATACGCGGTGAGATATATTGTAGCGCGATCGAAACGCGGTTTTTGTACGGTTTGAGTATACAATGTGGCCGATTCTGTTGTACACAATCTCTAAACTTAAACTAAATTGACAGGTTTAAAAATAGTGCTATCCTTTTCTGCAGGGAGCATTGTGATAGAGATAGGAATATATTTAGGCCTGTCATTTTAGTTTAGATTTAGAGATTGTGTACAACAGAATCGGCCACAATATTACCTATAGTATCAGAAATTTTGACAACTGCTATTCAAAAACGTCCACTGCTGCTATGCTATATAAAAAAAATTTGTGACATAATTTTTTTTTCCCTTTTACTATTCAGGCCTTTGGCGACCGGATCAGTGGTGGTGACTTGAACATCATGCAAGACTTGGTCAAAGCCGGTTTCATGGGCAGGAAGTCCGGCAAGGGCTTCTACATCTACGAGAAGGGCACAAAGAACAGGGATGTCAATCAAGAGGCGGTGCAACTGCTAAAGGACAAATACTCCCTGCAACCGCGCGGCGCTAACACGGTTGAAGACCAACAGCTGAGGATGGTGTCCAGGTACTTGGTGGATATTTGAAGTGAAACCTCTTTAGTATCGTTGTGCATTTGAAAATCGGTGAAACGAAAAAGCGACGCCAAAATCCTCTCTTCGTACCAGGAGTCCAAAAGGTGACAGGAGGTCGCTTGAGTTCCCAAGCGCTGCACAAATGACAGAGAAGGACAAACATACATATTCAAATAGGGTTTAGATTTTAGCCTGCGAAAGAATGAGATAGAATACAGTCCAGTATCCATGACGACTGCTCTTCGGCTACGTTCCGTTTTAGTGTGATTTACAAAATATTTTGGAGCATTCGAAAAATTTAATATAAGTTTCACTTCTGCCGTGTGTGAATTGCGCACTGACACTTTTTTTATTCAATTAATTAAAATCCGAACGCATATTAACTCATAATATAAGATAAGAAAACTAGAAAGACAAAACGTTCATTGAAAAGTTGTGACATCATAACAATATCACCCCTATATCAGATTATGCACAACTCGCATGTTTTGCTATAAATTATTGTCTTTGACTATGAAATTACTCCCTTTATCCACAGATTTGTAAATGAAGCAGTATTATCCCTAGAAGAGAAAATCTTGCACAGTCCGCTGGAAGGGGACGTCGGGGCCGTGTTCGGGCTTGGCTTCCCGCCCTTCACTGGAGGCCCGTTCCGGTAATTGCATTATTATTGTTTTTCTCTTTGTAAAATTTTATAATCAATACTTAAGTACTTCAGAATAAATAATGTCGATGCACATTATTTATTCTGCTGCTGCCATCGTATTGTACACTAGCGGTCCGCCCCGGCTTCGCCCGTGGTACATAATATAATATAGCCTATAGCACTCAAGGATCACGTACATATCCAACGGTGAAAGAATTTTTGAAATCGGTCCAGTAGTTTCCGAGATTAGCGCGTTCAAACAAACAAACTCTTCCGCTTTATTATATTAGTATAGACTAGCTTTTGCCCGCGGCTTCGCCCGCGTGAATTTCGGTTTTTCACAAATCCTGAGGGATAAGTAGATTTCTGGTTCCCGTTCCCGCTCCCTTTTCCAACCTTTATACTTACTTAGGGAATTTTTTATCTCCATTCAAAATTGCAGCCAAATCTGTTCAGTAGTTTTGACTGGCCCGTTGGCGCGGTTGGCAGTGACCCTGCCTTCGACATACATACGACTAAAACAAACTAAAGAAATAAAAAACATCATAACCCCTAATAAAAACAAAATCTCCGATTCAAAATAAAAATTACGAAAACGCACGCAACAAACGCAGTACACATCCGCACGCATTAGCTCCCTCGTTCGAAATGGAGATTGGAATTGGATTGGAGCATGCACCCTCTTCACCGCACCCGCCCGCCGCGCGGCGGCGTACCGCGTACGCGGCCGTCGCGCGCAGCGAAAATACCTATCAGGGCGTTTTTTAACATAGGTACTTACCGATTTCAACACAACTCCTTTTTTGAAAGTCGGTTAAAAAAGTAGCCTATATTACTCCTTGGTTAATCCTCTACTTGTCTGTGAAAGTCCCGTCAAAATCGGTTCAGCCGTTCCGAAGATTAGCCCGTTCAAACAGACAGACAGACAGACAAAAAATTTAAAAACGTGTGATTCGGTTATGGTATCGTTCAAATAACCATATGAGCTAAATATGTGGTAGTTATTTCAAAATTACAGACAGACACTTCAATTTTATTTATTAGTATAGATTACAGAAACGATGTACGAAAATAATTTGCTAATTAATTAAAAAACACTCGTAATTTCAAATCTATCGCAAAAAATATTTAATGTCAATATCATTTCTAATTTTAGGTGGGTTGATCAATATGGTGCGGATAAACTTGTGAAGAAAATGGAAGAATACCAGGGCTTGTACGGTGCGCCGTTTAAACCAGCTCAAACTCTCGTCGACATGGCCAAAGATAGCAGCAAGAAATTTCACAAGAACTGATTCTCTATGCTGTTATTTAATTAACTAGAACTCTCTGTCCGTATATTTTCCTACTACAGCTCTTCCATATGTAATAGACTGCCTCGTTTTTGTTTTGTAAGAATATTTTATCCAGTAAGTACGATTCTTTATTGTAAACGATGGTTACAAACTTGAAATTCTTACAAATACTGTTATCCGATAAAAGTTTGTTATAAGAGTGCTTGATAGTTTAAGAATGTCAATTTTTGTAGGTAAATATTTATTTAGATATAAGAAAAAGTATATTTTACTACACAATTTGTGAGTGTGAGAATGTGAACATAATCTAATAAAATAGATCTATTATGTATATATGCATTCTGTTATTCCAATTTGCCGAATAAATATTGGTTCAATAAAATATTAATTTTTTGGTTTATGTTTATTTACTTTTACACTATTAGACCAGTGTCGATAATTTTGAAAAAAAAGAAAATCACAGTAGGATGAAGGAGGAGAATATTATAAAAATACAAGGAAAAATAATTTACGGGCGATCTGAGCTCGGGAAAAAAAAAAAGGGGGGGGGGGGAGTTTTAAGGGTAAAAAACGGTTTATCTCAATTTCCGGCAAAACTCATTGATCTATTAACTAAGAGATCTGAAGCTAAAAATTAACTTGAGGTACAGTTATTGTACTCACCTAACCTAAATGACTCCTGTCTAGGTGTAAATGAAACACCGAATCGCACTTGCTTTTTATTATTTCTAAGCATGTCACTAAATTGATTGTCAAATGGACTTATTTGTTAAATTTTAATAAATGTAATCCTACCAAATTAAATAGGTATGTCTCATAAACCATCATTACTTTATGGATTGTATATATATTGTTTTTGCATGTTTTATGTCAATTGACTATTGAATTTAGTCGTATCATAATTTTCCAAAAACATACATTACGAGGCTGATAAATTTTTATTATTTTGGTGTTCTTCTTCCAAGAATTTATAAATGTTTGATCTTAAGTTATTTTTGATAAATTTTCCGTAGTTTTATTATAATGTCCTGTGCTGTGAAAGAATGTAATTCCTATAGGGGCCGAAAAGAAAATTTTAAAGGAATATTATCATTTCATCGGTGAGTTTTGATAGTTTTGTATGTAAATATAATCTAAAATTATGTAACGTTATTTGTAGTTTTTGGAAATCATCATCGTGGTCAATTCTACACCGATTTTTGCCTATTTTTTAAATATTTTCTGTTGACTAATAAAGGTTATGTTTTTTAGCATAGTGATGTACTAAAATTGCATATCGATTACGTGCGATAAAATTTTTAACCCCCGACGCAAAAACGACGGGGTGTTATAAGTTTGATGTGTCTGTGTGTATGTTGTGTGTGTGTGTGTGTGTATGTGTGTGTGTCTGTCTGTCTGTCTGTCTGTCTGTTCCTCTGTAGCGCTAAAACGGGTGAACCGATTTGAACGCGGTTTTTTTTGTTTGAAAGGTGAATTAGTCGAAAGTGTTGTCAGCTATTTTGATGAAAATCGATGCAAGATGGCCGCCGCTACAAAATGGTAGATTATTTATTTTTCACAAATCCGTTAATATGGGTATCAAATGAAAGGGCTTGACTAGTAGAATAACACCATGCAAATCCAAGATGGCCGCGATCAAAAAATGGTGTCGGGGGTTTTTTTTTAATTTTTTGAACATTAGATTCCGTAGCCACTACACACAATGAATACGTAGTAGTAGTACGAGTATCAAGATCGCTAAATTTTTATTTGTTACAGATTTCCAAAGAACCCAAAAATAAGAAATGAATGGGCACAAAGAATAAGACCGCAATATTGGACATCGCAGAAACACAGTCATATTTGTTCAAAACACTTCACACTTAATTGATTTGTGCCCAAAAACAATTTAAAATGGAGGCGCTTAAAAGCAAACGCTATTATTTTTGCCGCATATAGACACATTGGTAATTATAATAATATCAGATATTTGTAATAATACCATAATTTCATGCTAGTGTTGTGTGAAGGTGCAAAATACATGCAAATACTAGGGTTGGACTTAATAGTCTTTGGCACGAATTCAGAGATAAAATAGTCATTAGTGATAGATGTTTGGTCCACGAGTATAATGCTAACACTCTTATAATAAGGTAATTCATCGTTTTCAAGAAAACAACGAAAATCAATTCTAACCTCAACACTGGATGATTTACCCTCTCCCTCCCCCCATCCCATAACCCATATCAAGGCGGCACGTTTTAAAAGTTTTACCCTAAAAGCTGTTATTAGTGTATGAAAATCGCTGAAGCGAAACGTGAAAAATGTTCTACCAGGTCTGATTTTTTTAATTTATGGCAAGAGAACCGTTACCAATGGATGTCTGTAATGCAGAAGAAAATTCCGCCAATGAAGTTTCCATTCGCACATTAACGGAGTGACGTATAAACATTAATGTTCAAAGAAATTTAGTAAGTGTACAATATTCGTTCGTTCGTTCGTTCGTTTCAACCAATGGACGTCCACTGCTGGACATAGGTCTCTTGCAAGGATCGCCACAGCACACGATCTTGTGCCGCCTGATTCCAGCGGCTACCAGCGACTCGCTTGAGATCGTCTGTCCATCGAGTGGGGGGTCTACCTACGCTTCGTTTGCTGGTGCGAGGTCGCCATTCAAGCACCTTGGGACCCCAACGTCCATCGGTTCTTCGTGCAATGTGCAACGTGTGCAATGTGCAAATTGCACGAAGTATAATATTACTACCTATTAATATTACTACCTATTAATATAAATAGGTTTAATATTTTGTATTTCGAGACAAAACAATTCACTATTGTAATCTACATAGTACTTTCAGGAAGGTTTTAGTATATGTATAACACACCTAGTTACCATTCTTATGTGCGAAGTTACACGCATAAATGTACCCACATGTCACTAATATTTTTGACTGGTACACCGGTTTCTCTGAGATTGCTGGACCGAAGTCGGTTTAATTTTTCTTAAAAATAGCTTGTATGATCGTATTTTCGAAACACCGTTTATAAAGTTTCATCGACTCCAAAAAGACTCGATTTTATTTCAGTTCTAGAAGGCACAACAAAGGTTCTAGAAGGATATGTATATTTTGTGTTTTATATATATATAAAACTATAATATTTTTCGATGTGTACACTAAAACCTTTCTGAAAGTATGTAGATTATGATAGTGAAAAAATCATCAAAATCGGTTCATTAGTTGCGGAGATAATCGCGAACGTACTTATATACATACATATATACATACATACAACCTCCTATTTTGAAGTCGGTTAAAAATATACTATATGAAACATGTTATTCTTGTATTTCCTAACAAGATGATGCCCGAGACTTCATTCACGTGAGCTTAGGTTTTTATTTTATTAATCTTGTGGGAACGCTTTGATACTGCAAGACAAAAGTAGCCTTAGATATCGGTTCCCGGGATGCAAGCTGTCTGTGTACAAAATTTCGTCCAAATCGGATGGGCCCTGAAAAGGTAAAAGACAGAAAGACACACTTTCGCATAATGTAATATTAGAGTATGGTGCACATATTTAAACACGCATATTGTGGGCGATTCTGTTGTACACAATCTCTAAATCTAAACTAAAATGACAGGTCTAAATATATTTCTGTCTCTTTCACAATCCTCCCTGCTGAAGGGATAGCACTATTTTTAAACCTGTCAATTTAGTTTAGGTTTAGAGATTGTGTAAAACAGAATTAGCCACATTGTGTCCCTATAGATCCTCACAGTCAAAATATCGATAGTTACATCACTAGCACGTCACGTGTCATCGTCACATGTCATTAAAAAACTTGCGACTACTGACAGATGTAAACTTGACATCTATTTAGAGTATATATTACAATATCTTAGGCAAAACTACAAGTCCTATGGAAGAAAATCAAATGTCAAAGTTGTAGGTAATAAAAAGATCTACAACTTTTTATCGTAGATACTAATCATTAATCTGTGCAACTTTTGTATTTACACTTTTTTGCATAACCTCAAAATGTATATGAAAAGTTCAAAAAACCAAGTTTTTGGTTTTTTATTTTTATCTTTTACAATAATTTTTTTTTTCGCGGAATTTGGTGAAAACTTTCCTTGTTATATCCCAAATACACTGTAATTTATTTGATTTGAAGTATTTAGTTTTTCTCCTCATATTTGACTTAATATCGAAAAAGCACCCTAATTTTCAATCGAAAATTCACCGTCAAAATATCAGCTTTTTTCAAAAAGTAGGTGTGCGTCACAGATTAGGTATTAGTTACTACGTGCGTTCCGTGTGCTTAGTCTAAAGCGGAGCACTCGAAAACGAACTCGAAAACTATTGATCAATTTCAGAGTAAAATAGACCTAAAACGGCTTGTATTAAGGTTTGAGTTCGCCAATACATTCAGCATTCGAACAATGCTGAATGTATTGGCGAACTCAAACCTTAATACAAGCCATTTTAGGTCTATTTTACTCTGAAATCGATCAATAGTTTTCGAGTTCGTTTTCGAGTGCTCCGCTTTAGACTAAGCACACTGTTTGTTGAAATCTCTACTTGTGATTTTCTTTCACTTTTTATTATTTAGGATCCTATTTCTTACCATAGATCTGATCCTAGAAATATGATAAACTTGATATAGATCGACCAGAATCTCATGAAAAATAGGGAAATTAAATTTTGTAGTAAGCAACACTAGGTTAACTCGGCTGCCCAAGTGATAAACAAAATAATTAGTACATTCAGAACACCTTACCTGGGATCGTTTCACGAAACGAAAAATCAAGCAACTGCATTTTAAATACAAAAACAAAGTAATCAACATCCAATTACTTTGTTTTTGTGTTGTGCTTGTTGTTTACTTGGTTTTTGCATTTATATTCCGGGTTAGTGAGTGCAGTTACTTTGTTTGGGCAATTTAAATTTCAGTAAACGGTTCAAGTAATTTGAAATATTAAACTGTGGTAAAAAACTACTCGACATAAACTTTTGTTAATGCAAAAAGTCAATTTCACAAAAAATGACAGTTACTTTGTTTATCGCTAGGGCAGCCGTAATGTTGCTAACCTTGGAATTTCATTTCCCTATTTTTCATGAGATACTGGTCGATCTCTACTATGTATTGTAATGTGTATTGTATTACACAGTGATCCAAGTTGCTCATATTTCTGTGTAAAACTTATTTATAAGACCAATATTTTTGCCGTATTATGAAACATTTAAACCTTTCATTTCAAAATTAAGGCAAAAATCTTGGCCCTATTTGTTATTTTTAACTCCCGACGCAAAAACGACGGGTGTGTGTGTGTGTCTGTCTGTCTGTTTGTTTGTCTGTCTGTTTGTCTGTTACCCTGTGGCGCTCAACCGATTTGAATGCGGTTTTTTTTGTTTGAAAGGTGAATTAGTCGAGAGTGTGGTTAGCTATGTTTGATGAAAATCGGTCCAAGATGGCCGCCGCTACAAAATGGCGGATTACATATTTTTTCACAACTCCCTTAATATGGGCATCAAATGAAAGGGCTTGAGTAGTAGAATATCTTTATTGCAAATCTCCAAGATGGCCGCCGCCACAAAATAGCGAATGTCGGGGGTTTTTTAAATTTCTATCACATTAACATCGGTATGACGTCAGATGACACTAAAATATACCGTCAGCAACAAAAAATTTTTTTAGAAATAAATTAAACTGAATGAACAAATAATTTTCAGCTTTTAAATATCTATTATAAATAAAGAAATTATGCTAATTCTTCAACTCCGCTCATGTAATCAAACATTCTTGTAATTTGGAATCGGATTTTTTCAGTCTGTTGTGTCTGAATCACTATCATTTTCTACGTGACTAAAATGTTGAAACGAAGAAATGTGGCCTTGAACAGGCTTTATCTCGTTCTTAACTACTTAAATAAAGTGTGTGAGGTACAGAAAAACTAGAGAGAAAAAATAGCCCAGCTGAATTATGGACTTTGTCTTTCCTACAATGTTTCAGGCGCAGACTCCAGTATCTACATAAAGAATATAACCTTCTTGGATATGACCTTAGAAAAGTTAGTGTTGCAATGCTTAAAAAATGTACAATTATTATCAGAATGTTTTAACAATGGCAATTTCAGCCCCCGTAGGTATAAATTTTCTTCTCTATGAGAGTTTACAGTGTTTACACCATAGAGATAATAATAATAAATAGAGCTGGCATAATGTCCTATAGAAATTAGTGGATCGGAAAATAGCTCAAGCTTATCAAAATTTTCATAAGTGTGAAAGAGACAACATTACATTTTTGACATAATAATAAAACAGTTTGCGGCACACTCGTGACTTAAGATGGCCTCCCTAAAATGTATACATGAACACTCACACACGCACAACTTGAGACATCACAATGAACACGCGCCATTTTATGTTACAGGATTGTGCGTGTGTGAGTGTATTTTTGGTTTTTGGCACGTTTTTAAGGTAGTTATGCCAACTCTATTGCAGGGGGGTGACACTGTAGTTCCCTTGGACTTCGCAAAGCGCTAGTATCGCAACCACAGAACCACTTTTCTAAGGTCATATCCAAGAAGGTTATATAATCTATGTAGACACTGGAGACTGCGCCTGAAACATTTTAATAAAGATAAAGTCATTCAGCTGGGCTATTTTTCCTCTCTAGTTTTTCTATATCTCACACACTTTATTTAAGTAGTCTGTTGAGAACGAGACAAAGCCTGTTCAAGACCATATTTCTTTGCTTCAACATTTTGTTTGGATTGTTCCTGGTCTGTGGCAGGGACTGAATAACCGGAATTTAATGGTAGTTTTATTTAGCGGTAATGGGCCTACCCTTTTAATAAAAGTACCGAATTGTTTAAATACCTATAATTTCGGTACCGCTTCATTTCGGTACCTCTTTATTTCTGTACCTTTATATTTCAGTTTACCGGTACCGAAATAAAATTTCGGTACCGCTATTTATATCGATATTTTTATCTAATAAGGCTTTACTTTGATGTGCCGTTGAATGAATCCCACCACTTCGGCATTCTATATTCTTTAATATTCTTATTTTTAGATTAAAATTAGCATTTGGAATTTCTTAAAATCCTTACGTTTTAACAAACACAGGAACCGACGGGAAGCGGGGGACGCGCGGCGCGCGGCACGTGGTCAAATTCTTCACCCCCGCGCGCGCACCTTTTCGTATTTTTTCGGTACCGAAATCGCAAAGCGGTTAAATAAAGGTATCTTTTATAAAGGTTGAGATTTCGGTACCTATTTTGTACCGGTATGATAACGGTGGTATGTACCGGTATGCTCTACCGCTTTCAGTCCCTGGTCTGTGGTGCTCAGATTACATAGGTTCTATGTTTCTTGGTCATATCATTAAAGTGTTCTGACTTCTGTGGTAATTATTGTTTTTTTCAAAATGGCGTCTTCGTTGTTGTTGTGTTTCGAAAAAATAAAAATAATTATTAATTTCTTGCAATCTTCTAAACTTTAAATACGTCGAGTCGAGCTTCTGTTCCTCTGTTTGTGTTTTATACTGTAGTGCTATTTATATTTGGCACGTTGACTCTTTTTTTGTTTCATTGAAACAAGACTCGTACCTATGTTGTTTTTTGAAATATCTGACGTAGTCCTGTGTCAATCGTTCATTCTCTGCGATTCGATCGTTCAAGTATTGGTTAGCGCCACAACCCGGGTCATTTGGGTCGTTCGTTCATTTGGTTCGTTTGGTTCACGGTTCAATTAATCATTAAAGCTCATCACGAAATTATGACCCACTAGTTGGGACCAGGCCTGTGACACTGTAGTTCCCTTGGACTTCGCAAAGCGCTAGTATCGCAACCACAGAACTACTTTTCTAAGGTCATATCCAAGAAGGTTATATGCTCTATGTAGACACTGGAAACTGCGCCTGAAACATTTTAATAAAGATAAAGTCATTCAGCTGGGCTATTTTTCCTCTCTAGTTTTTCTATATCTCACACACTTTATTTAAGTAGTCTGTTGAGAACGAGACAAAGCCTGTTCAAGACCATATTTCTTCGCTTCAACATTTTGTTTGGATTGTTCCTGGTCTGTGGTGCTCAGGTTACATAGGTTCATGTTTCTTGGTCATATCATTAAAGTGTTCTGACTTCTCACTTCTGTGGTAATAATTGTTTTTTTCAAAATGGCGTCTTCGTTGTTGCTTGATTGTTTCGAAAAAAATAAAAATAATTATTAATTTCTTGCAATCTTCTAAACTTTAAATACGTCGAGTCGAGCTTCTGTTCCTCTGTTTGTGTTTTATACTGTAGTGCTATTTATATTTGGCGCGTTGACTCTTTTTTTGTTTCATTGAAACAAGACTCGTACCTATGTTGTGTTTTTGAAATATCTGACGACAAAGAAAACAAGGAGAAATGTGGCTGCTCGCCAGTACAAAACAACATTAAGTTGTTTCGATTTCCTAAACCTGCTGGAATTTTGCGCGGTACGTATAACCAACCTAACCTAACTAGATTTATACTATACGTTATAAAATTCATTCTCCATAAATTAATTATCCATAAATAGACACAAGCACACCTTTTGATATTTATAGTGATACCAACAGGTGTGCTTAAGTTGGCTACTATTTATTACCTATAGGGTAGTAAAAATACTACTATTCATTTATGGTATATATTTGTAATAATTAGTACCAATTAATTAACTTTTATTAGTACCAATTAATTATTTTTAAATTTATTTGTTTCTTTTCAGATGTGAACTATGTGATATTCAGATGTGAAGATGAATTAAACAGACAGGTTTTACTGATTGTTTTATTGGGTTTTATTTCAAGAAGTTCTCAGGGCCAGCCCGGAGTTGTTTGTTAGCGGTATTTCACCCCCGTGCCTCGGAGAGGATGTTAAGCAGGCTGTCCTGTTTATTATTACTATTACTATCATCATAATAGTCGCTAAAGTCCACCAACCTGCATTGGAGCAGCGTGGTGGGTCTAAGCTCTAAATCCCTCTCTCCTATGAGAGAGGAGGCCTGTGCCCAACTGTGGGATGTTAAAAGGTTGTAGTGTTGGTGGTAAAAAATTATTTGTTCCATGTTTAGTAACTTTTGTCGTTCTTCTTGCGAACACATCTTTAATTATGACTATTCATATTAGTGATCTTTTATATTTCTGGAAAAGAATTTATTGATATTATCTTACTTTCAGCCAAAGATTAAAAGAGTGATAACAATTATGCTATTATAGTTTGATAAATAATTGATGGTAGGTTTAAACAATATCTGACTGGTGGTTTCTGATTGTAAACAAAATTTTTGTACATGATGCCTTAATATATTGCCCAGTTGTGAATAATCAAGATTTACATAATATTTTTACCTTTCCATCGCCACTGTCACAAGTCTATGCAAGACAAATTAATGTGATGGTCTGCACAGAGACACAAAGTCATTACTTTATCACTTTGTACTGACATCCATAAAATAGATTTTATTTTCCATAGCAGGATGAGAAGAGGAAAATGTTGGCAATGTTAATTTGTGGATATAAATAAGTGGGAAACAATCTCTTAGAATAGTTTTTATATATTCTGTATTTTATGTTAATTTAATTTTATGCCTCGATCTGTATAATAATTGGTGTAATCTATACATATAATAAAATCGTAGAATTGCCGTATCTGTACATTGAAGATTTTTGCAAAATAATAACTGGGGGATGTTAGGGATAAGTAATAGAACGTAAAAAAGCTATTTTTGAAATTTTTGTCTGTTTGTCTGTTTATCTGTTTGTCTGTTTGTCTGTATGTTTGTGCGCGCATCACGTAAAAACTACTGAATGGATTGAAATAAAACTCGGCATGATTTAAGTTAATACTATGGAGTAACATATAGGATACTTTTTATCCCGTAATTCAGCACGGTTTCCTTGGGAGAGGGGATGAAAGGCAAAATGTGTACTTAGCTGTAATTCGTTAACGGGTGGTCCGATTTCATTCATTCTTTTTTTGTTAGAAAGTAGATACTTTAAAGACTACTGGCTAATCTCCGAAAGGCTGGACCGATTTTGATGGGACTTTCACTGGCGGATGTTTACATTTTGATGTACCTAAACATCCGCCAGTGAACTTTTAACAGTTTTTAGCAAGGTTTAAGCTCAAAGGAGCATAGGAAAAACAAAATGATTCCCACGGGATTATTAAAGTCAATATCCACGCGAACGAAGTCGCGGGTATCCGCTCGTATTATAATAAATAAATATAATTTGAGAGGTGTGCAAGAAAAACTTAAGAAACAAAATATATGCTTTTCTCAAAAATTACTTTTGAAATAATCAATAAAGCGTATAGATTAAGAAAAAAGAAATATAAAATTGAATATAGTAAGTTGTTTTATTTTAAACCCAAAAATTTCAAAAATAATAGAAAATGGTAGTGGTACCCCATTTCAACGTTTGTCATGGGACATCACTATACTATCGATATCGATATTTTAAGGTGGGATTGTGTCCCATCACTTCTTCTTGCGACACTAGCGCTTTGCGAAGGCAACGGAACTAACTGTAAATTTTTGCCACTGTCCCATCTGTCTTAGAGACTAGTATATTAGTGATCTGTGCTCTATTGTCTGTTTACTATAAGGTTTACACCATGTTTACACCATAGAAATAATAATAATATAGTCAATGGTTTTCTTGTTGGTCTATGAATGGTTTACACCCCCTGATCAAAAGTCATAAAAAAAATGATTTTCACGAATACGAAAAGTTAACTGTACAAAAATTGTTGTTAGAAGCAAGTTGTAAGTTTTACGTAAGTTTTAATATTATTAATACGGAGTACAAAACTTCCGAATTAAATTATATATGTACTTATTTTTCATTTACATTTTCTTTGAAGTGTGATAAGTTTTAATAAATAACTTGTTTTATCTTTATAAAAATCTATATATCTAGAGTTCCTGGGCCTGGGATTATTCAATAACTCAAAATTTCCAAGTAACGATACAAATGACAAAAATAAACAATAATAATTACTTAAGTCTTATAAGGTTAATTTTAAAAGCCTCGCCTTATTAATTGGTTATCGTTAATCGTAGTTATACAATCAATGAAATTAGAAGGATTAACATATTCTACTAAGTACATCATGTTGTTTGTCTTACAGGTATGACAATGAAAATTATTTTCGAAGAACTTGTACTTAAGTCGCTAGAAGTAATTAATGGCTGAAACTATAAAATGTTGATAACAGTTGAAAGAGTACAAAATAAACAACTTAAGCGGTTTTTGGGTCATAGTGCATATCTAACAATCATTTTGTTATTAGTGCCAGCATTGTTATACTTTGAGCTTTGCATTGTCCTGCCTGCAGTGGTTGAAATATGGTCAATTCAATATATTTTACACTATTTATGTGCCTCATTTCTCCTACTTAATATTATTGGAAACATGATATATGGCATGTTCACTAATACTACTATTAAAGGTAAATTGTTAGAAACTACACAAAAGGAGGACTGGACAATGTGCTCAGTGTGTGAGTGTGTGCGGCCGCCCCGTGCTTGGCACTGCAACATCTGTGATATTTGTATTTTAAAAAGAGACCATCATTGTACGTTTTTTGCATGTTGCGTAGGTTACTACAATCATAGATACTTTATGTACTTTACATTGTATATATTTATAGCTATGTTATATTCTTTTTATTACAATGTTATATTTGTATCAAACTTTATCTCATGGAACCATGGGCTAGTTATAGTGAAGTTTGTTTTTCCCCTTGCAAATTTTGTTATAGATTTTGGTGTTGAGAGCTGGTATGTCTTTCTGGTTGTGATCAATTTTATCATTGGAATATTTACTGGCTTTCTGTTTCTATATCATTTTAACAATATCTTAAAAGGTCGACTAACTCCTGAAACAAAATTTGAAAACATAGGTGTCTCTTACAACAGAGGCTGGTGGCTAAATTTGATAGAGGTCTTTGGACAAAGATGGTATTTAACTTGGATTTCACCATTTATTTCCAGTCCTTTACCAGGTGATGGCATTAAATGGACTATTGAAGATAAGCAGAAGTAATTTTAAAGTATTTTTATTTTCACCTTGTGTATTAAATAATTAATACTTAAGTATTATATTTTTTTATAAGTAGGTGTTTACAGAAGTTAGCAAACAAATAACATTTGCACTTTATTTTCTTTTCAATCAGCGGAACCAGTGGAAGATTTAAGTACTTATGACTATTTAAAAGTAACTAAAAATAATTATATTTCTAGTCTTTTACTAGGCTGTTGTTGTAGACTGTTGACGAAAAGTTGAAAGTTTATTCAAATAAAAAACTTTTCTATTCTATGGTATTTATAATAAACTATTGTGAAAGAATTTTAAGGTATATAGGTATCGCCAAACAAATATTCGCCTCTGAATATAACCGCAAGACGCGTCGCAATAGCATATTCTAGGTATCAGTGGGCGGACATAAAGGGACGGAGCTAGCGCAAACTGCGCGAGTTCGCTTTCGCACGAAGCTCAGGGACGAATATTTTTTTGGCGATACTTATACTTAATTTGTGCAATTTTGTTAGGTGTCAGTTGTCACCTGCATGACAAATTAAACCTCATCTATTATAATTTCTTTAATAATGACAAATTAATTATTTTTTCAATATGTATGTACTTCATATCAATTGCTTTAACTCACTAGTGCACTATTGCAGGTGGCGCCTTAATAATTTAAATAATTACCTTTTATATAATTTTATACAGTCTGATCATATAATTTTACTGTTCTAAGATTGCAATGCCTTATATCTACTTATCTAATGACAAAACAAGTGATATTTTGAATAGAATCAGTAATTAATTTTAAGTTTTTACCTGCATAAAATGTAATTGAATGTTATTAATATAAAAAAAATACTTTGCATATCTATTTAATATTAATAAAAAAAAATTGTGAAAATTTAATCATCTATTATTTTTATTATTGATTTGTTAAAGTAAGCACAAAATATTATATACCTACAAATGATAAAATATTTTGTGTAACTTTAAATATAAAGCTCAAGCCACATTGGAATGAGCCTAAGTGTGATAGTCGAGAGATCTATAGATTGTATATCTACTATTATGTGTAAAGCATACTTTAGACTTTATTTTCCAGTCAAAACGAAACAGATTTGGATGTGAAATACTCATTTTACCTCAAAAGTATAAAGTCAAAATACGTTTTGTGTAGATCCCAGACGTAGCGAGATATGAGCTCCTTCGTAAAAGGCTTGGCCAGATGCGTAACGGCATGCGGGTTGCGGCAAGCGACGTGGGACGGCAACATGTTTACTCGCTCCGTTTATACTTGTATATATTGCAAATCTTTAACGTTCTGTCGTGCTGCTGCCGCACTGCCGGTTTGTGTTTGCTATACGTAAATGGCTTCATGAAAGCGGAAGCACAGAGTACAGCGGGGAAGCTTCTACAAGCGGCCCGCTGTAGGAACACTCACACATATGCGCACGTTTGTCACCCAACTGTACCGGTTGGGGGACCGAGCGGGCGTCCGTGAACCGTTGGTGAGTGTGTTTGTATGAGTGTACCTACAGCGGGCCGCTTGTGGAAGCTTCCTCTGTAGATTTTCTACTCGTGTGGCAAAAGCTTCGTGGTTCTGAAAGCGGCCTACTTCCGTCGTTTGACAGCTATCGGTGGCCGCGTTTACTTTGCATGCGTATTCGTACGAAATTCGGTCGTGTAAACATTTACGAAGAGGCACGCCGCCGCCGCACGAACGATATCGATCCTTTAAGTACTATGGGAACGCACACTGGATACGAGTTATTCGTACGTATACGCGCGTAGGTAATAGGTATACCTATTGTAGAAGTTAAACCTAAGTTTTTATTCGCAACTAATCACTAAAGTTAGTCTAATACGTATAGCAAGTACCTATTTCTTTCTCTACTTGTAACTTGTAAGTTGTGTACTATCGAAATACACACAAATTATCAAACATATTAATATGACCTTACCTTTTTCTATTGCAAAAAAACTTGTGCCCGCAACCTCGACGAAATGATCTTCCTTGTGAAGGTTCATCAAATCTACCTACCAAGTTTCGTTTTGCATTCTTATAAGCAGCTCAGTTATACCTACCTAGCTATCATACATATCAAGAAACGAAGTTTGATTGTGTTATTATATGAATACTTACTAACAATAAGTATAGTAAATCTAGGATCGTAAGTAAGATACTCGTAGGTATAGATACCTACAAACTGTAAAATGTTTTACACGTTGCAATAAATCACTGCCAACCATTACAATTGAGTTTGCATTAAAGTTTATCATCCAATGTTCTACAGAGTGAGTTTGAACATCTTGTTGGTGTAAATTCACTCGTTATTTATGAAAATATATGGTAGATATATCGATAGTTATTAGGTAGGTACGAGTAAATAGTTACATCTATCATAATTATGTACCTATTAGTTTCCTAAAATTCCGTGATGACTTAGGTTTTTAAAATACCCGCGGAAAATTTTGTTTTCCTGGGATAAAAGGTAAGTATCTATCCCATGTCACTCCTAAGTATGATCAACTAGTAGTTGTAGTAGTAGTAAGTAGTATATCCATGCAAAAATCTCGTCGATTCGTAGCGCTCTCTTTTGCAAATTGCAGCCTGATTGGCGGATAAATGCATGAAAATGGCATCTATAATGGATTGTTTTTCCGGAATAAAACGTAGCCTCCAGGTCCCCAAGTATATCTACTCGTGCAAAAATCGCAAGTCTATGTATATTCGTAGCTCTGTTGCGGTGTGACTGAAGGACAAACGAATAAACAAAACACTTTCACATAGTCCCGAGCATCTGCTTTAAGAAAATCTTCAAAGGGTCCCTGGTAGTTTGTCGCAGGGATATATTCATGGGCTAAGGCGTTTAAATTAGCCGGCAAGAAAATAGTAACGAGTGGGTTTTGGTATATAATAAATTTCTTAAGATTAAATATCCCTAACTATTCAATAATACTAAAATCGTATACGTATACGCAGTGGTCTTATAAGTGGGAAAGTGGGAAGTGGAAAACTTGACGTAGTGGAAGGCTTTCCACTACGTCAAGTGCGACCGCACGACCCGGATTCGATTCCTGGCAGGGGCAATTTGAAAATTTATAATTTCTAAATTGTTTCTGGTCTGGTCTGGTGAGAGGCTTCAGCCGTGGCTACGTACCACCCTATCGACAAAGCCGTACCACCAAAATCTAAGATAATGTAATATATATTTAGAGTTCCAGTACGATGCCGCGTAGAAACCGATCGTGGATCAGTGGTACGAGTTTTAATAAAAACTACCATGTACCTCTTCCAGGTTGGTCCGCTTCCATCCACTGCATCGTCACTTACCATCAAGTGAGATCGCGTCGAGTTGTAAATGAATAAAAAAAAATTGTCTATCTGGCTATAATAAGTAACTATATAAGTATATCTTTTGACGATTCAATAACGCTCTTCGGTGAAAGCATCTTGTAGACGGACATAGAATCTTTATCCTGGTAAATTAGAGTTCCCAACAGATTTCAAAAACTTAAATCCACGCGGATGAAGTCGCGGGTTTCATCTTGTTAAATATATATTCTCCCTCATATACTGCTTTATCTACTTAACTTTGCCCTTATAAAGCAGGTAGTAACTAATCAGTTCACGGAGTTGTATGTTGGTTTTCGGGAGAGCAGTTAGCAGTTAGCGCGTACGGCGTATGTAGGTCGAGCGGCGAGCGGCGAGCCGGCGCGGCGTAGCGGAGTGTGGCGTGGCGTGGTGTGGCGTGGAGTGGAGTGGCGGAGCGCGCAGTGCGCAGGGCGGGCGGCGGGGCGGGCGGCCGCGGCGCTGGCGGCAGTGCTGTTCGCGCAGGACCGGAGTGGTGTTCACTCGGCGGCGCGCCACGGCGCGACATGCCCAGCTGATGTTTATTTATACCGCGAGCTCGGCGGAGGGCGCGCGCGGGAGGCCCTCCCCTCCGCGGCACCACGGTTTCGCGTGATGCAGCCGAGCGAGCTAGCCGACACCGCGCACGCCGCTAGCGGAAACCCCCCGCAGAGTGGCCTCAACGGTGGCCGATTCGACTTCGACGATGGCGGAACGTACTGTGGCGGTTGGGAGGACGGCAAGGCCCACGGCCACGGAGTGTGCACCGGCCCGAAGGGACAGGGGGCGTACGCCGGCTCCTGGCACTTCGGTTTCGAAGTATCCGGCGTCTACACCTGGCCCAGGTGAGGTAGTGTCTCCGCCCGGGCCTCGCACATGCCCGAAATCCGCGTCCGAAGCCGCTCCAAAAATAGTCTGCTATTAATAATTGAGTTCGGTGTTTCGCTAGAAAACGCGTGTAACGGCGGTGAAAGTGCCTATTGCTCCAACCGCGAACAAAATATTCCTATCGATCTGTAGCCATTGATAACGATAAGTGATAAGAGTAGGTATGTACCTACCGTGATGCTGAAGCCTTGATGTCAATTAGTCTGTTGTCATTTGTTATAGACACATCCATTAAGGATCCAATATCGCGTGCTACAGCAAAACGCAATTTCATAAATCTTAATTGAAAGCAATATCATGCAGCTGTCCAGTGTCCTAATCATCAGAATTGACACGTGACTCGAAGCAAAAATCTGGATTGTTGGAATAGTGGTGATCAACTTAATATTTTTGACAGTTGACAGTAGTATCTTCAGTACGATTATGAAAGTAGAATCACTTGACTTCTTGTCTTGTTCTTGGATGCTTAAAAAATTATACCTACTTATAAAACAAGCCAACTTCAAAAGATATTGTAATAATAATATGTACTTACCTATTATTACTTACCTATTGTTGTTACAAAAAATGTAGGTGATACCTACAACCCATTTCTTTAATAATTATTATTATCAGTACGTAGCTGAATACTACGATCAATTATTAAGATTAAGAGGTTAATCGCTATTGGGCCACAAAGTAGCAGCTCTCGTTATGACTAAATGTAATTATTTTTATCTTTTTAATAGCTATCGATATTTATCCACACAGGAGTTATACGAGTACAGACATCGCAGTACGCAGCTCTGGCAGAATGCGTTACTGTGCCAGACCTTCCTATAAATCTCGCCGGACGCCTGTTCCCATCTAACCCACTTTCATCGGGTCGTTGCTCCATCAAAATAGGGAGCTCCCGACATTTGTGGTTTTAAGTTAAATCTAAATAGCGTGCATACTTTTATTCACTCTGTGAATAATAAATACTGTATGCATGTGTATTGTGTAAGTACCTACCTACGTACCTACTAGGCAGCGTTTTCGATGAAAGCTCCCAGGCGGCTTGACTTTTTGTGACATTTTTAACAACTATCGTCAAATTTCAACCAATTTACACAAAACCTTAATAAATTATACACCTAAACCTTCCTCCATGCATGAGCTGTCTATTGGTGAAAACCGCATGAAAATCAGTTTTGTAGTTTTTGAGTTTTTCGCGAACAGATAGACAGACGCGACTTACACTACTGTACTTAGAAAGTTAGATACACTAGATATAGGTACCAATTGTTCTACTAACAGCAAGTCAGACTTGCTGTGCCCTCAATCGGAAAGGAAATCTTCGTCCAATATCAAAAAACAGCCAAGTGTGAGTCGGGTCTCACTCTTTTAGGGTTCCGTACATAATTATGAATAATATAATATTTTGGGTCTAAGAAATATTTAATTTCCGAGTTAGATATCGCAACAAACCGTGAGAGAAAAACACCCAAAAATTGTTCGTTTGTTTTGGTCACAGCTTATAAACTATTTTATGAATCGTTGTTTTCAGTATTTGTTGTTTAAATAGAGCATATGGTACCTACATTATATAGCGAAATATCATATTCCTAACTAAGTAGTTTAGTTTTTGAGAATAGCCCCCGTCACAAAAATGGTCTAAAACTGACAACTTTGATGGCCCCCCATTTCCTTATTTTTTGATGTATGGGAGCCCAGCCCCCCTGAAAAATAATTTAATTCAATTTCTAATTCAATATCTAATTTTGGGTCAACATTTTACACCAAATACCTAAATTTCAGGTTTATAACTCATTTCGTCTGCAAGCTAGAGACCTGTGACCGGCAAACAGACGGACAGACGGACAGACAGCTGAGTGACATTAATAGGGCTCGGTTTTTACCCTTTGGGTTCGGAACCCTAAAAACTAATAGACATATTATATTAAGTAAATAGGTGCTTACCCTTATTTATTAACTGTTCACTCCTATATTTCTCCTTGATTGTTGGGCTTACTTAACGAATAAATATCTGACTGAAATACGTAGAAAGATTGGTAGAAAGGGCGATGGCAGTTTGTCCAATGCGACTCGTAAAAGCTAATTCATACTGAGGACCGCGTTTTAGCAGCCACACTCCTGCAGTCTGCAGTTTAACGTCCTATTGTGCAGTTTGCATTGCAGGTTTTAATAATATAAAGCTACCTTTGCTTATTAAAACTTCATACCTACTTCATTTCATTCAGAAAAATTTCATCCTATCGATGCATCCTGTTTATCGTAGCGCATAGGAACAATTTACTTAATTTGTCAAAGTTTACAATTCTCTTACTGATCATAACCCATAAAAGTACTAACTAATTAATAATAGTAAAGTCTGTTCGTTTACTTACGGTCATCGTTCGTTTACTTACCATGTTCGTTCACTTACCACGCTGGCCAAGTGCGGATTGGCAGACTATTTGGAGATTCTGTTTTATTCTTAGAACAAGCGGACACCCGCGACTTCGTTCGCGTGGGTATTGGTTTTTAAAAATCCCGTGGGAATCATTTTGTTTTCCTAAGCTCCTTTGAGCTCATACCTTGCTAAAAACTGTTAAAAGTTCGCTGGCGGATGTTTAGGTAGATCAAAATGTAAACATCCGCCAGTAAAAGTCCCATCAAAATCGATCCAGCCTTTCTGAGATTAGCTGGTAATCTTTAAAGTATCTCCTTTCTAACAAAAACAGAATGAATGAAATCGGACCACGCGTTAATGAATTACCTCACCCAAGGGAACCGTGCTGAATTTCGGGATAAAAAGTATCCTATATGATATTCCGTAGTATGAACTTAAATCGTACCAAGTTTCGTTTGAATCCATTCAGCAGTTTTTGTGTGCGCACACAAAAATACAAACAAACAGACAAACAGACAAACAGACAAAAATTTCAAAAATAGCTTCTTTACGTTCTATTACTTATCCCTAACATCCCTCAGTTATTGTTTTGCAAAAACCTTTAATGGACAGATACGGCAAGTCTACGATTTTATTATACTTACAAGCGGACACCCGCGACTTCGTTCGCGTGGATATATATTGGTTTTTAAAAATTTTGTTTTTCCTAAGCTCCTTTGAGCTCATATATCATGCTAAAAACTGTTAAAAGTTCACTGGCGGATGTTTAGGTAGATCAAAATGTAAACATCCGCCAGTGAAAGTCCCATCAAAATCGATCCAGCCTTTTAGGGATTAGTCGGTAATCTTTAAGGTATCTATTTTCTAACAAAAAAAGAATGAATGAAATCGGACCACGCATTATTGAATTACAGCTAAATACACGTTTTGACTTTCATCCCCTCTCCCTAGGGAACTGTGCTGAATTTCGGGATAAAAAGTATCCTATATGTTATTCCGTAGTATGAACTTAAATCGGACCAAGTTTCGTTTGAATCCATTCAGTAGTTTTTGTGTGATGCGTGCACAAACATACAGACAAACAGATAAACAGACAAACAGACAAAAATTTCAAAAATAGCTTTTTTACGTTCTATTACTTATCCCTAACACTTATTATTTTGCAAAAATCTTCAATGTACAGATACGGCAAGTCTACGATTTTATTATACATAGATATAGATAGAAGAATAGATAGATGTATAGAGAGATAGAAGATATAGAATATAGATAGATAGAAAATTCTTAGAATAGAAAAAAAATTACAAAGTGTAAAAAATATAATAAAAATAAAAGTAGAATAATAAGAGCACCGGCGGCGCCTGTGTGACACTATGTTACCGAACGGACTTTAATAAGTAAACGTACCTAAACATAAAAGTAAACGCAAAGTAATGGTAGATAACATTACTTTGCGTAGTACCGGACTCGAGGGAAACTTTTCAGTGGAAACATTGCTCTTCTGAGGTTTTGTCTAATAAACCGACTCATATACTCGGACCGTGATAAAGATAGCCCTCCTGCATTGAAACGGAGCCCTCCCTGCGCCCCGCGCAGCGATTTGTTCATTCATAAGTTCATTGATAAATTCATTGATAAATCGGCTGCCCTAGTGATAAACAAAGTAAATACATTCAGAACAATTTTACAGGACAAGCATAAACATTGAAACTCTTATTTGAAGGCAACCTTTCTACAAAATACCTACTTATTTATCTATATCTATACTAATAAATAAAATTGAAGTGTCTGTCTGTAATTTCGAAATAACTACCACATATTAAGCTCATATGGTTATTTGAACGATACCATAACCGAATCACACGTTTTTAAAATTTTTGTCTGTCTGTCTGTCTGTTTGAACGGGCTAATCTTCGGAACGGCTGAACCGATTTTGACGGGACTTTCACAGACAAGTAGAGGATTAACCAAGGAGTAACATAGGCTACTTTTTTAACCGACTTTCAAAAAGGAGTTGTGTTGAAATCGGTAAGTACGCCCTGATAGGTATTTTCGCTGCGCGCGACGGCCGACCGCGCCGCGCGCCCCTTCGCCCTGCGCCCGAGCGCCGTACGCGGTACCGCGGTACGCCGCCGCGCGGCGGGTGGCGGGCGGACCAGAAATCTACTTATCCCTCAGGATTTGTGAAAAACCGAAATTCACGCGGGCGAAGCCGCGGGCAAAAGCTAGTCTCTGTAATAAATTGCAAAATAATATATTTTAACTTACAAATAACAGTATTTATTTCTAACTCCTTCGCTTTTAATTTTGTTTAAAATTAAAAATATGGTTTTTCTAATTGCAAATAAAATACAAAAAAATTAATGTTTCAACTTTAAAAAGATGTTAAGTCATTTACTTCGTTTGTATATTGCTTGATAATTTCTTCCAAAAATAATTTTTCAATTTATTACAAAGAGTTTACTATGTTATTCAGATACAAATAGTTACCCCAAAAATTAATGTTCAAATGTGCGTGTGCGTGTGCGTTTGTGTGTGTGTGATATTGTGACTGTGATATTGCGACTAATACAATTGTCCCCCCCCCCATTTGCTTTAATGGGCACCCGGGCCCTCCCCAAATAACTCAAATAACTATTTTTATTATTTTTTATGTAATCACCGGCTTTAGGTCGTAATTCTGAATGTTATTCTACATATTATCGGTGAATTTGAAGTAATTCTGTTCATTAAATCAGAAGTTATAAGGCTGCGACAGTCAGACGGACAAAGCATATCCAACCTAGTTCACTCAGAGACTTAAGTTAGAGCTTATTACAACTCAAGAATCTATACGATATCTATACTTACCTACTAATATTATAAATGCGAAAGTATGTCTGTCTACTAAGTCTTCACGCACCAACTGTTCAACCGATCTTAACGAGGTATAAAGATAAGTTTCATTTTTGGAAAGGACATAAGCTACTTTTTTATCCTGGTAAATTAAGAGCTTAGACTAGAATTTCAAAAACCTAAATACACGCGGACGGAGTCGTGGGCATCATAATCAACTATGTTTATCTTGTAAAGTTATAATTTACAGTATTGTGTCTATTTTTAGTTATATTCCTGTAAAGTAATGTCCCTATTAGTTAATTATGTACGTAGGTATCTAAAATTCTGCACCTACCTTCAGTAGAAACATTTTAAAATAGTAAGTAACCGATAACAATTAAAACGATTATTTATAAGTACATAAAGTAATACCCTAAATTCCAGTCTCAGTGTGCAGTTATTTGTTTGGGCAATTCAAATTTCAGTAAACTGTTCAAGTTATTTGAAATATTATACTGTGGACACTGTGTTAAAAAACTACTCGACATTAAACTTTTGTTAATGCAAAAAAAGTCAATTTCACAAAAAATGTCAGTTACTTTGTTTATATCACTAGGGCAGTCGAAATCTGTCATATTGAAAAGTCACTTTGAAACTTCAAAGTTCATTGTTTACATCGTTAAGAAAATTTTGTGAAATACATAGCAGTAACCAGTTCTTATGTGATAAAAAGTTGTGCTAGAAAAATTGTTATGGTAGTGCGTTCGTTTTGTGCTCAAGAATGTGAGAGAAAAGAACAAATATCTCTAAATTATATATCATAATAATAAATATGAGGCTGACGGGCAATGTCAATTAAGTGTTGTCAGCTTCATGTGAAAAATTTCCATACCCATTGAAGCCATCACGCAAACGGCCTCTCAATTATTATAAAAATACTATAATGTGGACCAATAATTTCAACACAACATTTTTAGTTATTTCGCTGGCGTTTCGAAACAAAAATATTAAATCTGGTGCAAGATGCTTTTCAAGCTGTAACGGAGGCTACGTGAAGTCACATTGTACTTAAGTTCACGTTGAGAGATTGCAGAATGACGACGATGAATTAGTGAATTATAATATAGTTATTGATAGCGACAGTGACACATCATCTGACAGCAATGCATTGAAATTTTAAGATATAGAAGAACACGTCTCGACGAATCCTAATAGTTTTTTTATCTTTGTTTTATTCCATCTCCTAACATCTCCATGCCGTACTAATCTAAACGTCTGGTTTTTTTTTACCCGACTACGGCAAAGCCAAAAGGAAGGGTTATGATTTTAGCAGTCTATGTATTTACGTGTTGTAAATAATTAAGTTGCGATTTGTTTTTATAAAGAATTGTCAACACTGATTTATTATCTGTGACTATTGATGCTACAGATCTGTTGCATAAGTTTTATCTGTGGTGTCAAAACTCGAATTGTACTTTATCTTCTCTGGCTCTCTGCTTGCTCTCTGCCTCGGCGTCCCGTCGGCCATTGGTGTAACAGTGCTAATTAAAATTAAATATATTGATCCACGGAGAATCCTCTTTTATTTCCAAGATTACGTATGTATATATTTATGTATGGATGTTTGTAACCGATTTTTGTATGAGATTCTGTGTGTACTAATGTAGCGCCTAAACTGCTGGACCGATTTTGATGAATGAGGTGTCTATTGATTCGTTGTTATTATCAGGGTGACATAGGCTACATTTTATCTACGAAAAAAATCGAGAAGTCAGCTTTGCGCGGCTTTCTAGATTTTTAACCCCCGACGCAAAAACGACGGGGTGTTATAAGTTTGACGTGTCTGTGTGTGTGTGTGTGTGTGTGTGTGTGTGTGTGTGTGTCTGTGTGTCTGTGTGTCTGTGTGTCTGTGTGTCTGTGTCTGTGTCTGTCTGTCCGTCTGTTCCCCTGTAGCGCTCAGCTCAAATGCGATTTTTTTGTTTGAAAGGTGAATTAATCGAGAGTGTTTTTAGCTATGTTTGATGAAAATCGATCCAAGATGGCCGCCGCTACAAAATGGTGGATTACATATTTTTTCACAACTCCCTTAATATGGGTATCAAATGAAAGGGCTTGACTAGTAGAATAGCATTATACAAATCCAAGATGGCTGCCGCCACAAAATGGCGAATGTCGGGGGTTTTTAAATTTTTAATTTATACTTGTAAAATTAGTTTCGGATAAGAATAACAGATGTCACCACTAGCTCCTTGCCCCGCGCATTTGCCCACTAAATTATTAAGCGTAGTCGGGTTTTAGTTCACGAACTTTACTTGTATTTAGTAGATGTATTAAATAAATTATTTTATTATGAGTATAATATGTATAAAATTTAAAAAATGGGGTATAAATTATATTTAATAACGTATCTTCTTCTTTCTTGGTTATGGAAAATCTTTTTTCTATATCCTGAAACGTACCTACTTAACTTTAAATGTATAGTACTAACTACTACTACTATAGAAAAGTATTGAGCAAATTTAAAGAGACACAGATGAAAGACTAAATTGCGATTACGCAAATAATAGAATAACTATGATAATTAAAATTATTATAATTATTATAAAATTTCTTTTTCCCTAATTTAGTGTCATGTCCTTACAGTAGCAATACACACACACACACTCACAGGGGCGTCAAAAATGCTTGTCATACATTATAGTACGAGCACATCCATTGATTATTAATTTATCAATGAGAATTTCCCTCCGTCCCTCGTCCCGCAGATCATGGGAGAGCCAAGTTAATCGTGGTCTTACTATAACAATATAAGACACAGTTAAAAACTTGCTTTATAGCGTCGATGACGTTTTTATACTTTTTATTACATCCTCATACTAAAAAGAAAAACCGCTTGGTAAATGGATTTCAATGAACATGAAACCGTCAGTAGATATACTTATGAATGAACCAATAAAATCTCTTCCAAGTCAAAAGTAAAGTTGCACGAAGGTTCATTAGACTAGATATTAGTTTATAAGGTACCTAAGTAGGTAGGAGAGAACAGAAAGTTACTGTATTTCCAAACCTCATTTTCCTTTAGTTTTTTTATAAAATCCATAAAAGTGGTTTCTTAAAACTATTAACTGATAAAGAAAATGTTGACCTATATATGTTGATATTCTTTTATATAAATAAGGTTTTACACAACACACAAAAGGCGGCATTATCGCTTAGTTTTTAGCGATCTTTTTTTTTTATTCATCAACAAGTTAGCCCTTGACTGCGATCTCATCTGATGGTAAGTTACGGAGCAGTCTAAGATGGAAGTCTAAGATGGAAACGGTTTCTACGCGACATCATTCCGATTCTACAAATGACTGGACCGATTTTGCTGAAAATCTAATCGGTTTCAAAATATGCAACAATGAGTTTGAATAGTTGCTGAATCGTAGGCGATTTCATAAATGTTCCCGTGTCGAGGACGGAGCATATTATGCTCTTCAAAGAGAAGCAATAAAAAAGCAAACTTCAAATTAATTTACCTCTGCTCCGTTCTTTGGAACTTTTCACTTTGTAAGGTTGCCTAATTAGGTAAGGGTAAGTCAGGCTGTTAAAGTTATAAGCTTACCCCACCGAAAAACAAACTAACAAGGGTTGCGTAAGTCCGTATTCGTACTCGGTAGCACACCTAGACGCGTCTATAGCCCTAACAATTTTCTAAACAAATTTTTAGCTTTAATAGTGTCTGAGTTAGGGTGGCTGCGACACACAGACGGACTGGATGAAATTATAATGGCTCCTTGTTTTACTAGGACACACTAAAAGCTTTTGGTTCGTGTTGCATGTGGTTACATACCTACTTGTTATCTAAGATCGTAGATATTCTGACCCTGAATATTTTTGAGATCAGGAGTCAAGAATGAAGAAAGTGCCCTCATCAAATTGTGAATAGTGTCATCAATAGGTAGGTATATCATATAGATTATAGATGTGATAGTCATATTACTTATTACTAGTGATATTATTGACAGACAGAGTAAGCAGATAAGTACAACGCCTAGAAAAAAACGATTGGTGCTTTTGTTCACCAGTCTAGCTGCTGAGGTGTTTTAAGAGACAATACTACCTCTATTTAGTTTATATATAAACTCCCTGGTTGCATCTAGTAAAAATACCTAAATCTGCATTTAAATATACAGAGAAAAATTATCTACTAAGTATTGCCCTTATATTTCAATTACATTTTTAAAATGTACACATTACATAAACTTATTAGGGCGGTAACCCGTAGCATATCTCTCTCTCTCAGCGAAACGAAAGCCCTAGATGCATATATAGTCAAATGTTTGCTTTAGATTTGAATGTTTGGTTCATTTTGCATTACATATTATTACAGTTTTTCGATTTAGGTAGTACCTATTTAGTAAAATTTTCGAGGAGCGCAAGCTCTCAATAACCATACTGTTTCAGAACCGCTAACTATGCCTAGGTGGCTAGATCTATGGTTATGGATATTTTTTTTTTCAGCGCGCTCTAGTCCATAAATGAAATAAATACATTACTGCGCCTGCGTTAAAAAATGTTAATCAACGCAAAAGTAGAGGCAATTCTGGTGTAGTTTCAGCTAATGCTCGTGGAAAACTTCTCGTGTAGGTATGTATAGTGCTAGTGGCATCGCACTGCCTGCTTTGAGTGGCCTCGAGGACTTGGCCTCTTCATTCAGTGCGCGAGGATTAAAAATAATGAGGTGATTGACATCAGTACGTAGGTACGTACTAGAACAGATCGCGCGATTACATTATAATCACAGAGTAAGCACAGAGTACTTAATAGTTCGTAATAAGTATAATAAAAGTTAGGTGAATTTTAGTAAACAAAAATACTCAACGGATTGTGACAAAGAAGAAAGCCTTTTAATCTCCCTCTAGAAAACGGCTCATGACTATTATTATAGGAATAATATTGCATAATATTATTATAGGAAATTCAAATATTAAGTCAAGTTTATCTGTAAGTTCGTAAATATTGCCACGGGTCTCACGGATAGAATACCGACGATGGTTAGATACCGACGCGACCTGATGATAAATATGTTTAATCTTAAACCGAATATTGGATTAAGTAAGTAGTTGATTAAATTATTTTTCAGGAGGTCCCAACAACACATGAAATACGAGCCAAAAAAATTTTCTTTACCCTAGCAATTAGCATGTAGGTGTCATATTTCCTCATCGAGTAGACTACTAAGTAATATACGTCTACCGTCAATGTTTTATTAATTTAAACCATTTTAACCACGTGGCTTGTTTCACTAAATACTTATTCTGGTTAGGAGTTTGGAATTTCTATATATATATAAAATAATTTATAATTGATATCTAAACAACAAATACCGAAAACACCGATCCATATTGTTTAACCCAGAGGTTCCCAAACTTTATTTTCTCATGGACCACTTTCAAAATTTTACTAGTTCCGGTGGACCCCCTGCAGCCACATTTCTACCATATTCCCAAAACTCAAAAAAAAAATATGAAGATTAGATCTTACTATGCGTCCATCGACCAATTGCAACTATCCATAAATTACGTCGCACGTTAAGGGGGAGGGGGGACGAATTGTGACATTGTGTGACAAGGGGGTGGAAGGGGTCATACATTTTTTGATGTCACATTTCAAAATTTAATGTTGAATGGAAGCAGGCGTTACTTTGCGGAATTCCATGATATACAATGAATATAAAATTATTTTGCTATAATCCGCTAACAGTGACAAATTTGTAGGCACAACACCACACAATCTTGTAGGCACAACACCACACAATCTTGTAGGCACAACACCACACAAATTCACCACAAAACAAACTCGACGATCGTTTCGCTCCGACACCGGAGCATCTTCAGGAGATGTCGACTTCACAACGGACGATTGCAAAGTGAGTTCGTGTCGAATGAGCGGTCTTATATATACTATCCCCGCTTAGTCATCTACCCTCCTTTCTCTTTCTCTCTGGCCACGCCCCCTAAATATGTTGAGCAACGGTGAAGATGACACATTTATTTGCTCATTCAGCAATTCGACACTTCTACCGCTGTGCCCAACTATTTCCAATTGTTCCAACACGCACAGTCTTAAACTTTTACAGCATGTGTGTAAAATTTCAAATGTATGACCCTCGTCTATCCTATGTCCACTATCCAAAAGATGTTTTGCGAAATGAGATCTTTGAGGCTGGTTGTTTCTAAAGGCAGCCATATGTTCTTTATATCGAGTTACAAAATTGCGCCCAGTTTGACCAACATATATAGCACTACATTCGGGGCACTTGAGTTTGTACACACCTGACTTTTGTCCATTATTTAATTTATCTTTACCATTACAAATTCTTCTGAGCGTATTATTTGTTCTAAAAGCAGCGTGTACATCATGTGATCTAAGAGTCCTAGCAATACGCTCAGATATTGGTCCGAAATAGGTCAAACTGGTTTTATATTTATTTATTTTGTCTGATGGCGCTGGATATAGGTTTTTCTTGACCTGCACTAACTGTTGTTTTCTAAGTATATTATTTATAATATTAGGGTTATACCCTAATATTATATCCTCCAAATCTTCTAGAACTAATAACAGGACCACAGACAATGTGACAGACGTACATAATCATGTGTTTTACCCTCGCGTTAAAAATCTTTCTGACACTGTTTTTTCAAAAAACGAAATGAGACTTTTAGAAAACGGTTTAAAATATAATATGTCCACAACAACCACAAACAAAACCTTGGAAACATTAGCTGTAGATGCGGAGTTGGCTATCGTTCTTAGTAAAAAAGATACCATCGTTAAAAATATCATTGCAGATCAAATTAGAAACACTCCTACCCCCACAGTATTTAATCCAGAGATTAGAGTATTCAAATCGTTGCAAAAAACTATTAAAGACAACAATCTAGTAGTTTCAAAAGCCGACAAGGGAAACGCAGTAGTGGTTTTAAAACGCAATGACTATGAAATTAAAGTTAACGATGTCATCTCTGGGGAGGAGTTCACTCAGTTGTCCACAGATCCAACTAAACAATTTGCGGCAAAAATTAGATTAACTGTAAATAAATCTGAGTACATCTTTCCGAAAACATCATCTAAACAGAAAGTAATTGTGATGAACCCACATGCGCCAACTATGTACGGCTTGCCAAAGATCCACAAAGAAAATATTCCAATACGTCCAGTTGTTTCGTACGTTAGCGCACCGGCATATGAATTGGCTAAGCAGTTAAATAACATTATAAAATCAAAGACATCCTTTCAGCCCACATTTGCACTGAAAAATAGTATTCAGTTGGTAAATAAAATTAAAGATATGTTACTGCCGGTCCGGTGTAAATTATTATCATTAGATGTGGACAGTTTATTCACTAATGTACCAGTTAAAGAGACCATAGATATTTTGACTAAATTACTTGAAATGAAACGGCTACACCCTGGTGAAATATTAGAATTGGTAGAATTAACACAAATATGTATGCAACAAAATTATTTCAAATTCAATGATAAGTTCTACCAACAAAATGATGGGTTAGCAATGGGATCTCCTCTAAGTCCATTAATGGCAGAAATTTTTATGGATAATTTTGAAAACAAACATATTGTAAAAAATAGTAACATTCTATATTACTACAGATATGTCGATGACATCATTATATGTTGGACAGGGACAATGAGACAACTGGATGTATTTGTTGAGCAACTTAATAAAATACACCCCAAAATTACATTTAAGTCGGAAATAGAACAAAACAAGTCACTAAATTTTCTCGACTTAACTATAAGTCGTGTCAATAATAAACATCAATTTGAGATCTTCCGCAAGCCTACATATACAGACACAACCATACCCGCATCATCATGCCATCCTTGGCAACATAAACTTGCAGCTTTTCATAGTTATATACACAGATTAGTGTCCGTTCCTCTTACAAAAGACAATTATAAAAAAGAATTAAATATTATTTATCACATGGCGCGTTCAAATGGGTATAACCCTAATATTATAAATAATATACTTAGAAAACAACAGTTAGTGCAGGTCAAGAAAAACCTATATCCAGCGCCATCAGACAAAATAAATAAATATAAAACCAGTTTGACCTATTTCGGACCAATATCTGAGCGTATTGCTAGGACTCTTAGATCACATGATGTACACGCTGCTTTTAGAACAAATAATACGCTCAGAAGAATTTGTAATGGTAAAGATAAATTAAATAATGGACAAAAGTCAGGTGTGTACAAACTCAAGTGCCCCGAATGTAGTGCTATATATGTTGGTCAAACTGGGCGCAATTTTGTAACTCGATATAAAGAACATATGGCTGCCTTTAGAAACAACCAGCCTCAAAGATCTCATTTCGCAAAACATCTTTTGGATAGTGGACATAGGATAGACGAGGGTCATACATTTGAAATTTTACACACATGCTGTAAAAGTTTAAGACTGTGCGTGTTGGAACAATTGGAAATAGTTGGGCACAGCGGTAGAAGTGTCGAATTGCTGAATGAGCAAATAAATGTGTCATCTTCACCGTTGCTCAACATATTTAGGGGGCGTGGCCAGAGAGAAAGAGAAAGGAGGGTAGATGACTAAGCGGGGATAGTATATATAAGACCGCTCATTCGACACGAACTCACTTTGCAATCGTCCGTTGTGAAGTCGACATCTCCTGAAGATGCTCCGGTGTCGGAGCGAAACGATCGTCGAGTTTGTTTTGTGGTGAATTTGTGTGGTGTTGTGCCTACAAGATTGTGTGGTGTTGTGCCTACAAGATTGTGTGGTGTTGTGCCTACAAATTTGTCACTGTTAGCGGATTATAGCAAAATAATTTTATATTCATTGTATATCAAAATTTAATATTTTTAAAGTAGGTATCTACTATTAAAACATGAAATAAGAAATTTTAAAGCAAAATTTTGTTGAAAAATTGCAAAATATGTGACTTCACACCATTGTCTCACAAATGTGACCAGCTGTGACAAGACGGGGGTAAAGTTAAGCACTGAATATGGAATATACAAGTTTTTACAAGTAAAAACTTGCATATTCCATAGCTTTTTAAAATATTATCTGCCTACATTGTAAGGTGAAGTCAAGCCAATATTTTAGTTCTTCACTATCGAAATCAGATAAAAAAATTCGTGGACCCCCGCTTACGACTCGTGAACCCCCATTTTCTTGTCACGCCAACGTAGACCCCCCTCGAGTCTCCCGTGAACCCTTGGGGGTCCACCTGGATCACTTTGGGAACTACTGGTTTAACCTGTGACCAAAACAAAAGAACAGTTTTAGTGTAAATACCTACTATAAACGGAACCCTAATAGAGCGAGACAAGACTCGCACTTGTTGGATTTTTTATTGATTGTTCTCTTGTTTTGAAAATTATCGAGGTAAGTAAGTACTATACACTATACAGACTTACAGAGACATAAAACAGTTTCATCAGCAATCAATGAAATAGTGCGAAACCGATAATTGTATAGCAAAATAACGACTGATATAATTCCGAGTAATCGACGTCGTCGTCGAGCTCAAACCATTGTCATTCGCGTGACAGGCAAGGTGCGTCAGGCCGTCAGGCGTGTGGGACGTGGGTGGCTACTGGCTCCCGCGACCGACAGCCAACTTGTAGGTCATGTTATGTTGTTTCACTAAAGCCCAAATTAGACGGTTCATTTTACGAGAATTTTGCTTTCATTTTCGAGGCTTCATCGATGAGTCATCCAAAATGAACCGTCTAAACACCGACCGTTCATCGTTCACAGGCACTGTGCCATATAATAGCAAATATCGTATCGTGCATCGTTCATCGCAAAAATGAACGATGAACTAATAAATCTATTCCGTCTAATTTGGGCTTAACCGTGTCGGCGGCTTTATTTCGTATGGCCTGAGAAAGCGTGCGCCTGTAAGATATTTTAAGGTGTTTTATGATTAGTAGGTAGGCAGAACTTAGGTAGTTATTATTTTTTTTTTTTTCATTTTTATTATCATACTTACATGTAAAAGGTGCTCAGAAGTTTACGTTTTTACAATCCGGTTTATTTGTTGCCTATTCGATAACGACAGCCCTGGAACAAAATTTTTAGTGATTAATAACAAGCTGAATTTTCGTGAGCAGTGTGCTTAGTCTAAAGCGGAGCACTCGAAAACGAACTCGAAAACTATTGATCGATTTCAGAGTAAAATAGACCTAAAATGGCTTGTATTAAGGTTTGAGTTCGCCAATACATTCAGCATTGTTCGAATGCTGAATGTATTGGCGAACTCAAACCTTAATACAAGCCGTTTTAGGTCTATTTTACTCTGAAATTGATCAATAGTTTTCGAGTTCGTTTTCGAGTGCTCCGCTTTAGACTAAGCACACGGTTCGTTTCGACGAGACGATCAATTTTTTATCTATGAAAATTCTCGATGGAGGTAGCTACTTGAGTGGGGAGGTGTTAAAAATTTCGATTCGCTCGGGTGGAAAATCGTTCCACTAAAGGAGATGGCCAAAAAAGTACATTCCACGTACACAACATAATAAATATTTATTAAATATTAAAAATAGAAAGATTCATTATTACGTAGTTTTTATGCTCTCTGAACTTGTCAGTTTTTATTTCAAAATATTATGGATTACAAGATAAATTCGTCAACTTCCGCCATACTGTACCATAATGGACGTTCCTCACCATCCGTATTACCTATGTAGATCGTATCGTATCGTATCGTACAATCATATTGTGTCCCGCTCACTCGTACGACGCTGCGCGCACTTGAAGGTCACCGTTCGACTTACGAGCCGGGGGTTATACTACTTATAATTATAATGTAACAAAATATTTTTATTTATTTTCTCTAATAAATAAGTAATTATTATTACTCTTTTGTTTTATTTTGTCTTTGTAAACAACCTTTGCAATAAAAGGAACACGACCGGTAAGAAGGTGGCCTTTACCACACGAGTAGATAGGTACAGAGGGGAAGCTTCACACAAACGGCCCGCTGTAGGTACACTCACACAAACACACTCACCAACGGTTCACGGAAGCCTGCTCTGTAGGGCTATTCTCTAAAATACCATCTCGAAATCGAAGCTCACTCAAGTGAGATAACTCGCTTCGAAAGCAAACTCACTTCACCTTGGTTTGATATTCTGTAAACATCTGCTACGCACTTGCGAAGTGAAGTGAGTTTGAGTGAGAAGATCTGTACTATCGAGTTTTACAGAGTACAAATTAGCAAACTCATCTCGAATTCACTCTCGATAATTCGAAAATGCCTTTACAGAATAGCCCTGCTGTCCTCCAACCGGCTAAGTTGGATGACAAACGTGCGCATATGCGTGAGTGTACCTACAGCGGGCCGCTTGTAGAAGCTTCTCCTCTGTGCCTTTACCTTGTTTAAATGCCTATTATTACTAAAACCATATCAGTTTACCGTAATAATTCGTAACTGTTCGCTATTTTAAAGCGCCTTAAGTTTTCTAATCGTAATCGGAATTCTTTGTCGTAATCTATACTCTTAGACGTTTACGTCTAGTCTGTTGTAATGACAAGTTCGGTGAGTTTTTTATTTATAGCAATTTAATGTGCCTGTAATCACGAATTTATAACACCAAAAGTCATTGATGTACACTAAGTTCGACCGCCCATACAGAAATTGGCCATGTCCTTTGTAGGACTATATGGCCATTTCATTATACAAGTATTTATTACGCTGCATACAAAAATCAGCTGGTTATTAATAATATTCTACAGCGTCGTCCACTCCGAATATTTCCAAATAATAAGGTTATAAAAATCAGCCAAGTGCGAGTCGGGCCTCGCTCTTTCAGGGTTCCGTACATAATTATGAACAATATAATATTTTGGGTCTAAGAAATATTTAATTTCCGAGCTAGACATCGCAACAAACCGTGAAAGAAAAACCCAAAAAAATGTTCGTTTATTTTGGTCACAGCTTATAAACTATTTAATAAATCGTTGTTTTCAGTATTTGTTGTTTAAATAGAGCATATAGTACATAATATACTGAAATATCATATTCCCAACTAGTTTAGTTTTTGAGATAGCCCCCGTCACAAAAATGGTCTAAAACTGACAACTTTGATGGCCTCCCATTCCCTTATTTTTTGAGATAAAAATTAAAAAAATATATGTTTGTACTCTACTTAATGAGCTCTAAACAATGATACCCCACAAGCTAGGGTAAAGAAAAATATTTTTTTTCCGGCTCCTTTTTCATGTATGGGAGCCCCCCTGAAAAATAATTTAATTCAATTTCTAATTCAATATTTGATTTTGGGGTAACGTTTTACACTAAATAATAAAATTTCAGGTTTGTAACTCATTTCGTCTGCGAGCTAGAGACCTGTGAACGGCGGACAGACGGACAGACAGACAGACAGACAGACAGACAGACAGACAGCCGAGTGACATTAATAGGGCTCCGTTTTTACCCTTCGGGTACGGAACCCTAAAAATGATTAAACATTATTAATAACTAGCTGATTTTTTGTATGCAGCTTAGTAAATACTTGTATAATGAAATGGCTAAAATATAGTCCTACAAATTTAGTGGAACGATTTTCCACCCGAGCGAATCGAAATTTTTAACACCTCCCCACTCGATTAGCTACCTCCATCGAGAATTTTCATAAATAAAAAAGTTGTTCGTCTCGTCGAAACGAACCTGCTCACGAAAATTCAGCTTGTTATTAATCACTAAAAATTTTGTTCCAGGGCTGCCGTACCTACTATATACCTACCTCTATATATAATTAATAGCTTTAGCTACTTGTAAATTAACTTCCTCTTTTTTACTATATAGTATGATAAGTAGATTTTTCAATCCACCTACCTATACATGAAATTTTTGTATACATATACCTACTTATCATGATAAGCTGAAGTAAAATTTGGTACCTACATCTACCTTACTTTATGACAATGTCCAAATACCAGTAACAGAATTTTTCTTTAGTAGATAAGTAATTATTCTGGAAATAACAATAGTTAAGTTGATGTTCTTGTAATTAATTTTGGACTCCTGTATGGGTTATTTATTATTTAGTAGGTACGACCTAAAGGGAACCGTTAAGCTATTTATTATTAAGGCACTCAGAGGTGCGATGCCGTGCAGGCCCGCCGCTAGCTGTTTCATCGCCCGCGTGCAATACCGATTATGCCGCCCTACGACTACTTACTCTGAGTTTTGTCAAAAAAAGGATAATTAATGTTTTCTCAATATGGTGGGGGAAAAGAACAACAACTTAACGAAACATTTATTTTCATTAATTAAGTACTTATTATTTTATTTACATAAGGATGTAATTCAAATTCAAAATCATTTATTTTATGTAGTCCAAATTTTAGCACTTATGATAAGTCGTGAATCTACCACCGGTTCGGAAAGCTGATTCTGCTGAGAAGAACCGGCAAGAAACTCTGCAGTTGCTTTTTTCAAACCAAAAAATAAAACACCTTAATAATACAATTTTGTTATACAATACAATTCAGTAAATTACACTCTCTAGTCTCTCTACAAAAATTTAACTCTTCTTGCCTTTACATTTGCGAAATCTTCTATCAACTTTCTAGTATCCAAACTGTCTAAAATTTCGTGTTCAATTGAAACTATAGCTAAATAACTTAGTCTTTGCTGGAGCATTGTTGATCTTAAATAGTTTTTGATAATTTTTAATTTAGAAAACGATCTTTCACCAGATGCAACTGAAACCGGCAGTGTAAGTAATATTCTTAGCGCTATTGCTGTGTTCGGAAATGTTGAAATTAAGTCATTGGTAAAAAGATATTGTAATAGGGTTTGTGGATCATTAGACTGGTTTTCTGCAAAATGCAACTTTAATGCAATGATTTCATTAAATAAATCAATACCATCAATGTCTGATTCACTACTTGAATCATCTTTAAGTTTCAGATTTAAATCTTTACAATATTTCATTAACTCATCATTGGAGTAATTAAATAAGTTATCGCTAAAAAAGCCAAATACGTCGGTAAATGTTTTTAGCTCGCCGAATCTATCCTTTAAAGAAATTAGTGTCTGATCTAGGAGTCTAAAATAAAATTCTACTCTATATTTGATTTTGGGGTCTACTAAAACTTCATCACTGTGTTCATACTGAAACTGTGTTGATTTTTTTCTTGGACGAATTGTATTTATTGGTGGGAAATCTGTTTCTACGTTGAGTTCGTGAGCCACTTTGGAAGCTTCTGCTAACACTGTTTGAAAGTGTTCAGCTGTGCGATATTCTGTGAACTTGTCAATCAACTTATTTAACAAATTTATGCAAATTTGAGTATTCATTGTGGGGCTCTGCATCATTTTGCTCAGAGCATTAATTTCGTTTAAAATATCGAACCAAATAATTACTGAGCAAATAAATCTATAATTTTGAATGCTTAAAGCAAGCGAATGAGATTTGTGAGATGTAGTACAATCCCATTCCGATGAATTACCAGATATTTCCAGCAAAGCATCAAATATTTTTTCAAGGTTATACCGTAATGGTTTAACTGCATCGATTCTGCTGGACCATCGCGTGGCACTTAAAGCTTTTAATTTTAAATCTGGTAAATGTTTGCAAATTACCGACCACCTTTTTGTTGATGATGAAAAGAAAACATAAATTTCTTGAATTATATTAAAGAAATTCACAGTTTCATACGTAACATTTGCTGCATCGTTTACTACCAAATTAAGACTATGCGCCGAGCATGGGACGTAAAATGCGCGGTTATTGATTTCCAAAATTTTTTTTTGTAGTCCATTGTGTTTTCCACGCATATTAGAACCATTATCATAACCTTGACCGCGTAAATTTTGAATGTCGAGATTTAATTGTGAAAATAAATCCAAAACAAAATTTAATAGACCTTCACCTGTGGAGCTGGTGATCGGACAGAAACCAATGAAATTTTCACATATCTCAACATTTTTTGTATCATTATTTAAAATAACATGCCTAAGTACAACTGTTATTTGCTCTGTATGACTTACATCTGGTGTGCAATCCAATATAATGGAGAAATATTTTGATTTCCTAACTTTGTTCAATATATAATTTTTTATGGTCGTGCCGAGCAACTCAATTATTTCATTCTGAATTTGATCTCCTAAATAGTGAGTCATACGACTTGAATCTGATTTCGAGGATTGAATTCTGTGAATATGTTCCCGCATGACTGAATCAAAGGATGCTATCATTTCGATTGCTTTTAGAAAATTACCGTTATCATATTCATATAATGTTTTTGACGACCCTCGAAAAGCCAGACACTGACGAGATAAAAACTTGATTACGCCTATGATTCTTTCTAATACATCACACCATTGTTTTTTTTCCGATTCTAATAGTCTCAGTTGCATCTGATTTACAGTAGTTTTATTTTTTAACATATTATTCAATTGTACCCAAGATTTAACATTTTCACTATGGGAAACACTTGTTTCATGTCTTTTCAATGTTAATGATAAATGTTGCCAATCAGAAAAACCGTTCAAAGCAGACAAACTACTAACAGATTTACTAAATATTTTACAACAAAAACAATAGACTGAATCCTTCGAAATAGAGTAAACAAGCCATTCTCTGTTAATTTTTTCTCCATTGGGAAGATTTCTATAATAATAATTGTCCGTAAATTTTCGTCCGTGGTCATTTATAGGAAAGTTGCAGTTGGACGCTTGTACGGGACCACGATTAACCAAAATATTAACAAGATCATTAGTCATACTGGCAGGCCACAAACCGGGATCATCACCACAATCTAAATTGCTGCATATTACTGATGACGATAAACTGCTTACAGGTTCTTCAATAGCACATTCTCTTGTTTTACTTGACGATCCTTCCGCAGAACATATATCTTTTTCTTCAGTTACGTCCGTAGCTTCTTGATTTGTTAAAGCTACCTCAATATCTTCTTGACATTCCGTTTCCTTTTTTTCTGGTTTGCTTAAAAATTTCAGTAAAGAACCCGCCATTTCTTCTTTGTGTACCTCTTTTTTTCGTTTTTGCTGTCGAAATTGCGCTCCCGAAAGTTTTTTCCTTTTCTGCGGTTCCTGAAATTAAATCATACTAATATTATAAATGCGAAAGTGTGTTTGTTGGTTTGTCTTTCAATCACACTGCAACAGGCAACGGATGGACATGATTTTTTGCATGGGTATAGTTGAGGACCTGGAGAGTGACATAGGCTACCTTTTATCCCGGAAAATCAAAAAGTTCCCGAAAGATACTAAAAACTAAATCCACGCAGACGAAGTCGCGGGCATCATCTAGTGTAAGATATTTTTTTAACTTTTTTTTTTTGATACAATAATATGCCGGAAAAGTTCAAACAAATAGGATTCGAACCCACGCAGGCCTGTGTCACTCCGCGTGTAGGTATTAAAAACATACCTACAGGCGGCGGGCCTCGCGCAAGGGTCAATCTAGCAGGCTACCGCAAGCGAGAGAGACAACGACACACGCGCGTAACCACGTATAACCTATTATGAACCGTAGTCCAGTGAGTTAAGGCCCATATTCCTTCAAAAAAAAATTGGTAGGTACGTAAATGAACACGTGCTCGACTGGAACGCGAGCTAAATTAAATCATATTGTTTATCAGATTGAGTACATATTTCTTTGAAAACCATTGCGAAGTAAGCCTTCTGTACCTTTAGGTACTAGTTATTATTCTGTGACCCACGTAATATTTTCTGCAATAAGTTCATTTCAATCATAACATGACCTATTCCATCATTTTCAAAATCCTACTAATCCTACTAACATTATAAATGCGAAAGTTTCTGAGGATGGAAGTATGGATGGATGTTAGTTACTTTTTAGCGCGGCAACGAACTTACCAATTGGCTGAAACTTGGAATGGAGATAGCTCATACTCAGGATTAACACATAGGCTACTTTTTATCCCGGAAAATTAAAGAATTCCCGCGGGAACCAAAAAACCTTAATCCACGCAGACGAAGTCGTGGGCATCATCTAGTTTTAATAATAAAGACAAATTTTGTCTACTAAAACGTATATTATTCAAGAATTAAAAGCTCTTATTTATTGTTCCTTGAATAGTACCAAATTATTGTGATACGTCTCTATAGAAACGTAGGTTAGTACTTACCATAATGACGATTCCTTTGCACTTCTGTTATACTGATGGATGATTGAATAATTATAATCACAAGACACTAGACAAGTTTAAATATCAATAAAATTAAGTCGAAACCCACCTCAAAAGGACTTTATCAAAATAATTTGCAATTTATGTGCCATCGTTATTATTTACCTAGCGCTGTTACGATAGCGCTGTTCGAACTTCGAATGCGTACAAGTATACCTAGGTATTGCCTAGGTACATAACCTAACAGTTGTGAAGGAAGCTCAAAGGGGGGGGACATCGCCAGTCCTGTTTTTCATAGAAATAGAATGACAGACGACGTTTGGTATTGCATCTTAGTTTTAACGGATGCCAATAGATGGCGGTGTTAACGACATTCAGTCTGATTTTTTCCATGATAGGGATGGTGGAGTGAGTTTATGACAATGACTTGAATTACGTGACGAGTCGCTCGATTTGCCGCCCCCAGGGTGTGCCGCCCGCGTGCGGTGCACGCTTTGCACGCCCGCTTACGGCGGGCCTGATGCCGTGTTAAAGTCAACGCTGAATAAAAGCTTTACAAGTACCTACATAACAACTTGTTCGTGTTGCCGATGTACCTACATACTTAGTAATGCAACTTATAATGCGTAGATATAACATTTTTCACATAGTTTTGTCGTATCTGTATAAGATTTTAACCACTAAAAATAATTGGATAACAATTAAATTGGAATGATTAAGAAAGAAGATTTACGAAATCATTTCTCATGAGTGCCAAAATGGCAGTTTTTTGTAAGTTGGATGTCCTCCTCCGTAACTCTTATCGTAAATTTTGAAAAATTTCTTTAATAGGTATAAAATGATAATATCCAAAATTATCACGATTATCGTAAGATAAATATATCAACTAAGATAATGTCTAACCGACCGACGCGACGCGACGGTGAACTGGTTGGCGCAAACACTATAGAAATAGTACGGCAGCCCGGGAATAATTTTTTTTGTGATTAATAACAAGCTGAATTTTCGTGAGTAGGTTCGTTTCGACGAGACAAACAAGTTTGTTATCTATGAAAATTCTCGATGGAGGTAGCTACTCAAGTGGGGAGGTGTTAAACATTTCGATTCGCTCGGGTGGGAAATCGTTCCACTAAATTTGTAGGACTATGTAGCCATTTCATTTTACAAGTATTTACTAATCTGCATACAAAAAATCAGCTAGTTATTAATAATTTTTAATCATTTTTGTAACCTCATAATTTGGAAATATTCGGAGTGGAGGACGTTGTAGAATATCTATCTTCTATCTATTAATATAATAAAACTGTAACAGATCCAATTCTGTACATTGAAGATATTTTGAAAATTTTTATTGGAGGGCATTCTATAATCGATACTGAAGCCAAAACTGCATTTTGTTTCATTTTTGTCTGTCTGTCTGTCTGTCTGTATCTTGGCCGCGCATCACGCCGAAACTACTGAATGGATTCAAATGAAACTTGGTACGATTTGAGTTTATACTCCGAGGTAGGACATAGGGTACTTTTTATCCCGGAATTTAGCACGGTTCCCTTGGGAGAGAGGATGAAAGTTAAAACGTGTATTTAGCTGTAATTCATTAACGCGTTGTTCGATTTCACTCATTCTTTTTTTGTTAGAAAGGTAGTGCTTTATATATTGTCCTGTAAATATTTCAAGGTCATAGGTTTTTTAGTTCAGAAATGACAGACATTTATTGGGTTCAAATAACTTGGGACCCGGATGTTTGTACGTACGGCTTATTTTAAACTGGCGTGCGTTTAAATTTATGTTTGTCGGCCTGTCTATTTGTTCCAGTTTAGTACAAGTATTTATTACGCTGCATACAAAAATCAGCTGGTTATCTATACATATAATAAAATCGTAGAATTGCCGTATCTGTACATTGAAGATTTTTGCAAAATAATAACTAGGGGATGTTAGGGATAAGTAATAGAACGTAAAAAAGCTATTTTTGAAATTTTTGTCTGTTTGTCTGTTTGTCTGTTTATCTGTTTGTCTGTTTGTCTGTATGTTTGTGCGCGCATCACGTAAAAACTACTGAATGGATTGAAATGAAACTCGGCATGATTTAAGTTAATACTATGGAGTAACATATAGGATACTTTTTATCCCGAAATTCAGCACGGTTCCCTTGGGAGAGGGGATGAAAGGCAAAATGTGTACTTAGCTGTAATTCGTTAACGGGTGGTCCGATTTCATTCATTCTTTTTTTGTTAGAAAGTAGATACTTTAAAGACTACAGGCTAATCTCCGAAAGGCTGGACCGATTTTGATGGGACTTTCACTGGCGGATGTTTACATTTTGATGTACCTAAACATCCGCCAATGAACTTTTAACAGTTTTTAGCAAGGTTTAAGCTCAAAGGAGCATAGGAAAAACAAAATGATTCCCACGTGATTATTAAAATCAATATCCACGCGAACGAAGTCGCGGGTATCCGCTCGTTAATAATATTCTACAGCGTCGTCCACTCCGAATATTTCCAAATAATAAGGTTATAAAAATGATTAAACATTATTAATAACTAGCTGATTTTTTGTATGCAGCTTAGTAAATACTTGTATAATGAAATGGCTAAAATATAGTCCTACAAATTTAGTGGAACGATTTTCCACCCGAGCGAATCGAAATTTTTAACACCTCCCCACTCGACTAGCTACCTCCATCGAGAATTGTCATGGATAAAAAACTTGTTCGTCTCGTCGAAACGAACCTACTCACGAAAATTCAGCTTGTTATTAATCACTAAAAAATTTGTTCCAGGGCTGCCGTACTAAGAGGTTACAATACAGGAGGATATAAGTATAATAGATCATTTTGTTACCATGTTAGGAATTATCTCTTGAATAGAAGATCCGTGTGTAGGCGCAAATTTATCAAGATTTATTAAAGAATAAGATGTTTACAATTCTGTCAGAATCCTGAACATAGGTACTTACATCTATCTGACGATCGATATTACTCCCCGCAAAATAATAATCACAAGCAGGATAATGATTCTGAGTGGTGAATTCGTTTGAATAAGTTATGATGTTCAACCATAATGGCATGCAACAATTCCCCGTTCAAGGATTGTGCTCGACAGAGCTGTAGCTTACGAGAAATGGGTTTGACTTGCAATATTCAGTTGCGATTCCGCTGAATATGTAACTGGTGCGTTATAAATAGCATTTAGACTCGATTGGATCCGCCCGTGCTCATGTGTAGAACAGACCAATCCATTATCTTACCGCAACTAATAAAAACTGAAAGGAATTTCAGTGTTACTCACTGCCCGTACATCTGTTGATGTTAACGGATACAGGTACCTATCACTTACATGTAGAGCAGCTTGATATACAGACATGCTCAGCAATGAATTGAAACAAATCAGGCCTTGTTTGTTCGATACAACATCACTTAAGTGCCGTTCATGATATTATCAAGGTTGTAATTGCAGACCGTATAAATTTTAATAAGTAGCTAACTAGCTACTTACATGAGATCGATGTAACTGAAGTAGGTAAAAATATACATACGTTTAAGATAACACTAATTAAACTAACTTGCCTTACAAATTGTTCAAAAAGGAAATAAAGTTAAACAAGGGGAAAATCGAGGAAAAGTACGATACGTTAAATACGTATTGGCATTTGGCCTTTAACGAGCAGAAAATAAGGAAAAATATAACAAGAAATACCTACCTACGTAGATATTAACAAGCATCGAAACACATTCCAACATCAGCATTATTGTTATTTTAGGCTATGTTTAACCTGTTTATAGAATCAATATTAGGTTTCCTATGTTTTCAAATTACTAAATGTTTATTTAAGCTCTGAATTATAAGCTTCTGCGTCGACGTGAAGTGTGAATAGCTTCTGTACAGGCACGTTTGCTTAGTCACAAAAGCTCCATTGGCAGTCCTGAGTCCATCAACTCTAAATAATTACGCTCACCTATCCAACTAATGAAAATTTTAAACAGAATTTTATATTATTTAGCAATTAGCTGTTTACCAGTGTAGGGTTTCCGTAGTTCTGGATCTGCTACGTACTAGTTCAGAAGCTTCTAATACATCTATAATCTATCTATCTATAATATAATAAAACTGTAACAGATCCAATTCTGTACATTGAAGATATTTTGAAAATTTTTATCGGAGGGCACTCTATAATCGATACTGAAGCCAAAACTGCAATTTTTTTCATTTTTGTCTGTCTGTCTGTCTGTCTGTCTGTCTGTCTGTCTGTCTGTCTGTCTGTCTGTCTGTCTGTCTGTCTGTATCTTGGCCGCGCATCACGCCGAAACTACTGAATGGATTTAAATGAAACTTGGTACGATTTGAGTTTATACTCCGAGGTAGGACATAGGATACTTTTTATCCCGAAATTCAGCACGGTTCCCTTGGGAGAGGGGATGAAAGTTAAAACGCGTATTTAGCTGTAATTCATTAACGCGTTGTTTGATTTCTCTTATTCTTTTTTTGTTAGAAAGGTAGTACTTTATATATTGTCCCGGAAATATTTCAAGGTCATAAGTTTTTTAGTTTCGAAATGACAGACATTACAACCCTCAGGATTGGGTTCAAATAACTTGGGAACCGGATCTTTGAACGTACGGCTTATTTTAAACTGGTGTGCGTTTAAATTTATGTTTGTCGATCAGTCTATTAGTTCCAGCTGATTTCCGAAACGGCTGGATCGATTTTGACGGAACTTTCAATGGCAGATAGATGATGTTATAAGGAGTAACTTAGGCTACATTTAGTTTGGGTACATAAAATAATTATGGGATCCGATCCGATCCTATATAAATCCTATAAACACGCGAACGAAGTCGCGGGGGTCAGCTAGTAATATAATAAAACTGTAACAGATCCAATTCTGTACATTGAAGATATTTTGAAAATTTTTATTGGAGAGCACTCTATAATCGATACTGAAGCCAAAACTGCAATTGTTTTCATTTTTGTCTGTCTGTCTGTCTGTATCTTGGCCGCGCATCACACCGAAACTACTGAATGGATTCGAATGAAACTTGGTACGATTTAAGTTTATACTCCGAGGTAGGATATAGGATACTTTTTATCCCGAAATTCAGCACGGTTCCCTTGGGAGAGGGGATGAAAGTTAAAACGTGTATTTAGCTGTAATTCATTAACGGGTAGTTCGATTAAACTCATACCTTTTTTGTTAAAAAGGTAGTAGGTACTTTAAGTATTGTCCCGTAAATATTTCAAGGTTATATGTTTTTTAGTTCAGAAATGACAAACATTTATTGGGTTCAAATAACTTGGGACCTGGATCTTTGAACGTTTAAATTTATGTTTGTCGATTTATCTATTTGTTGCAGCTAATTTCCGAAACAGCTGGATTGATTTTGACGGAACTTTCCATGGCAGATAGGTGATGTTATAAGGAGTAAATTAGACTACATTTAGTTTAGGTACAAAAAAGGATTATGGGATCCAATCCGATCCTATATAAAAACCTATAAACACGCGGACGAAGTCGCGGGGGTCAGCTAGTATTGCATATAAATTAAACAGCACCTAATGACATTAGGTTGGTGTCTAGTGAAAACAATGAGCCAATGAATCTAGAGTTATTTCGTAACGCCAATTTGCAGCTGAATTTTCAAAACCTAGGATTATATGCGGAGTTGGAGGACTAAACTCATTGCATTTGCCATTAAACCAAGATAACACGTGATGCCTTCGAGGTTATTTCAGCTAAAAGTAGGTTTACACGAAGCCACCACTGAGTGCCAGTCCTATTGGCAACCAGCGCTGGCTTCATATTGGCCTCATGTAAACATTTTTTCAAAGCTCCTTTTTCATGTATTGGAAAATAATTTAATTGAATTTCTAATTCAATAATCAGTTTTGGCTCAACATTATAACTACACTAAATATCCAAACTTCAGGTCTATAACTCATTCCATCTACAAGCTGGAGATCCGTGACATACGAACTGACAGACAGACAAACAACAGAGTGACATTAATAGGGCGCCATTTTGACATTTGTGTACGGAACCCTAACACTGTTGATAATAGCGACTATTTAATGTTTAATATGTGTTTAATACATTAAATAAACAGCACAGTGACAGCTTCCTTGAGATGTACCTACTAAAGTTTTTTAATCCCGGAAAATAAAGAAGCTCCCTTACGTTCTTGAAAAACCTAAATCCATGCGAACGAAATCACGGGAATCAGCTAGTGTTATATTGATAAGAGACAAATACCTACTTCATTGAAAATTTCGTCAACAGCTTTCCATGATTGGATTTTGATTGAGTATTTAACTCACTCGAATCTATTTACTGTTGGCGCTTTGTAGGTAGATACTCGTTATTCGTAGATAGGTATAGTGTGGTTTCTGATTGTGGCTCGGATTTTATTTTCGTGTTGTGGTTACTGCGATACTTCAACCGGTAGCAGGGTTTATCATACAAGGTATCCTCATGCGGGTAGACTTTCCGTAAATACATAGATGTACCTACATATAACGAACAGAAACCGGCCAATTCTAATTATTATAATGAATTTATATTAATTTGCCATCATCTTTTTAGGATTCCGTAGTAAACAAGGAACCCTTATAGTTTCGCCATGTCCGTCCGTCTGTCTGTCTGTCTGTCCGTCCTCGCTTGATCTCAGAGACTATTAGTGTTAGAAATCTGTAATTTGGCATGGGTATAAATATTAATCACGCCGACAAAGTGGTGAAATAAAATTTTGATAAATATTTTTTTAGGGTAGCTCCCCTACATGTAAAGTGGGAATGAATATTTTTTTCTCGTCTACCCCATAGTGTGGGGTATCGTTGAATAGGTCTTTTAAAAATATTGTGGGTGTGGGAACATCATTTTTCGATTTCTAGATCCGTTTGTAAAATATGATGTTTTAAAGTGCTAATTTTTATTAGAGTCAAGTGTCGTCCCCTCCTCTATCAGCCAAATGGCAGTATATAAGAACTTGAAAAAATTCACAGCAGTAGGATATATAATCAATTTTAAAGGAAAACTATCATGGCTAAGTAGGGTTCACAGGTTAAGGAGTTATATCTGTTTTTCGAGGGTTGTGACTACGGAACCCTACACTGCGTGTGGCCCGCCACGCACTTGGCCGGTTTTTATTCTTCGGCGCGGCGTTAATTTTTGACGTGAATACGGGACATGGGTGTATGTAATTCTTGCTATTTAGAGTTATTTAGATATAAAATCTTCTGAAAGCTATAAAATTACCGGTTCCGCACTATTATAGTGATTATTATACTTAAGTATCTATGGTTGTCTCGACTCTCGTCTGTAAATTGTAATTTATAGGTACCTAGGTATATATACCTACATACGTATACTATGGTATATCGAGATGATGCCGGTTATTACAGCCCGTTTGTCCTAAAACTTCATCATTAAAATATGTGGGCAATTTCGAAATTCCTTAATGTCCGGGGACCAGTAGACGAGTATAAATTAAAAGTTAAATTAACTTACCCTGTTCATAAAATAACGGAGCAAGTTGAATGAATGCGAGTCAGGTCTACACGCGTAGCCCTTAACAAATAGAATCGTGTCTCTACATTGTGCATTGGTCTCACAATACGACTACATTTATGTAATGGTTAACTTCTTTTAAGATCGTTAGGTATATATCTGTGATAGCTAAAGTTCATTTGAAATTAATAACCTATCTAATCCAAAAGTTACAGATTGTTGAAGGTACAAAGAGCGTATCAATAATAATAAAATCCACGTATCGCAATTTCAGTCTATTTTTAACCCCCGACGCAAAAACGAGGGGGTTTTATAAGTTTGACGTGTCTATGTGTGTGTGTGTATGTGTGTGTCTGTCTATTCCCCTGTGGCGCTCAAACGGGTGGACCGATTTGAATGCGGTTTTTTGGTTGAAAGGCGAATTAGTCGAGTTAGTGTTGTTAGCTATGTTTGAAGAAAATCCTTCCAAGATGGCCACTGCCACAAAATGGCGAATGTCGGGGGTTCTTTTAATTTTTAATTTATACTTGTACCAATAATAATTATTGGTGAACACTATATAAGTACATTATTACATATCCGGATTAAATAGTTGACCTTCAATCTGTAGATTTTGGATTTCTAATTTTTCTGCTATTTAAGAGGATGGGGAGTTTATGATTTTAGATAGAGTTTACATAGAGTAGCGAAATCTTAACCAGCAGCGGAGCGAGTTTGCATTTAATATTAGACCCTACAGCACTACCTACTCGTAGTCGTAACTACATACTTATGATCAACTTAGGGTAATGAGCTAACCGTGTTTTGTTACAGCACTAAATCTATACTATCTATACTAATAAATAAAATTGAAGTGTCTGTCTGTAATTTCGAAATAACTACCACATATTAAGCTCATATGGTTATTTGAACGATACCATAACCGAATCACACGTTTTTAAAATTTTTGTCTGTCTGTCTGTCTGTTTGAACGGGCTAATCTTCGGAACGGCTGAACCGATTTTGACGGGACTTTCACAGACAAGTAGAGGATTAACCAAGGAGTAACATAGGCTACTTTTTTAACCGACTTTCAAAAAAGGAGTTGTGTTGAAATCAGTAAGTACCTATGTTAAAAAACGCCCTGATAGGTATTTTCGCTGCGCGCGACGGCCGACGCTCGCGCTGCACGGAACTCCCCGCGCCGCGCCGCGCGCCCCTGCGCCCTGCGCCCGCCGTACGCGGTACCGCGGTACGCCGCCGCGCGGCGGGGGGCGGGTGGACCAGAAATCTACTTATCCCTCAGGATTTGTGAAAAACCGAAATTCACGCGGGCGAAGCCGCGGGCAAAAGCTAGTTGAAAATAATTATTATAATCAGTAGGTATACCTTGTAGGTGCCTACTGCTGAAAGAAAATTCAACATTCAATGAATCATGCTTCTAATGCGATGACTACTTAGTGGGTACATGAAAACGTACTATGTGGATATGAAACATTATGGAGTTCCGTACATCGTTGCTTAAAACAGTTTGGAATTACATAATCTATACTAATAAATAAAATTGAAGTGTCTGTCTGTAATATCCAAATAACTACCTCATATTAAGCTCATATGGTTATTTGAACGCTACCATAACCGAATCACATGTTTTTAAAATTTTTGTCTGTCTGTCTGTCTGTCTGTCTGTCTGTCTGTCTGTCTGTCTGTCTGTCTGTTTGAACGGGCTAATCTTCGGAACGGCTGAACCGATTTTGACGGGACTTTCACATACAAGTAGAGAATTAACCAGGGAGTAACATAGGCTACTTTTTTAACCGACTTTCAAAAAAGGAGTAGTAGTGTTTTTCTACCTATGTACACCGATATCTCCGAGATTTCTGAACCGATTTGCGTAATTTTTTTTTTAATCGATAGAGAAACATTGCGACCCTGTTCTATAAAAAATTTGGATTCCAACTACTCAATCCTGATGCTGTAGAGGACCTGATCCCCAAAACTAATGGGATTTAGGAACTGTCGGTTATTTAAATTGATATTGGGGGTGCCAATTAAAGACTTTATCGTTGAATGAACTCGAGTAGGTACATATCCAACTCCTCAACCCTGATGCTGTAAGGAATTGTATTCCGAAATCGTGGGAATCCCACGGGATTTTTCCGTTTTGCGGACGAGTTTCTAGAGATAAGCTACTTTTTGTTCTGGAAAATCAAAAGTTCCCACGGGATTTTTAAAAACCTAAATCCACACGGGCGAAGCCGTGGGCATCATCTAGTATTATAATAAATTCATTTAAGTATTTATAGAAATAATTTATATAAACTATCGTACAACCATTTATAAAATTCAAAACGTATAATGATTTTATTTTCAAAATATAGATAAATATAGAGATATAATAAGGCCCAATTTATACCGCCGCGGAATGGAATGGAAGCGAATTTTTTGTACAAAGCATTGTGAACTTTATGTCAATTGTATAACATACAAAATAGTAGCTATAGGGAAATTCTCGAGAATGCGCGAGAATTCCCCGGAAGACGCGCGACCTTTTTTGGCTCCTTATTAATTTGTATGTTATGCAATTGACATAAAGTTCATTTAGCTATGTACAATTTCGTTGAAAAAAGTCGCTTCCATTCCATTTCGCCGCGGTGTAAATTGACGCTAATTGTCCTAATATTTTGATTGTTCAACAATTTAATTCGGTATCTATAAGCTGAACTGAGGCTTAACTTTAGGGATAACGTCATAACTAATGCCATGCATAACGAATTAAGTAATGTTAACTTGAAACGGCACACTCGAGGCTCGTAGAGACAAACGTGCCGTGAAGCTTAAATTACATAAATGTGCCATAAAGACATAAATGTTTAATTTTTATGAAAAGATTCTACTGAAATAAGAAAATAATGGTAGAATTGTGTTTTTACAGTGGCAGTTCGTACGAGGGCCAATGGCAGAACGGCAAACGGCACGGCCTCGGCGTGGAGTCGCGCGACCGCTGGCTGTACCGCGGGGAGTGGACGCAGGGCTACAAGGGCCGCTACGGCGTGCGGCAGAGCAGCACCAGCAACGCCAAGTACGAGGGCACGTGGGCGAACGGGCTCCAAGACGGATACGGCTCCGAAACATATGCGGATGGCGGTAAGCATCCACTCGCAACAGTCAACACAAACAATTCTAAACCACAATGCTTTACTTCATCATCATCATCATCATGATCAACCCACTACAGAGCACGGGTCTCCTCTCAGAGTGAGAAGGGTTTTGGCCATAGTCTACCACGCTGGCCAAGCGGATTGGCAGACTTCACACACCTTTGAGAACGTTATGGAGAACTCTCAGGCGTGCAGGTTTGCTCACGATGTTTTCCTTCACCGTTAAAGCAAGTGATATTTAAATACTTAAAACGCACATAACTCCGAAAAGTTAGAGGTGCGTGCCCGGGATCGAACCCACGACCTCCGATTAGAAGTCGGTCGTCCTAACCACTAGGCTATCACAGCTTTTTTTTAATGCTTTACTTACCTACATATTATTACGGTGAATTCCGAAAGGTCATCGGTTAGCTACCTATACAATGGCTATTGTATTACAGGTACCACTAGGTATTGTAGGAAATTGGAAGGCAAATAGCAATAGTTATGTTTACATGTGCAGTGAGTCCTCAACTGACGATCAAAGTTAATAACCTATCCGAAATCTACGGATTGAAGGTCGAAAATTTAATCCAGATAAGTATTAAAGCTTGTTGATAACTACTTATTGAGATTGCAATCAGTTTAACTAATTGTTATTACAATATACAGTTTTTACTACATTATCTGGATTAGATTTTTTTACCTTCAATCTGTAGCTTTGGAATAAGGTTATTAATTTCAGCCGAAAGTTATTTGATTACCTATATCCGGTTATCCGCCTCCAATATAAGAACCGACTCATACCTATCTACTCGCGCCTACCATTGGCTCAGCGCAATCGCTAAACAAACTATATCTCAACCAGGTTATTTCTGCGCGGATTTATCGTTCGACACCTCATCCAAAGTTTTAAACATTGAGAACAAATAGCAAATGAATTATATAAACTTTTCGCAAAAATACAATGCTCTGTTTTCATATAATACCATTTTTATCGTTATAATGCAAACGAATAGGTAAGTACAGAGTCTTAATTTATTGAAGCCGCCGTTTTCTGCATAATATCATCAGTCATCACAAAATAGCAACGTCTGTCGGTTTTATAATAAGTTACCCAATATTTGAGCAGATGGTAGAGATTTGATGATTTTACAAACGGCAGCCCTACTAGATTCATTGCCAAATTTTTTAAATACCGACAAAAATACTTCGGTTTACATGACCATGACGCTCTCATCTCATACCTATAGTCTCAGCATATTAGATTGTTTCAATCAAAGCAATTAACTCTAGAGCTTTAATAAAAATCATTGGCACGGCTTTCTGGTACGCTATTTATAGAGCACCTATGCGGTAATACTAATCTATACGAAAACTGTCACCCGGTTGCTTGTTTGATAATATCTGGCTACTAATTTATCTATGGATACATTTAAGAATTAATAAACAATGGAAAAAAACCTTTACATTCTTTCTAGTTATACAGTCTAATGGTATAGGTACCTATCTAATTTAGAATCTGAATTCGATTTATAATTGGGTCAATTACTTTAATACCTAAGAATCTGAATGATTGAGTTCGGATTTCAGGTTCTGTTGTAAGATTCGGTCAAGTAGGTACCTATAGTTAACAAGCTAGACCGTATCTTTTTCCTGAAGTGGTCGCATAGGTAGTAATACCACAAGTCTATCACATATCTAGCATACCTATATCTACTACAAGTTTCTGATATAATTTATTGTAAAAGTCGTATATATAGGTAGGTATAGCGAAATAAAGGATTATTAACTTCAAAGTTTTAAAATGTTCAGGTTTATCCATTACAAAACAAACATTGAAGATTATTATTCTTTGGAAGCATAAATGTTTCTCGAAGAGAGCTTTTAAATCCGTCTGCACCGCTGCCTTCGCTCGCATCGGCTTAATAATAGCGTGCACATGAATATCACCTAATGACCTATATTATGATTGCGTGAACTAAAAAGAAACTCCCCTGCTTTGCGCAACGCAGAGTCGGGAAGCGTGAGGAAAATCTTTAAATGTCATATTAAAATACAAGCGGAAACCCGCGACTTCGTTCGCATGGATATTGAGTTTTAAACATCCCGTGGTATGTATATCATTATGTCTTTCCTAAGCTCCTTTGAGCTCATACCTTGCTAAAAACTGTTAAAAGTTCACTGGCGGATGTTTAGGTAGATCAAAATGTAAACATCCGCCAGTGAAAGTCCCATCAAAATCGATCCAGCCTTTGAGAGATTAGCCAGTAATCTTTAAAGTATTTCCTTTCTAACAAAAAAAGAATGAATGAAATCGGACCACCCGTTAATGAATTACAGCTAAGTATACATTTTGACTTTCATCCCCTCTCTCAAGGAAATCGTGGGACCACCCGTTAATGAATTACAGCTAAGTACACATTTTGACTTTCATCCCCTCTCTCAAGGGAACCGTGCTGAATTTCGGGATAAAAAGTATCCTATATGTTACTCCGTAGTATGAACTTAAATCATGCCAAGTTTAATTTCGATCCAGTAGTTTTAGCGTGATGTGCGCACAAACATACAGACAAACAGATAAACAGACAAAAATTTCCAAAATAGCTTTTTTACGTTCTATTACTTATCCCTAACATCCCCCAGTTATTGTTTTGCAAAAATCTTTTATACAGATACGGCAAGTCTACGATTTTATTATACGCAATACGCATAGATTATTTATTATTATTATTAGTCACCTTGGTGTTAAATGTTAATATACAAGTTTTAAAATGTTTTACATCAATTAAGTATATTGTTTTGTTGCAAACGAAAAATAGTTTTAAATAAATAATAGTTTAAAAAAACTAAAAAACACGCTTTTTATAGAAAACCAAACTAAAAAATAGAAAATAAATTTTAATAAATATAAATTAATAATAGTGTGCATATGAAAAAATGTATTTTATTTAAAAAAAACGTGGGGTGCATGGGTGTATAGAGGATTATCATTTCGATAATATCTTAAAATCACCCCACGCTTTTTTTAAATAAAATACATTTTTTCATATGCACACTATTATTAATTTATATTTATTAAAATTTATTTTCTATTTTTTAGTTTGGTTTTCTATAAAAAGCGTGTTTTTTAGTTTTTTTAAACTATTATTTATTTTCTACTTTTTAGTTTGGTTGATTTATAAAACACTAAAAAAATCATGTCACTTAAAATACAACAGATATTAATTATTAATAAATTATTTTATTTGTTTTTTATTGTAAATCGTACATTAGGATTAAAGTAAATAAGTACTAATTAATAATACTATTATTTTGTTTTAATATTGTTTTATCTTCGCATTCGTGCGTTTTGTGCTTAGATTTTAGTTGTGTGTGACATCTATTTTGTTTACCTTAGTTACAGTTAGTTACCGTACGGTTAGTTATTTCAATGGGTTCCTGGATGGATTGAAAACACAATTACCGGGTAGGTAAAGGTAACCTACCGGGTCTCGGTAGGCGGCGCTGATGTCGGTATGTCACGGGGCAGGACGAAGTCTGCCGGGTCCACTAGTTCAATATAATAGTTAACTTATTCAAAGTTGGCAACGATGACAAAGGAGTATTATATAAAAATATCACGAGTAATATTTTCAAAACGCAAAAACTCTTCTAATACCTATAACGTGAAACAAAATTTGTAAACTACAGTCGACTTTCAATAATTTGAAACTCAAGGGACAAAGAAAAATATCACATTACCAAGAGTTCAAAATAAGAGTTAAGCCTTCAGTCTATCATTGTCCAATTAATTTTCGATAGTGGTGAGAGATGAGAAGTAGGCACCTAACCGTCACTTCTCACTCACTTTAACATTTGAAGAAAGACTGAAATATGAACTGCAAATGACTCTTGTCTCATTATCTCATTTATGTAAACAATCGATAGGTCTGTGCATGATAAACACTTCAAATTATAGAGAGTAGATACGGAAGCCCGGACTTCAAATTATTGAATGTTGGCGGGCAAGATTTAACTTCAAATTACCTATAGTCAAACTTTTAATTATCTGCAGTAATCTGACGTTTCCTAATGTCATTTCGTAAAATAATGTTGCCAACCCCATTTCTATAGTGATGTGATACGTTCAATTCATTCAATTTCATTCACAAAAGTTTCGTTCAAAGTTACTCTTTCATTATCATCATAATTTTATTTATCTATTAAGTAAATCGATGGCTCCTACGTATAAAAGCCAAATTAACAATTTTGTCATCTTGACTTTTTGTGGCAAACGCATCCTATTGGTACAATTAATTATATGAGCTTTAATTGAAAAAAAAAAGTAAGAAGTACTATTTCTATTGCAATAACAGCCTATGTGTGTTGACGATATCTGTCATAGTTAACATGCTAAGTTGCTACTGCCCTTTTATTACAAAAAAAAAAAAAAAATTTTTAAAAGAATACCTACTAGTTATTCAGAAAAAAATATATTTAACATTATAATAACATATTTACATATTTTTGGAATCTACTTACAATTTTCTAGATGATTTTGACCTCCCTGGCGCAGTGGTTTTGGTCTTTTTTTTATTTATTTTTTTAATTTATTTTATTTACAATACATAATATTAATATTTTTACATTGATTACTTCGTGCTCGTAAGCGCTTATAAGTGGGAGGTCCCGGGTTCGATTCCCGGCAGGGGCAAGTTGGGATTTTATAATTTCTAAATTGTCTTTGGTCCTGTCTGGTGGCAGGCTTTAACCGTGGGCCGTGGCTGGTTAGCACCCGACCGGCAAAGCTGTGCCGGCCGGCCGCCAAACGATTTAGCGTTCCGGTACGATGCCGTGTAAAAACCGATCAGGGGTATGCATACCTCTCTCAAGTTTGCCCGCTTCCGTCTTCGACAGCATCATCACTTACCATCAGGTGAGATTGCAGTCAAGGGCTAACTTGTAGTTGAATAAAAAAAATAGATAATGATTATGAACTTAATCTGATTTTTAATTATTTTTTTTCAACTTTAGTCTTTAATGCGGGACCATGGTCATCACATCATTTTTTCTTAAATTTTACTAGCCTATGTCACCTAGAATAAGCTAAAGATTCTAACGATACCTACCTTATTCATCAAAATCGGTTCCGGCATATATAGAAGTTATGGTACAACATATGTACAAACATACATGAACCCTGAAAACAATATACTCCTTTTTTTCAGGCAGTCCTTTAAAAAGGTTCTTTATGTCGATTCTTTTAAACACCGATGACCGAGGTTACGCTTTTTCAGGCTGCTGTTGACGCTGTTGACACTGACGCTCGGCGAATATTTGCCGCCGAACAAAAAAAATCTCTCCATACAAATTTTTTGGGTTCTTTTTAAGAGGCTCTCTTAGACATTTTTGTTTGAAACTTTTTCCTCCCACTACACGTACATATAAGTAAATAGAACTCAAAGATTTTTCACAAAAAATACAAAACGTAGTGAATGTGGAAAAATTACCAGAGTACCCTAACGGCCCTCAAAAACTATCAATCATAGAGGCATGGTCCTGAAACTAAAAATGTTCAAGACCTTAAGCCCTTTGGTGAGCCAGTAAAAAAAAGATAGCAACGGAACAAAAAAAAATCGTGTCCATACAAAATTTATTTTTAATTTTCAAGTGGCTCTCCAGAACATTTTTGTGTAGATCCTTTTTTTTCCACTAAACGCATGCATAGAACTGATTAGTGTCCTTTCAGAAAAGATACGAAACGTGACACCAATATTTATTTCTATCTTTCAAGAGACTCTCCAGAATATTCTGGTATTTGGTATGGCCTCCCATTTCTTTATTTTACGAATATTGAAGAGACTACTAGGCCCGCGAGCTTGCAGCTCGCGCACCGAGCGCAACACTAGTATATATATATATATATATATAGCTAATATACTAGCGGTCTCGGCAGACGTCGTCCTGCCTGGTGACATACCAATATCAGCGCCGCCTACCAAGACCCAATAGGTTAGCTGTACTTAGCGGGTAATAGTGTTTTCAAACTATCCAGGAACCCATTGAAATATACACACAAAATTTCATCGAAATCAGTCCAGCCCTTTAGGAAAAAGTACAGAAGAATTATATCGGTACGGGTGAGAGAGTTCCGTATCGACAGGATGAACATTCAATGTTTGACAGTTACGAAACCCATGAACATTTTGTATGGGAAAATGTTTTTTCTTTTATTTTTTCGTCAATTTTCCAATATTTTTAACAGTTATTCTGCTATTCGGGACGAAGACAAATACAACAAATCAAAAACCATGAAAATCGGTCCAGCCGTTCTCGAGTTATAAGTGTTCGAACAAACGAGACTTTGTTTTATATATTAAAGATATACGTATTTATATATATACTACATATATAAATATATATATGTAACTTTTGTACATAAAATATAATAATTACTTAAAATAAAAACTTTAATTTGAATAAAATAATTGAATGATTCAAATCAATCACCTGTACCCCATCCCTATTTTATTTTCGTTAAAAAGTGACAACCCACGAAACTTCACACTACTGCATACAATTAAAAGTCGAAGTATAGTGGACCAATTAGTATTGATTTTATTCAATTTATCGAATGTTTTTCAAGGGACTGGGAAAAAAGTTTAAATTATCAAAAGATTTAAATTAACGAGTGTCAAATTATCGAGAGTCGACTGTAGGTACATCTATCGTAACCTCACGTAAAATTAGCAAAGATTACTATTACCACTCGAAATACTAACCACTTTATTATAACGCACAGCCGGTAAGCTATGCGCAATACTTTCTTTAATGAGAGCGCAACTAACACCGGCCATTGGATCACACCACCGCCGACTCTGCTGTTGCCAACGCCGTCGATCAACGACGAAAACTGGGTCGATATGTGTGCCCGCTCACCACATCGGAAACACTCAACCGATTTGCTTTATTGAGAAGTCTTGATATTTCCTAACCAGAAACTGCTTCAAGTTGGTCTGCCTGCCTGCAAAGCCTGTTCTATAAGCGCACGACTCAAAGCCATTATGAGAAGTTCCTTGCAAATCTGGATCTGTGATGCACATATCCGCGGTCGTAACCCATGCGCGAGCGTCCACTTTGTTCTTATTCGGATTAAACTCAGGTATACCTGGATATCTTTGCTAGTAGACGGCGCTTTCATTGCCTCGACCAATGCCGCAATTACGGTTTTGCTGTTCCATGAGTAAGCACCATTTTATATTGTCATAGCCGATTAATTGATTCACACCGATTTTCATATCGGTTGCGTCCCACTTCTGTAACGGAGGGCCGAAGGTGTCATCTCGTTACCGTGGGCGATCATTGATGGTTGTATCAGCTCTTCGTCCATTGTAAATTACGGAAATAAGACTCGAGTTACGCTTGATAGATTTCATAGATTACAACGAATCACCGCATAATCACACTTAAATAAACACACGTAGTTCAGATATGAGCGGATTTCTTTCGAAACGTGTCGGATTTAGGTTGTTTCAACGCCTGAGCGATATCTTTTGACAAGCTTTTTTTTCAAAAGTCCATGTCAATTCACCTCCGTGTGTCAATCCCCCGACAGTTGACACATTTATTCGAAAATCCCAACCAAACTCCGCCGAATACGCCCAAAACAACTCGTTCCGTTGCTTACTCAACGAAATAATAATTTAACAAAAATCTTATTTTGCAAATTGAATAATGGAATAATCTTATCAAATTAGTGTATTGTCATCGGTCCTCGATAAATCTACAAAGTTTGAATGAAATCTGACCGTTTAAAGTGGGTCAAAATCGCGGTCAAAGGAGTCGGTTACAAACATACATACCGGTGAAGCTAATATAAAGCGTGTAAAAAGCGGACGCAGTGCACAACAACGACTGATAACAACTTCAATTACTTAGCTTAATTTTCTTTGATATATTATTATGTTTGAAAATAAAACAAACACGAACCGCGCTCCACCTTGGACGAACCAGCAGAGCGTGGTTCGTATTTTGTTTTCATTATACCAATTTCAAATGTATGTTGGTGTAAATAAAGCTGTGGCCTGTGAGATAATGAAGCAGCGCTTCGCGCCACTGGTGTGTTCTACCTGTATAGGAACAACTAACAAGGTTCTATAGTAATACTTATAATAAGTATTACGTATAGTTAAACTGTGGTTAAACTAACACCAAAAGTGAAAAGGATTAATCTAGTAAAGGTGTCGATATATAAAAGATGCCTCGAGCATTACATATTAAATCTACTACGTACTTCCGTAAACAATGCGTACACCGAACACCGACGAAGCCGTACTACAAGCCGCTATAGGTCCTAGTCGTCCTACTTATAGCTACACCTAATTAATATTAACAAAGCATGCACTTGTATAATTTATAAAGAAAGGTACTAAATGTAAAATGTACGAGTGTTATTGAAAAAAAAATTGGCCAAGTGCGAGTCGGGCCTCGCTCTTTTACGGTTCCGTACATAATTATGAACAACATAATATAATTTTTGGTGTAAGAAATATTTAATTTCCGAGCTAGACATCGCAACAAACCGTGAAATAAAACTCCAAAAAATGTGCGTTTGTTTTGGTCACAGCTTACAAACTACTTTATGAATCGATGTTTTCAGTATTAATAGTTGTTTAAATACAGTATATGGTACATAATATACCGAAATTTCATATTCCTAACTGGTTTAGTTTTTGAGATAGCCCCCGTCACAAAAATGGTCTAAAACCGACAACTTTGATGGCCCCCTATTTCCTTATTATTTTAAGCAAAAAAATTAAAAAATATGTATTCGTACTGTACTTGATGAGCCCTAAACAATGATACCCCACAAGCTAGGGTAAGAAAAAAATCCGCCTCCTTTTTTATGTATGGGAGCCCCCCTGAAATATAATTTAATTTAATTACCTCCGTTCCGTTTTAATTAGCTCCGTTTTTACCCTTTGGGTATGGAACCCTAAAAACAACATCGTAGGGACACCGAATAATAATTACGTAGGTACTACGTAGCAGAGCTTTCGTTTGTCATAGCTACGAAAGCTAGAAGTCTACAGTTTTTCCAAGATGTCCTTTAAAATTATTTCTGTGTTCCAAACCGGAAAGCAGCTTACTGTTAGATGGTAGGTACAGAAATTTTCGAAAATCAAAATTCGGAGACCAAATTCCTCTATCTACTAATTCAAGTAATTTTCGCCTCACTGATGACCGCTCTCAAATTAACACACAACTGTCTATTAAAACAAGCTGACGGCATTATTTTCTAGAGACCTTCTCTCTCTAGTATAGTCTATTGTATTGGTGCCGAAACATATGTATATAGGACGGCACCGCTAACATAGAGAACCAAATGGGAATATCGCTACATTATACATTACGGAATTCTGAATCGGAATCTGAACGTATACTGTATACATATAAGTAGGTGTAGGTTCATACGTTAGACGTTACGAGCAGGTTGTTATTAATGCAACCTTGAAACAACACCAAAAATCGGTTGTACCTACGTAACACAACCCGTGCGGCGGCCGTGCATTACCATGAAACAACGTCACACAATTCTCGACGCCTGTACGTTGAGTCACCACCGCATTAAGATTTGTCATTCATAAAATCGCAAATATGTAACACTGAATCGTTTTCCTGAAAACATTATTATAATTTGTATTAGTCACATCCGTCATCCGGAATCGTTAAGTTAACATTTTTACGCATGGCAATTCCAAAGATGGTATTTTTGTCTACTTTTGAAAAGTGTGTAGGTACTTACTTAGTCACGTTTATATAAACAATAGGAATTAATTATTTAATAATATAATATTTTTATGAAGTCCGAAGTGCGGAATTTGCGGGAGGCGTCAGTCACAGTCGTGTGATAGTACGGGCGTGATAAATGATGGATTCTCTAGCGCGTTTTGAATTGTACATTTTTGTGATCTCACACATGTATATTTGTACAATATTTCTTGAAATGAACTCGAAGTGAAAAGTGAAACACGTAATTTTCGGAAAACGTACAAATCTCGACGCTCTACTCATTTACTCGATTCATTATTAAAGACAAATCCTGCGTATCAATGCGAACCACATACCAGAGCCTTGGCCAAATAGTACTACCTACTAAGTAAAAAATAAGAACAATTTGACGAGATAAGTACGTGAATGGTGTGGTGAGGCGGCCGGCGGCCCTGCAGCGCTGTCCGCATCCGCGCCCTCGCCGGTTAAATATAGCGTAGCACGCTGCACGCGCGCCGCCCCACAACACAATCATGTCGACGGCTTATTTAATTCTATATAACAAAAAAAAACAAATGTATCTCAAGTCATTACTATAGTCAGCTAATTAAAACCGATATCTTAATCGTAACACCGTGACACATCTCCGCTAGTAACTAAATTTAGCTGTGCGTCACGAACTTTCGTTGAAATTCTTAACGACGTAATAGCACGAGGTTATTTATTATTTCAAGTAAAGGTAGACAAACACTCAGTAGTACTCGGTCCTAATCGAATACAAAACGTCACCTTTATACTGTCATTCGAGAATTTTTGTCGAAACAACAAGCACTACACTAGCGGCACGCTATGATGGCCGGTTTGACACATTACAATAGTGATGTGGAATGTCAATTTATTCTCGAACAAAAAACAATTAAGTTTTGTTTTTGTACCTGATTAAATAGGTTTAATAAAACAAAAATGTATATGTTTATTTAATTTATTTGAACGAACTGAATATTTGAACGAAAATGAATATACATACTTTATATGCACACAAGAAACATATGAATACAAAAGATACCAAAAAAGGTGCCACAAAAGGCCATAATTAATCAGATTCGTCCATACTACTATTTTCACTGTCGTCACTGCTATCATCACATACATTAATAATTATATGTTCGTTTTCTATAATATTATCTATTTTCACATCTCTTTCATAATCTTCCCTTATTAATTTAACAGTTCTATTCACAACCTTTTCCCAGTCTCCTTTAGTCACATGTTCACAAGCTTCTTCTAATAATTTTAGCATTTTTTTTTGTGGTAAATGGGGGTTCTGTATTGTGTCTTGCAGCATATCCCTTAATTTGAGCCCACACCAACTCAATCGCATTATACTCACAATGGTAAGGCGGTAACCGTATAACTCTGTGCCCATGTTCTAATGCTATTTCGTCAATGACGTATCGGATCTTGGTTGGTTTGTTTTCTTTTAAAAGACGTACTAATTCCGCTTTTAACATATTCATGTTTGCATCTACGCCATTTTTACGAAGCCATGCGACGATATCAGCTTTCTTTTGGGATTGGGCAGGTGGCTTGTCAATTTGCATCGAGTGGTATGGGGCGTTGTCCATAATTATAATAGATGGTTCAGGGAGGCTACACAACATTGAGGTAAACCATTCAGTAAACTTTTCTCCATTCATGTCTTCATGATAGTCTCCAGTGGTTTTTGACGCAAAAGCCATGAGAGAACCTTCGACAAACCCGTTGATGGTTCCGGCGTGACAAATTATAAGTCGCGATCCTTTTCCTACAGGAACTTTGGAAGTAGATGCTGCTGTGTCATCGTTCCAAGAACGGCCTACAGTATGGTTAGCATTAAGCCATGTTTCATCCAAGAACACAACATTTTGCCAATTTTTGATTTCTTTCACTTGCCGTAAAAAAGTATACCTTGCCATCGCTATATCAAATCTTTCCATCAATATTTTGCGTTTGTTACATTTTTTGTATCGAAATCCAATGGTCTTCAAAATCTTCGTTAAAGAACTTTCCCCACCGAAGAATAATCCAGCTTCCTTCAGTGAATGCACCAACTTTTTTCTTGTTGGATACTCCTTCTGTAAATAGTAGCCGTAAACATGTCTTCGGATAGCATCGGCATCAAAGCTATCGATGCCTACGACTGGTTTTGCTCGTTTTCTCTTTTTTGGTGTGTGAAGTTTATTTTCTTCTGTGCCAGTCTCGCCATATTTTTTTTTAGTTATCCGTCTAACAGTTCGTTGTCCAATATTAAGCGCATCAGCTACGCGTTCAACCACTGACGTTATAGGTAAAATTGGCCCTCCATTTTGAGCTTCACGATCGAAATAGTTACGAAGGCGTATTACGAACTCACGTGTCTGACTATTTAGAACAGTTCTCTGCGTACGTTCGGTCATATCGACGAAATCCACAACAAAGGGCTTGAACAGAGTCCAAATTAACGAGCAAGGGTCAACAGTAATGCAGTATCAATATTTGAAATCCAAAGCCAGGTCAAAACTATATCACAATCGCATTGCACTGACAGTTTATACTTTTCGAAGCAACGTCAATTCGAAACTGCTTTGTTTTGCATTGAGCATTGACGCGAGTTTGCCGGAGGTAGTAGTTGTGCTAGCCAGCGATCCTATGTGACGATCGTATTAGATTCCATTTTTAAAAATTTATTGATATTTTTTTGCGATTTCAGAGGTTTGTCCACATAGTGAAAATTGTTCATATTCACAAGTACATTCACCCCTTAAATGGTGCAAACTGATTTTTCTACACTTGTATACATTTAAGAAATCAATTTAATAAATAAATTTTGAGTCCTAAACCTAAAACTACATTCGATAAAATTTATGAATCTCTGCACATCACTATCGTCAATAAAGTAATACAATTATTTCCTTCAAAGTCGTTATCAATTAATACGGAACTTCATGAGCGGACAAACGTCAAACCGGCCATCATAGCGTGCCGCTAGAGTAAAATTGCTTGAAACAAAACAACTGAAAAGGACATGGCCGGAATTTGTATGGAGCGTTGCCCTTGGACATGGCGGGAATTTGGTCGATTAATCGGAAAAAAACTTACTTAAATAAACATAAATGGAGGTTAATTATTCATATGTGAAAATTGCTTTTAAAATAAACTAAAATATATCGCGGCAAGAACATTTCTCCAGCGCAGGCGTGGAAAAAAACACAATAAATAAGAATGTTAACTGTTATTTGTTTTTCTAACTTTTCTAAGGTCATATCCAAGAAGGTTATACACTCTATGTAGACACTGGAGACTGCGCCTGAAACATTGTAGTTAAGACAAATTAGTCATTTTATTTACCAGTTCTCTATCGAGTAAAAATGCCTTACCTAAAAATATTATTTAGATTAAGTATAGAACGTCCACATTTGAATCTCCCGCCATCAAAAAGTTGTTGGAGACTGAATCTAAATGGCGCTGAACAGTTCTCATTTTTTTACTATGGAGTTTTCAGTCTTCTCCGGTAGGAATAATATGTGTTTTGTGGTACCTACGCACTACGCAGATTGCAGAAGCCAGCCAGAAACGTCAAAATAGGGATGGCGATCTGAGATCGATTAATCAAAGAATCGATTTTAGTGTACGTAGGTACCACAAAACACACATTACTCCTTCCGGAGAAGAATGAAAAACTCCATAGTAAAAAAATTAGAACTGTTTAGCGCCATCTAGGTTCAGCCCCCAACAACTCTTTGACGGAGGGAAATTCAAATGTGGACGTTCTACCTATACTCTAGATTTTTAATTCGGTGGAATTCTGACAGCTATCATTGTCATTTACAGATGAGTTATTTGTATAGAAAACAGGGTTAACATCTACGAAGTACGATTTTCCTCCAAACTACTATAATTCCCTGTCAACATAAATGACCCTAAGCCGTGTAATATAGTATTAGTCGTTTCGCCCTAAAATAGAAATATCTAAGAGTGAAAACTAGAAAGTGCACACTAACAGTAATAGAAAACAAAAGAAGCATCATCATCATCATCATGATCAACCCATTACCGGCTCACTACAGAGCACGGGTCTCCTCTCAGAGTGAGAAGGGTTTTGGCCATAGTCTACCACGCTGGCCAAGCGGATTGGCAGACTTCACATACCTTTGAGGACGTTATGGAGAACTCTCAGGCATGCAGGTTTCCTCACGATGTTTTCCTTCACCGTTAAAGCAAGTGATATTTAAATACTTAAAACGCACATAACTCCGAAAAGTTAGAGGTGCGTGCCCGGGATCGAACCCACGACCTCCGATTAGAAGTCGGTCGTCCTAACCACTAGGCTATCACAGCTATCAAAGAAGCATATTGAAAAAAGATTATTCAAAAATGGAAGTGTTGGAGTGTCTGTCAGGCATTTTTTATGTTTACATGCGGCGGTTAATTTTTGTGGGAATTTTTTACCTCTGGTAACATTACGAAACGTCAGAATTCCACGGAAGGCATTTCAGATAAGGCATTTTGACTCGAGAGAGAACTGGTAAATAAAATGACTGATTTGTCTTAACTACAATGTTTCAGGCGCAGTCTCCAGTGTCTACATAGAGTATATAACCTTCTTGGATATGACCTTAGAAAAATTAGAAAAACAAATAACAGTTAACATTCTTATTTTTTGTGTTTTTTCCACGCCTGCGCTGGAGAAATGTAATTGCCGCGATATATTTTAGTTTATTTTAAAAGCAATTTTCACATATGAATAATTAACCTCCATTTATGTTTATTTAAGCAAGTTTTTTTTCGACTAATCAGGGCAAATTCCGGCCATGTCTTTTAGAAATTAGAAATATGTAAATCCTTTGTTTACGTTCTCTCTACCTGTTACACAAATGCTACACATAATATATTTTAATTAAAGATTTTTTTTTTAAATATATATAAACTATTGTTACAGGCACGTACCAAGGACAATGGATGCGAGGTCTCAGGCACGGGTACGGAGTGCGCACCTCAGCGCCCTTCGGCCTGGCGTCGCATTACCGCGGCGGGTCGCGCGACCACCGCGGCTCGCTGTCGTCGCTGGCGGAGGCGACGGGCACGCCGGACCCCTCCGACCGCAGAACCACCCGCATGGACGAGGCGCGGGGCGGCTTCGTGCTCAAGGCCAGCTCGGACGAGCCTTCGGGAAGACGAGGTTCCCTCGTTGAAAAAACTAAAAAGGGCCTTTTTGCCGTAAGTGAAATGTTTCAAGGTTTTGCGGCTTTTCTCAGACCGTCCAATTTGGAACCCTCGTGGAATTACTTTAAGTACTTATTCGTAAATAATGTTCACCATTATTACCTCCATAATAATGTAAAAACTACATTACACCAATTCCGGAATAAATAAATGACTTTAACTACCTACTGCCATGCTTTAAATCCTCTATAAAAGATTCTGAAACTAGCTTATTGCCAACATTAAAACACCCAATGTCCTAATAACCATAATATCATCCAAAGGAGTGTTATTATGAAATTCAGTACAACATTATATCATCCGTTTTCATAATAACACTCCTTTGAATTATATTATGGTTACTAGGACTGGCTGTTTTAATGTTAGCAGTAAGCTAACTGTTTCAGAATATTTTATAGAGGATTCATATTATGGGTGTAGATAAAGTCTTGTATGCAACTACGTATTATACAACAATTGCATAAATAACTATGGAAGTTGAGACGAACGCAAGACACGCAGGAGGCGCAAGCTTCAAGAGACGCGAGAGATAAAATCTGGTCATTTAATTTCGTAGAGGCTTCCTTAGAAAGTTATTAATATAACAAATACTTACTAACCGGATATTAATCTTTGATGCGGTGCACCAAACGATTAATAAATTCTCCTTGAGTTGATCTAAGAAAATTATCCTTAAGGAATGGAATTCACGAATATCGCTCTACTTAATTGGTGGACTATTTACATAATATGTACTGGATAACTATTGGGATAAAATAACGAATGCCTGGCCTGCTATAAGATATATGATAATGAATGCCTGCTATAAGATTTCTCATTCACTTCAATGTTATGCACTACGATAAATAAATATTAATCATTAGTGAATACTGAACTACATACTCGTATTATATAAGCAATGGAAGCTACTCAATTGAACCTAATGAGTGCTAATGATGTACAAAGTCGCATGGAAGCAATTCCACTATCTTGTGGGCAAACAAGATTGTGGAATAAATTGTAACATTCATAAACTTACATACCTATATAGTAACATCGCAGTTTAAAACGAGCAACTATTAAGTTTCGATTTTTCAACAGAATCTGTTTTCCGAACCGTTGATAGAGTCTTGACTTACTTTAGGTATAGCCACAAGTTTGCCTACAACGAATAAATAATTTTGAATTTAAATTTTTTGATATCTACTGAGTTGGATGAAATTATGTCAGTATAATCTACTATATAAAAATAAGTTGGGTTTTCCTTCCTGACGCTATAACTCCAGAACGCACGAACCGATTTCCACGGTTTTGCATTCGTTGGAAAGGTCTCGGGCTCCAACTGGAAAATGAACTTTATGTCGCGACAGTGTGACGACTCTAAAGCGCATGTCACATTGGGAGCGAAGCGAAAAGAAACGAAATTCGTTTTGCTTCGCTCATGTCGCTATCGCATCATTTCATACTTCGTTCAGCAGGGCTATTCTCTAAAATACCATCTCGATATCGAAGCTCACTCAAGTGATATAACTCGCTTCGAAAGCAAACTCACTTCACCTTGGTTTGATATTCTGTAAACATCTGCTACGCACTTGCGAAGTGAAGTGAGTTTGAGTGAGAAGACCTGTACTATCGAGTTTTACAGAGTACAAATTAGCAAACTCATCTCGAATTCACTCTCTATAATTCGAAAATGGCTTTACAGAATAGCCCTACAGACCGCGAACTTTATAAGAGTTAAACGAAGCCAGTGATGCGAACTTGCGAGCTCTCATAGTCTAGCGATATGAGCGAAGCGAATTCACCTTATTTCGTTTACCAATGTGGCCTGCGCTTAATTCAAATTATGTATATCTAATGATATTATGTAATGAAAAATGTGAGGTATAGGGTCTCACGCAAAACGCATGAACAACGCTCAATAGCGGAAAATATTCCCGGATGAAAAAAAAAAAAAAAGAAATGAGAAAAAACAAAATGTTTTTAGTCGGTGTAACCCACTCGTAGAATAGTGGAGCACGTACTAGGTACGTGTAGTGTAGTCTATTCGTGACTCCGCTAACTAGCGCGCCGCAAGTGGTCTCAAGCCTGAACTCTCAACCAAGTCTCAACCCTTTTAACATCATATTGAGTTACAACTAAATAGGTCGATCTTCCATGATGAAATATATCGCGACCATCCGCGTCGAGCTGCTTGACCATAGATAAACTTGTCGCTGAAACGCGTAAGCGAAGTGCATGGCGCATAAGACGTTCTTACCACGAACTAACATGAAGACATGATTTAAGTGAAAATTCAAATAAAAGAACGTCTAAAGCGCCGGGCAAAAACCGTCACTTACGCGTTTCTCCATGAAGTTTTTTGCGTTTTGTTTACCTAAAAGGTAAAACAGACAACTAAGGAAAAATATGTAGATTGTAGAGGTACATAGGTATACAAGACATGTGTTCATTTCGAAGTGAGGGGGTGCTCGCGAGTCACAAAATATTTGACGTATGAATAAGTAGGTAGGTATGCGAGTGTTCACGTACCTGCATCTGCGCGAATCTATACAAATAATAATGTTGGAGCGCCCACGCTGTCTGTACGTAATTCACACTATATTATGACGAAAATTAAGATAAATGTTTTACCTTTTGCGGTGTACACAAAACGAGTGTAGGTACTTATTTCAAAAACTAAATCCCTAATACTCCTTTAATGTTACGCATATAATATTTTTAATGTATAAATTATACATTTTCGGAAATCCAATGATCCGAAATCCAAAGTCCCAATGACGAATTTATGTATGTCATATTAATAATTTAACAATTGATCTTTTCTTGACGTCATAATATGATACTCGTAGCGCTAAGACATAATATAGCACTAAGACGATACCTTATCTATCTAAATCGTGTGAGAAGCCTGGCAACCGACCGAAAGAGAAACAAACACGTGTATACAAACACATAACTGTTACACTTTTTTATTTTATTATTTAAACACTAGCCGGTTATAGATTATAATAATAACGCTTGAAATCAATGAAGAGATAGAAAATGTTCGCGATGTGTTGCAGAAACTCCGTAAACAACGTAGCGCGGGCGAGCTGGACAAGCGGGGCGGCGGCTCGGTCCGCTCGGGCGGCTCGGGCGGCTCGGCCGCGTCCTGGGTGTCCTCGGTCGAGAGCACGCACTCCGCCGCCACGCGCGGCTCCATCCACACCAATTCCAACACCAGCTTCATTGTTGAGGTATACGCTATACCTGCCCTCGATACCACACGTGGGAAACAAACGTGACGCGCGAATACTGTACGGCATAAGCGCTGGCCACATCGGGAGCAACGTGTCGCTACTGCGTCTTTTTATACTTTTGTTTACACCGCGAACTATACATAAATAAACGAAGCCAGCGAAGCGAACTTGCGAGCTCTCATAGTCTAGCGACTTATGAGCGAAGCGAGACGAACCTCGTTTCGCTTCGCTCCCAATGTGGCCTGCGCTTTACATAAACGCTAAGCCTATTCTTGCGGCGTATTTTCTACGCGTGGACGAGATACATAGGTACGCGATTCAAACGCGAACGACACGAGCGGCTAAAATCTTTGCGTCCAACGTTTAAATCACGAGTTTGTACCTATTGATACGGTACAGGCGGTGGCGTGCACCCCCCCCCCCCCCCCCCCCTCCTCCCTCCGTCCCCTTAACGTAACGCGATGATTGCGCATATTAAAAACGTTATAAACACAGTAATTTGCCTTTTGAACTGAAAACGCGCGTATTCTGCATGTAGAAAGTACGCCGTGTGTATAGGCTCTACACGCATACACGTTTACGATTTGTTCACAAGAAAATATTTAAAGCAATGCAAAGCGCGGCTTTTTAAGTACTTACATTTCGCAGTGTTGAACGCCTTCATAAAACGCAATCCACACCGCGATCTAAGCTAATTTAGCTTTTGTGCATACTATGCAAAGTGAAGCTGTGCGAGCTGCGACAAGTCCTAAGTAAGTTTTACGTAACGCGATGCGTCGCGCCGACAGCGGAATTTTATATTATAATCACCTTAAAAATAACAACAATCGCGTCTTATTCACGCGAAAATATCTTAACCAACGCGTTCGCTTCGCCCGGTTTCGGCATCACATGTACTTCTTTCTAGGAGCCGCGCTGGACACGTTTCCGTCGCGCGTTCTGTTTGTTTCAGTCTTTATATGCAGTGCCCGCGATATGGCTTCATTGGACACCAGTCATGCTTTTTATCCTTATGTCAAAAATATAATTACTGGCGTTGCACTAAGATATTGCAATGCGTTGCACCTGCTTTCACTCTGTCTGTCAATAACCTCGCCATCCTTATCAGATGAAGCAACTTTTACTTTAATGTAACTGCAGCAACAGTGACAGATAATATCTGTAACTCGTACAATAAGATATGTGTTTTAACCTACAAAATTTTATTAGTTCCAAGTTTTTTTTAAACTCCTATCCATCCCAGCCTGTTCTTCCAGTAATATCACATCTCATTGCCTTATATAAATGCAAATGGCGGTCCGACTTGGATTAGAACCATAGCGCCCTGTGTTATATAAAATGATTGAACATATTTTTAGGTTCCCCTGAAAATATTCTTTTACTTTCGACGTTTCTAACTTCAGAATGTTGTTCCGGTAAAACCGGTATGTTCCGTCCCGTCCGACGATGCCAACTCGGCTATAAACCTACCTCCATTGGATATAAATAATATTGGAATAGCAAAAACTTCCGGCCCTCTTTAATCCAAATCTTATAACACTTCTCCTGTTGTATAAAAATAAACGTGCTAAACATTATCATAATCGTAAAAATGGAATGCTAAACGACAACAATATTTGCATATTTTGGCAATAACAGGTAGTTCATGGATTAATAGAAAAAGATGCATGAAACAGCTAAGAAAAATGAAACAGCGAGAATAACAGCAATCACTGATTATGAATCTAGGTTTATGAATGAATTTGAATACGTATGTTTCCGTGCCACTGTCTCGCTTTCAAGCAAGTGTCACGCCATACGCGTCGCATGCATATTTGAATTTCTATCTACAATGTAGTTTAACGAACTTTTGTGTCGATTCTATGTACCTACCTACAATATGGGCTTTCCAAAACTTTAGTTCTATTTCTTGTCTGTTCCAGGATGAACATTTGGACGCTAGTGTGACAGAGACTTATTTGGGCGAATGGAAGAATGACAAACGCACAGGGTTCGGTGTGAGTGAGCGCAGCGACGGTCTCCGGTACGAGGGCGAGTGGTTCGCGAACAGGAAGTACGGCTACGGCGTGACGACGTTCAGAGACGGCACCAAGGAAGAGGGCAAATACAAGAACAATGTGCTCATCACGAGCCAGAAACGGAAGCACATGTTCCTCATGCGATCCGCAAAGTTCCGGGAACGAGTTGACTCAGCAGTGAACGCAGCGCAGCGGGCATCCAAAATAGCACTACAAAAGGCCGATATCGCCACCTCTAGGTTTGTCATTTGATCCCACTGTGGTTATTCATAGTTGATCAGAATCATAATTTTTGCCCTACTCGAAAAAAATAAAAATAAGATACTGTTGATTAATTAAGTTAGTAGAACTTTTTACATCTTACCGATTAAAAAATGGGACATTTAATTTTTTCTCGTAATAATTAGTAGATATCTTCAGCTATCAATGAATAAAAAGTAAGCAAAATATTATATTTTTTTTGTTACTAAACAAAATATCAATTTTAACTTGAACATTTATGCAGGACAGCCACAGCGAGAGGAAAAGCCGAACAAGCCGACGAAGCGGCAGACCAAGCTAAAGAAGACTGTGATATAGCACAAACAACTGCCAAGCAGTTCGCACCAGACTTTAAGCATCCTGGCTTTGATCGTATAGGTTTAAGAGAGAAATATAGACAGAAAATGTTCGAATCACAGGTCACCCCTGTGACTCAAGGATCCGATAAAACCATGGACGGCAAGATCATTCCAAATCATATCCCTCCGATGCATTCACAACTTCCTCAAATGAACAAAATGCCAAATGCGGTGTCTTCTAGAAGACCGTCAGCCCAATATTCTAATTTAGGACATACAGTTGAGCCAAGATTTCCTAATAGTGCCAATTACAGTACCGATGTCAGAAATCTTGGTCCACAGTATGATCAATTTTACAAACCTAACCAAGACACGTGGTCTACGCCTGGAAGTACACAAAACCAGATATCTAATCAAAAAGCGTACTCTTCTAACGATCCACCGAGTGGGTATAACATCACGTCACCCGATGGTCAACTTCCTGCCGCACCCTACAGATTACAACAACAACAACAACAACAGCCTAATGATCAGATGAACCAACAATATCAAAATCAAAATCGCAGACCTTCAGCTTCCACGAGACCCGCAACAAATCAAAAACCTCCGTCCGACTGGACGTCTCCAGCGGGAATAGTGCGAAGACAAAGCGTTCTCGCTTTACCTACGAACGATCCACAGTTGAATGTCTATACGGATCCTAGTATGGCGGCCTATGCCAGAAACGAACTTCGTACCGGTACAGTACATTCTGAAGGACCTCTCGATAGAAGCGCATTGAATACAGAATCTCAGGGTTACCGACAGGCGATCGACCCGCAGGGCTACCGACAACCGCCGGATCAACAGGGCTACCGACAACCGCCGGACCAACAGGGCTACCGACAACCACCGGAACAGCAGATGTACCGGCAACCACCGATGGACCAACAAGGCTATAGACAAACACCCGATAGACAAATGTATCGACAGCAAGCAATAGACCAATCGTCCTATCGTACTCCTGCAACAGATCAAGACATTATTAACGGAGATCGTGAACAACGAGCACCGGGAAGCCGGCCGTCGATCGACTACTTCGACCACTATAAAAGACCTCCGAGTAGAGATTCCAGTGTCGATCGATACGGCAGGCGGTCGCGACAACCGTCAGTGGAGGCTGCGCCTCCCGGCAGCGGCTCGCGGGCTGGATCCGTCGCGCCGCAACCCATGTCCGCGTCCCGCCCGCCGTCCCGAGCCGCCACTCCCGCAGGCAACGGACACTTGGCTTCCGGTCGAGGGTCCGTTTCGCGGGCATCTTCGAGAGATCACCAGCCTTTCGAAGATTCGCTGTTACGAAAAAGAACACTAGGACAAGAGATTTCACCATCACCCTATCAACCGAAAAGAACGGAGAGCTTGTTCGTAGCACAGAATCCCGCGCCGCCACCGCCCGCGCCCGTGGGAGGGGGCGGGGGAGGACGAAAGGTAAGACAATTTTTATTCTTCTCAAATTCCTCGATAGGTGTGCGAGTAGCGTCGATGTCTGCCTCGACAATAACGTCACATCCACGAGAAGTAATACCTATCGTCTTTCGTATCCTATTATAATAGTTATCGTATATCTCTACTTTTATCTTCGGCTGACCCGTTGGCGCGGTTGGCAGTGACCCTGCCTTCCGCTCCGGGGTCGCGGGTTCGATTCCCGCCCCGAGTCTGGGTGTATTTATAACATGTATGTCTGTATGTATACCTTTATTAAAATATATATGTATTTATATGTAAATATGTCAATCAGTCGGCTGTTACCTATAACACAGGCATTAAGTTGCCTACTTTAGGAACAGACGACCGTGTGTGTATGTGTGAGTATTTATTTATTTATTTATTTATTTATTTATTTATCTTCACCCAACACTATAAACTACAGTGGCGTAACTATACTGTTTGAGGCCCGTGGCAAATTAATCGGATGGGGCCTTTCTTGCCCAATATTTAAAGAAGCTCGGCCGGCTGGGGGCCCGTGGCATTTTGCCGAAATGCCACCCTATAGTTACGCCACTGAATTAAGAGCAGTTTTACCTTTTTTCTGAAAAATCTAAGATTTCAAGCTCCAAATTTAGCATCGTAGGAGAGACTTTCACATATTTCAATACATGTTTTAAATAAACTAATCCTTCATATTGACATTTGTCAGAACATATTTACAAAAACTATTTTATTTATTTTGTAATGATCAATTTCCCACACCTCGTTTTAATAAAATAAATAACAGACTCAACTTTGAAGCTCTATATCTGTCCTTAAAAGTCATCTGATTTACTTGAAAAAAATACTTAAATATCAGACATATAGTCCTATTGACACATTACAGACCAGAATATAGATTTTTAATCAAATTAATGGTAAAAAAAAAAAGAACTTCCGCCAAATTTCCCGAATTATACGGTTACTTTAACACGATTTTTTGTATTGAAAAAAGCATAAATTCAATAAAATTTTTATGTAGAAATAAACTACGTTCTTTAACGAATCTATATATATAGTTTAATTAACAATCCATTTATTTGATCAAACATAAAAACTTATTAAACATCCCCCTAAATTACAATAAATAGCTATGCAATGTCTTCGCTTATTTAGTATGCGCCCGGCGCTCGTTGGGGAAGGACCTGTGCAGTTTTTGCCACCATCCAGATGCACGTACGAGAGTCGTGTAAACACTAATTTATACAACGACTGCAAAGTTTTGAGCATGAATATTTTTCTAAAAAATATGCGTGAGTATTTTTTTAAATAAGTGAAATTACAGCATAGCACCTAGGACAGTCACGGAAATATGATATTATAAACTAATACTAAAGTAGTCCATTTTGAAATCCAAGATGGCCGTCATATTTTTTTTTTTTGAAGAAATTATCATCTATCTATACATATAATAAAATCGTAGATTTGCCGTATCTGTACATAAGAGAATTTTGCAAAATAATAACTGGGAAATGTTACGGTTGAGTAATAGAACGATAAAAGCTATTTTTGAAATTTTTGTCTGTTTGTCTGTTTATCTGTTTGTCTATTTGTCTGTATGTTTGTGCGCGCATCACGCAAAAACTACTGAATGGATTGAAACAACGAAACTTGGTACGATTTAAGTTTATACTACGGAGTAATATATAGGATACTTTTTAATTCAGCACGGTTTCCTAAGGAGAGGGGATGAAAGTCAAAACGTGTATTTAGCTATAATTCAATAACGCGTGATCCGATTTCATTCATTCTTTTTTTGTTAGAAAGTAGATACTTTAGAGATTACCGACTATTCTCTAAAAGGCTGGATCGATTTTGATGGGACTTTCACTAGTGGATGTTTACATTTTGATCTACCTAAACATCCGCCAGTTAACTTTTAACAGTTTTTAGCATGATATGAGCTCAAAGGAGCTTAGGAAAAACGAAATGATTCCTACGGGATTTTTAAAAACCAATACATATCCACGCGAACGAAGTCGCGGGTGTCCGTTTGTTACTATAATAAAAGTCGCACTTGCACTTCTGACTAAACCGACATTTTAGCAGTAAACAAAGATTGCCTACTTTTTATTGTTCTATTGGTAAACTTTAAATAATTGTACCTACTCTTATCAGAAAATGTACCTATTCAAGAACTTCATCAGGTGCAATGCAACAGCTCTGTTATGTTATTTTCAGACAGATGATTTGAAATATAATAATAATAATAATTGGTAGGTAATTGTTAAATAATTAAAAAGGTATTTGTTTCTTTTATTAGTTAGTTTAGAAAAAAATGGCTGAAGGCTAAATATGCGTGACACCTATGATATAAATACGGAACCCTACATGTATTCATAGAGAAGAACATCATATTATCCTGGTCGCTTTTGTTTTGTAAGTTGAACGTAGATTCATGAAATACTTATTCGATAAAAATATTTTATAATAAACATTATATATATAATACTACAACATCAAAGAAATAATTCAGAAATTTATACAAGTACCAAAACTAAATTCATGGTCGCGCTATATGCAAGTGGTCGTCCGTGCAGCACGCCGCCCGTCTACCTGCCGTTAGATACCTAAACTTCCATAGCGCGAAACTGGGAGAGGGGTCTTAAACTACAAATCTATCAAAAAGCTTCATTATATTTAAAAGTATTAAAATCATTCAAATTCTTTTACACGCTTCGTACGGCGTATCGCGTATATATTCCCTCATAGAATTTGAAATTAATGATACCTATTCAGATTTTCCCCCTTACTTGTCTTACATATTATCTTTCAAGACTGTAGTATACTCGGAAGTACCCTAGAGGTTCTCAACAGATTCAGTGACTCATTCAGTCACTTTTAGTATGAGAATTCATTTTGTAAAAGCTGTGACTTTTTAGTGAGTTAACCTAATTATATTTTAAAAAAAAATCTGAGAGAGGCCGTTGGCCTCAGTACTCAGTATAAACTTGACATCAAGTCGTTTCTGACAAACCTTGACCCACGATAGACGGACAGACATACTACGTCAGAGTGATCAAAAAGTCAGTTTTTCGATTATGAGGTACGGAACCCTAAGATTTACAATCAACCAGCACTAACAGCAAAGAAGTTAATAGGTACCTAAACAATGGTTGATTTTGGCAGTATACGAGTGCTTATATTGGTCCCATAAACATATATTGGAACGTATCTATCTATTTGTTTTGCACAAAGGAGAAGAATGATTTAGAGATTTCATACATCTCATCACAATGATCAACAATAGAGTAGACGATCGGCAGAATGTATAACGCATCACCTGAATTTGGATCTTATCTGCAAAACAGATTTTTCCTTCTTTTGAATTTTTCAATTTTATCCCAGAATATCAATGAGTTGCAGTTACAGACATGTAAATCCAAGCGAACGAAGGCGTGGCGTGGGCATCTGTTACTAAAAGTTTATGTAAATATTACAATAAAAATAAAACAAAGTCTCAAATTAGCACAGTTTTTTAGAATTCAGCAATAATACCTACATATTACAAAACCTAGTTATACAGTCCAAAATAATAGGAACTTGTTTTTGAGACGGTGAGTAATTTAGCCAAAATACTATTAGTATTTATACGTTAGGTAGGTATTTATACGTTTCCTTCCAAGGTAGGTACGATGCATGGTACGAAATACTGGAGTCTATACTCTATCTTGCACTTGGCTGGTTTTTTAGGGTTCCGTACCCAAAGGGTAAAAACGGAGCCTTATTAATGTCACACTGCTGTCTGTCTGTTTGCGTGTCACAGGTCTCTAGCTCGTAGATGAAAGTATGTAAGTTACAAACTTGAAATTTTGGTATTTGGTGTCGAACGTAACCCAAAACCAAATATTGAATTAGAAATTTATTAAATTATTTTTCAGGGGGGCTTTTATACACTAAAACTAGCCGAAAAAAAAAGAATATACGGTATAATATGTACCATAATATACTGTATTTAAACAACAAATCCTGAAAACAACAATTCATAAAGTAGTTTGTAAGCTGCGACCAAAACAAACGAACATTTTTTGGGTTCCACATTTCGATTGACTGCGCTCGTTACGATAAAATAAACCACAAATACTTCAACTAAATAGTTCCGAGAAAAATTCTTGCTCTATAAATTAATTGTAATATTTACAACTAAATGACTACCGACTTACCACGCTTCGGCCGTTTTCCACATTTTGTTTAGAAATCATGGCTAGTTTATTCGTATGTTAGTAAGATACATACTCGTAGCTACTCATAGTTATGTGCGCGTTTTCACGTTTCGCTATGTAGGCGGTGGGCGGCGGAGCTCGCGCGGGCAGCCCGTTCTATTTCTAAATCGAGACAGTCATTCGCTGCCGCTTTCCGCGCATCACCTCTCCGCTGATTACATAAATAGGAAATACTAATATTTTGTTAACGAAAAAACGAAGCCATACTTAAAATTTATACGGCAATTATTAATTTAAAATAATAAATTGTGCAAATCTGAAAATGAAATTGTGACGCGCGATCTTTTTACTTTTAACATAAAGCGTAGATACTTATATTGAGAAATATAAGAGGCAGTGTAGCGTTGTCGTACAATGTGGTATCAAGGAGGCGATGAGGACGAGGACGAGGATCTTATGTGCTCGCCGGCTATACTGGCGCGACGAGCTTCCGAGAGCTGGATCAATGTGCCTCCCGTTGAGGTAAATTAACAGTTACATTTTCCGGTCTAAATTTCACCCGATATAAAACAAAAACTATTCAATATTCCACGAAATAGTTGACGCGAGGACTTTGAACCCCATGTGGCATTAACCCAAAGAGAGCTTGATATAAATCTGAGCATTAACCAATGTGAATTTAAGTCCCATGTGAATAGACAACACAAATAATTTTCCGTAAGAATCTGAAATAAAGCGCCGCACTCGATTGATAGCATCTCGTCTTGATTTAAAATAATGTAAAATTGCAGAACATTATACCTAGGTAGGTACGTATCTTCGTATAAATTCAATGAAGGCGCCTGAATTCCTTCACTTTCCCCCATCTGGGTGCAAACTACTTTTCAAACTTAAATAAGTAAATAATCGTAATATCCGTTTTAATTCATACTTAATATTATAAATTCGAAAGTAACTCTGTCTGTCTGTCCGTTACGCTTTCACGCCTAAACCGCTGAACCGATTTTGAAAAAATTGGTACAGAGATACATTAGACGCCTTTATCTCAAAAAAAGGCTCGAAAGGGTTGAAATAGGGGATGAAAGTTTGTATGAGATTTGGAATCCACGCGGACAAAGTCGCTAGCACAGTTCCCGATAGATATAGGTAAGTGAAAGCCACGATTAATATTTCCAGATGCTCAGCACCCCTCAGACGCTGCAACGCAAGAAGTCGCTGCCGGACGTGGCGGGCATGCCGCGGCTGCCGGACGGCGGCGGCATGTCGCGCGAGGAGGTCTCCGCGCTGGGCTCCGCGCGCCGCGAGGAGGTGCGCCGCATGCACGACGAGTCCGAGAAACTGAGAGCCAACCCTCTCCTCTATCTAGTTAGTCCACAAGTTAAGGTATTATAACTTTTCATCCGACCGCGAGAGGGTATACGAGTAGTGTTTCTTTGGCAGTTACTTATGTGTATGTATGTATGTTTATTTGTTTATCGGTTCCCCTTTGACTTAGCGGTACAAGTGTCATATTATGACGTCATGACAAATTCAGTATGGCAGTATGACCAACATTAATGCGAGAAACAAAAAATAAAGTTGAGATAAACCTATCGAGTTTGATATCAAACGCAAAATATTATTTGTGTAGATTAGAAAATTAAGAAAATAAATTATGTGTATTACAATATAAACCATTTCTCAAAATAAATAAAGAAATAATTAATAAGTGTATCAAGTTTGGTATCAAATCAAAGTCTCATTGTGTAGATTACAAAAATATAGTATAGTACTTATTGTATAATTTGTACATTTAAATTATGCAAATCATACTTATTGTTAGCAGAAGTACCTAGTTGGGTTTTGTTCTTGAAGTTTATCTTGTTATGTGACGTGAGGTCGATCCAAACAATGTTTTCCATAATATGACAGTGCATATTTCCTTGTTCCAGGACTGGTTCTCCCGGCAGCAGCTAGTGATCCTCGTACTGTTCATCAACATTTCGTTAGGAATTATGTTTTTCAAGCTGCTCACGTAGCGTCGGCGGGCGGCGCGGCGCGCGCGCGCCTTCGCTCGCACTCTGACCCTGCACTTGTACATAAAACTTATCTGTAAAGTAAACTCCGTCACCGCCCAAACGATGTCCCACGTGCAAATACAACAATAAGTTAACCACTATTTAATGCTCTTTAAATCAAATCCTAACATCTTAAACGATTTTATTTATCTATCTATAAATAAGGACTTCGATTTGCTAGTGAACTTTTATTAAAGTTGTGAAAGTGTGAAAAGCGAGAAAAAGTGCAAATATGCCCCACCCTCGTCGAGTCGATATAAACTCCGGTGTGAGAGTGAGATTTTTGTGACCACTAGACGAAAACTTCGAATGTAAGATGCACTTTACTCAGAACCTGCATATTGTAGGTTTTCGCCCTTGTAATGTTAAACGCTTGCCTTACTAAATACATACGTTTAGGTAGAAATAAAAAGATCGCAAATTAGTGAATGACGAATTTTTTTTAAGGAACGTTAAAATTATGATGAGACCATAATATTATAGTGTAGGTATGGATTTATAAAACTTCTTTACTTTCGACGGTCCAAAGTAATTTTAATTTAAGGCTCTGTAGTAAATTCCTTGTAGCTTCGGAGCTAAAAAATATTTCTGTCGATGTTTTGAATATGACCTCTGTTTGTATATTTCTATTGTAGGTAATTGTATTTATAAATTGGAAAACTTAAAAAAAAATATTTTTTTATAAAATAAAACTCAAAGTAAACATACCTATATAATAGTGCCATACTATGGCCTGCTTTTAATTCTAAGTTCTAACTTACAATGTACAAAAATTATAATTATGTACATATACGTATTCTACTTATGTTACATATTGATTCTGTTACCGATGCCTAAAGGGATGTTATATATTTATTATAAAACATAGAAAATTTGTACTTGGCCTGGCAATTAGAATATATATATTTAAAAAATATACCTAAAATATTAAATTTAAAATTTCTACATTTTTAAATTAAACATGTGTTATACAAGCATGTAACTTTGTGTTGTAACTAAGAAGTCAATTTCATGTATTTGAAGGTGTTATATAAGAAAGTTAAATTTTATCTTATTTATTATCTTACTACTTATAATGTTATAAATATTAAGTGTGCATGCGAGATTGTTGACACGCTGTACAATTACGAAAGTTGTGGGAAAACGCGCAATCCTTTTATTGTTAAAAGTAAGACAATTTTCGCAATTTCATTATTATGTAAAAACTTTAAGTTATCTATAAGAGTTTTAATTACGTGTATCAATTTTATCTACGTTTCACAAATAAAATATTTTAACAAAATTATAAACATTTTATTTTATTTTTTGTTATCCAGTAAATACTGTGCTTTGTGACTTAAATTAAATTAATAATCAGGGGTCAATCAATCAATCTACAAAATATACACTACATAATATATAGGAACATGTCGCAACCCTATTTTCAACCCCTGACGAAACGAAAAAGAGGTACTTACCTATGTAAACTTTCACGATTGCATCGTAGCTTGAACGGATGAATTGATTTCAATGCAGTTTTGCAACTATTTTGATGGAAACTTATTTACAAAAATAAAATCTGCCTTCTATATGCCATATTGGACTTTAATATTATATTATGTAAGTACCTATCTATAAATATAGATATTTTCATAAATGGAAAAGAAATATGTAACAAGGACTCGTTTCGAACTCGTACACAGAAATTTAACGCCCGTCCAAATCCGCCCTCACCGTGTAACACATGTAAAAATCTATTAAACGTAAGTTTATTATAATCTATACTAACTAATATAATAGAGCGGATGAGTTTGTTTGTTTGTTTGAACGCGCTAATCTCTGTAAATCCGATCCGGTCCGATTTGAAAAATTATTTTTGCATTTGATTATTGATAGCCCAATTCTTGAGGAACGTTATTCAGCATCATGGTGCCACGAGATTTTTAAAAACCTAAATCACCGCGAACGAAGTTGCGGGCATCTGCGAGTCCAATATATTAGGTACATCATCATGATAGATACCTATATCTAATTATGAAATGAATATAAGAAATCAGTAATAGATAATTGCAACCTACAAGCTACAACATGGTAGGTAAGTACCTACCTACTTCTTGTTGACACTCGACAGTAAATAATCTAATTATTTATTATATCAATTGATTCTTTTTACTGCTGTACGAGTTATCCTACAACTTTAGAAAATATTAACTGGGTCATTTTTAGTATAGGTAGTAAGTAGATACAGGTACAAGTTTCCTTGATCAATTAGATTAATACTATATGGCTTCGGCCAATACCGAGGTAGTTTTATAACTATCAACTAGAACAGCCGTTGGTTGAGTGGAATGATGTACGAAATAAAGCGTATGTAAATAAACAAGCTATCATGTCCGAAAATTCAAACAATTTTAGAAGATACAGTGCCCAGGAGCATCCATCGGTAACTAAAGCATTTAATTTGCAATTTAACTTAAAGAAAGTGACAACGCAATCTGTTTAAAATTACGACAGATTAAACAAGTTTATCACAGTGAGTTTCGTGTTCATTTTAAAGGTTAAAGAAATAAATGACGACCCAATCGATTTAGACGATGTGTTACCGAAAATTGGTGAATTCGGATTGTACCAGAAGTGTCTATTGTGGTTCGTCTGCCTGCCCGCTTGCCTGCCCTGTGGATTCTGTGCTTTCAACCAGCTCTTCATGACAGACACGCCGGACCACTGGTGCAAAGTACCGGAATTGCACAACATGTCGCAAGAAAATCGTAAAATGATATCTATTCCACGTAAGGTAATGATGTCGATTAATTTTATACGCCATCCAAAAAACTCAGCTCTATATTCTTGTATCATTTTAGGAAGACGATAATACAACTTTTGAGAATTGTATACGTTATTCAGTCAATTGGTCTGCTTTATTGAGCACAGGTAAACCAATAGATATAAATGAAAGTTGGCCTGTTGAACCTTGTTTAGATGGCTATGAATACGACACAACTGAAGTGAAATCCTCTGTCGTCATCGACGTAAGTATTCGTAATTTACTAAAAATGTCGGAGTACCTGTCTTATTTTTTTACATTATTATGTAATTACCAGCGGACACCCGCGACTTCGTTCGCGTGGATATTGGTTTTTAAAAATCCCGTGGGAATCATTTTGTTTTCCTAAGCTCCTTTGAGCTCATACCTTGCTAAAAACTGTTAAAAGTTCACTGGCGGATGTTTAGGTAGATCAAAATGTAAACATCCGCCAGTGAAAGTCCCATCAAAATCGGTCCAGCCTTTCTGAGATTAGCTGGTAATCTTTAAAGTATCTCCTTTCTAACAAAAAAAGAATGAATGAAATCGGACCACGCGTTAATGAATTACAGCTAAGTACACATTTTAACTTTCATCCCCTCTCGCAAGGGAACCGTGCTGAATTTCGGGATAAAAAGTATCCTATATGTTACTCCGTAGTATGAACATAAATCATACCAAGTTTCATTTCAATCTATTCAATAGTTTTTGCGTGATGCGCGCACAAACATACAGACAAACAGATAAACAGACAAACAGCCAAAAATTTCAAAAATAGCTTTTTTACGTTCTATTACTTATCCCCAACATCCCCCAGTTATTATTTTGCAAAAATCTTTAATGTACCTACAGATACGGCAAGTCTACGATTTTATTATATGTATAGATTATTACTTAATCTAACATTTTTAATACGAGATTTACCTACCTGCACGGTACATATCCTGCGAAATGAAAATAATCAAACAATACTAAGAGGTAGGTATGTTTTGTATTAGGTAATACCACGGAACAGAAAATTAACAGTAATACGCTACGTACAAATATGAAATAATATGTTAGAGTTAGATTTCACGATCTCGGATCTACGGACTCTACGGTTGGGTTGTTTAAGTTGCATTTCAAATGTTTCCTCTGAAATTTTGGCGCTCTGATACATTACTAACATTGCCATACGGACGAAATTTTACTATGAATTCATTTATTTTTCAGTTTGATTTAGTTTGCGAGTACGACGTCTATCCAACACTCGGCTTAGTTGCTCTAAATGTGGGAGGACCTATCGGGGTGTACTCTTTTGGGCTTCTCAACGATCGAATAGGACGAAAGAAATCCTTTTTTGCCTGTTTAACAACGTTACTGCTGGGAAGTATGATGACAGCATATGCACATGAGTTCTGGTTTTGGGTATTAGCACGAACAATTGTCGGATTAACTATTCCGGCCGTTTATCAAATACCGTTTATAATTTGTAAGTATCTCTAGTAATAGTAGTAAGTTTATAATTTGTGAGTATTTATTTATTATTTATTTATCTATGGTTTACTTTTACCATAAGTATTGGGTTTTTCTGTCAAGAAATTCTCAGTGCCAGCCAGCGGGGTTGGAAGCTGGCGGTGCTTCACCCCCGTGCCTCGGAGAGCACGTTAAGCAGTCGGTCCCGGTTATTATCACTATGATTTGTGACAATAATCGTTAAAGCCCGCCAACCCGCATTTGAGCAGCGTGACGGGTGAGAAAGAGGAGGCCTGTGCCCAGCAGTGGGCCGTTAAAAAGGCTGTAGTCGTGGTGCTGGATACCCATGATATTTAATAATAGTTATAATATTTGTTTGTACAGCAAAACTCAAAGAAAACGTTACGTAATAAATAATGATAATAAAATTAATATTGTTAAATATTAATTCTAAAGTCACAAATTGTTTCAGCATTGGAACTTGCAGGACCTAACTACAGATCTTTCGTGACTGTAATGACCTGTATATTTTACACTTTGGGACTGATTCTTTTATCCGGAGTAACGTATATCTTGCGCGACTGGAGATCGCTTGCACTGGCGACATCCGTTCCCTTTTTCTTCTACTATCTCTACTGGTTCGTTCTACCGGAATCACCTCGATGGCTGCTAATGCGAGAAAGGTTAGAAGAGGCGAACACCATATTAAAAAATATTGCAAGAGTGAACGGCAAAGAGTTACCAGAGGAGTTCACGGCGAAACTACAAAAACAAGTTTTAGACCAAAAAGAACATGGATTCAAAGAGGCGAAAGCTCCTAGTGTATTTGCATTATGTAGAACTCCAAATATGAGACTCAAAACGTTTTTAATCACTTTGAACTGGTGTGCATCAGAAATGGTGTATGTGGGCCTCAGCTATTACGGCCCGGCAATCGGGAGCAACCAGTATATGAGCTTCTTCCTCTCTTCCGCCGTTGAAATTCCGAGCTATATTGTTTGTTGGATACTAATGGATCGAGTAGGACGTCGGTGGCCCCTTTGCCTGTCGATGGTCATCAGTGGAATTTTCTGTATTGTCACTGTTCTACTTCCAAACGGTAATTTGTTTAGTTTAACTTTTAATAAAATAATAGGGAAAATTTTAACACAATATCGTTGCTTAAATCGAAAAGGGCTACAAATAAAAAAATAAGTGAAATCGTTTTTATTTCAAAAAAAAGCGATGTTAAGAGATGAGATGAGATCACAAAACTATAGACTAAAAACAAATCCCAAAACTTTGAATGGCTCTCCTGTAGGAAAGTGAAGCTTTGATTTGTGGCTCTTTATGATTTAAACAGGGATATATAAATAAAATTAAGTAAGTAGGTATGTTATTTTCTTGTTTTAGATGCTGAAACTGAAACTCTAATTTTGTATTTAATATCGAAATGTTTCATATCAGCGTCGTTTCTGATCATTTACCCGTACGCTGGAGAGCTGTATCCAACGGAGCTGAGAGGAATAGGGATCGGAACATCGGCTTACATCGGCGGACTGGGATTAATAATTATACCATTCATCAATTATTTGGTAAGGATTAAAGAGAAAAGTTTTACAAGTTTAAGAGAAAAACAACAGACACACAGACTACATAAATATCATTTAGTTTATCAAACCTACTCCATACTGATGACTCAAACAATGAATATAGACCCTAATGCTCTAATCTCATAAACTGCTAAACGGACTTTATTTAAGCATTAGATCAATTGCCTCTCAGAAAAGATTCCTTTATCTGTATATATCTAGATCTAAATACTAGATCTAGATAGATCTAGATACGCCTTTTGACCGATGGCGAACAGTCAAATTTATTTCATTCAAATATATACTTACGCGTACAACAGACAAGTTCTTTTAAATCGTTAATTAATATTTTTACTTCAGTGAGGTGATAGCGATAACTATTTTCACCAACTTAAAGCTAAAGCCACCAGGCGGAGGTTCCAAACGCACCCTGGTCTGAGAAGAAGGCCACAACAAACTCAACTAATGGGAGTATATTAATGAGAGTTTCTCGCAGGGAACCAGCAACCTGGTACTGCCCCTGGTGCTGATGGGCGCAGTGTCGGTGGTGGGAGGCATCACAGCGCTGCGACTGCCAGAGACGCTGCACTGCCCCCTGCCTCAGACTGCTGAGGAGGGGGAAGAGTTCGGAAAGGATTGGACGTACAGGGATTGCTTAGCTTGCGGCGGCCAAAGGTATAACTGAAATGTTGCTTTTCTATCAAGATCTGTGAACCCACCAATAGAATCGCTTTATTTTTAGTTTTAGTTCATCTTTGTTTTGATGAAAACCCGTTCATAACCTACGCTACCAAAAAGAAGGGAATCTTCCTGGTAGGTTTCAGAGCTATGTACCTATCTTTTTTTTATTTTATTTTCTGAGTTCGGTGCGATTATTTTTAAATAATTTCTAACGCGAAGTATTTTTATAGTATAATCCGTAGAGTCCATCCATAATATCTTGGTCTCACGATAATCCGCTGACGATTAGGGATTTGCAGAAGCCGTATTTTCGATTTTTTATACTACCTATCAATAAAATACACGTGCTTTAGGATTACACAACTTTTTATACATATAATGTAGATAATAATATCTACATTATAGCTACAGTAAGTATTGTTCGTGGTAGGTACCATAAACAACACTATACTATGAATATACTATACTATACTGTGAATGTGGTATAGTTCTACAGCATTATTTGATACCATAGAATTAAACAAAACTACGTCGAGAGATAGACTGCGAGTAAGTAATTTAATTTACTTTGGGTGAAATATTAGGTACGAGTAGATTAGGAAATACGTAAATAATAATAAGCTAGGTTAAATTAGTATGTATTTACATATATTCTAGAATTTATAAAGAAAACACATAGGTAGTATTATAGGTACCTACATAGTGAAGCCAGTGAATGGCGGCCACGGTACTACGTGTGGTACTACAGTCGGCGTAGCTGCAAGCTACGACGCATGCGGAACGTAGATGCTACGCCGCTACAAAACAATAATGTAATAATGTTTCGCGTTTTCACTTCAGCACCCAATTCTGCTACCAAACGCAGATAGACCATACGTTTTTAGGGTTCCGTAGTAAACAAGGAACCCTTATAGTTTCGCCATGTCCGTCCGTCTGTCCGTCCGTCCTCGGTTAATCTCAGAGACTATTAGTGCTAGAAATCCGTAATTTGGCATGAGTATAAATATTAATCACGCCGACAAAGTGGTGAAATAAAATTTTGATAAATATTTTTTTTAGGGTAGCTCCCCTACATGTAAAGTGGGGATGAATATTTTTTTTCTCGTCTACCCCATAGTGTGGGGTATCGTTGAATAGGTCTTTTAAAAATACTGTGGGTGTGGGAACATCATTTTTCGATTTCTAGATCCGTTTGTAAAATATGATGTTTTAAAGTGCAAATTTTTATTAGAGTCAAGTGTCCCCCCCCTCTATCAGCCAAATGGCAGTATATAGGAACTTGAAAAAATTCACAGCAGTAGGGTATATAATCAATTTTAAAGGAAAACTATCACGGCTAAGTAGGGTTCACAGGTTAAGGAGTTATATCTGTTTTTCGAGGATTGTGACTACGGAACCCTACACTGCGCGTGGCCCGCCACGCACTTGGCCGGTTTTTATTTGGATTAAACATGGGTTAGAATCAATCTGAATGAGAATGGTAAATCAGAATTCCCGTAAAAATGCCCGAATTAAATTACATCTTTATACGCAACTATTTAATCGATTTCAACGTATTTAGTTAGCCTAGTCTTAGCTTACCTAGAAAGGACAACTCAGAATGACCTAAGATACTTTTTGAAAACCAAGCGTTCACAAGAGATTTTGACATGATAACGTCTTATAAATCGATGAACGCCGGCTACACGCATGACGCACGGAACAAGCGATAGAGAACGCACGATCGGTCGCGTTCGGCTTGTGAGTTCTGACATAGATATAATATATTACATTATCTTAGGTTCTGACGTATCTATCTCTCTTTGTTTTCTTAAGACGTTAGCACGTAAAATTATAGTCCGTAAATAAATTTTTTTCTAAAAATCTACGTATGCAGTAACTTTATTAATTACTTATTAGGTAGGTACTTACATACTTATTTATTTAGAGCGGCAATACACGTCAGATTTTTTCCATCCGATCCGGCCACCGGAAGGCGTATTTTGTATGAAAGTTATACCTCCCCAATACACGTCCGATCCGATCTGATCCGATAGTAGGATCGGACGTGTATTGGGGAGGTATAACTTTCATACAAAATACGCCTTCCGGTAGCCGGATCGGATCGGATCGGATGGAAAAAATCTGACGTGTATTGCCGCTCTTATTCATCGCTTAAAATTTCACTATCGTCGTCTTTGTCAACCGATAAGACTTTCACACACTGTAGTCCTGCGACGCTTGTATCCAGCGATTCCTTGCGACTCATTTTATGACGTCTGGTTGCCACGTCACGTTGCTGTGTCAAAGACATACCTGAGGCACAGAGTACCTACAGAGGGGAAGCTTCTACAAGCGGCCCGCTGTAAGTACACTCACACATATGCGCATTGTTTGTCACCAACTGTACCGGTTAGTTGAACGAGCGTGCGTCCGTGTACCGTTGGTGAGTGTGTTTGTGTGAGTATACCTACAGCGGGCCGCTTGTGGAAGCTTCCCCTCTGTAGATTTACTACTCGTGTGCCTGAGGTACTAGAATAGCGACCTCGTACCGGCAAACGTGGTGTTGGCAGACCCCCCACTAGGTTGACAATCTTTTATCATTCTTGAAATTTTTGCTACAGAAGCGCAGTTCCAGAGTCTGACTCTTACGAAAATTTGGACCAATTAGAGTTAACACAAGCTCCGTCTACAGAGGACGTGGTGCCAGCTATGCAGCCTGTGAGGCGGAATTCCATGCGGAAACTAGTTCGCCAAGCGAGCACGTTGGAAACGCAGCGAGACAAAGATGGCAGTTTAAAGATGACCTATTGGTTTTAAGATGTGCTATTTTATTCTTAATTAAAGGTCTAAGTTCAAAATATCTGAATATAGTAATTTTTATTTTATCTATCCTCTACATATTAATTATATACCAGAATTTATGTAAGTCAGACCATTAAAATAGAAATCCTGCTCTAGGGACGTCACTTTCCCTTTTTTTCCAATACAGCTTAGCTTATCTTTTGTACCATGGCCAAGACTACGCCACGCCTTGGCCATGTGGCATAATATATCTAATCAAAAATAATATTCATAATATTCACAAGACATTACAAAATTTGTGTCGATGTCGCCAATTACAAGAAATTAGCTGTTCTTTGGCATTCCGCAAAATAGCAGCATTTTTTATTTTTCTGGTTAGGCTATAATAATAAACTTTACAAGATTTTTTCAATGTGAATGAATGTGAAATGAAAAAAATGTGAATGTGCAAACACCTATAAACTCTCGCCTCGACTCTTGTCTCACCAGTCGCGACAATAATATTATGTAAATGCTACTTTAATGTCAAACATGTGGACGCGGCATTAGGTTAGGTCAGCAGGCCATGTTTGGGATAAAACGTGAAAAATGAAGCAACAAAAATATTCATTTACATTAAGTCATTTATTTATTCATAATAACTGTCATCTTTTAATATAATATAATTATTTAATAAAAAATATCACGAAATAATAGGAATATTTTATAATAATCTACGAATTAGTTACATATTTACATTACATCATAATATATTGGACGGAAACATACTTGCAACACGCCACGGCGGCAGCGTTCAGGATGGCGTGTCACAAGTGTGTCCGAGTCATAATTAAACTAGTTTAAGTAACACTTTACGAAACGTCTAGTGTTTAGTAGCGAATCGCACCAAATCGATTATTCGCAATCTGTCAAGATTAAACTATTTTAGATCTGTCAATTTAGTTTAGAGATTTTGTAGAACCGATTTAGCTACTGCTACTAATTTGCTACTAAACACTAAAAATATCGCAGAATGTGTGTCGGCCTTAAGGCGTAACGCTCGATGTAAAGTCGAGGCGGTGTCGCGGCGGTGTGATGTGTCGAGGTTAAGATTCGATTCACTCATTCAACATACTATTATCATTCACAAGAAAAACGCAGAGGACTTACTTAGTGTTAAGTTTTCATGTTAAACGTTAACCTGTCCTTCGATTTGCACGGGAAAGGGGTGAATCGGCCGTCCCGTTACTTTAAAACACGATTTAATTTCACTTCCACACCGTCACATCTCCCGGCAGTTATAGCGGTTACATTCAATTTTTTTAGGCTAATACACATTCTGCCAAGGGTTAACACCTCGCAGAATGAGTGTCGGCCTTTAGGGTCCAGGGATAGGAAGAGGCGCGCCTCTTGAATATCCGCCACGACTGTTACAGTTACCGGCACACTTCTTGAGCAAATGACCTTGACTTGACCTTGACAAGCCAATTTTAGGTCTCTTTGGTGGGGCGTGCGGGCGCGACGGCGGGGAATATCGTATCGAGCGCGTGATTGGTAAATCAATCGACCTTTGCCCCGCTTTTCCCTTTTTTCGCACAATGCGCTAACTTATGTCACAACAACACTATGTCACTTCATGCTCAAGAAGTTTGCCGGCGATTTGTACTCCTGCGAGCGTTGCGCCTAGGGTCTGTCTGGAATGTTGGTAGCGGGCAGCAGGTGCGATATGTACCGGCTGCGTATTCTGTCCGAGTGCTCGAGCGAGGCGTCGCGCGGCGCCGCGCCGTCCGCGTCCCTGGTCGAAGGCCCCGAGTCCGTCTCCTCTTGTTCCGAACTTTCGGCGTGCTCCAGTAAGTTCTTCGTTTCGTCCTCGGTACTGACTTTCGTTCTGTAAAAAAAAAAAATGTCCATAGTATTTATATCCAAAAACTTTCATGTATACGACTGATTCATTATTACAGATAGAATTACCTGGTTTATATATTTTTTTTAATTTTTCATGTTTTCTATTTTTTTTTTTTTATCATATTTATTATTAGAGAACGCAATAAAAATGAGGCTATTGAATAACACTGCGAAAATTTCTCGTCATCGTGCTACTGCGACTTTTTTTTAAAATTAAGTTTGGAAACATTACAAATCTTAACGTTATTTAGAACGTAACGTAACATGAGGAGGAGAATACAGGTAGTAACTCCGCGGATAACTTTTTATCGTATTCGAAAAGATTTTGTAGTTTTTCGATATTCGAAATCTAGTCTCGAGTTTTGCAAACTCGGCATAATCCTATTGAAATATTGGTACCGATGGTGGTACAAAATGCACTCACTTGGCAAAAGATTCCCTCGCACTCGGCGACAGGTTGAGGCTGCCCTCGGCCGCCGCGTCCAGCACGTAGATGACCACGGCCGCTATCAGCGACACTGCGACCAAACACCGCCGCTCACTCTCCCACACTTACCGATATCTCACTACGACGCCGTGGTTGCGCCACCAAATTGTTGCGCAACCAAGCGGACACCAGTGCGGCTAGCATGCGACACACGAGAAAATTATCTCTACGCTTTTTTTCGTCGAAGATAATCTCCATTGTCTTCGACGAGAAAAAGTCTTCGATGAGAAAAAGTAGAAGATAATTTTCTCGTGTGTCGCATGCTAGCCGCACTGGTGAAGTACCCCTTACAGAGTTACATAATGTAGATCGGCGATCATCACTGTTTACTAAGAAGTCACGCGTGCCAAATAAATTACGTCGCTATCTCGGTGGGTACTGAGTGTGATTTTGGAAATTCTTGCATCAATTTGGCACGCATTTTCCACCCACTTCGCCATTCTATCCTATAGTATATTTCTATAAGTATCCTCCATAGAGCGTGTTGTTAGTTGTGTCACCACTGGTGTCCTAGTGAGACAGTGCCCTTAGAAGGATGACACTCAGGGTGGCATTTGAGAGGAGCACATATAAAGACATACTGCGACAGAATTAAAGGTTTATGCGAATCCATCTTATGTTAATTCGTGACAATCGTTAAAGCCCGCCAACCCACATTGGAGCAGCGTGGCGAGTCTAAGCTGTAAATCCCTCTCTCCTATGTGAAAGGAGGCCTGTGCCCAGCAGTGGGACGTTAAAAAGGCTGTAGTGGAGGTAGTAGCGAATTCATCGACGCGGAATCAACTTATACTGAGTAATTTTAACTGATGACTTACGTTTAACAGTTTTTGTCATAAAGTTATACTAAACTTAATAATTACCCGTGCAAGTTTTTATATTCTTAGAACATTTCTTACCAAATAAACATCCAAGGAAGAACAGTTCCAGCATGAAGTATCCGTAGTTGTCAACTATTATTCCGGCAAATATTATAGTTACAGCCAGTCCCAGATTTTGTACTGCTTGACATCTGAAAAAGTAATAATTAAAGTCAACATAAACAAAACAATCACCTCTTCCAGATACTTGTACAAGTATAAATTAAAAATTTAAAATACCCCCGACATTCGCCATTTTGTGGCAGCGGCCATCTTGGATCGATTTTCTTCAAACATAGCTAACAACACTCTCGACTAATTCACCTTTCAAACAAAAAAAACCGCATTCAAATCGGTCCACCCGTTTGAGCGCCACAGGGGAACAGACAGACAGACAGACACACACACACATACTCACACATACACACACACACACACACACACTCACACGCTCGCACGCTCGCTCGCACGCACGCACGCACGCACGCACTCACGCACGCACGCACGCACGCACGCACGCACTCACGCACACACACACACACACACACACACACACACACACACACACACACACACACACACACACACACACACACACACACCACACACACACACACAGACACGTCAAACTTATAACACCCCGTCGGTTTTGCGTCGGGGGATAAAAATTGATTCACACGCTTTGAAATAAATATTTGATATGATGAAAAGTCAAAATTATTTTGCTATGATCCGCAAAACAGTCAAATTTGTATGGTACAACAAGCAGCATGTGCTATGCCCTGTCAGCCTTCCTGCTGTTAAATAAGCAGGAAAAATAAGCAACCAAGCGGACCCCAAGCACCACCACCAAGTAACACCACACAAATCCAACACCGAAATAAACTCGACGATCGTTTCGCTCCGACACCGGAGCATCCTCAGGAGATGTAGACTCTACAATGCACAACTGCAAAGTTTGCAGTCAGTGCTCCGGTGTCGGAGCGAAACGATCGTCGAGTTTATTTCGGTGTTGGATTTGTGTGGTGTTCCTTGGTGGTGGTGCTTGGGGTCCGCTTGGTTGCTTATTTTTCCTGCTTATTTAACAGCAGGAAGGCTGACAGGGCATAGCACATGCTGATTGTTGTACCATACAAATTTGACTGTTTTGCGGATCATAGCAAAATAATTTTGACTTTTCATCATATATTATGGATTTCCGCAAAGTAACGCCTGCTTCTATTCAATCACTACATAGTATAAAACAAAGTCGCTTTCTCCGTCCCTATATCCCTATGTCCCTATGTCCCTTTGTATGCTTAAATCTTTAAAACTACGCAACGGATTTTGATGCGGTTTTTTTTTAATAGATAGAGTGGTTCAAGAGGAAGGTTTATATGTATAATAACATCCATTAAATAGTGGAGAAATACTGTTATTTTGAGGTTTCTAATGTGATGTCGTAAATAATTACATTTTTTCCGCTTACATTGCAAACGCAGGCTGAACCCTACGAGATTTATCAAAATAATGTACTAAGTATTGTACACATTGAAAAGGTCTACAGAAAATTCCGCGATGGTATATGTCTATCTCTTATGGATATCCCACAATAACATTTTTTTGTCATTTACTTTTTACGACAAATAATGGCTAATTTTGGAAGCGATTTCAACCAATACAGCATTAATCCTTATCTAATTAAATACCTTAAATACATTGTTGATTAATATATATGTTACAGCCAAAGTAATAAATAAGGATATTATGTATACTATCCAGCCATTATAAATATTATCAACTCAATTTGGATAAAGTAATAATTGACACAGAATTATTAAAATTAACTAGCTATTATAAATAATATTCAGCTATTTTATATAATATCTTGGAAGACTTGGATAAAGTAATAAAACAAGGACTTATGTTTAACTGATCACCAGATATTGCAAAATATAACGTCAAATAAACAGTTTATACCACCCAAAAACATAGTTACTTCTGCAACAGCTTCGGCGCTGGGGGAAGTGCAGCCCCATCGCCCAGGTTGCGTAGCAAAGCCCAGGCACCCACGCTCACCACCGCAGCTTCGGCTTGCTGGTCGCCTTCGGCGACCTGCCTCATCCGCTACGGCTCGCGCGGGTGCCTGCGATTTTCTACGGCGGGCGGGGGCGCATATTTACATAATATACATAGCCAGAATGCACCCATAGAATTCTGCTTATGTAAACATTGTAATGCAGTTTTCAAATTTTGTACTACAAAGTATACACGAATTTTGCGTACTACTAGTATATATGTATTTTGTAACGTGGACGCGCGCGTGCATCGTTCCAATATATACAAGGCCAAAACGCAACCATAGGTTTTTTGTTTTCAAAATAAATTAGGTAACTATTTGAACTTAACCGACTTATTGCTTTGGGTTGGGGTGCTCAGATTTCGTTTTGGACCACATTCTAGGATCCAATAGAACCTAAGTGCCCGGCCTACGGCCGGGCACCTCAATATTTATGTTCTAACCTAACCTAACCTAGCTTCTGTAAGTGGCACGCATCCACTAGTTCATTAATAATACTATTTTCGTGAGGTACTTATCTTCTGAGGTGTCTCCGGAGAAATTACAACAGCTATGCATATAATGTTTCTATCATCAGCTTTGGCACGGTCTACATCAGGAATTTTAGGTTAGGTTAGGATAGGGTAGTTTAGATTACGAGATCGTGATGATCACACCACACCACAAAGGAATGAGATGCGGGAGGGGAAGCAAGGCGGGCCGTATTTATCATTTTGACCAACGTTCATCTGCTATTATGAATAATGTCTGGTTTGACATGATATTATGAATAATATCTGGACAATTTAGATATTATTTATAATTGCCAGTCATTATGAATAAATGCTAATTAATTACTTTGGCTGTAACATATATATAGCTGCTCGTGCTGATAGGGTGACTGACTCATTGATCACCCCTCCTGTAAAATTTTGTATGAAAATTTTTTTTTTTCACAAATGGTTTCGTATAGAGGACAAAAATTCATTCGGAACAATAATATGGAGAGAGCTGATGATTGAGGATTTCAGAGACGAGCGATGGGCACGCTTAAGGTATTGAAGATAGGTGGGGGGTGCTCGAGCAAATGTCACTCGAAACGTAATCCAATTGGCAGTGAGCTGAAAAAAAATTCCAAATGGCGAAAAAAAGATGGCCGCCATACAAATTTCGTCGGTCTCCATCTCGGAGGGTATATAAGATGGAAGAGTGGTTTCTTCGCAAAAGATGATGAGGATCCAAAGGTCTACTTGATGAATTGAAAAAAAAATTCAAAATGGCGGAATTTATTTTTCCATAGAAAATGTATGGCGAATATTGAAGAGACTACAAGTTATGAACTATGCAAGGCTTTAATGCGGTTTTTTGGAGAACTCTCAAAGAAAAATATGGGAAGACATGATGATTGAGGGTTTGGAAGTTGGTTGAGGAGCCCGGGCAGGGTATTGAAGATAGGTGGGAGGTGCTCAAACAAAAATTACTCAAAACCTCATCCAATTGGCACTAAGCTGAAAAAAAAACAAAATGGCGGATTCAAGATGGCGGCTATACAAATTTCGTCGGTGTCTATCTCACCAAGTAGGTATAAAAGATGGAAGAGTAGGTTTTTGGCAAAAGATCATCAAGACGTGGTTTACTTGATAAAAAGAAAAAAAAACAAGGAATTTATTTATCCATACAACATATATGACGAATATTGAAGATAATACAAGTTGGGAACTATGCAATAATTTGATACATTTTCTTTTCAAAATTAGTTTTTATGGAAGAACTCTCATTCTGACAGTTGATTCGGAGAAAAAATATGGAGAGTGATAATGATCGAAGGTTTGGAAGATGGGTGAAGACAAGTGGAGGCTGCTCAAACAAAACATACCCGAAAACGAAACCTCGCGGTCCGCTTTAGCGGGCCGCGCACCCACGCGCCATACTAGTTTAATATAAATCCATATGGCCCTTTACAGCATATGATTTAAATGAATACTTTCGAAGATATTACAGATTTAAAAATTGCGGCGGCGCGGCGGGAGCGTGCCTATAAGCGCGTCGGTGGCCGCGGTTTTCCCTATAAGCCCAGTGTCGATAATTTTTGAAACCAAAAAAAAAATCACAGTACGTAGGATGAAACCAATTGGAAAAGGAGGAAAATATTATAAAAATACAAGGAAAAATAATTTACGGGCGATCTGAGCTCGGGAAAAAAGGGGGGGAGTTTTAAGGGTAAAAAACGGTTTATCTCGATTTCCGGCAAAACTAGAAGTCCTATGGAAAAAAATCAAATGGCAAAGTTGTAGGTAATAAAAAGATCTACAACTTTTGTATTTACACTTTTTTCACATAACCTCAAAATTTATGTGAAAAGTTCAAATAAAAAATTAGCCAAGTGCGAGTCGGGCCTCGCTCTTTCAGGGTTCCGTACATAATTATGAACAATATAATATTTTGGGTCTAAGAAATATTTAATTTCCGAGTTAGACATCGCAAGAAACCGTGAAAGAAAAACGCAAAATAAGTTCGTTTGTTTTGGTCACAGCTTATAAACTATTTTATGAATCGTTGTTTTCAGTATTTGTTGTACAAATAGAGCATATAGTACATAATATACCGAAATATCATATTCCTAACTAGTTTAGTTTTTTAGATAGCCCCCGTCACAAAAATGGTCTAAAACTGACAATTTTGATGACCCCCCATTTCCTTACTTTTTAAGAAAAAAATTAAAAAAATATATATTCGTACTCTACTCAATGAGCTCTAAACAATGATACCACACAAGCTAAGGTAAGAAAAAAAAATTTTTTTTCCGGCTCCTTTCTCATGTATGGGAGCCCCCCTGAAAAATAATTTAATTCAATTTTTAATTCAATATTTGATTTTGGGTCAACGTTTTACACCAAATACCAAAATTTCAGGTTTGTAACTCATTTCGTCTGCGAGCTAGAGACCTGTGACCGGCGGACAGACGGACAGACAGCCGAGTGACATTAATAGGGCTCCGTTTTTACCCTTTGGGTACGGAACCCTAAAAACCAAGGTTTTGGTTTTTTATTTTTATCTTTTAAAATAATTTTTTTTTTTCACGGAATCTGGTGAAAACTTACCTTTTTATGTCCCAAATACACTGTAATTTATTTGATTTGAAATATTTAGTTTTTCTCCTTATTTTTGACTTAATATCTAAGAGAAAGTATAAGTACCTCCTCTTCTTAATATCGACTTAATTCTGACAGCAGTCATTGTCATTTACAGATGAGTTATTTATATGGAGAACAGGGTTAACATCTACGAAGTACGATTTTACCCCAAACTACTTTAATTCCCTGTCAACATATAAAGCTCTAAGCCGCTTAATAATATTAATTGTTTCGCCCTAAAATAGAAATTGCTAAGAATGGAAACTAGAAAGTGCACACTAACAGCAAAAGAAAACAAAAGAAGCACATTGAAAAAATTTATTCAAAAATGGAAATCACCATGAAGTGTCTGTCAGGCATTTGTCATATCTACATGCAGCAGTTGATTTGTATTTGCATAAGTTTTGAATTTTTTATCTTTTTTGTGGGAATTGTTTTATCTCTGGTAACATTATGAAACGTCAGAATTCCATGGAATTAGTAATTCGGGTATAAGGTGAGATATAGTAAGTTCATTGTGGAAAATATCGTAAAAAGTCAAGCCGCCTGGGAGCTTTCATCGAAAACGCTGCCTAATCCTAGAGCGGGTAGTACCTACGCATAATATGCTCTACTACCCGTGCGAAGCCGGGGCGGGTCGCTAGTATATAAATATTTGAATGTTTAATACTCACATCCCATATGCAGTGCCCATTTGACTCTCCGGCACCACCATCGCGACCAGCGGCCACAACCCGCTGGCGAGCAAAGAGTACGATATCCCGAGCGATATCTGAAAATATCGAATAATTTAACAAATAATAAAACAAAGTCGGGTTTGTTCGAACACTTGCGTATAACTCGAGTACGGCTGGACCGATTTTCATAGTTTTTGATTTGCTGCCAGTCCCGAATAGCAGAATAACAATTAAAAACTTTGGAAAATTGTCAAAAAAATAACATAAAAGAAAAAACATTTTCCCATACAAAATGTTCATGGGTTTATCAAAATCAAATAAAATCAAATAAACTTTATTCAAAATTGGTACACTGTACACTTTTTGAACGTCAATTTAGGAACAGGCAATGGTGATAATTACTTACGGAAACTTTAGTAACTTTAGTAACTGTCAAACATTTAATGTTCATCCATCAATGTGTGTTGTTAACTCTTCCTAAACGGCTGGACCGATTTGAACGAAATTTTGTGTGTGTATTTCAATGGATTCCTGGGTGGTTTGAAAACACAATTACCGGGTAGGTAAAGGTAACCTACCAGGTCTTAGTAGGTGGCGCTGATGTCGGTATGTCACCGGACAGGACGACTTCTGCCAGGTCCGCTAGTTATTTGATAAATACATAACGGGTGTACAATGCCACATCTGTTAAGGTGAGCAAAATTGAAAATAGAGCCGCATCAGCTGCCATTTTAAGAACTGTCAGTTTCTGTCTAGTGTGAGTGCTCTCGTGCTTCTTCGCTATATTGAAAGAATTTTAATTCCATTTTTCCGTGGGGAATTCCTTGAATAGCAACACTAAATTATCTACTAGCGACGCTGTCAACTGAACAGAAGTTGGTGGCACTGTAAGGGACCGCTATCGAAAACTAAACTACTGACGAAGTTGCGGGGATCCGCTGGAATTTTGACAAACTTCCTGGCGCAGTGGCGAGCACTGTGGTCTATAAGTAGGAGGTCCCGACTCCCGGGATCGATTCCCAGCGGTGGCAATTTGCGATTTTATAATTTCTAAATTGTCTCTGATCTGGGTCTGGCTAGTTACTATCGGCAAAGCCGTGCCGCCAAGCGATTTAGAGCAGAAACCAATCAGGGGTATAGTTTTAATAAAAACTGCCATACCTCTTTCACATTAGCCCGCTTCCACCTTAGACTTCATCGTCACTTACCATCAGGCGAATTCGCAGTCAAAGGCTAACTTGCATGAATAAAAGGGAGGTTCGCAGGGACGTTAGTTCTCTGTTAGTTAGCGTTTTCTAACATCTCTATAATGGGGAATGTTCTGAGGAGCTTTCGACCTAATGCCACTTTCCAGCACCGCACCGCACGCCACCGAAAACGCTATCATCCTCATTACTTGGATCACTGGCAGACATCAACCAAGCGTTGCGCGAGCTCATTCCTTCCGCGCACTCAAAAACTGTGGAACCAACTCCCTTTGGAGGTGTTTCCACATAACTTTGACATAGGGTTATTCAAGGGGCTGATCAACAAACTCCTTAAAAGCCGGCAACGCATTAGTGGTTCCTCTGGTGCTGCAAATGTTCTTGGGCGGCGGTAATCACTTGACATCAGGTGATCCGCTTGCTTGTTTGCCTGCAGTTAATATAAAAAAAATTAAAAAAGCATAATATCTCTAAAAAAAGCTGTGATAGCCTAGTGGTTAGGACGACCGACTTCTAATCGGAGGTCGTGGGTTCGATCCCGGGGCACGCACCTCTAATTTTTCTGAGTTATGTGCGTTTTAAGTATTTAAATATCACTTGCTTTAACGGTGAAGGAAAACATCGTGAGGAAACCTGCATACCTGAGAGTTCTCCATAACGTTTTCAAAGGTGTGTGAAGTCTGCCAATCCGCTTGGCCAGCGTGGTAGACTATGGCCAAAACCCTTCTCACTCTGAGAGGAGACCTGTGCTCTGTAGTGAGCCGGTAACGGGTTGATCATGATGAATATCTCACCACTCCAACATAGGGGTCGAGGAATGTGAAGGCCAGCAGCAGGTGCGAGGCGATGGTGGCCACGATGCCGAGGATGATCCAGGTGACGTTGCGGCCGCTCTTGTCGATGAGGATGCCGAAGAACGGGCTGAGCGCCGCCGACAGGAAGTACACCATCGAGTTCACCGTGTTCGCCTCTTGCGGCGGGAAGTCGAACTTGCGCTCGAAGAACAACCTGGCAACAAGTATAAATAAATTAAAAATTAAAAAAAACCCCGACATTCGCCATTTTGTGTCGGCGGCCATCTTGGGTTTGCAATAGTGCTATTCTACTAGTCAAACCCTTTCATTTGATACCCATATTAAGGGAGTTGTGAAAAAATATGTAATCCGCCATTTTGTAGCGGCGGCCATCTTGGATCGATTTTCATCAAACATAGCTAACAACACTCTCGACTAATTCACCTTTCAAACCAAAAAAACCGCATTCGAATCGGTCCACCTGTTTGAGCGGTACGAGGGAACAGACAGACACAGACAGACACACACAGACACGTCAAACTCATAATACCCCGCCTTTTTTGCGTCGGGGGTTAAAAAAATAACAGTCACTCCTGTTATTGACGTGACAACTTGTTATACATCGATGAACGCCGGCTGCACACATAAAAAAGTGTCACGTTCCGCCTGAGTCGAGCGTGCAAGCGAGAACGCGGAACAAGCGATAGAGAGGCACGATCGGCGTATATATGTGTTTTATAATGTTTTCTTATGACGTTATCACGTAAAATTAGCGTCCGTAAACCGTCTTTATAGACAACCAATTTTTTTTTTAAGTTATACTTCTTTATGAAAAATAGATCGTCCAAGTGAAAAAATGATGAGAGTGAATTTTTATGACGCGCGCACAAAGGGCGACACGAAAAGCAAAGCAGAAATGTTGAATTTGGCAACGTCCAACAGTCGAACGGTTGAGCAACAAGAAGTTGCTCGCTAACCGTCTGTTGCGCCATCTAGTGTATCTGATTGTAATTAATTATTTGCATGCAAAGAAGTATAACTTCTTACGTGTGTACATATCTTTTTTATATACATACTAGCGGTCCGCCCCGGCTTCGCCCGGTACATATATAGCCTATAGCACTCAAGGATCACGTACATATCCAACGGTGAAAGAATTTTTGAAATCGGGCATGTAGTTCCTGAGATTAGCGCGTTCAAACAAACTGTTCCGCTTTATTATATTATTAGTATAATTAGTATAATTAGTATAGATATGAATTGCGGGTTAACAAGGGAGCGGGTCACCCGATGTTAAGTGATTACCGCCGCCCATGAACAATTGTAGCACCAGAGGAACCACTAATGCGTTTGCCGGCTAAGGAATTTGTTGATTCGCCCCTTGAATAACCCTATGTCAAAGTTACTTGGAAACACCACCGAGGAGAGTTGGTTCCACAGGTGTTTAGGGCAAAGTCGAGGGCTAAAAAAAATGCTAGCTAATCTTTGAGGACTGCCAATAGAAGTGAAAACTGGAAGCGTGCGGTGACGATGACGCGATTTTCACACATTTTTTTACTCAAAAAGTTCATGGAAAGCGTTTGGTGACATAAAGAAGTTTTCACTTCAAAAATTATTATATGAAACAAATACTTACTTCCCTAAAGCGATGAAGGGAAATATAGCCAAGTAATATGCAACACAAATGACAGCAATGAGCCAGAACACCGCTTTGAAGTTCAGTATGTCTTTGAATTGGAAGGGCTGGTCGGGCTCGGCGCGCGCGTCCGGCCGCCGCAGGGCCCGCTCCGCGCGCAGGTCCATCCAGCCCAGCACCAGGGCGCAGATCAGCGAGCCCAGACATGTCAGGGAAGCTGAAACAAAACAAGTTCTTAAAAAAAAAAATTAAAACAATTGGTTGTCTGTAATCTCGGTTTACAGACTGTAATTTTACGTGATAACGTCTTAAGAAAACATTGTCTCTCTATCGTTTTTTCCGCGCTGTCGACCGAGCGTGCGGCCAGGCGATACGTGACGGGGTGCTAGCCAGGTAACCTCCAAGTGTGCCTGTGTGCTGCTGGTCCTCTTGGATACGTCCACGGGGAAGAGCAGTATTCGGGCCGGTGCACCCCGGTAACATGGTTAATAATTTCGGGGATATTGTTAGCCATGGCCAATGACCTGGCGGAGGGAGGTTTCTCCGCGTGTCCCTCTGATTAGTAAAGGGCACTGCGGATGAAACTGGGGGTGAGACACCCCGGGGCGGGGGGCAGCGATGCCCATCGCGGGAGGAAGAAAACCTCGTTAAAAAATTACGGGAGGGCGCGAGCCTCTGGAGGGACAGCCCAGAGGCGAGCGGGAGCCCCAGCTGGGGCGGCTGCCGGACGCCTGGGATGCATACTTTGGGTTCCCCAGGCGTCCAGCACAGACAGCATGAGGGTCATGCCGTGGTGGTTTTAGTGGGTACACCTGGTTGGAGTCCCACATAAACTTCGTTCTGCCGCATTCCGCCGCAGAACGGGGGTACCTATAAAAGGTTTCCACCACGTATAAAAAAAAAAAAAAAGGCGATACGTGACAATAAGTCTTAAGTAAGTAATAATGCTTTTTCGTGTCTGCGGCCGGCGTTCATCCATTTATAAGACGCTATCACGTCAAAAAATGAGAGCACAAACCTATGAACAAAGCGACGCCGAGCTTCTCGTAGCCGCCGTAGTAGTTGGCCACCCAGCGGTACACGGACTCCATGACCCAGAAGTTGACGGTGCTGCCGAACCGCGACACGGACAGCTGCAGCCCGAACACCATGTTGAGCTCCTTGCCGCTGAACCACACCACCACGTAGTTGTTGACGGCCACCTGCAGCGACTCGCCGCCGATACTGGCACACACACACACACACACATCTTTAATACTGTATTTAATACTGTCAGTAAACTGACTCGAAAGTTGAGATCTGGTGAGAGATCTGGCTTCGCTGGTCTAGTGATATGTTGGTCTAGCGTATTCAAATGCAGATCACGTGGTGCCGGGTTCGACTCCCGGGTCAGGTAAATAATTGTTAGGTATTGGGTTTTCTGTAAAGAAATTCTGAATGCCAGCCCGGAGTTGGAAGCTGGCGTCGTTTAACCCTTGTGCCTCGGAGAGCACGTTAAGCAGTTGGTCCCGGTTATTATCGCTATATATCATGTGGCGATAGTCGTTAAAGCCCGCCAACCCGCATTGGAGCAGCGTGGCGGGTCTAAGCTGTGAATTCCTCTCTCCTATGTCTCCTATGAGAGAGGAGGCCTATGCCCAACAGTGGGACGTTAAAAGGCTGTAGTGGTCGTTAAAAGGTTGAGATCTATAGTGTACTCTGACTCCACTCAGACTTATACTGGAATTTTATAACGGAATAGCTCCCTGACACGAAACTGACTCGTTTTAACTTTGTCTCGAGTATGATTGGAGTCCGAGTACCCTCTATAGATCTCAGCCTTGTAACACCGTTAGACTTATAACGCAAAAATGCGATTAGAATACTACTGCACCGTCGTCGGCCGGCGGCCACCTATACCCCCGTTTGAAAACCGTGTGGAAAATATCTTAAGTTGCACTTGTGCGGATAAGTAAGGCCCTTCTCCCACGAGGCTATCTCGAGTATTGTACGCGTATCAGACTAGTCGCTCGTCAGTAGCCGCCGTACAAATTCGCTATGTTCCGCACACGCTTGACGTCAGTCGCACGCTACTGGCAGTGCAGGTCGCATGCGACGCGAGACGAGGTAGCGTAGCGCCAAAATGGAGTCCGATCAGCAATTAAACATTGAGTTTGTTCTCGAAGTAGAAAAATACCGTTGTTTATACGATTATAATACTCCGGAATACATGAGAAAGGATCATTAGATCCTTGGAAATGCTTGGTCAGAAATAGGACAAAAATTAATTATAAAGAATATAATAGCGATAAATATAAAGAACAAAAACGTCTTCATCGCTAGTCACTTGACATTGTATACTTGATAGTTTTCAGTTAGGTTTTGTTTGAAATAGAAGAAGTGCTAACATGCGACGCACGAGAAAATTATCTCTACACTTTTTCTCGACGAATACAATAGAATTTGACGAGAAAAAGTTAGAGATAATTTTCTCGTATGTCGCATGTTAGCCCTGCAGGTCGATAGAGTAGCATACCAGTAGACGACCTAAGGATCGCATCTCAGTCGCGTAGCTTATGGATAGCCTCGTGGGAGAAGGGCCTAGGCATACATGCATCAAAAATGGTTAAAAAAAATCGTCCACATTGTACAAATTCTAATTCTTGTGAAATTAGATAAATTCCATCAATTTTAAATCTCATGTCTGTCTGCATGAGATTTATGACTCATAAAACATGACTCATAAAACATTGAGTCTCTCTATAATATTAATTCATAATATTATCTTTCATTTTGTGGATAGGTACATAATGATAATACTGTCTGATTCAGTTAGGTATAAATTAGGTACCCAAATATAAATCTGCCGAGTATCATTAACCAGTAGGCGTTAATGTAAACTCCAAATGCAAACACTACTGCACCAATAAATACAATGGTCATGTATATTATTGTTCCCAATCTGACACCGAAGCATCTGGAATAGATAAAAAATCACATTAATTTCACTCATGTACTTACAATATAAATTATTTCGTAATATTACTATTAGCCGATGCTCAAAAATTTATCTTGTACAAATCCCATGGGATTGGATTTTGCAGGATTAGCATATAGAAGCTATCTCTCTGCCTAATTTCATCAAGATTAGTTCAGTGATTAAGCTCTGAAAACTGTGCCTATATTCAACAGTTTTAATTTTTTACACAGCCCTAAATATTTCTGTGATAAAAAGTAGCCTGAATTACTCTTTGCATAATGATAATCCTGTTATAAGGTTATCCTGGACAGTCAAAAATTTAGAAATGAGATTTTGCTGTCATTCAAATAATGAAATTTATGAGCTTAAAATAATTATTATTAATAGTATGTATGTAGTTATTTGGAAATCACAATTTAACAGACACTTCAATTTTACTTATTTGTATAGGTATTGTTCATGTTTTGATCATGCGCAAAAAGTGTACAGTGTACATTTTGAATAAATATACTTTGACTTTGGTAGATTCATTTGGCATAGGCAATGGGGAAGGGTGTAGAGGGGGCAAGTATGGAAGATGGGAAAAGTATGAATTTTTGGTACAGTCAAGATGTTATGTTAAGCTCTTGACTATTATAAGCCAAGTGAGTGAATTTAGGACTTTGATTGCATTTGGATATTTATTTTCAATCTCTAGGTGGGCAGCTGCCCCTACCTTCTCCCCCTTGGCAACGCCCATGCCGCACAAGCTTAGCTTTGAAACTCTAATCAATGAAATATATACTGGTAATATTAAATTCATTTCATGAAACACACTTAACAGACAGACTAGATAAGAGTATGTTCATAAAATATAATCTGACACATATATATGTTTTGGTACATTTATAATGTATACAGTAATAATTATACTAACCTGTCAACAAGATAACCACCAATAAAACATAAAATAACATTAGGCCATGAGTATATAGAGTACAGCAGGGCAAACTGCGATGTGTTCAAGTGTGAGTCACTTTTAAAGTTATCAGCGAGTGCTCCTGGCGTGTCATAACAGAAATATGAACCTAAAACAAAGAATCTTGTTACTTATAACAAGTTAATAGTAAATATACTTGTTAATATTCATAACTTTTTCCACCATGAAGATCAAAATTTTGTAAATTGCTATATTTTGGCTACATGGCAAGGCTGCTTGCTACCTTCTTTTAATGTTGTAATATTTTTATAAATAACTAGCGGTCCGCCCCGGCTTCGCCCGTGGTACATAATATATAGCCTATAGCACTCAAGGATCACGTACATATCCAACGATGAAAGAATTTTTGAAATCGGTCCAGTAGTTTCCGAGATTAGCGCGTTCAAACAAACAAACTCTTCCGCTTTATTATATTTAGTATAGACTAGATGATGCCCACGGCTTCGCCCGTGTGGATTTAGGTTTTTAAAAATCCTGTGGGAACTTTGATTTTTCAGAACAAAAGTAGCCTATCTGTAGTAACCCGTCACTAAAACGGAAAAATTCCGTGGGATCCCCACGATTTCGGAATGCAATTCCTTACAGCATCAGGGTTGAGGAGTTGAGTATGTACCTACTCGAGTTCATTCAACGATAAAGTCTTTAATTGGTACCCCCAATATCAATTTAAATAACCAACAGTTCCTAAATCCCATTAATTTTGGGGATCAGTTCCCCTACAGCATCAGGATTGAGGAGTTGGAATCCAAGTTTTTTGTAGGACAGTGTCGCTATGTTTCTCTATCGATTAAAAAAAAATTAAGCAAATCGGTTCAGAAATCTCGGAGATATCGGTGTACATAGGTAGAAAAACACAACTCCTCCTTTTTTGAAAGTCGGTTAAAAAAGTAGCCTATGTTACTCCCTGGTTAATTCTCTACTTGTATGTGAAAGTCCCGTCAAAATCGGTTCAGCCGTTCCGAAGATTAGCCCGTTCAAACAGACAGACAGACAGACAGACAGACAAAAATTTTAAAAACGTGTGATTCGGTTATGGTACCGTTCAAATAACCATATGAGCTTAATATGAGGTAGTTATTTCGATATTACAGACAGACACTTCAATTTTATTTATTAGTATAGATATAATTTTATGACTTTATGGCAATCTTGCATTAGCACCATTTCTTTCTTAGTACACGACTGTGAAATAATCTATCCATAGCACTTTAAGTACTGCCAAACTACTCCACCATTCAGTCACTAATTCAACAAGCTAATCAACTAATAGATAAACAATGTCACAAGTAATCCACACCACCCTTAAGTAGGGTAACACACTAAGTATAACACTCACCAAAACAAAGGAAACACATTAACACAAGACCTACGAATCTATGTGTTTTAGTGGCTGGATGGAAGCATGAAATGGGTGCCTCATGGTCTGTCCTTGTATTAGATTCTGGATTCTCCATGATGTCAGAAACTAAAATTGTAAGAGTTCATTAATCATCATTACCTACCAACCAAAATATTTAAAAAATCTAGATACTTTTCATATTGTTACTTTTCATTTTAGATATCTATATACATATAATAATTTAAAATTGTAAATCACATTTTTGATCAGAGTTCCCGTAAATGTCCTTGTTGAGAATTGATTTAAACAAAGGAAAAGTAGGTACATAATAATATTATGAGCATCATTTAAAAACACTTACAGTGATAAAAACTAAGCTATTCAAGATACTTTCTCGGACTCCTAACAAATTACATTTTACTAACTTTCATTATATAAAATATTTTTTCAGGCTGTAACTGTATGTACTTTACACAAGTATTTGTAAAGTTTTATGATTTTATGACTAATGTTACGACAAAATCTGCCCACTTTTATCTTAAATTAAATGATACCTTTATAATTTATTTATACAAAGTATGTCCAAAGACCTATGTCCAGCAGTGGACGTCCATTGTTTGAAACGAACGAACGAACGAACGAATATTATACACTTACTAAATTTCTTTGAACATTAATGTTTATACGTCACTCCGTTAATGTGCGAATGGAAACTTCATTGGCGGAATTTTCTTCTGCATTACAGACATCCATTGGTAACGGTTCTCTTGCCTTAAATTAAAAAAATCAGACGTGGTAGAACATTTTTCACGTTTCGCTTCAGCGTTTTTCATACACCAATAACAGCTTTTAGGGTAAAACTTTTAAAACGTGCCGCCTTGATATGGGTTATGGGATGGGGGGAGGGAGAGGGTAAATCATCCAGTGTTGAGGTTAGAATTGATTTTCGTTGTTTTCTTGAAAACGATGAATTACCTTATTATAAGAGTGTTAGCATTATACTCGTGGACCAAACATCTATCACTAATGACTATTTTATCTCTGAATTCGTGCCAAAGACTATTAAGTCCAACCCTAGTATTTGCATGTATTTTGCACCTTCACACAACACTAGCATGAAATTATGGTATTATTACAAATATTTGATATTAAGTATTATAATTACCAATGTGTCTATATGCGGCAAAAATAATAGCGTTTGCTTTTAAGCGCCTCCATTTTAAATTGTTTTTGGGCACAAATCAATTAAGTGTGAAGTGTTTTGAACAAATATGACTATGTTTCTGCGATGTCCAATATTGCGGTCTTATTCTTTGTGCCCATTCATTTCTTATTTTTGGGTTCTTTGGAAATCTGTAACAAATAAAAATTTAGCGATCATGATACAACAATCTAGCACGCGGAAATACACGTAAGTATTCATTGTATTGTGTGTAGTGGCTACGGAATCTAATGTTCAAAAATTAAAAAAAAAAAACCCGACATTCACCATTTTTTTATCGCGGCCATCTTGGATTTGCATGGTGTTATTCTACTAGTCAAGCCCTTTCATTTGATACCCATATTAACGGAGTTGTAAATAATAAATAATCTACCATTTTGTAGCGGCGGCCATCTTGCAGCGATTTTCATCAAAATAGCTGACAACACTTTCGACTAATTCACCTTTCAAACAAAAAAACCGCGTTCAAATCGGTTCACCCGTTTTAGCGCTACAGAGGAACAGACAGACAGACAGACAGACAGACAGACAGACACACACACATACACACACACACACACAACACACACACACAGACACATCAAACTTATAACACCCCGTCGTTTTTGCGTCGGAGGTTAAAAATTTTATCGCACGTAATCGATATGCAATTTTAGTACATCACTATGCTAAAAAACATAACCTTTATTAGTCAACAGAAAATATTTAAAAAATAGGCAAAAATGGGTGTAGAATTGAACACGATGATGGTTTCCAAAAACTACAAATAACGTTACATAATTTTAGATTATATTTACATACAAAACTATCAAAACTCACCGATGAAATGATAATATTTCTTTAAAATTTTCTTTTCGGCCCCTATAGGAATTACATTCTTTCACAGCACAGGACATTATAATAAAACTACGGAAAATTTATCAAAAATAACTTAAGATCAAACATTTATAAATTCTTGGAAGAAGAACACCAAAATAATAAACATTTTTCAGCCTCGTGATTGATGTTTTTGGAAAATTATGATGCGACTAAATAAGGACTAAATTCAATTATGACACATCCAAAAACAATATAGTAATGATGATTTATGAGACATACCTATTTAATTTGGTAGGATTAAATTTATTAAAATATAACAAATAAGTCCATTTGACAATCAATTTAGTGACACGGTTAGAAATAATAAAAAGCAAGTGCGATTCGGTGTTTCATTTACACCTAGACAGGAGTCATTTAGGTTAGGTGAGTACAATAACTGTACCTCAAGTTAATTTTTAGCTTCAGATCTCTTAGTTAATAGATCAATGCCATTTTATGTCTTCGGATTGTGCGTGTATGATACCTAATCTAAGCGTGTGTGAGTGTATTTTCGGCACGTTTTTCAAGTAGGTATGGCTCCTCCCTACTATTAATTTCTCAATGGTCTTAACTCTTGGAATATTATATCATTATATCGGAATATATCATTGACTCTATAAGAAGAGGACTTGAAATACCTACTTTTTTACCGTGCATACCTACACTCACACACGCACAACTGCTGGTCCTAAAATGACGGTTCTCCATAGAGTAAAGTGAGTTCATAAAGTAAAGTGTAATAGCATTTATCGACAAATTTATCGATAAATTATAATAATCATTAGTTATTAATTAATCCTACCTACAAATTATTATTAAACTGATAGGGGTTTACACTACGATACTATATTATTATATACTAGCTTCTGCCCGCGGCTTCGCCCGCGTGACTTTCGGTTTTTCACAAATCCCGAGGGAATCGTGGATTTTCGGATCCCGTTCCCGCTCCCTTTTCCAACCTTTATACCTACTTTCAAGGAAGTTTGCTATAGTACCTAATCTACCTATAGCTGCTATAGATTCCGGTTTTTTTTCAAAATCAAGCACAACACAAAAACAACAAGCACAACACAAAAACAAAGTAATTGGATGTTGATTACTTTGTTTTTGTATTTAAAAATATGCAGTTGCTTGATTTTTCGTTTCGTGAAACGACACCAGCTGGGTTATTTTGTAACTTATTTAGCAACTGAAAATAGTTGCCAACGAATTAGTTTGATATACATTGCTGCTTTACTGTGGGAAATATAAAGTGTTTTCATAATTTTACACAGTAAAGCAGCAATGTATATCGAACAAGTTCGTTGGCAACTATTTTCAGTTGCTAACTAAGTTACAGAATAACCCCCCAGGTAAGGTGTTCTGAATATAATTACTTTGTTTATTACTAGGGCAGCCGAGTTAACCTAGTGTTGCTTACTACAAAATTTAATTTTCCTATTTTCCATGAGATTCTGGTCTACCTATACTAACTACTTCGTCATTTTGACAATAGTATTAAAAAAACTACATAATTTTAGTATTCTTACTAGTAAATGTGCTGATGGCATTGCATTATCCCGTAACCTTAAGACATCCAATGTTCTATTAAATGAATTTTCGTTAAAATGCCCAGAGCAAACATAAACCACTTTTTTATTTAGATTTATGTTTTCAGTACCTATTATATCCAGCCATTTTTTGCGTTTATCTTCTCCTTTTGGTAACCTTATCAAATTAAATACCTATTAAAATATATTCATATCTTGTCGATATATTTTATGAATAAGTCTTCTACTAATCTATGAACATTAACTATCAGCTGTCATAACAAAAGATTAAGGTTAAATAAATACGAAGAAAATGTTATAAAATATAGTTGAACAACCTTTATTTATGAAGTAAAAGGTTATTTATCACTTTTATGATAATTATCCGTGCAATATACAAGTTTCAAAAGAATTTTATAGTACTAACTGATGAGTTGACAATTTTGGATGTTTTTTCCTATTTTTCCATTGGCAGCCTCTGATGTCGCAGCAAGTGAAGGAACTCATATTGTTAGTTGAAATTTATGTTATTAAGTGCTTAATGAAGAAGTTCTATTGAATAATAAGTGAGAATTGTGATTTGTAGGTTATAGCTTTGTTTGTTTTTATTGTAATATCCGCCATATTAAGACCTAAAAGCAATAAAATTTTTGCCACGACCTGTTTTATTGTTATGTTTAAAAATGTAGTGTTGTCTCTTACACACTTATGAAAATTTTGATAAGCTTGAGCTATTTTCCGATCCACTATTTTCTATAGGACATTATGCCATTTCTATTATATTATTATTTCTATGGAATATATTGACAAGTTGACAACTCATCTGTCACGCAGTGTTGCCGTTTTAGCCACTTTGTGGCTAGATCTAGCGGATTTTCAACAGTTTTAGCTACAAAATAAATCCATCTAGCCACCAAAATAAATCTAGCAACTTCTAGCTACTTTTTGTATTTTTAGTTTTGTATTTTCTAGCTTCTTTTTAATAGTTGAGCTCTCAGCTCCATATCTATTCATATTGTTAAGTAGGTACCTAGGTATCTGTAGTGATTAATAAAAATTCTTTTCAAAAAACCGACTTCAAACGCCACTACAAAGTATAAAAATAATTTTTGTTTGTACACAATGACCTTCTAAAGGTCATTGTTTGAACACATATGTTGAAGTTGGGCGAGCGTTGCACGTCGGTTTCGTCGTTTTTTCTTATGCCCGCCCGACTTCAACATACGTGTTCAAACAATGACCTTTAGAAGGTCATTGTGTACAAACAAAAATTATTTTTATACTTTGTAGTGGCGTTTGAAGTCGGTTTTTTGAAAAGAATTTTTATTTTAAGCTTTTTAGTGTTTCACATCCATTCATAATCGACAGTTCCTTAATCTCCACGGCTTAGGAGTACAGTATCCTGCAGCCGTAGGATTTACTTCCTACCTACAATATGAATTATTCATAGTGGACTGCTCCCTAATCTCCATAGTTATGTGGGCAGTACCTTGCAGCATCAGAACTGAAGAGCTTAGACCTGGAGTTTAGTGATGTAGTCTATGCTTGATACACTTAATATGAATTCATAATGAATATTGCCACAATTCCCATTGTTTAGGTGGGCAGTACCTTGCAGCATCAGAACTGAAGAGCTGGGACCTGGAGTTTAATGATATAGTCTATGCTTGCTACCCTTAATATGAATTCATAATGAACATTGCCCCAATATTCATAGTTTAGGTGGGCAGTACCCCTGCAGCATCAGGATTGAGGAGTTGAAGAAAAAAATTTTTATGGGACCATTTCGCGAACTTCCTCTGTCGATTAAAAAAAAAATTACGCAAATCGGTTCAGAAATCTCGGAGTAATCGGTGTACATACATACAAAAAAAAAAAAAAAACATACGCGCCGAATTATTGAGAACCTCCTCCTTTTTGGAAGTCGGTTAAAAAGAAATCTATGGTTAGCAGTTAGCTTCATAGATTGAGTAGGCAAACTGACCTTAAAAGACTGGTATCTAGGGCCGTATAATAAAAACGCTGGGTCCACACGTTGGTCCCAATGGTCGCCCCAATGTTGGTCGATATTGTCGTGAGGCGTTCACATGTTGGCTATAATACTAGAGTTCTTTCGCGTCATAGCCAAAGTGAAGATTGTCCGATACAGAAATCGAAATTGCTGTCAGCGCTTTTACGTACTGTAAACACGTGAGTACATACATATCTATATCTATATTACTAATAAATAAAATTGAAGTGTCTGTCTGTAATTTCGAAATAACTACCACATATTAAGCTCATATGGTTATTTGAACGATACCATAACCGAATCACACGTTTTTAAAATTTTTGTCTGTCTGTCTGTCTGTTTGAATGGGCTAATCTTCGGAACGGCTGAACCGATTTTGACGGGACTTTCACAGACAAGTAGAGGATTAACCAAGGAGTAACATAGGCTACTTTTTTAACCGACTTTCAATAAAGAAGTTGTGTTGAAATCGGTAAATACAGATGTTAAAAACGCCCTGATAGGTATTTTCGCTGCGCGCGATCGCGACGGCCGACGCTCGCGCTCCCCGCGCCGCGCCACGCGCCCCTGCGCCCTGCGCCCGCCGTACGCGGTACCGCGGTACGCCGCCGCGCGGCGGGGGGCGGGTGGACCAGAAATCTACTTATCCTTCAGGATTTGTGAAAAATCGAAATTCACGCGGGCGAAGCCGCGGGCAAAAGCTAGTTATTATTATAATTTGTATATATTAATGACAAGTATAAATTAGAAATTTAAAAAACCCCCGACATACGCCATTTTGTGGCAGCGGCCATCTTGGATTTGCAATAGTGCTATTCTACTAGTCAAGCCCTTTCATTTGATACCCATATTAAGGTAGTTGTAAAAAAATGTGTAATCCGCTATTTTGTAGCGGCGGCCATCTTGGACCGATTTTCTTCAAACATAGCTAACAACACTGTCGACTAAACCACCTTTCAAACAAAAAAAACCGCATTCAAATCGGTCCACCCGTTTGAGCGCCACAGGGGAACAGACAGACACACACACACACACACACACACACACACACACACACACACACACACACACAGACACGTCAAACTTATAACACCCCGTCGTTTTTGCGTCGGGGGTTAAAAATAAAAAGAAAAAACCACGTCAAAGAATCTGGTGAATGACGAGACGTCATATAACACGGAAAAAGACTGATGTTGGCACCAACGTATGGACGGTTCGTGAACGTTGGTGCAGTTATTCCTTTTTTGAAAAACCGACACAGAATGGCCAACTCCAAATGTTCGAGCGAGCTTTGGCCAATGCTAAGGTACCGATCCACACGTTGGGCGAACAGTGTTGGGGCCAACGTCTGGAGCCGGAGTATAAAAACATTGAGTAGGCAACACCAGAACAGATCCACACCGATGTATTATAGGGCCGAGGTTTTTAATCACTTTTGATATTAAAATAGGTACCTAGGTAAATTTTAAAAATTATTAAATTAGGTCATGATATTTAGTTACTTCTAGCCACTTTTTGAAGGTGATTTTTATTACAAAACTAGCGACTTTTTCATTTGAAGTAGCCACAAACTAGATTGTCCTAACGGCAACACTGCTGTCACATCATTCGACGGTCAAGTTCATTGACTTCTGTCATTCTGTGATCTGTACATAGAGATAATAATAATAAGTAGAGTAGGCATACCTACCTTAAAAACGTGCCAAAAATACACTCACACACGCACAATCCTGTAACATAAAATGGCGCGTGTTCATTGTGATGTCTCAAGTTGTGCGTGTGTGAGTGTACATGTATACATTTTAGGGAGGCCATCTTAAGGGAAGTTGCAATAAAATTTCTGCCACGATCTGTTTTATTGTTATGTTTAAAAATGTAGTGTTGTCTTTTACACACTTATGAAAATTTTGATATGCTTAAGCTATTTTCCGATCCACTATTTTCTATAGGACATTATGCCAAGTCCTCTTCTATAGGTTCATGGATCTGTATTCTTCTGTCTCACTTGCACAGTTGTTCTACGTTCTACGGTTGTACTTGTGACATATTCTGTTCGGTTGAGTTTTTTCAATTTTTCACTTTGTAATTTGTGAATGGTTATCGCATGAACCTATAGAAGTGGACTTGGCATAATGTCCTATAGAAAATAGTGGATCGGAAAATAGCTTAAGCTTATCAAAATTTTCATAAGTGTGTAAGAGACAACACTACATTTTTAAACATAACAATAAAACAGATCGTGGCAGAAATTTTATTGCACTTCCCTTAAGATGGCCTCCCTAAAATGTATACATGAACACTCACACACGCACAACTTGAGACATCACAATGAACACGCGCCATTTTAGTTGTAGGATTGTGCGTGTGTGAGTGTATTTTTGGCACGTTTTTAAGGTAGGTATGCCTACTCTACTTATTATTATTATCTCTATGGGTTATCGACGTTTTTACAGAAATAAAAAATCCGAAGTCCTTATAGTTTTTAAGCGTTTCATACATATTAAACGTAACCAATTAGTCAATATGAATAAACAGTTTAAGGGAGTATTATTTTGTTTTGTGACGGCATGGGCATTATCTACTGTTATCGGACATTCGCATTCACACGGAGACGAATCCCCAGCGTTTAAATACAGTAAAAGTGCAAATGAAAAACTCAAAGAGGAACGAGAAGAGCAACATGAATCTAATTATGATTTGTACGTAAAAGCTTTAGGTTCAACCATATTCATAAGTATCGTTCCGTTTCTCATATTGTTTTATATACCAATAGATGGTACCGTTGAAAAACAACCACTCTTGAAAGTTTTGTTATCCTTTGCTTCTGGCGGTCTTCTCGGCGATGCTTTCTTACACTTGATACCACATGCTCTCATGTCTCAAAACAATGGCGCAGGACACAGCCATAGCCACAGTCATTCCCACGGTGAAACAGAGCATGAACCCCACGACATGACAGTTGGACTTGGTGTCCTAGGAGGCATTATAACCTTTCTAGCTGTGGAGAAAACTGTGCGTCTATTTAATGTTGGACATGGTCATACTCATGGTAATGACAAGAAAAAATCAGATGAAAAGTCCAAGAAATCCAACAAAAATAAAAAGGATGAAATAAAAGTGGCTGGATATTTAAATCTTGCTGCTGATTTTACACATAACTTCACAGATGGATTAGCAATTGGAGCTTCATACATTGCAGGGCAAAGTATAGGACTGGTCACTACTGTCACCATTCTGTTGCATGAAATTCCACATGAAATTGGAGATTTTGCTATACTTGTACAGTCTGGATGTTCTCGAAGAAAAGCTATGATGTTGCAGTTGTTGACAGCTTTTGGTGCCATATCAGGCACAGTCATTTCCATATATCTCCAAGGCTCTGGGGATGGTGTTGTATCCTCTCTCATCTTACCGTTCACAGCGGGAGGGTTTATATATATTGCCACTGTGTCTGTGATCCCAGAACTATTAGAAGGATCGAATAAACTTTCCCAGTCGATCAAAGAAATTCTTGCCCTCCTTGCTGGTGTTTATATGATGGTGATCATTGCACAATATGAATAAGTTAATATTTGTGTGGAAACTGTATATAAATATTGTAATTTTTTAGTAAATTGGTATATTAACATCACAATAATTAAGTTTTATTACATAAAAAACTATCATTCTACCAGTATTTTGCACCTGACCCAATGATGTCACATTGTGAGGGAGTGAGAGATTAATGTGTGATATTATTGTTCGACATTCAAAACCATGAATGTGAACAAATAACTATATTTACATCAAATAAGTTCTAAACACAATTTAAAACAACATGATCAAGCATATAATATGTCTGCATACTTTTATCATTGCATATTACTTATATATGCAAATAAAGAAAATATGATGAAAGTAGTACCCCAAATGTCCAACTGCTGCATTACTACAAAGTCGCTAGTTCCTTTCCAGTGGCTACTTATATTAAATGTAAATGTATTGAAAGCAGTACATACATATTGAATGTCGAACGATTGTATTATGTAGCGAGTGGCAGGAATACCAGTCTCGAAGATGTTTGTGTTGAGAGAATTCAAAAAGATTGGGGCAGACTAAATACTTATTAAATGTTAATAATTAAGCTGTGAACTTCATCATACTTGTTTTCAAGCAAATCTTTTCCTTCGAAGCTATATATGGGTTCACTTTGATTATGAAAAACTTCCAAAAAATATTTTTTTAAATTAAAATGTAATTATTTTATAAACTTTTGTAAATAGTAATGTAATAATAAGCTATTTATATAGGTACTAGCGGTCCGCCCCGGCTTCGCCCGTGGTTCATAATATATAGCTTAAAGCACTTAGGGATCACATACATATCCAAGTGTGTTCAAACAAACAAACTCTTCAGCTTTATTATATTAGTATAGATAAGCTTACCTGCAAGTGTGGAGTTATAGTATATAGTATGCATAGTTTAGCATGATAAGTATTAGGTATCTAATAATAATAATTAATCAATAAGCGCAGCAACTTATAGGACAAAATTGAGCAAGTAACTACCTGGCCGGCATGATTTGGATCAAAGCAGTCTCAGATTGTACCTACTCAACTTTAATCAAACTTACAACAAAGTATGAAACTATATTGTTGTTTTTGTATTACAATCTTTTTTTGTATCATGCACAATAATATATAGTAAGTTTCATAAGAGGGATTATGTGTGTATGTTGTGATGTTCCAGTGTTGATTTTATTAATGTGAAAAGTAAAATAAAAACATTTTCAATACAGTTGTTTAACATGGCGTACTTTCAGAGGCTATAGTTATGATTCGAAAATTAAATCTTTTGCACAGGCATGTTTTGTTTTACGCGGTCGTGACTTTTGTTTTACGACCTCGATCATTTTGTTTTGCAGTTTATTTTTAAATTTATAAGTCAACTAGCGGACCCGGCAGACGTCGTCCTGCCCGCTATTAGCGCCACCTACCGGGTCCAATTTTTCTACTTATAAACCTTCCTCTTGAATCACTCTATCTATTAAAAATAAAACCGGTCAAGTGCGTGGCGGGCCACGCGCAGTGTAGGGTTCCGTAGTCACAATCCTCGAAAAACAGATATAACTCCTTAACCTGTGAACCCTACTTAGCCGTGATAGTTTTCCTTTAAAATTGATTATATACCCTACTGCTGTAAATTTTTTCAAGTTCCTATATACTGCCATTTGGCTGATAGAGGGGGGGGACACTTGACTCTAATAAAAATTTGCACTTTAAAACATCATATTTTACAAACGGATCTAGAAATCGAAAAATGATGTTCCCACACCCACAGTATTTTTAAAAGACCTATTCAACGATACCCCACACTATGGGGTAGACGAGAAAAAAAATATTCATCCCCACTTTACATGTAGGGGAGCTACCCTAAAAAAAAATATTTATCAAAATTTTATTTCACCACTTTGTCGGCGTGATTAATATTTATACTCATGCCAAATTACGGATTTCTAGCACTAATAGTCTCTGAGATTAACCGAGGACGGACGGACAGACGGACAGACGGACAGACGGACAGACGGACAGACGGACAGACGGACGGACATGGCGAAACTATAAGGGTTCCTTGTTTACTACGGAACCCTAAAAACCGCATCAAAATCCGTTGCGCAGTTTTAAAGATTTAAGCATACATAGGGATATAGGGACAGAGAAAACGACTTTGTTTTATACTATGTAGTGATTTAATAAAACCGGTCAAGTGCGTGGCGGGCCACGCGCAGTGTAGGGTTCCGTAGTCACAATCCTCGAAAAACAGATATAACTCCTTAACCTGTGAACCCTACTTAGCCGTGATAGTTTTCCTTTAAAATTGATTATATACCCTACTGCTGTGAATTTTTTCAAGTTCCTATATACTGCCATTTGGCTGATAGAGGGGGGGGACACTTGACTCTAATAAAAATTTGCACTTTAAAACATCATATTTTACAAACGGATCTAGAAATCGAAAAATGATGTTCCCACACCCACAGTATTTTTAAAAGACCTATTCAACGATACCCCACACTATGGGGTAGACGAGAAAAAAAATATTCATCCCCACTTTACATGTAGGGGAGCTACCCTAAAAAAAAATATTTATCAAAATTTTATTTCACCACTTTGTCGGCGTGATTAATATTTATACTCATGCCAAATTACGGATTTCTAGCACTAATAGTCTCTGAGATTAACCGAGGACGGACGGACAGACGGACAGACGGACAGACGGACAGACGGACAGACGGACGGACATGGCGAAACTATAAGGGTTCCTTGTTTACTACGGAACCCTAAAAAGTTTAGTAGCAAGGAGTTTTCATACATAGAATAAAATCGGATAGATTTTATACGAGAAAAAATTAATAAATGCGTACGTCTTAGCATTGAATTCTCAAAATTCTTTTAAATGTTTGTTTATTATAATTAATTATATATTTAATTACCATTTTTAATTTAATTATTTTCACATTAACATATCTCAAAAATCGAATAGGCTGTATACGCGTAGACTGTTGCCTAGTTTCGTTTTAAAATGTCCAGTTGCTAAAACGCGCCATTTTCTGAAAGTTTTCATTTTTTGTGTGATAAATTGATTATTTTTTGTAAATATGAGTTCAAGTACAAGTGATATTATGGAATTAACTCCACCTGATATTTTATCTGGGGCAAAAATTACGCAAGATGGAATTTTGCCCCCAAGATTCCGACAAAGATAGGTACGTACGTAGGTATGTATGTTGAAATAAACATTTGATTCTTCGATTTGTTTTTTTACTATTTCCCACAACTGTATTGAAAAACGTCGTGTGATACACGGGTGTATCGGTTATTGCAAACTCGTGACATTAAAAACCCTCACCTTCGGTTCGGGCTTGTTAATGACAGCTCGTTTGCAATAACCAACATTCCACCCTTGTATCACAATGTACTATTAAATTCTATATTTTCATATTTTAAACTAACCAAAACACATGAAAAGGTCTCCTAATTTATGGTAATGATGAAAAAGTTTAGTTTCAAAATCCTTATGACCTATTAGGTAGGTACCTAAACCATCTGTTTGAGATTAGCAAATTCTGTATAAAAGAACCAACACAAATAAAACACGGTTTTGGCAAAAAAAAAATTTATTACACAGATTACTTCTTCTTAGACACACCAACGGTTCTACCACGTCTGCCAGTGGTCTTGGTGTGCTGACCGCGCACTCGGAGGCCCCAGTAGTGGCGCATACCTCTGTGTGCACGAATCTTCTTCAACCTTTCTAAATCTTCACGGAGTTTAGAGTCCAAATTTGAGGATGTCAATTGGCTGTATTTACCATCAACAATATCCTTTTGCCTATTGAGGAACCAGTCTGGGATTTTGTATTGTCTCGGGTTGGACATAATTGTAACAATTTTTTCTACCTGAAACAAGTTTTAATTTATGTTAGCTTTTACCAGTAACTTTATTCATGTGGAGTTAGGCTATCCAAAAATATTAGTGTATATGAGACCCTATCCCTTTGCTAAAAGAGAATTGTTCCATTATTTGTTATATTACTGAAGGTAACATGGTCTAATTTAAAACTAAGTTTTGCCGTCGGTTTTGCCAGCTTGTTGGCCAAGCTCTAGGTATCTCAGGTTCTAGACTAAATTTGAACAGTTGACAAATTTTATAGGATATAATATATATTATTTACTCACTTCTTCTTCGGTGCATTCACCAGCACGTTTGTCCAGATCAATATCGGCCTTTTTCAATACAATGTTGGAGTACCGGCGACCGACTCCCTTGATAGCAGTCATAGCAAACATTACTTTGCGTTTTCCATCAATATTTGTATTCATAATACGAAGAATGTGTTGAAACTTATCCGGGATTACAAGCGACTGGAAATAAAAACACTTGTTTCAAACAAAATATAAAACAGATTATCATCACATTAATTATTTTAATGAAATCCATTTATAATCAATGAACTGCACTTCAAGATTGACTAATTATTTATAGATATATATACCATTTTACTTAAATCTTTTCGCTTAGCGTTCACGAAAAGCTCCTGTCAACACATAAAAGAAATTTAAAATTTACCACAGATATAACCTCAAAATCAAAATGTCAATGTCAAAATCACAGATTATTGATATGGGTAAACACCAAAAAGGATAAAATTGTAGACACTGGAAACCACCTCAAACACAATATAAGCCCCGCAAAGTGGTATTGTGCCCGGCCGCCATTTTAGTAACGTCTGCACTAAATAGACGTTGACAAAACTGTTGGCAGAGTACGCGTATCGAGTAGGTACCTATTGAATAATCTATACTAATATAATAAAGCGGAAGAGTTTGTTTGTTTGTTGGTTGTTTGAACGCGCTAATCTCTGGAAGTACCTATCGGATTTGAAAAATTCTTGAACCGTTGAACGATGATCGTGACTATAGATGTAACTCAATTTAAAACGTTTTAAATAAAATTTTGCCGTTTTAAACCCCAAATAAACCGTTATAAACAGTTGAAAACTCACCTACAAAAATAAAAGAACTGTGATATATATACTTCATAAGAATAAAATTGATTATCGTTTGAAAACAATGAAAAAAAATGTTTATTTACCAATACAGGGGTAAGTAGATATAATTTAGGTAGGAATACCTACGCTTGGTCGGAGGGAGACGGACCATCTAGAAGTGAACCCGCTAAGTATACTAATATCAGTATAACACACATTTAAAAATCTTTACATAGTTTATACTTACTCTGTTATATTTTTGCCTTAGTAAAATCAAGAAAATGTAGTTGTAATTAAGAAAAACATAGTTATCAACACCAACCCTTTTAAACCAATAAAAATGGTTTATTACGGTTTTAAACGGATTGGTTTAATTGTTTTTAAACCGGCCTTACATCTATAATCGTGACGATTATAGTAACCGGCAAACTTCTTGAGCAAATGACCTTGACTTTGAACTTTGAAATGAACGCACAAGCGAATTTTAGGTCTCTTTGGTGGGGCGTGCGGGGCGCGACGGCGGGGAGTATCGTATCGAGCGCGTGATTGGTAGATCAGTGGACTTTTGCCTCCCGCTTTCCCCTTTTTGGCCCGGATGTGCGCTAACTTAACCCCACTATGTCACTTCATGCTCAAGAAGTTTGCCGGCAATTATACTTAAGTACCGGCTGTGGGTACCGGTAATAGTATCGGTGATGGCATCCGGCGATGGTGAGGAAGAGGCTAAGAGGACAGACTTTGTTGTAAGCATAGAGATAATAATAATAATATAGAGTTGCCCTAATGTCCTATAGCAATTAATAGTGTATCGGAAAATAGCTCATACTTATCAAAATTTTCATAAGTGTGTAAGAGACAACATTACATTTTTGACTTAATAAAACAGTTATTAAGGCAGACTGAAAACTAAAGATGGCCTCCCTAAAATGTATACATGAACACTCACACACGCACAACGTGAGACATCGAGACATCACAATGAACAGGCGCCATTTTATGTTTTCGGATTGTGCATGTATGATACCTAATCTAAGCGTGTGTGAGTGTATTTTTGACACGTTTTTAAAGTAGGTATGGCTCTGTGGTATGGTGGCTGCTCATGAACCTATAGAAGAGGACTTGGCATAATGTCCTATAGAAAATAGTGGATCGGAAAATAGCTTAAGCTTATCAAAATTTTCATAAGTGTGTAAGAGACAACACTACATTTTTAAACATAACAATAAAACAGATCGTGGCAGAAATTTTATTGCAACTTTCCTTAAGATGGCCTCCCTAAAATGTATACATGAACACTCACACACGCACAACTTGAGACATCACAATGAACACGCGCCATTTTATGTTACAGGATTGTGCGTGTGTGAGTGTATTTTTGGCACGTTTTTAAGGTAGGTATACCTACTCTACTTATTATTATTATCTCTATGTGGCTGCTCCATTATCTCTATGGTTGTAAGTTGCCAGTTGGCAACATTGAAAAATTTTAATGTGTCATTTCTGAATTTTGAGTGTTCGTCGTGTGCCGGTTATCAATTTTTCTTCGGTTATTAGTTTTTCAGATAGTTGTAAGTTGATTTAGAATACAAAATAACACAATGATTTCAGAACCGACGTTAACGCTAATACAAGTCTTAGAAAAGACTATATCACCAGGTATGTAACGCTTTCCTCAGTTCTTTCTCTATGAGCATGGCGCTTCTTTTTGTCAACTGACTTTTCACATTTGTAAACCTACGTAGCACGAATCGTAATTTTGATGGAACGATAATAGTTACATTAGAAGTCTGATACAGTTAAAACATAACTTTTAAGATAATAGATTTGTAATTCTAAAACTCTTCAAATATCAAGATAGCGTAACACGTTATTCCACTCGTCATGTCAGGAAGTTTCTGGGCCATACTATTGTTTCTTGCGCATTTATGGTTAATTTCACTGGTCTATAATTTAAATGCGAATTTTGTGATGCATCTACTTATGGTATGACACTTTGTATGATAACCTCACATTGGTCTTTGTAAAAATGCTAATGAATTACTGTTATTACTGACTAAGGACATCTTTGGACAATGTTCCTTATTTGTGTCCTTTGACTCTGTTACTTTGTTTTTGTTGCTTCTCTATTACATACCATTTGTACTGTGGATTAATATTAACCTCAGTGGAAACGACAATTTTATGTTTGTACTGTTACTCTGTTAGTTAATAAAAGCTTTAAAGGATTTGATGATGCATTGACAAAATTATGTATACTGTCCCTATATTCAAAACCATAACATTACAGATCGAAATGAATTGGAAGCAGCGGAGAAATACCTTGACCATGCAGCCGGCTCTAACTTCACGATTTTCATCAAGATGTTGTCAGATGTACTGGTACAGGGTGTCAATAGCCAAGTGGCTAGAATGGCTGCTGGCTTGCAGTTAAAAAACCATCTCACTTCCAAAGACCCTACACTCAAACAACAATACCAGCAGAGATGGCTAGAGCTACCTGAAGCTACAAGACTCTACATTAAGAAGAATGTAATTTTATTTCTTTAATATCTATCCTTTAATTTCACCAATGATTATGATGACATCTTACATGTGCAGCCTTATCTCAGTCAGCTTTTATTTATCAAGATTAAAAAATTTAAACCTAAAGAGTCACAAAGGTTGTTAGTGTGGAGCTAAAAAGTCGAAAAGCATCTTCTTGTGGTATGCTACAAATAGAAACATGCAGCCTTTAGATTTAGACAAGAGATAAAGTTCGTAAAGTAAAATCCAACTATGCTTAGTAATTTAATTTAATATAAAATAATAATTTAGTGTGCGAACGTGGGCAAGCAGCTAGTGGCGCCATCTATTATGTCTATCCGGAACTAAATAATATTTTACTTTTGCCACTCAGACGTCGTTTCTTGATTTTTTTCATATATAAAATGTAGCCTGTGTCACCCAGACCATAACAAAGAATTAATTGACACCTCATTCAAAATCGGCCCAGTAGTTTAGGGGCTACGGTAGTACACACAGAATCTCACACAAAAATCGACCACAAACATACATACATAGACTGCTAAAATCATAACCCTTCCTTTGCCATAGTCGGGTAAAAAAATATAAGAACTTTGAAGCATAGCTAGGTATTACAGTCAAGGCCAACCACACTTAACAGTATTATACTTTATTTTGCTCTATAATACTGTTTATTGATCAATAAAAATTAAGTAAATCATTTCTAGGTATCAAGATTTATGATTAAACCTGCTTCACTGGACATACATGGTGTATGTTACATGGCTAGATGGTAGAAATCTAGCTGAAATAAATGTAGAACTCAGTTATTTTAAATGTGATTTAAAATTTAGTGTAGCTTATGAAGCTGTCAATGATGATCAATGATTGGAATAGATGGTGCAATTTCTCATGATATCATAATGTGGATATGCCAATTCTTAATTTCTTTTTAATATTATCCTTGGTTTTCTCACTCAGTTTATAATATAACAGCATGAAAAAGAGAAATCTCTTCAATACTGAATATTATGAGGTATCAAAATCGTGCAAGACAGAAATCCTGCAGTGATATCCATACTATTGATAATGTTTCAGGTTGTTCACCCCAAATTGCACTACCTATTCAGATCTTTGATAATGATACTAAATTGATAAGGTAGTAAGAAATATCTATTTGAAACATTTCAAAAAATTCTGTTTATTTTCCTACTTAAACTTTAGTATATTTTATTTGTTGTCCATAAAGTACCATATCCACCTAAAGCATACCACAAGGAGACACATGCCACAATATATAGCAATCTGCTTTGTTGCATTTTATTGCTTTGGTGAAAACAGCCTTTAGATAAATAAACAATGTTACATAGATTCTTACAGTGAAATATGATTATATTTATTATTTAACAAATTAAAAATAAGATATTGCCAGAAATAATGTTTAAACTAATCAAACTATTTTTTAGATATTAGAAGCTATTGGCACAGAGAACGGTAGGCCCAGTTCTGCCGCCCAGTGTGTAGCATATGTAGCAGTTGCTGAACTTGCTGTAGGACAATGGGATGGTCTGATTACCATCCTAGTAGAAAATGTTGTTAATCCTCAATCTACAGAACTAAAAAAAGAAGCAAGCTTAGAGGCTATTGGTAAGTGTATTCCTTACAATATTCCACTAGAGTTGTTCCATGCCCAGACACTACATGTTTTGTTGTCACATGCTTCTATGCTGGCATGTGCATGACTACTTTTGAAACTAGTCTGCCACAGTCTGGCATACATCGATATGAGTCAAGTAATTTAATTACATATTTAAGTTTAAAAGTAGTACTATTAATTAGCAGAATAGAAAAACTGTAAACATATACAGTGTTCCCTGCTGAAGAGGATAGATTATGCGTAGACCTGCATAGTTGGAAGATTATGTATAACCAAATGCATAATCTCCCAAATCATCACTCTTCATTAGCCTTGTTTGAATGTAACTTTTAAATTCAGTCACATTAGCAGCTCTGACACTGTAAAAGCTTTTAAATTAATCAACTGAGAAAAAAACTTTCATCATGATCAACCCATTACCGGCTCACTACAGAGCATGGGTCTCCTCTCAGAGTGAGAAGGGTTTTGGCCATAGTCTACCACGCTGGCCAAGCGGATTGGCAGACTTCACACCTTTGAGAACGTTATGGAGAACTCTCAGGCATGCAGGTTTCCTCACGATGTTTTCCTTCACCGTTAAAGCAAGTGATATTTAAATACTTAAAACGCACATAACTCTGAAAAGTTAGAGGTGCGTGCCCGGGATCGAACCCACGACCTCCGATTAAAAGTCGGTCGTCCTAACCACTAGGCTATCACAGCTTATGTGCAGCACTAGCCTAAATTGAAATAATGTTTACACAAGAAAAATAAGAACCAGCGCTAGTTGCCAGTGAGACTGGCACTCAGTGCTGGCTTCGTGTAAGATTTCTATCAGAAACAATTTGTGACATGTCTCTCAACAGGTTCAAAGTTTTCATAAAACACAAACTTTAAAAACTTAAAAATTACACTGTAAGAGATTACTTTAATGACAAAATTGTTAATGATTGAATTGCTCTAATTTATAATAGTTTTAATACAATTTTATATTTGGCTGTTGGTGTTTCATTGCTTTTTGTATTTTTCAGGTTATATTTGTCAAGAAATTGATGCTGAAGTGCTCACAGAACAGAGCAATGCCATTTTAACTGCCATCATCCATGGCATGAGGTCAAGTGAGCCCAGTATTCATGTTCGTCTCGCTGCAACTCAAGCTCTGCTCAATTCTCTTGAGTTTACAAGAGCCAATTTTGATAAAGAAAATGAAAGGAACTTTATCATGGAAGTTGTTTGTGAGGCAACACAGTCTCCAGATATGAGGATAAGTGTAGCAGCACTTCAATGTCTAGTGAGTTTGTTTTTCTAAACTCACTTTGTTACTGACAATTGTACAATATTTCCTAATCAATCTAAAAATTCATTCAATTCAGTGAAACCATTTAACAGTCAGCATGTTCTCACAGAGACATCTTCCATTTTTGTCTATCCTGCTCTATCCTTTTCCAAATTGTTCCGCCTACTATTTTCTTTTAGGGACTGACAAGTCTAAATCTATTCCTTCTCTTTCACAAATGCTCCCTGCAGAAAAACAGCACTATTTATAAACATGTGAATTTAGTTTAGAGATTATGTACAAAAGAAGTAGCCACAATGTCAATGTATATAGATAGGCTCCTCGAGGTATAAAACCGGTTATAAAATCTGATTTGCAAAATAAGATTGATTTGGTCAACAGTCAGCTGCAATCACAGACATTTATGTTGCATTTTTGGTTCATAATAATCTCGTTATTTGTTATAATATTATTGTGCAAAAAGGTTCACAAAACAAAAAAAATGTAGAATTACATTTACAAAAAAAATTTGTTCAATATTCATTATTCAAGTACATTTTCTTGGATGCATTCAGTATGAAATAATCTATACTATATACTATAACTAGCGGACCCGGCAGACGTCGTCCTGCCCGCTATTAGCGCCACCTACCGGGTCCAATTTTTCTACTTATATACCTTCCTCTTGAATCACTCTATCTATTAAAAAAAACCGCATCAAAATCCGTTGCATAGTTTTAAAGATTTAAGCGTACATAGGGATATAGGGACAGAGAAAGCAACTTTGTTTTATACTATGTAGTGATATAATAAAGCGGAAGAGTTTGTTTGTTTGAACGCGCTAATCTCAGGAACTACTGGATGGATTTCAAAAATTCTTTCACCATTGGATATGTACGTGATCCCTGAGTGCTATAGGCTATATATGTACCACGGGCGAAGCCGGGGCGGACCACTAGTTATCTATATACATCAATGTTTATTATATTTGTAAATATTAATTTCATAAACAAAAAAAATACATAAATTATAACATGTTTCTATGATAGAATATATACTGATTTAACTTTTTCAAATTTACTAGGTGAAAATATTATCTTTATACTACCAATATATGGAACCTTATATGGGACAGGCTCTATTTCCTATTACTTTAGAAGCCATGAAATCAGATATAGATGAGATATCTTTGCAAGGAATAGAATTTTGGTCAAATGTTAGCGATGAAGAAATAGATCTAGGGATTGAAATGGCTGAGGCAAGTGAAGCAGGTATGATGTATTTTAGCATTGTAAATTATGTTATGTGCATTGAAAAAACTATGCAATTTAACAGTGTGACTTAAGTTGAATTAATTAATTTCCCAGGCCGTCCACCAGTAAGAACATCAAGATTTTATGCCCGAGGAGCATTGCAGTATATTGCTCCTGTGTTAATGCAAAAACTAACAAAACAAGAAGACTCCGATGATGAACTTGAATGGAACCCATCCAAAGCTGCTTCAGTATGTTTAATGCTGCTTTCAAACTGTTGCGAGGATGACATTGTCCCTCATGTTCTGCCATTTATTCATTCAAATATTAAAAGTGACAACTGGCGATACAGGGAAGCGGCTCTTATGGCTTTCGGTTCTATCTTAGGTGGTCTAGAATCGGCTACTCTTAAACCGCTCGTAGAAGAAGCGATGCCTACCCTCATACAAGCCATGTACGACTCGAGCGTGGCGGTTAGAGATACAGCAGCCTGGACGTTCGGAAGAATTTGTGAAATCGTCCCAGAGGCGGCCATCAACGACACATATCTTAAACCTCTTTTAGAAAGTCTCATGAGTGGACTCAAGGGCGAGCCTCGAGTTGCTGCGAACGTCTGTTGGGCGTTCACAGGACTAGCCGAAGCTGCGTACGAAGCCGCCGACTGCAGCGACTCCCACCAGCCCAAGACTTACTGTATGTCCACTTACTTCGACTACATCGTCGAACGACTACTGGAGACCACAGATCGCCAAGATGCGGCACAGCATAATTTGCGATCGGCCGCGTACGAAGCTCTAATGGAAATGGTCAAAAACTCTCCCACTGACTGTTACGTCACGGTGCAAAAAACAACCATGGTCATATTGGAGAGGCTGCAACAAGTGCTCCAGATGGAGAATCACATCTCTAGTCAAGCCGACAGATCCCAGTTGATCGATCTTCAGAGTCTACTATGCGCCACTCTGCAATCGGTCCTTCGCAAGGTGACCCCCGAGGACGCGCCGCAAATATCCGACGCCATTATGACAGCTCTGTTGACGATGTTCGCCGGTAACGCCGGCAAGGCTGGTGGCGTCCAAGAAGACGCTTTGATGGCGGTGTCCACATTGGTTGAAGTGTTAGGGGAAGGGTTTCTTAAATATATGGATGCTTTCAAACAATACCTATATGTTGGTCTCAAAAATCATCAAGAATACCAAGTTTGCATTGCTGCTGTAGGCGTTACTGGTGACATATGCCGTGCACTAAAGAGTAAGGTAAATATGATGGCTGCTAGTTTTGACACTTAAAATTAAATATTCTATAGTATTTTTTTTAATGTTGTGTGTATTTTATATAAATGTAATTATATAAATATATGTATCCAGTGTATATAGTGTAGTTGCCATGTCAGATTGCCTGGTTGACCCAATCTGTGAGAATCTGACCTAATTATAAAATTAATTTAAAATTTGAAAAACCCCCGATATTCGCCATTCTGTGGTGGTGATCATCTTGGATATGCATAGTGCTATTCTACAAGTCCTTTTATTTGATACCCATATTGAGGGCGTTGTGATAAAATATGTAATCCGTCATTTTGTAGCGGCGGCCATCTTGAACCGATTTTCATCAAACATAGCTAACAACACTCGACTAATTTACCTTTCAAACAATTTCAAACAAACCTTTCAAAAAACAAAACCCCATTCAAATTGGTTCACCCGTTTGAGCGCTACAGGGGAACAGACAGACACAGACACACACACACACACACACACACACACACACACACACACACACACACACACACACACACACACACACACACACACACACACACACACACACACACACACACACACACACACACAAACACACACAGACACGTCAAACTTATAACACCCCGTCGTTTTGCGTCGGGGGTTAAAAACTATTAGGATTCAGAATTAAATTAAAAATGAATACAATGTTTTATCATATTATTAACATATAATCAGAGCAAATCCATGAAACCCTAAAACATACAGTTAAAATGTTTGTTTTTCATCTTCAATTGCAATATGGATATCAGCTCTTATATAAATAACTAGCGGACCCGGCAGACGTCGTCCTGCCCGCTATTAGCGCCACCTACCGGGTCCCATTTTTCTACTTATAAACCTTCCTCTTGAATCACTCTATCTATTAAAAAAAACCGCATCAAAATCCGTTGCGTAGTTTTATAGATTTAAGCATACATAGGGATATAGGGACAGAGAAAGCGACTTTGTTTTATACTATGTAGTGATCTAACACCAGCTTGCTCTATCTGACTATCTGTCTTGTAGCGGCCACATTAACGGTGATTATCGCGTATTCGGCCGTTAACCGTAGGTGTGGCCACGATTAACGGTGACAATCGCCGTATACCACCGTAGCATTTGGCGATAAGTCAGGTGGCGGTACATCAAAGACGTTAACGCTATAATTATAGCGTTAAAGCGGCCACATCTACGTTCGCCATTGTGCGCCGCGAGCTCGATGGGAACGCACGTATTGGTACGGGAGAGATACCTACATATAAGTACAACATTTAAGACTTATAGAGTACGTTTCCTATGCATTTTTATAGTCAACTATCTTCTCTTTCTTTGTAACCTTTTTTTTCTTTTCTTTCTTCTGCACAGGAACCTTTGGGCGTCTGAATTATCATCTGGGGTGCATTATAATTTGTGTTTGTCTATCTCCAAAATGCTGGACTGATTTCGATGGAACTTTCATTGGGAAAACTTTAGTGATTGGAAAGAACTATTAAAAATTAATACTCATTACTGCAGTTCCATTTTAATGCATGACTTTTAACAGTATGAGCTCAAAGGAGCTTAGGAAAAACAAAGAGTTTCCACGGGATTTTTAAAAACCTAAATCCACGCGGATGAAGTCGCGGGCATCGTCTTGTCAAATAAATATACGGGCATATACGGCATAAACCGCCGTTAACCTTTAGATGTGGCCACTCAGTTTTGCCGGTGATAATTATCGCGTAGTTTAAAGCAATTTTGGGCATCAACATTAACCATAATGTAGCCGCAGCATCTGAGATTGGTTCTCATTTAAAACAATCTGCCCCATCTGATCCAGATTTTCTAATGGTTCTGATACAATATTGTTCTTATTACAGACCTAATCAGAAATCAGAACAAATAAAATTGGATTCTCCCACCACACTTAAAGAAGTTTCATTAATCAAGAAAATGTGTTGAAAAACATATACATATACCTATTGTAGCATTTTTTCCTACTTACTTGACACTTATCATTATATTTTGGACAATTCACACAATGTGGCCAATTCTGTTGTACACAATCTATAAACTAAACTAAATTGACAGGTTTAAAAATAGGGCTATTCTTTTCCGCAGGTAACACTGAAAGAGATAAGAATATATTTAGTCCTGTCATTTTAGTTTAGGTTTAGAGATTGTGTACAACAGAATTAGCCACGATATCTTTGTAAATTATAGCCTAGTGTTATTCTGATGTACAAGCTATATTATTGTAAACATTATAATCCATTCAGCAGTCTTTGCGTGAAAGATTAACATACATCCATACCTACAAACTTTCGCATTTATAATATTAGTAAGAAGGAGTAAGAAGTAAGGATGACCTCCTTACTTCTTACTCCTTCTTACCAGAAGTAGCCAGAAGTAGCCATGTGTTTAGCTATTGATATCACTAAACGATGACCATTCATTGATCTGGCCAGGCCATATATATTTTTTTCAACACATGTTTATAGCTATTACTGTTGTTCTAGGTGCTGCCTTATTGCGATGAAATCATAGTACTTTTACTAGAAAATCTGGGAGACCCATCCATCCATCGTTCAGTAAAACCTCAAATTCTGTCAGTCTTCGGTGACATAGCGCTCAGTATCGGCCCAGACTTTAAGAAGTATTTCGATGTTGTCATGCAAATGCTGCTGCAGGTTTGTGAATAGTTTAATAACAATATACATTTATATACTTATTGTTATTACAATATTATTATAGCTAAATTCCTTTTTCTATTCTATTTTATATTTTAGGCCAGCAACGCGCAAGTGGATCGCAATGACTACGACATGGTTGAATATTTATGCGAGCTTCGGGAGAGCGTGCTAGAGGCGTACACCGGTATCATTCAGGGACTGAAGGGCACGAGTGGCGAGATCCAAGCGGACGTGGCCGTGGTGGAGCCGCACGTGGGCGCCATCGTCAACTTCATGATCCAAGTGGCCTCGGAGCCCGAGCGCACGGACGGACACATGTCGGTGATCGCGGGGCTCACGGGCGACCTGTGCACGGTGTTCGGGCAGCGCGTGCTGCCGCTGCTGGAGACGCGGCCGCTGCTGGACCTGCTGCAGGCCGCGCGCCTGTCGCGCACGCCGCGCACCAAGGCGCTCGCCAACTGGGCCACCAAGGAGATCCGCAAGCTCAAGCAGCAGGCGCCGCTCGCTAGCTGGTGAGTACATGTGGCACGTGTCGGTGATCGCGGGGCTCACGGGCGACCTGTGCACGGTGTTCGGGCAGCGCGTGCTGCCGCTGCTGGAGACGCGGCCGCTGCTGGACCTGCTGCAGGCCGCGCGCCTGTCGCGCACGCCGCGCACCAAGGCGCTCGCCAACTGGGCCACCAAGGAGATCCGCAAGCTCAAGCAGCAGGCGCCGCTCGCTAGCTGGTGAGTACATGTGGCACGTGTCGGTGATCGCGGGGCTCACGGGCGACCTGTGCACGGTGTTCGGGCAGCGCGTGCTGCCGCTGCTGGAGACGCGGCCGCTGCTGGACCTGCTGCAGGCCGCGCGCCTGTCGCGCACGCCGCGCACCAAGGCGCTCGCCAACTGGGCCACCAAGGAGATCCGCAAGCTCAAGCAGCAGGCGCCGCTCGCTAGCTGGTGAGTACATGTGGCACGTGTCGGTGATCGCGGGGCTCACGGGCGACCTGTGCACGGTGTTCGGGCAGCGCGTGCTGCCGCTGCTGGAGACGCGGCCGCTGCTGGACCTGCTGCAGGCCGCGCGCCTGTCGCGCACGCCGCGCACCAAGGCGCTCGCCAACTGGGCCACCAAGGAGATCCGCAAGCTCAAGCAGCAGGCGCCGCTCGCTAGCTGGTGAGTACATGTGGCACGTGTCGGTGATCGCGGGGCTCACGGGCGACCTGTGCAATTAAAATAATGTATTTTGATTCACGACGTAGAGTTTGAATGAGTGTGTGATGTGACTAAAGGATCGACATTCCTTTAGTCACATTACTACTTTTTTTTCATTAGAAACTGGCAAAACTGTAAATCATTTACTCCAGTGAATTTTTGATTACACCTTAGTTGTTTCGCTTGTCAATTCTAGACACAGTTAGCTTCAAGAACTCTGATCAGTATTGTTCACGCAGTGGCTGATTTATCGATTTATTTGGTGATAAGAAAGAAGTTGGTCAATTAACTTTTCGTTTCCCACGCAATATCGGTTTAAAGACATTTATTTCTCAAAAATAACACAAAAGTTCACTTATAATGAGAATTAACATATTTAATACATATACTATACATATACATATAATAAATAACATAATATGAAAGAAGAGTAGCTATGCGCAGTCGCCAGTCACATCTTCTCCACTGTCGTCCAAACACTCTTTCTTTTCTGGAAGGAACGTACATGCAACAATTTTTTTTTATTAATATTAATTATCTTTTTGCAGATTTGAAACATCATGGAACAAAAGTGATGTAACGAAGTTTCAATCAACTTACTGCTGGTAAATTAAAATGTTATTGGGAGGTCATATCATATTGTTATTATTTTAAGTCGTTAGGTGCATTATTATATTTATTGGGCATTATGAATTGCTTATAATTTTTAATTCACTTCACATACATATACATTTTCAATCTCAGCTTCGAATCTAGATTGTCACATAATACAATATGTATATATGTGTACATCCTATGTATGTTCCATATGTGCATATTATATAATGTATATATGTATGTTTGTTCCTATACATATTATGATCAAATACTGAACTTTTTAATAATTACATGCAGTTTAGATGTATCACATTCTTCAAGCTTCATATAGATTGGAACCATTTGAGCTTAATAACTTTGTTTTGTAAATGGAGAAATAGTTTCGTTTTTGTTACGTATGATTCAAATAATGATTAATATGTAGCAAATGCACCTAGCGCAGCTCTTGAAATACTATGCCTCACCATAATCTTTCCGTAATATACTAAAAAATATCAAAGCATTTTCCTATTTGGTATTATAGATACAGACAGTGGCTGTGGTATCTTTACTTATGTGATGTGAAAGAGACTTGTATGAAAGCTGAAGTATGTTATTTTAGGCATGATGCACATTTGCAAGGGATTATGAATTTTATAAATTATTGTTTTGTAAGTTATGAAAGAATCTATGAATGACGAAGAATATATGGTGATAATGTGTAAGCGAATAAACATATTTTGTAAACTTAGACGTGTATCAGCCCCCTGAAAAGGATTGGTATCGATGTCTTATATAAGGTTTCACGAGCGAGACGTAAGGCCGCCATATTGGTGCCAAAACTTTTTTTTTTCATCACGATAATTTCCTGACTAGTGATAAAGTTAGAGAAGAATTTAAATTGTAATTGTGTTTTGTAACAAATTACATGTAGAATAATGATTGACGATGACTACGTTGTCATGATTGTATCGTAAGTCATAATTTTTACAACAAAGATATTTGAAAAGAAATTTTGTGATGAACAAAAATACAGTATTAATTGCCTTCATTCTCGAGCTCATGTTTTGTACATATGTAATTAGCAGCTCTTTTTCTTGACGTACCTACATAGTAAATTTCTTTAGAAAAATGTTAGCACTGACACATTGAATATGTTGTATTGTTAAAAATGTTCGTTTGGGAATCTCAGTCAGTTATTAATTAAAAAACTTGCCTTTTTATGGAAAAGCTAACAATTTTAAATGTTATTTAACTCTGTACTCTGTTATTTTTTTGAAATTTTTTAATATTAATTGGTTAAAAAAACAATGTGTTTGTTAAATCTGTAAGTAGTACACACCCATTGAAGACGTCCCCTCTACACAACTAATTTGAAATACGGACAATAATATAATCAGTTTCCTTCTATTGAAACTTTTTTGCTATTAATAATACGTCAGTGCCTTGAAGCATTCGAAGTTTTTTCGGGTTCGGAATTCCTTATCACGTAAATGTTAAACATTCGCGTGATATAATTTTAATGGATATCGAGCGCTAAATCTATTTTCCAGTAACACTAGTTGTAACATTAACGCACTGTGAGCGTATTGAGAGCGGAATGAAAAACATTTTTTTTGTAAACGTATTTTGAGTGTTTGCTAGTCTGTGAGCATCACTGGCAGGGATGATGTTTGCGCGAATTATGCAAGATTTATAAGAGACGACTGTTGTTACTTTGAGCTCTTGTACATCGCTGTCTTTGTACATCTATGAATTAGGATTCGACGCGATGCAAACCAACGACTGATAGTAATCGTACAATTTTAAAGATAAAATCTTTTGCTAAAAGCATATTGGTATTGTGTCCAAGAAGCTCACTGTAAACATTGTATTTTTACTTGATATGTGTGTATAGGTGTAAATGTCCATGTTTTACATACCTACTGACCGATTATTTCGACGCGAATCTTTTACATATGTACTTATTACTAAGGATGATAGGAGAATATGTATGAGGACTAGTGCCATGCCATGAAAGGTTCTGAATTAGAATCATAGGCATTGAGTCGATGAATACCACCCACTTTTCCTGCGCGGATCAAATAATTAGAAGATTATTTTGTTACATCTTTATTTCTATTTGTTTTACCCACGAATACTATCCTGTAAACAGTTCTATGATACTTATTAAAAGCAAATTTAAGATTATTGCGTTTTATTTTACAAAAATCTACGAATAAATATATTTTTTGCTTTAGACGTATGTACCTATGCTAAAGTGTGAGCGTTGCACGTAGGTTTCATAGATTCTTTTTACCGTCGCCAAGGGGCCTTTTCCCATCCTCCATATATCAGCATCAGGGTTGAGGAGTTGGGATCTGGAGTTCGATGATCCAATTACTTGGTATCTACCGAATTGAGAGCCTACTACTTTTTTGGAAGTTCAACCGACTCTGTCAGTTCAACTTCCTAGCAAGCTGCTAGGCTACTCCATTTTTCAGTAAGTGGGTACTGCTACTGAAATACTGACGTCGCATCCGCGCCGCGACGGAGGACGAAGTCTTACCTAGCGCCGAGCTCCGATCGGCTGATGTCGATGCGGCGGCCTTGTTTTTTCTGGTGAACCGATTTGAATGCGGTTTTTTTTGTTTGAAAGGTGAATTTATCGGGAGTGTTCTTAGCTATATTTGATGAAGATGGCCGCCACCACAAAATGGCGGATAACATATTTTTCACAACCCCCTCAATATGCGTATCAAATGAATGGGCTTGACTAGTAGAATAGCACTATATAAATTCAAGATGGCTGCCACCATAAAATGGCGAATGTCGGGGGTATTTTTAATTTATACTTGTGTCTATGTAAATTTACTTGTTTTTACTAATTTCACCGAGATTTTTGAGTCTATTTCCGTGCCTTTTTAAATTGACAGCTGAGGATGTTTGCAAATGGCATGAACCTATAGAAGAGGACTTGGCATAATGTCCTATAGAAAATAGTGGATCGGAAAATAGCTTAAGCTTATCAAAATTTTCATAAGTGTGTAAGAGACAACACTACATTTTTAAACATAACAATAAAACAGATCGTGGCAGAAATTTTATTGCAACTTCCCTTAAGATGGCCTCCCTAAAATGTATACATGAACACTCACACACGCACAACTTGAGACATCACAATGAACACGCGCCATTTTAGGTTGGGGGATTGTGCGTGTGTGAGTGTATTTTTGGCACGTTTTTAAGGTAGGTATGCCTACTGTACTTATTATTATTATCTCTATGGCAAATGGTCTCATAATTTTTTTCCCGGGGGTCCCGGGTTTGATTTCCGGCAGTGGCAATTTGGGATTTTATAGTTTCTAAATTGTCTCTGGTCTGGTCTGGTGGGAGGTTTCAGCTCCCTATCGCAATGTTGAGCACTGTGCTCTTTATAAGTGGGAGGTCCCAGGTTAGATTCTCGGCAGTGGCAATTTGGGATTTTATAATTTCTAAAAGATCGCAGTCAAGGGCTAACTTGCAACCCAGAGTTCGATGATATAGACTAGTCTAAGCTCGGTACCTACAATATGAATAATTGATAGTGTACAGTTCCAAAAATCCCCACTGTTTAGGTGGGCAATATCCATGCAGCTTAGGATTGAGGAGTTGATGCGAAAAAGTTTTATGAGAGTATTTCGCGAACATTAAAAAATCACAGAAATCGGCTCAGAAATCTCGGAGGAATTGATAAAAACAAGTAGGTAGGTAAAACATTGAAAAAATATAACTTGGATCCATCTCGATGACGTCATACTCAAGCGAGAGGCGGCAATCATTTAAACTACAAAAATACCCTCGCAAAGATGATCTTTCACGACGATAATTGTAAATGTAAAAGAAAAAACTTTAAATTACGTATTTAAATTAAATTCTTTATTGTACTAGTCCTAAACAAAATTATTATGATGCATAGAATTGTAACAATTCTTCATCTTTTGGTTTTAAAATACATTTGTCTCTTAGATTTACAACCCATCCAGGCTCCAAACCGTAAAAAATTTGTCTGGGGTCTTTTCTCTCACATAAAATATTATAATTTTGATCACTTTCTATGTTTGGTAGTTCATATCCGTATTTCTGAGATAATCTTAATCGTTCTTGTGATATCTTTTCGGGATCAGCCAAATAGCCTCTTGTTTCTGCACTGGTATAATATTCAATGACATCTGGTGGAGGTATCATTCTTCTTGGTATTGCTTGACCTGTTTCAAAGAATTTCTTTGGATTTTTAAGTAGGAAAAGACTGTGTGGATCATAGTAAGCGGTTGTAATAACCCCGCCATTCTTCTCTATAGCAGCAATAACTAATTCACTCGCCCATTGGACTTCTATATTTATTTTTGCAGCAAATAGATCAACACCTTCATCTGTCAAGTTTATGCCAAAGTGCTTTTGATCAGGAAAAAATTTATATAGACCTGATTTAACAATACTTGCTATGTCAATAGGCTTGGTGATGTCTACACGATTTGTGTCTATTAATTTCTGTATCTGAAGAAGAGAAAGTGGTGGATACTCTCTCCTATGGCTGGAATGCAAAGTACAAATGTGTTAATAGATAATGATGGCACAATGGTCAGAAAATGATGTATAATGTATTGTAACAATATATAAATAATATTGTCAATGGCCTACTGGACCCACTGCATCATACTGGATTTATAATGGACCCACTGCTGTTTACAGGTCTTACAGGGACCTCCATGCTGGTAATATTCAGCAGCTTTTTGAGACTAGTCAGATATCTATCCTATCCTATCTATAGTGATGGAAACCCACTTTGGAACTTTGCACCGGAAAGTGCAGCATTATCCATCAATGCTTCATACAGACACATTCCAGTGCCATATGTATGACATTATACAAAATTATATAAGTAAAGATTAAAAATGGTACTGTTGAAACTTACTGATGACCTTTATAATAAGGTTCATGCGGCATTCTCAGATAGAAAGGATTGTTTCCAGTTTCATAACCAAGTCTCATATAGTTTTGCCTCTGACCTGAACCCTTATTACCTGCTCCATGTTTATCGCCAGAGTGCTGAGCACGGCCTCGCTTCGGCTGTAGAATAATGAAAATTATTAAGTAGGTAAGTAGTTACTTATTTTTTCGATTCGTTAATATTATTGATCTTTTTTGTTATATCTATTGTTGTCCTATTAGATAATGTAATCTAATAAGTCAAATATACAATATAAATATCTTAGCTTTAAAACAAAAATATTACATATTGCTTGGATCCAGGATTATCACGAATGTTGGCTAACGACAACCTCGGTAATGATCGTAGCATCACCAGCGATTTTTCCGTGATTTGACGCGATCCCATTTTCCAAGGCTTTTATTATCAAATTTTTTCTATAAAAGTTTATTGGTACCCAGTTTTCTTTTTTGGTTATTTTCTAATTTGGATAGACCACAAACAACGAGTTACGAGATAGAGAACTTGACATTTTGACTTTCGTAAACACAGAACACTTAACTAATCTTTCGTAAATAAAATTAAAAAGCAAAGAATATAGATCGACCAGAATCTCATGAAAAATAGGGAAATTAAATTTTGTAGTAAGCAACACTAGGTTAACTCGGCTGCCCTAGTGATAAACAAAGTATAGATCGACCGGAATCTCATGAAATCTAGGGAAATTAAATTTTGTAGTACGCAACACTACGGCTGCCCTAGCGATAAACAAAGTAACTGTAATTTTTTGTGAAATTGCCTTTTTTGCATTAACAAAAGTTTTATGTCGAGTAGTTTTTTTACCACAGTTTAATATTTCAAATAACTTGAACCGTTTACTGGAATTGCCCAAACAAAGTAACTGCACACACTAACCCGGAATATAAATGCAAAACCAAGTAAACAACAAGCACAACACAAAAACAAAGTAATTGGATGTTGATTACCTTGTTTTTGTATTTAAAATGCAGTTGCTTGATTTTTCGTTTCGTGAAACGATCCCAGGTAAGGTGTTCTGAATGTGATTACTTTGTTTATCACTAGGGCAGCCGAGTTAACCTAGTGTTGCTTACTACAAAATTTAATTTCCCTATTTTTCATGAGATTCTGGTCGATCTATAATAATTACAACTGCATTTTAAATACAAAAACAAAGTAATCAACATCCAATTACTTTGTTTTTGTGTTGTGCTTGTTGTTTACTTGGTTTTGCATTTATATTCCGGGTTGTGTGTGCAGTTACTTTGTTTGGGCAATTCAAATTTCAGTAAACGGTTCAAGTTATTTGAAATATTGAACTGTGGTAAAAAACTACTCGACATAAAACTTTTGTTAATGCAAAAAGTCAATTTCACAAAAAATGACAGTTACTTTGTTTATCGCTAGGGCAGCCGTAGTGTTGCTAACTTTGGAATTTCATTTCCGTATTTTTCATGAGATTCTGGTCGACCTTTACCTAGGTACCTACCTACCGTAGACAGAGAAACAGCTAGACTAAGTGACGATTTCTTTCTCATTCACACTAGAAAGAGAGCACAGATCAAGTTACTAATTTGATAAACAGAGACGCAGCTATCTTATTTTTTGTCCCTCATCGTGTAACCGGATTTTTCAAGGTTTTGCAACTTAAGTTGCAAAACAAACTGCCAGTTCGTGGTCACGTAGTGGTTATATTCTCTTTGTTCGTGGTGCCATTGTATTTTTTATTATTTATTTACTTACTTGTTTTCAAAAAACGTTTGATACTTATATTGCATATCGTTTATTACAAGTATTGACTAAGTACGATGGTACGTTGTCGTTTTATTTCTTGCAATAGTGATAGTGATTAGAAAATTGCCGGAATATCTTTTCACGCGTAAGTAGTGACCATTTTATTGTTTGTAATCTCATAAATATACTGTTAGTGTTAATTCCATAAACCTTATTACGCAGAAACAAATGATTGTGTTAAAAATCGCTAAATAGAAGGAAATTGTAATGTTTTTATTATTCATAACCTAAATTTACTATCTAAGTGTGTTGCCACCTTTAGGTATACAATGTCCCGATTTTCAGTAAAAATGTACATATTGAATCTATTTAAAACAAAGTCGTGTTAGTTCGAACACTTTATCTCAAGAACGGCTGGAACAATTTTCATGGTTATTGATTTGTTGTATTTGTCTCCATCCTGAACAGCAGAATAACTATCAAAAACATTGGAAAATTGACGAAAAAATAAAATAAAAGGAAAAACATTCTCATACAAAATGTTCACGGGTTTCGTAACTGTCAAACATCCCGTCGCGTCGATACGGTAAACTCTCTCACCCGTACCTACATAATATATTATTATTCTTCTGTACGTGTGTTTGTCACCTAACGCCTTCTAAACGGCTGGATCAATTTGGATGAAATTTTGTGTGTAGATATATTTCAATGGGTTCCTGGATGGTTTGAAAACACAATTACCAGGTAGGTACAGGTACAATAGAGGTACAGGTACAATTACCGGGTCTCCGTAAGTAGGTGGCGCTGATGTCGGTATATCACCGGGCAAGACGAAGTCTGCCGGGTCCACTAGTTATTTATATACCTGAAATGCTTCGGTATCTAGAAATATTATTTACTATCTGATTGATACCCGCGACTAAGTCCGCGTGGATACAATCATAATTTTTCCGGGATAAAAAGTAGAGCTCAACTTTGGTTTAGCAGACAGTCAGCAGGCAGTTAATTTTTTTTTGTAGATAGTTTTTTTCATCAATCATATTTTTAATTTTTTACTCTTTTATCACTAGAAAATACTGGGCCGATGTAGCGGCTTTTTGCATTACACAGACATCACAAGGTACTAAAGCAGGTTCTTAATTTATTCTAAGTTTATAGGCATCCGGCGCTGCAGTTCATCCTGAGTTTCCACTTTTTAACCCTTTATAACTTTGACGTGTCTGTGTGTGTACGTGTATGTGTCTGTCTGTTCCCCTGTAGCGGTCAAACGGGTGGACCGATTTGAATGCGGGTTTTTTTTTTGTTTGAAAGGTGAATTAGGCGAGAGTGTTGTTAGCTATGTTTGATTAAAATCGATCCAAGATGGTCGCCGGATGGTCGCCGCTACAAAATGGCAGATTACATATTTTTCACAACTCCCTTCATATGGGTATTAAATGAAAGGGCTTGAGTAATAGAATATCATTATTGCAAATCCAAGATGGCCGCCGCCACAAAATGGCGAAAGTCGGGGGTTTTAAATTTTTAATTTATACTTGTAATTTTGTCTCATTAGATATTTTGATTGAATGTTGTAGATACCACCTCATCCAGAACCATCCACATCAATTGCTAGAAGAATGTTGACGTGATAACGTCAAAATGCATTATTGGTATACATCGATGAACGCCGGCTACCCGCACAGAAAAGCATAACTCATCTGGTACGTACCGTGCGCGTAGCGCGTTCCGCGCTCTCGCTTGCACGCGAGCGAGTGAGTGCGCGGAACACGCTCACGCTTTTTTTTACTCGACTGTACCAGAAGGAGGGTTAAGTCTTCCCCACACCATTTTTTTTTACAAATTTCCTTTATTTTTCAGGATAAAAGTAGCCTAAGTCCATCTCCGGGCCGCAAGCTATCGCTGTACCAAATATTGAAATTGGTTAACGGATTGGCCTTGAAAAGGTAGCAGGCAGAGAGACACTTTCGCATTTATAATATTAGTATGGATCAAGATGGTCTTTGACTTCTTTTGTATGTACATAATATGTTGTTGAAAAAATAAAATCAATTTAACTTCTTTTTTCGTTTTATTTAAAAATTCTGGAAAGAATTTTCCCTATTCCATCCAATACTCCAATCAGGGGAGCGCAGTTATTGTGGCAACACTAATCTATAACCTTGTCATTGACGTCATCGTTACGTCATGTTATCTCTATCTCAATCGCGGTTACACATTACCTTGGTCTATCTGTTACTCTATCTACGTCCTGGACCCTGGTCTGTACTCTGTGGTTTTCTGGTCTGTGGAACTTGGCTTGAAATTGGAAATGGAATCATAAATGTTTATTTTTCGTGGTCTGTGATGAAATGGAAGTTGGAACGAATCACAGAGTACATTAAATATACCTACTGGAACGAATTTTGGAAACAATTTTGTTGAAATAAAAATAATACGATAAATAATTTTTGTACTTAATTAAAAATCAAATTGCGAATAAAATTCAAGAGAGAAATTATAAAAATTGTTCTGTCTAAAATGGATTCAGTGTACAATAATCCTATTCGACAAAGAATTAACAAAATTTTCGATAGCCACATCATAACTGATAATAGTGAAGCTTTGTATACTGTTTCTGGATTGTGTTCCTCGAATTCCGCGTATACTAGAAGAATACTGGTGAATGAGATTGAGAAAAGAGATTTATTAGTTAATAAAGCTATTCTGGGCGAGTACAACAAGGTTAAAGATAAATTGCAAATATTGATCGACTCCCTGAGCACATTAGATGTTGCTGTTAAAGACATGTCAAACCGATTGCATGAAACCAAAACAAAAACCCATCATATAATAGCACAAACAACAAAATTGAAAGATGAGAGAAGAAAGATGCAAAAAAAGCTTCTTTGGGTAAATGCATTTGTTAAAAACTTTAACTTATCTCCAGATCAATGCAAGAATCTTTTTAATGTGTCCTCACTTACTATAGATTTCTTCAATTCTTTGTCTAGCATAGAAAGATTGAATGAAAACTGTAGGACTCTTGTAAGGTGTTGGTATCAAACCCCAGCATTTGATATCATGGAAACAATCGGGCTACAGCAAGAAGCTGCTATTGAAAAGCTATATCACTGGACTATTGGAGCATGTCTCATCGTAGACTCTCCTAATAATGCATTAGTCCCCAAGGCTTTGGCTAAACTTGAGAACAGACAAGTGCTATTCAGCAATATAATTGATGAATACTGCAATGCAAGAAAAGCTACTGTTGTACAGTTGTTTATTGATGTTTTAACTAAAGGTGGTGACAACGGATCTAAGCCAATAGAATTCTATGCCAATGATGCTAAACGTTACATTGGGGATATTTTAGCTTGGGTTTATCAAATTATACCTGTCGAGAAGGAAAACCTAACTATCCTCTTGAAACATTGTACAATGATGGACAAGGAACAGAGGATTACTGATGCCCTAACAAATATTATGGAAGCATTATGTCCATTGCTTAAAGTGAGAGCAGAACTTCTACTAAAACCTGATAAAGATCCCTTAATTTTATGGTCCATAACAAACTTGATTATTTACTACAAGGGTATTATACAAACTATAATATCAAAAGGTCACATGATAGATACTTTTGATGAACTCTTAAAGAAAAGTGAAGATGTATTTCTGATGACTTTAGACAATAAGATTCAGAAAGAGTTAAGTCACGGTGTAAAAGCACCTCCTTCCGATTTAAATCCATCATTTGTAGTCACTGATTTAGTAAGTTTCTTGAGGGACTTAATGAATATCTCTAGCAATACTAACAACACTGATAAAAGAATTATAATAACTCATATTTTGGATCCACTTTTGCATGCCATTAATGAGACTGCATGCCATCTGAGCTCAAGTGATATGTCAGTGTACATGTTAAACTGTATTTATCATATTCAATGTACTCTGTCCTTGTACACTATCCTAGATGAGTACAGTGAAAGACTGCAGGCGCAATCAGAGGCTCAAATAGACACTTTAACATCTGAGCAAGCCAGTTACCTAGTGGCAAATTTAAACATGGGACCAATTTACACAATTTTACAAGAAAAAATCAATGGACCCCTATCAGCAATACCTGGCATGGATACTACGTCACTAAGATCCTTCCTGAATAAGTTTGATATTTTCTTAGTAACACCTGATGTATATATACTGCCTCAATTAAACTTGCTTATTAGTCACAATCACAAATCGATTGTGAAAAGGCGAGCATTTGATGTAATAATGGCCATTTATGAACAATTATATAAAGCTGTACAGGCTCCCAGCAATGGTTATGTGGAACCTCAAACTATAGTAAAAAGAACTCCAGAGGAAGTCAGGAAACTACTTACATGAAAATTCAATAGAAAAAGTTTGCTGCATGTTTGGCACCCTTTGCATAGATATGTACAAGTGATTTGAAATAGATGCTATGTATAATTTTATTATTATTGTAAATTAATAGAAATACAAATATTAAGTATGTCATTGTGTATACTTATTGATTGTTTTAACGCGTGAACGCTAGCCTTGAAAGCAAGATATATCTTACTTAAAGTGAGAACTGAAGAACTGACTGAGAAAATAGTCACCATTGAAATGCGAACCGTAAAATAATTAGATTATTATTTAACAGGCCATCAACCTCGCCTTGTAATATCGGATGAGTGCTAAGCAAAGATCGGAATACGTAGTGCAATTTGGGGTGAATGACGAACATTATCAATAGTATGGATATGACTGGGGGATTTCTCTCTTGCACGATTTTGATACCTCATATTATAATGTTCAGTATGGAAGAGATTTCTCTTTTTCATGTTGACTTTAATAAATCTTTATTATTTATTCCTGTAATATTCGAAATCATTAAGTAACTTTATGAATATATGCCAATTCACATTATGATATCATGCGAAATTGCACCATCTATTCCGATCTTTGGTGTTAAGTGGCCAAGTGAGTCAAAATTGTTAGTCAATAAGTAGGTAGTAGTTGGTACCTAAGTATAGTATTTTTTTAACTAGGTAGGTAGATCTTAAAAGTTGTCCAGGATTGGGCTTAGAAAATTAAGCAAGATGATTATGTACGTGAATAGAGATCCTTTACTTAAAGCTAACATAATAATTTACACATTTTTAAAAGCCTGCAATTTGGAGAAAAATATTTTTTATTTTGTAGCTTTTTAGGGTTCCGTACCCAAAGGGTAAAAACGGAGCCCTATTAATGTCACTCGGCTGTCTGTCTGCACGTCTGTCTGTCTGTCCGTCCGCCGGTCACAAGTCTCTAGCTCGTAGACTAAATGAGTTACCTACCTCTACAAACCTAAAATTTTCTATTTGGTGTAGAACGTTAACCCAAAACCAAATATTGAATTAGAAATTGAATTAAATAATTATTTTCAGGGGGGCTACCCCTGTAATCAGTTGAAGTAGGGGTCCGATCCTTAGTTTTAACCTCATTCACTGACTAATCAAAAACAATATTATTATTACCTGATCGCCCGAGGTATGCGATGGAAACCCACATTCGAATAACATAAGAACTTACGCGCTCGCGGTTAAGTTATGTTTAAACAATAATATCTCCAAAAGTAAATAACTAACAGTCAAAATTTTCATGTCGTTTTGTTGTTTATCTCAAAAACTATCGATTTAATACTTAACAATGTAATCTTAACGACCTCGTTTTTGCAAAATGCAGCAAAAACTTGTAGTTTTCAATATTTTTGAAAAAATATTTTTTTTCCGAAGCATTTTTGATCGAGTTATTTTAACATTTAATTCTATTGTTTGGTATTTAGTGATGGAAAATATTGTATCCAATCGAATAAGGCCATTTGAAGACCTGTGCATCAGCAGACTTTCGAGTTATTACATTTTTTGTGCGCACATACCCACAAAAACGCACACCAAATTGAAATGGCTGTCCCTGGGAGGGGGAGGGGGGCAGACCCTAATAAGTGGTATTTTCAGCGAGGTAATGAGTTGTAGAATATGTCCCTAAAATATCGTTAGTTCGATCCCGGACACACTGTATATATTTTTAATTTTTTTCTCAAAAAATAAGGAAATGGGGGGCCATCAAAGTTGTCAGTTTTAGACCATTTTTGCGACGGGGGCTATCTCAAAAACTAAACTAGTTAGGAATATGATATTTTGGTATATTATGTATCATAATATGCTCTATTTGAACATTGGAAATTAAATATTTCTTAGACCCAAAATATTATATTGTTCATAATTATGTACGGAACCCTAAAAGAGCGAGGCCCGACTCGCACTTGGCTGATTTTTTTAAACCTTTGCCTCTGAATATTATCAACAATAAAGTCACGCTATGGTTCCATGGGTTGAAGACAAAGAGAGCTTGATACTTAATCTGAGTTCCATCTCTATTAGTAATACTAATTCCGCGGAATTCTGACAGCTGTCATTGTCATTTACAGATGAGTTATTTGTCATGGTTATTTGCATAGAGATAATAATAATAAATTTGTATGGAGAACATTAATTACGAAGTACGATTTTACCCCAAAATACTTTAATTTCCTGTCATCATAAAAAGCCATATGCCGCGTAATAATATTACTCGTTTCGCCTTAAAATAGAAAACACCAAGAGTGGAAACTAGAAAGTGCACACTAACAGCAATAGAAAACAAAATAAGCACATTGAAAAAATTTATTCAAAAATGGATGTCGAATGACATTATTACCATGAAGTGTCTGTCAGGCATTTGTCATATCTACATGTGGCAGTTGATTTGTATTTGCATAAGTTTTTAATTTTTTATCTTTTTTGTGGGAGTTGTTTTATTAATGAAAATTAAAAGATCATTGCCCATTAAACTCAATTTTACTTTAATATAATTTATTGTATATCGGAAAACATTACGTTTTTTCACAACGTCAAATAACAAAGTGACAGAAACTTTGATTATCCACATGGCCAGATTGATAATGTAACTCACGAGTGCGCCCTAAAAAATGTTCACTTAAATTGGTAGGATCGCTCTCACCTACTTCAGTGTCACTTAATAAACTACGCAGTAAACAGCTCCCGAAAAATAAAAAAATATGCCGGTTTGTGCGGTGAAATTATGTCGTAATTATCCTTCACAACAAAATAAGAGGTCGAAGATCTCATATCATCAGTAAGTTTTTACATTTGCGTATGTTTTTTTGAGAAAATAGGATTTTTAATTTCGATGTTTTATAGGTACGTCGAACTGGCCGGTGATACCAGCTGAGCATTGTGGTATTTTGCACATTATTGTGCAAAAATATATTGTTGTATGTTATACGTGTGTGAACATTAATAATTATTAATAAAATCAATTTGTTGCCAGTAGTGAGGTAATTTGCCACAAATATAGGGAAGTCCCGGAATATAGTAAATATTTATTATTAATATTATACTTACTGAATTTTGACCTTCAATAATTTTTTTAAATAATAATTATCCTACTAATATTATAAATGTGAAAGTGTGGATGTTTGGATGTTTAGATGTTTGGATGTTTGTATGTTTGGATGTTTGTTACTCAATCACGCCGCAACTACTAAACCGATTTGGCTGAAATTTTGAATGGAGATAGAATATGCCCTGACTTAAAACATAGGCTACTTTTTATCCTGGAAAAATTCACAGTTCCCACGGGATTTTGAAAAACCCGAAATCTATAGCTACAGCTATAGGTAGATTAATATAGAGAACTTCCTTGATAGTAGGTATAAAGGTTGGAAAAGGGAGCGGGAACGGGAGCCGGAAATCCACGATTCCCTCGGGATTTGTTTAAAACCGAAATTCACGCGGGCGAAGCCGCGGGCATTTCCTAGTTCTAAATAATTATGATTATAAATATAAATTATATAAAAAAAAATTAAAAATAAATTTTCTAATTAGTTTATAATTATTATTAATACTTAATTAATGTAGATTTCCAACGGATCCAATACTAAGACATCGCTGGACAGCTGTCATCAGAAGGACACGACATGACGACTGTTGGAAACGTATTATAAAAGTATTTGACTAAATCAAGAAATAATTTTTATTTAGTATCTAGTGTTACGAATTTGCAGCGCCACCTACCGGATTCAATTAGGTTATGAATCTAAACTCCCCAGGGACAAGAAACTTACAAAATTTCAACAAAATTTGTTCGTAATAAAAAAAATCCTAGAACATGACTGCAGCACCACCTACAGGGTCCAATTGTAGATACAAACTATCTTCTTACCCACACAAACACACACCAAAAATTCCATCATAATCGGTCCAGCCGATATTTAAATAATGAGGTAGATACCTAATGAATATTCTGTAATCAAGTAATTACTAATGCTGTTTCCATGGCAAACTATTGATTTACATTAAACAAACAGTTTTACACACACGTAGATTAAAGATAAATAATTAATAAAAACAAAATTTTATCCTACACCATACTTGATTTATCTATAAAAATTGTGCAATTGTCCAAATAACCGGTATCCCTAGGCGCGCACACATATGCGATTCGAGGTTGTATCGTACACGGCGCGATTACCGAGGTCACGCACACATAGCCAGTAGGCGCGGCCGTCTTGACGAGTAATAATATTTCGCGTTGCTCCCTCTTGGGAACTCTTTGGACAGAAACATAGTTTCTTAATTTATGGGCATTTTTCAAAAAAGTTGTCCGTAGCGTAGTAGGAATTCCACATAAATAAAAATTTTGTATTGCCTTAAAATGTAATTATATTGTAAATATATAGTATAAAGTATGTCAAAATAGTAAATTTTACGAAAAATAATTGTAATATTTGGAAATATTATCATTTGTATTTTGATACTACCCAATTGAAGTTCCATTACGTTACTGACTTTGAACTCGATTTTCAGGAAAATAAAACAAGATAATACATTAATTGTTTTTAATATAGAAAAATTAACAAAATCAGCCTTCTAAAAATGATTAAACTTAAACATTATAATATAAAATTCAAAAGAGTTTTTAACAAATATATCCCTCAACGCTACTTTTGGACATTTTGTACTTATGAATATTGTTATAACATCGACTATTTTCATAAAATTCTTTTAATATTTACTTGTACAAATAACTAAATATTAAATAACATTTCTAAACATTAAAAACATTTAAATATCTCTGAATTTATAACAATTTCTTTAAAAATAGGTCTTATCAAAAACGGGACAGTGACGTATAGTGGAAAACAAAATCGCGTTTAGGAAACATAAAGTATCGTTCATAATTCGTCAAAAAAGACAACTAAAATAGCATTACAAATCAAATAATTTTACGTAGCTAATCATCATACTAATATTATGAAGAGGGAAGTTTTTTTGAATGTTTGTATGTTTGTTACTACCTGCAGCAAAATCCGCTGAAATAATTGACATTTTTTTATACCAAACCGATAGAAATCTTTACAGGTGAAACTGTGGGGGCTTGATCTAAAAAGTAAATTAAATAATTATTATACATATACATAGTATCTTTTTATAAAATAACATTATAAAACTTAAAAAAATATACAGGGTGGTTCATTTGATTGGGTCAGTAAGAGAAAATCCTAGAACCGCAGTAGCTAAGAGAAAACGAGACCTTCCATTATTTTTGAAATAATTTATTTCTTATTAAATGTTTCATGTTTTTCCGGGTCATTTTAAATTTTTTCTCGGTGCCATTTAGATTTCTGAGCAACTGTTAACGGTATGTTGGAAAGCCTGAAATCAAGGTTTTTTTGTTTTTTTTTTTTTTATTATTAAAATAAATAATCTATATAGTGAAGAACGAATGACTAAAAAGCATGAAATAATTTTTTATTCATTTAGCTTGACGATTAAACTACCTAACTCAAATGATATACAATTTTTTGGAGTCGGCGCCAAACCACATTTAAGTGAACCATAATAGTCGCTGAGGGTGAGGCTGTCCGGGTAGCGGGGGATACATTGTTGAAGTGAATTTGAAGTCATTTGGCGCCGACTTCAAAAAATTATATATCGTTTGAGTTAGGTAGTTTAATCTTCAAGCAAAATTAAAAAAATATTTTAAACTTTTTAGGTCGAATCGTTTGAAGTCGGTTCATTTTTCTTTGAAAAAAAATATTTATGTTGGTTTTGATGACGCATTACAATCAACTCCAGGACTTTGCTAGCGTTTGCGGTGTTGAAAACACGTGTTAGTGAGGTTTTTGTTTTTTTTACTGCGTTAGATATACAATAGTTGGTGTTTAGGTGGTAAGTATTTAGTTTAAGTGTTGGTGGAAGAAGGTGGAGGTATTATGGAGGAGGATCCTCCTGCGGAACCCCCTGATCCAGGGGCATATGTCACGGTAACTACAGAACCCACTGAAAGCCTGCAGTCCGTGCCTATGGACTGTGAATTGACCCCACGTGGTACGAAACGTGCGAATGAACAACGAGAAAATGATAAAATTGGTTCAACTCCTAAAAAAACAGTCACAGACCCAGGTTCAGCGACTCCATCCATCCAATCAGTGTATCTTCACCCCTCGCTCTCTGACGCCCCTAAAAAGTACCTAAGTGATGACAAAGGTCCTTTCATAGTATATGTGTCCCGAGAAGTGTCCGACCCTTCAGCCGGCACTTCCATGCGAGCAATTAAATTTGGTCAATTTTTACACAAGAACAAAATAGGGTCAATCCTCAAGGACGGCGTTAAAAATGTTGGTAGAAACAAAGTCTCAGTTGAGTTTTCTTGTGCCCAAGCCGCCAATGACTTTTTAGACAACCCAATTCTTAAAATGAATAAATATTTATCTTTTATCCCTACTTTTAACATTACTCGTATGGGATTGATAAGGGGCGTACCCGTCGAATGGCACCTTGATGAATTTATAGAGACACTAGAACTTCCCACAGGCTGTGGGGAGATCCTCAAAGCTCGGCGACTTAATCGTAAGAATGTGATTGATAATGTTGTGACCTGGGTTCCAACCCAATCTGTCGTTTTGACTTTTAGAGGGCAATCCCTTCCACCTCGTATCTATTCCTACCACACTTCCCTTCCTGTGGAAACCTACAGGCTCCCTACCATCCAATGCCTTAACTGCTGCCGTTTTGGGCACATAAAATCGCAATGCCGTTCAAAACCCAGGTGCTATAAATGCTCTCAACCTCACACAGGTGAATCCTGCGAGGTATCAACTGAAAATTTAACTTGTCTACTTTGCTCGGGCAAACATATGGCTACAAACAAAAGTTGCCCAGAACACTCCCGGCAGCAGTCAATAAAACTCATCATGTCCGAAGAAAACATCTCCTATGTAGATGCCTCCTCCCGTTTCCCCCCTGTCCGCCGCTCTTATGCCGATATGGCAAAAGAGATGTTTACTCCCCCTACATACTCACCCAACTTATCTGCTCCCATCCCTAGTAGAACACGTCTCCCTCCTCCAACAAGATCTTACAAACAGACTATTATCCGCAGTCCGCGTCCCAGACCCCCTCCCACAAAGGGGTATGATAGACAGGCACACCTAGATATCACCCGCAATCTCCCCTCCAATACACCCAATGGCTGCGCCCTTAATACAGGACGTGAACTTTCCTCTTCCACCACATCAACAAATAACAATAATCCACTCATCAAATCCCTTACTAACATCCTTCAAACTGTAAGTCAATCGCCCCCACCGTCCAACGTAGCTGAAATTATCATCAACCTTATCTCACTCCTTTCCAATGGCTTCCATGGAGATTCTCCAGTGGAATAGCCAAAGTGTTCGTCACAAAAAACATGAACTCCTTCATCTCATTAACAAATATAAACCCTCCATCCTTGCCATCTCTGAGACATGGCTCCTGCCTGACTCCCGGTTTCGGGTTCCAGGTTTTGCCTGCCTGAGGGATGACAGGGATGATGGGTATGCAGGAAGTGCCATTTTTCTTAAGCGCTCTCTTGCATTTACCTATATTCCCCTCCCGCCTCGCTCCCAACAGTTTAATGTTGTGGCTGCGAGAGCTTTAGATATATCCTTCCTTTCTATTTATATCCCTCGTCCTAATCCTTCTATTATCCCCGAATTAAAATCTATTTTATCCTCCCTTCCCGCTCCGGTTCTTGTGTTGGGGGATTTCAACTCTCATCACACGTCCTGGGGCTCTCACTCTTGTGATTTATTTTCTTCTCTCTTGTTGGATGTTTTTGATGAAACAAACGTCTGTATCCTCAATGATGGATCTCCAACAAGGAGAGTATATCCCCACCAAAATCCTAGGTCTGCTGTCGATCTATCTCTTTGTTCTCCTTCTCTAGCCTCTCTCACTTCCTGGAGAACTCTCCCTAGCTCCTACGGAAGTGATCATTTTCCTATCCTACTTTCAATAGCCCAAAAGTCAATTCCTATTTATAACCCTAATCCTTTCCTTAAATACAAACTTAATAAAGCAAACTGGTCTGCTTTTGCAGAAACAGTTGATGCCCTCATTGACAACTTACCAGAGATGTCAGATGATGAAAATACAGATCTCTACTACACTAATTTTGTCCAAATTTTAAAACAATCAGCTGATCTCCATATACCGCTCAAAACTACTAAACGTGATTTCACAGCATCCCCCCCCTGGTGGGATGACGAATGTACCAACATTATTAATGAACGTAAAGAAGCTGAACGTTCCTACTCAATGTTAATGTCCCGTGAAAATTTTTTGGAATATCAACATTCAGATGCCAAGGTCAAAAGGATGGTTAAAAAAAAGAAAAAGTCAGGATGGATAACCTTTTGTGAATCCTTAAATCCCCGATCCCCATCTACATTGGTCTGGGACAGACTAAAAAGATTCCGTCAATCTGTTTCCTCCAGTGACCCAACTTCCAACGACCCGTCAGCCTGGTTGGATGACTTCGCTGATAAACTTGCCCCTCCCTTTGTCCCATGTGAAAATTCTTACCAATCTCCCTCTGTGCTCCTTTCCCCAGATAATATGGACTCCTTCTTTAGTTTCTCGGAGCTACAGTATGTTCTTTTGGACCTTAAAGACTCGACTCCTGGAGAAGATGGTGTCCCATATTCCTTTATTGCAAAACTAAACGATAAAGCGAAGCACTTTTTTCTCAATTTGATAAACAGGTTTCTAGAATCAGGAATCGTCCCAGGACCTTGGAAATCTCAAATAATAATCCCTATCAGAAAACCTGGTAAAGACCCTTTAGATCCAAATTCATATCGCCCCATTGCCCTTTCCTCCACTTTGGCCAAAATTACAGAGCATCTGATTAAAAACCGTCTTGAATGGATAATGGAAAGCAGAGGTTTACTTGCCAAGTCCCAATTTGGCTTTAGAAAAGGTCTTGGCACAGCTGACAGCCTTGGAGTTCTCTCTACAGATATTCGAACAGCCTATGCTAAAGGAGAGTACCTTGTGGGTGTATTCCTGGATATTGCAGCAGCTTATGATAATGTTCTTCTCCCGGTACTCAGGCAAAAACTGCACCAGCTGAGTATGCCACCGAGACTGACACGGATCATATGCAATCTTCTCTCATCCAGAACCATCCTGGTGAGAACAAAATCCCAAAGTCTTCCCCCCAGAATGGTCTGGAAAGGTCTCCCTCAGGGTTCTGTTCTGAGCCCTCTGCTCTATAATATCTACACTTATGATCTTGAATTATCTGTAGAGAGCTTCTGTAGCATTCTTCAATACGCTGATGATATAGCTCTTTACACCAGCTCCAAATCCATGGATGAAATTTCTACTCGGCTGAACTCTGCCTTGCATTATCTAGGAGAGTGGTTGTCAGATCATGGGCTTTCGCTATCAGTCGATAAATGCAAAGCCGTCATCTTCACTAGAAGGAGACAAATCCCTCCACCTAATATTGTCTTCGAGGATCATCACATTACGCTTGCAAATAATACCAAATTTCTTGGAGCAGTTCTAGACTCTAGACTAAATGGCGTTGCTCACACCGCATACACAAGCAGAAAATGTGAAAGTTCCATAAACATCCTTCGTGCTCTGTCAGGTGTATGGTGGGGTGCCCATCCTTATACTCAGAAACTACTGTACAATGCCATAGTTCGCAGTCATATGGACTACGGACTATTCTTATTAGAACCCATCAACAAATCAGCTTTAGATAAATTAAATAAATTACAATATAAATGCCTGAGGATAATCCTTGGCGCAATGAAATCTTCACCCACCAATGTTTTGCAAGTTTAATGTGTTGAACCTCCGATTCACCTACGGGCCCAATACCTCAGTGATCGTTTTATTTGTAAGGTTTTGCAACTCTCCTCCCACCCTTTATTAAACAGTCTCCACATGCTATCCACTGCCATAAGACCCAACCAAGACCCCTCTTGCCTCCTAAAAAGCTTCCTTAAGTATACTCGACTACCTCATCCACTGCTCTCATCTCCTAAACTCCCTATGTTCTCCACTCCCTATACAGGGTTGATACACAACCCATCTATTGCATCTGTAGGACTCAATAAAGACACAATGGAAGCGAATACTAAATTTAATCAAATTTTTCAAAATAATTGGCCAGATTGTTTAGCTATATTCACAGATGCTTCCAAATTAGGTACTGATGGCTTTGTTGGTATAGCGTGTTGGATTCCAAAATACAAAATTACTCTACAATATAAATGCCCCCCTGAAACATCGGTATTCACTGGAGAGTCTATCGCTATTCTAGAAGCTATCCTTTTTATAGAATCCCATAACATTCAACAATCAATAGTACTGACAGACTCCTTAAGTTGCCTCCAAGCTCTTAAAGGAAATCCCTTCCGTAGTAGAGCACTTATTTCCATCATCTTCAAAATCAAAGAATCCTTATACTCCTGTCAACAAAAGGGACTTTCTGTAACACTGGCATGGATACCAGGTCACATGGGTATAAAAGGTAATGAGACTGCAGACGCCTATGCAAAACTTGCCACTGAAACAGGTTCTCTAACACACTTTAAGAACCATACTCAGGATCTGCGTGCTCTTGCAAAAATTGACCTTCTTAACTCTTGGAACACACTGTGGATTGAATCAAAATCGGTTAAAGGCAAATACTATGCTTCTATGCAACCTGAAATCCCTCAGAAACCCTGGTTCTTTTTTCATCAAAATATGGTTCGATGGGTTGCCTCTACCATCACTCGATTGCGTATTGGTCATGCCTGTACCCCAGTCCACCTGAACAAATTGCGAATTAGAGATAACTCCATATGTGAATGTGGTTTGGATGAAGGGTCTACTTCTCACATCCTCTTTTCCTGTCCCAAACTTCTCCATAAGCTCTATGATGTCCTTCCTTCTAAGATTCCCCGCCCTATAAGTGTTGAGTGTTTGTTAATGTTAGTGTTTAGTCCCTATGTAAAATTTTTGTGTAAATATATTAAATCTAACAAAATAAAATTGTAAATATAAGTAGTACCTATGTAATATATTGTATATATTATATATGTAAGATTATTATCTGTGTACATAAATGTGAAGTTAATGTTCCTTATTGTGTTGTTCTAGGTTATCAACTACTAACAATAACCCCACTATTGTATCGCGAAAACGGATAACTCAATAAAGTGTATTGGAAAGTAGAAACCGAGCAACCTCCTTTGTGTTTTCTCCAAGCTACGCGATATTGGCAAAGTGAATTGTGCTGTGTTGGCACAACTAAAAGCCATACAATAAACAAACAACAACAACAACAATCAACTCCCTGTGAAAACACCTTTATTGTTCCATTACGTCACTTTTCAATTCTTTTCACGCGACTTTAGCTCACGGTAGCGTAATGGCGGTGACGTATTTAGCCCCTTAAGATTTCAAAATCAAATTACAAATTAATAATCAAAGGTTAGACTGATTTAACTTTATTTTCCAAATAAAGAATAACAAATATCTTTAACAACGTACAAACACAAAAGCGCAATCAAACCTTACCTACAGAAAATCAGTCTCGTTGCCGGAACAAATTTTTTGAACCAAGTCGAGGTGACCACTCCTTTCGCGTTTAGCTGCCGACTGCTTTGATAAAAAACAATATGGCGATTACCATAGACTAATAATGTTGTCAGTAATCAGAAAATATGTTGCAAATGGTAGAATTTTTATTCGAAGGCCTCAAAAAGCCGGTAGCGTTACCGGAAATTCCACTATACGCAATTTCACGGGACAGCAAATAAATTGTAATTTTTAAATAAAATTGTACTATAACATCATTGTTTTATGGCTTTAATTTGAAATTAGTATCATACTTGACTACCAGTGTTAAATTCTTCATGAAATAATATATTGGACGGTATAATTTTTAGCTCTAAACTTGACAAGGTGTTAGTGGGACATATGTTAAAAGGTACCTCCTCGGACTTATTTTTAGGTATTTTATGTATTTAAAACTCTTAAAAATGAATTAACATATTCAATTATAAAAGATTAAATATTAAACAATATTGGTAAACACAGACAATAGCTTGTTTTAGTCATAAACTTTGATCAAATTAGCATCAAAGTGGCCGGACAACGACTTTTTGCAAGGGACAACTTTTTTGAAAAATGAGATTACATATTATGAGTTCCAATACACGCCCTTAATCCATTACATCACAACCAACATAGTGTGCCCTTAACTTTTTACATTGTAATATAGACACACCTTTACAATTTTCTGTAAATCATTAAGATTAAATAACTAAAACTGTCGAAAATATTTTATATAAATCATGCTCCATTTATTTGCCATTAAAACATTCGACGATGTATTTCCACTTGACTCATCTCGTTGTCTATTCGCCTCTTGTATTAATTTTGTTTTAATTTGCTCAAGACTCAGTTTTTGTCCACAGTTGTCTACAGCCATTATAAGGGGATTATATACTTCACTCAACCCGCTCAGCATAATAGACACTATCCAGTCGTCATCAATTGGAGCATCAATATCATTCAACTGATTAGACAAAAACATTATTTCCGAGATGTACTTCTCCATAGACTCGAAGTTTTCAAGTTTACATTGCCAGAGTTTTCGTTGTAACGTAATACGTCTTCCCCACCCCTTGTCTTCATATGCTTTACATAGGCAATCCCAGACCTCTTTTGCAGTCTTTGCTTTATAAACATGTGTGAAGCAATCGGGTTTAAGTAAAAGACAAAGCGTTGCTCTTACTTTTGTGTCCACTTCTAACAAGTTTTCTTTTTTTTTACTCGTATGACCTTCATTTGCTACGACCCACCACCAGCCTTTCAATTCAAGATAGTTCTTTACCTTAAATTTCCAATTGGCAAAGTTTTCTGTGCCTTTCAACTTCTCAATGTGGCCGCACAAACCAGAATCAGACTGATGTCTTTCTTCCATCATCATACGAACAAAAAATTTGACCCGATACCAATGAACTAATTTTTACTTACAATTGAGTTTCAGGGCTCCCAGTTTTGCATGCAAAAACCCATAACCTAATGAAAATTAAAAGATCATTATTCATTGCCCATTAAACTCAATTTTACTTTAATATAATTTATTGTATATCGGAAAACATTACGTTTTTTCACAACGTCAAATAACAAAGTGACAGAAACATAGTTTGAACCACAGGTTTGAACTCTTAGAGACTAGTATATTAGTGATCTGTGGTTTGAACTTTGAACTTTGAAGTTTCTTAATTTATATAAAGGCCGGCCTCACACAGACGGAATGGACGCCGGAATTCAGAAACTGAATTCCGGATCTGAATTCAGAAAGCCCAGAAATTCATACAATTTCACTGTTCCCCACACATATTCTGATTTTTTCCGGTTCTGAATTTTTCAGATCGATCTGACAAAATGCGTCGACGAGCGTTCTGAATTCCGGATCTAAATAATTCAGATTCTGAATTCAGAACGCACGTCTTTCCATAAATTTCTATAGAGCGAACACACACACCCGGAATTAGAGGTGGGCAAAACTGAAAGTTAAGCAGACTTTTTCGTTTTATTATTTTTCAAAAGTCACTTTTAATATCTGCTTATTTGCTTATAATATAAGTTTTTCGTTGTTTGCTTAGCTTAATAATTTAACGATTAGTGACTACTGAGTTATATTGACTATTAGATCTATTTTAATGAACTTTCCTTCGTACTTTTTTACAGGCTTAGGACTGTCTGAATAATACAATTTTAAACTAAATTACCTATTTTTCTTGTTTATAATCCTATTCCGAAATTCTAAGAAGTACCTAATAGTATTATAAAATGTGAATGTGAGTATGTTTGTTTGTTATGTTTTCGTAACACAGAACCCGTGCTTTTAGCCGATTTTGATGAAATTTGGTAGGTACCTAAGTAGGTTAGAAATAAAGATGTGCCGATTCGATTATTTTGATAATCGATTAATCGATTATATTAATCGATTATAAAATAATAATCGATTATTAATCGATTATTGAGCGATTATGAAATAATTCTTAGAAAGAACTGAAAAAACAATTCTACTTTCTGGAAAAAAATCTGAACCCTTGCATTTAGTAGCAACATCTATATTATAACCTTTTAGACTGTTCTGAAAAAAGAAAAACAAACACTATTTTTAAAATTTTTTGAAATTGAAATTAGAAAATTAAATAGATTAATTAAAAAATAATGTAATTGATCAAAATTAAATATACATACCTATTAGGTACCTATTTATTACACTAAGGCGAAAGTTTGTGTGTGTGTATGTATGTGTGTATGTTTATTACTTTTTAACGCCGCAACTACTGGACCGATTTGGCTGACATTTGGATTGGAGATAGGTTATGTCCTGGAATAACACATAGGCTACTTTTTATCCCGGAAAAGTGTTCCTGAGGGACTTAAATAGATATAGACTTCCAAAAACGAGATAGGTGCTGTTAAACGCTGATTGTTCTTAGGTACATCACGCTCACACGCGCTCACCTAACAAATTATTGCAATATTTTGCTGTCGTTGCATGCATTTGTATGCTTTTGCATGAATTTGCTGTCGTTCTCGTTGCTAAGTTACTCTTAGATGTATTTGTTCAATAGTAGATTGTATCATAAGGGAGCAAAATAATATTTTTACGGCGAGGGCGCTTTTTTGAATCCAGAGCGAAGTGAGGGATTGTATAGTAGAATCCCGAGCGTAGCGAGGGATTCTTTAGTACAATCCTGAACGTAGCGAGGGATTCAAAGTACGTCGCCCGAGCCAAAAATATATTGCGCCCGACGGCCCGAGTGATACACTCTACTTTTCATCACCCTCTATGAGGAAATAAAAGGCGCCTCATATTTTTAACCCTCGACGCAAAAACGACGGGGTGTTATAAGTTTGACGTGTCTGTGTGTGTGTATGTGTATGTCTGTCTGTTCCCCCATAGCTCTCGAACGGATAGACCGATTTGAATGCGGTTTTTTTGTTTGAAAGGTGAATTAGTTCGGGAGTGTTTTAGCTATGTTTGATGAAAATCGGTCCAAGATGGCCGCCACCACAAAATGGCGGATTAATAATAAAAGTATAAATTAAAAATTTAAGAAACCCCCGAATTTCGCCATTTTGTGATGGCGGCCATCTTGGATTTGCATAGTGTTATTCTACTAGTCAAGACCTTTCATTTGATACCCATATTGAGGGTGTTGTGAAAAAATATGTAATCCACCATTTTGTGGCGGCGGCCATCTTGGACCGATTTTCATCGAACACAACTAAGAATACTCCCGACTAATTCACCTTTCAAACAAAAAAACCGCATTCAAATCGGTTCAACCGTTTGAGCGCTACGGGGGAACAGACAAACACACACACATACACACACAGACGTCAAAATGAAAGGTCGTGACAACAAGACCTTTCATTTAATACCGATATTGAGGGAATTGTGAAAAAATATGTAATCCGCCATTTTGTGGCGGCGGCCATCTTGAACCAATTTTCATCAAACATAGGTATCTAAAAATACTCCCGACTAATTCACCTTTCAAACAAAAAAAACCGCATTCAAATCGGTTCAACCATTTGAGCGCTACAGGGGAACAGACAGATACAGACACACACACATACACAGACGTCAAACTTGTAACAACAATAACAACAATCGATATCATTCGCGCCTAGCCCGGTGGGACCACGGGCCCTTCATCTTCAAAAAGTGCGTGGCAATTATCTTTTACGCGCACTTATAAATAAGTACGCCGCAAACACCACCTTTGGGTGCACTTAAAGGCGAACCAAGTCGTCCTTTTCGAATAGATGGGATCAAGGGCGTCGCCAGCCGCTGGCCAAGGGGGGGGCAAGTTGATGATATTATAGTATGCGAAAAGTGTGAAATAGGCCAGTCATATTTGACACAAAAAATTGCTAAAATCGCAATCAAACGGCAAGTTCTGATTTTTAGTATGTTGTTAGGACCACTACCAGTAGTCTAAATCCAAGTTTGCAACTTCGAAAGAATTGTGCTAACTTTGCAGCACTCGAAAAACCACATAATTTTTTTGTTTTTTTTCTATATAACTCCTAAACTATGCGTTTTTAAGAAATATATTTTTTGTACGTTTTTAAAGTAGACTAAAATTGCTACTATTTAAAACCTTCTCAGATCTGTAAATTCAATATTTCCAAAAAAGTGAACTTTTAAGATTTGGTCAATTTTAAACCCCGATATCGGAGAAAATACTCATTTGACATAAAAAATGAAAAATGTTGTAAGAAATATAATTAGCTTTAATTTAAACATAAAAAAACGTCTGTAATTTAATTATAGTTTACCTGCAAATCCTAAAAAAATCAAAAAATGTGAATATTGCATTTTTCGCTTTAGTTTGTTTGAAGGTAGTTTAAAAGGAAAAACCATGTAGGTACACCCACAAGAAATATACATTTAAACTATTATTATAGTATTTATAATGTTATTTATGAATAACATATTTATTTTATTGATATTTATTGATATATTTTATGAAGCATAATATCATATTAACCTGCTTCATTAAGATTTATGTAAGTAAGGTAAGTAAGTAAGTAAGTAAGTAGCTTCAGTAAGTAACATAGATTACTAATACTATAAAAAGTAAGGTTTGCTGTTCATTAATTTGTGAGTAAACTATAAATATGGTCTAGAGACGTCGTTCTGTCCTTAAATTTAGGCTTATTAGATTTGCTATAACATTTTTCCTTATAATTTTACTCGTACAATCTCCAAGATCGCGGTCAAAAATTGACCAAATCTGAAAATTTCACTTTTTTGGAAAAAAAATCAATTTTAGCAGAGCTGCATCTCAGTAAGTATTGAACTTACAGAGCTGGTTTTGGTCTCAAATTGTAGCAATTTTAGTCTACTTTAAAACTATATAGAAAGTATTAAAAAAATGCTTAATTTATGACTTATATATTCCACGGCACTCATAATATCCTTTCCTTGTAATGCAGTGTTTCATAATAATATTATCAATAATAATATAAATACTTTTTTTATAAATAAGATTATAAGTACTTAATTTCAATACTTAATAATAGTTTAAATATACATATATTTTTTGTGGATGTATACGGTTTTTTCTTTCAAACTACCTTCAAAACCAAATAAAGCAAAAAAATGCAATTTTCCCATTTTTTTAATTTTTAGGTTTCGTAAGTAAACTATATGGCCTACAGATGTCGTTTTATGTTTAAATTAAATCTAATTATATTCACTACAACATTTTTTCATACTTTACCCGTTAAATGAGTATTTTCCCTGATATCGGGGTTTAAAATTAAACAAATCATAAAATTTCACTATTTTGAAAATAATTGTCAATTTTTGGAGAGCTATCTCAGTAAATATTGAATTCACAGAGTTGGTTCTGGTTTTAAATAGTAGCAATTTTAGTCTACTTTAAAAATGTACAAAAACTATTTTTCTAAAAACACATAGTTTAGGACTTAAATATAGAAAAAAAACAAAGAGTGAAAAAAATTCGTGGTTTTTCAAGTGCTGCAAAGTTAGCACATATTATGTCTTTCGAAACTGCAAAATTGGAAACTACTGGTAGTGGTCCTAACAACATATTAAAAAAATCAGAATTTTCTTTTCAAACTATATAGTCCAGTAACTTTAGTAATCTGACCTTGCGTTAAATCGGGTAGTTCTGATTTTTTGCATACTTGTTTATGATGTTGGCCCAATGATTAATCCAAGTTTGTGACCTCGAGCGACGAACGCAACTTTGTCAAAAATCGAAAAAACCGCGAAAATTTGGGATTTTTTTCAGATTTTGGCGATTATAACCCAAAAGAACTAGTTCTTGACACTATCTTTTCAGGGCGTTTTTAAAGTAGAATAAAATTGCTACAATTTAAGACCAGAACCAGCTCTGTAGGTACATTACTTACTGAGATGCTCGCGACTTCACTTGCGTGAATTCTTAATCTCATACAAACTTCCATCTCCCATTGTACCAACTTAAGGGTAGTTTTTCCAAAATTCCTTCAACACGTAATTCTTAATTTTTAACCGAAAATCTAAATCCCAATTTTCATAGATATAACTTGATAAATGACGAAAACGTGACGGGGTCTCATTTAAACTTTCATCCCCTACTTAACCCACTTGCGGATAAAAATTTCAATAATCCTGAAATTGATATTTTTTATTTTTTATGGAAAGCCCAAATACCAATTTTCATGGATGTAACTTGAAAAATGACAGACTTTCATACAAACTTTCATCCCCTATTTAACCCCCTTAGTGGTGGAATTTCCAATAATCCTTTCCTAGTGTACGCCTATATTATAAAAGGAAGCTACTGTGAAAATTTCAAGTTTCTAGCTTCAAGAAGCTTGTCCTGACTGACTGATCATCAACGCACAACCAAAACAACTAAAAGCTACGAACTTGAAATTTTCACAGTAGCTTCCTTTTATGATTTAAGCGCACATTAATAAAGGATATTTGGAAATTCTACCCCTAAAGGGGTTAAATAGGGGATGAAAGTTTGTATGAAAGTCTGTCATTTTTCAAGTTACATCCATGAAAATTGGTATTTGGGCTTTCCATAAAAAATAAAAAATATCAATTTCAGGATTATTGAAATTTCTATCCGCAAGTGGGGATGAAAGTTTAAATAAGACCCTGTCACGTTTTCGTCATTTATCAAGTTATATCTATGAAAATTGGGATTTAGATTTTCGGTTAAAAATTAAGAATTACGTGTTGAAGGAATTTTGGAAAAACTACCCTTAAGTTGGTACAATGGGAGATGGAAGTTTGTATGTGATTAAGAATTCACGCAAGTGAAGTCGCGAGCATCTCAGTAAGTAATGTACATACCTACAGAGCTGGTTCTGGTCTTAAATTGTAGCAATTTTATTCTACTTTAAAAACGCCCTGAAAAGGTAGTATCAAGAACTAGTCCTATTGGGTTATAATCGCCAAAATCTGAAAAAAATCCCAAATTTTCGCGGTTTTTTTGATTTTTGACAAAGTTGCGTTCGTCGCTCGAGGTCACAAACTTGGATTAATCATTGGGCCAACATCATAAACAAGTCTGCAAAAAATCAGAACTACCCGATTTAACGCAGGGTACCCCATACTAGCAAATCCTAAAGTTACTGGACTAATAGCATATTTATATTTTTTCCAATCTCTAGGGGGGGGCAGCTGCCCTCCCTGCCCCTACCTGGCGACGCCCTTGGATGGGATGAAAATATTTTTTATGTGTACAAACTTATTAATCACGGGTAACATCGCGGGGCACAGCTTGTACATATATAGATACTCATAGCGGGGGTAATTTCACTACAGTTGGTAAAGGCGTATCGTCGGTTCGGTGTGTTCGAAAAGTTGAGTATGTATGAAAAAGCTGTAAAGCTGCATAACGCTCGCTCACAGTCGGCGGCTGACTATCCGTTTGGTGTGAACAAAGCCTAAAACTAACTTTGAGGGAATACCCTTTTTGCAATGATAGGGTTACCAAACCATAATATTATATTTTAGCAAGCAAATTAATAACAGAAAGCTGGTAGTAAAGTTTGGTAATTAACGTACATATATCTTTATAATCGATCATGATCGATTATGCAAAATCATAATCGATTGCAATCGATCATTTTAATAATCGATTAATCGATTATTGATAATCGATTCCGCACATCACTAGTTAGAAATAAAAATTAGTGATGTGCGGAATCGATTATCAATAATCGATTATTAAAATGATCGATTGCAATCGATTATGATTTTGCATAATCGATCATGATCGATTATAAAGATATACGTTAATTACCAAACTTTACTACCAGCTTTCTGTTATTAATTTGCTTGCTAAAGTATAATATGGTTTGGCAACCCTATCATTGCAAAAAGGGGATTCCCTCAAAGTTAGTTTTAGGCTTTGTTCACACCAAACGGATAGTCAGCCGCCGACTGTGAGCGAGCGTTATGCAGCTTACAGCTTTTTCATACATACTCAAAACTCAACTTTTCGAACACACCGAACCGACGATACGCCTTTACCAACTGTAGTGAAATTACCCCCGCTATGAGTATCTATATATGTACAAGCTGTGCCCCGCGATGTTACCCGTGATTAATAAGTTTGTACACATAAAAAATATATATAGCTATATAATATATGAGCTATAATATTAAAAAGATGAAAGATTTGTATGTTTGATATCGGTAAACTGAAACTAATTAACCGATTTAATTTTTTTAAAGAAAACATTAACCACGTTAAACATGACTAATACTCCCCTTTCCCCTCCAAATAAGCGAAAGTTTATGTTAGGAGTGGGGACGAGTGACGACAATAGTGTAACGGGTGAGGTTTGAGCCGTCGATCTTTCGGTTTTTCGATCCACTCCCGACTATATAAAGTTCCAGGTATATAAGCTATAATTAAAAAAAACTATATACCTACCGAAATAAGTTAGGCCTTCACACTTACACGTATTTTTGCATATCTTAAAAATTACTGAACCGATTTTGATTAAACTTGCAATTTTCCCTAATTTGATGTAAACGGAAGCCAATAAAAAGAATGGCCACATTCCGTTTTCAGCATGAACAGTTTCGGTGAAATGCACGGACAAACATATATACATACAAATATACACCTATAAAATTTTGTATATTTGTTTGGAAGCTCTAATAAATTATACCTTAAGTGAATATGTTGCGTTTCTAATAATATTACTATCATGTTGAAACTTTTTTTAATTCCGTTAAAATGATTAGTGTACTTATGCCAGCCCTGGTGAATTTCCCTATTCACCCAATTTTCGTCCCTAGTCACCCCAACTTCTGGGTGAATAGAAATAGCATATATTTTACCTTTTTTTGACTAAATCTAATAGCTAACATTTCAATCCTGCTACACCAATATTTCTGTTAATAACTGCCTTAAAATTCTTCATGAAGTTGTGAATTCACCCCGTTTTACGGAATTCCACGGAATTAGTAGGTACCAATTCGGGTATAGTCTGTGGTCTAAATTCAAGCTTCATCACAGACTACGAAAAATAAAAGCATCCTCTCGTTAGAGTATTTATGTTCTGTGAGCATAGCTGTCTTAATTGCAGTTTTGAACTTTTGCATATTTCCTCTCGTTAGAGAGTATTTTTGTTCTGTGCATATTTCTATTTTCTTGGCTCTAAAAATGGCAATTAAACATAAACATTCTCAATGTAGATACTAATCAGTGATCTGTGTTCTCACTTCTCAATATCCCGATTCCCATTTGCCAAGATCCAAATGGCAAATCTTTTTTCTTTAATATTTATAAAACACTTTTAAATTCAAATCCTTACACTAACTTTATAACCTATAGTTTATTTTCTCATTGAATCTTGCTCCTCTTTTTTACCTACGTTAATATCACGGAATACCAAAGGTATTAAACGATTACAAAATACGGATGGACAGTAAGCAGCTAGCTACAGTACCTACCTATAATAATAATTCTCCTAATTCTATGTATCTAATTCTATATATATATGATTCCTCCTAAACCATTCTGAACTGATGACCGCTGCCTCCTGTGTTAGTGATTTGTTTGCCTTGTTGATCTGGATTAGATGGGTTTGGGTTTGCTCCTGCCTTCCAATCCATAAAATTCCACATATTATTGTGGTCCACACTGATAATAGCAGCACAGCAGGCAAGTGAAGACTGCAGAGTGCAGACAGCATAATCAATAGTTATTAATCATACATGTTATATAGAGGTGTTCTTGCACGTTTACTACTGGTAACAAATAAACCTCTTAAATTATTTCAAATGGCAAAAAGTTCATTTGAATATGTCAAAAATTTTGAGCAGGATGACACTCTGCTACCAAATTCTTGGATTGTTGTCAGATTAGATGGTAAATGTTTCCACAAGTTTTCAGAAGATCACAATTTTGCAAAACCTAATGATTTGAGAGGATTAAAATTAATGAACTATGCTGCCTATGCTGTGTTGAGTGAGTTCAATGATCTTTTGATGGCATATGGACAGAGTGACGAATATTCATTTATTTTTAAGAAGAATTCAACACTCTACAAAAGGAGAGCTGCAAAGTTGCTTACTACTGTTAACAGTAAATTTACTTCATCTTATGTGTTTTACTGGAGCAAATTCTTTGAAGGAGAATCTTTAAAATATCCACCAGCATTTGATGGACGTATAATTTTGTACCCATCTGAAGAGAACCTCATTGATTACCTGAAATGGCGACAAGCTGATGTGCATATTAATAATCTTTACAATACAACATTCTGGACTCTTGTTTCTCAGGGAAATCTTAGTCCTGCTCAGGTACTTTATATTATTACTAGCTTTTGTCCATAATAGTTTGCTTTCCTGAGATAAAAAACTCGCTCCTTTTAAGATAAAAAATAAACATGTGCTTGGGATATATCAGACAGACAACACATAACAGACATCTACACCAGACCAGAAACAGTTTTGAAATTGTAAATTCCCAAATTGTAAGCACTGAGAATCCAACCCAAGACCTCTCACTTAAGAGATTACAATGTTCATTGCAGCACATCAAATACTATATTTAATTGCAAAAAAAAAAAAACAATGAAATCTTAAGAATAATGATATGCTATACAACTTTTATTTATGACTTTTTATTTCAGGCTGAAAAACGATTGTGTGGTACTGTGTCTGCAGATAAAAATGAAATTTTATTCAAAGAATTCAATATAAATTATAATAATGAACCTGAGATGTTTAAGAAAGGAACATTGCTGTTGAGGAAAACTTTATGTAGCGAACTTTTGAACAAAAACATATCTGTAATTGTAGATGTCCACAGTGATATGTTAAAAGATACATTTTGGAAAGAACACTGCAACTTGTTAACTAAATCAAAACATCATCTGGATTATGATGGACCTCTAACAGATATATTAAGTGAACAGATTGCTAGTAAAGCAAAAATGGCACAGGAACAAATTGAAATTAGTGTCTAAGAAGACAAATAAAACAAAGTTTGAAATGTAACTGCTTTTATTTAATCAAGGTTCTAATATAGTGTACACATTCTACAATAGTTGGGATATCCCAAAATTAAACAGTTTATTTCTAAATGTTATGTACATCAATAATCTAAAATGTAATTTAATAATTTATAAACTTTGTATGTAATTTGAACAATAAATAACATGAATTCTATTTATTTAAATGATGAGGCAATACTTAAAATTGCTGACAAATTCTGCAGAAAATTTTGTGCTTAATTCTTAATATGGTATTTATTTACATAATATGGCAAAATAACAAGTTCCATAAAAATGATTTTGCTAACATAAATTGTATTTTTTTAACCAATTATTATTATTGTTCAATACTGACGAGGCAAAAAATAACATTAATTAATTTGCTAAAACGGAATGTCTCAATTCACCATATCATTAAGTTTATTTTGCAAATTTCTGGATATTTATAATTTTCTTAATAGATGATAAATATGGTTGTTTGTTATTATAATATAACAATAATTTCCCATATGTAATTTTCAGTAAAATACTCTCTATGCAACAACTTTTCATAAATAAGACAAGATAGTTATTTAATTCTTATGTTGGGTTAACCACTTGCTTGAGTAAGATAAGTAAGATATAAATTATTTACACTGCAGTGAACATTGTTCATGTTAGAATTCTAGAATATGGGAATGTAGTTGTCAATCTTGGCTCGGTGTTTCTGAGCAACACATTCACTGATCCACACAATGTTCCGACATTCCTGTTCCTTTAGTTTGAGGTAAGAGTAGAACACTCCAAAATGAAACTGTTGTAGAAATGCATTGACATTCAGGGACACCTAAAACAAGAAATTTATAATGAGCACTGATATTATAGATATATTTACTATTTTTACTAATATTTATTCGTAGAAGAGTAGATAAATAAAATTAATATTTGCATAAAATGTATATAAGGATACTAGCGGACCCGGCAGACGTCGCCCTGCCTGGTGACATACTGACATCAGTGCAACCTACCCGTGGTCATCAAAGTACTAATATCGCAATTAAAAAATAAGGGTTGATCGTAGAAGGGTGAAAATTTAGGTAGGATTGTATGTATTTTTGTATGTTGCATCATAAAAAAATAAAAACTAAAAATTTTGTCTAAAAAATAAAAATAAAAAATTTAGGGGTGGACTACCCTTAACATTTAGGGGGATGAAAAATAGATGTTGGCCGATTCTCAGACCTACTCAATATGCTCACAAAATTTCATGAGAATCGGTCAAGCCATTTCGGAGGAGTATGGGAACGAAAATTGTGACACAAGAATTTTATATATAAGATTAATATACCTCATGTTCAAAGAATTTGTCTTCAAGGGTTTTGTCACCAACATTGTTACCGGCACCTTCAAACAATGCAGAGTATTCAGCATAATATTCAGCCACTGCCTTCACCTGTTCATAATCATCAGCTCGTGCTAGAGCAGCCAATCCATCAGGATTCAATTTGCCACAGCGGGGATACAGTTTAGCACGGTCATCCTTTGACAGCTCAGTACCAAAAGAGTTGATGGTAATTATGATGGCACGACGGTCAGCTTCAAACTGAAAACATTTTCGTTTATACTAATTAATATTACTACACGCATGTTAATTTCAAATATAACTAACTTAAAGAAATTAATAACATACAGCCAAAATTTCACACATAACATCAGCAGTTGTTCCCCCAATCTGTTTGCAGAACTCATAGAAAGCCTCTAGATATGCCTTATACAGAGTGTTACGAATGATCTCAATGTTCATTTCATCAAGATCTTGTTCGCTGATGCAATCAACAAAGAATGGTGCTAATGGCGTGTCAACTAGCACAGCATTGTAGAGCTCGGCTGGAGTAGCGGCCACATGTATGGCTTCCATCTGTTCGAATGAGCCGAGGGGATGACACTTGGGTATGAGCTCTGAAATGGGTCTCTGGTGAAGGGTTCCAGTGATCAAGAGAATAATATTATCAATCATGTAACTGTAGGTGATGAAATCCAAGAATGTTGACATTGGCTCTACAGAGTGATTCCTTATATGCTGAAACTCAATAACCAACTTTTCACGCAGCTTATCATCAATAGTTGACACAGCGAGAGGGCTGGGTTCATTTGCTAGAAATGTGCCGTAATCTGTTCCTTGTAAATGGAGTTTCAAATCTGAAAAGAAAAACATAATTTAATTTTCATGGTACTAGTCACGGCAAATAAGTCGAGCGGTGACCTTCAATGCGCAGAAGTAGAAAATGAGGTATCTCGGGGTGTGAGGGAGTCGCGGGGAGGGTGTGGGGATCGTTCGTAAGCACTGATTAGCTCTCCAATCGTATTGTGTCCCACTCACTCGTACGACGCTGCGCGCACTTGAAGGTCACCGCTCGACTTACGTACCGGGGGTTATAGTACCTACCATGAAAATTATTCAAGTTGGTATTGGGGGGTGGTTTTCTTAATATTTAAAACTAGTCTTTCGTTCGTCAAGGTCATAGAAAATTGCATTTTATATATTTTAAGGAGCTTGATAAACCAGGTAGTTCGAAATAATAATTATGTTCGGGAATATTGCGGAAAATATTACGTCTACTTACCTTCCAAAGTTTCGCATTGTACTAAGTTCAAGTAATCCGACTGTTTCAGGATACCACATTTAAAACCACGGCACAATCCCTCTAGGTACCCAGCATCAATATTAAAAATGCACCCTTTCATTTTTGAAACCCTCCCTTCGAATTAGAATATAAAATAAATTCTAATTTTGTACTACAATCAAAAGATGGGAGACAGAAATGGAATTCAATAGATAATAGAATTCATTGATCATATGATAATTCCATAGACACTTCTTCTTCTTTTTCGGTTCGTCCCTTTCGGGACAGGCCAAGATCGTTGACCATACAGCCTTCAATGTTATTTTCAAGTTGTGTTACAATAAAAATAAAAAAATTTTAAAAAATCAAATTGTTTATAAAGTTTTAAGACCCCTCTCCCAGTTTGACGCTATGGAAGTTTAGGTATCTAACGGCAGGTAGGCTGGCGGCCAGTTACACGGACGACTACTTGGATATAGCGCGACTATGACTATAGTTTTGGTACTTGTATTAAATATTAATTTATAAATTATTTATTTGATATTGTAGTATTATATATTATATATTTACTATAAAATATTTTTAAAATGACTTCGCGTGGGACTATCGAATAAGTATTTCATTAATCTACGTTCAACTTACAAAACAAAAGCGACCAGGATAATATGATGTTCTTCTCTATAATGACATGTAGGGTTCCGTATTTATATCATAGGTATCACGCATATTTAGCCTTCAACCATTTTTTTCTAAACTAACTAATAAAAGAAACAATCACCTTTTTAATTATTTAACAATTACCAATTATTATTATTATTATACATATTTCAAATCATCTGTCTGAAAATAACATTACAGAGCTGTTGCATTGCACCTGTTGAAGTTCTTGGATACATTTTCTGATAAGAGTACAATTATTTAAAGTTTACCAATAGAACAATAAAAAGTATGCAATCTTTGTTTACTGCTAAAATGTCGGTTTAGTCAGAAGTGCAAGTGTGACTTTTATTACAGTAATTAGTAATAAACAACAGGTGTTTGTAGTCATTAGGTAGGTACCTAGTATATTTTTTTGGGAGGAGGGGGCGAATTTTGCTATTTCGTATAATTTTTTTTTCTTCTTCTTTTGATTTCTTCCTTAAAAAAATACAACGGCCATTTTGGATTCCAAAATGAACATCATTTTTTATGTTCAGTCCCCCAAAAAACTTCGGAAATGAAATGACACCCATATTATAAACAAGTGGATAAACCCGCGACTTCGTTCGCATGGATATTGGTTTTTAAAAATCCCTCTCATTGAGAACTCTTTGTTTTTCCTAAGCTCCTTTGAGCTTATACCTTGCTAATAACTGTTGAAATTTCACTGGCGGATGTTTAGGTACATCAAAATGTAAACATCCGCCAGTGAAAGTCGTATCAAAAACGGTCCAGCCTTTCAGAGATTGGCCGGTAATTTATAAAGTATCTCCTTTCTAACAACAAAGATGAAATCGGATCACCCGTTAACGAGTTACAGCTAAGTACACATTTTGACTTTCATCCCCTCTCCCAAGAGAACCGTGCCGAATTTTGGGATAAAAAGTATCCTATATATTACTCCGTAGTATGAACTTAAATCACGCCGAGTTTCATTTCAATCCATTTAGTAGTTTTTACGTGATGCGCGCACAAACATACAGACAAACAGATAAACAGACAAAAATTTCAAAAATAGCTTTTTTATGTTCTACTAGCTTTTGCCCGCGGCTTCGCCCGCGTGGGATCCTGAGGGATAAGTAGATTTCTGGTCCACCCCCCCCCCCCACGCCGCGCGGCGGCGTACCGCGGTACCGCGTACGCGGCGGGCTCAGGGCGCAGGGACGCGCGGCGTGGGGAGTTCCGTGCAGCGCGAGCGTCGTCGGCCGTCGCGCGCAGCGAAAATACCTATCAGGGCATTTTTTAACATAGGTACTTACCGATTTCAACACAACTCCTTTTTTGAAAGTCGGTTAAAAAAGTAGCCTATGTTACTCCTTGGTTAATCCTCTACTTGTCTGTGAAAGTCCCGTCAAAATCGGTTCAGCCGTTCCGAAGATTAGCCCGTTCAAACAGACAGACAGACAAAAATTTTAAAAGCGTGTGATTCGGTTATGGGATTTCCTTCAAATAACCATATGAGCTTAATATGTGGTAGTTATTTCGAAATTACAGACAGACACTTCAATTTTATTTATTAGTATAGATTACTTATCCCTAACATCCACCAGTTATTATTTTGCACAAATCTTCAATGTACACATATGGCAATTCTACGATTTTATTATATGTATAGATATGTATAGAAGATAATTTCTTAAAAAAAAATACGACGGCCATCTTGGATTTCAAAATGGAATATTAGTTTATAATATTATATTTCCGTGACTGTCCTAGGTGCTATGCTGTAATTTCACTTATTTAAAAAAATACGCACTATTACTTACTACTCACGCATATTTTTTAGAAAAATATTCATGCTCAAAACTTTGCAGTCGTTGTATAAATTAGTGTTTACACGACTCTCGTACGTGCATCTGGATGGTGGCAAAATTGGCACAGGTCCTTCCCCAACGAGCGCCGGGCGCATACTAAATAAGCTAAGACATTGAGTAGCTATTTATTGTAATTTAGGGTGATGTTTAATAAGTTTTTATGTTTGATCAAATAAATGGATTAATAATTAAACTATATACATAGATTCGTTAAAGAACATAGTTTATTTCTACATAAAAAATTTATTGAATTTATGCTTTTTTCAATACAAAAAATCGTGCTAAAGTAACCGTATAATTCGGGAAATTTGGCGGAAGTTCTTTTTTTTTACCCATTAATTTGATAAAAAATCTATATTCTGGTCTGTAATGTGTCAATAGGACTATATGTCTGATATTTAAGTATTTTTTTCAAGTAAATCAGATGACTTTAAAGGACAGATATAGAGCTTCAAAGTTGAGTCTGTTATTTATTTTATTAAAACGAGGTGTGGGAAATTGATCATTACAAAATAAATAAAATAGTTTTTGTAAATATGGTCTGACAAATGTCAATATGAAGGATTAGTTTATTTAAAACATGTATTGAAATATGTGAAAGTCTCTCCTACGATGCTAAATTTGGAGCTTGAAATCTCAGATTTTTCAGAGAAAAGGTAAAACTGCTCTTAAGGACCCGTCCCGGCCGCGGCATCGCATGGGTTATAAAATAATTACCTACCCGCTACTATAGATCGACCAGAACCGTTTACTGAAATTTAAATTGCCCAAACAAAGTAACTGCACTCACTAACCCGGAATATAAATGCAAAAACCAAGTAAACAACAAGCACAACACAAAAACAAAGTAATTGGATGTTGATTACTTTGTTTTTGTATTTAAAATGCACTTGCTTGATTTTTCGTTTCGTGAAACGATCCCAGGTAAGTTGTTCTGAATGTAATTACTTTGTTTATCATTAGGGCAGCCAAGTTAACCTAGTGTTGCTTACTACAAAATTTAATTTCCCTATTTTTCATGAGATTCTGGTCGATCTATATCACACCATAAATTTTATTATACCTATTTCTTAATACCCCCTTTACATTTGGCTGGATTCAGTGTGACTGAATTCAGACACTAAGCGTGGCTAATTAGAGCTTGCTCTTTACACTTGATCTAATTAGCTAGCTAACTCAGTATAGCCAAGGATTCCGAAACTGTCGCACTTATTTATAGAGCTCTCATGGGACCATCAAAATATCAAAGAATAGGGCTCGCCTTGGCTATGGTTGCGTCGATCTCGATTTTAATTAATAAAAAAAGACGCAGGAAGTGTTGGATGAAAAAGTTATTTGCTTTTAAGACAAAAACTATATCTACAACGAATTATATATTTTATTAAATTTTTTCTTTCGACATCGCTGCTCAAAAAGTAAATGTAGTATACACTAGCTGATGCCAGCGACTTTGTCCGCTTGGATTCTTCTAAATTTCATCCTCTACCCTTACCACCCCCTACCCACTTGGGGGTAGAATTTCCAAAATTCCAGAAACACGTAATTCTTTATTTTTAACTGACAATAGGTCCAAAAACCGATTTTCATGGACATAACTTGATAAATGACGAACTTTCATTTAAACTTTCATCCCCTATTTAACCACCTTAGGGGTATAATTCGCAATAATCCTTTCTTACTGTGCGCTTACATCATAAAAGGAAGCTACTGTGAAAATTTCAAGTTTCTAGCTTCAGTGGTTTAGGCAGTGCGTTGATGATAAGTCAGTCAGTCAGTCAGGACAAGCCTCTGTATATTATTATAGATAACGCTCCTCAAAAGCGCTGCGTTCGTAATGAAGCGATATTATAGGTACTGGATGTGTGTGCACTCCACCTCGAGTGGCGGTCAGCGGACAACTGAACGTATTTTTTTGGCTAAATCGCTTTACATTTGGCTGGATTCAGCATGCTAACTGATTTAGATCGGCAGTGTCGACTCTGACTGTCTAATTAGTGTGTCTTACTGTCTGAATGCCTTTACACTTGTCTTCCTCTAGAGTCTTTTTCATTTAGTGCACTGAATCCAGCCAAGTCTAAAGGGCACTTAAGGATTAGGCAACGCTTTCGATGAACGCTCCCAGGCGGCTTGACAAGACTTTTACCGAATCGTGATATTTCAACCAATTTACACAAAATCTTATCAAAACATCTAAACCTTCCTCATGAATCACTCTGTCTATTGATGAAAACCGTATGTCGAGACACAAAAGAAGCACATCGAAAAAAATGTGTTCAAAAATGGAAGTCAAATGACATTATCACCATGAAGTGTCTGTCAGGCATTTGTCATATCTATACGGCATACGCGGCAGTTAATTTTTGTTTACATAAGTTTTGAATTTTTTATCTTTTTTGTGGGAATTGTTTTATCTCTGGTAACATTACGAAACGTCAAAATTCCACGGAATTAAAAATTAGAGTACCTACCTGTATAGGTACTCTGTGGTAGGTATAGATCGACCAGAATCTCATGAAAAATGTAGTAAGCAGCACTAGGTTAACTCGGCTGCCCTAGTGATAAACAAAGTAATCACATTCAGAACACCTTACCTGGGATCGTTTCACTAAACGAAAAATCAAGCAACAGCATGTTAAACACAAAAACAAAGTAATCAACATCCAATTACTTTGTTTTTGTGTTGTGCTTGTTGTTTACTTGGTTTTTGCATTTATATTCCGGGTTAGTGAGTGCAGTTACTTTGTTTAGGCAATTTAAATTTCAGTAAACGGTTCAAGTTATTTGAAATATTTAACTGTGGTAAAAAACTACTCGACATAAAACTTTTGTTAATGCAAAAAGTCAATTTCACAAAAAATGTCAGTTACTTTGTTTATCGCTAGGGCAGCCGTAGTGTTGCTAACCTTGGAATTTCATTTCCCTATTTTGCATGAGATTCTGGGCGATCTATACGTGTGAGCAGATTGGTAAAGTGAATTAGTGGAAATAAAATTCCACAAAAATTCGAATTAAAGAATGACGAAGTCATAAACGTGGTCATAAAATATAGTTTTATGCTATTATAGGTTTTTACCATTTTGCAAACATCCTCAGTTGTCGATTAAAAAAAGAATCACGAAAATCGGTTCAGTAATCTCGGAGACGTTGGTAAAACAAGTAAATTTATATGGAAAAAATTCCTCTGAGCGGTTTGGATGATGTCACACGCTGGAGCGCTGCGTGAAACGAAAATATTCGTGAAAGCGAAACTTTAAAGTTCGATATTCGATGCAAAAAGTCAATTTCACAAAAAATGACAGTTACTTTGTTTATCGCTAGGGCAGCCGTAGTGTTGCTAACCTTGGAATTTCATTTCCCTATTTTTCATGAGATTCTGGTCGATCTATACCTATTATTTATAGATGTGCCGATTCAATTATTTTGATAATCGATTATATTCATCGATTATAAAATAAAAATCGATTATTAATCGATTAATGATCGATTATGAAATAATTCTTAGAAAGAACTGAAAAAACAATTCTACTTTCTGGAAAAAAATCTGAACCCTTGCATTTAGTAGCAACATCTATATTATAACCTTTTAGACTGTTCTGAAAAAAGAAAAACAAACACTATTTTTTAAATTTTTTGAAATTGAAATTAGAAAATTAAATAGAATAATTAAAAAATAATGTAATTGATCAAAATTAAATATACATACCTATTAGGTACCTATTTATTACACTAAGGCGAAAGTTTGTGTGTGTGTGTATGTATGTGTGTATGTTTATTACTTTTTAACGCCGCAACTACTGGACCGATTTGGCTGACATTTGGATTGGAGATAGCTGGTTATGTCCTGGAATAACACATAGGCTACTTTTTATCCCGGAAAAGTGTTCCCGAGGGACTTAAATAGATATAGACTTCCAAAAACGAGATAGGTATTGTTAAACGCTGATTGTTCTTAGGTACATCACGCTCACACTGTCTACGCGCTCACATAACAAATTATTGCAATAGTTTGCTGTCGTTGCATGCATTTGTATGCTTTTGCATGAATTTGCTGTCGTTCTCGTTGCTAAGTTACTCTTAGATGATTTTGTTCAATAGTAGATTGTATCATAAGGGAGCAAAATAATATTTTTACGGCGAGGGCGCTTTTTTGAATCCAGAGCGAAGTGAGGGATTGTATAGTAGAATCCCTCGCTACGCTCGGGATTCTTTAGTACAATCCTGAACGTAGCGAGGGATTCAAAGTACGTCGCCCGAGCCAAAAATATATTGCGCCCGACGGCCCGAGTGATACACTCTACTTTTCATCACCCTCTATAAGGAAATAAAAGGCGCCTCATATTTTTAACCCTCGACGCAAAAAAGACGGGGTGTTATAAGTTTGACGTGTCTGTGTGTGTGTATGTGTATGTCTGTCTGTTCCCCCATAGCTCTCGAACGGATAGACCGATTTGAATGCGGTTTTTTTGTTTGAAAGGTGAATTAGTTCGGGAGTGTTTTAGCTATGTTTGATGAAAATCGGTCCAAGATGGCCGCCGCCACAAAATGGCGGATTAATAATAAAAGTATAAATTAAAAATTTAAGAAACCCCCGAATTTCGCCATTTTGTGATGGCGGCCATCTTGGATTTGCATAGTGTTATTCTACTAGTCAAGACCTTTCATTTGATACCCATATTGAGGGAGTTGTGAAAAAATATGTAATCCGCCATTTTGTGGCGGCGGCCATCTTGGACCGATTTTCATCGTACACAACTAAGAACACTCCCGACTAATTCACCTTTCAAACAAAAAAACCGCATTCAAATCGGTTCAACCGTTTGAGCGCTACGGGGGAACAGACAGACACACACACATACACACACAGACGTAAAAATGAAAGGTCGTGACAACAAGACCTTTCATTTAATACCGATATTGAGGGAGTTGTGAAAAAATATGTAATCCGCCATTTTGTGGCGGCGGCCATCTTGAACCAATTTTCATCAAACATAGCTAAAAATACTCCCGACTAATTCACCTTTCAAACAAAAAAAACCGCATTCAAATCAGTTCAACCATTTGAGCGCTACGGGGGAACAGACAGATACAGACACACATACATACACAGACGTCAAACTTGTAACAACAATAACAACAATCGATATCATTCGCGCATAGCCCGGTGGGACCACGGGCCCTTCATCTTCAAAAAGTGCGCGGCAAAGATAATTGCGGCGCACTTATTTATAAGTGCGCCGCAATGATCTTTTACGCGCACTTATAAATAAGTACGCCGCAAACACCACCTTTGGGTGCACTTAAAGGCGAACCAAGTCGTCCTTTTCGAATAGATGGGATGAAAATATTTTTTATGTGTACAAACTTATTAATCACGGGTAACATCGCGGGGCACAGCTTGTACATATAATATAGATACTCATAGCGGGGGTAATTTCACTACAGTTGGTAAAGGCGTATCGTCGGTTCGGTGTGTTCGAAAAGTTGAGTATGTATGAAAAAGCTGTAAGCTGCATAACGTTCGCTCACAGTCGGCGGCTGACTATCCGTTTGGTGTGAACAAAGCCTAAAACTAACTTTGAGGGAATACCCTTTTTGCAATGATAGGGTTGCCAAACCATATTATATTTTAGCAAGCAAATTAATAACAGAAAGCTGGTAGTAAAGTTTGGTAATTAACGTATATCTTTATAATCGATCATGATCGATTATGCAAAATCATAATCGATTGCAATCGATCATTTTAATAATCGATTAATCGATTATTGATAATCGATTACGCACATCACTATCTTATTATTCTAGAGTTTAGATTTTCATTTTTCAGTCACAAAATCACAATAAAATTCACAAAACCACAGACCAGAAAAACTAGAAAAAGTGGATAAAATAAATTGTGAATTGAGATTTGAGCGTTACTATTGGAAATTATTTAATTACTTTGTAATTTCGAAATGCTACACATGAGACTCAATTATGCTATAAAGCCATTTATCGTTAAAGGTACAAGATATAAAAAATATTACACGATTTCGTTCATAAGTTTATCGTGTGTACTAATTATAAATTATCATGTTTAAAAAGTAATACCTTTGTTTGATTTTAGCAACATCTGCTAGTAGTGTAGGTAAATGGAAATACTCACAAAAGTCGTCTACAGAAACAGAAGAGAAACCAAAGAAAGGTGAATCTCAAAGAATGGCAGAATTCAAAAAGAAACTGAGAGAAACTACACCAATAAAAGATCTAGGTGAGCAAGCAGAGATGCGACCGACCAAGGAGGATCCACTGCCAGCTTGGCCTAATGATACTAATCCTCATACTGGAGAGGTGGGTGGGCCTCGGGGCCCAGAGCCTACGAGATACGGGGACTGGGAAAGAAAGGGAAGAGTCTCAGATTTTTGAGAACAATTTGTTTCATAAAATTTTAGTATAATTTAAATAACCTGATTTATTAAATAGGTTAAAGATGTCTGTGATTTGATATTAATTGTTAGAAAATTCATTATTTTGTTCTAGTAAAGAGAATGTTAAAATAAATTACATGTTTTTGTCAGATACACATTTATTGAATACTATTAGCAGATTTTCCAACAGTTTTAGGCATCTTTTTATTTGTTGAATCTTCTAGTTCCTTAGCCTTGTAATAGTGTGGTGCCACTTCCAAAAGCCACTTGCTTTCTATTTCTGTAACTTGTCTCATAAACTCCTTAGAGGTAAACACAAGTTCATGGTAAATCACCCATCTAGGTAATTCTTCAAATAAGGCACTGTTGGGATGAATCATAACAGTCTGAAAACATTTAAAAATAAAGTTACTGGCTGTTACCTGAAATTGCATGTGTGTGCATTTAGGTTTTTATATAATCAAATGGGAACTGTTTAATTATCGTCGAATGTAGCCTATGTCTGGCCTTAACCTGTCTCTGTGCCAAATTTCATCAAGATCAGGTTACTTGCTGTGAAAATGCTTATTATCTCTAATATCAAGTTTTTATTTTTTTACACAAACCTTAAATATTTCCAGGAAAAAACTAGATCACTCCTTTATTTTGCCGTGGTATAACTAAAACGCTGTTACTTAGTTCCTCCTAGTTATGCCACGACAGTATTACAAAAAAATTCTAATATAGTTATTTCTTCTTAAATAGTTTAATTAATAAAGGTTATTATTATTATTGTTAAACACGTTATTACAAATGCTTGCAAGCAACTAATAAATAAGCCTTGTCTGAATACTGAGCTTTCCCAGTTAACTTCAATCTAAATACAATGATGGCTTTTGATGTTTTATTTTAATTTATATAGAATTAAAACGTTTGATGATAAAAAAAATGAAATGAATACAAAATGATAGCAAATAATTATAAATGTATATTGTATGATATTGTCTTTTCAGTGATACAATGTAAATAATTACACTATAAAATATTTATATAATAAAAAGATACAAGCTTACTTGATTATGTTTTACAGTTTTATAATGTCCTCCTTTAGAGAATTTAGCAATGTGATAAAAATATCCAGCAGTGATAGCCTTGCGGATGTTTGTGTCATCTGCCACACTTGATAACATTTCGATTTCTACTCTTTCCATAAGTCCAACCAGCTGTTCACGCACATCTCGAGCTCTTTTCATAGACCTGTACTGTATGAAATTTTCATAACACCATTGCACTGAATAGTCTGAATCAACCCATTGATTATAAACATTCATTAATGTTAAATGGTCCCCGTGTCTGTGGAAAAAGTTTTTTCTTGCAGTATCAGCATGTATTATTTTATCTTTTGGCCTGTAGAAAACTGAACTATTGACAGATAACATAGCAGCAATAGATACAATTTCTTCTGAACACTTGTATCTGAAAATAAAAATGTCATTAGTTACTGATAACATACTTATGATATACCTACTACAATTTATTTTAAATACTGGCAACATTCTTACTTTTCACTAGCCAGTAACATTTTGGCTAGCATAGGATCAGTAGGAAACTCAGCCATGCGCCTCCCAGCTTTGGTCAGTTCGCCATGATGGTTCAGTGCCCCTAGTGCATACAATTGCTCTAATGCTAAAACTAGAGTTTCATGTGGTGGAGGATCTAAGAAATCAAAGTGTATAAGATCATTAATTCCCAAAGCTTTCAATGTAAGCACTGCATTTCCCAGATTTATTCTTTGGATTTCAGGCACGGTATTGTCTTCTAGTTCATACTTGTAAGCCCATGCTGTGTAAAGTCTGAAACATTTCCCAGGAGCAACTCTGCCAGCTCTACCTGCTCTTTGATTTGCAGAAGCCTTCGAAATTGGGACAACCATTAAACTTTCCATGCCTGTTTTAGAATTAAAATTATTTTGTTTAGCAAACCCTGGATCAATAACATATATAATATTGTCAATTGTAAGTGAAGTCTCAGCAATGTTGGTAGCAAGTACCACTTTACGAGCTCCTTCAGGAGTAGGCTCAAATATTTTGGCTTGCATGTCACTTGGCAAATTTGCATAAACTGGTAAAATAACAAGCTCCTTTAATTTTTTGCCTATTCTTTTTGTTCTTTCTTGTAACATTTCAACACATGTTTCAATTTCTTCCTGTCCAGTTAAAAAAACTAAAACATCACCAAGTGGTTGAGTGGCATGTATTTGTAATACTGTTACTACACAGGCATCTATATAATCTGCCTCTGGTGCTTTTGTATAATATATGTCAACAGGGAATCTTCTACCAGGAATTCTAAATATAGGTGCATCATCAAAAAATGTGGAAAATTTTTCAGCATCCAATGTAGCACTCGATATGAGCAGTTTTAAATCTGGTCTGAACCTGGTAATGTCTTTCACTAGACCAAATAAGATATCAGTATGCAAAGTTCGCTCATGAGCTTCATCAATTATCATAACACTATACGAAGCTAAATCTGGTTCTGATAGAAATTCTCTATGTAGCGTACCATCCGTCATGTATTTGATCACAGTTCTATCAGATGTACAATCTTCAAACCGTATACTGTAGCCTACTTCATTGCCCAACTTGATATTCATTTCCTGTGCTACTCTGGCTGCTACTGACATTGCAGCAACTCTCCTTGGTTGAGTGCATCCAATTTTTTTACCATCATCAGTAAACCCAGCCTCATGCAAATACTGGGGTATCTGGGTAGTTTTACCTGAACCAGTTTCTCCTTCAACTATTAGTATTTGATAATTTTTTATTGCTTCAATAAGGGCTTTCCTAAAAGGATAAACAGGTAATGACTTTTTTGTTTCTTCTATTGTTAGTCTAGCTTTTTGGTATTCTGATATCTTTTCTTCTTCTTGTTTCTCTTTGTTGCCTTCTAACTGGAGGGCTTGTATAAAATCAATTTGTTCTTCCAATAATAGTTCATATTCTCCTTGAGCTTTTGCATCTTTTGCACCAAATTTGAAAAAAGCTGATTTAATTTGTTCTTGTTCCCACTTTCTTTGTTCAGAATGTGGTAACTTTTCATTTTCGTCAACTTCAACATACTCTCCTGTAACAAAGTAGGTATGTCTTAGGTATAGAAACTAAAGCTAGTCATAAGAACCATTTTACACTTTAACAATTTACATTATGTATACTTGAGATGACCTCAGAAATAAATTATGGAAATAAACTTTAGGCAGCTAAATTTATTACCTTTTTCACCTTTCCCAAGATCCTGAGGCATGTGATACCTCTGTACATTTTCCAATTCACGTGCCTTTTCATGTTCTTTAGCCAATTGTAGTATAGTTTTCTTATGTTCTCTATCCCGTTTTTCCTTTTCTGTCAATCTTTAAAATAACATCTAATTAAGAAATTTTACATTCCAATAGGTAATTAATAATGTTTAAGAATGAATGCGACATTTTTTATGTATAAATAATCAATGGTAGTTCAAAAACTCTACACTTTTTATTTTGACACACAATTACACAAGAACAAAATGTTTAAAACAATTTTAGGACTTACATGCTTTCATCGAACAGATATTCATCATCTGCTATATCATCTTCTAATTCAACAACTTTGTCATCCTTTCTCTTTTGTAAATATTTTCGCCTTGATTGAACACGAAGCTTTGGTAATATTTTGTCTCGGTCTTCAGCTTCTAATTTTAAGCGTTTTGCTGCTTCTTCGTATGATCTTTTGCTAGAGCCTTCTACGACTTTTTTAACTTTGTCTTCATCACGTTTTCTTAGCCTTTTGGCGAATTCATCTCGCTCTTGTAAATCTTTCAAGCGATTCTCTTCAGCACTTTCAGAGTCCGAAGACGAATGATGTCTTTTTCCGCGCTTGTCCATTTTATGAATTTTCAGACGGAATGTATGCTCAAAATATAAGGATTGGGTGTGACTAATGCGTAAAATATAATTCGGAGCTCATTTCAGTACCTTCCTAATAATTAACCAATATTATTTAAAAACAAGCACTTCTCAACACGATTCAACAATCAACAAATCAGACAACAATAAATAAATAAATAATAAAAATAAAATATCAACTGTCAAAATTCACATTGACATTGACAATCATAGACACAAAATATAATTTTATACGAGTGAGCTTTGGATTCAAGTCATTTAAAGTGTGAAAAATCCATGTTGAAATCAAAACGTGTCAAACATTGTATAATACGTGTGAGCAGATTGGTAAAGTGAATTAGTGGAAATAAAATTCCACAAAAATTCGAATTAAAGAATGACGAAGTCATAAACGTGGTCATAAAATATAGTTTTATGCTATTATAGGTTTTTACCATTTTGCAAACATCCTCAGTTGTCGATTTAAAAAAGAATCACGAAAATCGGTTCAGTAATCTCGGAGACGTTGGTAAAACAAGTAAATTTATATGGAAAAAATTCCTCTGAGCGGTTTGGATGATGTCACACGCTGGAGCGCTGCGTGAAACGAAAATATTCGTGAAAGCGAAACTTTAAAGTTCGATAACTTTGTCAGTTTTTGAGATAATTTGCAAACATCCTCAGATTTCAGATCAGAACAAATCTGAAAGAATCTCAGATCCTCAGAGTCTTTCAGATTTGTTTTATTTTACTTAAATTTCTATAATTAGGTAGTTAGGTAATTTGGAAACTTGTCCATTAGTTAGATAGGTACTAATCACCGATAGTCGGTCTCTTGCAATATGTATAAAAGCTGCTTTTCACCATCGCCGCCCGCCGGCAATCGTCACGATCATCGTGCAAGCATCCGCACGATCGTATGTGATAGTTTATTGAGCGGCTAGCGGCGCGAATTCCCTTTGATGCGTGCCCGAAAACCGACTAGTCACTAATCGCCACGATTGCTGATGATTGTGAGGGCGATGATCGGCGACTACAAGCGATAAGCCCTCCACACGATCGTGCACGTGTGTAATCGTCTACAGTCACCGATTGTGATGAGGCTTTAGTGCTTTACACTTCCAACGATAGCCACCGGCAAAGTGATGGACGTGTGCGTTGAGTCGGTCACCTACAAAATCGGTGATAAAAGTCCGCAAAATGATCTCGGACCGATTCGAACGGTCTACAAAATGTCTATTTGAGCTAAAATATACAATGAATATAAAATTATTTTGCTATAATCCGCTAACAGTGACAAATTTGTAGGCACAACACCACACAATCTTGTAGGCACAACACCACACAAATTCACCACAAAACAAACTCGACGATCGTTTCGCTCCGACACCGGAGCATCTTCAGGAGATGTCGACTTCACAACGGACGATTGCAAAGTCTCGTCTTTTGCTTTCTTTGCAATCGTCCGTTGTGAAGTCGACATCTCCTGAAGATGCTCCGGTGTCGGAGCGAAACGATCGTCGAGTTTGTTTTGTGGTGAATTTGTGTGGTGTTGTGCCTACAAGATTGTGTGGTGTTGTGCCTACAAGATTGTGTGGTGTTGTGCCTACAAATTTGTCACTGTTAGCGGATTATAGCAAAATAATTTTATATTCATTGTATATCATGGAATTCCGCAAAGTAACGCCTGCTTCCATTCAACATTCAATATTTGAGCTAAGTTATGAGCTAAGCTAACCAGGTTGTTCAATTAAAACCGTTTTAAGTAAAAACATTTTATTTCAAAAAGCATTCCATAAAATGAAATGAATAATAATAACATTCTAAATAACTTAATTTTAACATTATAAATACATAACTTATTACAAATAACTTAAATATGAAACAGAGAATTACCTAGTCCCTACACCCCAGGATGGATGCTATGCCTATCTCTGGTTTTTATCAAAATCGGTACTACACTACACATTGAAAAGATTATATAGACTGACAGTCAGACACTCTTGTACATTTATAGAAAAAGTATGGAATAGTGTGGATTTTGTACTCTTTACAATGTTTTTAAGATTTTTGAAAGTCTTGGTGAATATTCTATAGGTACTTAAATAAAGAGACAGAAGAAGAAGACAGAGTTTTACAGAAATACTGAATACTGAAGGTAATAATATGTAAAGAAAACTGTGATAAGAAAACAATTTAAATTCAATGCCGCAAATAAGTGCATTTTCATTTAACAATACAAAATGTAAAAAGTAATTAACAGTAAATGCATTTTGAGACGTAGGTAGTTGGGCTAACATAATAGCGGTCAAGACGAGAATTGGAATGAAAAGGCGACATTTCCCATTCTTCCTGTCTTGCTCACATATCATCTTAATATGTCAAAAATGAGCAAGATAGAAATAGAAAATGGCTGCCTCTCATTCGCTATTCTCATCTTGATCACATTGTAAGTTCTAATGGAAAGTGTACAGGTAAGTATAAAAGAATTGGGAATATTTTGGCAGTTTGAGTAGTTTATTAATTAATTATTTGCAAGTTTTTTTTTCAATCAGTTTAAATTAACATTATTTTGTAATAGAATAAATACCTAAATTAAATTCAGATACATACTCAAATAAAACTAAACTAAACTTAGTTAAAATTAACACTAAATCTAAATTAAAACTAAAATTTAAATCAAAACTAGAAAAACAAATTACATATAAATATAAATATACTATGGTATCTATGGTCCGTTTCAATAGAGTTGAGCTAAAATGTAAACTAACACACCTTTTTGCTAAAAAACTACAGAATGGATTGAAATGAAACTTGGCACGATTTAAGTTCGTAGTATAAACTTAAATCATGCCAAGTTTCATTTCAATCCATTCTGTAGTTTTTTAGCAAAAAGGTGTGTTAGTTTAAATTTTAGCTCAACTCTATTGAAACGGATTATATGTGCCTTTATTATTAGGCATTTATATTACTAGGTATTAAATAGGGTAGTAGGCAAAATAATTTGAGTATTTTAATGTATAGGGGATGGGCTGTGCACTACTTACAGGGTAAAAATTAACATAAAAGTAAGACGAAAAATATGTCTAATGATCATATTACGCCCCGTCCAGTAATCGTTGTGAACTTGGTGCTCGAAATTGTAGACGACTATTTAATTATACATATTATGTGTCCCAGGTATTCTGGGGTATTCATATGTCCCAGGTAGGACACACGGTTCAGGTAGGGTAGGTCCAATTTTAAGAAACATGCAGAATCTTACTCGGCTGGACAGCGTCGCATCGGGAAGCTTCGAGATTTCTTCTTGTCCTCAGTGTCAAAAGACCAAAGTCTTCGAACAGAGCGTATAGTTGATTGTACTCAGTGAGAATGCCAGTGATGAAATATGCATCCGAAACATGGTATCACTCAGCGTGCGATGGACAGAGTTATATTTAGAGTATCCCTGCGGGATCGTATTAGAAATGAAGAGATGCTTAGGAGAACCAGAGTTACATATATCTCATTAAGTAACGAAACTGAAGTGGCAATGAAGAGATATACGTTAGGGTCCCAAGAGGCTCTAGTGGCGACCTCGCAGCGTTAAACGCAGCGTCGGAGGACCCCCACTAGGTGGTCGAACGATCCCAAGCGAGTGGCTGGCAGCCGCTGGATACAGGAGGTACAATATCGTGTTCTATGGCGATGCTTGCAAGAGATCCAATTCCTTAAGTGGACGCCTACCGTTTGAGACGATGACGACAGGGTAATTTATAAGATTTATTTGTAACTCATTATATTTAATTTACCTCACAAGGCTTGGGAAAAATTCGCTTAGGGTAGATTTAGGCATGATTTACGCCATGCCCGGCAAGAGACGGTGCACGAAACGTCAATGGGGCGTATTATTTTTAAGGCCATAGAATCATACTCAGATCATAGGACAGTCCGATAGATAGATAAACTATATCCATAAGATCGAGTTCAGATATCACTTTATTTGTGTAATATTTATTTACAGTTACCATAATTTTACATCATTTTCGGAAACCGCAATCTTGAAACTTATAATCTACTTAATTAAAAATAAAGCTAAACATACTACGCCTGAAATGCTCGCTATGGAGGGTACAGAAGGGTTAAAACATACATATTACATAGCTTATAACCTGGAATAATATTTCTTTATCCTGGAAAAATCCACGATTCCCTCGGGATTTGTGAAAAACCGAAATTCACGCGGGCGAAGCCGCAGGCAAAACCTAGTATTAAATATAACATATTAAATATAATAAAATGAAAACCACTGAGCTTAGTTGGCAACTAAGCTCAGTGGTTTTCATTTTTAAGGTTCCGGACCCAAAGGGTAAACGAGATCCTATTACTAAGACACCGCTGTCCGTCCGTCTGTCTGTCTGTCTGTCTGTCATCTGTCCGTACTACAGAGCTCACTGCTAGTAGAGCAGAATGCGTTTCTCGACCTGCTTGCGGCAGATGGGGCACACGGTGATGCGGTCGCCGCACATCTGGCACATGCCGTGTCCGCACAGGAAGATCATATTCTTGAGCCGGTCCAGGCAGATGGGGCACATCGTCTGAAAACCGACATACATCCAAATAAATAAGGCTGCGGGTATAGGTTTTTTTAAAACTCATCTACAAGGTAGGCCTTGACCGCAATCCCACCTGGTAAGTGACGAAGCAGTCTAAGGTGGAAGCGTGCTGACTTGGAAGAGGCATGGCAGTTTTTTATCAAACCCATACCCCTGACCGGTTTCTATGCGACATCGTACCCGAACGCTAAATCGCTTGGCGGCACGGTTTTTTCGGTAGGGTGGTAGCTAGCCACGGCAGAAGCCTCCTACCGGACCAGACCAGAGACAATTTAGAAATTAATAAAATCCCAAATTGCCACTGCCGGGAATCGAACCCGGGACCTACCACTTATAAGACCACAGCGCTTGCCACTGCGCCTGGGAGGTCGTCAGAATAGGTATCGCCAAATAAATATTCGTCAGAGCTTTGTGCGAGAGCGAACTCGTGCAGGTACGCGCCAGCTCCGCCCCTTTCTATCCGCCCACTGATACCTAAAACATGCTATTGCGACGCGCCTTACGGTTATATTCAGATGCGAATAAGTATTTGTTTGGCGATATCTATACCTGGGTAATCTAAAGGCATTTGTTATCTCATCTCACCTGTTCCTTGATGTCCTGCAATTGCTGCTGCAGTTTCTGCACGTCTGCGGGCGGCGCGGCGGGCGCGGGCGCGGGCGCGGGCGCGGGCGCGGGCGCGGGAGCGGAGCGCGAGCCGTTGTTCATGAGGTGCGGCGCGGCGGGCGCGGGCGCGGGCTGCCCCTTGTTCACTTGCACCTGCGCCAGGTTGCTGCCGCCCTCGCCGCCACCGCCGCCGCCTGCGCACAACATAAAAGATTCGTTGTCTGTGAAGTTGGTTTACGGACGATAATGTTATGTGATAACGTCATAAGAAAACAAAGAGAGATAGATGCGTCACAAGTTGAACGCTCAGGCCGATCGCGCTTTCTCTATCGCTTTTTCCGCGTTCTCGCTTGCACGTGGTACGTGACAATGAGTCATGCTTTTTCGTGCATGTGGCCGGCGTTCATCGATTTATAAGACGTTTTCACGTCAATTCTTTAACTAATTTATAAATAAATGCAACCGATATTATTATTAATATTAACGAGTCGCGAAGTCGGGGCCCTAAGGTGATAGAATGCAACCAGCGAGGGCAGACCCCTAGATGGACAGACGACATCGAACGCATCGCACGCACGTATACAGGCGGTGAAAGGGCGAGGTGTCCTTATAAGAGTACACCTATTGATTTAAATATGTCTAGAAGTAGTCCACTAGTACGGGTGTGGTACTGACCGTCGTGTTTCTGGAGAGCGGGGTGCGTGTGCGCAAGGTGCGCGGCGGGCAACGCGAAAGAGGCGGGCGCGGGTGCGGGCGCGGGTGCGAGCGCGGGCGCGGGTGCGGGCGCGGGTGCGGGCGCGGCGGGCGGCGGCTGCAGCGGCGTGCGGCACTCCACGCACTTGCGCATGAGCGGCGCGCACGCCGCGCACGCGCACACGTCGCCGCACGGCCGGAACACCACCGTGGCGGGCGCCTCCGAGCACACCACGCACTCGCCCACGCGCTGCCGCGACGTGACGCACGCGCGACACATCAGACATTTCTTCACCTATTATGATGATGATGTTATTATATAATTATACATATAATCACAATTAATGGGGATTCATATTGGGAATAGTGGGATCTAACCGGAGTAACATAAATCGACACCTTGCCGCTGTCTGGTAGAAGGTCGCTCGTGAGCACAGCTATTAAGAGACCGTTTAATAAGAGAAGTTTAACCATAAAGAGGTTTCTCACCCTCGCAGCGCACACGTTACAGCAACATATGTGTCCGCACGGGCGGAAGAGCGTGTCTCGCTTGGCGTCGGAGCACACGAGGCACTCGTCCGCCGTGGGGTCGCCGGGCGGCGCGTCCGCGGGCGCGTCAGCGGGGGCGGCGGCGGGAGCGGCGGCGGGAGCGACAGCGGGAGTGGGGACGGGCGCGACCGTGGGCGCGGCGCTACTGCCGGCGGCGGAGATCGACCCCGTCTCGCTCTCTGGCGTCCCATCGCTCGTCACTGTGGTGCCCTCTTTACGGCACGTTGTTAGTGTTTTACGGAGGTTTGGGTCTGGACACAGGTCCAACGGTGTCTGACCTGGAATATAATATAGAGAGATCATTATTTTATTAATATTACTTACTACACAGAGCATCTTTTAAATCTAGATGGATAAACTATTATTTGTTTCTCCATCTAGAAAGTAGATTACAATTTGGAACTTCTGTGCGTTTTATACTTGATAGCAGGCTAGATGAGGCTGGCTCGAACCTAATTGGGCATTATAAACCAAAACTTCATCAAAGAGCTCCTCTCTCATGTAACACATTTATTATGAGCAACAGATAAACAACAGAATTACATTAATAGAGCAAGTTAAGACGGTGCTACTTGTGAACCTGTTCGCTAACGCGTTTTTCCTAGCTACACTCTCATTGTTCGAAATAAACCATTTATAAAAGAACGTTAGTATTGTTCAACATTTTATCTGCTACTAATTGTGCGATTGTTATTTTGAAAACAGAAATGATTAACATTTTCGTGCATCCTATCCTAAAAGTGATGTTTAAAGTTTAAATTGTCCCATTTTAATTTTTTCTGTCAGGGATTGTTGGCGACGTATGCGATACGCGACGGAGAAAAGGAAACTGCGGTCTCCGACATTGTGATCCGGTATTACCTAATAGCCCAAGAGTTCACGACGGCCAGACCTTCGTTATTTTATAAAAGCTGAAAGTTTCTCTGTGCAACTCTCCAACACAGGTAAGAACGACTAGCGACTATGAAGTTGGGATCATGGTTACTTTGGGAGATAATGGGTAATAAAGGTGTAAAAAATCTTACGTAAAAGTATAAAGTCTAATTATTTATATTTTCTTTATGATAACTTTAGAAATCACGTTATCCATTGCCGGACACTTATTACAGTTGCTACTCCCTGCCAGATGCCCTTAAAGTTAAAAAGGGCAAGGGTGTCAGGCAGGGGGCAGTAACTGTAATAAGTGTCCGGCAATGCATGACGTGCTTTCTAATACTATTCCGAATATATATAAAAAAATTAGACTTTATACTTTGTAGTAAGATTTTTTACACCTTTATTACCCATTATCTCCCAAAGTAACCATGATCCCAACTTCATAGTCGCCGGTCGTTCTTACCTGTGTTGGAGACATACACAGAGAATCTTTCAGCTTTTATAAAATCACGAAGATCTGGCCGTCGTGGGCTCTCGCTCTATAATTAGAATACGCTGTGACCTCATGTGTAGAAATACTGGTTTCACCTTTCTTATTTTTGATGGTGAGGTCGGCCCCGTGCGCGGCCAGGAAGCACGCGATGGAGGCGGAGGACTTCTTGTCGTGCGCGTGCGCGATGCCGCTCAGCAGCGCCGCGTCGCGCGCGTCCTGCAGGCGCCGCAGCTGCTGCAGCGTGTGGTGCCGCAGCGCCTCGTGCAGGGGCGTGTCACCGTCCTGCGCGCAATCGAAACACTTTTTTAAACACGTTTTACCCAACTACGGGAGGTTTTTGAAGTGAAACTTGTTTAGGATCGGTGTCATTTGAAAATTCGATGAAACGAAAAAGCGACACCAAAAAGAGACAAACATAATATTCTATATTATAGTCTTTCGCGTCGTCCACTTTCCACAGCATTAGACGTTATGACGTCAAAATGAACCTTGTCACAGATGTTGAGGTTGGCGGCGTGCGCGATGAGCAGGCGCACGATCTGCGTGTGCTGGCGCTCGACGGCGAGGTGCAGCGCCGTCTGCAGGTTCGCGTTCTGCAGGTCGGGGCGCGCGCCGCCGCGCACCAGCAGCTCCGCCACCTCCGCGTGGTTGTTGAACGCGGCCAGGTGCAGCGCCGTGTACCCGTCGTCCTTCGCGTCGTCCACTATCTATAAGACGTTATGACGTCAAAATGAACCTTGTCACAGATGTTGAGGTTGGCGGCGTGCGCGATGAGCAGGCGCACGATCTGCGTGTGCTGGCGCTCGACGGCGAGGTGCAGCGCCGTCTGCAGGTTCGCGTTCTGCAGGTCGGGGCGCGCGCCGCCGCGCACCAGCAGCTCCGCCACCTCCGCGTGGTTGTTGAACGCGGCCAGGTGCAGCGCCGTGTACCCGTCGTCCTTCGCGTCGTCCACTATCTATAAGACGTTATGACGTCAAAATGAACCTTGTCACAGATGTTGAGGTTGGCGGCGTGCGCGATGAGCAGGCGCACGATCTGCGTGTGCTGGCGCTCGACGGCGAGGTGCAGCGCCGTCTGCAGGTTCGCGTTCTGCAGGTCGGGGCGCGCGCCGCCGCGCACCAGCAGCTCCGCCACCTCCGCGTGGTTGTTGAACGCGGCCAGGTGCAGCGCCGTGTACCCGTCGTCCTTCGCGTCGTCCACTATCTATAAGACGTTATGACGTCAAAATGAACCTTGTCACAGATGTTGAGGTTGGCGGCGTGCGCGATGAGCAGGCGCACGATCTGCGTGTGCTGGCGCTCGACGGCGAGGTGCAGCGCCGTCTGCAGGTTCGCGTTCTGCAGGTCGGGGCGCGCGCCGCCGCGCACCAGCAGCTCCGCCACCTCCGCGTGGTTGTTGAACGCGGCCAGGTGCAGCGCCGTGTACCCGTCGTCCTTCGCGTCGTCCACTATCTATAAGACGTTATGACGTCAAAATGAACCTTGTCACAGATGTTGAGGTTGGCGGCGTGCGCGATGAGCAGGCGCACGATCTGCGTGTGCTGGCGCTCGACGGCGAGGTGCAGCGCCGTCTGCAGGTTCGCGTTCTGCAGGTCGGGGCGCGCGCCGCCGCGCACCAGCAGCTCCGCCACCTCCGCGTGGTTGTTGAACGCGGCCAGGTGCAGCGCCGTGTACCCGTCGTCCTTCGCGTCGTCCACTATCTATAAGACGTTATGACGTCAAAATGAACCTTGTCACAGATGTTGAGGTTGGCGGCGTGCGCGATGAGCAGGCGCACGATCTGCGTGTGCTGGCGCTCGACGGCGAGGTGCAGCGCCGTCTGCAGGTTCGCGTTCTGCAGGTCGGGGCGCGCGCCGCCGCGCACCAGCAGCTCCGCCACCTCCGCGTGGTTGTTGAACGCGGCCAGGTGCAGCGCCGTGTACCCGTCGTCCTTCGCGTCGTCCACTATCCACGGCCGCGGCAGCTTGCCCAGCATTATTTTCATTGCACTGTAATAAAATACATATAAACATGTATACAGTATAATACGTATATACCTATAGATGGGTATATGAATAGGAAGTTAGGGCGTAGCGTGCAGAGGCTTTTTTTATAGAAAAATATATAATATAGCGATTTCTCTAGCAAACACTTTTTTTAGAAATTAGCTTAGTCTTTAAAAAAATAGTTTCGCAGTTCCAAACAAATGGGATGTTATTTTTTTTATACGTTCAAGGTACGGAATCCTCTGTGCACGTGTTTAACTAGCACTTGGCGGGTTTTATTTCCTGGGTTTCGCCACATATTTAGTCATGTGGTTTCGCCCTCATAAAGCAAGTCCTGGCTACGCCCTTGTAAGTACTTCTTATGTCGATGTAATTAACACCTAACAAGCAAGGACAGGCATTCGCCGTCCTTGCTTGTTAGGTGGATAAAAATTCGTGGATAAAAATAATAATTATTTGTTGGATAAAAACACACGTTTTATTGAAATGGTTACCAAGGTAGCCGCGCGGTGCGGGAGGGATTATGTACTTAACTTTTACATCAACACTGTCGTCTCTCCCGCCACCCTCCAGGCACCGCGCCGCTATCTTACCCCTCATTTTAAAGATAGGCCCTACTTTCAATGGTATCTATAGTAGGTACCTACTTACATACCAGAATTGAGTTATCAGACTAATTAATTATCTATAAACTAAGGGCCTGTTTCATCACCTTCTGATAAGTATCGGATAGCTTATTCACAACTTCTGTCTTTGTCACTTGACATAGAGTAAGAAAGTGACAAAACTTACGTTTAGGTTATCCGACACTTATCAGAACAGAAGGTGGTGATGGTGAAACAGGGCCTAAATGTGTTATTTTTGCTGTATATTGAAATCAACAGCAGTAGATTGGAAATACATGACCTACCTAACTGTTTTAGCTTATTTGTGAAAAAAAAATTATTATTCATTATGTACATCTTATTTATACAAACGAAAATTTCGAACCCCCACGCGGTGTTAAGACACAGATCTCCTGCTGAGAATTGTTTTGGACTTCTTATAATTTTAAAACAAAAGCATTGAAGTAATATTCTACAACAACGTAACAAAATATCTATTAACGGCACGCCGCGGTAAAGTTCACTGAAACATAGTTGTGATGAACAAACGATTCGGTAACCGAAAATTGGGATGCAGAAATTCACGCTTGCTCTGAGGTCGTTGAACTTTGAACATAAATAGCTCTGGCAATGTGCATATGTATATAATATGTAGGTAGGTACTGGGAGGTAGAGCGTGTAGAGATGAACATGCCAGCGCTGCTAGTTTCCTACAACTACCAATATAAAATAAAAATAATCACTGTTCCTTTTGTCAGTATTTTTAAGTCAATCTGACATCACTTTTAAGAAAGTGATTACCGATTTTGTTCGTAACTTAACACGGAAAACTTCATAGTAGGTACCTACAGGTACAGAAGGCTCACTTCACACAAACATTTAAATTAAAAGCGATTCTTGCATTGACTGAATAAAGTGCATTTTAACGTGAACGATGAGTGCCTAAACTTTATATTCACAAAGGCCTCTCTTTTTATCTCGTAATTTTTCATCTCATCTGACTTCTGAGGCGGTAGGACAATGGGATTGCACCGACGCGCGACGGGAGTTTCGGCTATGGTTTCGGGTTGAGCCAATGAGTACGGAAATTCCTTACTCATTGGGTTGAGCTCGGTATAAAAGAGTTGATTACCATTGATTACACAGCGAAGTGCCACATGTAATAAAATATGGCCTGAGTAAAAAGTTCAGAGAGAAAGAGTACATTTGAAAGAGTACAAGAGTACATTTTTATGGATATAATTGATTTGAACGAATTTATTGTGATTAAGCACTAACAGTCCTCCTAAACAAAAATAATGAAATTCCACCAACACCAACTACAACTCTTTAACGTCTCTCTGCTGGGCATCCTCCCATCTGATAAGAGTTGGGTTTAGACCTTAGACCAAGTATAAAATTCATTCCATCTGTGAATGTTGGTGGATGAATGGTTCCTGGGTTGAGTGTCGTAATCGGATGGATGGCGATAGTAATTTAGGCGGTACACATTTTAATATGCCATGTTACGTTCAAAGAGTAAAAACGAACGAACTAATTAAATAAGGTCAAACGTCGCGGTCGGCGCGCGGCGGTCGTCCTACGTACGCGGTACGCGGTACGCTATACCAGCAGTTGGAAACTGATCGCGGCCCTGGGACCCGCGCGCGCGCATATGCTTAGCGAATATCACCACACCACACAGTAGATCCTTGCAGTCCCTTCGACTCTTCCTATCCTAATCGAATATCTAATGTATATGTTTATGTGAATAAATTTACGGATAAAAAGTGGACGAGGTCAAAATAATATTATGTTTATTTATTCTAATGTTTCACGAGTTTATGGTAAGGTTAATGTATTCCGCTTCCTCTTGTTTCCAATCACGGTTTGGTTAAATAAATGGCATAAAGGAACTTTTTGAGAAATGAACTGTTTTGAAAAATTACATAGGTAATTCGTACAATGATCAATAATAATTAATTTTCCATGTGTATATTTCTGGGACGATGACAATGTCATGCGAATTAAATCAGCGTTGCAAACCATGATGTCACTAAGAACTTAGGAGCTAGGGCATAGGCTTGAAATAACTAGTGACTATTGGGAGTTTTTGATACTTTTTCCCACAGTATTTTCTGTTTTCATCCTAATTAATTTTATACTATTACTTGATACTCTACAAAAAATAACACGACTCTACTACTTCGTTACACTTTATTGCTACGACTAAACTGTATAGGTAGGTACTATCATTTCGTTATAGCTGTAGCTATAAAATTAGCAACTTTTTTCAAAATCTCGCATTATAAGTCTCACACATTAGTAGTGAAAGAGACACCGATTAATATTTTCAATTCCAACATGAGTCAGGCGCGCGATGCCAGCTTTGGGTGACGCCATTGCAATATTACGTTTTTGTAATTGCTCAAACTATGAAAATATATTCATGCTTAACTATCTGATGCAGTTAATGTAAACTATAATGTAACTACTGAAATAGAGCAACAAATAATTACTCATTGTAAAGTCAATATTTTTTATAAATTTATAAAAAATGTTAAAATAGGTATTGCACATTATTGGTCATATTATTATCAAAGGTTTACATAAAGGACGAATTAGCATTTAGAGGAAATCGTAAAATCAGAGGAATCATTATAATACTAAGTATAAGTGCAAAATTCCAGTTTGGAAGCAGTTCGAATCTGCCGACTGACTCCGTTATACTCCAGAAACTGCACGCAGACTGCGCACAGTCGGTCAGCAATTGTGATGCAGTTGTGGCAACTGTAAAATAAATTAATCCAAACTGCAATTATGCAGTCGGCTTGCTATCTTGTAGTCCATCTGTCTAGAGTCTAGACCCTTGTGCATACGACCCAGATAGATTCATCATCATCATGATCAACCCATTACCGGCTCACTACAGAGCACGGGTCTCCTCTCAGAGTGAGAAGGGTTTTGGCCATAGTCTACCACGCTGGCCAAGCGGATTGGCAGACTTCGCACACCTTTGAGAACGTTATGGAGAACTCTCAGGCATGCAGGTTTCCTCACGATGTTTTCCTTCACCGTTAAAGCAAGTGATATTTAAATACTTAAAACGCACATAACTCCGAAAAGTTAGAGGTGCGTGCCCCGGGATCGAACCCACGACCTCCGATTAGAAGTCGGTTGTCCTAACCACTAGGCTATCACAGCTTTTTTATAGATATATCAGATAGATTTATCAGATAGATTACCTTATATTATACCTTATATAATATATCTTTGGATTTTTATCAAAACAGGAAATAAAACTTTTTCTATTTCACGTGCGGTTCTATAAAAGGGACTTGATGTGACTTTCAAAAATTATGGCAACTGAAATTGTTTAACAAATATGTAGGTAGATAACTGCAGTAGAGCTAAATAAAACTTTATAATTTTTTTGTTTTCTTTTAATGAATAATTTGGCCAATGTTCCAACACAACATACCAAAATTGAATAGTAAACTAAACAGATTTCCAATTGCCACTTAGGCATTTAGGTTACGGCTAATAGGGAGTTTTCTTTTCACTTTTATACAACCTGCACAATTTCAAAGTTCTTTGGCGTATAAAAGCACTAGGTATGTGAAGTAGGTCACGGCCTAGCTGCAACTGAAAATATCAAATTATTTAGTTTGTTCCGCAACGCTGGTCTAAGTCGCTAACCGTATAGGCAGCTCTACGGAGGGGTTGGATATGGGAAACAATATCCATCTACATTCTGACTGACTCATCAACGAGGCTAATCCGCTGACGACTGTAGAAACATATTTGAATTTAAATATCTACTTACAAAATTAGAAAAACTTCTCTATCTTTATTATTAGATTAACTGTTTTTATTACACTCTTTTTATTCAGTTCAAAGACAGACATCCTTTTCAAGCTCTATAAATATCAAAGCGTGTTTTTTGTATGATTATCGCGCTGCAACAGAGCTACGAATTGCTGCGATTTTGCATGGGTTAGTTGGATATCTGGAAAGTAACATAGGCTACTTTTTATTCCAGGAAATAACAAGTATAAATTTAAAATTTAAAAAACCCCCGACATTCGCCATTTTGTGGCGGCGGCCATCTTGAATTTGCAATAGTGCTATTCTACTAGTCAAGCCCTTTCATTTGATACCCATATTAAGGGAGTTGTGAAAAGAAATGTAATCCGCCATTTTGTAGCGGCGGCCATCTTGGACCGATTTTCATCAAACATAGCTAACAACACTCTCGACTAATTCACCTTTCAAACAAAAAAAATCGCATTCAAATCGGTCCACCCGTTTGACCCGTTTGAGCGCCACAGGGGAACAGACAGACACACACACACACACACACACACACACACACACACACACACACACACACACACACACACACACACACACACACACACACACACACACACACACACACACACACACACACACACACACACACACAGACACGTCAAACTTATAACACCCCGTCGTTTTTGCGTCGGGGGTTAAAAACAGTTCCCGCCGTATAACATGCTATTTTTCATGCATTTGTTCTTCAATCTCGCCGTAACGGAGCTATATGGATTGACGTGATTTTTTTGCATAGGTATAGTAGACAATTTAGTGAGGAAATTTTTGTCGACTAGAGGAGAGGATAGAAGATACTTTTATTCTGGGAAAGGATTTTCACATGATTTTTAAAAACTTATGAAGTCGCGGGCAAAAGCTGGTGAACAAGCTTTGGCTATTATTCAATTGTGCATTTTATGAGTAAGGCCAGGGACAAATCAGGTGGAAAAACGCGCTGGGTTTTGCTCCAATGTGTCGTATTGACATGTTAGGAGGGAGCCAAATTCTGCGCGGTCCAAAAGACCAAAGAAAATTTCGGTGTGCGTATTCCGCTTTCGGAATTTTACCACATTTTTTTATCCTGACTGAACTTGATCAATTAGTTAAAGATATTTATTACTTTTGCACTATTTATATTCAGATATGTATATTATTTAGGTACGCAACTTTAAAATCAGTTCTGACTGTAATAATTAGGAGCAGCAACTTTATGACAGCTTTTTACGATAGATAGTACCTATTTAAACTATTCTAGAATATTATAGGGATGCTGTAAGCACTTACTATACATATATTTAGCTGTCTATTTTCTGAGGTTCACATTATGTAGTCATATCACTACATAGTATAAAACAAAGTCGTTTTCTCTGTCCCTATATCCCTTTGTACGCTTAAATCTTTAAAACTACGCAACGGATTTTGATGCGGTTTTTTTTAATAGATAGAGTGATTCAAGAGGAAGGTTTATATGTATGATAACATCCATTAAATAGTGGAGAAATACTGTTATTTTTGAGGTTTCTAATGTGATGTCGTAAATAATTACATTTTTTCCGCTTACATTGCAAACGCAGGCTGAACCCTACGAGATTTATCAATATAATGTACTAAGTATTGTACACATTGAAAAGGTCTATAGAAAACTCCGCGATGGTATATGTCTATCTCTTATGGATATCCCACAATAACATTTTTTGTCATTTACTTTTTTACGACAAATAATGGCTAATTTTAGAAGCGATTTTAACCAATACAGCATAAATCCTTATCTAATTAAATACCTTAAGTACATTGTTGATTTATTATAGATCTATATGGCCTTTTACAGCATATGATTTAAATGAATATTTTCGAAGATATTACAGATTTAAAAATTGCGGGAAATAGACTTTGCGCGCGGCGCGCGGTTCCAGCCGGCCGGGGCGGCGATGCGTAAAGTTCTCCGGAGAATAGCATTTTGAATTTAGCAGCGATCGGACGCGTATGCTATCGAGTATCGGAGCTTTCTAGCGAGGAAAATAACAATCACACTAATATTATAAAGGCGTTATTAAGTTATTAAGTTTGTGTGTATGTTTGTTCCTCTTCTCCGCCACAACTACTGAACCGATTTGGCTGAAATTTTAAATGGAGATAGCTTATGCCCTGACTTAACACATAAAGTAACTTTTTATCCCAGAAAAGTATTCCTGTAGGACTAAAATAGATATATACCTCCAAAACGCCACAGAGGGCGCTGACTGTTCTTAGGTAAATCACGCTCACATAACCCATTATTGCAATACTTTGCTGTGTAGCATGCATTGGCAACACATAGGCTACTTTTTATCCTGGAAAAATGCACAGTTCCCACGGGATTTTGAAAAACCCGAAATCTATATCTACAGCTATAGGTAGATTACTATAGCGACCTTGCTTGATATTTTAAGTATAAAGGTAGGAAAAGGGAGCGGGAACGGGAACCGGAACTCCACGATTCCCTCGGGATTTGTTCAAAACCGAAATTCACGCGGGCGAAGCCGCGGGCAGAAGCTAGTAAATAATATATTACAGGCCGACGACCGCTCATCGTCAGTCATCTCATAAAAGTTAATTTTAGTAGGCAATTACTCCCAAAATTGACAATAGAACCCGTGTCATAGTAATCTCGTCAAAATAGTTTTATGCCATATTTTTGCTGAAAAATTGTATCAAGTAGGTACTTATCTTTCATTATAATCAAAAAATGTTTCACAGTCTTTGATTACAGGACATTGATCACCATAAATTAAAGGCTAAGGCCTAGTTGCCTAGAATTTTGTTTAAAAGTTAACAAACCGAAACTGTAATGTAAATATCCGCCAATAAATTTCGGGATAAAAAGTATCCTATATGTTACTCCATAGTATGAACTTAAATCATGCCGAGTTTCATTTCAATCCATTCAGTAGTTTTTACGTGATGCTCGCACAAACATACAGACAAACAGACAAACAAATAAACAGACAAACCGACAAACAGACAAAAATTTCAAAAATAGCTTTTTTACGTTCTATTACTTATCTCTAACATCCCCCAGTTATTATTTTGCAAAAGTCTTCAATGTACAGATACGGCAAGTCTACGATTTTATTATATGTAATAATATATAGATGTATAGAAGATAATTTCGTAGATACGAGTTTGCATGTTTCCTATTTACTGATAACAAGTAGGTACCCCACCTATTACGCGCTACACTCCTGTAACTCCTCTTTATGACATTGTACTGAAATCGTTTACAATCGAGTGTCTGTGTACATACGAAACAATCGAATCGTGAATCATTGCGGGCTCCGGACTGCGGCTGTGCATTGTGTCAATTGAGTGCTCCAGAACAGTTGCTAAGACCGTTCGCCTGCTGATTCCGCGTAATGAATAATTGACGTACGCTCGAGACAGTTTATAAGGCCGATGCGAGTGATCATATTCTACGACATTGCGCTGATTCCCCGCGGATCCAGAATAGTAAGTTATGGAAATGTGCGTTTGGGGCAGCAGCGGGCGACTGTGCCCAATAACAATGTCACATTAATATTCAACGACCGCTCTTTGGACGCTCATTCTCTGCGGGCAGCATCGCAATTCTTTATTGGGCAGCGCGTCTTGCTCGATCACATACAATTTTATTAAAAAGTAACGTTTATTAGAAAGTTCCTATCCAAAAATATTTTCTATTAGGAAGCGGTATGGATATCGATAGCTACCGACTGTGAGTTTCCTCAATATATCGCATTCGAGTAGTTTCACGTAAGAGTAAACGTTTCCTGTTTACTGCTGTGAAACATTGTGATATCAAAAATGCTTGCAAAACTATGTTGCTTTCGAGTAGACAAAAGATGAGTTGGCTGTCGTCCCACTTGTTTGTCTGCGAAAGTTTGCCAAAATTCTTTTATTGACTAAGCGAACGTACCGGCGAGCTTTACAGCCAACAGCGGAAATTCTCGGCCACAATGCGCCTGCCGCCTGCACTAGGTACTTACTAGTTCAATAGTTCAACTTTGCAATCAGTTTAATGTATGTACCAGGTACGTATTATATTTACAAATAGGTACTGTGAAAAATTACTTACTTAGATTTGTTTTTTATTATGATTATATTATAATCCGAGACTTTCATCTACAATTTTGGATAATATTTAAAACCGAAGCAATCTACTTCTCTTTAGTTAAGTAGGTACCTTTTTTACATTACCTGTTAGGTAATTGCATTAATTAGGTTTAGTGAGTTAGTAAAACATTTTCAGGGGAGGTCAGTGAACGCTGCGGATTGCCAGATCTCGCGATGGAAACTATGTATAGCGCGCCTACCCCGCGGGAGGTGACAGTGGTGGATGGTGTTCAACTAATAATAGCCTCCCCTCCAGCGCGATCATCGGAACGCTGACGTAGCGCGCACATGTGGCGCCCGCGCCCGTCGCGTCGCGTCGGCCCGTCCGCACTCCGCCGTCGTATTCTGCGTGCACGTTTATTTTGGATGCGGTCGTCACGCGGCGCGGTTTAGTGTTCCTTACATAAGAGCCTCCGGCGAGTCCGCGACCGGGAGTCGGGGCTCCGCCGCGCGGCGTGCATTGCGAGTCGCCGCCGGCTGCAGGTCGGTGCACGTTCGAGTAACCGATCCGACGGACGCCCGCCGTCGGATCTATTTTGGGAAAATACAAATTTGGAATGGATGGTACTCTCGACTCGAAAGCGAACTCCGCCGGTTGACTCCATTTTTAGAGCTGGACTGCGCGTGCGCACCGATCCCGCCGCCAGTGCCCCACGGGCTGCCAAGAAGCCGTGTCGTCTTCGCAAGCTGCCTTCGCGTAGTGGTCGCTTTGCCGCCCTACGGCCTACCGGAGATGGCTTCGTCGTGACCTTACCGTATCCTCGTCGCTCGTCATCAACACAGTGACCGCAAGGGACCGCAACATATACAACGGAGAAGACACATAGCCTTGCGCTAGTTCCGTGCTTCCTTACTTCCCATAGTATTCAATTCGTATGGAATGTAAAGAAGTATGGAGCTGCGCGGGTATGCCTGCGTGATTCCTTTGGATCGTCGTGCATCGACACATGTGAAACAATAAGGATTTATTAGTGATTTTGATTTAAAAGTGTGATCGATATTTTATGTACAAAATGTGTGACCAAAAGTTGACCATCAACTATGGATTTCGTAAGAATTTTTTACATTCTAAATATTGGAATACTAACGCTGTTCCGCTGATAGTGTTGACTTGCTTAATCACAATTTAACACAAAATTTTTACCAAATCATTATATATTTTACGAATAAATTTTATCGTTGTGCCTAACATTAATGAATGGTATTGCGACTCACATTCTGGGGACACTTCATGTGACGATGATGTGGATATCTATTTAAAAGATAAACACGATACATGTATATATTTTCTAAATAATATACTTGAATCCGTTATATTTGAAATTACGAGTAGGTTACGAGCATTGTTCATTATAAGTGGGTTGCATACATTTTGAATAAGTAAGAGTTTTAATTATTCCAGTAAAGGCGAAGTATTTATGAGACGGCAAGTTGTCGTAAAATAACATCTGGTGCGGTACCGCGTAGGTAACTACACGGAGGGATACGTAAATAAACTGGGCTGATGCTGGGTAGAGTTCCATCTCTACAGAGAATACATATTATTTTTTAATGACAGAAAATTATTCATCGTAATATTTAATTAATATTTTATAGCAGTAGATACTGTTGTGTAGTTAGTTAAAATTTACACTGCTTTAGAACAAAAGCTACTTGATTACTAGATTGATTGATTAATAGATTAAAAAATCTGTTGAAATAATTTTACAGACGCTTGGCATAGCATCAATTTTATGACATCACGACGTTATATTTAGTATTTTTAGGTATACAATATGATATTATCTGAAATAAGATTGTAATTCAATATTTCCTTCGACATATTCACCATTTCCGTTTAAAGCAAAGATTTTTAGTTCAAAAAGACAGTTTTATCTGACGCTATTGTGATTATTTGTGAAAAATATGTTTTTTATAATAATTAGATAATTAAGGTGCGTGCGATTTAAATTACATGGCCAACTAGTATGGCAATGAAAGCCCGAGCGCAGTGAGCATGCATTAATGTACTTACTTAAGTCACAAGTATCGTATACTCAGAGTAAGCATTAGTAGACTAATGCTTACTCTGAGATCGTATACTATTATTTTTATAACTCGTATGAAGTAAAACCGCACTTAAGTAACGCTTATTAGTGTAAACTTAAATCAGGATAAGCGTAGGTCACTCGCCAACCACCCCGCATTGGAGCAGCGTGGCGGGTCTAACCTCTAAATCCCTCTCTCCCCTATGAAAGAGGAGGCCTTTGTCCAGCAGTGGGACGTTTAAAACCTGTACTTACTGGTTATAGTGCTGGTTTAGGTCACGCTATGCTATAAATGTTATTATTTGTGTAAAAAAAATCCCAGCACAATGTGTTTACTTGAGCTCTGTATTCGGGCAGAAAATCGTAAATGATTTCTTTTGTTTAAAGGTTTAACAGCAACTTGTGTGAGCGACGTGACATTGTCAGTGGTAAAAGTCGTAGCAAAAAAAGGGGAGCACAAAAAGTGTCGGGGCCGCGCCTGCGCCACATCTGGAGGAACACTGCATCTCATTATGCGGATCCGTCGCGGCTCAATGGCCGCATCGTCCGCGCCGTGCCGCCAGGGTTACTACGAGTTCACACATCTAACGATGATAGAATTCGACAATCCAAATACTATAACAGATATATAAAATGGTTCTTGACTACCATATTTTAAGGATCAAATCTATATAGGTACATACAGTCTACATATATCTACCAAACTGATACTTTGTGAATAAGAACGCATATATTATATGTAAATAAATGCACGACTTTAAAATAAAAGCCCTTAAGGTTTATTTCAGTTTGGCGTTATTGTGTACCGATGCCCGAAATCTATCAACGTTGTCGAGATGAGCCAACTCTTGCTAAGGCTACAGGCCGCAGCTCTCACAATACATTACCGAGCTACGGCCATCCACGCCTTACTCAAGACGCTATTGTTTCTTTACAAATGATTCCCTACCCATTTATTGACTTTACTCATGTGTTTCAAATCTATTCAACCGTCGTTCCACTAATTCTACGTAAATGTTAGTCATTAAATTAAAAATGTTACATCAGGAAATAACTGGTGTAAGGTGACCGCTTTCGGAAACGAAGATGGGTAATAATAGTGATGATTACTGAGACAAGATATCACACAAAAAAAAAAACGAGAAAAACATTCAAATATTTGCTGTATTTTTTAAATTTTCGCAATGTAACGCAGTCAGCTGACGCTAGAGATCAACGAACTACAACTATAAAACAAATAGAGCTATTGGATTGATTTTAAGTAGAATAATAATAGCGCTAAGTTTTCGAGAGCGGTCCCCTTATAGGTAGGGTAGAGAGGGGCTAGTTGAGCATAGGGTCAAGTTTGGAAATCGAAATATCTCAGAAACGTATAGTTTCTGAGATATTTCTGATTTTACCGCACACTAAAACTTCAAATTATTGAAAGAAGCAGTCGCGAGTGAAGTATATGTACGCTTTGTTTATTTTGTTACGTATAGTAACTATATACGTATAGTATATATACGTATAGTAATAGTTTACGGGAATATTTCTTCTGTACGAGTCAAACATTATCCGTTTTCAATCAGGTAAGTGTTCAATTTTCATAAATTTAGTATACTTTTGAGATCTATAAAGGTATTTGGATATAATTTAATGGTTTTTTGATAACTTCACTTTTCTTTCAAATTTTCGGGTTGGAGTTGTTGAGCAATAGTTGCTTACTTTGAATTTGACTTCGCGATTCAGGTCGAAAGTACTTAATATATTTATTTTATTTTAGGATGCGGATTTATAAAAGAAAGACTTTTAGAGGTTCTTACACTACTGTAAAAATTAGTGTTGAGTTTTTGTTCATTCTTTTTTAATATTATTAAAATAAATTTATTTTAGTTTCACTGTCATGTTACTAAAAGAGTATAAATAAAAAGTTGCGTGTCAAATAGAAATTTTATTTCATGTCTAGTAAACATTTAAGTCATGGTTTGCCAATAAATTCTAACTGCTCAACTTTATAAAAGTGAAAAAAGTCAATGGTGCTCAACGTACCCCACGTTGAGCACCTCTAACTTTTTTCACTTAAATGGCCTTAGTTCTTAAATTCGAAATGTTAGAAATAAATTATTAGGGTCACTTTTGGAAAGGGATAAATTACTTACCCGTCAATATGCATAACAAGCAATTTGGACTTATAGTTGAGGAACTATCACCGACAGAGTGAAAAATTGCTTAACTAGCCCCGCTCTACCCTACCTAGTACCTACGTAAGAAGTATGTAAATTAACTTTCATGTAATGGAGATGATTTGACATCTCTACACTAATTATGCAATGTGAACTTTAACTTGAAAAGTTACCGTGTACATTTTTTCAGTAAAAAAAAATCCACCTGAATATTGACATAACTGTTCGCGATTTCATGTTAACGTCAACTTCAGTGAGGAGTTTGTTTAAAGGTGGTTAATTTCACCAATTTTGAATAAATATGAAGTTTATTTGATTTAGATTAGACTCTTGTCTTTGTCACTTGACATAAAATAAGAAAGTGACAAAACTTACGTTTAGGCTAAAGCCCAAATTAGACGGTGCCCCGTTCATCGTTCATTTTTGCGATGAACGATCCACAATACGATATTTGCTATGGCACAGTGCCTGTGAACGATGAACGGTCGGTGTTAAGACAGTTCATTTTCGATGACACATCGATTAAGCCTCGAAAATGAAAGCAAAAATCCCGAAAAATGAAACAGGCCCTTAAAATAGAAAATTAGCGCCAACATTCTCTCGATTTTATCTGTTGGACCTTTATCGCTTTACGATATAGATATAAATAGTGACAACAAATATATTAAGCAGGATAAAAATTATATCCTAAAAGTCCAATACTGCCTTATCTACTGTACATGTATGTATCTCTTTACAATTGTAACTGAACTCAGTTTTTACACTTTAGTCACTCACTTTAATTGCCTCGTTGGTCTAGTGGTTAGCATATTCGACTGCAGATCACGAGGTCCCGGGTTCGATTCCCGGGTCGGGCAAAAATTGTTAGGTATTGCGTTTTTCTGTCAAGAAATTCTCAGTGCCAGCCCGGAGTTGGTAGTTGGCGGTGTTTCACCCCCGTGCATGGGAGCGCACGTTAAGCAGTCGGTCCCGGTTACTATCACAGATCACTATCATGTGACAATAGTCATTAAAGCCCGCCAACCCGCACTGGAGCAGCCTATGAGAGGAGGCCTGTGCCCAGCAGTGGGACGTTAAAAAGGCTGTAGTAGTGGTGGTGGTGGATAGTTTTTACAAACATAGTGTGGTAAACATGGTTCTTATTATTTTCTATTCACAAAAAAGATAAGAGTTTTCCAAGGTTTTAGTCCTCTGTTAGCATATATTATAAAGATTCATATAAGACTGAACGATCGGGTATACCTACCATACTACCATCACGAATAAACTTCACGAAATGGGACACCGTGAAAAAAAAAACTTGAGCCAGTTATTATGAATAAAATTTGTATGAAGTAGATGGTATGAAAAAGTTTACCTAAAATTACGCAATTTCGAGAAGTTTATACATAAAAGCGACAGGCATTTAGGATCACATTAAATCATAAGGGTACGTAAACAGAGCGCACATTAACCAGGTTCCCTTCATTGTTTCAAAACAAGAGGGGGCGATGCGATGACGGGACTAGGGCAATGACAGCACACGCATTATAATCAGGGGCACACATACATACATACATACATACAAAGACATCAAGGCGCGGTCAACACTTTTAGGGCATATGCACATAGAGCATTTCTTCATCTTGTCAAATGTCAAGGAAATTCTAGCTCTTCCGTTGTTATAGTGTACCTACTCCCGAACGAATTCCGGTCACGGCGGTCAATTTCAAAGACTTCTCAACTACGTAGTATATATTATAGTGCACAAGTGTGTGTACTTGATAAAGAAGAAAATGATAATAGACGAAGAAGACAACGCAGATGCACTCTCTATTTCCTCACTCTCATTGTCCGATGAGACGGCAATCAGGCCATCGTACTGACTTCAAGTGTGAGTGTAGAAACATTCAAGCTTCATGTGTACGGTTCTTAAAATGTCGAACAAGAGCTTAACTAAAGCATTCAATGGTGCATAGTGCGCTATAAACCCACGAGCGAACCGATCTGCGCCCTTTAATAGTGCACGCCTTTTACTATCGCACAATGGCGTTTTCTATGAGAAAGGGATCTTGACCTACCAGTTAGTACGCGGTGTTCAATTCTCAAAATCACGTTGAAAAACAATTTATTCATGCAACGACTGTCGCTGACAAAAGAATGTACAACTAGACAGGGGGATAATGAATACTAGTCGAACGATTTTAATAGAGTTACTTGCATTCAATCCGGCTTAGTATTATATTTTTAATTGGATACCGAATGGATTCCTGTATTCCTACATCTTTCATTGTTATTATATGGTCTAGCCGATTCACACCGGCTACGCATGGGTGAGTTTAAATTTTCTATAGACTAATGTATGTGCTTTCTTGTGAAATGTTGTAAATTATGTTGAAAGCCACATAGAAATCCAGTAAAAAGCTTAGAAGTTATAGACGAATACACTACAAACAAACGCAATTTGCGACTGTATTATATTATATTATTTAGATATTTAGTCGGTTAAAAATTAATTCTCATTAGTAGAAACTGTAAATATTTATTTGTATGATAGGTGATAATTAGAAAAAAAATCAGCCAAGTGCGAGTCGGGCCTCGCTCTTTTAGGGTTCCGTACATAATTATGAACAATATAATATTTTGGGTCTACATCGCAACAAACCGTGAAAGAAAAACCCAAAAAATGTTCGTTTATTTTGGTCACAGCTTATAAACTATTTTATGAATCGTTGTTTTCAGTATTTTTTTTTGTTTAAATAGCGCATATGGTACATAATATACCGAAATATCATATTCCTAATTAGTTTAGTTTTTCAGATAGCCCTCGTCACAAAAATGGTCTAAAACTGACAACATTGATGGCCCCCCATTTTTTAAAGCAAAAAATTAAAAAAATATATATTCGTACTCTACTTAATGAGCTCTAAACAATGATACCCCACAAGCTAGGGTAGAAAGAAAAATTTTTTTCCCGCTCCTTTTTCATGTATGGGAGCCACCCTGAAAAATAATTTAATTTAAGTTCTAATTCAATATTTGATTTTGGGTCAACGTTTTACACCAAATACCAAAATTTCAGGTTTGTAACTCATTTCGTCTGCGAGCTATAGAGACTTGTGACCGGCGGACAGACAGACAGATAGCAGAGTGACATTAATAGAGCTCCGTTTTTGCCCATTGGGTACGGAACCCTAAAAATTAAACAGACCTCAGTCCAGTAATCTCGGAGAAATCGGTGTACCAGTCAAACATATTATATATGGGTATCTTTATAAGATATTACATAACTTTGTACATAGGAATGATAACTGGGTGTGTTAAATATATACGATAGTAAAAAAAATCATCAAAATCGGTTCATGTTGTCGGTTTTTTAAATAACCGCGAACTTAACATACATACGGGTCGAATACAAAACCTACTTTTTTAAGTCGATTAAAAATATCGTATTAGGTATTAAAAGAGTTTCAGAGATGTGGATACGGTTTCATATCCAGAAGCATTTGTAGAAATAAACGAGTATCTTCACGATAGGGAGCGACGCTGTCATGGTATTCATGTGGATGACGCGAAAATAGCCATCAGAATCTTTGGCACGGTTCCAGAGGCCGCTAAAGTTTCCTGACGACTGCCCTAAGCCAATGTATATTATATACGCCTCTGCATTTCGCTAGACGATATCTAATATTTAATTTATTTTTATAGTTGAAACATAAAGTATAGTTGAAGTTAGAAAACTATTAATGTATTCTATTTCAGAAATTTTTATACCGTTAAGCGTGTAATGTTTTTTATCTATTGATTTACTTTTGCTTACTACCTATTTTGTGGTTTTAAAATTTTTATAGTTATGCCTATTTGGTTTTTAACCGACTTCAAAAAAGGAGGTTCTGTATTCGACCCGTATGTATGTATGTATGTATGTATGTATGTAAGTATGTTCGCGATTATCTCCGCAACTAATGAACCAATTTTGATGATTGTTTCACTATCGTAATCTACATACTTTCAGGAAGGTTTTAGTATATAACACATCGAGTTATCATTCTTACGTACGAAGTCATAACCATAAATGTATACATATGTCGCTAATATGTTCTGTGATATTGCCAGACCTATTGCTGAAGTCTTATATAGCTATTGTCCAAAGACTTCACTCTGCTGTTCGAATCGTTTGAAGTCGGTTCATTTTTCTTTGAAAAAAATTATTAAGATTAATAAAACGTATTCGGTCACGTGTCTAGGCGTGAAGGTTTTTCCAACGAGCGCCTAATGATTCAAGGGAAAGTCAGAACGGAGGATCACCCATCTGATGGAGACATCAAATAAAGGCTATCTTTGGGAATCCCTTACACGAGTGTATGAGAATGGCAAATCATGGAGGAGTGAAGATGGATTGTCAAGCGAGTCGCAACCCAAATGAAGACTACGAACAAACAGTCAAGACTGTAGAGCTTAAGAATAGAAGAGAACAGAACATATACTTTTAAGTTATAGCTATACAGCGTATATCTAAACTCTTAGACTAAACTGAACGAATTTTGATAACACTTATCTGAATATTAAAATTTTGCTCCTGGCTAATCTCTGGGTAAGTTGTGTCTGTTGCCGTAATTCCAAATAAGCGAAAAATATATTATCAATCTATACGTAATATAATAAAGCGGACTATTATCTAAGTATATCTATTACACTAGTTTACAGTACATCTGTTGCCGAAGAAATTTTAGCTGTTGCTGTCTACATATAATATGCTATTTCCAAAAATATAATTAGAAGATTTTTATCAGCTCTAGTTTTTGAGTTTCAGCTATGTAGGTGTAAAACAGAAAAAAACATGTATTTTACTAAGAAAAGCTTTACTAAAAAAATAATTAATCATTGATTTCTCTCTTCTCTGATGTATATACTTTGGAAAATGACGTATCAGAGACCAATAATAGTCAGATATCATATTCGTGTCCCAGAAACCCTGGTAGCGCTCTTCCATGATGCGTAATTCCTGATGCATACGCTCTCCCTGTTATTTGCTCATATCTCTTAAATTTTCCAGAAACCTGTCCAGGTGACTATGGAGGAAGTGGAGTTTTATGCTCATATTGCACCCCATATTTTTTAATTGTAGCAGAAGGTCTTCTAAAAGTTCAATATAATTTTCAGATTTTTTATTTCCGAGAAAATTCTGCATCACAGAGACGAAAGCTGTCTAAGACTGTAGATCTAACTCAGACATAGAATTTCTAAATTGAGTTATATCTTTCGAAGTTGTCTAATTTGGGGGCCATCAAAAATACCAGCTTTAATCTTTTCCATAGAAAGCTGAGGAAATTTTTGGCAAATGTAAGAACAAACTGTTTCATGATGCCCAGCTTTATGTGTAGTGGTGGAAGGATAATTTTGTCAGGAGCTACTAATCAATTCTGGACTATATTTTACTTTCCAGGCTCCATAGTTTCTCTCAAGGGCCAGTTTCTTCTTATCCAATGCTCATGTTTAGTTCTACGATCCCAAAGACATATAAAACAGGGAAACTTAGTGTAACCAATTTGTTGACCAAATAGTCAGTGTTCAAAATTTAAAGGCACTTCTTTTACCACTTTTCCATAATTTTAAATATTCCACACACGATTTACAAACACAGTTGGAAGCCCAAGACTTCTCATTTTTATCCAAGAGCAACATACTCAAAATAGGTATTTTTCACCAACTCTGATATACATTTCTACAATCGTTGAAACACATATTCCCCGCATATATAGCAAAAATGATCTGGATTGTTTAAACAACGTCTTCTTGAACTATTCATGACGCAAAAACTTCAGATACTAATTTTAACACAGTAAAATACGCCTGTTATTGATTAACGTTGCGTGTTATATACGCTTAAATGATAAGAATCCAAAACAAAGTAACTCGAGCTGCCCAAAAAATTTTGAGGGTAGATTTGACAAAAACAAGTCATAAGTGAACATTATCAATCACAAAATTCTCGGCAACAGACAAAAAGTTAAATTTTGTAAACTAGTGATTATCTATACACATAATAAAATCGTAGACTTGGCGTATCTGTACATTAAAGATTTTTGCAAAATAATAAATGGGGGATGTTAGGGATAAGTAATAGAACGTAAAAAAGCTATTTTTGAAATTTTTGTCTGTTTGTCTGTTTATCTGTTTGTCTGTATGTTGTTGCGCACATCACGCAAAAACTACTGAATGGATTGAAATGAAACTTGGCATGATTTAAGTTCATACTACGGAGTAACATATAGAATACTTTTTATCCCGAAATTCAGCACGGTTCCCTTGGGAGAGGGGATGAAAGTTAAAATGTGTCCTTAATAACGCTGTAATTTATTAACGCGTGGTCCGATTTCATTCATTCTTTTTTGTTAGAAAGGAGATACTTTAAAGATTACCGGCTAATCTCTGAAAGGCTATATTTGATGGGACTTTCACTGGCGGATGTTTACATTTTGATCTACCTAAATTAGGGAAACCTGTAATGCTGGAGTATCACTGTTGAATAAATAAATAAATAAAAAATAAATGGTATGAGCTCAAAGGAGCTTAGGAAAAACAAAATGATTCTTACGGGATTTTTGTAAACCAATATCCACGCGAACGAGGTCGCGAGTATCCGCTTGTAGTTAATAAAATACTTGTATAATTTACAGACAGAATATAAATATAAATCATTTTAATCAAAAAATTTAAAAATTTATAAAAAAATTATAGAATTAATTTTTAATACTGGTGTATTAGAAATTATTAATTACTAGATGATGCCCACGGCTTCGCCCGTGTGTATTTAGGTTTGTAAAAATCTCGTGGGAACTTTGATTTTCCAGAACAAAAAGTAGCCTATCTGTAGTAAATAGTAACCCGTCCACAAAACGGAAAAATTCCGTGGGATCCTTACGATTTCGGAATGCAATTCCTTACAGCATCAGGGTTGAGGACTTGGACATGTACCTACTCGAGGTCATTCAACCATAAAGTCTTTAATTGGTATTCCCAATATCAATTTAAATGACCGACAGTGCCTAAATCCCATTAGTTTTGGGGATCAGATCCCCTACAGCATCAGGATTGAGGAGTTGGAATCCAAATTTTTTGTAGGACAGTGTCGCAATGTTTCTCTATCGATTAAAAAAAAAATTACGCAAATCGGTTCAGAAATCTCGGAGATATCGGTGTACATATGTAGAAAAACACAACTCCTCCTTTTTTGAAAGTCGGTTAAAAAAGTAGCCTATGTTACTCCCTGGTTAATTCTCTACTTGTATGTGAAAGTCCCGTCAAAATCGGTTCAGCCGTTCCAAAGATTAGCCCGTTCAAACAGACAGACAGACAGACAGACAGACAGACAGACAGACAGACAGACAGACAAAAATTTTAAAAACGTGTGATTCGGTTATAGTATCGTTCAAATAACCATATGAGCTTAATATGAGGTAGTTATTTCGATATTACAGACAGACACTTCAATTTTATTTATTAGTATAGATTTAAAAACAGGGACTGAATAACCGGAATTTAATGGTAGTTTTATTTAGCGGTAATGGGCCTACCCTTTTAATAAAAGTACCGAATTGTTTAAATACCTATAATTTCGGTACCGCTTCATTTCGGTACCTCTTTATTTCTGTACCTTTATATTTCAGTTTACCGGTACCGAAATAAAATTTCGGTACCGAAATAAAATTTCGGTACCGCTATTTATATCGATATTTTTATCTAATAAGGCTTTACTTTGATGTGCCGTTGAATGAATCCCACCACTTCGGCATTCTATATTCTTTAATATTCTTATTTTTAGATTAAAATTAGCATTTGGAATTTCTTAAAATCCTTACGTTTTAACAAACACAGGAACCGACGGGAAGCGGGAGACGCGCGGCGCGCGGCACGTGGTCAAATTCTTCACCCCCGCGCGCGCACCTTTTCGTATTTTTTCGGTACCGAAATCGCAAAGCGGTTAAATAAAGGTATCTTTTATAAAGGTTGAGATTTCGGTACCTATTTTGTACCGGTATGATAACGGTGGTATGTACCGGTATGCTCTACCGCTTTCAGTCCCTGTTTAAAAATAACGACAGTAGGTAATATAGGTAGGAACTTTAATGACATAGTAAGCAGCATCATACTGAAGTTATATAAAAAGTCGAGCAATAAATGTTTTTTTTAACATCTGTCTCGATGCAGATTTTCTCGTTTAAAAACACGGCATCGTTTCGTTTGCAGAGCTTCAAGCTTTCAATAATATTCGATCCGATTTTGATGATTTGATCGGGATTAAGAGCGGCCAAAGTTTTAATCTCTTAAAACAGAGTTACGATATACTGAATTTTCCGTTACTAGGAAACTAGAGGCCAGTTCAGTAATGCATCTCTGGTCATCGCTGTTTTGGTTACTTTTGATTGCAAAACTGAAATTTAAAACTTGAAAAATGAACTTTTAAAATGATGAGAAAATGTATGACTAATCTTATTTTTTTTATTGGTATAGTTTTATATATAATGTTTGGTTTAATGGTTTAAAAATCATATAATAATATAATAAGGTATAAACCTTATATTATTATATGATTTATTTTAGTATTTTGATTTAGTTACAACTAACCTACCGAATATTATGAGTATATCAATATCCAAACTATTTGTAATATATTAAATTATTTTGATTTTCTTTTAGAACATTTGGTGGTCAATTGTTACAAAATCAAAAGTAACAGCTAAATTAAGCTTATTTTGACAAGAGCTGATGTAGGCTGTAGGTATTAAAGTACGAAGTTAATTCCATTAAAATTGTCTGACACGTACTGTGCTGTTTCTTTTTCAGCTTTGTAGAAATTGTTCAATTATAAAATTAAGAAAACAATTTCGTTATCCAAGAAAATATTTTCATGGAAATCCATGAATAGGTAAGATAGAATAAGTTGATATATTTTATAAACATGAACCTATTTTTTATTGTCTGAGCTACACAATACGAAATAAATAGAAACGATTTGCCAAAATAAATATGCATTTGTATGTATTCATATTATAATTGATACTCCTACGCGCTCTAATTACTGAACCGATTACTGTAGTAGTCAAGTTTTAGTTTCCCAGGATAGATTTGCGTCACATAAGAGCGGGGCCGCACTGAGAAAATTATTCGCGCGAATTTTATTCGCGCGGTTTAAATGCCGCATTTCAAATATATTTTTCATATCTCACATTCGATAAAGTGTCGTTGTTTGTCTAAACAGCGGGTGTAAAACACTACTTTCTAGCCCTAGGGTCGGAAAGTAATTCAAAAATAGAACGCAATTTGGCTCACAATCTCTAACCTACACACGCCTAATACTCACACACTATTTTCGAAGTGAAAACTTCTTTAGGCCCGCTGAGCGCTTTATTTTATTTTAATACTTAAATCACTGTAATTAAGTACATAAATAATAATTATTAGGGACCTTTCAGACAGACCGGCGCGGAGAGCGTCGGAGAGCATTTTTTTTTTTCACACAGACCGGCCGTTCAAATTTGCTCTGCTCTCCGCGCCGGTCTGTGTGAACGGACACGCGGATGCGCTCGGAGCCGAGCGTACGTTCTTGGGCCGGACGGCAGAGCATATTCGGCCTACGGTCGGCTGTGCGAGCATGAAAGAGCACGCGAACGGAGCCGGTCGGATGCTCGAGCGCGAAAGGGCACGGGCATGGAGCAGCCGACCGGCTCGACGAGTAGCCGACCGGCTGCTCTCATATATTTCACACAGAGCGTATTGGGAGCATGCTCGAGCATCCTCTTATCATAAAAGAGTTAACATGTAAAAATAAAGCCTATTTCAATGTCTTAAGATTCTATTTTAAATGCGATTAAAATTTGCTCTGCTCTCCGCGCCGGTCTGTCTGAAAGGTCCCTTAAAATAATAAATCATTATTAAGTATTTTCTTTTCTTAAAATAATTATTTAAATCTACTAATTAAATTAATAAAAACAATAATTTTGCAAACTATAGATACAATAAGAAAAAAACAGGAGTCCAGAGCATAAAAAAAATACGCGCCGTATTGCCGGCGCCAATAATTAAAAAAAAAAAAGCCTTGTGTGAATAAAATATAAGTATGGTTTTAATTTTGCAAAACAATAATTAACAATGATTTTATCAAGTGATTCTGAAATTTTAACGCCTAATTCGATAAAAATAGAGGTAAAAGCAATTTCAAAAGAAAAAATATATAAAAATTTTGTGAAGTGGTGGAATTTTACTATTAATTAAATTTATATAATTGTAAACTACTTTTTCAATAAATTTTTTGATCTAATATTCTGATCTTATTCTTTCTCATAATCAATAATATTAAAATTAGTTTCTATAGAGTCTGCCCAATGAAACCTGAAAATGAAAAATAGCGGCAAATTAAATAAGAAGTCTTGTATCCACGTATTAAAGGAGAAATAATAATAAGTATGTATTTAATTACTTCTTTTTATTTATTCCGATATAATTATAATAGGAACGCATATTATAGCAAAAATCTGTCAAATAGGTACGTTTCTAGTTAATCCGCGGACACGCGACTTCTGTATTTTGTGGTTAAAAAAGTCTATCCGCCATTTTGTTGTCACCATTAAAATGCCAATTGTCGTCATTAAATATTTTAATCAAAATTTATCACTTTTTTCGGTCTTTATTTACTTTCCTCTTGTTCGATATGAAAAGTAGTATGTTTAACTCGGGGAAGCCCTTTTACACCCTCAGACTATGTACGCCCTCGCGTTGCTCGGGCATACAACTACTTCGGGTGTAAAAGGGTCCCTCCCCGTCTCGTTAAACAATCTACTATTCCTCGCGAATTTTAAATCGCATGTGCGTGCAGCTTCATACATTCCCATATGTCACAGAATTTTGCGAAAAAATTCGCGCGGCCTAGGCCTAATGGTCGCTATAGCGTGTCAAATGACGTCACTGAAACTTTGTCTATTGCAAAATAGGAAAAACAATATTGTTCTAGGCCGTTAGGTACTTAATTATAAATGCAAGGGTAACTCTGTCTGTCCGTTTGTTACCTTTTCACGTCTAAGCCGCTGAATTTTGACAAAAGGCAAGGAGATAGCTTGCATCCTGAGGAGGAATGTAGGGTCAAGGGTGCTTTTTATCTCTGAAAATCAAAGAGGGGCACGAGATTTTTAAAAACGTAAATCCCCGTGGACGAAGTCGCCGCCATAGAGTTAGTAATAAATAAATTGATTGATTGAATTGAACTACTAACTAAATTAGATACCTACTTTTAGTAAAGCCTTCTCAGTACACAGCAAAAATCGAACATATTTTTAATGACAATCCAAGATGTAGTGTAGTTGAACCATTAAGAATGTTTAATACATATTTCTAAGAGCCGGGATGTACAAGGATCTTTACAATGATGTTTACTTACTATTCTGTCGCATTTTCCTTTTACACAAAATTATTCACCCTCGAAAATGATGTTCTAACATAAAACTAGATAGTAATATACCATACGAATGCATGGAAATATAAGAACGCAAGCCGCAAGGGTTTTCCAGCTCCGTCCCATCTCATCAATAACAATAATCTGCACCGAGCTTTAAGTTAAGCCGATACAACTTTTTATTTGACAGGGAATTAAAAAAGTCAATAACGCGCCGCGCTCCAGCGGCGTCAAATCTTGTAACTACTTCTTCGGGATGAAGATAAAGTAGTTTCAACTGTTGCACGTAGATGGCGTTACAAGTATAAATAAACATGGAAAGCGTAAGATAATATTGATACCAGAAATTTCAATTGTCGTAAAGGACATGGCTTTACGACAATTGAAATTTCTGGTATCGATGTATTATAGAACTAAGATCATCGGACGGTAAAATTATTCAATTAAAGTAGCTATCAAATCCACGTACACCGACATATTGGGTACATAAACACGTATAAAAAAACCGGCCAAGTGCGTGGCGGGCCACGCGCAGTGTAGGGTTCCGTAGTCACAATTCTCGAAAAACAGATATAACTCCTTAACCTGTGAACCCTACTTAGCTATGATAGTTTTCCTTTAAAATTGATTATAATATAATAATATACTGCTGCTGTGGATTTATAAAAATTAGCACTTTAAAACATCATATTTTACACACAGGGTCTAGAAATCGAAAAATGATGTTCCCACACCCACAGTTTTTTTAAAAGACCTATTCAACGATATCCCACACTATGGGGTAGACGAGAAAAAAATTATTCATTCCCACTTTACATGTAGGGAAGCTACTCTAAAAAAAATATTTATCAAAATTTTATTTCACCACTTTGTTGGCGTGATTAATATTTATACCCATGCCAAATTACAGATTTCTAGCACTAATAGTCTCTGAGATTAACCGAGGACGGACGGACAGACAGACAGACGGACGGACATGGCGAAACTATAAGGGTTCCTGTTTACTACGGAACCCTAAAAACCATGCCAGGTATCTATTATACATCAAACTATTTATTCTAAGCTATTATTTAAGACTATAATAGTAGTTTATGAAACGGTTGCATAATAGAGGTTATTAAAACACGAGTGTTAGTTTAAAAAACGAGCCGCAGGCGAGTTTTTTAATAGTATTACACGAGTGTTTTAATAACTAATTATGTAGAGTTTCATACACTACTTTATCTAAGCTCATCAATAGGTATCTTACGTATAAAAGAAAAGACTAAGAAATTAACAAAATTATTTATTATAATAAGTATTCATGTTTTGGATATTGCAATTTATAAATGTACTCAATTCTTCAGGGGAGAACGTTTTTGCATTTTTTCCCTTAAAGCCCTGCGATTTTCTTTTTAAAACAGCAATCAGTCTTGTGTATTTAATAATATCGATTTGGTTGTAGATACTCAATATACTTTTGAGCATTGAGTATTTAGCCCATAAGGACAAAGACTTAAATTTATTTGATAATTCTTGGAAATATGCTAGCATTACATTTTCTGAAAATGAAGTGGTTTTTTTCAAAATTTTCCAACTCATAAAATCTTGGTAACATTTATCGTAAATTTTCTTTGATTTTGCTGGCAAAAGATTATTTGTCATTCCCGATGCTATTTCCAGAATGTCTGGTGGAGTTAAATTCTCTTCAGTATCACTGCTAGACATTTTTCCGCGCAACAAAAATCACTTGCAAAATTTTGAGTTACAAAAACTGAATAGTAAATAAATAATAAATTAAAAATTTAAATAATAGGCGCCAAAATTCAATTGTCAATTTCGAATGTGCGGTGCGTGCAGTGCGTCTATGGTCAATTATGGTAGCACTACACTCTGTCCTCTGGCCGCATCTTGCTACCGCCACACTTTCGCAGTAGTAGTAATAGGGTAACTTTGATAGCGGGATAATCATTGTAAGTAACAAAATTAAACTAACTAACTATTGTAAACTAACTATTGTACCTATTTCTTTTAAAATGTTTCTTTTGTTTAATTTATGTTTTTTTGGTGTACAATAAAGTATTAAATGATAATAATAATAATAAACACCCGGCATGGCTCAAAAATACCAGAACCCAGTGCCTGTACTATAATGTAGAAAAAATTATTTTTTAACATTGTTTTGCAATAATTTCCTAACAAAGTAGTGTTATAATGAACTTTTTTATTTTTTTTTTAAATATTATAGATGTATGTGAATAAAGTAGTCCAATATATGACACATTTTGATTTCATATTCGGAATTTTATGATATGAGAGTAGATAAAGATTATTATCATTTTAGAATTAATATTCTATTAAAGATCTGAAGTTTTCACAGAGACGACTGTACGTAAGCATATTTTTATTTTATTTTGCTTGCCGTATGAGTAAGTATAGGTATTATTATAAAAATATTCTGTAGAAAAAATGACGAAAAAGTTTATTTATATCTCAAGTAGTTTAGGAACAAAACTTACGACCAAGTTATCCCTTAGTGGAGTTCAAAGAATGTCCACACAAAGGAAATAAATTTTTCGTATATTTTGGACTTATTTCCATAAGCAATTCGAATTTAAAAGTTTCAGGCACTCTTCTGATTATTTGAAATGGGAATTTTACGCAAAGTAATTGTAAGTTATTTTTATCTTTAGATAGAGATGTATTTTTAAATGTTATATACTCGCCCGTGATGTTTGGCAAAGATCATATTATTTTGAGCAAGTAGACAATTTTAACTCTAAACTACCTACTATAATATAGCATCCTATAGGATGCTATATTGTAGTGGTTCTCTGAATATTGCTATAATATCCTTTTCAATATCCATCATTCTTTACGCGAAGTTGTAGAGTAGAGTAGACCTAATAAAGGAGCTGGTCGATAGGATAAACCATAGGAAGAGAATTATTTATTGCATATCACAAATTCACACGCATTCACACGCATACGATAATCATGGGATCGTGGGGTACGTTTCAGATATTTATCAAGATTGGCGCATTGTAATATAGAATAACTACCTAGTCGCAAAACAATAAACTTAAACGCAGCAAAAAGCAAGAATAAATTAAATTTAGTTGGGCTTAACGGTACAGTAAAGTCTACAAGTAACCATCAAGAATATATTACCCATACCACTGATACCATCTCGGCTACTGCTGTAAACCACAGTCCGTGTTGCGGTAATCCTGATTTACCAAATAGAGCAGCTTAAGGTGGAAAACGGACTTGCATTTTACTCGAAGTAAGGTCTAGCAAAGTCTGAGTTTCTCTTTGATTAAGCTGTGAGGTATCTTTCTCTTTCAGTTCCTTTATTGTTTTGGCAAGTCTAGACTGTTTTAGGTAAGTTGTTTTGCCTTGCATTAACAACTGCATGCATGAGTCTCGACTATTTTGAGATAATGGTCTTTTTTCGATTGTATCAAAGATTGATTTTACATAAAATATATTCGCATGCATTATGATGAACATGAAGGATAGATCACTCCCTTGAGAGGTCCTCTACCTGCATGTGAATTTTAATGGGGTTTAATACCGTACAAATAATCTTATGGGCTGAAGAAAAGGCAGGTTCAAAATCGAAGACAAATTGTATACTTGTATGCTTTTTGTTACTTAGAATCTAAGTCTTAGATAATAGATGTACTAAGCTAGTATCAGTGTTTCCGAAAAACAAATGCTATACATTTCTGTTAAGTTTAGATTTGTATTGTCTAAGTTTTATCTGTTAGTTAATTTCACATTCAGTGTTTGATACAAAGTAGCTACGAGAAGGTGGTATTAAGCTCGTTACGCTTCCAGGCAAACCTTAAATGAGTAATTAGTAGCATGTGTGGCTCAGGCTCTGCCATCAGTAACGCGCCGCCTGCCCCGGACTGCGCCCACCCATACTATAATAAACCCACGCGAAATTATCTTTTGAAACAATTACCCATGCGGCATTTATTTTCAGACAAAATTCTCTCAATGAATTTTAGTAACGACCGTTTATTCAGTGGTGCGCTGTGGCCCTGTAAGCCAAAAGTTCTCAGTAAGATTTTTGGTTGAGACAGGGGCATACCTAATTATTAAAATACTAGCTGATGCCTGTGACTTCGTCCGCGTGGATATAGGTTTTTTTAAGAATCCCGTGGGAACTCTTTGATTTTCCGGGATAAAAAGTAGCCTATGTATTAATCCAGGGTACAATCTATCTTCATTCCAAATTTCAGCCAAATCCATCCAGTAGTTTTTGCGTGATTGAGTAACAAACATCCAAACATACAATATCTCAAAAACAGTGGCTCTTAAGAAAAAAGTATTCAGACATTTTTTATAGATAACTAGAAAGTGAGTTTCGGTTTCAATCCCCAAATCCCGAGGGAATCATGGATTTCCGGTTCCCGTTCCCGCTCCCTTTTCCAACCTTTATACCTACTTTCAAGAAAGTTTGCTATAGTAATCTACCTATAGCTGTAGCTATAGATTTCGGTTTTTTCAAAATCCCGTGGGAACTGTGGATTTAAGTCAGATCATAATATATCTCCATTCAAAATTTCAGCCAAATCGGTTCAGTAGTTGCGGCGTGATTGAGTAACAAACATCCAAACATCCACACTTTCACATTTATAATATTAGTAGGATTATCTGATCTACAATTTTCTCTTCTTCTTCAAATCTGGACTAATTTTATGATAAAACTTACGGTTTTGCTGAAAATCGTGAAAACCCCTTTGACCCCGACTAATTTTTTTCCAGGTCGGATTGATGAGGACTTTTTACATTTCATTTACAATAGTGTTCCGAACAATCCTACCAATTTTCAGCCAATCTATACTAATAAATAAAATTGAAGTGTCTGTCTGTAATTTCGAAATAACTACCTCATATTAAGCTCATACGGTTATTTGAACTGTACCATAACCGAATCACACGTTTTTAAAATTTTAGTCTGTCTGTCTGTCTGTCTGTCTGTCTGTCTGTCTGTCTGTTTGAACGGGCTAATCTTCGGAACGGCTGAACCGATTTTGACGGGACTTTCACATACAAGTAGAGAATTATCCAGGGAGTAACATAGGTTACTTTTTTAACCGACTTTCAAAAAAGGAGGATTTGTGTTTTTCTACCTATGTACACCGATATCTCCAAGATTTCTGAACCGATTTTAGTAATTCTTTTTTTAATCGATAGAAAACCTTTTCAACCCTGTTCTATAAAAAATTTGGATTCCAACTCCTCAATCCTGATGCTGTCGAGGACCTGATCCCCAAAACTAATGGGATTTAGAAACTTTCGGTTATTTAAATTGATATTGCGGTACCAATTAAAGACTTTATCGTTGAATGAACTCGAGTAGGTACATATCCAACTCCTCAACCCTGATGCTGTAAGGAATTGCATTCCGAAATCGTGGGGATCCCACGGGATTTTTCCGTTTTGGGGACGGGTTACTTAACAAATAAGCTACTTTTTGTTCTGGAAAATCAAAAGTTCCCACGGGATTTTTAAAAACCTAAATCCACACGGGCGAAGCCGTGGGCATCATCTAGTAGTGAATAAACTGTGTGTGCTCAGGAGAAATTTTTTTCCTTGTGTCGAATCGATGAGGACTTTCACATGTCATTTATAATAGTGTTTTGAACAATCCTACCAATTTTCAGCCAAATGTGAATTATTGTAACCTCACCCCTATTTTTTGGTCTAATTTGACCGGGCCGTAAGTATATTTAGGTATGTATGTATTGCTAAAATATTTTCTGTGAATTTGTCAGTTAAAAAGATTTTATATATTTTAACAAGTTTATCCTTCTGAGAATATAAACATAAGCCCGACTTTAGAAAAAATTAGAATAGAGGTAAGCTCGCCAGATTTCAGCCTCCATTCAGAAGCTTAAGTAGAATGCGATGCGATTCGCTCGGAGATGTAATAAAACCATGTTTGGATAAACAGGGTTTACTTCAAAAAATTTAAGCTAAAAACGTTACCTATTTTTTTCTTATAATTTAGTCAAATAATTTGGTCAAATTGAAGTGATTACAGAGTCAAGATCTCACAAGAGTGCTCCGGTGTCGGAGTGAAACGTGCGTTAGAGTGTGACGCGAGTTTTGGAGGATCTGTGTGGTCTTGTGTAGTGGCGATGGTGTATGGCTTGCTTTTCTTGCAGACAGACTATTATCATACACTAGCGGTCCGCCCCGGCTTCGCCCGTGGTACATAATACATAGCCTATAGCACTCAGGGATCACTTACATATCCAATGGTGAAATAATTTTCGCGCGTTCAAACAAACAAACTTTTCCGCTTTATTATATTAGTATAGATAATATTCTTTAAAAACTTACGGACCTAGTTTTTCACTATATCCTACAACATTTCCAAAAATTATGAAAATTGGACAATATTTACGGGGAGAAAAACGTAATGTCATTGATTTAGTTGTGAGCACTTACCCTAGTTACCATAGCTAGTTACTGTGCGATTTTGAATGTTTATTGTTGTTACTTACCGACGACTTTTGATAAATTAACAAAAATATTATTTTGCAAATTGAATAATGGAATAATCTTATCAAATTAGTGTATTGTCATCGGTCCTCTATAAATCTACAAAGTTTGAATGAAATCTGACCGTTTTAAGTGGGTCAAAATTGCGCCCAAAGAAGTCAGTTACAAACATACAAGTGAAGCTAATATAAAGCGTGTAAAAATGTGCCAATTTGAAGTTACTGGGAACAAAATTTGATGTATTCTAATACAGTTTATCGCAATCCACATCAGTTCCAGATACCTTCACCCTCACTTTTCTTAATGATCAGCGTCAAAATGGCAATAATCAAATCGCTTCAGTCAATAGACAGTCCAGCGTAATTGTATTAATAGAGGTCACTAGGTTTAATGGATTATAGCGAAATAAGCATGATGTTCTCTATTAATATTCTAAGTATTCAATTTTTAACCGCCGACGCAAAAACGACGGTGTGTTATAAGTTTGACGTGTCGGTGTGTGTGCGAGTGTGTCTGTCTGTTCCCCTGTAGCGCTCAAACGGGTGGAGCGCTTTGAATGCGGTTTTTTTGTTTGAAAGGTGTATTAGTCGAGAGTGTTGTTAGCTATGTTTAATTAAAATCGATCCAAGATGGCCGCCACTACAAAATGGCAGATTACATATATTTTTTCACAACTCCCTTAATATGGATGTCAAATGGAAGGGCTTGACTAGTAGAATATCACTATTGCAAATCCAAGATGGCCGCCGCCAAAAAATAGCGAATGTCGGGGTTTCTTTAAATTTTTAATTTACACTTTATCGAAGTTAGTCAACCTCAACTAATTTTAAGGACGAGCTAATATCTAGCTAAAAATGTTTAGTCCTACCTCAGATTAAGTATCAAGCTCTCTTTGCTAGGCAGCTAGCGACGCTGTCACCGGGTTAGAAATGTTTGTAGAACTATTAGTCCAGTAACTTTAGGATTTGCTAGTATGGGGTACCTTGCTCCCGTTGTACCAACTTAGGGGTAGTTTTTCCAAAATTCCTTTAACACGTAATTCTTAATTTTTAACCGAAAATCTAAATCCCAATTTTCATAGATATAACTTGATAAATGACGAAAACGTGACGGGGTCGCATTTAAACTTTCATCCCCTACTTAACCCACTTGCGGATAGAAATTTCAATAATCCTGAAATTCGTATTTTTTATTTTTTATGGAAAGCCCAAATACCAATTTTCATGGATGTAACTTGAAAAATGACAGACTTTCATACAAACTGTCATCCCCTATTTAACCCCCTTAGTGGTGGAATTTCCAATAATCCTTTCCTAGTGTACGCTTATATCATAAAAGGAAGCTACTGTGAAAATTTCAAGTTTCTAGCTTCAAGAAGCTTGTCCTGACTGACTGATCATCAACGCACAACCTAAACAACTGAAAGCTACGAACTTGAAATTTTCACGGTAGCTTCCTTTTATGATTTAAGCGCACATTAAGAAAGGATATTTGGAAATTATACCCCTAAAGGGGTTAAATAAGGGACGAAAGTTTGTATGAAAGTCTGTCATTTATCAAGTTACATCCATGAAAATTGGTATTTGAGCTTTCGATAAAAAATAAAAAATATGAATTTCAGGATTTTTGAAAATTCTATCCGCAAGTGGGTTAAGTAGGGGATGAAAGTTTAAATGAGACCCCGTCACGTTTTCGTCATTTATCGAGTTATATCCACGAAAATTGGTATTTAGGTTTTCAGTTAAAAATTAAAAATTACATGTCGAAGGAATTTTGGAAAAACTACCCCTAAGTTGGTACAACGGGAGATGGAAGTTTGTATGAGATTAAGAATTCACGCAAGTGAAGTCGCGAGCATCTCAGTAAGTAATGTACCTACAGAGCTGGTTCTGGTCTTAAATTGTAGCAATTTTATTCTACTTTAAAAACGCCCTGAAAAGGTGGTGTCAAGAACTAGTCCTTTTGGGTTATAATCGCCAAAATCTGAAAAAAAACCCAAATTTTCGCGGTTTTTTTCGATTTTTGACAAAGTTGCGTTCGTCGCTCGAGGTCACAAACTTGGATTAATCATTGGGCCAACATCATAAACAAGTCTGCAAAAAATCAGAACTACCCGATTTAACGCAAGGTCAGATTACTAAAGTTACTGGACTATATACTCTACACCTCCTTATAGGTCTTATGTGGCGAAATGTCACTTTTGATTCAGATTTTTTTCTCGAAGTTATAAGTTTGAAAATATAAATGTGTAAAATTAAAAGCTTATTATGATTTGTTTTTCGTCCTATCCATGTTCTCAAAAATATTTTAATACTAGTACTGCTTGTTAATATATATATAGCTGCTCGTGCTGATTCATTGACTGACTCACTGATTGATCACCCCTCCTGTAAAATTTTGTATGAAAATTTTTTTTTTCACTAATGGTTTCGTATAGAGGACAAAAATTCATTCGGAACAAAAATATGGAGAGAGCTGATGATTGAGGATTTCAGAGACGAGCGAATGGCACGCTTAAGGTATTGAAGATAGGTGGGGGGTGCTCGAGCAAATGTCACTCAAAACGTCATCCAATTGGCAGGGAGCTGAAAAAAAATTCAAAATGGCGTAAAAAAGATGGCCGCCATACAAATTTCGTCGGTGTCTATCTCGGTGGGTATAAAAGATGGAAGAGTGGTTTCTTCGCGAAAGATGATCAAAATCGGAAGGTCTACTTGATGAATAGAAAAAAATTCAAAATGGCGGAATTTATTTTTTCATAGAAAATGAATGGCGAATATTGAAGAGACTGCAAGTTTTGAACTATGCACGGCTTTGATGCGGTTCTTTGGAGAACTTTCAAAGAAAAATATGGGAAGACATGACGATTGAGGGTTTGGAAGATGGTTGAGGATCCCGGGCAGGGTATTGTAGATAGGCGGGAGGTGCTCAAACAAAAATTACTCAAAAACTCATCCAATTGGCACTGAGCTAAAAAAAACCCAAAATGGCGGATTCAAGATGGCGGCTATACAAATTTCGTCGGTGTCTATCTCACCAAGTATAAAAGACGGAAGAGTGGTTTCTTAGAAAAAGATTATCAAGACCTGAAGGTATACTTGACGAACAGAAAAAAGATCAAGATGGCGGAATTTATTTTTTCACACAAAATATAATTATGGCGAATATTGAAGAGACTATAAGTTGGGAAACTATACAAGACTTTGATACGGTTCCTTTTCAAAATTTGTTTTTATGGAAGAACTCTCCTTCTGGCAAATGATTCGGAGAAAAAAATTTGGAGAGTGATGATGATCGAGGGTTTGGAAGATGGATGAGGAGCACGGCCAGGGTTAAAGATGCTGAAAATGATAGAAGAAGGTGGAGGCTGCTAAAACAAAAATAATACTGAAATCCCCGCGGTCCGCTTTAGCGGGCCGCGCAGCCAAGCGCCCTACTAGTTTTATTTATATACTTACTAGTTGATGCCCGCGACTTCGTCAGCGTGGATTTAGATTTCTTAAGAATTCTTTGGGAACTATGATTTTCCGAGATGAAAATTAGCCTATGTCCTTCTCCAAGGTCTAGTTTATTCTGTACCAAATTTTGTCAAAATCTGTTCAGCGATTTAGGTGTGAAAGCGTAACAAACGAATAAACTCACTTTGGCATTGATAGATATTAGTTAACTAGATGATGCCCACGGCTTCGCCCGTGTGGTTTGTAAAAATCTCGTGGGAACTTTGATTTTCCAGAACAAAAAGTAGCCTATCTGTAGTAAGCAGTAACCCGTCCACAAAACGGAAAAATTCCGTGGGATCCTTACGGTTTCGGAATGCAATTCCTTACAGCATCAGGGTTGAGGAGTTGGACATGTACCTACTCGAGGTCATTCAACAATAAAGTCTTTAATTGGTATCCCCAATATCAATTTAAATAACCGACAGTGCCTAAATCCCATTAGTGTTGGGGATCAGATCCCCTACAGCATCAGGATTGAGGAGTTAGAATCCAAATTTTTTGTAGGACAGTGTCGCAATGTTTCTCTATCGATTAAAAAAAAAATTACGCAAATCGGTTCAGAAATCTCGGAGATATCGGTGTACATAGGTAGAAAAACACAACTCCTCCTTTTTTGAAAGTCGGTTAAAAAAGTAGCCTATGTTACTCCTTGGTTAATTCTCTACTTGTATGTGAAAGTCCCGTCAAAATCGGTTCAGCCGTTCCAAAGATTAGCCCGTTCAAACAGACAGACAGACAGACAGACAGACAGACAGACAAAAATTTTAAAAACGTGTGATTCGGTTATAGTATCGTTCAAATAACCATATGAGCTTAATATGTGGTAGTTATTTCGATATTACAGACAGACACTTCAATTTTATTTATTAGTATAGATTTAGGATATACCTACACAATATAGTCAACAATAATATTCTAAAACATATAGGAATCTATATTAGTTTCCGTAATAATTAATCTCATGTCGCTTAAACTAGATACATAGGCACTCGTGTTCAGTACACGTAACTTAACTAACCATAAATTATTATGTCAAGTCAAAGGAAGTCTGCGACGGGGTTAAATTATACTGGTGCTAAGCAGATTTCGCATCTAAGACGTGTTCCCGCTCGCAAGGTGCGTTTAAGATGTGCATTATCAAAGACGTGCACACGTCGAGTTTTGCATACACAAAGATCGAGGTTCGCTGCACAAAGAAGACGTGTTGATGAATTGAAATAGAAATAAAAGAGGAGAGTATTTTATGTTGGAAATAATCCCGAAAGCGGCCGACACAATTCCTCATTTCATTCACGTTCCCTTGCGATGAAACTTTTTCTCTGCAATTTTTCTGTGGAGGACGGGGTGTTATCAGGTGGGGCTCTTTGCCAGTCGCCGCACGTAGCGCCTCCGAGCCCCGCGCCGCTCGCTGCCCGCCCGCTGAATACAAACTTCATTAGCCGTTTGATAATTAGCCCGTTAAACGCCCCTCACTCACCCGACTGCGATCTTCTAAGCCAAAGCCACTCCACACATACATAACTAAGCTACGAGATAAACCCAATCAATTTTAGAAAACGGCTCCGAAACAATCTCCGAGTCGTAAGGCTAGGAATCTTTATAACTCAATTGTCTGTCGCAAACTAAGGCGATAACTAATTTATTTCAAATTTTACTACGTATAAAGTATAGCAATATAAAAATAGTATACCTAACGTAATAAGAAATAAAATCTGTATTGAGTAAGTAATTTATATGATGTAGTGAAAGTTGTAACGAGCGAGTAACCGTGAAACCTCGGCTTTGCACAACGGATTGCATCTTTTCGATCATAATATAAGATATATAAAATACCGGCCAAATGCAAGTCGGGAGTACATAATTATGAACAACATAATAATATTTTGGGTATAAGAAATATTTAATTTCCTAACTACACATCGCAACAAACCGTGAAAGAAAAACCCAAAAAATGATCGTTTGTTTTGGTCACAGCTTACAAACTACTTTATGAATCGTTGTTTTCAGTATTTTTTGTTTAAATAGAGCATAGTACATAATATACCGAAATATCATATTCCTAACTAGTTTAGTTTTTGAGATAGCCCCGTCACAAAAATGGTCTAAAACTGACAACTTTGATGGCCCCCCATTTCCTACCAAAGAGCGAGGCCCGACTCGCACTTGGCTGATTTTTCAAGTTATTTCCATGAAAATTCGTAAGTAATTAGAGTTTAAATTTGAATGAAGGCTTTTAAATAAAGAATGTGAAGAATGTTAAAGAAAGAATTTGAGTGTTTCAAGATTTTTATAAATTCCACCTCCAAGTAGATTTTAATCTAATCTAAATATATATAAAAGGAAAAGCTGACTGACTGTCTGACTGATCTATCAACGCACAGCTCTAACCACTGAACGGATCAAGCTGAAATTTGTCATACAGATAGCTATTTTAACGTAGACATCCGCTAAGAAAGGATTTTTGAAAGCTCTTACAGCGGGAAAACATAATCTCATAGGAAATCATAAATTGTACACGGACGATGTCGCAGGCAACCGCTAGTACATATATATACGTCATTTAACGTCGAAAGAATGTTTCTTGAATCAGGATATGTCAGGCTTGTGTCGTACATTGATTTTTATTATTGAAGATTATAGATTACTTTTTGTAATGGAGCACCGCGGCGTCATGCAAAGGTATGGGTAATTACGAGTATGTATTTTAGCGTACTTTATTTTACCTGTACAGAAAGCCCCTTGTTTGTTCGAGATTTAATTGGATAAACAGTATTGGGGCCCATTGTTGATTTTGCTACACAATTATGATTGCCAAATAAATAGTTTTACATACGATTGTATAAGTACATACATAACAACGGTAACAATGCCATTTAGTTGCTACTTTGTCCGAGAAGTAATAGTCCAGTCATTTTAGCTTAAATTAGGTAAGAATCTCGGAATTCAAGATACCCAGCTGTAAGTCTGTAAATACTTGTATATTGACACCCTAAAAGTTTTCTCAAAACCTACATATGGTAGGGTATACGCAACTATTAAATTTCAAGGTCAAAGGTCACAAAAATCGGTTTTTTGCGCTTTTTTTGTAAATATCTCATTACCTACGGGTTTTTTGCTATTTGTATTTATAATCAATATTGTAGAATACAAAATTCTCTACAAATTTTGTTTAAAAAAATTCATACGGTGAACCGTTCTCGAGATAGAGGGCGGAGAGCGCGCGGTCACAGCATCACTTCAGGTCAACCGGTGCCTCCGGTCGAAAACTTGGTTGGGCAATGCAAAACGATTTTCTGGAGCCTATCATGACAATTTTACCACCTGCTCCAGAAGATTTGCTAAATACAATTTTCTGCAACTGCAAGAGTGGTTGTGGTTCGCGATGCGGATGCAGGAAAGCGGGCTTGCAATGCTCTTTAGCTTGTGGCCAATGTAATGGGCAAGCTTGTCTCAATGCTCTACCATATCAGAGCGATATTAACGAAGATTGAACCTTTGACCCCGAAATCATGGAAGAACTTGAGACAAATGTCGTTGAAGACGATAATGAAGACCAGTTTGAAATTTACCAGCAGCCGGAAGACGACGATGAAGAGGAAGAAGATGATTAAAATTATAAATTGTAGTTTTTGTACCCTTTATTCCATTTTTTTACTTTTAATAAAATAAATAAATGTATTGAATGATATTTTTTAATAAAAAGATTAATTCATAATTTATTTGTTTTTTTTTCATCATGTAAGAAGTTATTAATATTAATTAGGTTAAAATTAAAATATAATTCCTATATTTTCATTAACAATTCTGCAATTACATGGGCAGGTAAATGTTGTTAAATAAATTAATCTACATATATAAAACAAAGTCGTGTTAGTTCAAACACTTATATAACTCGAGAACGGCTGGAGCAATTTTCATGGTTATTGATTTTTTGTATTTGTCACCATCCCGAATAGCAGAATAACCATTAAAAACATGGAAAATTTACGAAAAAATAAAATAAAAGAAAAAACATTTTCCCATACAAAATGTTCACGGTTTTCGTAACTGTCAAACATCCCGTCGCATCAATACGGTAAACTCTCTCTCCCGTACCTATATAATTATTCTTCCGTACGTGTGTTTGTCACCTTCAACTCCTGCTAAACGGCTGGATCGATTTGGATTAAATTGTGTATATATTTCAAACCTTGATGGTTTGAAAACACAATTGCCGGGTAGGTACAGGTAACCTAGGTACGGGTCTCGGTAGGTGGCGCTGATGTCACCGGGCAGGACGAAGTCTGCCGGATCCACTAGTACTGAATAAAAAGTGGATAGGTTAGGAAAAAAATTATAAAATATAATATTATAATAGTTAATAAAAATTGACAAATATTTATAATCATTGATTTATCGATAGTTCATCAACTATATATGGCGCGTTTTCGACCGAAGGCACCGGTTGACCTGAAGTGCGCTCTCCGCCCTGTATCTCGAAAACGGTTCACCGTATGAAAAAAATTTTAAACAAAATTTGTAGAGAATTTTGTATTCTACAATATGGATAAATACAAATACCAAAAAACCCATAGGAAATGAGATATTTACAAAAAAAGCGCAAAAAACCGATTTTTGTGACCTTTGACCTTGAAATTTAATAGTTGCGTACACCCTACCATATGTAGGTTTTGAGACAAGTTTTAGGGTGGCAATATACAAGTATTTACAGACTTACAGCTGGGTATCTCGAATTCCGAGGTGAACTTACTGTAATGACTGGACTATAAACTACGTCACATTGAAGCGCCCCCTTTTAGGGGTCACATTGGTAAATCGTTTTGTTTTGTTATAGTCAATTAAATAATTAAATTATGATAATTTCATTTATCTACACCAATGCTTTAAATCCTCTATAAAATATTCTGAAACACTTAGCTTTTTGCCAACATTAAAACATCCAATATATAAGTTTAACTGCTTTATCTGTCTGTCCATATATGTGCGTCAGTAGTAACAGTAGCGATTGGAGGCCCCTACAAAAGCAAAAGTGTAAAAAATCTAAGTGTCGGTATCTAATGCCGGCATCATTGCACTGACAATCCCTAAATAGGGGACATCGAAGCTCAACCATATAGCGTCGGGGTGATTTAAATTTTTAATTTACACTTGTTAAACCTAAAGCTCGCGAGGCAATGTTAAGTGTATTTTGCTCGACTCTTATAAAACTGATAATAATAGTGTTTTTTAACATTTCATTTAGGCAACTATAAATTATTTTAGAAACTCTACTTTGTCTGTATCAAGTTTTAAGAGGTCGAGCTTGTCTCGAGAGCGAATAATAAAAGTGACAATTTTAAAGTAACTTGGAAAAGGAAATGCGGAGACAAAAGAAGTGCGGAGTACAAATGCGGAAAATAACTGGGAGCGGGTGTCCACATTAGTTAAAAAAAGATTTGTTTATTGGATACTAGGATTCGCGGCGACTTCGTCCGCATTGAGTTTATGTACATTTCAATCTATCTGTTTACCCGTGGGATTACCCTCTTTCTATACTTCGACTTTTAATTGTATGCACTAATGTGAAGTTTCGTGGGTTGTCACTTTTTAACGAAAATAAAATAGGGATGGGGTACAGTTGATTGATTTGAATCATTCAATTATTTTATTCAAATTAAAGTTTATATTTTAAGTAATTATTATATTTTATGTACAAAGTGTACCTATATATAATATGTATATACAAGGTTAGTTTTACTTTACGCAAAACCTGAAAGTAGTTTGTTCAGAATCAGTAACAAAATCGAATCCAACCATTTTTATATAGTGTTATATTTTTGTCCAAAAATATTTTGAAATCCTACAAGCTGAGACACAATGGTTTACCGCGCATCAGCTGACGCTCGGCACACAGCGGCGGTCATTCAACTCGCGCCGATCGCAAGTCGCTGCGGCGACGGCTTGCGGTGACCATTTTTTTCGAGGACAACGACGCAACATAACAAGCTTATAACTTCGTTACTTTTCATTATATTTCTTTGAAATTTTGTATAAATATTGTTAATGTAAAAATATTTGACACGTGTTTCGGTTTTTGCGCAAAGTAAAACTAACGTTGTATATAAATACATATATTTTTAATATATAAAACAAAGTCTGGTTTGTTAGAACACTTATAACTCGAGAACGGCTGGACCGATTTTCATGGTTTTTGATTTGTTGTATTTGTCTCCGTCCCGAATAGCAGAATAACTATTAAAAATATTGGAAAATTGACGAAAAAATAAAAGAAAAACATTTTCCCATACAAAATGTTCATGGGTTTCGTAACTGTCAAACATTGAATGTTCATCCCTTCGATACGGAACTCTTTCACCCGTATGATGGGGTGACCATGATTCCGCATTAAAGACAAAAGTTGAAAAAAAATTATCAAAAATCAGATTAAGTTCATAATCATCATCTATTTTTTTATTCAACTACAAGTTAGCCCTTGACTGCAATCTCACCTGATGGTAAATGATGATGCAGTCGAATACGGAAGGGGGCAGACTTGAAAGAGGTATGCATACCCCTGATCGGTTTCTACACGGCATCCTACCGGAACACCGGAACGCTAAATCGCTTGGCAGCCGGCCGGCACAGCTTTGCCAGTAGGGTGCTAACCAGTCACGGCTAAAGCCTACCACCAGACTGGACCAAAAACAATTTAGAAATTATAAAATCCCAAATTGCCCCTGCAGGGAATCGAACTCGGAAACTCCCACTTATAAGACCTAAGCGCTCACCACTGCACCAGGAAGGTCAAAATCATCTAGAAAATTATAAGTAGATTCCAAAAATATGTAACTACTGTTCAATATATTTTTTTCTGAATAACTAGTAAGTATTCTTTTAAAAATATCATTTTTTTAAATAAAGGGGCAGCAGCATGTTAACTATGACAGATATCGTCCTTATTTACAACATAGTGTTATATTTGTATATATTTAAGTTATTCTTTTACTGCACTTTAACCCTTGTACATTAGTTTTTATTATATTTATTTTACTCCAAAAACAACCTAATAAGGCCAATGTGCCAAAGTGGCCGTTAAAATATGTAATTTTTTTATATTTTTACTCATCATATAGTGAAAGTTAAATTAAGTTGTTATCTCACACAATAAATATAAATTATTTATGATCTGGTTTTCAGTTCTATAGTCTTTACTCTTTAAAACGTATAGTTATGGACCCGTATTTAAAACGTATTGTGTTTTCTTAAGAAATACCTAGTTAACAAAAGCAAGCTTTTTTTTTAAAGATCACAGTTTAATCAATAAAATTACCTAAAATTATACAAAAAGTCTTTCACATTGTTAGTAAAATCACAAATTAACAAAAAAAAAAGTTTGCCACAAAAAGTCAAGACGACAAAATTAGTTGGCTTTTATACGTAGGAGCCATCCATTTACTTAGTAGATAAATAAAATTATGATGTTAATGAAAGAGTAACTTTGAACGAAACTTTTGAGAATGAAATTGAATGAATTGAACGTATCACATCACTATAGAAATGGGGTTGGCAACATTATTTTACGGAATGACATTAGGAAACGTCAGATTACTGCAGATAATTAAAAGTTGAACTATAGTTGCTAGTGTGTCTGCCTATCTGTGTGTGTGTCATCGTGCGCTCAATTGTTTCTAGAATGTTTTCTAAGAGCGAGGCCGCACTGCGAAATTTATTCGCGCGAATTTTTTCGCAAAATTCTGTGACATATGGGAATGTATGAAGCTGCCCGCACTCGCGATTAAAAATTCGTGAAAAAAATATATTAAAATTCGGAAAATAAACCGCGCGAATATATTTCGCAGTGCGGCCCCGGCCTAAATTGCGGACCAAAGAGTAGAATTCTCTTTCGCCTCGAATTTTTCTTAGTTGGGGTCTATATTACAGTGCATAAATGCAAAATCTCAAATTTATAGGGTCAGCAGTTTGAGCTGTACATTGATATGTCAGTCTGTTAGTTTCTTCTTCTTTTAATATATATATAGCTGCTCGTGCTGATTCATTGACTGACTCACTGATTGATCACCTCTCCTGTAAAATTTTGTATGAAAATATTTTTTTTTACTAATGGTTTCGTATAGAAGACAAAAATTCATTCGGAGGAAAAATATGGAGAGAGCTGATGATTGAGGATTTCAGAGACGAGCGAATGGCACGCTTAAGGTATTGAAGATAGGTGGGGGGTGCTCGAGCAAATGTCACTCTAAACGTCATCCAATTGGCAGTGAGTTGAAAAAAAATTCAAAATGGCGAAAAAAAGATGGCCGCCATACAAATTTCGTCGGTCTCCATCTCGGAGGATATAAAAGATGGAAGAGTGGTTTCTTAGCAAAATATGATTAGAATCCAAAGATCTACTCGATGAATAGAAAAAAAAATTCAAAATGGCGGAATTTATTTTTCCATAGAAAATGTATGGCGAATATTGAAGAGACTACAAGTTGTAAACTATGCAAGGCTTTGATGCGGTTCTTTGGGGATGTCTCAAAGAAAAATATGGAAAGACATGATGATTGAGGGTTCGGAAGATGGTTGAGGAGTCCGGGCAGGGTATCGCAGATAGGATGAGGTTTTGAGTAATTTTTGTTTGAGAACCTCCCATAATTGGCACTGAGCTGAAAAAAAAACAAAATGGCGGATTCAAGATGGCGGCTATACAAATTTCGTCGGTGTCTATCTCACCAAGTATAAAAGATGGAAGAGTGGTTTCTTGGCAAAAGATGATCAAGAACTAAAGATCTACAATTTGATGAGCAGAAAAAAATCAAGATGGCAGAATTTATTTTTTTCACACAAAATATATGGCGAATATTGAAGAGACTATAAGTTGGGAAACTATACAAGACTTTGATATGGTTCCTTTTCAAAATTTGTTTTTATGGAAGAACTCTCCTTCTGGCAAATGATTCGGAGAAAAAAATTTGGAGAGTGATGATGATCGAGGGTTTGGAAGATGGATGAGGAGCACGGCCAGGGTTAAAGATGCTGAAAATGATAGAAGAAGGTGGAGGCTGCTAAAACAAAAATAATACTGAAATCCCCGCGGTCCGCTTTAGCGGGCCGCGCAGCCAAGCGCCCTACTAGTCTATATATATAATAAAATCGTAGACTTGCCGACTTGCTGTACATTAAAGATTTTTGCAAAATAATAACTGGGGGATTTGGGTTAGGGATAACTGTAATAGAACGTAAAAAATCTATTTTTGAAATTTTTGTCTGTATGTCTGGATGTTTGTGCGCGCATCACGCAAAAACTTCTAAATGGATTTAAATGAAACTTGGCATGATTTAAGTTCATACTACGGAGTAACAGTATAGGATACATTTTATTCCAAAATTCAGCACGGTTCCCTTGGGACTTGGTAGAGGGGATTTAAATTAAAATGTGTACTTAGCTGTAATACATTAACCAGTAGTTCGATTTCATTCATTCTTTTTTGTTAGAAAGGCAATACTTTAAATATTATTTCGTAAATATTTCAAGGTCATCGGTTTTGTAGTTCAGAAATTGCAGCCATCACAACCATCAGTATTCCATATAACTTGGAAACCAGGTTGCACATGAACCTTTTAACGTCCGGATTATCATCTAGCGTACATTAAAATTTGTGTTTGTCTGTCTCCGAAATGCTGTCTGTGACCGATTTTGATGGGACTTTCATTGGGAAAACTTGATGACTTGAAGTGATGGGAAAGTTAAAAACCTAAATCCACGCGGAAAAGTCGCGGGCATTCTCTAGTTTATAAATAAAACTTGAATTGACTTAGGGATTGAATTTGGTGACTTGCTGAAGCAGGCAAATATTTCTTGACTTGTTTTGTCAAGAAGATATGTGTATATGCAAAAAAATCCAAGCCAGCACGAATTTTCCTGTAAATTTTTAATATTTCACATCGCCTATTTTAATAGATATATTAAATTTGGTAAAATAAGGGTATAATTTGTCTTTATATGCAGTGTTTTGAAGTTCGGTGCGAGTCGGGCCTCGCTCTTTTAGGGTTACGTACATAACTATGAACATCATAATATTTTCGGTGTAAGAAATATTTGATTTCCGAGATAGACATCGCAACAAACCGTGAAAGAAAAAACCCAATAAATGTTAGTTTGATTTGGTCACAGCTTACAAACTAATTTATGAATCGTTTTTTTCAGTATTTGTTGTTTAAAATACAGTATATGTACATACAGTACATACCTAATACATGGTCTAAAACTGACAACTTTGATGGCCCTCCATTTCCTTATTTTTTAAGCAAAAAATAAAAAATAAAACATTCGTACTTTACGCAATGAGCTCTAAAAATGATACTACAAGCTAGGGTAAGTATTTTTTTTTCGGCTCCTTTTTCATGTATGCGAGGCCCCCTGAAAAATAATTTAATTAAATTACTAATTCAATATTTGGTTTTGGTCAACGTTCTACACCAAATACTAAAATTTCAAGTTTGTAACTAATTTAGTCTACGAGCTAGAGACCTGTGACCGGCGGACAGACGGACAGACAGACGGACAGACAGACATACAGATAGACAGACAGACGGACAGACAGACAGACAACACAGTGATTAATAGGGCTTCGTTTTTACCCTTTGGGTACGGAGTTCTAAAGAGATTTGAAGGGCTTATAGATTAAAGAGAAAGAGAAAAAAGTCAGTGCAACTGGCTTCATTCAATGAATGCCTTTTTAGGGTTCCGTAGTAAACAAGGAACCCTTATAGTTTCGCCATGTCCGTCCGTCAGTTTGTCCCTCCTTCCTCGGTTAACCTCAGAGACTATTAGTGCTAGAAATCTGTAATTTGGCATGGGTATAAATACTAATCACGCCGACAAAGTGGTGAAATAAAATTTTGATAAATATTTTTTTTAGGGTAGCTCCCCTACATGTAAAGTGGGGATGAATATTTTTTTTCTCGTCTACCCCATAGTGTGGGGTATCGTTGAATAGGTCTTTTAAAAATACTGTGGGTGTGGGAACATCATTTTTCGATTTCTAGATCCGTTTGTAAAATATGATGTTTTAAAGTGCAAATTTTTATTAGAGTCAAGTGTCCCCCCCTTTATCAGCCAAATGGCAGTATATAGGAACTTGAAAAAATTCACAGCAGTAATATATATAATCAATTTTAAAGGAAAACTATCATGGCTAAGTAGGGTTCACAGGTTAAGGAGTTATATCTGATTGTGACTACGGAATCCTACACTGCACGTGGCCCGCCACGCACTTGGCCGGTTTTATTTGATTAAAAGCGGACACCCGCGACTTCGTTAGCGTGGATATTGGTTTTTAAAAATCCCGTGGGAATAATTTTGTTTTCCTAAGCTCCTTTGAGCTCATACCTTACTAAAAACTGTCAATAGTTCACTTGCGGATGTTTAGGTAGATCAAAATGTAAACATCTGCCAGTAAAAGTCCCATCAAAATCGATCCAGCCTTTCTGAGATTAGCTGGTATCTTTAAAGTATCTCCTTTCTAACAAAAAAAGAATGAATGAAATCGGAACACGCGTTAATGAATTACAACTAAGTACACATTTTAACTTTCATCCCCTCTCCCAAGGGAATTGTGCAGAATTTCGGGATAAAAAGTATCCTATGTGTTACTCCGTAATATGAACTTAAATCATACAAAGTTTCATTTCAATCCATTCAGTAGTTTTTGCGTGATGCACGCACAGACATACAGACAAACAGATAAACAGACAAAAATTTCAAAAATAGCTTTTTTAAGTTCTATTACTTATCCCTAACATCCCCCAGTTATTATTTTGCAAAAATCTTTAATGTACAGATACGGCAAGTCTACGATTTTATTATATGTATAAATATCTATCTATCTAGATAGAAGAAGATATGGACAGAAAGGTTGAGTGATAAAAATAAAGTAATAGTTCTTCTCATCATAAGATAAAATTGCATATTATAAAAGTTCATTTATGATTTGAAATTAATATAAAATTGAAATTCATTTAAATGCGAATGCTTATAAAAGCTTCCTTTTATAATGAAAAATTCTTAATAGTATTTATAAAGCTCTGAATAATAAATATTAACACATTCATTTTAAAACAGAAAACGTGTGCCCTCTTTAGACAAGTAAAAGTGGCGTGCAATGGCCCTTTAATCCGAAAGGGGGCTTGGCAGCATTACACTAGTGGACTTTTCGTATGTTACTGTTATATTTTACGAATATTAACATAATTTCTTCTCCATTTAAACTGAGTGAATGAGCAATATTTCAGTACAATGCATCATTTTTTAAATAGGCCCACGATTTTTTTTATATTTGTGACGTCGCCTCAAGGTAATTAAGTGCGTATAAGTATATGCTTTACCGACATAACATATTGTATTCATAATCTGTTAAAACTGGGTTAGAATATTACGTAGACCTTGGTCATACCGGGAGCGAAGCTATAAACAAAGAGATTTATTTTCATCCAAACATTGTTATGCGGAGGCCTCGGAGCTTTATGGATTTAAAACCGGATTGTCGTGTTTTTTTTTTTCTTTTAATCATAAATGGGATTTGCAATTAACAATAAAAGTGTATCGGACAGACAGGGGCGTGGAATCGCGGGCAGCGCGGCTGGTTATTTCGACGTAATTAAAACAAATAGCCCAGTCAATTTAGACGTATAAGGTTACAATAATTCACACTTGGCTGAAAATTAGTAGGATTCTTCAAAATACTATTATAAATGAAATGTGAAATGTCCTCATCGATCCGACACCGAAAAAAAAATTACTCGTGGTCAAAGGTTACAAAAACGGGTTATTCGCGATTTTCAGAAAAACGGTAAGTTTTGTCATAAAATTAGCCCAGACAAAAATTATAGATCAGATATATAAAAAAATGTCTGAAAAAGGTTTAAAAAATGTCTGAATACTTTTTTCCTAAGATCAAAAACGGTATTTTTGAGATATAACGATTCAAAAAGTTGAAAGAGTTGTAATCATCATAATATGTATAAGTAATAATATAAGTCAAATATCGTTCTATCGATAACTGGTTTAGATTTGATCAAGTTTGAGTAGGTAAGTAATAATAAATCGACAAAAATTTTTCTTCTCTTTTCTATGCGTAGTATTTTAACAAAGTAGCAATCCGCGTCTGTATGGGTATTCGCTTATAATTTCTAAGCTTCCGATGAGTTGTAACTTTTTAAATGCAGATTTCGCCTACATCATAAAGGGAAGCTACTGTGTAAACTACTAAATTTCAAGCTTCTAGCTGCAGGGTTAAGGCGTGCGTCAGTCTGTCAGTCAGTCAGTCAGTCAGTCAGTCAGGGAAAAGTATAGATATTAGATATGTGGGTACATAAACGTGCTCGGTAATGGCTATATCTATGGAAACAAAATGATAAATGTTAAAATGGAATTGTCCATAAAATGGTTCGCGAGTGCGGCGTGTTGAGCCTTTATCCTAAAAGGTACAATCATTTATTCAGTTTATGGCACCACCGCCCATTTCTGGAGAATTTTGATCTTATATTTACGTAGAAGCGCAATATAGTTAACAATTTCCTTTTCCGCAATGTTACTGGGCCGGTCCAATTAAATTGTTAACAATTCTTAAAAATAGCTATAAGTACGGCATTTATTTAGTCAAATAATATCGTAAACTAATAGCTAGCAGTGTATAATGATAATAATATAAATAATAAAATAAATACAGTTTAAAACAAACAACCCTACAGTCTACTAATAAGCTGAGGTACCTGCTTAATATTTTTAATTAATTAAGTATCCAATTTTAACTCATGACATGGCGTAGACGTTGGGTATTCTGAGAAAACATCGAGCGCGAGTATCGTAGCGTGGCAACGTCAACAGAGTCACTTTTTGCGTAGAGGCAATAGTAACGGCAAAGGCAACGGCACTTCTAGGGTTACCAGATATGAAGATTTTGTCGAATATTTTGTTCATTTTTGTGCAATTTTTCATTTGGGGATTTTACCTTATTTTTGACTAGGCGAATATGAAGTAAAAAATTCGTTAAGCCGTTAAGGCTGATAAATATCGGTAAATAATTTGACTCTACAGTGAATTGGCTAAATTTTTGGCTATTTACATTTTTTGTGTAAAATCCCGAATTCGGAATGAAATATCAGCCATTAGGGGAAAACGTACTGGTAACCCTGGGCGGGTGCCCGGGTGGCCGGGTACCCGGGAGCGCGGGCGCGCGGGTGCGCGGGTGCGCGGGTGGCGTGTGGGTGCGGGCGGGCGCGGCGCGAGGCTGCAGCGCCGCAGACAGTGCGGCGGTGAGGCGGCGAGGCGGTGAGCGCGGCGCGGGCGGTGCGGGGCGCGGCGCGGCGGCGCGATGCTGCGCCTCTCAGTCGAGACGCGAGGCCCGCCCGCCCCAGGCGCCCGGGCTGCCGGCCGCCCGCCCCGCGCGCTCGACCGAACTCGCTTGTATACCTTCTACTATAGATATCAATTTAATGCGTTTATGCATCGAAGCAGGCTATTTCAAACACTACAACGGTGCCGGGATACTTTTAATGTCCTTTCGTTCCTTACTATTAGACGAATCCGCGCGGGTTACACGTTAAGTATTTTCCAAGCTTTCGGATGGACCGGAAGGAGGGGGTGGGGGGTCGAGGGGCGGTCGGATTCGGAGGGTCGCGGGGCGCAGGACCCCTTGCGGCGCGGGGTTAGTAGGTTCGCAATGTCGCGTCGTTCTCGGTCAGAATGCATTCGCGGACGTAAAGTAGCGACCTGAGGTATCGTCGCGTTTCTTACCTGAGGTCGGTCACCTCTTCCAATTTTTTGAACTCATATAGATAATTTTTTAAATATTTCAATTTTATTTATTTTAAATTTCTTACGAACCATTTTTTTTGTAATGAAACATAAATTTGGGTCAATCGCGAGGAGATGCAAGGTCATTTACTAGATGTCAACGAACCCCTCGTGTAGTGCTCGCGTCAGGTCGATGACGTCGGGGTCATCGGGTTAGGGCTCCCCGAGCCCCGGCGTCGATGTCGGTCGGGATGCTGAATAATTTAGGGCCGCAATTGTGATAGTGCGATACCTGGGATAGTATCTCGATGATTCCCTTTAAGATTTTCGAGTGTCCGCGTAAAGTATAACGACGAAGTGTGCATCGGCTGACAGCGCTCGAGGAGGCCGCCGCGTTAACCCTGCCCGAATTAGTGCAGCGGACGAGACTAAAATAGCAAGGCGGCGTGTACAATTACATGCGGCGCGTCAATGTCGGCGCGCCGGCACGCGTTCGCTTCGCGTAGCACTCCGCTGGCCGTGCCGCCGGTAAGTTTACACTGTGTGTGCTTCCAGAGCGCGCGACCAGCCCTATATGTGTCGCCGCGGGCCGGCCGCCTGCCGTCACGCTGCCGCCGCCGCCGCCTCGCCTCTCGCCTCTCTCCTCGCTCCTCGCACCTCGCGCCTCGCGCCTCGACCCGTGCTATTCCTGGACTCATCTGTTCCACTATACATACACTAAATTTTACATCATTCTAAATATATAAAACCCCAATGTAATGGACTATGCCTATAAGATTTAGAAAATAATTATCTGGAAAATCTTGGTGTTTATACTTGTCCTGTAACGTTTTAAATTACATATTAGCGCGGGATAACCGAGAAGAGTTATGAAGAGGATGCAGCAAAGGTGTGAAAGTGTTAGCGTTGTTCGCTTTAGCTGGTTGATTTCGGGTCAAATTGTATTGTTCTATCATTTGGTCCCCTTCAACCAGCTGTAGTTGACATCTGCTTTGCTTTCCTATTCCAACGATTTGTACAGCACGAAACTACGCTCGTTAATATTGCGGTAATCTGTGGACCTAATTATCATCTACAAGAATGAAATGTATAAAGAAAATTATTTTTGATTTGTTACCTTCAATAAAATAGTTTAAAAACATGTATAAAATAATACATAATCGTGGTATAAATTTTTAAAGGTTTAAGTAATATACATTTAATAAATATATATTACTCTGAATCTGAATAAAAAATATGTCTATTCTATTCGGCTTTGCTTCAGCTTTTTGTTTTTTTTCATTTTGTTTTCATTTTTGTTGCCTACGTGAAATAAAAAATTTTGTTTTTTTTTTTAAATAAACAATGTATCAATCTCTACATTTGAATAGATTATGTACAATATATTACGCCTCTCAATACAGCAACATTTTGTATCAACTGTAAGTATGCAAAATGTTTGCTTAAACTACATATTTACAAAACCCACGATACAATAACACCTATGATGAGTAGATCAATATAAATTAATCACTACGTTATATTCCCTTACCAAAATTTCTATTGAATACCTATACCAAACAATTATAGCGATATAATCTTTCATAACTACTATGGTACCAAAAAAGCTCAACTAGAAAAGGTATAGATAAAGACTCGGTAGTATATAAATTTATATAAGTAAAGAAATGATTTTGATGACGTATGATTTCATTAACATGAAGTACATACATTAACACATATCCCGTTAGTATTTTCAGATTTATTTGATTAGAGTAAATTAAAATAACTATGAAATTTGACTAAATATTTTTTGTTTAGGTCGTCAATTATAATAAAGTCACATCATGAAGTGTCTTCCTTCTATTTAATTGAAAATAAATGTTTACTTCATTGGAATTAAGAAAAGGTTTTCAATTGCTGCATTAATATTAAGATGAAGTAATTATAGCGAATATTTATAAGTATAGTAAGTAATATTGTAAGTAATATTTATTTTCTCCTCGGCAGCAATATTTTACATAGACCTTCACAGGGCAATCAACGTTGTCCCGATAATTTGGGCGTTGTCCTTAAATAAGGATACATACAATTTCACAAATATCCATTACACGGTTTCATTTTGCGGCCTAGAAATTTTACATTTGCGAAACTTATACGGGTTAAACAAATATGTGCCCAGCAGAATTGTATCGAAGAGCCGGCGAGATCAAAGCAAACATTTCAAGCGTCCTTTGAAGTCGCACAGGCACATTTTATAAATACTTAAAATTGTTAGTGATACTCGTTAACATACATTTAATAAATAGCTTTTGTGCGGTTCATTGAGTTTGGAGGATATTTTTCAATTTTTTTTTAAATACATTATGTTACTTGCAAAACAAGCTTTAGAGGGGTAAGGATAAAGGTGATGGCTTTACATTATCGATTGATAGCATTTGAGCTTTTCGGAGTCTGCACGCGAGCGTAAGACCGATGCGTACTCTGATATTATAAGAAGATTACTAAGCAGCCTAAGTCATCTGCTTTAGATCCATCCATTTTTTATATCTTATATCTTACATCCATATCTTATATATATTATTTGATATTCACCTTGTCAGTAATATGTAACGAAATAGCGTTATTTTCAAGTAGATGTTGGTGTAGCGGTTAGCATTTTTGACTGCAATTCACACGATTCTCGGGTCAGGCCAAAAATTGTTAGGTTCAAAAGAAATGATCAGTGCCAGCCCGGAATAGTGGCGTTGTTTTACCTTCGTATCTCGGTAAGTCCGTTAAGCCGTCGGTCCCGGTTAGTAACACTGTGATGTGACAATAATCGTTGAAGCCCGCCAACCCCCGTTGGAGCAGCGTGGCGGGTCTAAGTTCTAAATCCCTCTATCCTATAAGAGAAGAAGTCTGTGCCCAGCGTGGGCTGTAGTGGTTATAGTTGTTTAATAGAACCAAATGAGTCATGACTAAGGGAGGCAATGATTCTTACACCAGACGCGGCAGGTTCAAAGAATTCGAAATTAGCTAAAACTCGGCAATACGCTACCACAGTAGTAAAGAAGATACGCGTAGATACTACTACTTTGTTTTTATTTTGAATTCTGTGGTTAGGTATGACACTGTATGAAGTGCTAGACCGTGTTGTATCCGTGCCCTGAAATGAAAATGAAATGAAATGAAATGATATTTTATTTGCATGAAACATGGGTAATAACAATATGGATAGGGCTTTAATAAAGATCCGTACATGTTTTGCCTCATCTAGGCGTGCAAAATTTTTATAATTTCCTAAAACTAATTTTTATTCTAATTACAATAATAATATTTAAATGTCAGATTTGTATAAGAGAAAATAGATAAAATAAAGAAATGTCATAAAAAATGTAATAATAATAAATCACCATAATAATAATAATAGCACTCATATAAAATTTAGACTAATGTAATCTGATCTACCAGTGGCTGCAAGTGGCGATGTCAATTACTATATAAATAAATAAATAAAAAAGCGCATTACATGTCATTACACTGGTTTCATTTCAAAAAAATCATTAATGTTGTAGACCGGCTCTTTCAATAACTCATTGAAAAGATGAGTTTTAAATTTTGTTATTGGCATTTCCTTAGTCTCATCTTTCAAATGGTTGAAGACTCTAACGGCTACACAATATACATTCTTTCTTACAAGTTGGAGTCTTTGTGGGGGTATTACGAGCTCAATCCCGCGACGTCGATTACGATCGTTACTTTTTACAGGAAACAAAGATTTATTTTTTTTTACGAATAAGCATAATTCAAAGATATAAAGAGCTGGCAGCGGCAAAATTTTTTCTTTTTAAAAAGTGGTCTGCAGCTATCTAAATAAGCTGCCCCACACACAGCTCTAATGCAGCTTTTTTGTGCTCTAAATGCTCTTATTACGTCTACAGAATTTCCCCATAATATAAGCCCATACCGCAACACCGAGGATACATATCCATGGTAGGCTAAAGTTGCTGCCGCTTCGGAGACCGTTTTCCTTAGTCGTCTTAAGACATATACAAATCTGTCTATTTTAGAGCATACTTTGTTTACATGTTCTTTCCAATTACAGTGTTGATCTATCATAATACCTAGAAATGTTGCCGATCCCGTTTCCCTTATTTGTACTTGATTATATGATACATTCAATTGAGCTACTTTTTTTTGGTATGTCTTAAAATTAATAAATTGCGTTTTGTTTAAGTTGACCGTTAGGTTATTATGACTTAGCCAGTTAACAACATTTCCTAAAGTCTGGTTAATTTGAGTTTGGAATGCATGTTGATCGTTTCCTTGAATAATCACTGTCGTATCATCTGCGAATAGAATAGTTTTGTGTTCGGTGCAGTTAGGTAAATCATTTATATATATTAAAAAGAGAAGCGGCCCCAAAATGCTTCCCTGGGGTACTCCTACCCCATTGTGTCTTAATTCCGATCGAAATGTTTTTTTGTGATTTTTGATAATTTTAGTTACTTCTACATATTGTACTCGATTCTTAAGGTAACTGTTAATCCAATCGTATGCATTTCCTCTAATTCCGTAGTTATATAATTTATTTAGCAATATTTGGTGGGATACATGATCAAAAGCCTGACTCATGTCTAAAAGTAAGGCGACTGTCAACAATTTATTATCTAAGCTTTTAGTGACATAGTTAATTAACTCGAAACAAGCTTGGGTTGTAGAATTATTTTTTTGGAATCCATATTGGTGTGGTGTTAAAATATTGTATTTCTGTAAAAAAATGTAAATTTTATCGTATATTAATCTTTCAAATACTTTTGAAATAACAGGGATTAAAGTGATTGGTCTATAATTTTTAATATCTGACTTTTTACCTTTTTTGTACAAGGGTTTCACAACAGAACATTTAAGATTTTCGGGGAAAGTCCCTTGCTCAATTGAAATGTTTATGATATGATTTAAAGGTTTAACTATATATAAAGCAACTCGTTTAAGAATTTTTGTTGATATTTCATCACAACCAGTTGCATTAGTATTTTTTAATTTAATGATAGTTTTATAGATGTCTAGTTGGTTCACTGGCGTTAAAAATATTGTATTTATGTTAAGTGCATTTGGAATATATTGATTATGATAATTATTAGAAGTGTTTTTATTTGTAAAATAGTAATTAAACTTATCTGCTATAATATTAGAATCTTTATAGGTAACACCGTCTATAACTAGCTCTACAATTTCATTTCTATCAGTATTACTTACGCCTGCGCTGTTCGTAATTATTTTCCAAGAAGTGCTTAATTTGTTTTTTGCCTGTGATATGCTACGTAAATTATTATTTTTATGACTGGTTTGCATACATGCCTGTCCGGGTATTATACACAAACCTAGTCGCAGCGGCAGTCCTAGCACGACTGACTGTTAACAGTGGAAAACTTAATTTTAGGACATAACTATTCCTAATCTAATCACTACTCGTATCATATACTCGTAGTTTGAAAATCAATATTAAAATAAATAAGTCAAATTCAGAACCTCCTCGTTTTGAAAGTCGGCTAAAAATAGCAAAACATTTTACGCGAGGTCAAGTTTGTCACGAATGAATAGCTTATTTTCAGTCTCAACACAATGAGGCCTTTTATTTGATTTCGCACTAAATGTTTCAATTTTATTTTTAACCCCCGACGCAAAAATGACGGGGTGTTATAAGTTTGACGTATCTGTGTGTGTGTATGTGTCTGTCTGTTCCCCTGTAGCGCTCAAACGGGTAGACCGATTTGAATGCGGTTTTTTGTTTGAAATGTGAATTACTCGAGAGTGTTGTTAGCTATGTTTGATGAAAATCGATCCAAGATGGCCGCCGCTACAAAATGGCGGATTACATATTTTTTCACAACTCCCTTAATATGGGTATCAAATGAAAGGGCTTGATTAGTAGTTAATATCACTATTGCAAATTCAAGATGGCCGCCGCCACAAAATGGCGAATGTCGGTGGTTTAAAAAAAATTAATGTAAGTACTTGTTTGCTTGGCGTATTTTTACAGCGATACTCGATTTATCAAAATTGTGGCATAGCTACAGTAGAACATCGACATAATAGCCCAAGAGCCCACGACGGCCAGACCTTCGTTATTTTATAAAAGTTGAAAGTTCCTCGGTGTATTGTTCCCAACACAGGGAGAAACGATCAGCAACTGTGAAGTTGCAATCACGGTTACTTAGGGAGATAACAGGTACTAAAGGTATAAAAAATCTTACGTCAAAGTATAAAGTCTATTTTTTTATATTTTCTTCGGAATAGTATTAGAAATCACGTCATGCAATTGCCAGACATTTAGTGTTGTGGCAACCCCCTGCCAGACACCCTTGAACTTTTAAACTTTAAGGGCGTCTGGCAGGGGGTTGCCACTTGCATGACTTGATTTTCAATACTATTCCGAATAAAATATAAAAAAATAGACTTTATACTTTGACGTAAGATTTTGTACACCTTTATTACCTTTTATCTCTCAAAGTAACCATGATCTCAAACTTCATAATTTCTGATCGTTCCTCCCTGTGTTGTGGACAATACACAGATAAACTTTCAGCTCTTATAAAATAAAGAAGGTCTGGCCGTCGTGGGCTCTTGCTCTATAATATACTTGTACATACAACAAACAACATTTATAGACTCTTAAATACATGATCACCAACTCTATCATAAAAAAATATTTCTTCAATAAAACCTGGTGATATTTGTATTATTAAAATGAAAATGCAAATCTTGTAGTGGTTACGGTAAAAATAGCAGGTGAATTAACTTTTCTTATTAAAAAGCTACTTTTCACCATTAGCAATAATAATTAATAAAGACTAATTCGTATCTCATATAGCATACTCTTATCTTGATGTGGTGGACGTTTTAATATGTATTTTTTAAATTTTATAGTATACGGTATTATAATATGATGATTGACATATGTAAATAAAGGGATAAGTAATATGGTAATAAATATTAGTTAAATACACGTAAGTAGCAATATGGATGAATGTTAATCCAACAATATTCCAAACATAGAATTAGAATTCCAAAGTATATAAATATAAATACAAATGTGCAAATTGTATCATAATATTGTAAGCACGTCATCGTTATCTTAACAGACGAGAATATAAGACTAAAGTTCTGCCTGTTTTGTATGATTAAGTTCTGTTAGCTTTTAGAGTATGACAGTAGTGTTGGGGAGAAGGGTCGCAAAAACGCCGGCGGCACTCGGCGGCGCGCGGCGTCGCGTCGGCGCTCTGCGGTGCGACTTTGTACCATAAATCAAAGACCCGCGGGAGCCCCAATCTCGCAATATAGCTACGGAACGCTACGACGCTCTACAACAGATCGTAACTTTAATAAAATTTGAATTATTCGCCTTATCAGAAATCTTACACGGTTGAGGGTCTATAATCGGGCACTCGCGTGTACATTCATGGGCCAAATTGCCTCTTTCGTGTTACGCATGTCATGTATAAGCCGAACGTTGGGGCTATTTCGGTGACATTGGCGTGTTGAGGTGCCTTACTCAAAATACGGCTTAGAAGGAAATCACCTGGCAAGCCATTAACCTAATTCACGGACGCGAAGACAGGGCGGAGACGCGGGTGGCGGCGGCCCAGGCGGCCCAGCGCCCGCTTTAATATCGCTCGCTGCTGGTAATAAGATGGAAATAAGGCGGCGAAGAAATCGGGCCAATCATCGCCGTTTGCTACTTGACGCCGACGCGCGGCGTTAAGCCTTGATAAGCGCATACCTGCCAGGATAATATTCAAATAATATCCCTCTTATTTGAATACTTCTATTCGCTTCGTATTTATATTACGGAACTTTTATTACGTATTTTTGTGCAACATAATCTAAAAATAAAACTATAGCGTAAACGAAATTATATCGTACCTATTTGTTTCTTTTAATTAAAAAAATATACATACATCAATATTTTTTTACTCAAAATAAAAACTTAATATGTTTATCAAATCCTGTCTTCCAAATTTATATTACGTGGAATTCTGACGTATCTTAATATCAGCAAGATAAAACAGTTCCCATAAAAAAGATAATAAATTCAAAACTCATATTATAGGTACATAAATAAAAATCAATTACCGCATGTAGATATGACAATTGCCTGAGATACATTTCCTGTTGATCATGTCATTCGACTTCCAATTTTGAATGTTCAATGTGCTTCTTTTGTTTTCTATTGCTGTTAGTAGCGATATCTAGTTTAGGACGAAACGAAAGATAACGAGGCATAGGGCTTTTTTATGTTGACAGGGATTTAAAGTAGTTTGGGGTAAAAGGAGAATGATCACCCCTGACCCAAACATTTACACAAAATGTAATTTATTAAAAATTATCTTACGAATATATGACAATTTGAAAATTAATAATTATTAATGCTACACTTCACGATAAAAAAATGTAATAAAAAAGGAATTAAACCGTTTTTTCAACTTCCCGTTTAAGTATGACGGCCATTTGCATTACATTTTACGCATACCTACATGCCCAAATAAAAAGAGGTTTGTTATTTTAAAAAAATCATTTCATTTAAAATAGAACGGATATTAATTATTTAAATACATTATTTTATTTGTTATTTGTTGTAAATCGTACAATATACGCTTAAAGTAAATAAGTAATAATTAATATTATTATTTTGTTATAATATTGTTTTAACTTCGTTGCGTTTTATGCAATGGAATATAATATAACTACAACCTTCTTGATTTTGTGTAACAAAACTTATTTCAAGATGTCAATGTGACATGTCATTGTTTTAGTTGTGTGTGACGCTAGTGACGTCTACTATGTTTACATTTTGAATGTTTATTGTAGCGATTGTAGCGCAGCGGAGACCAATATTAATTATATTATGGTTTATTGTTTTTGCATTGGATATCGTTGAACAGGTATGATAAGTATAGTGCGCGCTAAACAAACAAGCAGGAACAAATCGGCAGGAACGATACACGGCTTTCCTTACTAGTTTAACAATTATAAACTACACATAACCTAGAATCATATTTAAACTTAAACATAGATTTATTCAAAAACAACAAGTCCTAGAGGTATTAAAATGGTGTGTTTGGTTATCAGGAGTAAATCTGCAATAAATGGTGCATACAACATGCTTGTAAACGACTGGGTTATACACCCATAGATTTTTGGTCATTCTCCTTTAACTTAGGTGGGGTAACCCTGTTTTTCATACAAATACCTTATTCTATGTATAAAATGACATTTGCCATAATTCCACCGAATTAAAAATCAGACTATAAGTGACGTTTTATTAAGCCTAGCGACTGTACTTATATATAAGACATGACAAAATCCTACTCGTGACTTAAAAATTATTTAAATAGCTGTAATTTTTTTTAAAGACTATGTAACAAAAATTGAAATTACGGCCTGTCGTTCATACTTCTGCATATTTTATTCCAGATTAGCTTTGTACTGTCGTTTAAGCAAGTAAGACTACTACCTGGCTGCAAGTTTAATAACATTTGGTTCCTATCTCGGAAAACAAATTTTAAACAAACAACCAATAACTAGATGATGCCCACGGCTTCGCCCGTGTGGATTTAGGTATTTAAAAATCCCGTGGGAACTTTTGATTTTCCAGAACAAAAAGTAGCCTATCTGTAGTAACCCGTCACCAAAACGGAAAAATTCCGTGGGATCCCCACGATTTCGGAATGCAATTCCTTACAGCATCAGGGTTGAGGAGTTGAATATGTACCTACTCGAGTTCATTCAACGATAAAGTCTTTAATTGGTACCCCCAATATCAATTTAAATAACCGACAGTTCCTAAATCCCATTAGTTTTGGGGATCAGTTCCCCTACAGCATCAGGATTGAGGAGTTGGAATCCAAGTTTTTTGTAGGACAGTGTCGCAGTGTTTTTCTATCGATTAAAAAAAAATTACGCAAATCGGTTCAGAAATCTCGGAGATATCGGTGTACATAGGTAGAAAAACACAACTCCTCCTTTTTTGAAAATCGGTTAAAAAAGTAGCCTATGTTACTCCCTGGTTAATTCTCTACTTCCCGTTAAAGTCCCTACTCTAATTAAAGTCCCGTCAAAATCGGTTCAGCCGTTCCGAAGATTAGCCCGTTCAAACAGACAGACAGACAGACAGACAGACAGACAAAAATTTTAAAAACGTGTGATTCGGTTATGGTACCGTTCAAATAACCATGTGAGCTTATTATGAGGTAGTTATTTCGATATTACAGACATACACTTCAATTTTATTTATTAGTATAGATTTTTAACAATAAATTGATATGTTTTCGTTTTTATTCGATGTTAGATTCTAAAATCTTTCAATAAAGTAAACAATAATTTCTATAACGCGTTCATATTTTATTATAATTTGTATTATTGTAAAACTTAATTAAAAAGCAACTATAACAGTGCACTGTCGAACGGAAATCAGTGTTAAATGTTTCAGCTCGCTACAGTAAGGGTTGTAATTGCACGGCCGCGGCAGGCGGTTGAATAACCCAACCGACTAACGAATGTAATTAGGTTTTCCACGCCTGCAGAGCACCAAAACTGTTCGACGTCAATCAACAAAGTGCACTTTTGCTAGAATAATTACTGAATTGTCCTATTTTAATTGAATGTATTTTATTGCATTCTTGCTATTTTCCTTTTTATTCGAATCTGCTAAACTAAAGTAATAAAAATACAGAGTAAAAATCCGAATCAGACTCAACAATTCAAAAATGAAGGCACAGTGAACGCCGCCTGGCCGTACACGAGGGAACGGACGTTGGGAGTTAGATTGTGCTTTGTGAAAATATACCTATTTAAAGATTCAATATTGCGTTTGTAGAAAATGTGCTTTCATATTACATTTCCTAATATATTTTATATAAAAATTTTAGAATTACTTTAGATACACAAATAAATAAAATTATAGGCTAAACACTAATTGTTTTCATTTGAGGCTAGTGTGTCTGCTCTAAGTACCTTAGAATATTGATGATGGGTGGTGTGTCACATACTAAACTAAGGAACTTTGACTTGCAATAGTTCTTAAACTACAGCTTCGAAATAAATGTAATTTGGTTACGTGCCTAGTTATTTTCAGTTCTCTTGGGCACTGAAAATTCAAGCTTCTAACTTTATCCACGACGAAGTTACAGGGTCGAAAATGGCCTGAAATGGTTCGAGAAAAGATTCGCATTGCCGTGCTCCTAAATTTTGAAATAACTATCTTTAAATTGTATTAATCATTTGTCCCTGTAAAATTAAGAATTCAATTTTTAAGAAACATTAATCGACGGGGAAGAAGTCGCGAGCTGTGTGCTTATAGTCTCAGTTTGGAGCGCTCCAAAACTTTATGGAATACTATAGTATACCATTGATCGAATCACAATGACTTCAGAGTAAAATGGACCTAAAATAAGAGTCTTTGGGTTCATTTTGCTCTGAAATAATTTGTGATTCGATCAATAGTATACTTACAGTATACTTTTAGTTTTGAAGCGCTTCAAACTGAGACTAAGCACTCTGATGCTTAGTGTGTAATTTTATTGTAAAACCTTTGATCCATGTTTCGAGTGTAAGATGCACGATTAATTATAGGTGATGGATAAGCACAACGAGTTTTAAAAATACGAAAGCAACACACGAAAATACACGTAAGGAATAAGTGAAATGTCAAGAGATTTCATTTCCGGTGCATTACAACACAATGGTTGGTTGGAATTAAATATTTGAGGTGGTGCGGAGCTTGATGAAACACTCCATGCTCATTGCTCAGAGCCGAGGGAGAATTTAATTATTGTTTCAGTTCCGCGGAGCACAGTTCAACACACTTCTAAATGGCGAAGTCTATGCGCGTGACATTAAATGAGTTTTCACGTCGAGGTACCTCTTTATGTGATCGCTTAAGAAGAGATCGCTTGAATCGCTAGACTCAGGACTGTCAGAAGGCAGGAGAGCCGCATTACCGCTAGAGATGCATTTTTAAAATCCCACACAAAAATAGAAGTATTATAAGTTTGCCGAATTTGAATGTGTCTGTGACATTGCAGCGTTGATGAAAATCTGTTTAGTCATTTATGGATTATATCAGCTTTTTCCTAATTGGTATCATCTTAATCATATCTGAATCATACTGCATCAATTGATGTTTGTATCATGTATGTCTTCTACTAGTCTAATCCACTGGGGTATTTACTAACTAAACTCGACGACACTACAGTATTAAGGTAATTTTGATTATATAATCAAGCTGCAACCGGGATAATCTGCGTATTACTCCACTCCTCGACAACAAATGTATTTTGTTTGGTTTGATTTTGTCTTGATAAGAATAGTTGACTCATAGGCTTAATTTACACCGCGGTGGAATCGAAGCGTCAAATTCGCCTCATGACGCGGAAGGGCGCGAATTCGCTGGAATGCTCGAGAATTCTCGCGCATTCCAGCTAAACGTTTGGCACGACACTGCTGTGACCGACCAAACGGACTCTCCGTTCGCGCCACTTCCCGCGGATTCCACAGACGGCGCCGACAGTAGCTACGGGAATTCTCGAGAATTCCGCGGAAGACGCGCGACCTTTTTTTGGCTCCTATTTAATTTGTATGTTATGCAATTGACATAAAGTTCATTTAGCTATGTACAATTTAGTTGCAAAAAGTCGCTTCCATTCCATTCCGCCGCGGTCTAAATTGAGCCATAGACAGCGACCAAGATCTGATTATGGAGCAGGACGGAAGTCACAGGAGCTCAGCCACACAGCCTCACAGCCTCACTAAACGCAGGTTCACCGAGTTTGTGCTCGTTCGATTAGTCTCAACGAATAGGTCGGCACACAAATTGAAAAAAGTTTGATAATGAAGCAGGATGTGAGTGAGATGTATCAAACGTCGTGGATGATTTGAATATTAATTGACACTTGTAAATTATGAAAATGAGTGTGAAAAATCCGGGATAATCGATCGCATCGAAGAATGGCTAATGACTTGAGCAGCTATTACGTCAGCATCCACATCTGCTGTCATTGTCATTCAGCCAAACAAAAGTACAACATTCAGTATGTGCTATGCCCTGTCAGCCCTCTTGCTATTAAATATGCAGGAAAAACAAGCAACCATGCGAACCCCAAGCACCACCACCATGTACCACCACACAAATCCACAACCAAAACAAACTCGACGATCGTTTCACTCCAATACCGGAGCATCCTCAGGAGATGTAGAATCTACAATGCACAATTGCAAAGTGCATTGTAAACTTTGCACTTTTTTTTCGTTTTTACGTAAGACAGTCACTTTCACGTTTATAATATTACTAGCTGATGCCCGCGACTTCGTCCGCGTGGATAATATAAATCTCATACAAACTTTCAACCTCTATTTAACCCCCTTAGGGATTGAATTAAAAAAAATCTTTCTCAGCGGATGCCTACGTCATAATAGCTATCTGCATGCCAAACAAACCAATTCGTTCAGTGGTTAAAGCTATGCGTTGATAGATCGGTCAGTCAGTCAGGCACCTTTTCCTACATTTAGATTGAGTATAGATGATATTATCTTTGAATTTCGAGCGTATTAATGTGTATTAATGAGAAACGACCTTTAGAAGAGGTAATAGCACTTGTGAATCGATCAGCTAATGGGATATGAATGAAGCGTGGAGTTGGTCTGCGGTACACAGGCTGAATCTAATGGAATTCACTTGTACGCAAACAAGCCGCGACGCCCTCGCCCTACCTCGCCGTGAACGTGCAGCGTACATTACCTACATACGTGTACAACTTCGACGAACTTTAACATCATGCAAAGAGATATTACCTGGAATTACCTACTGATAAATATATAGTTATTATTGTTTCTTAGTCAATTTAACATCAAAAGTGTTAGATACTTTGTCAATAATTGTATTATTTAGTTATGTTAGTTGCATTCAACAGTCTGCAATTATATGGCAGTAAGGGGAATATACCTTATATAATCAATGTGAAACACAATGTAGAGGAACTAATAAACAATAAAAAATTGCTCGTATTTTTTTTTTACAAAAGTACAACCATAAGCGTATCAATTTGTGCAATACTTTCATTATGACTGATTAGTTGCTGGTAACTGACTTCACACAAAAACTTCAAAACGAATTTCATCGGTTCGCGAGCGAGTTGAGCTTTAGTTCACCAGAAATAGTAGATTGTATCATAAGGGAGCAAAATAATATTTTTACGGCGAGGGCGCTTTTTTGAATCCAGAGCGAAGTGAGGGATTGTATAGTAGAATCCCGAGCGTAGCGAGGGATTCTTTAGTACAATCCTGAACGTAGCGAGGGATTCAAAGTACGTCGCCCGAGCCAAAAATATATTGCGCCCGAGTGATACACTCTACTTTTCATCACCCTCTATGAGGAAATAAAAGGCGCCTCATATTTTTAACCCCCGCCGCAAAAACGACGGGGTGTTATAAGTTTGACGTCTGTGTGTGTGTGTGTGTATGTCTGTCTGTCTGTTCCCCCATAGCTCTCAAACGGATGGACCGATTTGAATGCGGTGTTTTTGTTTGAACGGTTAATTAGTAGGGAGTGTTTTTAGCTATGTTTGTTTGATTAAAATCGGTCCAAGATGGCCGCCGCCACAAAATGGCGGATTAATAATACAAGTATAAATTAAAAATTTAAGAAACCCCCGACATTCGCCATTTTGTGATGACGGCCATCTTGGATTTGCATAGTGTTATTCTACTAGTCAAGACCTTTCATTTGATACCCATATTGAGGGAGTTGTGAAAAAATATGTAATCCGCCATTTTGTGGCGGCGGCCATCTTGGACCAATTTTCATCGAACATAGCTAAGAACACTCCCGACTAATTCACCTTCCAAACAAAAAAAACCGCATTCATATCGGTTCAACCGTTTGAGCGATATGGGGGAACAGACAGACACACACACATACACACACAAACGTCAAAATGAAAGGTCTTGACGACAAGACCTTTAAGTTGATACCCATATTGAGGGAGTTGTGAAAAAATATGTAATCCGCCATTTTGTGGCGGCGGCCATCTTGGACCAATTTTCATAAAACATAGCTAAGAATACTCCCGACTAATTCACATTTCAAACAAAAAAAACCGCATTCAAATCGGTTCAACCGTTTGAGCGCTACGGGGGAACAGACAGACACAGACGCACATACATACACAGACGCACATACATACACAGACGTCAAACTTGTAACAACAATCAACAATCGATACTATCGTTCGCGCCTAGCCCGGTGGGACCACGGGCCCTTCATCTTCAATAAGTGCGCCGCAATTATCTTTTAGGCGCACTTATAAATAAGTGCGATTAAAAGATCTTTTACGCGCACTTATAAAAATGCGCCGAAAACACCACGTTTGGGTGCACATAAAGGCGAACCAAGTCGTCCTTTTCGAATAGATGGGATGAAAATACATATATATGTCGAAATCCAAAACATCATTTGCTTTACGCAAATGATGTTTTGGATTTTGCGTAGGAAAAGATTAGAAGTTAAGTCTAAAGTACCACAAGGCAAACCACCAAAGGAAGATTACAGTTGCCGTTAAAGTATGAGGTTATGACTACCGAAAAAGTTAAGTGGATTCCCATAATCTGGTTTCGCTAACTTTAGACCAAAATTTTACACTTAACCTTAACCATAGTACCTGCTCATTTTGCTTCTTTTGGTGATCAAACTTTAACGGTAACCGTAACGTAACCTTAACTGCCTATGGTGCAACTGACCCTTAGTTCTTTTGTCAGAGCATTTTTCATAAACGACCCGAGAGCACATGTAAGATTTTGATGTGTTTGATAAAAGTTTATAAAACCACATAAATGTACGTGGTACAGGCTATATTTTATCGCTATGTTGCATCTCCAGAGACTTTTTAGTAGACAAACACATAAATAACTTTCGCCTCGTGAATCAAAGTCTCATTCTGGTGGAACTACCGAAAGATAAATTGCAGTTTTTCGAATTTCAGTCTATATGATATCAGTCAGCAGACCTACAGATAAGTTGTCAATGACAATTTATTGTAAACTTATACAAAACAATAATTACCCATTGCACTATGAAATTCCACGACACTGCATATGAAGAGTTGTACATTATAACATACTTACCTGTAACAAAGTAAGTATTATGTGAGAATTAGATAATTCTACTGCTGAAAAAACCGCCTCGTTGGTCTAATGGTTCTAGCATATACGACTACAGATCACGAGGCCCCGGGTTCGATTCCCGGGTCGACCGAATAATTGTTAGGTATTGGATTTTTCTGTCAAGAAATTCTCAGTGCCAGCCCAGAGTTGGTAGTTGGCGGTGTTTCACCTCGTGCCTCGGAGAGCACGTTAAGCAATCGGTCCCGGTTATTATCACTGTCACACGACAGTGATAATAACCGGGACCGATTGTGAGTGGGAAACACTGTGATGTGACAATAGTCGTTACTGCCCGCCAACCCGCATTGGAGCAGCGTGGCGGGTCTAAGCTCTAAATCCCTCTCTCCTATGAGAGAGGAGGCCTGTGCCCAGTAGAGGGACGTTAAAAAGGCTGTAGTGGTAGATAATTCTAAGATTAGAGATAGATTAGATAATTTTTTGATGACCTCCCTGTCGCAGTGGTGAACTGCTATGGACTTATAGTGAGAGGTCCAAAGATCTAAACATCTATCTAAAGTATGTATATAACATCTATCAACAAGCAAAACGGTACCTAACAGAACAAATTATAAATATATTATAAAATATATATAAATTCCATAGAGTTGAGAGTATTAATATCTAATCAGACACTGATCCGAGATAATATTGTCGAATGATATCGAGGGGTTAAATAGATTTCCTAAAAAACGGAAAAAATCCTCCACGTCAGGATATATGAGATAGATATCCAGGAAAACCTTACATGGCCCTAAACTAGATTGAAGTGCTTAGAATTCCTTACATAAACGTTCCGCTATAATATCGGAAAAGAGATCAGAAGTTAATCTATCGGCAACATTCCTCGCGTTTCGCCGGAAGGCAGCGCCGCGCCGAGCCGCCCGCCGCCGCCCGCCACGCGCCGGCCTGCCACGGCCCGCCTGCACGCGACGGCCCCCGTCACCCGTGTAGCCTCTACCTACTGACTAATCGATCCTTTTGCAACGTTATGCAAATGTCTTGTATGCGCATATTCTGCTTTACATTTAAATATAATTGTCTGCTCAAAGCAAAGTTTGATGATCGTCAGCTTCTAAAGTTGCATCTATTCCACTGGTATTTCTATAATAATAAACTTGAGTTCTGAGTAAAATAAGTAGGTATTGTACCTGGCTGTTTCGGAATTGACCCGGTATCCAAAATCCAATTAATTGTTCATAGTCCTATATATTTTACGTATCTAGTCCTACGAATATAATATTATGTATTACAATAAAAATTAAAATACTAAAATAATATTGCTAAAATATTATTGCGAATTCCATCCCTAATTAAATAGGGGATAAAAGTTTGTATGAAAATCCGCCATTTTTCAAGTTATATATCCATGAAAATTGGTATTTGTATTGTCAGTTAAAAATTAAGAATTACGTGTTTCAGGAATTTCGAAAATTCCACTCCCAAGTGGGTTAAATAGGGGACGAGATTTATAAGAATCCAAGCGAACGAAGTCGCTGGCATCAGCTAGTTAAGTATAAGTTATTCTTAGAATTGTCAAATGTAAACAAACGTCTTACATCATTACAATCACAGTAACAGGGGGAGTTAGAGGTAGGTATTGATAGCAACTATGAAAAAGATTTGATTGTTCCGATCGGATGAGCTTTCAATTCGATAGTTTTCGATGCGCTGTTTATATATCTGATATTCGTATTGCTTAATCAAATACTTCTATTTGTTTGTGATTGAAACGTAAAGCTACAAAGCGTAATTAAATAAAATCTCAAAAACGAAGGACTTTATCCGGAAAGGGATCAAAGCGAAAGAAATGTCGAAGATAAATGGAAACAAAAAAGATATATATTAGTTCTGTTTTAGCAATACGAGTATATACCTACCTACTTATGAAAATAGTAACAGGTTATTTTACTGATTTCTGTAACATTTAATATGTCGATAAGACGGATGAAAATTGGGAAGTTATAGTTAAGTAATAAAGATTTAACATAATACCCCTAAAAACAAGGTTCAAATGTTTTTGAGAATTCTGACATTACATAAAACTATTTTTCTCACAAAAATACATAAACAGAATTTATTAAAGCAAAATATAAATACACTCGTAAAAATTGATATAATAAGGAAAAATACGTTCCTAAAAACAATAAGGAAAAAATATATTCTCGTTTGTCCTTCACCAGAGAGTGCATGATGAAAGAAAAACATGATTTAGGTACACAGTACAGTACACCTATAACTATCATAATATTATACGAAGAGCAAACACAACATTGATGTTTTGTAATTGGTATTCGTGCCGCCTGGACGTATCCTCAAAGTGAACTACCATTACATTTATAAGATCTATGAGGAGCAAATACTAATTATTTATTATGAGGCAGCGACGTACGATTCATCTGTGTATTGTTACTTCATTGGATGCAGATGAATAAGTAAATAACCGAAAAAAAATAACCGGAGTTAAGATTTTTTTTTTAGATGACTAATCCTATTAAAGTTGCTGTTATTTTTTCGGTTGGATGGTAACTAAAATATGCCGGCCGCGTTTGTCTATCCGAAAAGCATCTTAAAAAGTTATGATTGGATTTAATTAAAGTTTTCTGAATTAGACAGAAAATTTCAATTATCCCGCCAACGTGGACCCAGGGCCACTATTCAGTAAGGAGGTACCTATAATCAGTTACGATTTACAAAAACTCATGTTAAGTCAGTATTGAGCGTATTTGTTAAGTGATTGAGAGTCGCACGGCAGCTCCAGGCAGGCGGGCCTGATATAGGCAACAGGGAATAGATTCCTTTAGTCACATTTATGGCTAATATATTCATGAAAGTTCTACAAAAATACCTCGGGTGCGCTAGTTTTGTTACATGTATGACGTACATAAAATACTCTGGACGCCTGAAAGTTAGGTAGAGTAGTAGTGATAACAAAATAAAATAAAATTTTGACCAAAAGCGAAAAGTTAGTGAGTTTTTAATGTTATATTTACACAAAATATATAGGAGATATTTGATAGTAGAGATAGAAAATTGCACATAAATATTAAATAATGTTATGTTAATATCTGGGCAATTTTTGAAAAAACGTATGCACTTTTTGATTATAAATAATAATAACGATCTACGGCCTCGTTAGTGCCACTGTAGGATAACGATGTTAATAGGATAACCAATTTTTCTTTAAAAAATAACTATTTAGTATCTATACAGATGTAAAAAAAATGTTCAACAAAAAATATCACTAACACGTCTAAAATATCTTTTCGGCTGCACTTATTTGTACTGGAAATGTGAAAGCCATTTCGGGATGTTTGCAGCGGTGTGAATGATTTCGCGGATGCAACAAGAAACGGAGCGAAATAAATTCGGAAGGCGAATGGAATGCACGTCACAGACACGCTACGAGGGACCCATACGACGCGTCGCGCAATTTCCGCCTCGCTATCAAATGCGGGTGCTACATGGCTGTGCTACGGCGACGCGGTCGCATGCGGCGCAGTCCACAAACAACGCCATTCGTCACTAGTGTTCGGAGTATTGTAACACTAGAAACAAAATTTTAATAAGTTCCTAAAAATCTTAAACTTCCCTTAATAATTCAGAGCTTCTTTAAAAAAATTAGGAGATTACTGTATGGACAAAATTCAATCACTTAAAATAAAAGATACATATTTAAAGTCACGTCACAAGCTAAATCAGATTTAAAATTTTCGTTTAGCTTATAAACGTTTTGCTTAGGTAATTAATTAACGTTCAACCTTATGCTTACTTTTCGTTTTAAACATTATATGAAAGATAGCATTTTTTATTCTAGCTAATTCTTCTCAGAACGTTTAAATTAAAGCGCTAATAAGTACGCTTTTAGAAAATCTAAACTTATTTTTAATGATTTTTGTAAACCGCTACCTAACTCTTGTCGCAGCCTCAACTCATCCGAAATGAGAAAAACTATGAGATTTTCAGAAACAGTCAACGAGAAATTGTAGCTTTCAGTAGGTACGTGATGTTTTGAACGGCGACAGGCAATATCTTCTCGATGTTCAGAATTGTAGTCTCACGTAGCGTTGGAGAAGCAAGGAGTAAGTACATGAAACGATTTTAAACTGAAAAATAAATGAAAATCATATTGGTAGGTAAGTACCTATTAAAAAAGTAACTGCTTATAGGTCCAGTAAACTTTGGTAGTTATGGGAATGGTGTAAGAGCAAATTTTGATAATACCTATCTATATTCACGGAAGAAGTAGATATTCATCTCAATCGTTGAGTATAATTTAGAGAAACAAATTTTTCTACGAAGCAAAATAAAGTGCCTAGGGTAAACAATATTATTATGTTATACGCTTTTGAAACACTATAATAATATTATTCTCTATCAATGCAAATGAAAATAATCACGCTATTTATTTAAATTCTATAAAAAATAAACAATTATTTAGAGGTAAATTTTAGTGAATGTAAAGTTTTATAAAAATACGTCATAGGTCATTAGAAAAACATAAATTAGATAAACTGCTAAAGTCCAGATATTCTTAGCGTTGACCTCGAAGATGGCCACGACAAAGGTCTAAACGGTAGCATTATTTATTAGGCGGTAACCCTTTCTTGGCACGCTAGGAATGGATTTAATTATTACGAGGCAAAGAAGCGAGCCGTGTGGGGTCTCGGTGGAAAGACAGAGAGGGGCAAAGCACGATTAAATCACAGGCGTTTCGGCATGTAACAGGAAGTAGGTCAAGCGGCGCCGCCCGTGCTATTTATTGCGTTTCCAATTAAATTGCAATAGCCATCTAAGAATAAAAAAATACTTAGGTAAGCAGTTGCGAGGAAGTTAAATTAGCAGAACCGAACTCAGTGAATGCTCTCTTGATTACTGTATGAGTCCAGAACTATAATAAGATATAAAAACAGCATCAAAGGAATATTAAACGAACGAGGTCGCCACCGGATCGCGGCGAGCCGTCGTCGGTTTCGCGAATGGCCGTAGAGGGTTGCGAAAGGCATACCATTAAAAGTTCTTTTTGTTTGATAGCGCCTGCCGTTCGAGCGGGCTAAGTCTTAGTCGCTCTGCAATTACAGACAAGTGCCTTTAAATGAACCGAGCACTCGAGCACGGTGCATCGCTCCGCACCCGACTGCGCCTCTCCGCCCGCTCTCGCCGCGCTGCCGCGCTGCTATGCCATTACCATTCTGTGTTAATTTGATTCAAAACGATTATTTCATTTCTTTGCACTTACTTTCTGTTGATGAACGTAACCATAATATTTTGTTGTGAGTTGCTGTCATGCGTGAGTTTTAGGCATCGATAACAGATATACTTAGTGCGATAAGAAAAAAAATTATTATTCTTGTAATTTAAGCAAAAATGTTTCCAGCTGCAAATACCACTCTGAAAAGAAGTCGACAAAAAAAAGATTTATATTCATGTATTATTCATTCATACATCCTCGGAATTTTCGCGGTGCGATAATGACATTTATCACAAAAGCAGTTATGATAGGTATATAGTATATGGCACGTGATCTAAATATTGAATCTATCTCATCATAGCTCTATAAAACCTGAATTCTTAGTTTCTAAATCGGTTTAATCGTACATCGTAGGTATATCGCAAAAATGAACGATGAATGGGGCACCGTCAATTTGGGCTTTAGGGTGGATCTTAATCTATGCTAATATAATAAAGCGGAAGAGTTTGTTTGTTTGAACGCGCTAATCTCGGAAACTACTGAACCGATTTCAAAAATTCTTTCACCGCTGGATATGTACGTGAGATCCTTGAGTGCTATAGGCTATATTATATTATGTACCACGGGCGAAGGCGGGACGGATCGCTAGTATTATATAAAGACAGCATTGTTATAAAACATGGTTATTCCACATGTTTTATAGGGTGGATGCATGTTATAATTAAAACAATGCAAAAAAGTTTTGTAACGTATAACATAGGTTGAGGTCGCCGCTAATATACACAATATTATATTATAACTTTAGAGTTAGTGAAATTATTAAAAAAATATGAAACATGTAATTATAATTAATATATTAAAATAGTTAGGTACGTAAATAATGACTTCAGTGCAATAAAAGAGCATGTTTATTCATAACTAAACAGCATCGCTTTTGCAGACGGGTTGTTTAATTTTACGGGTAACCGAATTTTACGATGTCGTAGATTTTGTCACTTTAAAACATGTACAATATACAGTTAGACTTTATAATTTTAGATCCAGACTTAAGTCTTACTAGTATAAAAGCGACATAAAAGAAAGCAACCAACATTTAAGTACAATTGTTAAGTTTTAGTTGACACAGCTCTAGTGAATTCCAAGACACAGATAAGAAATCCAATAACCATCTAATTGTCTGCATACTAGCGATTGGATAGAGCAGCTTGTGTACTGCATTTAAGAATTAGAGCTATTTGTATAGCGTCGTACGTAAGTTAACTATTTGGATAGTTATCTGTGGTATATGTCGCTCGTGGGTAAGATTAGTGCAAAATGGGCGACGGCCTGTATATCTGAAGATATTGATTTTGGAATGTGGCCAAAAAAACTCCTAGTAAAGGCACGCGTCAACTGCCGCGCTGCCCGGTCCCGACGTCAACCCTTTTACGAATATTAAATTTTGTTTTGCCACTTCACGATTCCACAAATTCTTTTCAAAATATGATCGGTTTCGTAAGCTTATTACATAATATTTGTATTCTTGAATTTATTCTTGCTAAGGTGCCCCTCTATTGCTTTTCGTGTAGGATATGTAATAGTAATTATGACTGCCTCTTTGGTCTAATTGGTTGTTTGGTAAGTGAATTATTCGGCTGCGGATCCAGAGTTGCAAAGTTGGTGATGTTACATCCCCGTGCCTTGGAGAGCACGGAATTCGTTTGTACTGAATATGATCTCTCTACGGTCATGTTGGATAACCATCTCATAAGACTATGAAAGTGAGGGAATAAAGCCGAGTTCGCCCGTTTTTGCGCATTTCATTAATATCCTGCGTAGTTAGTTAGTCTCCGTTGGAATTGATTCGAGCAGAAGAAGATTTACACTGATCTATACCTACAAATAAATAAAATAGAAGTGACAATATCATATCATAATATCATAGGTTGATACATTTTCACGGTCTAACTGCTAAATCGGCGAAAGGCACAGAGATAAACTGGCATCCCGGATTTGGATATATATTATCCCGGGAAATCAAAGAATTAAATTAAAAACTATCCAGAGCGAAGTTACGGGCATCAGCTACGTATGAATAAAAAAGAATTGCAATTCATAGAATATTATACGAGTTAGGATTTATCTCACTTACGAGTAGGTATTATGCGAGGTAGTTACAAATAATAGGAATATTTATAAAATTATAAATAATAGGTATATTTAAATCTTTGTCCATGCTCCACTTACAATGCCCTACGGTTTCGTCTGACGCTCGTCATTTAGAGAAAACAAACATTTTTATCACAAGCTGAATGTTGTCTGTTGGAACATAACTTTATTTTGCTACACGAAAGGCACGTAAATACAAAGAAGATCTAAAAGTGACTGTCCACAAAGTTTTCTTTAAGAGAAGCGTCTACTTTTCTCTATGAGCGAGTCTGTTTCCGTTTATCTTCAGTCCTTTTTTGTTAACTTTAGTTTCTTTTCTCATATTTCTTCGTCGCATTTGTCGCAGTGGTAGAGAAATGCAGTCATGTCGCAATGTAATGTAACGTGTAAGCCAGATATCGAATGTTGCACTTAACATACATTTTTAAAAACGAATGTTAAAGCTATCATGACGATCAGAAACAAAAATATGTCAGATAAAGATAACAAGTGCAACGTGTCATAGACCTTCCACTGTTTTGTATTCTGTGGTAAAATAAAATTTTTGTTAAAATATTCAGTCGCAAGTAGATAAGGAATTTGCATTCCGTGATCGAGTATTCTACATACCATTAATTGATGCCTCGCTGAGCGCGCTCTTAAATTGGTGTAAATCCTCAAGGCACAGATCATGCCAACCGAGCGGCGGCTCTCAACGTGCCTACTCCAATTACTTTAATTAAAACAATACCACGGAACCAGTGCTTCGTCGACTCACTGCGTCTGTTTCCCATTTCCCTATTTAAATACGAAAACGAGCTCGAACTTCGCGCTTAGCATGCAAGATGTTACTGTTCCCAGTAGGTACTATACGAGCGAAACACCTGTTTAAAATACAGAGAGTTTTCGTTATTTAATTCAGTCACATTGAGATATTGAGTAATGTTTTTAAAGATTTCTTTAAAATCTGCTTAATGCTTATCGATACATTAATTCAACGAAGACACATTAGGAAAACCATGTAGCACGGAGAAATACTTCAGGAATTTGTATGCTGTGTCAGTTGGCAAATGTCATGGATATAAATGATGATTCGTTGTATTAAGGGAGTGGTTCGAGAATCGATTAGGAAGTCGGGTTGATTCAGCGACTTCGAAGCTAGTAATTTACTCTCGAGTTGGCTGAAGGCGACACCTGTCGAGCGAAGTGACGGCTGATAATGCGACGCGAGCGCCATTCAAGTGCAGTGGAGTGCGAGAAAGCGGAGCCTCTTGCTATCCACAACTTTAAACTTCGTTTAAAGATACAACTTTGCGTTCATAATTAGCAGAATATTCTTCTATAACTAAAGAGTTGAAAAATATAACACGCGAACCGATTTCTATTTCATTAAACTGTTGGATATGTTAAGTTTCTACGGTAATAGGTAAATATAAACGAGCTTTATTCTGCGACTTCTGGCAAGAATTACATAAGCTGGTAAAGCCTAGCCTTATCTACGGGATTAGAGTTTACATGAGGTCGGGACGTCGCGAAGCGGCACGACACAGCACATCTCCGACGGGAGACAACTTTACTAACTTTCCTAAGGGCGGTTAGCGAAGTTTGACGTGCACGCGCTCGCACCGTAAGCTCCAGGATTCGATACTTCGCAACAAGTAACAACATCCAATAAATAGAGCTAACGAAAATATTACAAGCTAACTTAATGGCGCTATATGTGGGTTTACTCATGTACCTATGTACATATATATGTAGGTAGTTAACAGAGTAGAATCAACGGTTGGAAAAATAATGGGCGAGGGGGACACATTGCAAACGACTTTGTCGGCTTATAACTCATCACACAGGCAAAATTTTATGTGGAGTGGTGGATAGGGAGGCAAAACTTTTTTCACAAATCTTATAATGGAGTTGATTCTGGTTCGACGACGACATGTTCTTTGAACGAATTTATCATTCGAATAGGTTTATCACAAAGTTTCAATTTAGGAACAGTTCTATTAATAAAAGGTATTTTTATATCTCAGACAAAAAAAACCAATCATAATTTTATTTAGATTTTCGCACATGTCCCGCTTTCTACTGTCTATTAACGATAAAATCGAGTAATAATTGTAAGTTATTGGGATGCTTCTTAAATATTTAAGTGTATAGAGGAAAATGTTTGTAAATATAAACCATAATTACTACGTTGTATATACTCGTATAAGTTAAGTTTTTGTTCTGTTGTTATAATATAATTAATGAAATTAAAAATAAATATTTTAGCCTACCAAGGTCTTAGTTTTATTTATGTATTTTAATCTAGGCTACTTGGATTTAAACGATTTATCAAATACTTATGTTTAACAAATAATAATCAAGCCATAATCAATTTAAGTATTTAGATTGTAAAATATGTATTAAATTTCTATACACGTTATTTATAAATATATGTTGTGTATCATCTGGGAATTCCATTTCAAAGTATGATAACGTAAACACGCTGCAAGTGTAATATTTGCAGTCATCTTAATCTTGGCTAGGGAAGCACTCGACTGTGTTATTAAGGCCACTCTCTTCACGCGCTTATCCATACAAACGTATTACGCCTATTATTCTAATATTTGTCGCAATAGGTCTAAAGTTAAGCCAGATATCAATTTATATCTCCATTATCTATGCCATAAAATAAAAAAATTAGTAAAATTATATTTATTTTAAAAGTTATGACCATTGAAAAATCACTATTTTTGGGCAAATTTTGAGGCAACTTCGTGCGTAAATAAACTATATAAGAAAGCAGAAAATTTAAAAACGACCAAAGTCTTGTCATAGGTTACTTCATAATAATTACAAATGTATTTAGTTTATGTAATAAATTGCCAAGTATTTGCTAAAATAGGCGTAATTCCAAACCTAGATTTGCATATTTTTACTTTGCCATTTTTCACTAAAAAATCATGATATCTCAAGTAAAATTTATCACAGGGGAAAGGTGCGGTTAGTGCGGTGAAAGGGGTTACAAGTTAGACACGAAGAAAAGCGAGTAGCGGCCGATTTCGCACGATCTATCATCTATGACATAATTAGTCAACTACGAAACGTAAACAACAAATATGTCACACGTTACGTATAATAATTAGCATTTTTGTTGTTTATTTTGCCTTCTTATTTTGCTTATTGTAATTTACTGCTCTTTTATTCTATTGTAGACTCGTCAGCTAGAGATTATCGATACGGATACAAATCTAGACTTTTTCCAAGCCGGGCCCCCAAAAATCCTCAACAAACACGAAGAAAAAGGAACAAACAGCATCTAATGATGCGTAAGTATCTACATATCTACTTGGTACAAGCTGACTAAAATGAACATGAGTAAGACGAAAATCATGTCAAACACTCATGTCCCGCTTCACCCGATAATCGTTGAGAACTCGGTGCTCGAAATTGTAGACGAGTATATATACCTAGGACACACAGTCCAGCTAGGTAGGTCCAGTTTCGAGAAAGAGGTCAACCGCCGAATCCAACTCGGATGGGCAGCGTTCGGGAAGCTCCGCGATGTCTTCTCGTCCAAAATTCCTCAATGCCTGAAGACGAAAGTCTTCGAACAGTGCGTGTTACCAATGATGACATACGGATCCGAGACATGGTCGTTAACTATGGGCCTCATAAGAAAGCTCAGAGTCGCTCAGAGAGCGATGGAGAGAGCTATGCTCGGAATTTCTCTACGCGATCAAATCAGAAATGAGGAGATCCGTAGAAGAACCAAAGTCACCGACATAGCTCAACGGGTTGCGAAACTGAAGTGGCAATGGGCGGGGCACATAGTTCGGAGAACCGATGGACGTTGGGGTCCCAAGGTGCTGGAGTGGCGACCGGGAAGCGCAGTGTTGGTAGACCCCCCACTAGGTGGACCGACATCAAACGAGTCACAGGGAGCCGCTGGATACAAGCGGCACAAGACCGTGGCATGTGGAAGTCCCTTCAAGAGACCTATGCCCAGCAGTGGACGTCAATCGGTTGATAACGACGACGACGACGACAAGCTGACTCCCCCTGCTTCATAAAAATGCTAGAAATAAAAATGTTATAAACAGTAATACTAAATATAAGTTTTACGCCCAGTCTGTGTTCCGAAACGAACGAACTAAGGTCGAGTCCAGACTAAGTAACACCTTTCAAACTATATTACATGCAATATAACCACTACCGCCACTACAGCCTTTTTAACGTCCCACTGCTGGGCACAGGCCTCCTCTTTCATAGGAGAGAGGGATTTAGAGCTTAGACCCACCACGCAGCTCCAATGCGGGTTGGCGGGCTTTTGTCACATGATAGTGAAAATAACCGGGAACAACTGCCGTGCTCTCCGAGGCAAGGGGGCAGTTGGCGGTGTTTCACACCGCCCACTACCAACTTCGGGCTGGCACTGAGAGTTTCTTGACAGAAAAACCCAATACCTAAAAACTATTTGCCCGACCCGGGAATCGAACCCGTAACCTCGTCACAGTCGAATACTCTAACCACTATATCAACGAGGCAATATAACAATAGACTTTTATAGCAAATTAGGTTTCAATACTAAGGGATAAAATATAATAAACATAAAGTATAATAGGAAAAAATTATTGCCATTTTACAAACTGGTTTTTTTATAGGTAATTTTTAATTGCACATCTAAAATACTAAACGTGCAATAAATATACTGACTTGCATACTAAATGATACCGTATTACTATTAATTTGTACAACTAATATACTGATTTGCACACTAAATTATTTCTTAGTTATGGTCCAAGAACGAGCGAAGCGAGCTCGGGACTTGCGGCACCCCAACTCAGATAGGTTAGGTTAGAAGGGACAACGAACAGGGGGATGGCGGGGTCTATAAGACTCCGCCATCACCTTCGTTGTTATTTTTTTGTTTTCTTTTCATACTGCCCAGAAAAAGGAACCCTGCGAAGCGAGGCTTCGTCAACTGCATTTGGTAACATCTATTTAACGATTTAATATTATATTGTATAACTGTCCACTATAATATTATCTCCTGCGTAGTGCCCTGCGTATGCGCACACACTTGTGCACTAGAATATCTCCTGCGTAGTTGACCCTGCTTCTGTTGAGATTGGCCGCTTTGGCCGAGATTCGGAGCGCTGTGGTCATAAAGTGGGTGGTCCCGGGTTCAATTTCCGGCAGGGGCAATTTGGGATTTTATAATTTCTAAATTGTCTCTGGTCTGGTCTGATGGGAGGCTTCAGTGGTTGGCTACCACCTTACCGGCAAAAGCCGTGCCGTCAAGCAATTAAACGTTCCGGTACGATGCTGTGTAGAAACCGATCAGGGGTATGTATACCTCTTTCAAGTTAGCCCGCTTCCATCTTAGACTGCATCATCACTTAACATCAAGTGAGATTGTATTGTATTGTATTTACAGAGGGGACGCCGCCAGGCGGGTGATCAGTCCTATGTAAGGACCATTTCACCCAATTGCCCGTATTTGGACACAGGTTACTGGTGTCCTGGCAGTTTGTTGTGCACCGGTTTAAGGGGGGCAGCCCCTCAAACCTTCCCACGACTTTCGTAAACCTAAGAATGTATACCCTATAGAGAGGTGTCTTCTTTTTAGGGTTCCATACTCAAAGGGTATAAACGGAACCCTATTAATGTCACTCGGCTGTCTGTCCGTCCGCCGGTCACAGGTCTGTAGCTCATAGACTAAATGAGTTGAGTAGAAAAACCTAAAATTTTGGTATTTGGTGTAGAACGTTAACCCAAAACTAAATATTGAATTAGAAATTGAAGTAAATTATTTTTCAGAGGGGCATGGAATATTTTTCAGGGGGGCTTTCCCATACATGAGAAAGGAGCCGAAAAAAAAATTTTTTTTTAACCTAGCTTGTGGGGTATCATTATTTAGAACTTATTAAGTAGAGCACGAACATATATTTTTTTAATTTTTTGCTTAAAAAATAAGGAAATGGGGGGCATCAAAGTTGTTAGGTTTAGACCATTTTTGTGATGAAGGCTATCTCAAAAACTAAACCAGTTAGGAATATGAAACTTAGGTATATTATGAACCATATACTGTATTTAGACAACAAATACTAAAAATAATGATTTATAAAGTAATTTGTAAGCTGTGATCAAAACAAACGAACACTTTTTGGGTTTTTCTTTCACGGTTTGTTGCGATGTCTAGCTCGGAAATGAAATATTTCTCACGCCCAAAATATTATGTTGTTCATAATTATGTACGGAACCCGAAAAGAGCGAGGCCCGACTCGCACTTGGCCAGTTTTTTGATAATATCGTTACCTTGCCGTTCCCTTCTTACCAATAAGTACATAGGGCAATCAGCTATGAAGTGAAAGCTAGTTTCTTTTTCTCCACACTCTGGACAGGATGGGTCTTCTACGAGTCTCATTATTGCAAGATATCTATTAAGCAGATAGTGTCCAGTTGTTATATGTACCTGCTACCTAGGTAGTGTAGTAGAGTAGGCTAGGTTTGGGTCCGCAGAATTACATACATTTTATGTGTCATACTAAGTATAGGTGAATGGTTTTATAATGTTCTCCAACCTAACTTCCAATCTATACAAGATTAGTTTGTATGCGTACTACTCTTGTATAATTTGGACGATCTTGATTAAAAAGTAATTTACAATCTATACGCGACCAGTTTCACACCCTTGCGGTTTGGCTTTGTATAGAATGGAAATACACGTAACCGTGCACAAACTCCAAGGAATCACTCTACAGTATAGCTGTACTGACTTCGGCATAAGAGTTTATGCAAAAGGTCAATGTTACGTAGGCGTAGCAGAGTGAAGTCTTTGGACAGAATAGGTATATTAGACTTCAGCAATAGGTCTGGCAATATCAGAAAACATATTAGTGACATATGTATACATTTATGGTTATAACTTCGTACGTAAGAATGATAACTCGATGTGTTATATATTAAAACCTTCCTGAAAGTACGATAGTGAAACAATCATCAAAATCGGTTCATTAGTTGCGGAGATAATCGCGAACATACTTACATATATACGTACATACATACTTACATACATACGGGTCGAATACAGAACCTCCTTTTTTTCAAGTCGGTTAAAAATTAGTGTGCGATTCAGTATTTTAGGCGCTACTTTCGAATATTAATAGTGGGCACATTTAGTGTGCAATTCCGTATTTTAGGTGCTACTTTCGGAACATTTTGTGTGCGAAAGAGAATCAATAGATATACGATTAAGTACCACCCTTTTTTAATTGATAATTTTTTATCGCCTATAATCTCTAAGCACATTGTTTACTTTTTAGATGTTCTTGGAGTCTTTTGAATTGCGCTTAGGGCAGAAAATATCTAAACGAGCGAAGAACCATGATGATAACGAGTAAATAATATTTCAAAAACCAATGAAAATACTGTTATATAATTATTGTGTGCTTATGATTATGATAATCAAAATATATTGGGACAGGGTAGTCAAAGCGAACTAACATGTATTTTATAATATTATTATCTTACAAAGTGTACGAAACATTATCTCCACCGTAATGTAATAGACAAATTTGTACAGAAAAAATTATTTTGTTTTGCAAAAATTGCATTGTCGATTCGGTCTAACATGCTCGCGCGCAGATTTGCTAAAAGCAGTAATGAAGTGAGGGGCACCCTCCTCAGGGCTTACTGTCAATGTTTATATACCTGTCAGTTGTGGTACTGGTACAAGAGGGTGTCCTTCAGCACCATAAGGGTGCAGTATAATAACGCATACCGCATCATTATGAAATTTCCCAGATACTGCAGCGCATCGAGTATGTTTGCCGAGTCGGGGGTGCCTGATTTCTTTGCTGTTATCAGAGCACGTATAGCTTCCTTCTGGGAAAGATTGCGTAACTCTAGTAACAGCATCCTCCAAGTGGTGAGCCAGGACTTGCGCGGTCCAATGATTGCTCATTGGATCAAGATACATCGAGATCCAAATAGGAAATAACTCTGCACACCTTCAGTGTGCAGCGTTAATTTAATAGGTATATGTAAATTTATATATATAGTATTATATATCACCTATTCTATTGTATTTGATTTTAATTTATTTAATTAATTTTTGATATGTTTTTTGTATTTCTATATTCATACCTACTTGGGTTTTTACCTGAATAAAGAAAATTATTATTATTATTATTAAAAAAATTCATCCATCCATCCATCCATTACATGTTTCAAAGAACATTGAGCAAAATTCATGTTACGTCATTTCGCTTTGACTCTGCGCTAATATGTCTTGATATTTGATCCCTTACGTGCATAGCATACATATTATTATAAGTACTTTTATTTTATAATACGACTGTGTACGAACTATCTAGTTGTGTCCTAATATCTTTTTTCTCTTTTGTGTCATTTTGCTCATCATTCAGACCGATTACTAAAAAGTTAGTTTTAATTTTAGTACTTTTGATGTTTAAATAAATGACTTTAAATAACTTTCTTATTTTATTTCCAATATTTGGTATCCTTAGCGACCATGCAAGAGACACGGTGTGGCGCCGGCACCACTGAATTTTTCATATATTATGTAAGTATAAAAGTTGGTAAGTATCTACGAAGATCATGAATACATCAATGTAATAAGGTGGATTCACGTTATTCATAATATAATGTAGATTCAGCCGTATTTTACATAGAATATAATATATTCACATTTAAAAATGTGTGAAATATTATACCTAAATACACATAGTTCTGTTATTTTACATTTCATAATATTGTCTTGTATGATTTTCTTTTATATATGCACATTCTAAGTAGGTTTTCGAATATACATATAAACAAAGTTTTGACAGCGAAAAAATATTATGTTACTTAGTCTGGACCCACCCTTTTGTCAATTATTTTTATCGATTTGTAAAATAATTATTATCACATTATCCTACTAACTATATCTAATATTATAAATGTGAAAGTGTGGATGTTTGGATGTTTGTTACTCAATCACGCCGCAACTACAAAACCGATTCGGCTGAAATTTTGAATGGAGATAGCTTATGCCCTGACTTAAAACATAGGCTTTTTAACTTTTATCCCGGAAAAATCACAGTTCGCACGGGATTTTGAAAAAAAAAAACAAATCTATAGCAACAGCTGTAGGTAGATTACTATAGCAAACTTCCTTGAAAGTAGGTATAAAGGTTGGAAAAGGAAGCGGGAACGGGAACCGGAAATCCACGATTCCCTCGGGATTTGTGAGAAACCGAAATTCACGCGGGCGAAGCTGCGGGCAGAAGCTAGTTTTAAATAATTTTGGGGGATAAGTAATCAATTACATTTGTAGTATCTCTGGATTTTCAATTATTTTCTTTATTTTTTAGGATTCCATTCCTCAAAAGGAAAAACGAACCGTAAATGAAAAGGAAATAGGCATGATTGTGCATTGTACTGTCCAATGTCCATATGTCATTCTTTCTCGCTTTAGTTTTACGTGTAGCTATGGTAGCTGCATACTCTTCTTTACTGACGATGTCTCGCTCTCTAAATGCAGGACGAGACAGCAATATTTTAGGCTCCGCCCACCAACGACTTCTCGCTTGCATGGAGAGCGCTCTTAAAAGGTGACGCTGACGGCGCGGGCGCGCGGCGGCGGCACACGGAGCAAGCGGATTAAGCGTTAGAGAGAGTATAACTTCTACTTTTTAACCCCCGACGCAAAAACGACGGGGTGTTATAAGTTTGACGTGTCTGTGTGTGTGTGTGTGTGTGTGTGTGTGTGTGTGTGTGTGTGTGTGTGTGTGTGTGTGTGTGTGTGTGTGTGTGTGTGTGTGTGTGTGTGTGTGTGTGTCTGTCTGTTCCCCTGTGGCGCTCAAACGGGTGGACCGATTTGAATGCGGTTTTTTTTGTTCGATAGGTGATTTAGTCGAGAGTGTTGTTAGCTATGTTTGATGAAAATCGGTCCAAGATGGCCGCCGCTACAAAATGGCGGATTACATATTTTTCCACAACTCCCTTAATATGGGTATCAAATGAAAGGGCTTGACTAGCAGAATAGCACTATTGCAAATCCAAGATGGCCGCCGCCACAAAATGGCGTATGTCGGGGGTTTTTTAAATTTTCAATTTACACTTGTCTATCACGGAGGCAAAGCCGCCCGATGTAACCGTCAAACTAGTTGGCTCGAGTATTACGACTTTAATCAAAGGCTACAATTTAAGCGCTGACCGAAATAATTCTTAAGTCCCTAGAACCACTTAAAATATATGGACTCCAAAAATATATTCATTTGCTTCCCGAAATTAATTCTCACCGAGCATTGTTAAGTGTATAGTGTGTGAAGTATAAGTCACCTTACTTGATATATACCTACTTCAGGTAGAAAGTAACCCAGAAAGAAATTTGATCAACCCTCTCTCCACGCAGTCTTGTCTATCCAATCTCTAGAATGTTTTTATTAAGTACTAGCGAACCCGGCAGACGTCGTCCTGCCCGTTGAAATATTGACATCTGCGCCACCTACCGAGACCCGATAAGTTGTACCTGTACCTAATTATTTTCAAACCATCCAGGAACCCATTGAAATATACACACAAAATTTCATCAATTTATTGAATTCATTTGTTACAAAAAAAATCTACTAAATAGTCCAAACAAAGCCTAAACATTCGGTTTGGATAGGTGAGCCCGTTCTTGAGTTATAAAATATGGTGAAACTTGCACACTTGCTGTCTGTCCATTACTCCATTGTACCTACTATGTACGATTCTCATACTGCTTCTTATTTAAAGCTACGTTTATCCTATGGTTCCAATGTTCACTATAAAAATAACTATTAGATATATTATGAGCATGTGGGGCCCACGCCAACCCGTAACATTTTCACAAGTTATGTATACATATAGAGTACATACTAACGCTATTTCCACAAGTATTTCCAATGTTACAGTAGAAAAGAGCACGCAATCCGTGCATTAGCATGGCTCTGTTAGGATCATTTTTAATTTCAAGCACATTGAAAAAAAAATCTTAACTACTTATACAATCCAACAAAACTTTAAAATCAACTTTAAATAAAGTTGTATTCGGTCACAATACAACATAACATACAAATGACATAACTTACTCAGTTAGTTGGTCAATCACAATATGTTCGTTATTGTCACGTTATAGTGCAAAGGCCTCCTGGACTTCGATCCGTTCGACTCGTTCGGCTCGGATAAGTGTGCGTTCACCTTAATTCGACAATTTTAAAGTTAGCTAACCTCGTTCGCAGATTTTGAAAGATAGTAACGCTTTGTTGCACAACAGCTCAATTATTAAATTATAAGCAGTGAAATTGAAGTTTTTGGTATTGATCGTTATTGCGAACGAGCGTTAATAACATTATTATTTCATACCAGATGATGCACGCGACTTCATACGTGTGGATTAAAGTTTTTAAAAATCTCGTGGAAATTCTTTGATTTTCCAGGATAAAAAGTTGCCTTGTCCGTTCCTAGGATGCAAGCTATCTACCAATTTCGTCAAAGTCAGTTCAGCGATTCAGCGGTGAAAAGATAATAGACAGATGGATCGACAGACAGCCTAAGACTTTCGCATTTATAATATTAGAATGGATAAATTCATTTTCGTATACGTTTGGTCGTAGATAACAATTTATACCTACTCTTTATGATAGTCCGGCCGGCCCTTGTAATTCTTTTCTATAAGGGAGGCAAAATTATTCAAAATATGTATAAGTTACGTCCTAAGCCGATCGTAAAACGGTATTACAAACGTTATGAAGGCTCGGGTTCTATCGGATCTCATCGCTCAGGGAGTGAGTGTAAATCACCGTAAAAAAAAAAAAACTATGAATTACATTGATACCCGTTTGAGCCTATTCTTGGGATAAAATTGCCTGCCTTTCACCGTCAGTGCATAAGTCGATATTAAAATTGAGGCAAGGAAACAATATATCGGTGTTCAACTTCTCAGAGTAATATCCATCCGCGAGACTTTGGCGTTCCTCTGTAGATGAAAAATGTTCCCCGAGCTAACCGTCGCTTCGCCGAATATTCATGCATCGACAGAACGATCGTAAATTATTTACGTCATCGGAGCCACGTACCGGACAAATCTCTTATGCAGATGCTGACGTGGGCCATATTTTTTTTCCTTAGACGAACACAATTTATCATTAAACGCAGGGAGACATAATATGACAATTTATTGCATTTCCAAGTTACATATTATTTATCCATACTAACATTATACGTATTTATGCGAAAGTTATTGTCTGTCTATAATATGTCTATTTATTTCTTTGTTACCTTTTTTGCGGCTTGACCGCAAAATTGATCTTGAAGAAATTTGTTACAGGGATAGCTTGTATTCTGGATATGGACAATGGACATACTGAGGATACTTTTTAACATGCTTTTACTAGTTTCACCCGAAATTATGCATATATGTAAACCAATCTTGGACGTGTAATTTAACCAGTTTCTAATTATCGAATCGATTTAAACGTTTGCAAATGTTTTTTTTTATGTGATGTATTGCAGTACGTCGTGTGTTAATTTAAAGGCATTGAGATTTTTAACTCGTGACGATGGTAAAGGCTCGCCTTCGGCTTGGGCTTACAAACATAAACTCGTTTGTAATAACCTACTTCCCGCCCTCGTATCACAATATATTAAAGTAGGTTGTGGATTTCATATTTTATTATATACATTGCGTGAAAAGTTGGCGTACACCTCACAACAATTATATTACACAACATTAGACAACATCTTTTCAAGCGTAAACGCTTTATTAATTATATTATAATTTACCATAACATAAAACAATATAGCTTTGTTTTACTAAAGAAAAACTTTATGGCTGAATTACTACTGCAAGCGCACTGCATCGTAGCAGTGTGCTACGAGTGTAGAACGTAGCACCGCAACAGTCGTCACAAAATTGTAGTGAATCAATCGCGGTCAAAAATGATTATCGACTAGCAGATGTCCGCGGCTTCATCGCGTAGATTAAGATTATTGAAAAATCCTGGCAATTCCTTGATTTATGGGATACAATGTCTACAATATCCGGCGCCAGGACGAAAGCTATTTTTTTTGTCAAATTTGGTAAAGATCGGTTGAGCTCTGAACAGGTAACAGACAAAAAGACAGATGAATATAACAGATACATTTGCAATTATATTAGTATGGATATAGCTAACTGTCTCGCCCCAGCTTCGCAAGGGTGGCTTTAAAAATCGGATGCATTTTAATGACACTGCCCGAAAATCATTGGGATTGAAACGCCTCTAGTTTCAGCTTGAAATAAAATAGGCCGCATTCAATCTTGCTGTCGACTTTAAAAAGAAAAGAACGGCCGATGGCGGAAGATTCGTTTAGAACAAGGATCGAGTACAAATTAAAAGAACGTTGGAACGCTAATTCCATTACGATTCGATGGACGGCAAAAGTCCTCCGTTAGAGTCAAAGCCGGTAAAACGTAATTGCGACTTCACTAAGCCGGGCTCCGCGCGGCCTGATACGGACGAAAGGGGACCTCTGTGCTGGCTGATATAAAAGCGCAATAAATTTAGCAGGATGAACACACTACTTACATAGAACAAGCGCACAGCCACTGTATCCGTAACGAGGGGACACGCAATCGACCAATATTTTTTATGTGTTCATTGGCTTTTGTATGTATTTCCGTAAAAAAATTTAGTGTGGATACTTAGTAATTCAATAAAAATAACTTTGTTTCGAGTAGATTTACTTTACAGGTTCGGAATACTCGGTATACTTTGAGTGAAACTATTTCGAAACGTCTCCTCTATTCGGTCTTCTACTCAACTTTGTTGATTCTAATTCGTTTTTTAAAGTGCTGGAATTATTTGTCTTACTCATGTATATAAGTCATAGTTAGCTATACCTATTGTACGATACTTTAGTAATTTCAGATAAATGAGATAAAAACTTAAATTAAGAATTCCAAAACCATTCGACAAGTTTGGGAAACCAAATCGAAATAGTTGGCGAATTCACTGTAAAACAGCGCAACAAACAATGCTGGAAGAAAACAACGACAACGTGAAACAACCGGCAAAGGAAATTGTTAATGTTGTTATTTTGGATACACATGTTTATTGCTATGAAACATGGCAGCCTCATAACAATCCCTTTCACTCTCCACAAATTGGAAGGAGCGTGTAAAGAAAAACATGGCCATAAATAAAACTGGCAGATCAACTAGATAGACGGCCATTACCCGAGATAAGCGCAACTTATATACGTGGTACGTTCGTCGAGGCAGATTAACGGAATGAAACTGCGTTTGTTTGCAGATATCGATACGGAGGCATTTTGGCGAGTCACAGCTGAGAAATTTATTGTAGTGTTCCGGGAGATATCTTCTTACGGACTCATTAAAAAGGAGACACGTCGCCTATAAATCAGGGGCAGGCGCAGAGCGAGCGCGGCCGCGGCGGCTCTTATCGGCAGCGGGTTGCCGGCAATAGGCGCTATCCGGTTCCGTCGCGTTATTGTGCGAGCGCGCGCCGCCCGCCGCGCCGCCCGCGCCGCTCGCCGGCGCGCACGGCGCAGCGCTGCCAACCAAACACCCGACCGTCTCTACTTCATTACATTATCCCCTTTCTCGATACTTTGCTTCTCGCGGATGTACTCTTGAATGGCTTTCCTTATTCTTATTTTCTTCAACTTTGTCTGCCGCGGAGCGTTGTATTGTAAGTTTTCTTTTGTTTCTATTTTTTGCTGAAAAACAGTTAAACTTATTCGATATAAATCAGAAAAAGTTATTGTTATATATTTTCTTAAGCTCCGAAAACAGTAAATGTTGGACTAGTTTATCATGAAACTTTAACATAAGTAACATCTACATTTTAATTTGAACACTAGCTTATGAACTATTGTACTGGATATTCTTCAAACAGCACAGGATGGGAGAATATTAGTAAAAATATTATTACGTCTACTAATATAAACCCACTAAAGACTAACTGCAAATAATGCTTTATAAGTTAAATATAAAGTATACGTCGCACATAGACGGCTGGTTACGGGTTTTCGCATCATTAATTTTGACGCATAGCCACCAACCGACAATAATGGCGTATTTAGTGCGAAAACAGCCGTCGAAAATGCACATAGAAGACAAATAAGCACTTTTATCGTTTTGCCAGTTGTTTGTTTAGAATAAACCTTTAAAAATACAAATATTTAACTGATTAAAAGAAGAATATTGTAGTGTAGTAGTAAGTCCAACCTTAAGGTCGATAATAACTGATAACTAACAGGGCAAAGTCTAAATTCAGCTAAGTATTTTGAACTTTAAATTGCAATACCTCCAAGAATCTGCTGCACGAAATTCAGATGATTGGACAGTGAGCCCGAGCATAACTGTTAGTACTGTTGTAGGTATACGTGTCAAGCGAGCGGGTGAACTAATGACAATAATAATTGGCACGCAGCCGTCACAGGCGCCGCACTCATTAATTGACCGGTGATTTCAATTATTGCACATCGGCAAGTTCCCGAAACCCCGCCACGCTCTATGCAGTTTCTGGTGTAATGGCCGTAGACATTCACTCAAAATGTCGTTGGCAGCTCACTCGTTCAGAATTTACGACACTGAAGATGACCAATAAATGCAAATTTTATTGTTTATGGCAGATTTAACGGTAGTGAACTCTTTTACCGAACCGTTAAAGTGGCCTAACAATGCCGGGCGGACAAATCTAAGCATAATGTTGACGCATATTATCGTAAAAATAAAATAGGATCAAACCTTTAAAGTCTTGCTTACTAAAAATCTTCAAGCAAAGCAAACGGAAGCAGGTAAGTCAATAGGTATTTTAAATATTAGAGTGCTTGTTCACCTGTTTCTTTAAAAATCTCAAAGTAGGAATTCATCACATATTGTCAAATGTCCGATTTATGTATGTATATTATTTTAATTTATATTGGGTACTTATCACTCGTATATTAAAAAAGTATCAGTCTTGACAAATAAAATAAAGTTTACTAAATAAGAAGGAGTTATTTTACTGTTTCTACTGCCTTCAGTTTCAAAGCTACAACTACCGTAGCATAAATAAAAGGGTAGTAAGGTTAGAGTAGGGAAAGAGAACACCACCAAGGGTGGTCTGTCTGAAGTTGATAAGGCTAGGCTATTAAAGATTGCGCTATACACTACCGTCCGGATTAACTGCGTACTTTCAATTGATTTTAAAGAAACCCCTTACGTAGATATGAAACCAGTTATAAAGAACAGATCAATATCGGCAACGAGTTTAAGACATCTTTTTGAAATAATTGCAATCGAAGCAAAAGAAACATTTCAACGGTAATACCTCCCGCAGCGGTTCGTAACCTCGATTCAGCGAATTCAATTTTTGTTGAGTAGAACTTGTTACTTCAATATTTCTTTGAGAAAATTATACCTAGTAGTTACTTGTAAATGCTGTAAGAGAAAAAAATGTATTGCTCATTTAAAAAATGTTTGAACAACGAAAATTTATAAAATGATTTTATGAAAATTTATGATTATGATTTAATTTATATTTACAGTTTTAAATGTTAACTACATGAAAGCCATGTGAGTTAATGGGCTTAAGAGGATGCAAATTCTTGATAAAAATAATATATCACTTTGATTTAGCTATACCAATGTAATGTGAAAGCGATACGTAACAACGATTTCAAAAGCGAAACACGCGTACCTGCCGGTAAAAGTTACATGCCATGAAATTTTGTTCAAAGCAATTATTGTGAACAGTGCTCACTTCAGCGATGGTAGAAATTCACGTATAAATCGCGTCACAGACCACAAACAAAAACGTGCATGTGGACCGACGCCCATTATTCTCCACTGCATAATCGCTTCGTCCGACGCCCGCATCGCTTCCCGTGCTATTTTATTTCCTCCCAGCATAGTTGTGTTTCAACTAGGCGGAGCTTTTTCAGTGACGCTTCGGCAGGGAAATTAAACCATGTTTAACTATGTTTAAGGTTTGGTTCCGGTTAGAGGAGGCGGTGAGCCGACGGGTACGGCGACAGACCAAAGCTACCACGCTACAATTCTGGCACAATGTGTGTCCATTTTAATAGGATTAAACTCATTGTTACATACGATCTGAAAGGACCATGAGCCAAATGAAATTGTTTCTAGCGAAATCGAAGAGAATATTGCAATCGCTGTTGTCCGATTGGTTAAAAGTTGTGTTTGTGGCTTTTGTTCTGGAATGAATGAAATGTATCCTACAAATTCTTTTTCAGGAATCAATGCGATATCCCAATCGAATTTTTACGGTTTACATTTTCTACGCTTGCACCTTTAGGTACATTATAGTGACATTTCATCCGTCCCTAAGACTTATCGTTTTGCCTACTTAATTGTTTTTTACGTCTATACTTATTACGTTTAATATTATTTGCAAAAATTTTGTTGTAGTTGTAGTTGAACTCTAGATTTATGATAGTTATGACATAAGATTATAACCCAAAAATAGTTTCCAGAAAATCAAAATTTCCCATGGAATTTAAAATCTAAATCATCATCAGCAGGTATAGTAGTAGTAATACAACAAAATTGCAAGAGTAAGAAAGTGCAAGATATCATTGTAATACACTGCCTTATAAGTACTCATAAGTGTAATATTGCAATTTATCAAATGCGCGTACACTGAAAAAGTTGGAAATTCGTAGTAGCAGAGTTCTGTTTTTGTATGTTACGAGTACTTATATAATCTCAAATGTCAGGGAGTTAGGCTAATTCGGTGAGTGGAATACTAATAAGCTGTCTGCAAAGCAGCAGTTCCTTGTTACATAAATTGGGTTCACAATAATTGGGCACTTAACGTCATTCGTAATAAAGTAAATTCGGCGGCATGACCGTTCATCTGGACGTTTCAGCCAAAGGTTGTTAGGAGAGGAGTTGAAATTGAATTACTGTGAGCAGGCCGCGTCCAACGTTTGCTTACGAAAAATCCTACGTATTTTAAGAGCTTCTAATTTCTGTAAATACCTTAACGAAATATATGTATAAAAGTATAAAATAACATATTTTAGATGCTATTGTCAAGTCAAAATATTAATGCAAAGTGCCCTGGCCGCAACACAGAGGGTTGGCGAATTGAGTCCAGCCGTGTCTACAATTAATGTTTGATACGAGTAACTTTGATATTTATAGTAGACAAAGAATGTTAAGAAATTTCAATAGCTAGTAAAACTTATTTTTGAGGTAATCCTTATAATGGTACAGATACGTTTAAACGGGTACTACTTTCTAGTTTTATAAATTCAGTAATTTATACCGACTTGGAGTCTACAACTTGTCGAAAAAAAAATCGTATGTATTCAGCTCCCACGATACCCGACTGCCTCATTTTGAAGGTGAACAAACTAAGTTTTCTAGGTTAATAGAGAAAAGGGGCACGGTATATGCCTCTGGAGGACATAGAACACAAATGTTCACAATAGAAAATGGCATATACTCCGCACTTTGGGGGAGCCGGGGAAACAGAGGTGATAACACGCAAATAAGTGAATAGGGAAAGCAGCATGTAGCTTTGAATAAGAAAATAAAACATTTTATTCTACGAAAATGAAAACTTGTGAGGGCTAACGCAGGGAGGCGCAGCGGATTTTAATGATAGCAACATAAATAGCTTTATTTACTTCAATATATGGGTTTAATGAAAACAAAACATGAATGTGTTTTTATTTTCAAATATATAAATATAAATTAAATAAATACCTATACCTACCTAATAGTTTAATTTCTTGAGGTCAATCTATCTATTTTTGAAATTTATTCGGAAGTGTTTTTAAATCCTGTATTAATTAGAAATATAGGTATAACGGGTCAACATGTAAGCTGCGTCATTTCGTCGCAATAAAAAAAGTAATAATTATAAAATTCACTTAGATATTGATAGATAGATATATCTAGACTATAGATAGTCCCGCAAATAACTGTGAATCACATTGTATATAGTGTCAGGTCGAAAGAAATTAATGTCTCGATATCGGAAGTCTCTTTAATTGCCTAACCGCGTGCACATGCTGCGTTCCATTTTCCTTGTATCGATAATAGAAACACAAAAAAAGGCTAACGTAGTGGAGCCAGTGAACTGCCTCGGAAGCAGAATGGAGCAATCAGGATGGGAATACTTTGACACAGCAATTCGGCGGCGCATCGCGGGTGTTATTGTTATCTATAGACTGTATCGCCTTTGTGCGGGGTTGGCTTGTTATGTTCGCTTTATGATTTTTAGACGTTCCAATATATCGTGTCGAAACTTGTTTTTGTTTTTTACAAAAAATCTATCACGCTGTAGCCACATCCCCGGTACTTCATACAGGCGAACTGGTTTAAGTACCTACTATTTTACCAGAGTATACCAACTCGATTTTACGTATAGTGTTGTCATTGTCTTCAAAATTTTTAAGTTCATCTTACCAAAAATCGCATAATTCTGACGATAAATATGTATCATCTTTAGTTTTGATAAGAAATTCAGAATAATTCCTAAATTTTAAAACCAACCTCATAAATTTTTTAAGTCCGTTGAAAATCCATTTGAAATCAGTATGTTAACCCTACATCATTCTCTATGAAAAAACCAGACCGTTTGAATTAATTCCAAGTTTATCACGAGCACAAAATGATTTTGTTATATTGTGATGAATGATGTTCTCGTACATGAACGTTAATATTACATTTTTACTGGACCGTTACAGTTGTAATATGTTTTGATCCAGATATTAATTTTATCGTTATGAATATTTTCGATAATTAATAAATTATGACTTTAATTAATAATTATTCATATAAAACAGCACTCATTATGAAAATTCATATTGAACACACATTTCTGTTCGGAACAGGAGTAATAGCAGCATTATTTACTGATGTATTTAAAACAATTAAATCTGTTAATAACGAGAGTACGCGCCATGCTTTCTGTAGATTTTATGTGACAATTCCATTATTTGCAGTATTGATTGCTTTGCATCAATTGCGATATGCAAATATTAGCATCGCTGCCTGACCGGCGACCGGCAGCAGATTTACGTATCGCGACACTCTGTTATGCAATTACATCGGCTTATTAAAAATTAACCGCCCCCCGAAAAATTGTTACGGGATTAATATAACTTGGCAGGTAATCGTGATATGTACCTATGTATACCTACTAATGGTTATATTAAGGCGGAAGTGAATTTATCCTACCACTTATTCCTCCATATATTTTATCACGACAGTCAATATCATATTTGACAGTTATGCAAAATCAGGTATATGGTATTTTAACAGTTTTTATTATATTTGCTCATTACCTAAGTGGTTTTAATTACAACCCTATGAAAACTATAAACTTTAAATTGTAAATCGCACACGTGTGGTAAAGTAATCCTTATCAATACTACTGACTATTGACATCTCCCGCTTCCTTCACTTACAAATATAATTAAAAAATGTTATTAAAACAAATAAGTTGTGAGGGAATTTAACATGAAGCGCAAAACCGCGCCTTTTAGCATTTGAATGAGGTTTTATTTCATTATGTTAATCACATCAATATACCATACAGTCAAAAAGCTGCCAAACAGAATACAATAGCTATTTTGAGGCCGCCATGTTTTATGAGGTATTTTACAGTGCCACGTTGTCAATATAGGTCACCGGCATTGAATTGCAATCAGTTAAAGTCAGTGCTATAATAGTAGTTTATGAAACGGTTGCATAATAGAGGTTATTAAAACACGAGTGTTAGTTTAAAAAACGAGCCGCAGGCGAGTGTTTTAATAACTAATTATGTAGAGTTTCATACACTACTTTATCTAAGCTCATCAATAGGTATCTTACGTATAAAAGAAAAGACTAAGAAATTAACAAAATTATTTATTATAATAAGTATTCATGTTTTGGATATTGCAATTTATAAATGTACTCAATTCTTCAGGGGAGAACGTTTTTGCATTTTTTCCCTTAAAGCCCTGCGATTTTCTTTTTAAAACAGCAATCAGTCTTGTGTATTTAATAACTAGCCGACCCCCGCGACTTCGTTCGCATGGATATAGGTTTTTATATAGAATCGGATCGGACCCCATAATTCTTTTTTGTACCTAAACTAAATGTATCCTAAGTTACTCCTTAACATCACCTATCTGCCATTGAAAGTTCCATCAAAATCGATCCAGCCGTTTCGGAGATTAGCTGGAACAAATAAACAGGCCGACAAACATAAATTTAAACGCACGCCAGTTTACAATAAGCCGTACGTACAAACATCCGCGTCCCAAGTTATTTGAACCCAATAAATGTCTGTAATTTCTGAACTAAAACACCTATGACCTTGAAATATTTACGGGACAATATATAAAGTATTACCTTTCTAACAAAAAAAGAATGAGTGAAATCGAACAACGCGTTAATGAATTACAGCTAAATACACGTTTTAACTTTCATCCTCTCTCCCAAGGGAACCGTGCTGAATTTCGGGATAAAAAGTATCCTATGTCCTACCTCGGAGTATAAACTCAAATCGTACCAAGTTTCATTTGAATCCATTCAGTAGTTTCGGCGTGATGCGCGGCCAAGATACAGACAGACAGACAGACAGACAGACAGACAGACAGACAGACAGACAGACAGACAGACAGACAAAAATGAAACAAATTGCAGTTTTGGCTTCAGTATCGATTATAGAGTGCCCTCCAATAAAAATTTTCAAAATATCTTCAATGTACAGAATTGGATCTGTTACAGTTTTATTATATTATAGATAGATATCGATTTGGTTGTAGATACTCAATATACTTTTGAGCATTGAGTATTTAGCCCATAAGGACAAAGACTTAAATTTATTTGATAATTCTTGGAAATATGCTAGCATTACATTTTCTGAAAATGAAGTGGTTTTTTTCAAAATTTTCCAACTCATAAAATCTTGGTAACATTTATCGTAAATTTTCTTTGATTTTGCTGGCAAAAGATTATTTGTCATTCCCGATGCTATTTCCAGAATGTCTGGTGGAGTTAAATTCTCTTCAGTATCACTGCTAGACATTTTTCCGCGCAACAAAAATCACTTGCAAAATTTTGAGTTACAAAAACTGAATAGTAAATAAATAATAAATTAAAAATTTAAATAATAGGCGCCAAAATTCAATTGTCAATTTCGAATGTGCGGTGCGTGCAGTGCGTCTATGGTCAATTATGGTAGCACTACACTCTGTCCTCTGGCCGCATCTTGCTACCGCCACACTTTCAGTAGTAGTAATAGGGTAACTTTGATAGCGGGATAATCATTGTAAGTAACAAAATTAAACTAACTAACTATTGTAAACTAACTATTGTACCTATTTCTTTTAAAATGTTTCTTTTGTTTAATTTATGTTTTTTTGGTGTACAATAAAGTATTAAATAATAATAATAATAATAAACACCCGGCATGGCTCAAAAATACCAGAACCCAGTGCCTGTACTATAATGTAGAAAAAATTATTTTTTAACATTGTTTTGCAATAATTTCCTAACAAAGTAGTGTTATAATGAACTTTTTTAATTTTTTTTTTAAATATTATAGATGTATGTGAATAAAGTAGTCCAATATATGACACATTTTGATTTCATATTCGGAATTTTATGATATGAGAGTAGATAAAAGACCTAAAAATACCATGGTACTGACGATACTGCTAATCATAATATTTTACCTACAAATGTATTGAAAAACATTGTATTTATAAACATGCGCACTGAAAATTAAATTCGCGGCGATATTTAAGACCCTTGCCTGCGGTTCGAGTGTTAACATAAATAACTATTACATAATGGTATTATTTCGAACGTGTTATTTGTTGAAAAATAACTGCACATCAAATGATAAATGATTGTTACAGGCTGAAAACAATGTACGCGTAAAGTTTCGCCAGTAATGTTCCTGTGTAACATTACTCGTGTGGGGTGTGGGTGCGAGTTCTGAAGTCGTAAAGCAGACTCTGAAAGGCGTATTGCGCATGGTTCATGTCACTGAATGAAGACATGTGAATTTTTGGATGCGAAGAGTGCGATAACATATTTACCATATACAAATTCTTTGGATAAAGGAATTCTGTACGTATAAAGGAATGAAGATTATGATTAATTTTCAGACCATAGGCCATGGTTGTATCTGATTATATCTATACATATAATAAAATCGTAGAATTGCCGTATCTGTACATTGAAGATTTTTGCAAAATAATAACTGGGGGATGTTAGGGATAAGTAATAGAACGTAAAAAAGCTATTTTTGAAATTTTTGTCTGTTTGTCTGTTTATCTGTTTGTCTGTTTGTCTGTATGTTTGTGCGCGCATCACGTAAAAACTACTGAATGGATTGAAATGAAACTCGGCATGATTTAAGTTAATACTATGGAGTAACATATAGGATACTTTTTATCTCGAAATTCAGCACGGTTCCCTTGGGAGAGGGGATGAAAGGCAAAATGTGTAATTAGCTGTAATTCGTTAACGGGTGGTCCGATTTCATTCATTCTTTTTTTGTTAGAAAGTAGATACTTTAAAGACTACTGGCTTATCTCCGAAAGGCTGGACCCATTTTGATGGAACTTTCACTGGCGGATATTTACATTTTGATGTACCTAAACATCCGCCAGTGAACTTTTAACAGTTTTTAGCAAGGTTTAAGCTCAAAGGAGCATAGGAAAAACAAAATGATGCCCACGGGATTATTAAAATCAATATCCACGCGAACGAAGTCGCGGGTATCCGCTCGTAATATAATAAAACTGTAACAGATCCAATTCTGTACATTGAAGATATTTTGAAAATTTTTATTGGAGGGCACTCTATAATCGATACTGAAGCCAAAACTGCAATTTTTTTCATTTTTGTCTGTCTGTCTGTCTGTCTGTCTGTATCACGCCGAAACTACTGAATGGATTCGAATGAAACTTTGTACGATTTGAGTTTATACTCCGAGGTAGGACATAGGATACTTTTTATCCCGAAATTCAGCATGATTCTCTTGGGAGAGGGGAAGAAAGTTAAAAAGTGTATTTAGCTGTAATTCATTAACGCGTAGTTCGATTTAACTCATTCTTTTTTTGTTAGAAAGGTAGTACTTCAATTATTGTCCCGTAAACATTTCAAGGTCGTAGGTTTTTTAGTTCAGAAATGACAGACATTTATTGGGTTCAAATAACTTGGGACCCGGATTTTTGTACGTATGGCTTATTTTAAACTGGCGTGCGTTTAAATTTATGTTTGTCGGTCTGTCAATTTGCGCCAGCTAATCTCCGAAACGGCTGGATCGATTTTGAAGAAACTTTCAATGGCAGATAGGTGATGTTACAAGGAGTAACTTAAGCTACATTTAGTTTAGGTACAAAAAAGGATTATGGGATCCAATCCGATCCTATATAAAAACCTATATAACCACGCGGATGAAGTCGCGGGGGTCAGCTAGTCTGATTATAATATTATAAATCATAAAGAAGTTTAGTATAAACAGAGTAAATAGTGTCGCCATTCCGTGCTACAAATATAGATGCACAGAAATATATTCTACACAATTTTAAGGTATCAGATTCACTAAGGAGAGATATATAAAACGCACACCTTAATAAATTCGACATCATTGTAAGTAAAAATTGTAAGAGCTGAAGCTGGATACTCTTTCTTCATTTACCGTCTCCCCAGACCTTGTCAAGGTCTTGTCAAGTCAATAATTGACTTTCACCTTTTTCGAAGTTTGGATAACTTTTCGCATGTAAAAACTATTTAAAAAATAAGAAGCGGCAGTGAAGAACATCTTTAAAATATCGCCGATTCTCGTGCCGTATAGACTTGCACAGAAGCTGCATCAGCAAATTACCCTTAAAATGACAATAATGTGTGAATAGTTTATGTTATTTACATAAACTATTCACACATTTTTGATTAAAGAAATATCGGTAAAAATCTGTTTAATTACTTAAAAAAAACTGCACTGTCGCGGTCGTGTTGAATGGAGTATTACAAGTGTGTCGGGCTCGTTATAACTTCAGATTATGTAACATGTTATAGTAAGTTTACTTGCACAATATGTCCACATTATTTCAGCATTATTGTAAAGTTTATATACATAATACATATATAGTTCATATACATACTGTTTATAGCATGTTATGTTGTATAGGTACTCTGAACGCACCGTTCTTCAAACTAGATAAGATAAGAACACAAACATTTTACCCGCAGGGAGTAAACCGTGATTAAAATGAAGTACAGTACAGTTAGATATATATATTTTAGCGTATTTTATCATGTTATTCTTCTAAAATCTACACTTACGTATTCGGTATGTATACGTACACAAGATTATCGTGTTTTCGTTTAGGTTGTATCGCCAAAAATCGCACAACCCGCAGGCGATGTTCAGCGAATAGCGATATAATGTATGCTAATGAGGGCGGGCGGAAGCTGGGCACGTGACGTCACGCGGCGGGCCGCAGCGCCGCTTAACGAGCGGGTGTGCATTTTCAATACAAAAGCCGCTGTCCGCCACCACGCCACACCACGCCACGCTACTTCGTAGACACAAAATAAATTTAAGTAAACTGGCCAATTTTATTGCAGCTATTTTGTAAAAATAAATGGAACCGGATGCTTTTAACAAAACTGAGGACATCTCAAGTATTTGCTTTTAATAATTTGTTTAGCCGTTGAGTTTTATATACCTGAGTACTACAAATAAAAATCCGAAGTGCGTGTATTCGTAATTCTTCCCCTCCTAGATGACGACCGATTTTGATGATTTTTTTGTACTAATAGGGTAACCTGGATGGTTCTTAACTATAGCTGGACCCAGTAGGTTCCGCTGTTGTCGAGATCTAGAGATTTTTCTTTCAATTTTACGACTTTTTCTCTACAAAATTCGTAATATAACTCGTATACATAACGTATACTAACAGCCTTTCTAATGAACGTCGTAAAGTGGATAATAGTTTTTTTGTTATAAAAAGTTTGTCTTATTCTAATGCTATTCTTTTATGCAGATAAAATTTGAAAAAAATCGCACTATACCTATTTAGACCTGTCAGTTTAATTTAGTTTATTTTTAGAGATTTTGTAAATCGGAATTAGTATCATTGTACACCATCATACACGTTTATTAGTTTATTATTATTATTTTTTTCCTAAAAATATTATATTTTTTTGATATTTGATGATTCAAAAAAAGATATAAAGCGCTTGAGCACACTCGTATTTCAGTATTGAAGCACCTAGGTATTTTAAAACTGTCATTACCGTTTGAAGCAGAGAAGGTTCTCTACAGTATAATTATGGTCCAAGTTTGCCACATTAAAGCGTAGAAAAGCAATTCTGCAGTTGCAATCATTACGAAAATAATAAAAGTTAGCAACAGCCGCCCGTGAGGCGCCGCCTTGGAATTACGGATCACATCGGAATGAATCTTCTTTACGCTGATCTTGGTGAGAAAGTAGCAGAGAGGTAATTAAGGGTTAGTGAAACCATTCCAAATACCTATAGCTCGTACTCTTAAGCTTCGTATCGATTTGAGCAGTCAAGATTTGAGTAAAATAAGGCTGCTCAAATGGATCTCTGCCAGTCCGTCTCCAATAAACCCACGGTTGAGAGAGACGTTTTATTGAGCGCGACCTGAAAACAGTGACGTAACATGGCTCGGCCAAAGCCTCACGGCACGGCATGCCCCAACTTGATCAGCGTCTCCACTCAAGCGGCCGCGGGAATATACATAGCCTCGATCCTCGATTGCTATATTGTATGTTGCTCACGAAGGTTTAAATTGTAAAAATATGAATGTAACACTTGGCGGTAAGGTCGGTGGTTCAGATACAGAGAGGGTTAATCAGTATATTATTATAACTACTGGTGTAATAGGTTTATGTATGTACAAATTAATGTTTTCATAAAAAAATACTTTATACAAGCATCTGTTGCTTTTATCAAATCGAAGCTTGAATCGAAACCATAATGGAAAACCGTTTTGTGAGGCACATTCTAGAATAAAGGCGGGCTTTAATCGTCAGATCAATAGCGCGATAAAACCGATTTGTACCAATATACAAGGTATGTAAGTATACATATGTATATTTATATATCTATTATGTGTACAGTGACTGAATTAGATATACTGTTTTTTTCGTCGTGACTGCATCATCCATCACGCGGTGTCGACTGATTTATGGCAGTAGAGTAACAGGGCGACATGAGCCTAGCCTACCTACTCCCGATGACGACGCGATTAGAGGCTAGGGGCCGGGGCGGGAACAGAGATTTTGTATTACTGGAGCGTGCCGCAATATCCCACAAAATGGCCTGAAATTGAATGGTCACACATTTTGTCATACACTTAATAAGCGCAGGTTTTGCTTTTAATCTATCTGAAAGAATCTCGGGCTCTTACAGTAGTGTAACAAGAGTAAATTTTTTTTTGTTTTGGCCGTTTTGTTAACGCCTCCACATATATCAACTCACTGGACAAAGTACCAGCGTGGCGTCCGGAGAAACGTAGACAATACGAGTACCACGTCAGGTGTAGAAGACAAGTTACTGCGATACCTATAACATGTGCCTCGTATACGTACGATGATGAACTCTCAGACAATTAGAAATTACCATTACCAACTGCCGCTAATTATCTTGTAAGATACTTAAACTACTCCTAACAAAATACAAACATAAAAGTATTTTATAATAAGAGTAAATAAAACTGCAAATGGAACGGTTTACACATCGCAATATTTATACGTTTCATGAACAATAACAGTATAATTTAAAGCTGCTTTAACAATGCTCTCATCTTCAATTTAAATAACCCGTTATATAAAACGTCGTAACGTCGGAAAGTCATAGCTATCAACTCGTGTTCCCGCGAGAAAATTGCGAGTATTCATCACAAATGCGTGACGTTTAAAATTTCCAACACCCGGCCACCAGCCGGCAGCGTTGGGATATAAATCACAGCAAGCACTAGTTTGGACGGTCCTACCTGGCGCATTTGCTGTATATTTAAATTATCACACATTTAGTGCACTACCCTGTCTAATATTTTTACTAAACAAAAAGCTTTTACTCGTACGAATGAGATTTGATATAAATTCAGCAACAAATCTCGACATTTGACCCTTTCGTAGTTGCACTTTTTATAGGAATTATTTTTTAAATACAATTCTCGTGTAATGTTTGGTTTCAATTTTGGTAAGCAATAAATACTAGTAACTGGCCCCAAAATTGGTTAACATGATTTCTGGTTTCATACGAGCGGTAAACATAATTACAGCTAAGTGTAGATATATGCGCTCGTTGTGCGCATTATACAATCATCCTAACCACAATTAATTTATGAGTTTTATTTTACGTTGTTACAAGCTGCGTACCATTTGTGACTGCCACATAATTTTCGAACTCTACGCAGACTCCACTCAAATAATTTTACGGATAATTAATTATTATCTAATCATAATTATGATATCAATTCAAAGTTCGCAATCTCGAGAGTATACTCTCTCAATATTGAACTATTGCTACATCAAATAGATAAGCTTTTATTTAATTCCAATAACGTGGTAAATTAATGCATTTGAGTGTTGAAACGTTATTGAAGAGGAGACGAGTAGTTACGAGAGAGGCGTAAAGGCGCACAGTCATCACAAAAGTTGTGCGTTCTGCTCGCCCGGCGCCCGGCGGCCGGCGCCCCGTGCTTCGCGGCCTCGAGGCGCGCGCGACACGAACCACCCTATTGCATTTATTCATGTCGTTACCGCTAACGATAATTTTATCGTGTGCTCATTTGCTGGCGTCAGTATTGCAGCCATCCGTCAGCGGGCAAATCGACAATTTGCGCGGAGCACTAAAACTTTTATTGCTTCATAATTGACCTCGTCGCGTCTGAGTAATCCGCGAATATGGGCTTTTATTTGATGTTGCCCTCGTTTATTTGTTTTATGCGGTTTTTGGTTTCGTAATGGCGACGATGCCTTCTATTTGTGGACCATCTTGCCATTAAGGTTTTTGCTTTTGCTTCACTTGTCACATGATTATAACAAGCTGATGCCCACGACTTCATCCGCGTGGGCTGAGTTTGAAGAAAAATGTCTTCATAAAAACTTTAACGCCCCTTAATTAATTTTTAATCTGAAGCAAAACTATCAATTTTTATGGACATAACTTGAACCAATGACAGGTTTCATACTAAACTTTCAACTCCTATTTGGGAGTGAAATTGGAAAACTCCCGTTAGGCTGTGAGTAGATAGATCAGTAACTTAGTAAGTATCATCATCATCATCATGATCAACCCATTACCGGCTCACTACAGAGCACGGGTCTCCTCTCAGAGTGAGAAGGGTTTTGGCCATAGTCTACCACGCTGGCCAAGCGGATTGGCAGACTTCACACACCTTTGAGAACGTTATGGAGAACTCTCAGGCATGCAGGTTTCCTCACGATGTTTTCCTTCACCGTTAAAGCAAGTGATATTTAAATACTTTAAGCGCACATAACTCCGAAAAGTTAGAGGTGCGTGCCCGGGATCGAACCCACGACCTCCGATTAGAAGTCGGTCGTGCTAACCACTAGGCTATCACAGCTTCCTTACATACAGCACTTAGTATGTATATATTATTTTTTGGGATTTTAAAATATTTTTTTTTGCAGATATAGACCGGTCAAATTAGATTAAAAAATAGGGGTGAGGTTACAATAATTCACACCTGGCTGAAAATTGGTAGGATTGTTCAAAACACTATTACTTACACTGCATACACACACGCACACACACACACGCACACACACACACACACACATCTATACATGTAATAAAATTGTAGAATTGCCGTATCTGTACATTGAAGATTTTTGCAAAATAATAACTGGGGGATGTAAGGGATAAGGAATAGAACGTAATCCTACCAATTTTCAGCCAAGTGTGAATAAACTGTGCGTGTCCAGGAGTAAATTTTTTTCCAGATGTCGGTTCGATGAGGACTTTCACATTTCATTTATAATAGTGTTTTGAACAATCCTACCAATTTTCAGCCAGGTGTGAATTATTGTAACCTTGGAAGTCTAAATTGACTGGGCTAATAAGTAAAGTTTATCTAGGTATATATAGTCATAGAGTACTGGTCCAAGATCCCAGGGCCGCCAGACATCACGTATTTTCTGACGGATGAAATGTGGACGATTGAATAGTGTTAGTATGTACTATGATCGTATGCCTACCTGCTAGCTTGGTCAAACGGCCAATTTCCAGGTATCAGGTAATCAAGGTACATAAAAACATTACTTACTTCACGTAAATTCTCATGGCTGATTTTTATATATGTTTTCGAGTGTATAGTTAAAAATAAATTGTCAATACTCCCAGACACTTTCCGTCGGCCATATTGCTTGACAGACGCTTTAAGGGTCTCAAAATAATTAGTCAACTTCACGTAAATTCTTTACTGAGTTTCCCAGACACCCTGTATAGTATAATGACTAAGTATACAATTTGTTTGACATATTATTATTATTATTTTAAAACAATCATCAAATTCCAAGCGAGATTTAACCTATTTTGAGTTTTGACAAAAATACGCGCCAATTTCCGTACTGCAACCCATGGCGAACGGAAATTGCTATTTATTTACACAAGGCGTTTTCAACAACCCGTGACGTCATGGACTGCCTATTAGGGTGGTCCTTATTCCTAAGAAAAAAGAATTTTTTTCTTTAATTTCACGGGGCACTACATAATTTGATTCTATACCTTATGAAAGTATTTCAGTATTTTTTTCAATTTTTTTAAATGACATTTAAGGGTCGCTACTAAGATTTGAATTTTAAATAAAAACTCCAAATCTCTACATTTGTTGGATTCATTTATTCATAAATCAGGACATGAAAATACAAAATTACTGTCGGTGTTATAAATTAAGACATTAGGTAATTATTTGGATCATTTATTTTAAAGTTTTGTCTAAAAGTTTTGTTTATTTATTTATTTAAACTTTTTCTGTCCACTGAACCAACTAAACTCAGGGGTCCGTTTTGTCGAAGTGCTTATAAAAGCTGCTTGTATTCTTCTGCAGTCATAATATTTAAAGCATCATGATAAGCAATAAATCTTCTAATTTTTTTGCCAGTTTTGTTATTTTTTCTTTAATGCTACTGAACGTTTTTCCTTGTTTTCTTAAATTTTTTAGATTCAAAAAATTCACTCAGTCTCATGCGCGTAGATAATGCTCTCACGCCCCCACTCACAGAGATATTAAAATTTAGTTTAGGGGATGATTGGCCCATTGGATCGGTCTGTCTTCTTGTCAAAGCTTTTAAAATAGTTGTCGGATGAACATATATAAAAATGGAGCGTCAGAATTTACGTGAAGTTGACTAATTATTTTGAGACCCTTAAAGCGTCTGTCAAGCAATATGGCCGACGGAAAGTGTCTGGGAGTATTGACAATTTATTTTTACTATACACTCGAAAAAATATATAAAAATCAGCCATGAGAATTTACGTGAAGTAAGTAATGTTTTTATGTACCTTGATTACCTGATACCTGGAAATTGGCCGTTTGACCAAGCTAGCAGGTAGGCATACGATCTTATTACATACTAACACTACTCAATCGTCCACATTTCATCCGTCAGAAAATACGTGACGTCTGGCGGTCCTGGGATCTTGCTCTATACGTAAAGTAAGTCACTCAGGTTGACCACGTCAAAATGAAAGAGCATAGAAATCCAAAGCATTGTCACTATGGAGTGTTCGGTGACGGTTCTTGGCTCCACTCAAAACAAAAACAGGCCGATGACTGACGTGTATATGCATCATCCCAGGGTTTCCAGGCCATGACTACTCTGTCCAGTGTGCATAATTAAGAAAATAGCAGAGAAGGTTTTACATGAAATTGAAACATTTCCCAAACCTTTCCCATTCCCATTTCCTTTAACCCTAGCCAAACCCGAAGCCAAAGTCAAAAAGTCAAGCAGAACTCTATGTACCTTCAGTTACAGTGTTTAAATTATATTATTTAAAAATATATTATACCTACAAGCGGACACCCGAGACTTCGTTCGCGTGGATATTGGTTTTTAAAAATCCCGTGAGAATCATTTTGTTTTCCTAATGGTCTAAGATACCATCATAGAGATTACTACCCTCATCTGTTATTTAATGCTGATAGAGATAATATCCTAGATAATTCATAGATTGATACATTGCACTTTGGTTGCCTGGATAAATTTGGTGCCTATGATGTTAAACACAAAAAAATGTAATCAATTTTTTTCGATCTGCTTCCCTCATCTGTTATTTAAACGAATTATATGTCAAATGAAAGATTATTTTATTCCCAATCGAACCGTATTTGGTTGCCTGGTCAAAAGTGGTGCTAAATCATGGTTGCCTGGATTTTAAGATATAAAATTTTCTGTGCGAGTGTTGAAAGTGACGGAAAAGTGTTGCGCGCGCAATTCCATTTGACAGACAAAGATGCAGTGAGGCAGGCGTGCACTCGGCAGGTGCTTAGTCTATACAAAGATTAAAACCATAGACTAGCTGTGCCTGTCCATTAAAGATATTTGCAAAAAAAATAAGTGAGCGACGTAAGGAATAAGTAATAAAACGTAAAAAAGCTGTTTTTGAAAATTTTGTCTGTTTGTCTGTATATTTGTGCATGTATTACGCAAAAACTACTGAATGGATTGAATTTAAACTAGGCATGATCTAAGTTCATACTACATAATAGCATATAGAATACTTTTTATCCCGAAATTCAGCACAGTTCCCTTGGGAGAGGGGATGAAAGTCAAAATGTGTACTTAGCTGTAATTCATTATCGCGTAGTCCGATTTCATTCATTTTTAGGGTTCCGTACCCAAAGGGTAAAAACGGAGCCTTATTAATGTCATTCAACGTTTTAATAAATAATCAACAAATTCTTTTTTGTTGAAGTACCAAAAAATTTAAATTTAGTGGAGAAATTCGAAAAAAGGCGTCCTTATTTTGTGTAATAGACAAAGATGACTTGACAGGTTGAAAATTGTTTGGAGTAAATCTCATTTCGTCTGCTAGCTAGAGACCTGTGACCGGCTGACAGACAGACAGACAGCCGAGTGACATTGGTGGTCCGATTTCATAATCGGACCACCCGTTAACGAATTACAGCTAAGTACACATTTTGACTTTCATCCCCTCTCCCAAAGGAACCGTGCTGAATGTCAGGATAAAAAGTATCCTATATGTCACTCCATAGTATGAACTTACATCATGCCGCGTTTCATGTCAATCCATTCAGTGGTTTTTACGTGATGCGCGCACAAACACACAGACAAACTGACAAACAGATAAACAGACAAACAGACAAAAATGTCAAAAATAGCTTTTTTACGTTCTATTCCTTATCCCTTACATCCCCCAGTTATTATTTTGCAAAAATCTTCAATGTACAGATACGGCAATTCTACAATTTTATTTTAAGTATAGATGTGTGTGTGTGTGTGTGTGCGTGTGTGTGTGCGTGTGTGTATGCGTGTGGGCGTGAGTATGCGTGCATGCGGGCGCGTGTGTTTGCCATTTTCTTCAAGTTACGGCGTTTTGGGTTAAGTATGGTATTACGTTGGCGTCTGCTATTATGAGTAGGTACAATGCAATCAAACACGAAATAACCTATAGTTGTGTTCATACAGCTATTTGCGAAGCGCTAAAGGTTAACGATAACCCACTCATACTATAATAATTATGGGTATCTAATATCGAAGGCAAATGCCAACTTACGGATGTACTCGCATACTTGTGCTCTTTTAAAGCAAGCAGGTAAGTTCCCAGTTTTATATTTTATATGAAATTCAAACATGGGCATCTTGAAATTTTCTCCGGGCGCTTTGCAGATAATTGAATAGAGCAGTGGACCGCGGCGCTCCAGTGCTCGGCAGTTGGCAGTAAAGCACGCTGGCCTGTAAGGCGCTCGCTCTCGGCAGCATAATTTTACTGTACTTTCATGTGCTTCGCATACATTTTCATAATTATTAAGAGATTTCTGTTCGCACCAACTGGCAACGGGAAATGCCGCAAAAACCGACTAGAAATTATTTTACACTTCCTTGTCATCGTGATTATTTATTTGTGCTTAATCGACTTTGAAATTATAAAATGCTTATTGTGATTTTATGCATGTAGGTATGTATCTACCATCTCAACTCAAAAGCAACCATTTTAAAACAATGGTCTTGCTGCTTAAGAAACTTAGGAACTCTTAGTTTGCAGACAGCTAAATCAATACAAATCTGAATTTTATTGATTGTTTTAAGCTACTCTTCAGCTGCTGCTGCTGAATAAAATTAGCACCTCTTTGTAGAACGCGAGAGATTAACGTAAATTCAGATTAAAAAGTGGACAAATCCCTTACTTTCCCGATTTATTCATGACTCTTTGTGATCTTTTACATATTATGAAAATAAGGGCGAAAAGTCTCACCAAAAAGCTAATGTATAATCTTACAGCCTCGTTCACGTTGGAATCGCATAATTTTCAGCTCCGACTCGGGGGGATGAGAAGAAAAATGTATAAGGAAGGTCTTTTTACAAGCTCGAAGTAAATATCTTACTTTTCCATTAGGGACATAAAAGCCATTCCGCGAGAGTCGAATAATAACGAGGGGCAGCGCTGTCCGGTCGCGGCGGCCCGCGAATTTATTTGCATCGCGAGGCTTCCCGGGCGCGGAACGGCACAGGGCGCTTCCGATTGCCCCAATAATCGGTTCGGCATGGCGCCGCCAGGGGGCGCGGGGCGAGCCGAGCTAGCGCGAGCGCGCCGGCCGCGCCTCGCCGCCACCGTGCCCCGGCCCTGCCGACTTCCGCGCACCTCGCTCGTTGGCCTCAGCCTGCCAGTGCCCGTGCAACTTCCAAATTGCATTCGCCCGACAAAACTTTTACCTTTGAGAAAATTCCAAACGATCCGACGTGATCTTCACGAAAACTGACTATAGGTATAGCTAATATCTTAGCAAAGGCATCGGCGATCTATTTGAATTTCTTCCAGGATTTTTTGTTTTATCTTAAGTTGTAGTCGGAAGTATTTGAGTAAACTATAAAATATATTCGAATTCTTGAAGACAACTTACACTTTTACCTATTCACCTCAACTATCATCAGTTTTTGTGTTGAGTTTATACCACGCAATATACTATTTGTACAGACATACATACATACTACACAATATGTATTTTATTTGTCTGTTATGTATTAATTTGATTTTAGCCAGTAAACATAACCTAACGATTTTGCACCCTAGCTTACAGCAAGTTTTGCCCAACATTTTAGCGGGCAACCAGCACAAGCACTGTTATTTGAATAATTGCTCTGGTTGTGTAAAACAGTACTGCAAGCTACTAGTGAAACCCACAACGCAGTTTAAAACCTTTGATGAGGTAATAAATTCTAACGATCTTTGAGTAGATAAACTGGGCCAGTATTATCGCATTCAATCCGCCCTGCGAAAATAAAATGTATCAGAATCAACCGGTGCGAAGTTTCAAAATTGTTTCAATGGCCGGGCCACATATTAAGTAGTTTATAGTACCTTGAGTACAACGTCTATCGGACGTTGTGGTCTCAAGGTACTATAATGGCGACTTCGCACCAGAAAACTCAATGAGTGGCAGACCCCTAACTACTAAGATACAGGCGGTGAAAGCTCAAGAAGACCTCTGTCCATCAGTGGACGTCTATCGGTTGAAGACGACAACTGTATCTAATATGATTAAGTGTTAAGATGCCTTAATGATCATCACTACTAAACATGCATGATTTTTGCCAATTCATTAGGTAGAAGGGAAAGTGCATAACGACGCCCTCGCGAATCTTTCACCTGTACATTCACACTTAATTTTCTTGGAACAGCGGTAGGAAATAAAGTTAAAATTAAGACGCGAGTTTATGGGGCGTTACGGGGTGGTCCGTGGAGCGCGAGGGGGGCGCGCGGCGTGCGGGGCGTGCGGGGCGGCGCGGCGTGAGTGTGAGAGGCCATTCGAATTCACCGCGCGAGCTACGCCGTAGATAGCGGCAGGCGGAACACGTACTTCACTTCCACTAACTCCAACTATTGACAATATTAATGCACGCTTAGCAGGCCCGACCGACTCCGTGCACCGCCTACCGAATATTGCAAAAACATCAAATCTCCCGCTGAAAATGTGAGTTCCTCCTTTTGCCTTGAACGGTCATTCGAATGCTTTATTTTTAGTTCGGCGCTCGGCGGCTTGTTCGCACTAATTTATTCCATATCCATCCCTAAGTAAGTCTCCGGAAGTAACGCAAATATTAGACGGGCTCGGCCCACGTCGGCTGCCATTAATTCCAGAATTGAAATCTGGAATTGCGGCGGCGGCAGTGGTGAATTTACATTCATCGCAGTAAGAACTTAAATCAAGTTCTCAGTTACGATTCAGTTGCGATATTATTTTATTAAAATATGTAAATGATGCCATTCCAGCGCGTAGAGACAACGCTAAGGGCCTCACAATTGTGAGGGAGGATATCTCTAACGACACAATATTTTCATTAGCTCGACTATTAGGTACAGCTATGTTGTAACCATTTTTTACAAATTTTGCATGTGCTTGATTGCAATAAAAGTCGTCAAAAGAAGCAAAACGATAATAGTAGTTTATGAAACGGTTGCATAATACCTAATTATGTAGAGTTTCATACACTACTTTATCTAAACTCACATCTTAAAATCCAAACCATAAAATCTTGGTAATATTTGTCGTGAGTATTCCTTGATTTTGCTGGCAAAAGATTATTGGTCGGTGGTCAGGTGGAGTTAAATTCTCTTCAGTATCACTGCTAGACATTTTCCGCGCAACAAAAATCACTTGCAAAGGTTTGGGTTACAAAAACAATAAATAATAAATTAAAAATCAGCCAAGTGCGAGTCGGGCCTCGCTCTTTCAGGGTTCCGTACATAATTATGAACAATATAATATTTTGGGTCTAAGAAATATTTAATTTCCGAGCTAGACATCGCAACAAACCGTGAAAGAAAAACCCAAAAAATGTTCGTTTATTTTGGTCACAGCTTATAAACTATTTAATAAATCGTTGTTTTCAGTATTTGTTGTTTAAATAGAGCATATAGTACATAATATACTGAAATATCATATTCCCAACTAGTTTAGTTTTTGAGATAGCCCCCGTCACAAAAATGGTCTAAAACTGACAACTTTGATGGCCTCCCATTCCCTTATTTTTTGAGATAAAAATTAAAAAAATATATATTTGTACTCTACTTAATGAGCTCTAAACAATGATACCCCACAAGCTAGGGTAAAGAAAAATTTTTTTTTCCGGCTCCTTTTTCATGTATGGGAGCCCCCCTGAAAAATAATTTAATTCAATTTCTAATTCAATATTTGATTTTGGGTTAACGTTTTACACTAAATACTAAAATTTCAGGTTTGTAACTCATTTCGTCTGCGAGCTAGAGACCTGTGACCGGCGGACAGACGGACAGACAGACAGACAGACAGCCGAGTGACATTAATAGGGCTCCGTTTTTTACCCTTCGGGTACGGAACCCTAAAAATTTAAATAATAGGCGCCAAAATTCAATTGTCAATTTCGCATGTGCGGTGCGTGCAGACTGCAGCGTCAGGTGATGTTCATTGTCTATGGTCAATTATGGTAGCACTACACTCTGTCCTCTGGCCGCATCTTGCCACCGCCACACTTTCGCCTCACAGGCCGCCGCGCCATTGCGTCGACCAAGATCCAAAGAGCCAGGAAGAAATGTTATGTATTTTAATAGTTTGAATAATATCTAAAAATATTACAGTAGCCAGTAGGTAATACTTATATAATATATTCCATATTATATAATTTTATAATATTTTTTATCATAGAAGCATTTAACACAATTGCCATAAACAATACGATTTCCCGCCATCGCTGAAAAATCAGAACCAAGAGTCGTGACTTGACCAGACCTGCCAATAATGAAATAAAGTATAATGCAGTAGTAGTAATAGGGTAACTTTGATAGCGGGATAATAATTGAAAGTAACAAAACTAAACACCCGCCATGGCTCAAAAATACCAGAACCCAGTGCCTGTACTATAATGTAGAAAAAAATATTTTATAACATTATTTTGCAATAATTTCATAACAAAGTAGTGTTATAATGAACTTTTTTAATTTTTTTTTTTAAATATTATAGATGTAGGTATGTGAATAAAGAAGTCCAATATATGACACATTTTGATTTCTTAATCGGGATTTTAAGATATGAGAGTAGATAAAATTATATTATTAGCTAGTATGGTAATACTACCTGCCTACGGATAAAATTATATTGCTTAAATTATTTTAATTCATAAAAAGATATGATACCACATCTTTAAACCAATATTTATGCACCTGCACTAATTTTAATGTCTAACTCTATTGAAAATGAAAAATATGTGTGAAAACGGTATTTCGATACATCAAATAATTTCCGAGATCTGGAACTTTGTTCGCTGCGTATGAGGCTCGATCGCAATAGAAGATTTTGCAAATATTTTTAAAATGTCCAATTCAAATACCTACTAGAAAATCGTGTATATTATGCCAAAATGTACAAACAAAATGACCAATGCACGGGAAAAGTTGTTTTTCTCTGGCACAACCACCGCTGGTGACATAGCGCCTGCTAACGGGACTCAATATTTACGGGAATTTTGAATGTCTGTAAAATCATAACTACTTGGTCATTTTGAATGAAACATGAATTATATTTTATTTGTATATTATACTGAAACAAAGTTTCAAGCGATATTGTATACCTATTAACAAAACAATAAGTAAAATAGATACCTACGTATCGTCTATTTTTCAATGTAGGCGACCATCTCATACCCGCATAAGTGATTCTAAGCACAAAAGCAGTTTTCAATTTATAGGGAATAAATGCTACGGTCGGCAGCTCAGACACCCAATTACCTCGCACAAAAGCTGATTACTGCGCGAATGCGGGCAGCAACGCGCCTCTACCTCTGTCCTCAATGCAATGGGTAGCTTCTGATCTGTTCTGTACAGCATTGCTACATTTGAGATAGTTTAGTATCTGCACTGTACTTTTAGTTTAAACTTTTTAAAGTAGGACGATTTAAATGGAAAACTGTGAGAAAGGACTTAATTTGCCATCTTTATAAGCGTTGCAAAAGAGAATTAATATTTGATTGATATGTTGAAATGTTTCAACCGACTTATGTCACAATATATTACGTTGTGACACATAATATATGTATATTTAGTCAAACATTGATTTTATGGAAATAACTAAAATTGTGATTTCACGGCTGGTTCTAAGAACACAGAGCAGATGAGCATATGAGCATATAATATGTAGGTTACTCTTGGGCATCTGCAGTACTTCATAGCGTTAATGGAATGACGAATAGTTAGTGATAAGTAGTACAAATAATAGGACAGTTTCATGAGACCTCATATCTCTTTTGATCGCTGGCTATATAGTATTTGGGAGAGAAGCATACAATAAACTCGTAGCGTGAGTTTGGGATCTATCTGTTTTATGCAGACCTTTTACTATGGTGTTTTTTTACTAGTATACTGCAAGCTGCTAATATTGAATTTGAATTCCCTACTTACAATATAAAAAAGAAACACCAGCTGAGTGCAAGTCAAAGTAGTGGACTGATTGCTTTGCATGCTCAAATTTAAATTCAAGTTTTACGTAGCCGATAAATAAGTTTCAAAGCATACGACATCGTATGTATTCTTTGTTTACACACACGGATGTTTGATTATACACTATACAGAGTTCCAAAACTTTTATTTCTGATTTCGACTGATTTATGACTCGCGAATCGAGCATAAAAATCAATGAATAGAACCAACATATTATGGTGGTTACATTAAAAATATTCCGTCTTAGAGACTGGAGCTGTTCGAGAAATCTATTTAACGACATGTTTCCATTCAATTCCCAATACTGATTCCTAGGGGAAATGATTTAAAATAGAAAAGTGACAATATGTTACAGTAACGAGAATCGAGTGCAGTACATGAATGTAAACGATGTCGACGGTGACATGATTGCAGCAGCGCAGCGCCAGACTCGAGTGGTACGCCCGCCGCTGCGAGCTACGAGCTCGTAGCTCGTAGCAAGGAATTTACGCGACATGGCTCCGATTAAATGCGATTCCTCACGCCTTGGGAAATCATCACTGTCTTGTTACTGTACTCTTTATAAATTCTTCTTTAAAAAAGATGTATAATTTTATAAAATGCACTATTGTGAGCAACGATTTATATTTCCTAACTAGATAACACGCTTCGTTCTCTTCATAATGGGGTCTACGCTACGGAGACAACCTGCAAAATGCGAAATCTCAAGTTTCTAGACGACACAGCTCCTTTAAATACAAGAAGATTCTTAACAGTGAACTCTATGAATTAATTATTATGAACTACTATTGCGATAGTTGATAGAAAGTGGATTAAGTTAAGAAACGGTTTCTGATGCCTGGAGTCTGGGCTCATTTTTAAAGTACGTAATACGTAAATATTTGTAGGCATGTATAATTAATCTAAGCACTGTAGCATTGGCACCTGCCAGTTATATCATTATTTTATTGTTCTTCCCCATTAACAACATTTTGCGCTATTGTATTTCACTCTTCTTTATCTAAAATCCATTTTAGTTTGTCCAGATTTTATTCACAATATTGTACCAGAACTATTCGTTAGATCAATTACAAACATTGAAGCTTTTTCTGACTTTTTGCAAAGAATAAAAAGCGAAATAAGTTGATTCGCTCGTTAGTTATTCAATAGTTTGCACGTCGTCGACAGGAAAATATACTCTAGGGTACCCATGTCATTCAATAAAATCGATATCCGAGTCGATTCGAATCAAACGTACTACAATGGATGGATTCCCGATTAAATCGAGCACGATCGTTTTTCGATTAAACAACGAATCCTATGTACCTTAATGTTTTAAAGGTGCTTAATAGAATAATAACAACAACAAAGAACATAATTGATTTTACAGGTTTGTTAAAATATATTTTCACTAAAACTTAATTTAACAAACCGACGACCTTTCCCGCACACACTTTCACAAATAAACAACTGTTAATTTAAAAATATAAGCAGCTTTTTGGACCATCTTTAGATTTAAAAAGATTAATGATCATTGATAACCCATGGTTGTGTGGCAAGATATAAAGTAGACTTATTTTAACGTATGTAAATCGGTCCGATTTGACGGTTTCTTTGATGATCCCTATTTTATAATCCAATAATAATAATCGGTTTTTCAATTAATCAATTTTATATCGAGTTGCCTAAAAAAGACTACCTCCTCTCCCAATGTCTTACAAAAAAGAGTGTAATAACACCGACTTTACCTGCAATTTTTGAGGGGAAAAGAAAAATAACAGTTCAATAAAATGAATTATGCGAAATGCAGCGATATAATATTAGGATTGCAAACAATGACATAGAAATCCACGGCAACTATATGCGCCGGTGTAGTCCTTCATTAGCAGTGTAAACCTAAACCCTGGTTGAGTTATGGCGTCCCGTCACAAGCTTAAGACGTGTGCAAACAAGATTTATGTAATTAATTTAGGTGATAAGAGCAGGCGCGAGGCGGAACATACGTTCCGGAGTACAAAGGAGACTACACGGCTGTCAGCGGCATCGTGACTGCTTCAACCAGATACGTGTGAGATACCACGGTTTACTTATTTAGGTATACTCTATCGTCCGACTACTGAAAGAGCGTCCCGAACGTTAAGTGGACTGTGCTCTGCCATTTTTAGGGTTCCGTAGTAAACAAGGAACCCTTATAGTTTCGCCATGTCCGTCCGTCTGTCCGTCCGTCCTCGGTTAATCTCAGAGACTATTAGTGCTAGAAATCCGTAATTTGGCATGAGTATAAATATTAATCACGCCGACAAAGTGGTGAAATAAAATTTTGATAAATATATTTTTTAGGGTAGCTCCCCTACATGTAAAGTGGGGATGAATATTTTTTTTCTCGTCTACCCCATAGTGTGGGGTATCGTTGAATAGGTCTTTTAAAAATACTGTGGGTGTGGGAACATCATTTTTCGATTTCTAGATCCGTTTGTAAAATATGATGTTTTAAAGTGCAAATTTTTATTAGAGTCAAGTGTCCCTCCCCCTCTATCAGCCAAATGGCAGTATATAGGAACTTGAAAAAATTCACAGCAGTAGGGTATATAATCAATTTTAAAGGAAAACTATCACGGCTAAGTAGGGTTTACAGGTTAAGGAGTTATATCTGTTTTTCGAGGATTGTGACTACGGAACCCTACACTGCGCGTGGCCCGCCACGCACTTGGCCGGTTTTTTTTGTATTATGGACAAAATACCTAACATCTGACGCTTGATGTTTAAGAGTGATAAGACGCTCTTAAGCATTAAGAAAAAATTGTATTCAACTGTATAGTATGTATATTGTATAAGTAACCTTGAAATTAAATAAAAAATGAAATGATCAACGCATTAAACTAAATGATATAATTCATTTAGTTTAATGCGTTGATACACTACACTTTGACAACAAGGTGCTCGTATATATAAATAAGTACATAATCGTACACGTAATATAACCATGTAATTGGTTTCTTAAAGAAAATTAGAAGAAGCTGTAAAACCTATCCCAGCGAAGGTAAATGATCGCTGGCTTGGCTATTGCGCTTTAAGTAAAACAGTGTAGGTACTCATCAAGATAATATTAAAAAATAAGAAACAAACGGCAGAAGAGATAGGGTGTTAGGGCAGGGGCCACGCAGGGGCTGAACGGTTTAAGGCGCGCAGCCGACAGCCAGGGCCGAGATATTTACGTTTATCTTTGGGTAACGGCTTCATCGCAAGCTTTATTACGACATCCACTCACGTAATCCTTCGCCGCCGTCATAACTTCTCGTTTGCTACTGTAACAATGTACTACGGCGCTATTACACCCGCTATGGCTCAGCAATGCACCTCTGTTCAACGACTTCAGTATATCACGACAATCACGTTAACTTAATGAACTATTATTCACGTGGTTTGGTCAAACGAACAAACGAACTGATTTAATTACCAACTACTACCGGAGCAGAAGAAGTAGGTCCGTATATACAATCTAAACCAATCACGGTACGGAGATACTAGACTACTAGCCATACTTTTACGATGCAAACGACTATAAAGTAGTGATAGAAGGGCTGTGAGTATTGCTTCTTTGTGTAGTAATACCTAGTACTCTGTGGTAGAGCACGAATAGCTATTAAAACTACTTCATAAATAACTAACATAAGTTAAAACTGCCTCCTACTATATAATACTTCAAATTAAGTTGAAACGAAGTAAATACCATTAGCCTAGGTAAAAGCTGCAAATTCACCGTTAAAAGCGCTATATTGTGGAGGTACACTTTATAAAAGTCCGTCGGCGTTAGTGGTAAGGATATTTACAGTAAATGTAAGAGTTGAATAGCTCTGCAGAAAGGCCTAAATTGAACGGGTGGATTGGAACAGGGTAGCTTAGTGCAGCCGCCGGAAGTAGGCCTCTAACGGCCACCGTATAATAGCTTCTAAATTGACCCTTCTACTTCGGGCTTTCGCTCGCCACGCTCGGTTGCCGTTCGACTCAGCATTATCGTAATATTTCACTAGTCGCTACGTAACTGCACCTCATCTTCTGACTAATCAACGTTTTATTCTTTATTTGCGATGAAACAGCTCGTTTAACTTCCGAGTTATTGACTGTCCCTCGTCGATATTAACACAATATCATATCGAAGTTTCGGAAGTGTTATTTCCTTTTATAGCGAGGCGAGCGATATAACCGACGGGACCGGGAGCGAGGATAGTCGAGCACATAAAAGGGACGAGTCGCGCGAATACTGGCGCTGTTGGATCCTAAGCCCTGTTTAGATTAGATCAGACCTTCGAAATAACAGAGAATGAGGACGTGGATTAACTACGGTCCGGAGCACTTCGGCCCGTGAGCCTAATGGGCACCGTTACGGGTAATGAGGGGAGCGGGGATAGGGCGGGATCGCCTCTCGATTTGCGAACTACGGCTCCTCGAAAATATTTACCTTTAAATTCAAGAAACTTGAGTTCCGAGTAGCTTTATTGCTATTCAATACATCTGCCATTATGCTATTTATAGACCACAATATTGTTTTCAGTCATTGTTTACATTGAACATAGAAATCTAAGGGCAAGCTTAATAATTAAATAGCTTTAGACTCGGTATTAAGATTTTCAATTTTTTTTCAAATATTCTATTTAAATTAAATGCCAACTCTACATGTAATATAAACAGTAATAAATAAGATTGTTTCGTTATCTAATTCTCTAAGGTTTGTTTTTTGTAAGTCTTGTACCTACCGTATATAAATCGATTATTATCATTAAATGATACAATTGTTGATCTCACATCTCAAAGAAAAATGTCTTCCTTTACAGCGAGGTTACGAGTTCCCGGAGGAATTTTATTTAAAAACGACTATGCAAAGTGACTATGACAGTTTTTATTTATTCCGAAAATGTTTTGCCCTATGAAAATATGTAAATGGCGTGGCGAGGGCTGCACAGAGCCCGTAACCGCGGATCGATGTGTGTTTAGTCGGTGCGTTACAGACGTCCCATGGCAAAAGTAAGGGTCGAAATTCATTTTTCAATGTCACAGAAGAAAATTCATTAGAACTCTGAAATTACTAATGGCTAAACGGACGGAGTAAAATTCGCTCTTAATTTGTACCAAAACTTTTTTCTCGAAATTTAAGGAAGTTTGCGAAACGAGTTTTAAAGTGAGAATGATGGGGAGAAATGCTAATTATTATTGTTTTGTTACCATTACTCATCAGTTTTTTAATGAATGAAGTCTTTTAAATTTTCTTTATAATAGAGTAGAAGAGTTTTACAAAATTGACTTTTATGATTCTTCTAATACTTTGATTTCCTTGTATGAAACTGAAACACAATCAATATAATATGTACCTTTCTTGTTTTAATTTTTTACTTTATTCTGAGTTTCTGCAGGGGTAAATTTCATGACAGTAATAACAATAAAAGTTAATAACGTTAAATTGTTTTTCTTTTCATTAATCGCTTTGGATTTGCGTAGGTGTTCTCTTTAACATTCTCGTATGAGTACCGCTAAAAATGCTCTACTAAAAACTCTGAGTTAAAATTGTATAAAAGAGCTGCGCAAACATTTTTCATAATGCTAGAATAATGTAACGGTGACATTCATAGGCGGGGATGGAGTGCTCATATTAAAGTAATAAATCTGTAGAGAGTACGACGCTCCGGTGCGCGCCGCGCTGCAGCGGCCACCGGCGGCGGTCGCCGACCCATCTGATATTAGTTTACTTTTCCTCTCCAACTTACTTTATTAGTTATCCTCCCGCGAGAGCTGCCGGTGATAGTTTTCAAGTTATTGAGAAATCAAGGAGGCGCGGGAAGTGTGCTCAGTAATCGATTTATTTTTATTGCGCAGCTAATTAATATTGTGCTAAGCTCTGTGCTCATAATGAGAAATACAATATACGTTGATTCAGTGTGTAGGTTTAGTGCTTCTACTATGCTTGTGTAAAAGCGAAAAACGTGAAGAAAGTTCACAGTGTGAATTAAACTGAATTACAAATTCAAAAAATAGTTTACAAAATAGTATACCATATTATGTTTCACCATGTTTTTTTCAGAGAAGGAAAAAACTACTTTTAGATCTGTCAATTTAGTTTAGAATTTGTGTTCAACTGAATTAGCACCAATACCTATTATGAAACACGGTAATTCTTCATGTGAATCTCAAGAACGACGCCTAGGTACCTACCTATGTCCGTGATGGACAAAAACAGGCAGGCTAACATTGACAACAATAGATTTGTTAGGAGATTTTATTATTACCGCAAATATTGGACAAGTAGAGTTGTTGTCGCAGTATTCATGATTTACTAACATGTTTACGACGAACTCACATAGTGCCATGGAGTAACAATTTCTTGGTCTTTTTGTGGATATTTTCAAACTTTACAAACAAAAATACAACTTTACAAATAAAATAATTGTATGGCCAAATAAATGCTTAATTAAATATCATCCGATTTAAAGGTGACAGAATTCTTTCGTAATTATTAATTTTAATGCAGTATATTGACGTGGTTTTAGTGAAAACTATATAATAACGCTCTTTAAGTATTGTATAATAAGCACAGATAATATTAGATACATACATGTCACAGCTATAAAATATTAATTAAAAAATTAAAGCTATAAAATATTAGATGTATCCTTACATACATTACATGGTTGTAAAGAAAAAAAATCGGTGTATGGTGTAGGCAGTAGAATATGGCACACAATGGTGTAATTAATTTGGGAGGTGTAACTTTATATGGCATTAACCCTTTGACCCGTGCTACCCACAGCCTCCATTTAATACTTGCTATGGGAGTGTGACCGGAATTAAGTAAGTTTTATTGCTCGCTTCCTAAGGCTGAACTACAATTTTTGTTTCAAATTGTTTTCAAAGCTTTTAATATTTTTTAATTTATAATATTCAGGAAGATAACAAGACATTTTGAAAGCCTACGACGAACTGCAGCGTGTTCTATGGCATTAATACATATGTAAAAGCCTGTTCTGAGTTGATAGATGCCTGCGTAATGCAAAATACCAGTAGTTTTCCGTGAAAATTATAACCTAGTAAAAAAAAACAATATTGCAGCTCTTCCTATAGCCGAACCTAAACTTTTCTGAAAACCTACTCAAAAGTGATACGTACTCAATGCAAAAAATCTCATTAAAATCAGCCTAGTCATCTTTTATGGAAAATGGTAAAAAAACGCACAAACACAATCTCTCACGTCAAAAGCATATACTGGTACCGTGTCTGTTCCGTTATGGGTAAATAATTTAACTACATAAAATATTTTTCAATCTGTTGTATGAACTAAAATCTGACACTAATCTGACGCTTTTGAACTATTGAACATTACGAGACCTTTTGCTATTCGGCCGTTAAACTAAAAATCCAATAAACTGATCTGACCTTTTAGATCGCCTTATGAATATACTAAGAATAAACTAAAGAATTTATTTCGCAGATCAACAAATACTCAATAAGTTCAGTTTAAGTAGAAAAGTTGTGGTGAAATTTACCAATCTCGGTAGCGCGCTCTGTCACGCGAATAGACAAAGGTGTTGTCATTGTTGACGCGCGTGCCGAACTAAGATATTGTAATATATACTCTAAATAGATGTCAAGTTTACATCTGTCAGTGGTCACAAGTTTTTTAATGACACGTGACGATGACACGTGACGTGCTAGTGATGTAACTATCGATATTTTGACTGTGAGGATCTATAGGGACACAATATGCGTGTTTAAATATGTGCACCATACTCTAATATTACATTATGCGAAAGTGTGTCTTTCTGTCTTTTACCTTTCAGGGCCCATCCGATTTGGACGAAATTTTATACACAGACAGCTTGCATCCCGGGAACCGATATCTAAGGCTACTTTTGTCTTGCAGTATCAAAGCGTTCTCACAAGATTAATAAAATAAAAACCTAAGCTCACGTGAATGAAGTCTCGGGCATCATCTTGTTAGGAAATACAAGAATAACATGTTTCATATAGTATATTTTTAACCGACTTCAAAAAAGGAGGTTGTATGTATGTATATATGTATGTATATAAGTATGTTCGCGATTATCTCCGCAACTAATGAACCGATTTTGATGATTTTTTCACTATCATAATCTACATACTTTCAGAAAGGTTTTAGTGTACACATCGAAAAATATACATATATATATATATATATAAAACACAAAATATACATATCCTTCTAGAACCTTTGTTGTGCCTTCTAGAACTGAAATAAAATCGAGTCTTTTTGGAGTCGATGAAACTTTATAAACGGTGTTTCGAAAATACGATCATACAAGCTATTTTTAAGAAAAATTAAACCGACTTCGGTCCAGCAATCTCAGAGGAACCGCGGTGCACCAGTCAAAAATATTAGTGACATGTGGGTACATTTATGCGTGTAAATTCGCACATAAGAATGGTAACTAGGTGTGTTATACATATACTAAAACCTTCCTGAAAGTACTATGTAGATTACAATAGTGAATTGTTTTGTCTCGAAATACAAAATATTAAACCTATTTATATTAATAGGTAGTAATATTAATAGGTAGTAATATTATACTTCGTGCAATTTGCACATTGCACACGTTGCACATTGCACGAAAAACCGATGGACGTTGGGGTCCCAAGGTTGAATGGCGACCTCGCACCAGCAAACGAAGCGTAGGTAGACCCCCCACTCGATGGACAGACGATCTCAAGCGAGTCGCTGGTAGCCGCTGGAATCAGGCGGCACAAGATCGTGTGCTGTGGCGATCCTTGCAAGAGACCTATGTCCAGCAGTGGACGTCCATTGGTTGAAACGAACGAACGAACGAACGAATATTGTACACTTACTAAATTTCTTTGAACATTAATGTTTATACGTCACTCCGTTAATGTGCGAATGGAAACTTCATTGGCGGAATTTTCTTCTGCATTACAGACATCCATTGGTAACGGTTCTCTTGCCTTAAATTAAAAAAATCAGACCTGGTAGAACATTTTTCACGTTTCGCTTCAGCGTTTTTCATACACTAATAACAGCTTTTAGGGTAAAATTTTAAAACGTGCCGCCTTGATATGGGTAAAATTAAAAAAAAACCCCCGACACCATTTTTTGATCGCGGCCATCTTGGATTTGCATGGTGTTATTCTACTAGTCAAGCCCTTTCATTTGATACCCATATTAACGGATTTGTGAAAAATAAATAATCTACCATTTTGTAGCGGCGGCCATCTTGCATCGATTTTCATCAAAATAGCTGACAACACTTTCGACTAATTCACCTTTCAAACAAAAAAAACCGCGTTCAAATCGGTTCACCCGTTTTAACGCTACAGAGGAACAGACAGACAGACAGACACACACACATACACACACACACACACACACAACACACACACAGACACATCAAACTTATAACACCCCGTCGTTTTTGCGTCGGGGGTTAAAAATTTTATCGCACGTAATCGATATGCAATTTTAGTACATCACTATGCTAAAAAACATAACCTTTATTAGTCAACAGAAAATATTTAAAAAATAGGCAAAAATCGGTGTAGAATTGACCACGATGATGATTTCCAAAAACTACAAATAACGTTACATAATTTTAGATTATATTTACATACAAAACTATCAAAACTCACCGATGAAATGATAATGTTCCTTTAAAATTTTCTTTTCGGCCCCTATAGGAATTACATTCTTTCACAGCACAGGACATTATAATAAAACTACGGAAAATTTATCAAAAATAACTTAAGATCAAACATTTATAAATTCTTGGAAGAAGAACACCAAAATAATAAAAATTTATCAGCCTCGTAATATATGTTTTTGGAAAATTATGATACGACTAAATTCAATTGTCAATTGACATAAAACATGCAAAAACAATATCTAAACAATGGTTTATGAGACATACCTATTTAATTTGGTAGGATTAAATTTATTAAAATTTAACAAATAAGTCCATTTGACAATCAATTTAGTGACATGCTTAGAAATAATAAAAAGCAAGTGCGATTCGGTGTTTCATTTACACCTAGACAGGAGTCATTTAGGTTAGGTGAGTACAATAACTGTACCTCAAGTTAATTTTTAGCTTCAGATCTCTTAGTTAATAGATCAATGGTGCCGAATGCTCTCAGATTCCAGTACAAAGGACTGTACCGACGACGCTGATAGATTATAACTACGGTAAGTTCCTAATTAAACTAAAATTAACATTTAATCTTTTCGTTTCATTATATTGCATACTAACACGTTTATTTAAATTAAGCTCTATTTAAAATGCGTAACTATGAAATATTAATTCAGAATTTATAATCAAAAGAGTATTTATTATTGAGATTATACCTTTAAACTATACAAACTACCTATGTATTATCTGTAGATTTGTTCCTGCAAACCTTTTTTCTTATTATTATTTAATGTTACCTAATTGTAACAAGTATAAATTGAAAATTTAAAAAACCCCCGACATTCGCCATTTTGTGGCGGCGGCCATCTTGGATTTGCAATAATGCTATTCTACTAGTCAAGCCCTTTCATTTGATACCCATATTAAGGGATTTGTGAGAAAATATGTAATCCGCCATTTTGTAGCGGCGGCCATCTTGGACCGATTTTCATCAAGCATAGCTAACAACACTCTCGACTAATTCACCTTTCAAACAAAAAAAACCGCATTCAAATCGGTCCACCCGTTTGAGCGCCACAGGGGAACAGACAGACACACAGACACACACACACACACACAGACACGTCAAACTTATAACACCCCGTCGTTTTTGCGTCGGGGGTTAAAAATAAATCGCAACAAGTAATATAAATAAATGTCGGAATTCTTTTTCAGGTAGGCAATTATATTATAAGCGATAAATTACAAAATTTACATCTAAAAGAAATCTATAGCGAGTAATAAATTACTAAAAGGTACAATTTGGCCAATGGAACTGCTAACTTTGCGACAATTTCGCGTATTATATTATATTTCCGTTTTCGGCCACTTCATACCGCGCCTCCAGGTCCGTTGGCAAAACGAGCTACTTACAATAATTTTATTACACTTTCAACAGTCTTTGTAAGTTTTCAAATCAATAGTACATTATGGTATAAGTGTGTAATGTTGGTGATTACCGCTGAGGCGATATTGAGACCCGAGCCGTTAGGTTAGGTTAGGGTCTTAAGATAGACGGACGGTAATCATCAATACACACGTGTATCATACGACGTTTTTCAACACACTTGCGAAGAAAATAACACTAAAATAGATATTTTTCCTTGGATATTTCAGGTAGGTAGTAAACTTTCCATAACTTTAAGGGCTTCACATATATCGGGCTGTGTACAACATAAATCATTTTCTTCATAATTAGTACTTGTAGATATTTTAATTTTAATGAATAAATAACTGTAATTTCAACAGTGAAAACGAGTCATGAAAATTTTCTCATAATGGCGGGAAAAATTAATCAGTTTTCCTATGCGCGCACACATATAAGTGCGATCGGCCATAGACTATATAGAATGAGGTTTGTTTTCTACGGCATTTTGCAATGGCGGGAAAAATTAATCAGTTTTCCTATGCGCGCGCTTCTTAAAATGGCAATCGGCCATAGACTATAGAATGAGGATTGTTTTATTTGGCTTTTCGCGGATAGCGTTTTAGCCACGTACAAAATGGGGAATTTCAAGTTTTCTTTATTACAGAAAAAACAAAAGTTATATTTGAGTGAAAGTTTTATTTATTAAACACGTACAAGTTGAAATTATCTATTTAAATACGAAGTTGCATGAAATGAGCAAGCAAAAGGTATATTAATATATTTGTACTATTGAATACGACCTTTTTTGTATCGAAACTTTTTTAAGAACAAAGGAACCAACTCAACCAATAAATTAAAAATAAAACTCTATAATTCACTTGTGAATAATAGTAAAACAAAAGTCACAGTTTGAATAATAGGTGTAATTATCTGCCTAATTGCGGTGAACGTAGAGCTACTTTATGATTAAGTGTGTTGAAAAATTGTATTTTATTGTGTGATTGTGTATGAGAAAGTGTATTTTATAGTGTAGTGTATATTGGTTTTTAAAAATCCCGTAGGAATCATTTTGTTTTTTCTAAGCTCCTTTGAGCTCATATCATGCTAAAAACTGTTAAAAGTTCACTGGCGGATGTTTAGGTAGATCAAAATGTAAACATCCGCCAGTGAAAGTCCCATCAAAATCGATCCAGCCTTTAAGAGATTAGTCGGTAATCTTTAAAGTATATATTTTCTAACAAAAAAAGAACGAATGAAATCAGACCTCGCGTTATTGAATTACAGCTAAATACACGTTTTGACTTTCATCCCCTCTCCCTAAGGAACCATGCTGAATTTCGGGATAAAAAGTATCCTATATGTTACTCCGTAGTATGAACTTAAATAGTTTCGTTTCAATCCATTCAGTAGTTTTTGCGTGATGCGCGCACAAACATACAGACAAACAGATAAACAGACAAAAATTTCAAAAATGCTTTTTTTACGTTCCCTACTTATTCCTAACATCCCCCAGTTATTATTTTGCAAAAATCTTCAATGTACAGATACGGCAAGTCTAGGATTTTATTATAAGTATAGAATAGATATAGATATATAATAGATAGATATAGATATAGATTAATGAGTCACGATGAAATCGCACTTTGACCAAAATTCTGTATTTATAAAAGAGATTGAGAAAGGAGAATGCCCAAAAATCTATGGGCGTGTAACCCAGTCGTTTACAAGCGTGTTGTATGCAGCATTTATTGCAGGTTTATTCCTGATAACCAAACACACCATTTTAATACCTCTAGGACTTGTAGTTTTAAATAAATCCAAGTTTAAGTTTGAAAATGATTCTAGGTTATGTGTAGTTTATAATTGTTAAAGTAGTAAGGAAAGCCGTGTATCTTTCCTGCCGATTTGAACTATTTGTTTGGCGCGCACTATACTTAACATACCTGTCCAACGATATCCAATACAAAAATAATAAACCAAATTAATATTGGTCTCCGCTGTGCTACAATAAACATTCAAAATGTAAACAGAGTAGACGTCACTAGCGTCACACAACTAAAACAATGACATGTCACATTGACATCTTGAAATAAGTTTCGTTACACAAAATCAAAAAGGTTGTAGTTATATTATATTCCATTGCACAAAACGCAACGAAGTTAAAACAATATTATAAAAAAAATATATATTAATTATTACTTATTTACTTTAAGCATATATTGTACGATTTACAACAAATAACAAATAAAATAATGTATTTAAATAATTAATATCCGTTCTATTTTAAATGAAATTATTTTTTTAAAAATAACAAACCTCTTTTTTGGGCATGTACCTATGCGTAGAATGTAATGCAAATGGCCGTCAGATTTAAACGGGAAGTTGAAAAGACGGTTTAATTCCTTTTTTATTACATTTTTTTATCGTGAAGTGTAGCATTAATAATTATTAATTTTCAAATTGTCATATATTCGTAAGATAATTTTTAATAAATTACATTTTGTGTAAATGTTTGGGTCAGGGGTGACCATTCTCCTTTGCATTCAAAGCTGGAACAAAATCTTTCTAATTTTTACAGCGCAGCCTGTCGTCCGCTCGATTCTGTGACGAGGCTAATCTACCCTCTTTTCAGTGTTGTTCCGCGGCTTAATTAACGAACCACCCTTAGCACCAAAAGGTAGGCCTTATCTCGGCCGTCAGACACCGATGAAATCCGCGACAGCGAATTGTGGACATAAAATCTCTTTATTCAACTTCTCTTAGATCTCTGGCGCTGTTATTTGCCCGAGAAATATAATAAAACGTCAAATTATTACTTCAACAAAATATAACAGAATTTAGAACGTATTTATTTTTATATGCTGTTCTAACTGTGCTACATAACAGTCCGAATCTTCGAGATAGTGCAAATATACACTCTAGAATTAAAAGTTTAAGTAGGTAAGTTTACTCTTAATCACGTAACGATAAGAAAGGTACATTAAAACGGTCTGGTGTGACAACAAATCTAAAGGAAAAATCTCCGCCTCTGAGAGAGCCCAACGGTGATAAACGAGAAAAACTTTGGAACTAAATGGAGCATTCGAGACGGCGGAGCTGCGCTACTCTCGTAGAATAATACTTCTCTCCAAGAAATAACACTTATAGTCCGCGAGGCTTAAAATCAAATGTCTCCGCTTCTATTCGGAGTTTCGAACGAACGTTCTACCGTATCTTGAACGATGGTGACAGAAATAAATGTCAATTTTCCGTGTCAAACTTTTACATTTATATTCATGAGATTTTCTCACTAAAGTAATAAGTTATTTTTTTACTTTAAAAATAAAACGTAGATAACACAATGATCTTGCTCAATATACTTGAGCAAATAAATCCTTAATCATACTTACAAAAATAGTACTGGTGGCCGGAATAAACATACCTGAAAATACAAAAATAATTACAATAAATAACAATAATCATTAATTAAACCGTAAATGTATGTATATTGGATTTGTTATATCGTGTTATATATATTATTCCATCGATAATATAATTGTTGTTAAATAATGAACTACTTTATGACTAAACAATAAATAATTACTAGTAAGTGTCCTATTGGCTGGTATACAACACTGACGTCGTGTGTAGGTATTACAAGAGTTAGCAAATATCTGATAAACAGTAAACAAGTATAAATTAAAACTTTAAAAAACCCCCAATATTCGTCATTTTGTGGTAGCGGCCATCTTGGATTTGCATAGCTATTCTACTAGTCAAGCTCTTTCATTTGATACCCATATCGAGGGTGTCGTGATAAATTATGTAATTCGCAATTTTGTAGCGGCGGCCATCTTGGATCGATTTTCATCAAACATAGCTAACAACACTCTCGACTAATTCACCTTTCAAACAAAAAAAACGCATTCAAATCGGTCCACGCGTTTGAGCGCTACAGGGGAACACACAGACAGACAGACAGACAGACACACACACACAAACACACAAACACTCACTCACTCACTCACTCAGTGACTCACTCACTGACTCACTCATTGACTCACTCACTGACTCACTGACTGACTCACTGACTCACTCACTGACGCACTCACTCACTCACGCACGCACGCACGAACGCACGCACGCACGCACGCACGCACGCACGCACGCACGCACGCACGTACGCACGCGCACACACACACACATACACACACACACGTCAAACTTATAACACCCCGTCGTTTTTGCGTCGGGGGTTAATAATAGGAATTTGCGTTATTATAAAGCCATAGAGTTTAGATCATTGACGCTACAGCATTTCAACAAGCCCGTATCACGCGCGGCACCGAGCAGATCCGGACCAAAATGGACCAAATTACGGATCCCCGGAGAGTTCACACATCGCCACCTGAATTATGTTACACGTGAAAATAATTGCACCGCGTCCGGTGATTGGCCGTTGCGTGAAATAAATGGATGTTGAGCTACGTATAATAACCCTCATAATAGTACATTATGGTATAAGTGTGTAATGTTGGTGATTACCGCTGAGGCGATATTGAGACCCGAGCCGTTAGGTGAGGGTCTTAAGATAGTCGAGGACGGTAATCATCAATACACACGTGTATCATACGACGTTTTTCAACACACTTGCGAAGAAAATAACACTAAAATAGATATTTTTCCTTGGATATTTCAGGTAGGTAGTAAACTTTCCATAACTTTAAGGGCTTCACATATACCTATCGGGCGGTGTACAACATAAATCATTTTCTTCATAATTAGTACTTGTAGATATTTTAATTTTAATTAATAAATATAACTGTAATTTCAACAGTGAAAACGAGTTATGAAAATTTTCTCACAATAGCGGGAAAAATTAATCAGTTTTACTATGCGCGCACACATATAAGTGCGATCGGCCATAGACTATATAGAATGAGGTTTGTTTTCTATGGCATTTTGCAATGGCGGGAAAAATTAATCAGTTTTCCTATGCGCGCGCTTCTTAAAATGGCAATCGGCCATAGACTATACAATGAGGTTTGTTTTATTTGTCTTTTCGCGGATAGCGTTTTAGCCACGTACAAAATGGGGAATTTCAAGTTTTCTTTATTACAGAAAAAACAAAAGTTATATTTGAGTGAAAGTTTTATTTATTAAACACGTACAAGTTGAAATTATCTATTTAAATACGAAGTTGCATGAAATGAGCAAGCAAAAGGTATATTAATTTATTTGTACTATTGAATACGACCTTTTTTGTATCGAAACTTTTTTAAGAACAAAGGAACCAACTCAACCAATAAATTAAAAATAAAACTATAATTCACTTGTGAATTATAGTAAAACAAAAGTCACAGTTTGAATAATAGGTGTAATTATCTGCCTAATTGCGGTGAACGTAGAGCTACTTTATGAGCAAGTGTGTTGAAAAATATTTTAATCATACAAGATTAATAGAGTTAATCAATATAATTAATAATAAAAAATTACACACTGTATACACATGTTTTATATGCGTGAAATGTAAGACAAAAATGTGTATAAGCTAAACAACGTGTGCAAACAGTGTGTAGTAAAATTATTAAGGGCTTCTTTTGTACCTAATTGTATAAAACTGTATTGTTGTCATAAATACCCAAAACCGGTTCATGCAAATAATAAAAGGTTTTTTATTCCATGACAAATTATACTCACTTGAACGTTATCTCTAATGGTGGCAAGTGCCGTTCAATTTAATTTTAACTATTTTAAAATATCTATGAAAACTGAAATGAAATAAGTAGTTACTTACTTTAAATTTCTAAACTGGATAATAGGTATACAAAAAATATTATTAGTCATCGTCATCACATTCCGAGTCGGTCATAGATTTAGGAGAGGAGACATTCAACGGACAGACGACTGGTTATTCAAAAGAGCTTAGCCAAAATCTGTTTGAGTTAGGTTAGCATAATAATTTGAATATGAACGTATTTTTAGCCAGACATTGGATATCCATCACAGAATTCTTGATATTTTTGTCCCAGTCACGAGACCGGTCGGTGGACGCGAGCGATCGGTCACGTGAATTCAGTGACGTCAGAACTTCAAATTGTTCTTTTTTTTGGTTTCAATCCAGAGTGGTTTTGAGATATCATGCAGTGCATAGTAGTCACAACAATTATTTTAAAGATACACACAAAATAGCGGAACTCAGAAGAAATACGTGATACAGTAAACATGTACACATAACACAAGTATGTGACAAGTGGTAGGGCGATAATATCGGCGAGAAGTGGCGGCGATCGGCACGTGCGCCGCGTCGAGTGCAACGCCTGTGTCAGCGAGCGCTGTACGCCATAGAGCCAAAGAGCCACATCGTCAATTACGTGATTGACAAGTTAACCGACCGTGCCCCGGAGCGCTCCGGACCGCCCGGACGCGGCGCATATGACGCAGTGACATCGCAATAAAATACAAATCATACGAGCTCGTCACTGCTGAGTGCAAACTTTTGTCTGACATTTACACGAGCCATTGCTTCGGCCGGTATGTATTGTCGTTGCATTTTTAAACAATCCTATCAAGCGACACGGTGATAAAATATAAAAAGGGTGCATATGGAGCGCTATTAAACTACTTACAGTACACGTAATAATCGTAGCCAGCCTCTTCGCTGTACAATCGCACATTAAATTCAACTCCAAAGTTATTAATAAGACGATTTCGTCGCCAGAATACTTACTAGCCGAAATTTTTACTCGTGCATAATATAGTAAATTTATTGGCCAGTAATTATTCAATGTACAAAATAAACTTCAAAGTAGGTTAGCATTGTGCCTTAAACATAAGTAGAAAGTATATAAATTAGGTAGCGCAACCTGTGGTATGGTGGTAAAAAGTAAATAAATTAGGCACGTTATTTTTTATGGAGCGGAAACAACGCTCAAAGAAATGGATATCATTATAAGGGTAATGGAGGAAACTTAAATTCCATTCAAATTTCAGATAAGCAGCAAGAGCTGTTACGCTCCGTGAGACTCGCTGGAAAAAACATACTTTTACAAAGCTCGTGAAAACAAATTTCACTTAGTGGGCAATATCATAATGGAACCGCGTTACCTCGTGCTCGTGTACTGCCTGCATTGAATCCGCGCAGCGCTCTGCTGTTAACCGCTGCTTTTCTATTACAAGAGTATATTTCCCCCAACTCGTAAATATGATTTTTATTTTTATTTTATTTAAAAAAAAATCCAAGATTTTACTTAACGCTTAAGCGGATCCTATTCGGTTAAACACTGTTTAATAGAGATAATTTTTGAACAATCTGAAATGAATATAATGAAATAATTTGTAGCACAATACCATTTCATATAAGAGAAAAACAAACAAACATTTATTTGTAAAATGTGGCTCTAGTTTGTAAGATTTTAATGGAAATGATTTAAATTTAAAATCAAGGGTAACGAGAAACGAAACTCAATTTGGTTCTTTTTGAGAGCCGTCCCAAAAGACATGAATCACGATAGGGTGACTCGGCGGAAAGTAAAACAGAGAAACGTTGTAGAGAGCGTAGAAGTGATTTCATTTGGGCAAAGTTTCTCTCTATCAACGGAATTCAGAGTGTAATTTGCGAGCGGGGAAAAGTTCCACCTTATCACAGAATTCCACGTGGAGTGTTTTGTTGAAATTTCTAATTTTATTTATTCACTGAGTAAACTTTTTAAGCATTATTTACTATCACGTTGTTACACAATACCTTAACCATTTAATTCCGAAATACAAAATAATTTTAAATACTATAATTATATATAAAAAATTATAGGTAATTTTTTAGGATAAGTTAATATGACTGTAATTGCAATGAAGTATTATTAAAATCATCTTATCTTATCAATTAAAATTATATTATTAAAAAATATTCAGTTTACTATTTTTTTTTTACACAATGCGAAAATCGTGTCGTTGTTATCCACGACACGATTGCATAACGCGTCGTGAGATGTTTTTTACATACGTACTCGAATACGACGTGCCTTCAATTTGAAGCAGACTAAAAAAAATTTACTTTGTGGAAAAAATGCTACGAGTGCATCTACTGCGGAATTAATAAAATAATTACTTATCTACGTAGGTTTACTGTACAGCTGGAGTTGCATAAAAATAACCTGTTCTTCTATTTTAAGTTGGTTAAAAAATAGACCGTAAATGTTTAGCCAGGTTGAAAAAGTTGGATGCACGTTCTGTAACGAAATGAAGGCGGCGGTCAGAGCTCGATTCGTAGGGGCCGCCCGCCGCCTGTCTCGTAGCGCCTGCGATCGTAATTGGAAAGGCGCTACGTGGCTACGAACTGCTAAGCGCCCTGTCATTATCGTCGCACACACAATTTTGCTATGGTGATGAACCGTTCTTTACATTACCGCACCATTTATAATTTGGACCACTTTATAAGATTACACATCTGGCAAAACTAAAATTTTGAATACGCGATTCTATTATTTCTCTTTCCATTCATCCTTTTGAAATTTTCAATCAATTGGTCCAATGGTGCATTCATACAATGCACCATTCATAATATACACATAATCTCATACATGCGCGCACACACACACACAAACACACACACGTTTTAGTCGCATGTTTTTGTTAGTTAAATTTATTTTTATAAGTGTGTTCCATAATGTATGTTTCATAAGTCACGGAAGGAAGTGGTTTCCACGACACAGGGAATCCTAGTGTATAAACCACTATTCCATTGTATTTTTTGTATTTTGCACTTGTTTTTGTGATTTAAAATAAATAAATAAATAAATAATAAATAAATGCATAAATTAACACACATACTAAAATCTTATAATAGTAGCATTGTACAAGGTTGAACTAGCGATGTACAAGGTTGAACTATTGATGTCACCTTACTACTATGAAAAAAAATAATTAATGAACGCTTCAAATGCACAAGTAAAAATCTATTTCAATAAAACAAAGACTTCCGATTTTGCATTCAACCTTTTCAGGCAAACGTCCGCCCATCGTCTTCGTAGATAATATTGGATATTCTCATAATTGGAAAGCGCTACGTAGCTACGATTGTAGCGCCCAATCATTAGCGTCACTCACAATTTTGCTACGGTTGTAAAGAATCACAGTTAACAAAGTTATTATTATTTCATGTTCAACAACATTTAAATAGCCTATAATTACTTAAATCTTCGCTAAAATATCTGTGTAGTAAATAGTTATGACGAAATTATCATCAAGAGAAGTTTTTTCTCTAACGCACTCCATAAAAAAAACTGTGAAAATATGTAATTTCAAGATTAACCTCACAAATATTTATAAATACAAAAAAAAAAACAATATTTATGCGGAGATCGGACAAACCACAGATACATAATCTTCTATATATATGTTACCGGCTGAACCCGATTTCAGGACAAACTAGTTTTGCCTAGGCTAAACTAGTTCTTCCTATACGCGATAGGATTAACTAGTAGAGCCTAGTCCAAAGTAATTTTTCCTAAGCCTCATGGGATAAACCAGTTTAGCCTAGGCCAAACTAGTTGATCCTGATATATTGGTTAGGTTAGGTTAGAAGATAAATATTCATGTGGTTCATAAATAGTCACTTAGTTTCTATTGGGTCTTGGGATTCTTGAGAATAGGTTCTATTGGGATTTGGGAACTCCCGAATGTGCAAGTTCTGACATATTTGATCAATTTCAACTCAGCTAAATTGGTTTAGACTAGGCCGTACTAGTTTATCCTAGAGTGTGCGTATTTATATCAGGATCAACTAGTTTGGCCTAGGCTAAACTGGTTTATCCTATGAGGCTTAGGAAAAATTAATTTGGACTAGGCTATACTAGTAAATCCTATCGCGTATAGGAAGAACTAGTTTAGCCTAGGCAAAACTAGTTTGTTCGGTAACATATATAAACCAAAGTCGTGTTAGTTTGAATACTTATAACTCGAGAACGGCTGGAGCGATTTTCATGGTTTTTGATTTGTTGTATTTGTCTCCGTTCCGAATAGCAAAATAACTATTAAAAATATTGAAAAATTTACGAAAAAATAAAATAAAAGTAAAAACATTTCCCCATACAAAATGTTCATTGGTTTGGCAACTGTCAAACATGTTCATCCCGCGTCGACACGGTAAGCTCTCTCACCCGCACCTACATATATTATTATTCTTCTGTACGTGTGTTTGTCACCTAACTCCTCCTAAACGGCTGGATCAATTTGGATGAAATTTTGTGTGTATATTTCAATGAGTTCTTGGATGGTTTGAAAACACAATTACCGGGTAAGTACAGGTAACCTACTGGGTCTCAGTAGGTTAATATTAAAATAGGAATCAAACTTCATTTGTGTGGGCCGCACTGGGGAGCCCTCGACGGAGACTCCTGTTAATGATTTGCAAAATGTATTCAGGGATACTTCAATGCCACAAAAAAAAAACGGGTATTTTTGTATGTATTTTTGATTTTATTAAGGTTAACCATACTCAATTATTGAAATCGAAAGTAAATCTAGTTGAACGCAGGGTACAGGTGTCTGTGGCATGTCCCGTAACGACAAGCGCAGGCGAAGATCAACCCCTCGCCCGTCGCCCACCGCCCGCCGCCCGCCTCGCACAAAACTCGGAAAAGGTGAGGCGCTACTTTATTCACAGCTATCTGATGCCCGCGATTTCGTTTGCGTCGATTTAAATTCTTTTTTTGTAAATACCGCGGGAACTCCTATATTTTCCGGGGAAAACACTAAAAAGGATTATTGGAAATTTCTCCTCTAAAAGTTTGTATGAAAGTCCGTCAATTTTCAACTTATATACTTAAAATTTATAAAAAATCGGTATTTGGGCTTTAGATTAAAAAAGTAGAGTCACATGTTTAAGGATTTTCGGAACTTCAACCCCCAAGGAGGTTAAATAGCCTTGGAGGTGAAAAGGGAGGGGAAAGTTTGTAAGAAGAAACATTATTTTAAACCTAAATACACGAAGATGTCGGCATAAGCTAGTTTTAAAAATAACAGTATTAAAATTAAAGTAGGAATCTATTTTTTACTACATAATTAAAATAGCCGTGACTTAGCATCAGAGGCGAGCGAAAAGTATTTGGCGTAATTAAACGTTCAGGGGCAGCAGTTTATGCGACGATTAGTGAGCACAGAGCGCAGAAGGTTCGGCCGTTCAATTTGCCGCTTCACTTGACACAATTCGACGCCTGACTCGGGGACAATCGCACTCCAAGCCCCGTCGACCTCCTTATCTCCCGCCGAGGTAATCTTTCCTTCCCTCGGCGGCAATAACTCCAAGTGGGCAGGATTACCTGCAAAGGGGTTCCGTAAGGCAACCACCTCTACAAAGGTTATCGATTTAAACAACGCACTCACCAAGATCTATTTTTTTTTTTTTACAAAATTTTTGTTGTTTCAAATAGTTTAGTCTAATGAATATAAACTATTAAAATCCGGATCTCTCTGGCTGTTGCGGCCTGAGTACCGCCTGACCGTGACCGCCAATTTAATCCATACCGAAAATGCTAATATTATAATGCATCTTCCAAATCACCTTAGAATGTGACATAAACATACTTTGAATATACTAATTTATCAGACAGTATTTTTAAATATTTTTATAGAGCGATTGGTAGGAGGACTTAAAAACTGACCTGATGATAATATTTCAAGATTATGCAGCTTAACAAAAAGCTATAAATATACACCAGTGCGAAGCTGAACCTTAAGCTGCACTTTCACGAAATAAATCATAAAATATATGTAGATGAAACGTTCGAGCACCATTTGCAAATTATTTCGTTGGCATGTAAATCTGCGCACGTAAATTCAGCCGCTGTCTGCGCACGGAAATTGAAACGTTCCAAAACCATGCCAATGTATAATATTTAACGGAATATATAACCCGGGTGAAATATTCTAACCTCAAACAAGACAAAATTAAATCTTTTTCACACCTATAAAATAATACCGTGATCGGTGGACCTAGAGACTTGAAGAATTTTGATGAGATATTTTTTGAGTATACCCTAGAAGTGCACTAAGGAGGGATTTTTGGAAATTACATACCTAAATGGATGAATTTAAAAACCTAAATCTACGCCGACCTGGGAATTTGTGGTAGGTACAAGCGTTAATTGAAAGTATTTTTTTTAATTAATCAAGCTATTACCTACCTCCCGTTTAATGTCTTTAGTAAAAGCAGCGGCATCATTGTTTGGTATATTGTGGCCGAATACATAGAACTGCCCAGATAAATAGCACACACCAAATGACAACCACTTGCCCCTTTATTGGCATTATAATTATGTAGGTATCGCTAGAGCATAAGGAAAATTTAAGATTGGAAAGCGCATTATTATCATACTGAACATTTTTAACAGTAACAGCAGTTTCATAACACGAAACATAAAAGACAAATTAACAACAAATGTGTGCAGTACATTCGTGGTCATCCCAAAAGTTACATACGGCATTTAAACTTTGAAACTAAACACAAAGCTTCTAGTTATCCCAGGTTTAAAGTTTAAACGAAGAAGTTTTCTTGGAGTTAAGACGTTAAAGCTAACAATTTGAAACTAAATTAAATGATAAAGTCCATTTTAGATATATTTTTTAGTTAAACAGAGTGTATTTACAACTCAACCATAATATGTTTTTATGGTCTAAAAAAACGTTGCCAAAGTGTGGCTCGACGGGAATAAAAATACCAACGTGTCACACTTATTTAAATTAATCAATTAATTTATTCATAACTTACTTCCTGATATACAGAAGGGATTTGGAGAAAACTAGTATGATGCGGTGGATTGTTAGTAGCCAAGAAATTATTGATCAAACTCTTATTTTTTTTTTTGATAATATTTTTAAATAATTATTATTCTTACGTACCAAGTTAGTTCTTACAGTCGTGCCTGTTGTTATATAATTGCTACTTATGTATAAATATGGGCAAAAACAAGCGGATACCCGCGACTTCGTTCGCGTGGATGTTGGTTTTTAACAATCCCGTGGGAATCATTTTGTTTTTCCTAAGCTCCTTTGAGCTCCTTGGAAGGTGAACCTTGCTAAAAACTGTTAAAAGTTCACTGACGGTGTTTAGGTAGATCAAAATGTAAACATCCGCCAGTAAAAGACCCATCAAAATCGATCCAGCCTTTCAGAGATTAGCCAGTAATCTTTAAAGTATCTCCCTTCTAACAAAAAAAGAATGAATAAAATCAGACCAGGCGTTAATGAATTACAGGTAAGTACACATTTTCACTTTCATCCCTTCTCCCAAAGGAACCGTGCTGAATTTCGGGATAAAAGTATCCTAAATGTTACTCCATAGTATAAACTTAAATCATGCCAAGTTTCATTTCCATCTATTCAGTAGTTTTTGCGTGATGCGCGCACAAACATACAGACAAACAAATAAACAGACAAAAATTTCAAAAATAGCTTTTTTACATTCTATTACTTACCCCTAATCCCTATCATCCCCTAGTTACTATTTTGTAAAAATCTTTAATGTAGGTACAGATACGGCAAGTCTACGATTTTATTATATGTATAGATAGAAGATTACACAGCGGCATAGTCAGCTTTAACATAGACTATGACTCAAAATATAGAATTAAAGTATCGGATAGCTATCTACAAGTTTTGTCTTTGTCACTTCACATAAAGTAAGAAAGTGAAAAAACTTACGTTTAGGCTATCCGACACTTATCAGAAGGTGGTAAAACAGGTCGTAACAGTGCAATAACAGTGTGACTCGATGTAAAAAAAATCCCGACACGTCACACTATGACACGATTGAGTATGAGAACCCACCCGTCCAAATCTATACTAATAAATAAAATTGAAGTGTCTGTCTGTAATATCGAAATAACTACCTCATATTAAGCTCATATGGTTATTTGAACGATACTATAACCGAATCACACGTTTTTAAAATTTTTGTCTGTCTGTCTGTCTGTCTGTCTGTCTGTTTGAACGGGCTAATCTTTGGAACGGCTGAACCGATTTTGACGGGACTTTCACATACAAGTAGAGAATTAACCAGGGAGTAACATAGGCTACTTTTTTAACCGACTTTCAAAAAAGGAGGAGTTGTATTTGTCCACCTATGTACACCGATATCTCCGAGATTTCTGAACCGATTTGCGTAATTTTTTTTTTAATCGATAGAGAAACATTGCGACACTGTCCTACAAAAAATTTGGATTCCAACTTCTCAATCCTGATGCTGTAGGGGATCTGATCCCCAAAACTAATGGGATTTAGGCACTGTCGGTTATTTAAATTAATATTGGGGATACCAATTAAAGACTTTATTGTTGAATGACCTCGAGTAGGTACATGTCCAACTCCTCAACCCTGATGCTGTAAGGAATTGCATTCCGAAATCGTAAGGATCCCACGGAATTTTTCCGTTTTGTGTACGGGTTACTACTTACTACAGATAGGCTACTTTTTGTTCTGGAAAATCTAAGTTCCCACGAGATTTTTACAAACCTAAATACACACGGGCGAAGCCGTGGGCATCATCTAGTTGTTTATAAAAATTAGAGACAAATATGGCACTATTTATACATAATTAACATAATTAAAATCAATAATATTATAATAATTAATAAAGTCCACGCCACGCTACGCCATGCCATAAATATATTCCTTTAGGCTTATTAATACTAATTAAGGCTACCCGTGCGGAGTCGGGACGTGTCTGCTTGTAAATAATATAGCGGTCGTCTAGCTAGAGGTTTGTGTTAGTTTAGTGTCGCATCTACTCGTATATGAAGTGGGGAGGCGCCAGGCGGTTCGCGGTGGCGAAGCGGTGCTGTGTGCAAGGAGTGGAAGGCAGGGCAGCGGGATATTTCAATTTGGCCGGAGACGTGACCCGAGAGGCCGCGCGCCGCCGCACGGCTCGCTGAACCGTGAGCCCGTTGCGGGTCCGCCAAAGAGCAAACAGCGCCTGCCGCCTCCGCAATCTTGTGCCACGCGGACCATGCCGCACACTCGACCACGACAATCTACTACTGCAATTACCCCACAGCGAACTCCTCCAGACCTCTAGAGATACAGACCGGTGCGCTCTGAGTGCTCATCACTCTTGCATTTAATAATAATCGATTGCTCCGATTCTCGAAATCGGATTTCATATTCAAGCTATTCTGCTACCACATATCTGAGATAGTACGATTTATGGAATTTGCAATATTGAAAACGATATTTAAGTTTGGTTTGTGTCGATGGTACTATTCCATTTACGCGAACATTATTGATACTACGCCAGTGAGTGGTGTGAACTGCTAATATGAATTTCCAATACTGCTAAAAAGTAATAATTCTTGGAGAATCCAAAATTTATATTCGAGTTAAACAGAGTTTTTTAATTGAGCATTTTCCCCCCATAACTGCTCTAAACTTAAAAATATTATGAGATTAAAAGTACGAGGATAAAATTATACTACATTAAAAGCGTGAAATATAAGGTACTTTAGCGTGAACACTTCCTTCCTTAACGGTGAAGGTCTTAGGGGAATTAGGAATTATTTATGAACATCTTACACAAAAATCGGTGTGCTATTCACTTAATGCGAGTGCACACTTAATAATTTCTTAATAAGACTAAATCCATATTAATATGCGAAAGTGTGTGTGTGTGTGTTAACTTTTCATAGCCTTACCGTAGAACCAGTCATGACGGATTATTGTACAGAGGTATTTTTCATCCTGGAAAAGGATATAGGCTACATTGTATCCCGGAAAACCAAAGATTTCTTACAAGATTTCAAAAATCTAATTCATGCGGATGAAATCGGTTCCTTCAGCTAGTGATATAACAATTATTATTATTCATATATGAAAAGATATGATCGTGTATCTAGTTACTATTAATTAAATAGGGTGCATTCATATTATCGAAAAAAATTTCAAGGTCGATTACACCGTACTTCTACCGTCGCGTACGGCTGTATTTGCATCGGTATAGACTGTGTTCAACTGTGTAATCCAACTCAATCGCAATAGACTTAGACAAAGAAAATATCATAATTTCGCAAAAAAGGTTCTTTTATACAAAATTCCTTCTATTGAGTTCAAATCTCAAAATATCGTAAGGATCACAAATAATTACAGTGAAATAAAATATTTTCAGAATCAATGCGAACAAGGAGCAATTAGTTCTTGTTCCAGAGCAATTAACCGATTCTTATACCCATTAAAACTTTCCGTTAAGCCTTTCAGACACTTGCGAATGAATGATAAAATAAAGGTACGGAATTGTTAATTCCTTTTAAGCACACTACGGCATTAAAAATATAAAGATAAGAATTACTTTTATCGCGATATTAAGTCTCGCAATTTGTAAGAAAGGTAAGTATTGCTGTTTTTCGTCCATTGTATCAAAGCAGATTTACTCGCCATCTTACATGACATGAAAAGATGGAAAAGATGGACGCTCGAGTTGCGGGCTCTCTCTGCCATGGGCAAAGAATATATGTACCTACATGTTCTCTTTAATCTATGGCCATGGGCTACCTTCTGCCCTGCGAGCCACGCCAATCACGGTCCTCATCTTATAACCTTTCGACGTCGGCGTGTTTGTAATATCGAAAATCTCATGAACCTATTTCATAAAGATTTGCAGAAGTGGACATGAAATCAGTGTACATTCTATTAATAATACGAGGTTGGTAAGACAAGCTTCGCAAGACCGTCGCGTATAGGATACAGGATACCTATACGACCAGCAGTGGGAGTCTATCGCTTGATGACGACAAAGGTTAGTGAAACTAGGGATATTTATGCTATATAATGTTAGCAAGCGACTGAAGCTGGCGGTCGTGGAAAGTGTAGATATAAACGGGCAGGACCGTAACGCAAAATCTAGTAAAATTGTATATAAGTCGTTTTCCTTTATAAGCTTTTCCTAAAACAAAGGTTCAGCTTTACTACCGTAGCAGTAATGAAATTATAGGACCTTAATGTACAGGAAAAATATATTAAAAGGGCATTCATCCCTATAAGAGAGGTTTTTTTGCATTGAGAAAGAATTTTAATAAAGGCAATATTATACCTATTTGGTATGTACTATTATGAATACAGGGTGACAGGAAATATGATACATTCCTTGCAAGGAGTTAAAGTAGAGCATACATGCTGCTAATATAGTCATAATATTATACTAGTGTTGCGCTCGGTGCGCGAGCTGCAAGCAGCTCGCGTGCCTTGTAGTCTTTTCAATATTCGTAAAATAAAGAAATGGGAGGCCATACCAAATACCAGAATATACTGGAGAGTCTCTTGAAAAATAGAAAGAAATATTGGTATCACGTTTCGTATCTTTTCTGAAAGGACACTAATCAGTTCTATGCATGCGTTTAGTGGAAAAAAAGGATCTATACAAAAATGTTCTGGAGATCCACTTGAAAATTAAAAAGAAATTTTGTATGGACACGAATTTTTTTGTTCTGTAGCTATCTTTTTTTTACTGGCTCACCAAAGGGCCTAAGGTCTTGAACATTTTTAGTTTCAGGACCATGCCTCTATGATTGATAGTTTTTGAGGGCCGTTAGGGTAGGCTCTGGTAATTTTTCCGCATTCACTACGTTTTGTGATTTTTGTGAAAAAAAATCTTTAAGTTCTATTTATAAGTGTAGTAGGGGGAAAATTTTTCATACAAAAATGTCTAAGAGAGCCTCTTGAAAAGAACCCAAAAAATTTGTATGGAGAGAATTTTTTTTGTTCGGCGGCCATGTTTTTTTTACCGGTTCACCCAATGGCCCAAGGTTTTTAATAACATTTGTTTGGGACCATGTCTGTATGACTGGTAGTTTTCGAGGACCCATGAGCTACTCTGGTAAAATTTCCACATTCATGACGTTTCATAATTTTCCTGAAGGAAGACCTATAAGTTCTACGCACATAAATAGTGAAGGGAAAAAGTTCCATACAAAATTGTTCTGGAGAGCCTCTTGAAAAGAACCCAAAAAATTTGTATGGAGAAAATTTTTTTTGTTCGGCGGCCATCTTTTTTTTACCGGTTCACCCAATGGCCCAAGGTCTTTAATAACATTTGTTTGGGACCATGTCTGTATGATTGGTAGTTTTGGAGGACCCATGGGGTACTCTGGTAAATTTTCCACAATCATGACGTTTCAGAATTTTTCTGAAGGAAGACCCATAAGTTCGACGTATATAAATAGTGAAGGGAAAAGGTTCCATACAAAATTGTTCTGGAGAGCCTCTTGAAAAGAACTCACTAAATTTGTATGGAGAGAATTTTTTTTTGTTCGGTGGCCATCTTTTTTTCACCGGTTCACCTAATGGCCCAAGGTCTTTAATAACATTTGTTTGGGACCATGTCTGTATGACTGGTAGTTTTGGAGGACCCATGAGGTACTCTGGTAAATTTTCCACATTCGTGTCGTTTCATAATTTTCTGAAGGAAGACCTATAAGTTCTACGCACATAAATAGTGAAGGGAAAAAAGTTCCATACAAAATTGTTCTGGAGAGCCTCTTGAAAATTACCCAAAAAATTTATATGGAGAAATTTTTTTTTTGTTCGGCGGCCATCTTTTTTTTACCAGTTCACCTAATGGCCCAAGGTCTTTAATAACATTTGTTTGGGACCATGTCTGTATGACTGGTAGTTTTGGAGGACCCATGAGGTACTCTGGTAAATTTTCCACATTCATGACGTTTCATATTTTTCCTGAAGGAAGACCCATAAGTTCTACGCATATAAATAGTGAGGCGAAAAAAGTTCCATACAAAATTGTTCTGGAGAGCCTCTTGAAAATTTGCAAAATTTTTGTATGGAGACGAAATTTTTTTTTGTTTGGTGGCCATATTTTTTTCACCGGTTCACCCAATGGCCCAAGGTTTTGAACATTTTTTGTTTCGGGACGGTACCTTTCCGACTGATAGTTTTCGAGATCCCTTAGGGCACCCTAGTCAGTTTTCCACGTTCAGCTCTCTCTATAATTTTGTAGACCTTATATTTTTGAATTTTACACACATGAAAATTATGGTGAAAAAGTCCCATACAAAATTGTTCAGGAGAGGTGATCAGTACCTGACTTCAAGTAGCTTTATATATATAATAATACCCTGTCCGAAACTTAAGTAATTTCGGAGTTATTGAAGACTAGATTCTGCCCGCGGCTTCGCCCGCGTGAATTTTGGTATTTCACAAATCCCGAGGGAATCGTGGATTTCCGACTCCCGTTCCCGCTCCCTTTTCCAAGCTTTATACCCACTTTCAAAGAAGTTTGCTATAGTAATCTACCTATAGCTGTAGATATATATTTCGGTTTTATCAAAATCCCGTGGGAACTGTGCATTTTTCCAGGATAAAAAGTGCATACGCATACAGATGCATGCAACGATTGTAATAATGTGCTATGTGAGCGTGATTTACCTAAGAACAGTCAGCGCCCTCTATGACGTTTTTGGAAGATTATATCTATTTTAGTCCCACAGGAATACTTTTCCGGGATAAAAAGTAGCCTATGTTTTAAGTCAGGGCATAAGCTATCTCCATTCAAAATTTCAGCCAAATCGGTTCAGTAGTTGCGGCGTGATTGAGTAACAAACATCCAAACATACAAACATCTAAACATCCAAACATCCAAACATCCACACTTTCACATTTATAATATTAGTAGGATAGGATAGTAGGATTAGTAGGATTGGTATTGTGATTATGTGTGATAGCTTCTGCCTGCAGCTTCGCTCGCGTGAATTTCGGTTTTGAACAAATCCCGAGGGAATCGTTGATTCCCAGTTCCCGTTCCCGCTCCCTTTTCCAACCTTTATACTTTCTATCAAGGAAGTTCGCTATAATTATCTACCTATAGCTGTAGATATAGACTTCGGGGTTTTCAAAATCCCATGGGAACTGTGCATTTTTTCCAGGATAAAAAGTAGCCTATGTGTTGCCAATGCATGCAACACAGCAAACTATTGCAATAATGTGTTATGTGAACGTGATTTACGTGTTATGTGAACGTGATTTACCTAAGAACAGTCAGCGCCCTCTATGACGTTTTTGGAAGATTATATCTATTTTAGTCCCACAGGAATACATTTCCGGGATAAAAAGTAGCCTATATTTTAAGTCAGGGCATAAGCTATCTCCATTCAAAATTTCAGCCAAATCGGTTCAGTAGTTGCGGCGTGATTGAGTAACAAACATCCAAACATACAAACATCTAAACATCTAAACATCCAAACATCCAAACATCCACACTTTCACATTTATAATATTAGTAGGATTCAAGGACTTTAATTGAAAAGTTCAATTTTCAACGCTGCAAACGCTAAAAATCAAAATAAGCTGGAATATGCCGTAAATTTCTGAGGTAAAACCAAATAACCACGCAAAATCAATAAAATCTATGCATAATTTTCCATAACCATTATGGGTCTATATACCACTAGCTAGCCACTAACACTAGCGGCACGCTATGATGGCCGGTTTGACACATTACAATAGTGATGTGGAATGTCAATTTATTCTCGAACAAAAAACAATTAAGTTTTGTTTTTGTACCTGATTAAATAGGTTTAATAAAACAAAAATGTATATGTTTATTTAATTTATTTGAACGAACTGAATATTTGAACGAAAATGAATATACATACTTTATATGCACACAAGAAACATATGAATACAAAAGATACCAAAAAAGGTGCCACAAAAGGCCATAATTAATCAGATTCGTCCATACTACTATTTTCACTGTCGTCACTGCTATCATCACATACATTAATAATTATATGTTCGTTTTCTATAATATTATCTATTTTCACATCTCTTTCATAATCTTCCCTTATTAATTTAACAGTTCTATTCACAACCTTTTCCCAGTCTCCTTTAGTCACATGTTCACAAGCTTCTTCTAATAATTTTAGCATTTTTTTTGTGGTAAATGGGGGTTCTGTATTGTGTCTTGCAGCATATCCCTTAATTTGAGCCCACACCAACTCAATCGCATTATACTCACAATGGTAAGGCGGTAACCGTATAACTCTGTGCCCATGTTCTAATGCTATTTCGTCAATGACGTATCGGATCTTGGTTGGTTTGTTTTCTTTTAAAAGACGTACTAATTCCGCTTTTAACATATTCATGTTTGCATCTACGCCATTTTTACGAAGCCATGCGACGATATCAGCTTTCTTTTGGGATTGGGCAGGTGGCTTGTCAATTTGCATCGAGTGGTATGGGGCGTTGTCCATAATTATAATAGATGGTTCAGGGAGGCTACACAACATTGAGGTAAACCATTCAGTAAACTTTTCTCCATTCATGTCTTCATGATAGTCTCCAGTGGTTTTTGACGCAAAAGCCATGAGAGAACCTTCGACAAACCCGTTGATGGTTCCGGCGTGACAAATTATAAGTCGCGATCCTTTTCCTACAGGAACTTTGGAAGTAGATGCTGCTGTGTCATCGTTCCAAGAACGGCCTACAGTATGGTTAGCATTAAGCCATGTTTCATCCAAGAACACAACATTTTGCCAATTTTTGATTTCTTTCACTTGCCGTAAAAAAGTATACCTTGCCATCGCTATATCAAATCTTTCCATCAATATTTTGCGTTTGTTACATTTTTTGTATCGAAATCCAATGGTCTTCAAAATCTTCGTTAAAGAACTTTCCCCACCGAAGAATAATCCAGCTTCCTTCAGTGAATGCACCAACTTTTTTCTTGTTGGATACTCCTTCTGTAAATAGTAGCCGTAAACATGTCTTCGGATAGCATCGGCATCAAAGCTATCGATGCCTACGACTGGTTTTGCTCGTTTTCTCTTTTTTGGTGTGTGAAGTTTATTTTCTTCTGTGCCAGTCTCGCCATATTTTTTTTTAGTTATCCGTCTAACAGTTCGTTGTCCAATATTAAGCGCATCAGCTACGCGTTCAACCACTGACGTTATAGGTAAAATTGGCCCTCCATTTTGAGCTTCACGATCGAAATAGTTACGAAGGCGTATTACGAACTCACGTGTCTGACTATTTAGAACAGTTCTCTGCGTACGTTCGGTCATATCGACGAAATCCACAACAAAGGGCTTGAACAGAGTCCAAATTAACGAGCAAGGGTCAACAGTAATGCAGTATCAATATTTGAAATCCAAAGCCAGGTCAAAACTATATCACAATCGCATTGCACTGACAGTTTATACTTTTCGAAGCAACGTCAATTCGAAACTGCTTTGTTTTGCATTGAGCATTGACGCGAGTTTGCCGGAGGTAGTAGTTGTGCTAGCCAGCGATCCTATGTGACGATCGTATTAGATTCCATTTTTAAAAATTTATTGATATTTTTTTGCGATTTCAGAGGTTTGTCCACATAGTGAAAATTGTTCATATTCACAAGTACATTCACCCCTTAAATGGTGCAAACTGATTTTTCTACACTTGTATACATTTAAGAAATCAATTTAATAAATAAATTTTGAGTCCTAAACCTAAAACTACATTCGATAAAATTTATGAATCTCTGCACATCACTATCGTCAATAAAGTAATACAATTATTTCCTTCAAAGTCGTTATCAATTAATACGGAACTTCATGAGCGGACAAACGTCAAACCGGCCATCATAGCGTGCCGCTAGAGTAGTAACAACTGACTGAGACTGGGAATATTCTGTCACTATCTCCCGGTCTATTGCTTTTTTATTTTATGTTTAAGAACAGATAAATTTTGGAGAAGCTAGGTGTATAGATACAGCCCGCGAAACTGCTGTCGTAAAACCCTAAATCCCGATTTTCGATACGAGTCGGCGACAATAAATCGAATTCTGCATCAGAACTATTGGAGTGAATAACAATGAATTTACGGGCGTCGTAAATCCGGCAGGTGCGCTGTGTTCCTGAAAACGCCCGCATTGGGACATTCCATGTGAATCGTCGTGAATCAAAAATGTGATCGACCCGAGAGACATAGATGACTTTTATAAATATTAATTGTATGGAGTATTAATTTTTAAATACAGTTTTTGCTTTTTAAATTGACTGGAACCTGAAAGAGCTATGACGATATGAGGGCAAGGATTGAGTTTTTAAATTAAAGCTTTCCGAACACATGTTCGTCTTCGTTGTCTCAACCAATAAACGTCCACAGCTGGTCATATTCTCTTGCAAGGATCGCCGCAAAACAGGATCTTGTACCAGCCACAGCTACCTGTATCCAGCGACTCGCTTGAGGTCGTCCTTCTTTCAAGTGAGGGATTTTCCAACGCCTCATTTCCTGGTGCGGGTAAGCGGGTTCACGATTCCTGCACCTTGGGATCCTAGAGTCCATCAGTTCTTTGAGCTATGTCCCTCACCCATTGCCACTTCTGTTTCACGACTCGATGCAATATGTCGGCAACTGTGCTAATGCTTCTCCTACGGGTCTTGTCAATACGAATTTGATCCAGAAGGGATACTCCGAGCATCCATCGCCCGCTGACCTTCTTATAAGCCTTCTTATTCAGTTAGCGACCATTTTTCGGATCCCAAAGTCATCACTGGTAACACAAACTATTCAAAGATCTATCAGATCAAAGAGATATCAAAGAGATATCAGACACTGAGGGATCCGAACACAAGATAACATTATTATTACTTAAATCGATAATATTATTATTGATACAATATATAATTTAAAATAATTATTTATTTTATTTAATGTATATTTAATTTCAATTAATAATTAAATTATTCAATTAAAAATCTTTATTTCATCAACTCAATGTACCTAAAAAGTCTTTTTGTGTAACGTTTTAAACGTCAGTTTAATAAAAGGAGTCGATTGTACTAAGGGCGAATTTTGCGTAAGTACTATCGGAGAGTATAACAATGAAGACGGGCCTCGTAAATCCAGGTGCGCCTGTTGCTGAATACGCGCAGTGTTGGAGATATTTCTGCCTCGGCATTAATCAAATGTCTCGTCGAAACAGACGACGGAACACTCTCAAGAGCTAGCACGATATGTCGTTTGAACGTTTCGAGTCTGTGCACACGACTTTTTGACGCACAGTTGGAAGTGCATCAGACGTCAACTAAGTAAAGATACGAAAGCAAAACAGCCGCAGAACTTACACTAGCATCGGTTCGGTTGTAGAACTTCTGTCGCGCATTTGTTGAAGCGAAAACTTCACGCGGAAGTGTCGCCATGACTGTGCTAAAACCACGACAAACGGCGCATTTGTCAGTAGCAAAAACGTGTGACGTCAGCAGCTACATCAAAAGGACGTACAGTGAAAATGCTAAGTAGAAGTCTTGTCAACTGCCGTCATCAGAACTTCTTCGATTTGTCAAATGAGGCCGAATTTGTGAAACGCGATTTTATATGAACGTTTGCAGAAAAAGTTGCGTGCACCTCTAACAGTTCTGGCGTCTTTTGCGCCTCCTGCCGGCATTGCGCGTTCCTTCTAGGTATGTCATTACCATAAACAGGTATATATGTGTTCCATTATTTATAAACAGATTGTAGAAGATAGCACACTTTTAAATTGGTGGAGGATGCGTGACTTTTGAATAAGATCGAAGTAAGACCGCTTTTATAAGTTACACCAAAATATTTTTTAGCGCAGAGAGGAGTAATCTCGCCGACCTACGCACCTGATTGTAGGCACCAATGAAATACAGGCCTTGTTGCTTTGCGTTTAGATTCGACATATTACAGCAAGAGACACGTGCTATCTCGCTCATAAAAGTGGAGGTTACTATGACGCGTACGGAACAACGGCAGATGAAAATATTTTCACGCCTAACAAAATAAATTACATCTGCCCAAGTACGTCGTTGTAGCTTATAAAAATGGTCGATCTGTACCGAAGTGTATATTCAGGTAACAATACAGTGGATTCTGTATCAAGACTATTGAAGTGAATAACAATGAATTTACGAAGCCCATAAATCCAGAAGGTGTGTCTGACTCTGAATACACCGGGCGTTGAAGCCATTAATACTGAATCAAAGGTGTCATCGAAACAAGCTAAAGAACCTATGGTGTCTGCACGAATGTACACATTTGGTAATTTACATTTATTTTTGTGTGACTAAGATATTTTAGCCCGCTTTCATAGATACATTTTGATATCGGCGAAACCCGAAACAAGATAGGTATGATATTATATATTTTTTATGAACAGTAACCTCGTATATTTTAGTATCAATAAAGATTATGAATCTATGAATCCAATAAGTAGGAACCCAACAAAAAATTTATCCGCCTACATATGAATCTATAATAGTATTTTGGTCGTTAGATATTCAGCCCGATTCTTCGATAAAAATGGATATCCACGAAAGAAATCTTCTATCTTTCCTTTGATTAAATTTTGCTTAATATTTGCAAATTTTAGTTAGTCAATCTAAATAATATACATTTGAATAAACGTGCTACGGGAGGTCATTCTTATTTACTCTAATTTTCTTTTTAGCTGGGTAACGAACTGTGTAATTGTGCAGAGGGAATTGGCCGCCGGCGCTGGCGACATTTGGCTTGTCCTATTTTATTTCATTAAAAAAATACAAAAACATCTAAGTAGGTTTAGTTAACTATACAATAAAACTGGCAAACGAACTATTTACGTTGGTTTGTAGGTATGCCTTATATTTAGATTAAATTACACCTGAAAGTATGTTAGTCTATTGATTTAGGGCAAATTCGTTCGTTCACAGTAGAAACCTACTCGTACACCTAATAAATAAATCTTGACTTCGATCACAACAACAATTTCAATTTGCACTTTACTTTCTTTTAATATATTGCCACGCTTAATCCGTTGCACAACAGCACATTCATACAAAGTGTTCCTACATTATTTATAGGGGCAAATAAATGCGCGTTCGTAAAACTACAATAAATTCCATAGTAATATAAACGCGCTGTCGACATAGGCGGCCGGGGCGGGGCGCGAGTTGAGGGGCGGGCGGGGAGTGCCAATTTTTCTCTTCGCTGACAACATGATGTAACGCCAATATCGCCACGCTGAGCGATTAAGCCGCGTACGCCGATATTTCAGACTTGTCCCTACTAACTGTCAAAATGTCGGCGAAACCTCCACGCTGTATTATTATTAGCCAGCTTCAGAATTTCTTTTGTCAGCTGATTCTTCCACGGACAAACATTTTGTCGATATTGCCACATAAAACGTGAAGGCGGCCTCGTATACAATGACTCGGTCTTGTAATCATGCGAAGCACTATAAAAAAGATATAAAAAATAGTAATCCCGGAGCGGAACGGTCGTATCGCTTCGGAGAGATAGTTGGCGAGTCGGATCACGCAGGCAGGCAATCACTCGATAATAAATGTGGAGCGCGGCGACGCACGTGCTGCTGACGCGGCTCCTGCAGCCTGCGTCGCAGCGCTAAGGCTCCGACACACCGAGCCGTGAATTCGCCTTGAGGCTCCACACTCCAACAAGCAGGTTAAAAAGATACAGCGGAGTTACGTAAATCTGCCGTATCGAGTGTAAAAGTTTGAAAATATTGATAACGAAATATCTTGCGATGATGATCATGATCAAACCCATTACCGGCTCACTACAGAGCACGGGTCTCCTCTCAGAGTGAGAAGGGTTTTGGCCATAGTCTACCACGCTAGCCAAGCGGATTGGCAGACTTCACATACCTTTGAGAACGTTATGGAGAACTCTCAGGCATGCAGGTTTCCTCACGATGTTTTCCTTCACCGTTAAAGCAAGTGATATTTAAATACTTAAAACGCACATAACTCCGAAAAGTTAGAGGTGCGTGCCCGGGATCGAACCCACGACCTCCGATTAGAAGTCGGTCGTCCTAACCACTAGGCTACCACAGCTTTTCTATAATAAAATATCTTGCATCTCTATATAATTATCTCGCGGTAAAACATCCGTATTCAGAGTGTATTCTAGTGGTGCTTTGCTGGTGCCAATATTTATCAATATCGGTGCAGCGATTTAGCGGCTGGCGCGGGGTGAAGAATAACAGTCAGACACACATTCGCATTTATAGTATCAGCCTCGAATTACTATATTTAACACTGGATAGTTCTTCGAACTCTCACGCATACACTACACCTCAACAAATGAATAAATCTTATGTAGGAGATAGTCAAAAAACGTCACTATACTTCCTGTAACACGAAGACTATAAATACGCTGAGCGCCATTTGTCGGGCGCGCATTCATCGATCGAATTTTGTTATAGCACCGTCTCGCTGTCAAATTATAATTTCATGCTGATTTGTTTCAAATTATTGTGTTCATTTGATATTTTGTTTGTTAGTTAACTCATTAAACTATTTTTGTGGTTAACTCAACGTTTTATTTGCTACATCAGAAGTGGGATGGGATCTACGTGATTCCATCCCGCTGGCTGTTCTGATTTAATATCTGCGAGTACAGTTGTGTAGCAAAGGGGAAAGTGCGCCTCGAAGATATCGTTACCGTGACCGCGAGTGTCGAAGTAGTAGTTATCACGATCGTTTATTGGACGGTAGTTAGAAATTAAATAAGTGCTGTGTTTGTTAGTCCGTCTTCCTGGTATTTGCCGCGATGATGTGGTTGTTGCTGCCATTTAGAGCGTGCCAGTTAACGTGTTGTTTTTTAGTGGTTCAACTGTTTCCCTAATTTAGTCGGGTGTATTGAAATATTTTGTGGGATTTTTGTGGTCGCGAGGTCGAGAGCGCCTCCTATGTGACCTTACTTGTTTTGTAATTGAGTTCGACGGTATTGTTTTTGAGGTCGATATTTTTGTGATTGCTCCCGAATTCCTGAACATTCCGGTTGTTAATTTTCTTAGTAGTGGTTATTATATTCGTGCGCACGATTCTCTGTTGCTTGCACGAATTGGACCGAGTGGTGTCCATCTCAGTCAATGTTTCTTTTGGTAAACAAAGACTTGCAACGATTACCGACATTGGTAAATGAGTCCTTGCTCGATTTTTGATATCCGATAGTGATACGTTCACCGTCTGTGTTGTGTTACCGACTGTGTTGTCTTTCTCGCATGGAAGCTCTTAGAATACGAGAAATGTTTGAGTGTGCGTTAATTTCTGAAAGTTAAATGAGTTACTTTTACCGCTCGATATCAATTTCGGATTTTGGAAATTTAAATTTAAAGTTTTGTGAAAAGTTTGGGAATAAATCTGACGGTGCTATATTTGTTAGCAGTAGATCTATAAAGAGGAGTCCTTTATGGACTGCCTCGCCCACTAATAGTTTCGAAAAAAGTTGTAAGTTTGCAGGTACTTGACGAACGTTTACTTGCGGGTACCGACTCGAGCCGCGAGTGAGGCAATCGCGGGTGCCACCCTACGAGCAGCTTCGGTTGAGAACCGGTTGCTGCGGAGCGTGTCACCGCGAGAGTGTCGCTGCATGTATGTGCGACACCTGCCGCGTCGCTGTCTGAGACAGCGCCCGTCCCGGCGCTTAAGTGCGCGCCGCCTGTGGCTGTGGGCCGCAGCGCCCGCCTGGGCGCCTCGCCTTGAGCCGCCTACTGTGGGCTGCCGGCCGCAGCATCTGTCACGGCATCTCGCCGTGCGCCGCCTGTGGCTGTGGGCCGCAGCGCCCGCCTGGGCGCCTCGCCTTGAGCCGCCTACTGTGGGCTGCCGGCCGCAGCATCTGTCACGGCATCTTGTCGTGCGCCGCCTGTGGCTGTGGGCCGCAGCGCCCGCCTGGGCGCCTCGCCTTGAGCCGCCTACTGTGGGCTGACGGCCGCAGCATCTGTCACGGCATCTTGTCGTGCACCGCCTGTGGCTGTGGGCCGCAGCGCCCGCCTGGGCGCCTCGCCTTGAGCCGCCTACTGTGGGCTGCCGGCCGCAGCATCCGTCACGGCATCTTGCCGTGCGCCGCGTCTGTGGCTGAGGGCCACAGCGCCTGCCAGGCGCCTCACCGTGAGCCTCCTTCTGCGTGGCTGCTGGCTGCAGCAGCCACCGCGACGCCTCTGTGCCCCTGCACTGGTGTGCGCACCCCTGGTGCGTCTGTGCCTGTCAGCGTCTGCCACGACTCCTCGTCGTGTGGTGGTCAGCCACCACAGCCACGTGTTCCTATGCTCGCTACGACGCCTGCCGCGTCTGTGCAAACGCCGCGACGCAGTTTGCGCAGAACAAGGTTGAATTTGAACTTTTTATTATAAAAAGGTTGCGGGTCATGAGATGACCGTCTAGTGTTGATAAAGTTCTATTTGATGGTCGATATGAACTTAAATCATTTGCCAGATGCACTTTGTCGTGCCTTGTGTGGCTCGTGTAGCACCTACCCAGTAGTTCACTAAAGTACTTACCAGTAGCATACTAACTTTTCTTATAGTGAATTATTATATATATAAAGCTACTTGAAGTAAGGTACTGATCACCTCTCCTGAACAATTTTGTATGGAACTTTTTCACCATACTTTCCGTGTGTGTAAAATTCAAAAATTCTAGGTCAACAAAATTATAGAGAGAGCTGAACGTGGAAAACTGACTAGGGTGCCCTAAGGGATCTCAGAAACTATCAGTCGGAGAGGTACCGTCCCGAAACAAAAAATGTTCAAAACCTTGGGCCATTGGGTGAACCGGTGAAAAAAATATGGCCACCAAACAAAAAAAAATTTCGTCTCCATACAAAAATTTCCTAATTTTCAAGAGGCTCTCCAGAACAATTTTGTATGGAACTTTTTTCCCCTTACTATTTATATGCTTAGAACTTATAGGTCTTCTTTCAGGAAAATTATGAAACTTCATGAATGTGGAAAATTTATCAGAGTACCCCAAAGGATCTCAAAAACTATCAATCATAGAAACATGGTCCTGAAAGCGAAAATGTTCAAGACCTTGGGCCGTTTGGTGAGCCAATAAAAAAAAGATAGGTACCGAACAAAAAAAAATTTTCGCGTCCATACAAATTTTTTTTTTAATTTTCAAGAGGCTCTCCAGAACATTTTTGTATGGAACTTTTTTCTATCTCTAAGCGCATGCATAGAACTCATGAGTGTCCTTTCAGCAAAAATACGAAACGTTATGAATGTGGAATATTTACCAGGGTGCCTCATGGGTCCTCCAAAACTACCAGTCATACAGACATGGTCCCAAACAAATGTTATTAAAGACCTTAGGCCATTGGGTGAACCGGTAAAAAAAGGATGGCCGCCGAACAAAAAAAAATTTCCTCCATACAAATTTTTTGTGTTCTTTTCAAGAGGCTCTCCAGAATAATTTTGTATGGAACTTTTTTCCCTTCACTATTTATGTGCGTAGAACTTATGGGTCTTCCTTCAGGAAAATTATGAAACGTCATGAATGTGGAAAATTTACCAGAGTACCTCATGGGTCCTCCAAAACTACCAGTCATACAGACATGGTCCCAAACAAATGTTATTAAAGACCTTGGGCCATTGGATGAACCGGTAAAAAAAAGATGGCCGCCGAACAAAAAAAAATTTTCTCCATACAAATTTTTTGGGTTCTTTTCAAAAGGCTCTCCAGAACAATTTTGTATGGAACTTTTTTCCCTCACTATTTATATGCGTAGAACTTATGGGTCTTTCTTCAGGAAAATTATGAAATGTCATGAATGTGGAAAATTTACCAGAGTACCTCATGGGTCTTCCAAAACTACCAGTCATTCAGGCATGGTGCCAAACAAATGTTGTTAAAGACCTTGGGCCATTGGGTGTATGGGTAAAAAAAAGATGGTCGCCGAACAAAAAAAAAATTCTCTCCATACAAATTTTTTGGGTTCTTTTTAAGAGGCTCTCTTAGAAATTTTTGTTTAAAAATTTTCCCCCCACTACACGTATAAGTAAATAGAACTTAAAAGTTTTTTTTTTCACAAAAAATACAAAACGTAGTGAATGTGGAAAAATTACCAGAGTACCCTAATGGCCCGCAAAAACTATCAATCATGAAGGCATGGTCCTGAAACTTAAAATGTTCAAGACCTTAGGCCCTTTGGTGAGCCAGTAAAAAAAAGATAGCTACGGAACAAAAAAAATTCATGTCCATACAAAATTTCTTTTTAATTTTCAAGTGGCTCCCCAGAACATTTTTGTAGATCTTTTTTTTTTCCACTAAACGCATGCATATAACTCATTAGTATCCTTTCAGAAAAAATACGAAACGTGATACCAATATTTCTTTCTATCTTTCAAGAGACTCTCCAGAATATTCTGGTATTTGGTATGGCCTCCCATTTCTTTATTTTACGAATATTGAAGAGACTACAACGCCCGCGAGCTGCTTGCAGCTCGCGCACCGAGCGCAACACTAGTTAAATTCTAAGGATTTTGAAGCTCGTTAAAGAGTCCGTAATGAACTCTAAGAAAATTTGAATTTCAATTAGTTAATTCTTTTTGAATTGCCACTGTCTATAAAGTGCGTAGAAGGTTACCCAGTAACCGTGTCTAACCGAAACCATACACGTAACGTTATTACGTAAACTTCAGTACTAAGAAGATGTATCTTCTCCCTTCTCTTATTCAGTAGCCTAAAATTTTTATGCCATATGTGAAATAAGTCTTTAAGTTCTATCATCAATTATTCATCACTGCCTAAATGACAGAACTGGTAACTGTGTTTATGATTTAACCGCGATGGTTTATTGTCCCCGCTAGGAGTATAAGTGCTCTGTATTTATTGTCGTGTTTACAACGCTAGGTAGTTACTTATTGTGGGAAAGAGCAGCTTTACATTGAAGAGGTGCACAAGTTTACCGATCCATTTTGAGTAAAATTTATTTTGATTTGATACATAGTACCTACTATGGAAGGCACTGAAGAGAGAATGATGTTCTGAGAGTTACACTGCTTTCTTTGAAAGTAGGACGTTTGTAATGTTTTTATTTTTATAGTTGCTCCAGTGGTGTGTGTGTGTGTCTTCCACCGATGACACGTTTGTCATATGTTGCTGAGTCATACAGCAGTGTCCGCACCGTGCCTTGCCGTGCGTCGACCTGTTGGGTCGCTGTCGGCTGCAGGGCAGCCACGGCGCATCGCCGTGCGCCATCTGTTGTGAGAGCAGTGTGCGGAAGTGTATACTGCTTTCTTCGATTGTAAGTTCAGTCAGTTGACTGCTTTGTGGTGGTGAGGATAAAAGTCGTGGTTTGTTAATCATAGTCCCCAAAGAAAAAGCTCCCACTGCTCTAATTAAAAGGCCTTACTCTCTTATTCCTTTACTTACATACCTATTTACTGACTGAAATACGATTTCTATTTTTGTGCTATGACTATACAAATCACGGTAATGCCTTACTCCTCAAAATAGCAAATCATGTATTGTGTGTCTGGTTGTGCAATTGTTAGATTAAGCTAACGTCGCGCCTATGTTCTAACAATTGCGGGCAAGTAAGCTAACGTCGCGCCTATGTCTTGCCGGGTTCGCAAGTTAAGCTAACGTCGCGCCTCTGTCTTGCTGGGTTGGGGGTTCGCAAGAGTCAATGTCTACGAGTTGAGGGTTGATTAAGTTAAGCCAACGTTGTGCCTATGTCTTAGTCAACCGCTGTGCTAATTCGCATCTTATTAATATGACGGACGCGTCTATTATTAATGAGATGTGAAGTTTTACTTTATCTTTCTGATTTTTCACGATTTTTTTATGTGTGCAGATGCAGACACTGAAAACAAGATCTGAGCCTAAGTATAAGTGGGCTCATTGGTGAGACGAACTTATTTTTTTATGAATTTAGTAAACTTCAATGTTTGAAGTTCTGAAATATAAAAGTAGTGTGGGTACTTTCAATGCGGCCACTAGTTTTGTGCTTACACTATGCGCTTACCTAATCTGCCATAGACTTAATATGATGTCTGTAGCGGTTCATTTGCTGAAGTTTTTGGGGTTACAATTTTGACGTTTACGAGTTTGAAATAATTTGCTGTAAAAAGTATAAAGTGTACCCGTAACATTTCGTGTTCATATGAACGTGAACCAACGATTTAGACATTTGTTTGTGCATGAATACAGTTACATGCGTAGATTAAAGCGACACTAATGCTTTTGAAGAGTTAGTGATGATTCAAAATATCATGTAACTGAAAGATAGATCGTACCAAAGTTTAGCTGTTTAACAAAAAAAGTGAAAGTGCTTATGTATACCTACTTACTGACTGACGTGATTAGTAACAAACAATCGTATTTTCCTTTTATTTCCATTTCAATCTTAATCTTTGGAATTATTACCTTGGTCAGGATAGTCGAGCAAGGCATTCATCGATGCTTTGCTCTATCAACTCTATCATTTAGAGTGGATTTACAGTTTATTTTTATCTGACCTGTAATTAGTGGTTAGGTTCTATCATGACTTGCCTTGTGAATTACATGAAAATTTGACGGCTGATGTTAGTGTTACGTGTCATAGAGCCGTTAGAGGCAATAGAGCCAGTAGAGTCCAATAGAGCCGGTAGAGGCTACAGTCGAATTTTGAAAGTTTTAACTTTTTGTTATTTACTGTTTGCATGTGTGTTTGGACTATGTACCAGAGAATCACATTTGTTGAAATATTGTTCACAGTAACATTGTTTTTGTATTTTTGGCGACACTGGTTGGTTTTCTGTTCGAATTGTGTGGTCACGACCCATGTAAAGCCAAGCCTATGTGTAGATTGGTCTTGGGGTGATCTCGATACTTGAGGACCAGTGGCTGTTGAGGCTTGGTGGTTATTTAAGCCACATGGCCAGTGGGCCAGTACCTACTTAAGTTTTTGTGTAATTTTGGTTGCAATTTTAAGTTGCTACTTGCTATTGTGATTGTGTTGTTGGTACATAGGCTAAGCAACTGAAGTAAAAAAAAAAAAAAAATTGTTGAAGTGTCTGTCGGTGTCTACTTGAAACATTTTCTTATACTGTAATTTGGCGTGTGTGATCTCAAGGAATTTTACGGTTACAGGTTACGAGACCGTGTGCCTAATCGTTGATGCAGGCATTGCTGGTCCGTGAGCGAGAGCGGCTGCGAGAGCTGCTCTACTGCTGCTCAAGAGACGAAGAAGGAGCCCGGGGACGGCCTCCGGTCAGGACGGCCGTGTAGGAGATAGTCAAAAAACGTCACTATACTTCCTGTAACACGAAGACTATAAATACGCTGAGCGCCATTTGTCGGGCGCGCATTCATCGATCGAATTTTGTTATAGCACCGTCTCGCTGTCAAATTATAATTTCATGCTGATTTGTTTCAAATTATTGTGTTCATTTGATATTTTGTTTGTTAGTTAACTCATTAAACTATTTTTGTGGTTAACTCAACGTTTTATTTGCTACACTTAATTATTAACAGTTTAGTCAGTTTTTAGGGTTTCGTACCCAAAGGGTAAAAAATGGAACCCTATTAATGTCACTCTGTTGTCTGTCAGTCTGTCCGCCGGTCACAGGTCTCTAGCTCGTAGACGAAATGAGTTACAAACATGAAATTGTTTATTTATATTGTTCATAATTAAGTACGGAACCCTAAAAGAGCGAGGCCCGACTCGCACTTGGCTGACTTTTTAATTAGTGCTCGAAAATTTTCTGATGATAGAATAATGTGCTAAGCTGTTTATAATAACGCTAAAGTACTAAGTAAGTACTACTTTTGGTACTTGTGCTGCTAATTAATTATTTTTGCCTTTAAAAGGAAGCTTAGTTCGGGGAATACCGATACAGAGCTATATGCTATGTCGCTTTCCGTTTCCAATTTTAAAATAAATAAAAATTGCAACTTGATACTGGTGGTGATTTATCAAATTATTATTAATTAATTTTATTTTAAGCTATCCAAAGATTACTTAGTCTTATGATTAAGTCCAATTCATTCAATGGATGGATGGATGGAGTTGACTTTCGTTGTATTCATGATGTAAATAAAATATAGATTTTCATCAATAAAAAAAATATATAAAACAAAACCTTTCTTGCACTCCAATTATTTCGAATTCCATGCTTAACTAAAGTAGAACAATCACGAAACCATTGTATGGAAGCTAGTTTTATCATGCGGGTGTGGCCTAGTTGCAACTTAGCATATTAAAGCAATTTTGCCAGTGAGGTAATGTTAACGTTAGTTTTAATTTACGTTTGCGAAATTGCTTTAATGTACAGAGGTTGCAACTTGAAACTAGGCCACACCCAAGCAAAACTATCCGCCTCAATTCCTATTAATATTGGAGATACGAGTATCTTATCTACTTTACGTATGTATTTGTGCCAAAACGACTGAAGATATTTTTGTACTTTGCCATTTTACAATCCAGATAACAAGAATAGTAAGGTAAATTTTCACACCGCTCGCTCTAGAATGCCTTATAATCCATTGAAATGTTACAATTTAAGGATCGAATATTGCATTTATTAGAGGACGCAATTTTATTTTTGGGACATGTGTGGGGGGTCAATAGAAGCTTAACCTCAAGTTTGTGGGGTCGCCACCCTTGTCCCCCGGCCGCCATCTTGGAAAACACTTTTTTCGCGATATCTCGGAAACTATGCGTCATACAAAAAATTCTTAAAGACATAATTTGTAGCAAATTGTTTTCCCTACAAATATGTTTATATAACTTTTTGCCCTAAATTAAAAATCAAAGAAGTTATAAGCAAAAAAGTGAGAAAATTTTTATAAAATCTTTTTTGCTCCAAAACTTTTTTTTATACATTTTACAAAAAAAACTTCAGACCAATTTTGTACCGTTTTGTAGGCCTACTCCACGGACATCTTGCTTATAAGGTAATCTTCAACATCATAATATTTTCAATCACTTATTAGCTAGCTACTCTAATCTACTTTTCTTCGATGGCCCAGGCTGTGGCTGTGGCTGAAACATTTCGTCAACTTTGAGCCGGTCAACTTTGGAGCGCTGTAACAAGCGCTGTGTTTTAAATGAATGAAATAAAAAAAATTGATTGGTCCGAGGTATTTCTTTTTTGTAAAATGTATAAAAAAAAGTTATAGAGCAAAAAAGATTATATAAAAATTTTCTCACTTTTTTGCTTTTAACTTCTTGAATTTTTAATTTAGTTATATAACATATTTGTAGGCAAAAGAATTTGCTACAAATTATGTCTTAACGAATTTTTTGTAAGACGCATAGTTTCCGAGATATCGCGAAAAAAGTGTTTTCCAAGATGGCGGCCGGGGGACAAAGGTGGCGACCCCACAAACTTGAGGTTAAGCTTCTATTGACCCCCCACACATGTCCCAAAAATAAAATTGCGTCCTCTAATAAATGCAAAGCTCATGTAACATTTCAATGGACTATTATTACAGGGCCTGTTATTCACAGATAAAGTACGTCATTACATTCCTATGGCCTAGCCGGGCTGTAATGTTCCCATTATATCTTAAGGGGTGTAATGTGATTTGAATTTATAGAATCATCGCGCATCTGAAGAAAATTCTACACATTCCAAACTAATTCCAAAGAGGTTTTAGTTCATTGAAGTCTCTCAAGTATTGCTGTCTCACTCCAACAAATAATGGCATCCCTTTCACTTGCTATACCACAGAGTATAGAATATTGAAAATTTCCACTATCTCCAAATGTTATATTGTGGTATTTACTGGGGATTTAAGTGAAATAATTAATAAAAATATTTATTTAATTTCAAATTAAAATGTCTAGTGACGAGTGATACAGCAGCAATTTCACTCTAGAAACTATTAAAATAAATGCTCAAAGTAGGTATAATAAACTATTTGCTTCCCGAATATGACAATTTCTGCAAATGGAAAACAAAAGGTGCCAATTACCCGATTTCAGAGGATGTGTTGTTAGTTTACTTTCAAAAAATTGGTTGTCTGTAAAGTCAGTTTACGGACAATTATTTTACTTAATAACGTCGTGTGAAAACAAAGAGAGATAGATGCGTCACATTATAATATTTGTATGGATGTTAACGATATTTAAGTAATAAATGTTTTTGTTATTTATTACTCTTGATTTTGTTGTCTCGCGAGGTGTGAAAAGTAGAGTATTTAACGCGGGGTAATGCTGTATTAATCTTGGGCGCCCCTAAATCCCGCGCTACTCTCAGGATTCTAGATGCAACACCCTCGCTTCGCTCGGGAGTTGCTCTAAAATCCCTCGTTCGCTTGGGATTTATCCCGGCGCCCGCGGCATAATACATTGCATTACCTCCATGTTGAATAATCTACTATTACGCAAGTTCATTACAAAAGGTAGAAATAACAACCAACCAATAGCCTTCGCTTGACTGCATCGTCACTTTCTATACAGTGAGATCGCAGTCAAGGGCTAACTATATTTACGACTAGCTGACCCCCGCGACTTCGTTCGCGTGTTTATAGGTTTTATATAGGATCGGAACGGATCCCATAATTCTTTTATTTACTTAAACTAAATGTAGCCTAAGTTACTCCTTATAACAACACCTATCTACCATTGAAAGTTCCGTTAAAATCGATCCAGCCTTTTCTGAGATTAGTTGAAACAAATATACAGACCGACAAACATAAATTTAAACGCACGCCAGTTTAAAATAAGCCGTACGTACAAAGATCCGGGTCCCAAGTTATATGAACCCAATAAATGTCTGTCGTTTCTGAACTAACAAACCTATGACCTTGAAATATTTACGGGACAATATATAAAGTACTACCTTTCTAACAAAAAAAGAATAAGTGAAATCGAACAACGCGTTAATGAATTACAGCTAAATACACGTTTTAACTTTCATCCCCTCTCCCTAGGGAACCGTGGTGAATTTCGGGATAAAAAGTATCCTATGTCCTACCTCGGAGTATAAACTCAAATCGTACCAACTTTCATTCGAATCCATTCAGTAGTTTCGGCGTGATGCGCGGCCAAGATACAGACAGACAGACAGACAGACAGACAGACAGAAAGACAGACAGACAGACAAAAATGAAAAAAAATGCAGTTTTGGCTTCAGTATCGATTATAGAGTGCCCTCCAATAAAAAATTTCAAAATATCTTCAATGTACAGAATTGGATCTGTTACAGTTTTATTATATTATAGAAGTGAACTGCAACATCGATATCATTGATGTTACGTGTCGAACATAATATATTAGTACTCTTGTCATGTTTAATTGATAGATCGTCCACAAAACGGAGGTTGCACTTTTGTGCGCAGGACCAATTTTACCAGCAGCTGATATGAATGACTCTTTACTTTTTGTGAGGGTTTATTCATAAATAAGTAAGGGCTAGGACACCGTACCGGAGTGGATGATAAACGACGCAAAGTCGGCGCCTCGGCGTCGGCCGCTAGCCGCGAAAAATACTACTGTCATCTTGACTGATAGTAAAATAATGCCCGAGTCATGCTCCATTCTGCACGCCAAGAACCATTGTGATTCTCTTATGCGGTGACGCTGATTACATAGGTTGTGTAAAAGCTCCGGCAAATAATGCCACTTTTAATAATGCATGGGGATTGCATCCCGATGACTAAGTTTGAGTTACAGAGCTCGTCATATAAAGTAAAAAACTGGGCAAGTGCAAGTCAGACTCAAGCATTGAGTGTTCCGCATCTGTTAAATTATCTCTTCATTAACAAACCTCTATTGTTTGGAACCGAACTATGTTTGTTTAAAAAGATTATTACTAAAAAAACTGCTAATTAGAGAAATTGACCATCATTTAATTTTTTTATGTAATACTAGCTGATCCCCGCGACTTCGTCCGCGTGGATATAGGTTTTTATATAGGATCGGATTGGATCCCATAATCCTTTTTTGTACCTAAACGAAATATAGCCTAAGTTACTCGTTATAACATCACCTATCTGCCATTGAAAGTTCCGTCAAAATCGATCCAGCCGTTTCAGAAATTAGCTGGAACAAATAGAAAGATCGACAGACCTAAATTTAAACGCACACCAGTTTAAAATAAGCCGTACGTTCAAAGATCGGGGTCCCAAGTTATTTAAACCCAATAAATGTCTGTCATTTCTGAACTAAAAAACATATGACCTTGAAATATTTACAGGACAATACTTAAAGTACTACCTTTCTAAAAAAAGAATGAGTTAAATCGAACTCGTTAATGAATTACAGCTAAATACACGTTTTAACTTTCTTCCCCTCTCCCAAGGGAACCGTGCTGAATTTCGGGATAAAAAGTATCCTATATCCTCGGAGTATAAACTCAAATCTTACCAAGTTTCATTCGAATCCATTCAGTAGTTTCAGTGTGATGCGCGGCCAAGATACAGACAGACAAAAATGAAAAAATTACAGTTTTGGCTTCAGTATCGATTATAGAGTGCCCTCCAAAAGAAATTTTCAAAATATCATTAATGTACAGAATTGGATCTGTTACAGTTTTATTATATTACTAGTGGACCCGACAGACTTCGTCCTGCCCGGTGACAAACCAACATCGGCGCCACCTACTGAGACCCGGTAGGTTATCTGTACCTACCCGGTAATACCCACCCAGGATTGAAATATACAAACAAAATTTCATCCAAATCGGTTCAGCCGTTTAGGAGTTAGGTGACAAACACACGTACGGAAAAATTATATAGCTACGGGTGAGAGAGTTTACCGTATCCATGCGACGGGATGTTTGACAGTTACGAAACCCGTGAACATTTTGTATGGAAAAATGTTTTTCTTTTATTTTATTTTTTCGACAATTTTCCTATGTTTTTAATAGTTATTCTGCTATTCGGGATAGAGACAAACACAACAAATCAATAACCATGAAAATCGCTCCAGCCGTTCTCGAGTTATAAGTGTTCGAACTAACACGACTTTGTTTTATATATACAGGGTTAAATAAAAAATACCAGAAAGCTCTCGGCATGAAATTTTTATCATTAAAACTAACAACTTTTGTTCTACGACTTTTTTTTTAACTCGATATTTTGTGAAATATTTAATATTCAATAGTTTACATAGATTCTCTCCTTGTAGCTACTCTGTAACATTGGCAACGCCGCACGAACGCACGTCACGTGTCCAGGGTCTCGAGTCTCGACTCTGTGCGCACAGAGTAATGTCACTTTAGAGAAATAACATATTGTTTTAATTATTTTGTATGAAAAAAATTAGTGCGGAATTTTGAAAAGTCGTAGAACAAAAGTTGTTAGTTTCAATGATAACAATTACGTGTCGAGAGCTTTCTGGTATTTTTTATTTAACCCTGTATAGATAGAAGATATAGATTCACATAACCTCTTAACTCAAAACAAAATTTTAGATTTTTGCATAGCAAACTTCGGAGATGAGAAGGGGACTGGTATTTTTGGGTTCCGTACCCAAAGAGTGAAACAAAGACCTATTAGTGTCACTTTGTTGTCTGTCTCATCATTATCTGATGCAATCTTCAATTTGATGCTCGGCGGTTACCCAGACAAAACTGTTCCGGGCATGTGCAATTTTCTTAGTTTCAGTATGTCGGGTCCATTCCTTTATGTCGTCGAACCATTTCTTCCGTAATCTTTCGTAATCTTTTTCGGGCTATCTTGTCTTATAGGATCAACCTTGGAAGCTTACGACGGTTGTCATCACTATAATATGTTTGCAATTAGCTTTCTCCAGTACACGTGCATTTAAGATGTAGTGTCTCCATGATATTTTAAACATATTTTGTTTAACATCTCAAATGTGTTTTTAACCCCCGACGCAAAAACGACGGGGTGTTATAAGTTTGACGTATCGTGTATGTGCGTGTGTGTGTGTGTGTGTCTGTTCCCCTGTAGCGCTCAAACGGGTGGACCGATTTGAATGCGTTTTTTTTGGTTGAAAGATGAATTAGTCGAGAGTGTTGTTAGCTACGTTTGATGAAAATGGAACCAAGATGGCCGGCGCTACAAAATGGCGGATTGCAAATTTTTTCATAACTCCCTTAATATGGGTATCAAATGAAAGGGCTTGACTAGTAGAATAGCACTATTGCTAATCCAAGATGGCCGCCGCCAAATAGCGAATGTCGGGTTTTTTTTTAATTTTTAATTTACACTTGTATAGTCAATGATATCTGGGGATTAGATATAGCCAATACGTAATCCGAAAAATATTCTTTTTCACTCTAGTTTGACTAAAACTCGATCCAAAATATTATTTTCTTAAAGAGGCACATACCTTTAAATTGTGAAAATTCTGTCCGTTTTAAATATGCCACAGAGCCGAACCCATAAACTCTGTACTTTCCTTGGAAATAAATTAATTTACAAAGATAAAATTTTGGACATTTTAATCAAAGTTTGTATTTTATTCCCATTTAGACTTGAGATGTCAAAGAACCATAATATTCAGCCTGGAGTAACCATTACCATTTGCCAAATTAAATCTTGCATCATGTTTACATTGTCATGTTAAACCAAGACAGTCGCTGTAATAATAATAATTTACATACACTACCAGAACTTAGTCCGCGTAACAAAAGGTTTTTCAAAAATACCATTGGAAATCTTTGGTATAAAAAGTATCTATATCTGTCTCCAGGATGTAAGCCATCATCGTATTAAGTTTCATCAACATCAGTTCAGCAATTGAGCCGTGAAAATATAAACAGACCGATAAGATAGAGATATACAGACACGCTTTCGTATTTACGGATTTTATTTGATATTATAACTTCGCGCGGGGAAAAATATGCTTTCATAAACGATAAACTCATAACAGTCAGTTACTTTTTTTTTTAATCCGACGTCTTTAGTAGAGTTCTTAAGTTTATTATAACTTCGTTTATGTTAGTTTTAAGTAGCAATGCAAGAGGGAAATAATAATAAAAGTTCCCATTTCACAGACTGGAAAATGTTCTACTTATGTTCGTCGGACGTGCCCTTAACTTTCCACTGCATAGTGCCCATTCGTATGTGTCGCAACGACCGAGCGGGACACGGCGACGTGTCTGAACTTATTCTGTAAAACTATTGCAACATTATAACTACACCGGGCTTTTTTGACTGCCTCGTTGTTCGAGTGACTAGCTTATTCGTTTGCGGATCATGAGGATCTAGTTTTAAGCCTCGAAAGGGACCAAAAATTATTTTTATTATTAAGCTATTCATTCTTGTCTAAAAATTCTCAGTAGCCTCAGTTTTAACCTCGCGAGGTGAAGTGCACATAAAGCCGTCTCTCGGTGCTGCACCTGATCTCTCTCCGGTCGAATCGTATTATCATTTCACGAACTATGAGAATAGACCGCGCACCCGTGTTTGCGTACACTCTCGTGCAGTTGTTGAGTCGGCTGCTCTTCGTTGAGATTATCTACCGTGGTTGAATTTTGGTCAGAAGATTATTCTACTCTACACCAACCAGCAAATCTACAGCTTAGTTATGCAACAGTTTACTCTGTTATAAACAAAATAAATAAATGTAGTTTTTGTTCATTAATTGAATTAAGTAATTTGTTACGTCATATTGTTCGCATCGAACGTGCTGTATTTGTACAAAATCAGGGTATCTTTGCGAACCGCGCCAGCATTGCTCGCGATAAAACATAAGACAATTGATTTGTTGGTATTGCGGTCACGTTGCTCAGTTACTATTTTCACGTCTGACGTAATAACGTTAGCAACAAAGTTATGGTACTTACGTGACCCGTTACACTCTGCCATACTTTTACTGATCAACTTTCAATCATTTCTGATCCAAGAATTGATTCCGAATAGATAAAACTTCCTCATATAAGCAAGTTTTTCAAATAAGATATAATATTAGTTGTTCGAAATGATACGCACGTGTAGATACATATTTGTATATTACCAACTCGCGTTGATACCCGAATAACAAGAAAGCGTGAGATAAATGTGTTAATAAAGATTGTTGGAGAAGTAATCTTCGCGCCAATCAAGACAAATGGCGTGCATGAAAGGCAGGAACACTCGTACTATACATATGTCTTTGTCTAACTGACACGAGCTGTGAGTGATTGGCAATATCGCGTAAAACATTGTTAAGAGACATTTTTCTCGGCACCGAAAAGTATCGAAATACACGGCCCTTCCATACTGATGCGAGAATACGCTTATCTACATGAACTACTTGCGTCGTAGATACTTCGAAACGTAGGTACACTTTATCTCTTATTAATCTCTTCTAAACACTACCAGTTGCGCTTGACTTTAATGAAACCTGATCGTTATGTTAAGTGATAAATAAGCATGAGGAAAAGCGCGCTTGCCCAGCAGAGGCTTATCACTCTTGATTTTAAGACGAGTTAAAAATAAACGTGAAGGGGGAGAAAACATTAAAAATAACTTTTTGTGATATGTGCAACATCACTTTATTGCTGTATACATTGCCCTTTTCAATTTATAGCCATAAAGCACGGGGTCGAATGAGGGCATCACCTGTGATGAACGGCGTTGTCCGTTCCGCTCGCGACGCGAATATGTCATTAAGCGCGCTTTTGCGAAGCCGCGCCATGCGTCACGGGCAACGTGCGGAGCGTCGACACTGATCCACTAAGCTTGCCATAGAAATTAATACGTAAACCCCTATAACAAGCGGTCATGCGACGAACGCTGCAGATGAAATTAAATACGAGGCCACAGATTTCATCAATTTGGTACAACGAGAGCGAATACGTAATTACTTACTCAAATTAAAGACACGTCGCGCAATTTTCAAAATGAATTTATGTAAAAAAAATATTCCAACATTAAAATATTGGCAGTTACAATTTGATGTTTAGTAGGTAGGTTTTCATTTTCCTTCAATTCTACACAAAATATCGGAGTCATTAGTAATTATGAGAAGGTAAGTGTAATTTGATATTTAGTTAGTTGATATTCGTTTTTTTTATTCAGAATAAGCTCTGTATTTAGCTCTATCATTTCGTTAGATAGTCGTCGTACTTTCAGAAATCACACTTGTCCAATCAAACAATTTGGACCAGTTTACGAGTATCAATCGTTGTGATTAATTATTATAATTAATACAGTATTAGATACAGTATTCACCAATTACTTTTAATTTAAAACTAGCAGAGCTCATAAAAGAGAAAATTTCTACAAGAGCTTTTAAAAGCTTTTCTAGAGATTTTAAATTAAAAAGCTTTAGCTTTTGAAATTATCTTAATCCTTATCCAAACTCGCGCAGCATCCGCGCGATTCTAATGCTCGGTCGGTGCGGACTTGATTGTTCAACCGAGGCAAAGTATGCCTACCGAGCCCAAGGCAAGTCTATACCGACCGCTTGGTGTCTATACATCTATATCCTATAGGATAACCTGCGCAGGGTCAACTGATCCCCTGAGCTTAGCATAGAAATTAACACGTAAGCCCCCATAATAAGCGGCTGTGCAACAAACACTGCAGATAAAATTCAACATCGGTATCTATAGCACAAGCCTGATATACCTATGAGTAACCAGCAGATATTCGCAACTTCGTTAATTTGAACAAAAATAAACACTTGAATATTACGTTCACTACGAAGCGGAGAATTCTTTAGATAGCGCAGAATTCACTGAACAGAAACTACTAAAACAGCATCAGTATCGCAAAATAGTATATAGTCTGATCATACAATGTTACAAAATAAATTGTTTGAACTTACAGGACGCTTTTTAAACTTACGACATTTTTATTTTATCTCCTTACATTTTAACTATTGATTACCTAATTAATACTTTCTCTAAGTGATAAATGTAGGTACTTTATAATAACTAACTTCAATGATGTAATTAAACTTCTTGGTACCTTTTATATCAAAGCAAAACAGAAAAACATTAAGTTCTATCGGGATTGTTTCGCTAATGCATTTCGAAAGATAAAATGGCTCTGAAGTCTCTCTCTGTATTCAACAACTGTCTTTATGTTACAGATGAACTTATCTTCAAACAAACAGAGCGGACTTCGCTCGTTCTCATTATCTGCCTTAATAAAGGTAACGGTGTTCGCAGGCTGTATTACAGTCGTCCAGAAAACTCGGGATTTTGTGCTATAAGTAGGTATATAAGTAAGTATTTACCTTCTATTTTGATCTTAACTGATTATGAGTGAGGATCTCAAATGAAACGTAATTCCCTGAGTAATTACATCTATGCGGCATAATATATTAGTCGTTTGCTGTTGCCGCTTTATTATTACGAGGTAAAGTTTTGTGACAGAAACCCTTCCAGAGAAACCATTCTTCATTAGTAAAGGTACTGTACCTATCTACATAAAAGACGATATATGTATAGACTATAGATGATTTTATACTGTTATCTCTAAAGCCTATCTCCGAAGAAACCATTAAGCAGAGAAAGAAAGCAAAGTCGAAATCCGCGTTTTTGCATTAGCTTATAACTACTGAAACTCCAAGTGAATTTTCAGCATACTTTAGAATAGTAAGGCTTATATTTTGTCACATTCCACGCAGATGAAGTTGTAGGTAGGTAACTGCTAGAAACTATAATATGATAAAAATGTATAAATCTCACTAATACTTTTATTAAAATTAAATCTGTCCTACTTTAGCAACGTAAGACGAATTTCGTATGCTTTTAATTTTTAAAGACGTACCTACTTCAAAGAAATACCCATCGTCTCTAAAGTAGCCTGGCGCAGTCTACGACGAAGTTTGGTATGTACTATGTACGTAAGGCGGGTGGTGCGGGTGCGGGCAGATGGGGGGATGCACGTACAAAATTCTAACAAGCAAATCCGAGCATAGCACTCCTCGGGAGTTTATTACCCTACTCATATTTACACAATTCGAGTGGGTGTTAGCGGTCTAGGCGCGACCTGCGACGGCGTATTCCCCTCGGTCCATACATCTCTCCCAATTCTGTTTGATAGAAAATACTTTCACATCTTCGCTATATTCCATTTATGATATCAACATCAATCGATGAAAAGAGTATCGTATCTTTAACACACACGAGTATTTCAACGCTTCAACATTATGATACTTTGGTGGATCAAAGGAAACACGGTCGCAGCAACGCGTCACGGGTAACCGTAACGAAACCAAGTTTAATTACATTAATCTTGCTGTTTGCAGCGGGTTCGAAAAATTCTCTCGTTCTATTTCATTAAGGAGAAAATCTTTTTGATACGGCATTTAATTAAAAACGAGAAATAAGCAAAAGCTAAGGTCAATTAGAAAGTGGATTTATGTATAGGGATATTAAAGCTCGTAATGAATGAAGACAACAACAGCTATAAAGAACGCGAAGCCAACTCGGGTGATTAAGTATCTCATTTAAATGCAGTCTCCCGATGCGGACGTCTCGAACGCAAAGGGAGCGGCACTCGCGGAAAACGGAAGACGATTCTCTCCGCTAAAGGAAGAGGAGGTATTTAAATTAGCGTCGCTGAAAAAGTGCACTAACAACATTAGCAAATGGAACAATGGCGGAGCACACAAAGGAATGGGACGCCCAGACGAGCCGGGCACGTAGCAATCCAAAAATTATATTTATCCAAAATTTACTTAGGAATTCTAATATGAGGAAAACAAACAACAAAAATCTAAGATCACAGCAATGCACTTACGGAATGCTTCGTAATTTATATCACGGTTCCAGAGTTGGGAAAATACGATATTCTCGATTCGTAAATCGTAGTCTAACTCAACACTGTCTGTATTTTATGGCTGTTGATGATAACTTACAGCCCCATTTAATCCACTTTAAGAATACGGACATCTGCAGGCTGCGTTTAGGGTATCTGTCCACTGGAGCGGAGCGAGCGAGCAATGTTGCGAGGTATTATGGTGTGTTTATTATATTAACTGAAACGGATCGAGTAAGCGGAGCCGTATGGCACCGAAACCGCCTCCCACGAACCCGATAGTGACAGAGTATCGCCCGGCCTGAGTGCTTAGTCTCAGTTTGGAGAGCTCCAAAACTTTATAGTATACTATTGATCGAATCACAAATGACTTCAGAGCAAAATGAACCCAAAGACTCTTATTTTAAAGTCGTAATTCAATAGTTCGAATTTTTTTTTACAACATTTCTGCTTGGAGCGCTGGCTGTTTTCGAGTGCTGAATGTATTGTCGAATTCAAACCTTAATATTAGCAATTTTAGGTCCATTTTACTCTGAAGTCATTGTGATTCGATCAATCTATACTATAAAGTTTTGGAGCGCTCCAAACTGAGATTAAGCACTCTGCTTAGTCTCGTTTCTTAGCAAACTCACGCCGCTTCCTCTCGCTCCACAACTTCTCTCCACTGCCTCGCTCCGCTACTTAGCTCTCTGCAATGCCACTGTTTAAATGTATGAAACTAATCTCTTCTCACCCGAAGCCATATCCACCAAAGCTAAGCTGAACGGAGACGTGAGTTTTGTTCAATTCTATTGGTTAACATTTTGCGGATCGCTCCACTTCTATTCAGTGGACAGGCACCCTCAAACAGTTAAGGGTTTTCCTCATAGATTGAGTTACAATCATTGTCAACGATAAGTGCAACTTTATGAACCAAATCGAACCATCAGCCGTTATTTATTTATAGTTCGTTAACGTTTCAGTTTAATGCCGTAGTTTTATTCAAAGTTTATGGGAAAACTGGAAGCTATTATTGTGTTTTCATAAATAAATTACATGATAATATGTAGTTAACTTAAGGCAATTAATATTTATGGCATGCAATCAAAATAGTACTAATCGAACAACATCGGCTCATATTCATTGGTCTATTGGAAACTTATTCGGCCATTCCGAATAGGATTCCAATCGAATAAGGGCGAATACTAAGCATATGCCATAGAAATAAAGAACGTTATGAATGCGGGAGATTTCTAAAACTCGATCAATTTTACCGAACTGTCCTGTAAGGAGTCTCCGCATACGATAAACAGACCGATTTATTATAATACTAGCGGACCCGGCAGACGTCGTCCTGCCCGCTATTAGCGCCACCTACCGGGTCCAATTTTTTTACTTACAAACCTTCCTCTTGAATCACTTTATCTATTAAAAAAACCGCATCAAAATCCGTTACGTAGTTTTAAAGATTTAGATTTAGAATTTAGATTTACATAGGGACATAGGGACATCCCTATGTCCCTATGTCCCTATGTAAGTATGCTTAAATATTTATTAGAAAGCGACTTTGTAGTGATAGTGATTATCGATCAATGTAAATAAGCCTTTAATCTTTCAAGCTCCTTTAATACTGGAAGCATAGAGATTTTGTAGATTTAATCATTCCATTCAATTCCATCAGCCTGTAGTCGTCCACAGCTGAACAAAGGCCTTATCGAGGGCGCGTCAACAATCACGGTCATCTGCCTTCCTCGTGCAACCGCTTCCCACCATCTTCTTGAGGTCGTCGGTCCATCGGGCTGGATGGAGGTCGTCCATACTGCGTCACCGGTGCGTGCTCTCCACTCCAGAACACATTTACCCTAAATAGGCCGTCGGTTTCGCGATAGACATGACCCGCCCACTGCCACTCTAGTTTGCTTTCTTTGCCTAGGAATTTCTTCGTTTCGGATATCCCATAGAGAAACACTTAACATAGCTCGTTCCATAGCGCAAAGCGACGAATTTAATTTGTGGACGAGACTTGTCAGAGCCCAGGTTTCCGCTCCATAAATGATTACAAAGTACTAGGACAAACTCATAGAGTGTCTAAATGTGAGCCGATTATTATTCTTCTAGTATTCATTTAAAAAACTTTTCGTAAGGTCACATGGTCATATAATTAACGTCACATGGTGATTTTCAAAGGCAATTCTACTTACATTTGCAAAAGAAATGCAATTTCTATAATATGTCATCCTCGGTAAGAATTAACAAGTGCAACGTAGTATGACAGCGACAGAAATGCTGAGCTTGCTTACTTCTATAAACTATTGGAATCAATTTCCAAGTTAGCGTCCGTTTGAAACCGCAGTCGAAGTGAATTAGATTGCATTAATGGCGGAATTCTCTATTACGGGGTACTCAATCTTGAATAGCATTCGTTAACACGAATTACAAATATTACTTACCTACTAATAATATTTAATAATCTTATCAAAATATTTAACTACTTAAACTTTTGAATATTGTGGTTAATTATATTGTACACAATCTCTAAGCTAAAGGTCTAATAATAAATCTCTAGGCTAAGGTTTAAATGATGGTGCTATCCTTTTCCGGAGACAGCATTGTGAAAGAGATAGGAATAGATTTAGATCTGTCATAGCTTTTGAATTGATTAGGTAGGTATGTAGGCAAATAAGGCATTTATACTAATTGAAACTACCTAATTTAAAAACTAACTAATTTAATAAACCTACCTATACAAGATACCTATATAAGATTTTCCGATTTTAATTTGGAAGACAAACAATAAAAATTTAATTCTTGTTTGAATTTTTTTTACTGGAAAATAGATTAGATTTAGAAATGGGCACTCTACAAATTATTAAAATAACGAAACTGTCAACCTAGTTTAAAAACCTTTTGCCATTTAATTATTAATTAGATAAAAGGTCTAAAATGCTTTTTGTAGGTCGAAGGTATTAAAGTTTGAAAGTTGCGGGGACGACACTGCTAATCCTAAACTACTGCCCGAACAAATTAGGAACAACATTAATATATCCTGTGTATCCGCCAACTTGCCAGCAATAAGCAGAATGTATTAGCGTTATTTATCTTTGCTCATGCGCTAACAAAGTTTTAATTGCAAGCGCCGATACAATTTGCGTACAAATGAATTTATTCGCTGAATCCGCGGCGCGCTCGTGTGCGAGGCGCGGGCGGCGCGCCGGAGCGGGTGCGGATAATCCGCGACTGAAGCCGCTAATTGTGGCCAACCACCCGCCGCCAACACTAGCTCTACACTTCTACACCCATAACCGATACTTTATATGTCCAATTTTACTCTTACAAATCCTACTCACAATTTTAATACATAACCAAACCTGTCTCACTTCGGTGTAGAATCAACGAGCTGAAAGTAGGTACAACAGCGCTACCCGCCGTCGATGCAAATTCAGATTAAAGAGTACGCGATAGAAAAGAGGTACAGAAAAGTGCTTTGTAGATGAACATAAAGTTTAGGCACTCATTTACTTTGCGAGCTAAACTGCACTTTATTGCGTTGAATCAAGAATAGCTTTTTATTTCAGTGTCTGTGGGGAGTGAGCTTTCTGTACCAATTATAGTACTATTAAGTATTCTGTGACATTAGACATAACTAATTTTAGTAACGAGACCGAGGTAAAATTAAATACGAACGTCGACTTCATAATTGAAATAATTAATACTATGCCTGAAAATAAGAGCAAAATGGTATTAAACATCAAAGAGAGGATAACGGAACTGGCACAGTGTTCAGTATTCGGCCAAACAAAAGGGTGATAGCGGTACGTGCGTAAATCAAACGTCGTACAATAACAGAGCCTCCCGCGGCCACCCCAGCGCGCCCCGCACCCCGCGCCCGCGCCCCGCGCCCGCGCCCGCGCCCGCGCCGTCCTCTCTAGCTCGAGTCGGGCTCGCTGCTCTAAACGACGCGGACGCTCCAATATCATAAATCTGCCAAACCGAGATATAAGCCAACGATGGTCAGAGAACCTTTTGACCGAACCGAAGGATCCACTTAAAATAATATCTATCGGAAGAGTATTTTTTTCTTCGTTTCAGCTATCTTTTACTTTATCTAGGGTCGTTTTATTGAACATTGCCCTTTTAGGCTTACAGTTTTCCCTTTTAGACCAGCGCTATTATTATCATCTGATCTTTAAATCTAACAATAAATTGAACATATAAAGACCCTTTCTGTAGGTGCTAATCGAAGTGAAGAACACACATGAAAAAACAGATTTCTACAAAACATACAACTCAATATACCCGCTTCTATGCCTATAAAACGGTACCGTGACTGAGTGACAGACAACGCTTAGCCTAAGCCGGTGAACCTAGAGATTTAATATTTGGAGGAAATATTTCTCGAGTACCAAGGTGCACTATAAGGTTCTAAAATTTGATGTACAGTTGTAGTAAACAGTAAACTGCCTCGTTGGTCTAGAGAAATATTCGACCGCAGGTCGACGAGGTCCCGGGTTCGATTCCAGGGTCGGGCAAATAATTGTTAGGAATTGAATTTTCTGTCAAGAAAGTCTCAGTGCCAGCCCGGAGTTGGAAACTGGCGGTGTCTCACCCCCGTATCTCGGAGAGCCCGTTAAGCAGTCGATCCCGGTTATTATCACTATATCATGTGAAAATAGTCGTCAAAGCCCGCCAACACGGATTGGAGCAGCGTGGCGGGTCTAAGCTCTAAATCCCTCTCTCCTATGAGAGAGGAGGCCTGTGTCCAGCAGTGGGATATTAAAAGGCTGCAGTGGTGGTAGTAAAGTTTAAAAGATTTTTTTACCTAAATCAATGTGGAAAAATCGTAGCCATCTGCTAATCTATAAAACATTTTTGGATGTAGAGATATTATACGTAAATTTTGAAATAATATGCCGCAACACGGGGTGGGGTGTATACTAGGGCAGTAATTCGTATCATATGGCCTCCACCGAAGCAGTTGGGGATTACAATTCTCGTTCGGATAGTACGATACCATCGCACTTTGCTCCATTCGCTGCAATTAACGCGGCACAATGACCGTATAAATCTCATCTGAATGCTGTGTTCATTCCATACTGAGCCATAGCTATAGTAGGGATGTCTGGCAATTTATACGGCAATACAGATAGTAAAATAAGTGTTGGAATCGAATGGCATCAGAAGATTGCTGAGATAAAACTGAAGTAATTAATAAAGGACCAAAAGGATGATATTGGTAAAGTAAATTATTCGAGAGGGCTGCTGGAATCGGGGGCGCTTCCTAATCTTACCTATACGTCTCGAGCCGAAGAACAAACAAGCCGCGAGCTGAGATTACGCTCCGAATAAATCAATGTTACGACGCGTTAAAATATTTAAGCTCACGATTAATGCTGGGCGCGAGTACTCGTCTTATCGAACAGAACCGCACCAGACACAGCTGCTCGAGCTGCTCGAGCTACCCGCACTCCGAGGATTCTGCGACGAATTAATCAACACAATCCGCCAAATATTTACAAATCGAAATATTTTCCTTCTTTTAAAACAAAGCTAAATCGTCTTTCTGACGCGTGTATTTGTATAGTTGTACTCGGATGTTCTAAAGAGATTTCCATTTACAAATACATCCACGTAACAAAATTGCTACTCGTATCTCGAAAGCTCATCGGGATTTAACAATGTCATTTTAGTACGGTTGGGAATGAATGTATAATTCTCACAAATGATCAACCGGAAGCTTATCAAGCCCCGGTTATATATGACGAAATTACTGTAGAAGTTTTACAAGGGCTCGTTAGGGTGGTTGTAACGATAACCGCACGAGATAACTGTTTCTAATCAGACGTAATGACACAGCGGCGTAGTTGCCTCCGCTCCGCATGCCGGGTGATGCCGGGCCGGATTCCACACACCGACGTGATTATATCTTACCATATCGAACGAGCGATTGCTTTTGTGTAATCGGAAAATGTATTATCTACTCGTATGAGATGTACTCGTATTTATACATGTTCTGAACATCTTCTGAGATAAGCAATGAAACGAGTCAATGTTAGAAACAGATATTTTTCTGTTTCCTGTTTGTATGAAATTCAAAATTATGAATGAATATTAATAACATTACTTTCGGTTTCGAGAAACATTCGTAGAAACATGTAACATATTAATTAGTAGGTAATATTTTTAAATTGGTACCTAGACAAAGTAAATGTTACATAGAAAATCTTTAAAGTTCTGTCTTCCGTAGAATAAAATCGCGCAAAGACAAAATTTTTCTTCTACGTGTATAAAAAAGACTTATTTTTCTTGACTAATAAAGTGAAATGGAGAAACTAAAAAGTTTTAACTGAAGCTTCTCGGTAATAAATATTCAAAGTTGCTGAATTAAATTTCGTTCTGATTTTTATTAAGAATTCCGCAAACCGAAGAGGATGGATACCTCTGATATAACGATATACTGGCGGAAGTAATAAAATAAAACGATTTTACATCTCTGGGGGAAGCGAACGTTTTTGTCGAATGGGAAAAGTCGCGAGCGACTTCTCATTTTGCGATAAAATCGGGAACGTTTTACGACAATCTTCTATTCGATTACCATTAAACAACAATCTTAAAAAAACTTTTTAGCGTTCTAAGTCTTAGTGCTTTCTTTTGTTCAATGGGGAGATTAAGATTCGGGCTTACGTCACCATTAGCGTCCCCTTAATTCGGGAGTTTTATTTATATTTAATGTATATAAAGGTATAAGAGGGAAAATCGACCTTGTCAAGTTCAGCAACCCGGTACCACTTAGTAACGAACCGCCTACGCTACGAACGTTGCGTCAGAATCCAGAAATGTCTTCACTGTTTCAGTACGTATAGCGGTATCAAAGTTTACAGTGCATAACTATTTCAGTGGGAAAATGAATCAAATCTTGTCGATAGATTTTCTTTCATAGAAAGAAACCAAAGATACCGCTCAGAATAGAGGTGACCGCGACTTCGGTCTATCATAATATAATAATAATGAACAGGTCACGTATACGCATTTCGTATTATTTCCCTAGGACTCGTCACGTGACTGGAATAATTTCTAGCAAGCCTCCTCTGCTCGGGTGCCTGCTTGGACCCTTCACAAATAAACCGCTTTACGCACGACTCTCCAGCGGAGATTCATTATTCTACGTAACTTTTGTTCACTGATTCATAAAATACGTTCAGTTTCCTTTTTATTAAAGGACCAAAACCGGGACGGTTGATATCTACGAGTATTAGATCAAATCCGATCATCATCACTATTATATACATCCTATTTACAGTATTGCAATGCTTACTACGCGTAAAGCAAAAATAAATTAGAAAAGGCTTATTTGTATGCGATTTACACGTGGCGCCGATTTAGTCTGTGATAACGACGGTTTTACTGGGATTTAATAGAATTAAACCGGTTTTTACGACGGCGATTACTTTTTATAGTACCTACTCACCATGAACTTGAATGTTTCATATAAACTGGCTCGTCAATTTGCCCTTTGTGTATAAAATACTGTAAATAGGTAAGTAGTTACATATATTTCCGCATTTTTATTTTTGTTTCCTTCATTTTATCCAGTTATCATAATTTTTTCTATTTTTTTATCTCTACATCTCTATATAGATTCCAGAGGCAGAATTACTGAAAATTTAAAAGTTTTAAAAGTTGAAAATGTGTATCGTAGAGATAATTTAAATATATTGCGCGGGTAACTTATACTGCCCTACCATAATATTCGCATGTGGTAGGGAGCAATAAAGACGTCACACGAGACGCTCCCGACCGCGCATTAGGCGCGTAGCAGTTTATGATGCGGCAGGCTCGCTCATAACTACCCATTTTCCTAGGGATAATGACGGACAACAAGCGACGTTATGTTTATTTCAAAGTCCAGAAATAAAGGTCCGCTTAGATCCACGCGTTCTTATAATATCTAACGTTGTCAGCACAATTTCACGTAACACTACGAGTAAGTATTCACTGTTAAGGGAAGGAATTTCTGCGCTTGTGTGTTGTTTTGCTTACTTCGGGCAACTTATTTTTACGAGTCATAAACCACAATAAGTACCTACGCATAAAGTTAGACTGGAATACAAGGAAAAAAATACATTTCCATTGGGACAACTATAACCAAGAAATATTTCAAGGGAAATATTTTATATTCCGTGCAAAATTTTGAATAAACTCTTGAAAATCTACCTTGGATTGCCTCGGAGTGCGGCGTGGTGCAGAGCGTTGAAGCCATTGTTGTTTGTGAGCGTCATGTCAGCTCCGTGGTCCAACAGCAAAGTCAATATGTCGTCGCGCTTCTTCGAAATTGCGTCGTGCAACGGTGTGTCTCCTTCGGAATCCTAAAGAGAAATATAAACATCAGAAACTATTTTCTTTTCACATATTATGTTAACAAGCTACGCGTACGAGTTTAGGCATACTAATGTGGGCCAAACATATAAATCATAATACATGAGCATATACGATAACACGATGAGGAGCTTGCGAAACCACAGGCTCTGGTGCCAGCTGCGTAGAACACACAGCAGCTGTGAATTATACAGCGTCGCCCGTCTTGAGTATCGGAACAATTTTCTAAAACATCAAACCGCCCGAATGAATAATTGAGGCGGCGGAGACGGCATTTAGGGCGTGGATTATGGAGACTTGCATAATTTATAAGCGTCTCCGAGCAGTTAAGGCGAGCCTTGTAAGACGAGCGAGGAGCTCAGCTGTGATGCGTTTCTCGCTGCACAGGAACTGCGAAATCCGAAATGGTGTCGTAGTAGGAACGGCGCAAAAAGCGCGGCCACCGCGTCATTATGATAATCACAACCGCTACGTGCCACTGCGGAGCCGCCCGAGCCGTTTCGCTTTGTGAGCGTGCATTAAGAGAGCGGGCGTTGTGCTCTGTCATTCTACAATTAATTTGCAAGATACCGTATGATGAGTGATTTTCCTACTCCAGTATCATTTTAAATGAAAATTGTGTTTGCACTTTTCGTTTAAAATACTACCTGTTTGTTATATTTTCATCACTTACTCTACTTTACATTTTGCTTTGTCATTTTCAGTTAGGTAAAGGTACTTATATAAAAGTAATTCCAAGTTGATAATTATTATTTATATTAAAGAATGATTCATTTATTTGATTATTCTTCTAAATTGGATTTACTAATAAAAAATTAGGCGCTTCTTATACATACTTGTAGCTTACTCACGTATTTTGTGTCATACAATTCACGTGTATCAGTATAGGTCGTGTATTTGCACGGTTAGATATACGATTTATATCGTGTACAAACAGTGTAAATTATTAGTAAGGGGCTAGATCTAGTATGAAAGAAAATCCTGGCACATTACCCTTGCTATATGGATTGCAGTAGATGTGTCTACCGCAGTGTGAGAGCAATTTCGCTTACTCAGAGTGGCATTTAATTCTAATCCTATCAGCGTATAAATGATTATTAGGTAACAACTGTAATTTATGTCATCGCTGCAAGCAGTTATGCGCTTTACACACGCCTGCTAATTATTTAATTGCTTGGCATATAACTATAATATGCCTAATACACATAACTTTGCCTAACGTGTAGGTTGATAACCTAAGAAGAAAAACTATTTCAATGTTTGTTACTGACCATTTATGTACTAAGTCCGATGGATAACTGAAATAGCAACTACACGACGTCGAGTTGTTAGAAAAATAAAAAGTACCTATACAAAAGAACACTAAATTCAGGGGTGTATTGCCAATTCTTATATCTGTCCAAAAATTAGAAGCTAAGGACTTTTTTTAGCGCTTCGTTCAGCCTGCGAGGCTACTACAATATTTGGAAGCACTAAGTACCTACCTGGAAATACGTTTATATAATAAGAAAACCTATTAAGAACGGATAAAGTCTGCGAATAATGTTTTGCATTAACATAAATCGTCTTAAACGATGGCAAGCGATATAAAATATGCAGCAGCTCTGAGCAAACATCCTATGCAAAAATAAGTGTTGAGAAGAAATAAGAAATTTGATTTACGTGGCAATATCCGCAGGTGCACACGAGCTGCAACCTGCAACCCCTCACCGGCGACACGTACGTGCAGCACTCGCCTTACGAATATTATAGCACCCGGGGCGGCATGTAACATACTCGTCTAGAAATTTTAAATTAAAGCCATAACGTTTCGACTCTCAATCACCACCTTTACGATGTTATAAAATTTATACATGTAGCGAACTTTTCGAACGATGGTAATACAACGATTAAAAGCTAATTATATTTTTATATAGCCTACTAAATTTTAATGTGTATGTAAATTAATTTTGTAAATGAGACACTCAAATTGGGATCCATATTACTATATTATATTACCTACGTTCCAAAACGTGAATGATGAACATTGAGAGGTTAAGGTTCTCAATAGGTTACGCATGGCAATCTAGATAGTTTTTAGGGTTCTGTACCCAAAGGGTAAAACGGAAACCCTATTAATAAGACTCCGCTGTCTTTCCTTCCGTCACCAGGCTGTATCTCATGAACCGTGATAGTTAGACAGTTAAAATCACAGATGATGTATTCCTCTTGCCGCTATAACAACAAATACTAAAAATCAGAATAAAATAAATATTTAGAGGGTTCCCATACAACAAACATGATTTTTTTTGCTGTTTTTATAGATAATGATAGGGAACCCTTCAAGCGCGAGTCGACTCGCACTTGGCCGGTTTTTAGCCATATTTGCCTACTTGCTATGACCAAAACAAGAAGGATGTGTATTTACCAAAAACTAGAGTCATGAAATTACACTAGTTAAATACAAACATTATAATAATACATCCCTTGAATGCTTCACTGTGAAATTCATCTTAGGTAGTTTAATAATAAACCATTAAAAATTGAAAATTAGAAGTCATAATAGTAGATTGTATCATAAGGGCGCAAAATAATATTTTTACGGCGAGGGCGCTTTTTTGAATCCAGAGCGAAGTGAGGGATTGTATAGTAGAATCCCGAGCGTAGCGAGGGATTCTTTAGTACAATCCTGAACGTAGCGAGGGATTCAAAGTACGTCGCCCGAGCCAAAAATATATTGCGCCCGAGTGATACACTCTACTTTTCATCGCCCTCTATGAGGAAATAAAAGGCGCCTCATATTATCAACCCCCGACGCAAAAACGACGGGGTGTTATAAGTTTGACGTGTCTCTCTCTCTGTGTGTGTGTATGTCTGTCTGTTCCCCCATAGCTCTCAAACGGATGGACCGATTTGAATGCGGTTTTTTTTGTTTGAAAGGTGAATTAGTCGGGAGTGTTTTTAGCTTTGTTTGTTTGATGAAAATCGGTCCAAGATGGCATAGTGTTATTGTACTAGTCAAGACCTTTCATTTGATACCCATATTGAGGGAGTTGTGAAAAAATATGTAATCCGCCATTTTGTGACAGCGGCCATTTTGGACCAATTTTCATCAAACATGAAGAAGAACACTCCCGAATAATTCACCTTTCAAACAAAAAAAACCGCATTCAAATCGGTTCAACCGTTTGAGCGCTACGGGGGAACAGACAGACACACACACATACACACACAGACATCAAAATGAAAGGTCTCGACAACAAGACCTTTAATTTGATACCCATGTTGAGGGAGTTGTGAATAAATATGTAATCCGCCATTTTGTGGCGGCGGCCATCTTGGACCAATTTTCATAAAACATAGCTAAGAACACTCCCGACTAATTCACCTTTCAAACAAAAAAAACCGCATTCAAATCGGTTCAACCGTTTGAGCGCTACGGGGGAACAGACAGACACAGACGCACATACATACACAGACGTCAAACTTGTAACAACAATAACAACAATCGATACTATCGTTCGCGCCTAGCCCGGTGGGACCACGGGCCCTTCATCTTCAATAAGTGCGCCGCAATTATCTTTTACGCGCACTTATAAATAAGTGCGCGTAAAAGATCTTTTACGCGCACTTATAAAACTGCGCCGAAAACACCACCTTTGGGTGCACATAAAGGCGAACCAAGTCGTCCTTTTCGAATAGATGGGATGAAAAAGTAATTTTGTTCTTTAGATAAATTAAGTTGTTAAAAAAATAACAAAAGAAAAGAAGCGAAGCACTTCAACAATGACATTTAAAAAAAACAGGTAATTACGCAAAGATAAGAACAAAGCTGTACAGACTGGGCGACCACAGAACGGGTGAAAAGTCATGAGGGGGAAACGACACGAATGTCTGATAACGATGGAACATAGACAAAATATTTTCATCTAAATAATACTATTTTTTATTTACGATATTGTGTACCTTTTTATTTTTGAAATTTTTGTCTGTTTGTCTGTATGTTTGTGCGCGCATCACGCAAAAACTACTGAATGGATTGAAACGAAACTTGTTACGATTTTAGTTCATACTATGGAGTAACATATAGGATACTTTATATCCCGAAATTCAGTACGGTTCCCCAAGGAGAGGGGATGAAAGTCAAAACGTGTATTTAGCTGTAAATCAATAACGCGTGGTCCGATTTAATTCATTCTTTTTTAGTAAGAAAGTAGATACTATAAAGATTACCGACTAATCTCTAAAAGGCTGGATCAATTTTGATGGGACTTTCACTGGCGGATGTTTACATTTTCGATCTACCTAAACATCCGCCAGTGAACTTTTAAACAGTTTTTAGCATGATATGAGCTCAAAGGAGCTTAGGAAAAACAAAATGATTCCTACGGGATTTTTAAAAACCAATATATATCCACGCAAACGAAGTCGCGGGTGTCCGCTTGTAGATAATAATCATAGAGAGATAGAAATTCCGTTATAGAAAAAAATTAGAGATAGAAATAGCAAACAAGGGAATCAGCTACATACACAACAGAAAAAGATATAAAACCTATTGCTTCACCACAGTACATCTTGATTGCTGGTCAACAAAGAAAAAAGAAAAATCGATATACGCTCGTATCATTGAGTCGGAGGTCAATCATTGACGAGGCAGAAAGAAAACAACTAATTGTTTAATTCCAAACCATTACGTCTAGTATTACGGGGGGGACGATTACTCACGGGTCATATAGCCCGGCGTCAGAGAGCACCGCGCCAATGCAGTATTCGCTGACTTATGATGGAGGCTACAAGCGACAGGCTATAGGCTACCCGCCACAATCCACCCTGCGTCGTGTGAAATAACATACATTTACATGTAACTCACATTTGAGCATGAAACATTGCACACGAACACCTCCCCATATGACCCGGAGCGATCGGACCCCAATCCAAGCATCGATTCTTTTAAAGCATTCCCGCGTACCCATCGTATGCCATATTTGTGGAGGTTATGGAAAATGTATTAAAAGTAAAACTTCTTCAATGGCCGCTGAGGTAGGTTTTAAACAATTTAGGTACCAACTATAGCAGATTTAGTGGCGTTTATGAATATAAAAACAAGTAGATGATATTGATTTTCGGATTAATGAAACTCTGTAATTTTGCGGAACAAAAATAAATCCATTTTGTCATCGTGGAAGTTTGCCAAATAGGAATGGTGAGGGGTAATTTTAAATTTATGGAAATCCGGTGCAAGATAAAATATATTTTCCGGACGTTGGGATTCAGCGTGCGAGTTATTAAGTAAGTGAATTAATTTGCCAATCCATATCGATAGCAATTATCGATTGGCTCAACGAGTTAAGTAGTGCGGGCTCCGCACTAGCCGGCCGCCGGGTGAGCGCGTGCACCCTCATCAGCCGCCTTGATTGATTGTGCGGAATTAAGCCCCCGTACTTAGCATCACCATGTATAGCGTATTTCGAACAAATTAAATAAACACTCATACTCTTGAGGAGGTATGAGTGAGTTTTCTCCATTGGAATATTACTTCTTTTTATAGCATTTTTTTATACAGGTACTCGTAGGTATATATGCGCATTAATATTGATTAGGTTGTAAGCTAAAAAAAATAACAGATTTTAGACTTCTGAAACATGCTTTCCTTTTCACAAAATAAGCACCCTGCGGAAAAGGATAACATAATATTAAAGAGCTTTCCTGCTTTTAAATCCTGCGTGAACTTTATTGAATAAGCAAATACTGGCTCAAAGGTGTTTTCTCTACAAGAACTCCATGCTTTACAAATCAGGAGAGCCTTAAAAATTAACAGAAATATTTATTTCTTTTTCAACAATGATATTTTTCCCATTTAATAAAGAAAAGTTAGTACAGGCGCGGATTACTCAAATAAGCTATTAGTTACAATTAAGCTCGAATGGGGGATTTGCCTCTTAGTTATCGCTCACACCGAAGATTCGAGGTGGAGTTGGTATTATTTATCGTTATCCCGAGGTTCTAACAAATAAAGATAGAAGAACTCTGTGATAAAGTAGGTCGTTTCATAAATACCGCAGTCCATTAGTGCTCCAATATCTCAACCACGCAGTTCTTTGTTATTCTAGGAGCGGGGCCGCGGCGAGCGCTTTGCTTTAGATATTGGAAAACGGTAATGGGGGGTGTTACACTATCAGTATTATCACGCGATCCGCGATACGCGATCCAATTATTGATGGTTTGGCCGCTTTTTTGCGTCAATAGTGATGGATTTCCGGATGGTCTTGAAATCCGCGATCCGTCGATCGCGATACGGTATTGATAGTGTGACAGGCCCCTATGTACTCAGCGAGATTTAGCGCTGTGTACGCCCGTACCCGCACCCTCTCCCTGCGATGTGTTCACATCACACTAGCGGACTTCTTTCCAATCTACATTTCCTGACTCAATACATACCTACTATTCAAAAGCTAAAACTGCCTGAGATAATTTAAAAATTAGAATTCAAATATGTATATTAAAAAATTTGGAAGCTGTGATAGCCTAGTGGTAAGCTGTGATAGCCTAGTGGTTAGGACGACTGACTTCTAATCGGAGGTCGTGGATTCGATCCCGGGCACGCACCTCTAACTTTTCGGAGTTATGTGCGTTTTAAGTATTTAAATATCACTTGCTTTAACGGTGAAGGAAAACATCGCGAGGAAACCTGCATGCCTGAGAGTTCTCCATAACGTTCTCAAAGGTGTTTGAAATCTGCCAATCCGCTTGGCCAGCGTGGTAGACTATGGCCAAAACCCTTCTCACTCTGAGAGGAGACCCGTGGGTAGTGAGCCGGTAATGGGTTGATCATGATGATGATGATGATGAAAAAATTTGGAAGTTCCTGAAGTTTTAAGATTGCAAACTAGACACGAACAGCTAATATGAAATTATGACTCCACAAACGACAAACATAGAAATTCAATACCAATGTTCGTTTTGCGTGAAAAGGTCTGGAAAAAAAATTCAAAACTGTTTATTAACCGCATTGATTATTTATTTATTACTAGTGGATCCGGCAGACTTCGTCCTGCCCGGTGGTGACATACCTACCGACATCAGCGTCACCTACCGAGACCCGGTAGGTTACCTGTACCTACCCGGTAATTGTGTTTTCGAACCATCCAGAAACCCATTGAAATATACACACAAAATTTCATCCAAATTGATCCAGCCGTTTAGGAGGAGTTAGGTGACAAATACACGTACAGAAGAATAATAATATATGTAGGTACGGGTAAGAGAGTTTACCGTATCCACGCGACGGGATGTTTGACTGTTACGAAACCCGTGAACATATTTTTGTATGGAAAAATATTTTTTAAAAATCCCTTGGGAACTCTTTAATTTTCCGGGATAAAAAGTACCCTATGTCCTTTTCAAAGGCCTTGTCTACCTGTACACCAAATTTCGTCCAAATCGGTAAAGCCGTTCTTGAGTTATAAATAGTGTAACTAACACGACTTTCTTTTATATAACATAGATTATTTTTGGCAACCATTCCAATCTATTTAATATTTTATAAAGAATTTTTTGAATATGTACATATTTATCAATAATGGTCAACAACTAATCAATAAAATACTTAAAAAAATCATTAAAAATAAATACTAAATACTAATAATAATATTTTAGTTAGTTCCTTATTATGCTCCTCATTACCTCCTTATTACCTACAAGACCACGAGTTGACAACCTCATCCGTTCAAATTACTACACTATATATGGTAGGGGAGCCGATGGTGCTAAATGTGGATTTACTCGAGCGTAGTCGGGACCTATTACATTTTGTAGATTAGTTGATGGGAAGAAGAAGATTTGTACCATTTTTAACTTGTCGATTAGACTAATAGTGTCATTTTCTAAATACATACTTTTTTTTAGCTCGTAATTAACCCACCATACCTTAATCTGACGTTTCTGAGTATTTCTGACCATCGTTTTTTTTTCGCGCGGCTTTATATAAGGGGCTTATATATGGTAGAGGAATACGGTAATACACAGCAAGATGCAAGATGCCTCCCTTATGTTAATCTAACGCGCTCGAATAAATCCAAAAATTTCCCTCTTGAGATCCCCTACTAATAGCAATCCTGTCAGATTATGTTGATAATAGCGTCGACTATGGTACAATTTAGGCTCTCTACTGAAAACTAAGGTGTTCTATAAGCATTGCCTGTCCAATTTATTCGTAGATATGTAAACATCTAGTTTGATTAGATTAATTTGCCACATTGAGGCTAAAATAGTTGAATTAAATGCACACTGTTTTACGTGCGGTGGAGTTAATTTATCGGCCCAGGTTTCAGTGTGTCGCTGTAATTCAGAGGCTCTCTCACCGGAACAATGAGATGTGATTGGCGTAATCACGGCTCTACCTGCGCGCCGGGGAACATAAACAAAGTTTAATTCGTAAAACAAATACCTACCCTTTGCCGATCGAAGATGTTAATGCGATCTAAAAGGACGACTTCACTAATATACCTACCTACCTGACAATTTCAAAGTAACCTTTTTGAATTAGGCACTCGTAAAATCTTTATTCTTACAATTTCAATATACGCAATATCATTCTAATATAAAACTTTATAATTCCCTTTTTCGCTTCTGAGAGTTTATGAGCTAGATTGATGAAGAATCTAACTTTTACGCCTACTAAACTTCTGCCGGGGAGATTAGCTTTTCAAAGTTATATGGGTTTGTAGAATCTACATTGCTGCTGATTTGAGTTCTTTAATTAATACTAACTTTTACTAATAAAAGAATAAAGAACATTTTATATACCTACGAATAACGCGTCACGTAATCTAATAATTATAAAATATTGCATGTAGTAGTCATAGGATTTGTTGTATTACGAAAGAGCAGCGTGTTAACTATCAGATTTAGTGCCAAAACACGCGGTACCTGCAATAACAGGGCGCATAAAATATTTGGGTCCGCATTTCCAATAACAATTTTCGAACTTTCAATAGGTACATAGTGAACGTTCGGAATGGGAAGTATTTATTAGGCGAATATTACTACGATGCGAGTGTGCCGCCGAGATTACGGTTCGAAAAGTGTAGGGACTTTTTCCGACTAGCGTCCTTCCTACGTGTTGCACAGGTGTCCGTTATGCGGCACGGAACGATCCCGGGGTCAAAATAGCCACGCCGAGAGATTCGCATCAATATCTGGCTCCGCATAAAATAAATTTCCTTTCGAAGCGAACATGGGGGAAAATAAAATGTGAAACGTAACCTAATTAATTGTAGTTATCACCACGGCTGTTCGCTTCTCCCTTGAACAATTAATTTTATAACCCACGACGAAACGAAGACGGTATATGCGTTTAGCGTAAGAGTTTATGTGGTTGCTTGTTTTTTATGAATTTATTCCTGAAATATTACTGGGCTGATTGTTAAGCGGATTTTTGCATTATAAAGGTGCTTAGACATTTTTAAGATAAATACTTTGTCACTATAATACAAGGCATCGGGCAACACCGGCACTGCAACCTTGTTTTAATTATTTACTATATGTTATCATTTTCCAGAAAAACTCCTGAGCAGATTTTCAAGCGGTTTTTTTGCATTGCAATTCTTGTTTTAACATAATACTTTGTCACTTTAATCCAGGTTCTATGGTATGTCGTAATTTTTTTTTCAATGTAATTTTTGCTCCTATACACCATGTTAAGAAGCTGATGGCCATTTTAAAAATTATGGTAGAATAAATACTAATAACTGAATGAATAGATTAACGAAAAATATTTTGCACCTTGTCATTTCGCACTAGATCAACAAAGTGTGATAAATACTGGGTGTAATAAATGAATGAAGAGGTGCTCCTCAGTCTGAAAAGCACGTTAGCTTTTACTTTAGGCTTTATTGACCGGTGGTTGAAATTTATTGCAAGCAATAAGACTTGTGTATTTTCTTTAAATTTTTAAACGAACTTTTAAATTTTTAAATTTAAACGAACGAACGAACGAACGAATATAAAAGCTTACTTATTACTTATACTGTAAAAATTACAACCAGAGAGATGGATTCGTCTGCGAACATTGTAAATTAGAAATTGTACATTAAAACTGGCTTATATTATTAAAACTGGCTCATGTTACACAGCGGACGATGGACAGAACCATATTCGGAGTTATCTCTAAGTAACTAAATGAGGAAATTCGCACAAGAACCAGAGTAACAGATAATATCGGATCGCAATTAACGAGTCGCAAAGCTTAAGTGACTATGTGTGGAGCACATGAAAAACTGATAGATGTTTCGGCCCCAAGATGATGAAATGATGATCCGCGACGGAAAAGCAGCATTCGGTTACTCCCCACTAGGTGGTCAAGTGAGACTCCGAGAGCCGCTGGGCACCGTCTTCTATGGACACCTATGTCCAGCGGTGGACGAACTCGTATATCGGTACTCTTAAACCTAAGCCAATTATGGTAAGTATTTTTATTTATTCAGCTTAATCACTTCAACGTACGATAAGCTTAACTACAAACGCGAAACTGCGAGAAAAAGAAAGTTAATTTAAGAATACACGAGTACGCTCGCTGTAGGTGCTACCGTAAAACCTGAGGTATATTTCACTTAGAAATATATTTACGGTTACAGCCGCACAAAACAGTTAAATACATATCAGAATGCCAGAGCTAATGGTATTGTAGTGTACCTACACGAATTTGCCGAGATTTTATGTTCCTTTATATACGACGAAAAACAATAATACGGATACAATGATTGGGTTTTAAGGAAATTGCTTAAATGACAGCTATCGTTTCACCTTGCGAAAAGGTCGCCGGTAATAAAATATAAGCGAAGAGTGCGAAGAAAGAAAGGAAACATAAAATTTCAGGTGACGTCGGCCCTTCCATTAATTTATCGACAGGTCGTGGTAACAGGCCATGAGGATAATATTTATGAAGTAAAACTGAACGGCACGATTTTCATTAGTTAATTATTTGACCTATAATTTGTTAGGCCGGGATAGAATGCTTTTTTATTCAGTTATAACATTATTTTCTCAATTAGGAAAGTAAAATGAGAATCGCGTCTGCTCAATGAGAATTGTTGCAAAATATTTTCTCAGTAGGTATATAATAATTCTCCTTCTATTTTTGATATCGTTTTTTATACTACGTTGCATATTTCTAATCTATAAAATGTATTCAAATATTCATACGCTATAATGGAAACTAAATACATACGAGTACCTATATAGAGTTGTAACGTTTATAAACTTAATCTACATATATACAAATAAATAAAATAAAAGTGTCCATCTGTGATTTCGAAATAACTGCCTCTTATTAATCTCATGTTATGATTATTCGAAAAATAGCATTACCAATACCCAAACATACGCTTTTAAAATTTTATCTGTTTGTCCTGGCTAATCTTATAAACGGCTGAACAGATTTTGACGTAACTTTCACAGGTAATTAAAGGATTATTCAAATCCATGTGGACGTAGTCACGGGCATCAGCTAGCATAACATAGATAACTGTGTACATATATCTGTAGCTAACTAAATACACTGAAACATAGTAGGTAAATAGAAATCAACAAAGCAATCTTATTTATGTAATTTAGGTACAGCCAATAACAAAAAATAGTCATCGTGACGTAATAAAACCGTTCCCTCTTTCCCTCTGTATGTTTACCATTTGTTCCTGCACAGAGGCTTCTATTTGCACAAGTCGCTTAGAATGAAATGAGGCTGGCCGCCGGCGTCGGCCGAGTATCCGACGCGTAGCGTTAAACGGGCTATCTGTGACCGAATTGGTGCGTTTAATTGAACGCCTGGTTCGACCATTAGTGCACGAGACAATAGCTATTGGCACTAGCCGGTCGTCCTGTTGTACATTTGTAAGCACATAGTTTGTGAACTGACACTAAGGACGCTATTTACAACCTGACGATGTCGATTTACTGTGCGACGTGAAGGACATTTGTTTCAGGTAGATATTTACTTGAATAATAGATTGAAAATCTTTTAATAATGAATTAATTTACAAATAATCTCGAGAACAAAGAAATTGGGAGCATTAGGATGTGTTTTTCATAGAAAATTATACAAACACACTGATTTGAGAACGATTTTTAGCGGACTTGCAAGATAAATGGGATTTGTTTTAGATGTGCTTCCATCCAAAATTTATATTAACTTCAAATTGTATTGGACTAATCCTGATTTTTTTATCAAAATCATAAAAGATACTGGTTTGTCGTCGATTAACTCCGTAGAAACAATACACTGGAGTATTGTGAAAATCCCAAGCGTTAGTCATTAATGTTTTGAACGTAAAGATACTAATTTATCAGATATCTTTTTTGCATATGATAGTCCTAATACAAACAAATAAATTGTTTGTTTGACAATTTTATCGAAACGCATCTTGGTGCGATTTCCTTGCTCCTGTAGTCTAATATTTCTTTTTATTTACTTACTTACAGGTATTTATGTAATCAGCTGCCTCCCTTAGCAGACAAGAGCACTGAAGCCGCGATAAAAAAATAGCTCAAAATAGACACAACCGGTCTTACGGAAAATATTATAAAAAATATTCTTTCTAAATGTGACACGGCCAATAAATCCCATAATGGTGTCGTAAAATTTGGGAGGTATTATCCTGGGGAAAAGCCGGCTATTTTACATTCACCTGCGAGGTTTCCCTCCACATCCAATTTATGTTAGTGGGCACAAAACGAACGCTGACAAATGTGAAAATAAAATGAACATACGTTTTATCTCTACGCTCACAGAATCGGGTTCCACGTACGCCGGTAAAATGAAGGGCGAGGACCGTGCGGCGTGCGCGAACCGCGCCGCTCGCTGCCGCAGCTCGCTTGCTACGAGCGATTCAACCTCTTAGAGAACCATATCATAAAATGCGTCAACAATCTTGTATTCAAATTCTTTTGATTTATACTCGGCTGCTTCAAAAATAATATAATTTACCAACGTTTTTAATTTTAAGTATTTAAAAATTTAAAGTATCTTGAACGAAAAGTATATATTGCACATGTACTTTACTGTCCCGATGGTGTAGTTTGTTACTAGAAAGCGACTAAGTTACTAGAAACTTTAATTCGAAAAATCAAAATTATTTATTTATGCAACTATCGCAATGCTTTGCAGCTCGAGAGAGAGCAAGTACTGGGAGAGAAGGATATCTGCATCTCGCATAATTAATCGATAATCGCAGAACTGATTGGATATTTCGTAATTCAAAATCACTATCGTATAACAAAAAAGTCCCTTCGCCAAATATATCTATCTATCTGTGCGCGCTAATCTCAGAAACTCTATGGGTATTTTCATTCGGTTTTCAACAATGGATTGCATGATTCTGCGAGCTCTAAAAAATCTGAAATGTACACAAAATCAGGAGTAACTTAAGACCTAACGCAACACTGTAGTTTGCAGGTGACATTTATTATGGAAACGTCTTAAAAGCGTCCCTGGGTTTTGCAACCACTCGTGTAGTTTCTACCTACTTAGGAGTTACGATACGGCGTTGGCGTGGCGTGGGGCAGACGAACGAAACTAAGCGGAACTTTTCCCAGGTCGACGTACATAAAAAGAATTCTTAAAAGATATTTCAAGTTGGAAATTAACGAACAACGCTTTGAACTAGCTACTGGTTTAAAAAATACCTGCGAAGCTTTGACTTCAACGTGAATTAAAAACTGATTATCAGGCTATTGGTTTGAGCTAATAAACTGAGCTTCTTAAATAAAAAGAAGGAGCTAGAATTACGATTTTATAAATTAGCTCCAAACAGAAATTATCGGCATCGGTCGGTAGGCGCCAGGCGGTTGGCAGGTGGAAGATTACATTATTTGAGATTGAGAAATTTGGTCTAAGGAAGAAGGAAAGGTTATCGACCTTAGAGAAGAGAAAAACGACATTTAAAAGATTGTTTGTTTCTTGGAACGTGTGTGTATGATATTCCTTGATAAATATTATTACAGTATTTTAAGTATAAAGTAAAAGTTTTTTTTAAATCACTAGTTCCCGTCTCACTGGCCGCTCTCAAAGTAACATTTACGTAAAGTTAAAAGCGTGTTTGTATGTTTGTAAAACAAGAATAAGTTGAAAAACTAAAATGCGACTATTTGCTTAAACTACCACCGCAATGGAAGGGTTCATATTTTTTATATAATCTGTAATATATAAACATAATATATTACATAATGGGGCCTTTGATTTGATACCAAACTTCTTACAAAACTACCAAATATTTATCCCTTTTACTTGTTGACATAATATTCCTAATTGATTTATCATATTAATCCAGTCAATTTAGACTTCCAAGGTTACAATAATTCACACCTGGCTGAAAATTGATAGGATTGTTCACAATCCTATCAATTTTCAGCCAGGTGTGTGGTGGTGGTGTAATATTTTATATGTGTAAGTGTGTAACTTACATATAACTTACACATACCTATATGTTACATACTTACACACATAAAATATTGGAAATATCAGAATTTCGGGTAAAAAGAAACCCAGTCCCTCATTTTTATTTCGAAAGTTATCTTTTTGAATCGTTATATCTCAAAAACGGTGGCTCTTAGTAAAAAAAGTATTCATTTTTTTATAGATAATTATCTGATCTACAATTTTGTCTAAGATAATTTTATGATAAGACTTACCATTTTGCTGAAAACTTCCCGTGAAAACTTTGACCCCGAGTAATTTTTTTCCAGGTGTCGGATCGATGAGGACTTTTCACATTTCATTTATAATAGTGTTTCGAACAATCCTACCAATTTTCAGCCAAGTGTGAGTAAACTGTGCGTGTCCAGGAGTAAATTTTTTTCCAGGTGTCGGATCGATGAGGACTTTTCACATTTCATTTATAATAGTGTTTTGAACAATCATACCAATTTTCAGCTAGGTGTAAATTATTGTAACCTCACCCCTATTTTTCTTCTAATTTGACCGGTCTAATGGCGCCTGACACGAGGAACGGTAAAAAAAGCTAACGAGGTACTTCATTAATCTTTGATAATTTTAAGGAACCGATGAACCGACAACATACATACAAGTATACATAGGCTGCTAAGCTCATAATACGCCGTATACGGGTAAAAACTGAATTAACCATGAAGTTATTTAACGTAAAATTAAAAGCGTAGTTGTATGTTGGTAAAATAACGTAACACGCCTGTGTTATTTAGTAAATAAACGTGGATGACGGGCGACATGGTAATAATATGTTCTTAATTTACAGGGGTAGCGGGATAATGAGAAGCAACGAGCGGCATTTAATACAGTTGTGTGAGCAAATACAGCCCACGTACTTGTATGTAAAATATAGCTCGACTCACTTCTGATAACCCTGCGTATCATAAAACTTTACCGCTTTATTTGCTACATATAATTTGTCTTGGCAAAAGTTTGTCCCATCAGATAAGATTTCTCTTGAACTCCGTTGCAAATATCTAACTTGAACTTGTTATACATATCTACTACATCTCCATTGGTATTTTGTGTCAATGTAAGTATCTTTAACGTGAACGACCTCTCATATAGGTATGTTGGCATTATTTTCACTGGGTTAGTTTATCTAGTGTAAGTTTTTTCTCTATCAGAAGTCAAAAGTTACTTTTAATGCTATCTATAAAATATTAATTCGGTGCGATATTTAAAATATAACATCTAATAGCTTTCATCAACAACATTCTGAAATGATTTTCCACATTTTTGTCTGCATCAATTTGGTATAGTAATACAAAAGTGCTTTAGAGTCCGGTGAGATATTTCCCATATTCCCAGAGTAATTATACGGGGTGGTTCACAAAGGACGTCGCGCGGCGCCGCGCCGGAGAGCAGACATTGTGTCGTCAGAACAACCAGCGTATATACAGTAATTGATCGTATACCACGAAACGATCTGCGAGAGGTCCAAGAGCCGCTAGAGCCATCAGCAGAACTGGGTGTGCTGTAGAAAATTGTGACTTCTGCTGGCGTCCCCATATCTCTTGAGCGCGCCAGATGCGGCCATCTTATGACCTTAAAATCTCTCGCATTTTTCGAACTTAAAGTTCGTTACGTTTGGGTCTTGAGGCTCGTTGCATATCTTGTGGCTCATCTAAAAATAATGACTAAAGTCCAAATAATTACCTCATAAAGATATATAGATAAGACAAGTCCAATTGAGAGACGAGTTTCAAAATAGATCAGACATATCTGTAGCAAAAGCTAAAGTGTCTGTACTGTAGATAGGTAACTTTCTTTAAACATGGAGCATTTGCAGTCGTATTAGAAGCATGATCAAAGTAAGTGTATAACGTAGGAGTGCAAAGCATATAAGATTCTTAATTCAGAACACGCGACGCGCGCCGCTCGCCTAATGAAGCCGTTACGGAGCGGGGTAGGCAAACTGACACCGTCGCACCGACGACGCAGCTGTTGTTATTATCATGATCAGCATAAGGAACATAGAGAAATGCATCCTATTAAAATAATTTCAAGATTAAACGACTTCGAAACATTTGAGACTACGAGACCGCTTGTGATCAAAATTTAATTGTTCACTTTGTATTTTCCACGCTTGATATTTAAACATAATAATATAGCAATGATAACGATGGCGTATCGAATATTTTATTCATTAAAATTTCCAAACCGTAGTGTAAATATAATAAATGCAGTTATGTCAACTTATCTACACTACATTATCAGCATTTGGCTTAATTGTTGATTTAAAAACCAAAATTCACATTCGAATAATAGTTGGAGCAATATCAACGCTGTTTGTCAAATTTAGACAATTCCAATTTCCAACACGTATGTACCTAACGGTTTTAATAATTCAGCGTATCATGCGGATATCATAACAGATCCGTGTCATCGCTGAAATATTCGAACGAGCGAATGAGGCAGTGGGGAATAGGTAAAAAGCGGATTCAGATCACGACACCGACACGATGTAAAGCGGCGAGCGAGTTCGGCGCTCGGCTGATGGCCCCCGCGCCGCTCGCCACAGTCCGTACTTATAATCTAATATTCGCAATTTACGAGGATCGCGGAAGGGGCCCGCAGGGAGCTGTGCCACTGTCATCACGCCGGCGTACCTGCCGGTTGCATTTACCCCCACGTTAACTCTATCGTTGTAGCTTTTTACGAGGCCAATGTTAGCGTGCCGCTGAGAATAACGTTTATTTTTCCTGAATCAGGTGACACGGGTTAAGTACACACGGTAATCCAGGATTACACGAAGATATATATTTAACCTCCAATTGTAACAAAAAATTCGGATTTAAAATTAATAATGAACTTTTTCTAAATGATAGGTACCAAAAAGAATTTAAATTATTATTGGTCCATCCTATACCTACCATAATCTTCAGTAGTTGTTGATATTCCTCCACACTTATTAACTTATGTAGTTATTATATACGTACATATCTTATTTAATTATTTTGATAGCTAAAAACCATAAATACAAATTCTTAAGCATCAGTTAATTGACTATTAATTATATGCAAACGTTCACTATACTGACTATTTTTTAAATTTCATTTTTATTCCATAAAACCTCTCGTTTTCCCTTACTTTTCAGAATATAGTGAAACTGTGCCAATATAAAATATTTGAGGAAGGATATGACAACAGGGAAAACTATTACGAAAAGTACGGGAGCATTGTATGTGACGCTCGGTTCGAATAGAAAGAGCTCCGGCATGGCAAGTCTTGTAGGGATCTCGTCACACTTAGGTAAATCTCCAATATCCGCAACGACCGCCTTACGAAACGCTGTGTACTATAATAACACAGTACTATATGAAGTCGCGTATAGAGCCACTCGTACGTGAATATAGAATACGAGGTGGATAAACTATATCGCTTATTTCCTACTTGTGACGCGCCCCGGCTTTGCACGAAGGCAATTTACATGTGGTATCATTTATATTTAAAAAAATAATGTTCGGTCGATTTAGAGTTAATCGCTTTGGTCGCAATATTGAATAGGTAATATCTTCTAAATTATATTACTTGTATGATTACATATTATGTTGAATGATTTAAATGATATACTTAATGTTAAAGACAATTGTAATTTACATTAAATGCCCAAGGGAATTATTTATTGATCTGGATAAGAATTAAGTAAGCGGAGAAACAGAAATGAGAACAGATGCGGAAAGCGACTTTGTTTTATACTATTTATAGAGTAGAGATTATAAACAATTCGTTACATGATTGAAGAGATTCTTGTAATTACCTTATTTAAAGAGTAGCTGACCCCCGCGACTTCGTTCGCGTGTTTATAGGTTTTATAAAGGATCGGATCGGATCCCATAATTCTTTTATGTACCTAAATTAAATGTAGCCTGTTACTCCTTATAACATTAAAAGTTCCATTAAAATCGATCCAGCCATTTCGGAGATTAGCTGGAATAAATAGACAGAACGACAAACATAAATTTAAACGCACACCAGTTTAAAATAAGCCGTACGTTCAAAGATCCGGGTCCCAAGTTATTTGAACCCAATACCGAGGATTGTAATGTCTGTCATTTCTGAACTAAAAAACCTATGACCTTGAAATATTTACGGAACAATATATAAAGTACTACCTTTCTAACAAAAAAAGAATGAGTGAAATCGAACAACGCGTTAATAAGTTACAGCTAAATACACATTTTAAATTTCATCCCCTCTCCCAAGGGAACCATGCTGAATTTCGGGATAAAAAGTATCCTATGTCCTACCTCGGAGTATAAACTCAAATCGTACCAAGTTTCATTCGAATCCATTCAGTAGTTTCGGCGTGATACGCGGCCAAGATACAGACAGACAGACAGACAAAAATGAAAAAAATTGCAGTTTTGGCTTCAGTATCGATTACAGAGTGCCCTCCAATAAAAATTTTCAAAATATCTTCAATGTACAGAATTGGATCTTTTACAGTTTTATTATATTATAGACTAGCTGACCCCCGCGACTTCGTCCGCCTGGATATAGGTTTTATATAGGATCGGATTGGATCCCATAATCCTTTTTTGTACCTAAACTAAATGTAGCCTAAGTTACTCCTTATAACATCACCTATCTGCCATTGAAAGTTCCATCAAAATTGATCCAGCCGTTTCGGTAATTAGCTGTAACAAATAGACAGATCGACAAACATAAATTTAAACGCACACCAGTTTAAAATAAGCCGTACGTTCAAAGATCCGGGTCCCAAGTTATTTGAACCCAATAAATGTCTGTCATTTCTGAATTAAAACACCTATGACCTTGAAATATTTACGGGACAATACTTAAAGTACTACCTTTCTAACAAAAAAAGAATGAGTTAAATAGAACTACGCGTTAATGAATTGCAGCTAAATACACGTTTTAACTTTCTTCCCTTCTCCCAAGGGAACCGTGCTGAATTTCGGGATAAAAAGTGTCCTATGTCCTACCTCGGAGTATAAACTCAAATCGTACCAAGTTTCATTTGAATCCATTTAGTAGTTTTGGCGTGATGCGCGGCCAAGATACAGACAGACAGACAGACAGACAGACAGAAAGACAGAAAGACAGACAGACAGACAAAAATGAAACAAATTGCAGTTTTGGCTTCAGTATCGATTATAGAGTGCCCTCCAATAAAAATTTTCAAAATATCTTCAATGTACAGAATTGGATCTGTTACAGTTTTATTATATTATAGATAGAGTTCATAAATTTCCATGATATTATAGTTACTGACAGTTTTTAAAGGAAAAATAAAAATGAAAATATTCCACGAATATATAATGGCAAATTAATTTACGCTTGAATAACAAAATTAAATGCAGTAAATAGACCCCGGAATGATAATTTCAAATTACACGACCGACATAAAATATCAGAAGGATGGTCCGGTCTCGTCCGAAATAACAGGAAGAAAATGTAAGCAAAAGGCAAAATACAACAAAGACCGACACAAAGCGACACATTTTCTCAAATTTGAATTCGGCACGTGAAAAGTCAACGGCCTATTACGTGACTGATAATAGCGTTCCACTGGCTGCCCAACTTCTTGTACAAAGACTTCAGTCTCTCGCAGTAGGGTAGATATAAATGAGTAAAATACAACTAGTACCCGAGCAGACAGTCTTCAAAACGAGTAGATAGTTCACGAAGAGCGACTGATTCAAAAATTATTTGAGAAAATCAATAATCACGTGCTTCAGAAAATTTTAGATGTCAGATATGTGTATTTAAAATACACAACTCTCATATGACTAGTTTTTCAATAAAATTTTACTTGTTTGTTACGAATATCTATAATATAATAAAACTGTAACAGATCCAATTCTGTACATTGAAGATATTTTGAAAATTTTTATTGGAGGGCACTCTGTAATCGATACTGAATCCAAAACTGCAATTTTTTTCATTTTTGTCTGTCTGTCTGTCTGTCTGTCTGTCTGTCTGTCTGTATCTTGGCCGCGCATCACGCCGAAACTACTGAATGGATTCGAATGAAACTTGGTACGATTTGAGTTTGTACTCCGAGGTAGGTTATAGGATACTTTTTATCCCGAAATTCAGCACGGTTCCCTTGGGAGAGGGGATGAAAGTTAAAACGTGTATTTAGCTGTAATTCATTAACGCGTTGTTCGATTTTACTCATTCTTTTTTTGTTAGAAAGATAGTACTTTATATATTGTTCCATAAATATTTCAAGGTCATAGGTTTTTTAGTTCAGAAATGACAGGCATTTATTGGGTTCGAATAACTTGGGACCCGGATCTTTGAACGTACGGCTTATTTTAAACTGGTGTGCGTTTAAATTTATGTTTGTCGATCTGTCTATTTGTTCCAGCTAATTTCCGAAACGGCTGGATCGATTTTGATGGAACTTTCTGTTGATGTTATAAGGAATAACTTAGGCTACATTTAGTTTAGGTACAAAAAAGGATTAAGGGATCCAATCCGATCCTATATAAAACCTATATCCAGGCGGACGAAGTCGCGGGGGTCGGCTAGTATTGTAATAAAATTAGCACATTTTGTGAGAAGTTAACCTACTTACAAAAAATTTTTTGTAACAAAAATATGAATCGATCGCAAGTCACGACTATTCTCAATTTGTTCCACATTCAAATAGGATATACGTTTCTGCACATCAGATAATTTAATAAAGAAAGTTTATTGGACTTGGAAGAGCGTGCGTGGGCTGGCAGCCTTGCCGCAAGAAGCCGAAAACTTTGATTCAATTAAAACAGAAAGTTGGAAGAAGTTACAGATGTGGTCAAACCTGGTTGTCACGAGACAAATGCTGCAGAAGATAATACTATAGGATTTATTAGATTGTATATAGCTTATTGTATACTAGCGACCCGCCCCGGCTTCGCACGGGTAGTAGAGCATATTATGCGTAGGTACTACCCGCTCAGGGATTAGGCAGCGTTTTCCATGAAAGCTCCCAGGCGGCTTGACTTTTTACGATATTTTCCACAATGAACTTACTATATCTCACCATATACCCGAATTACTAATTCCGTGGAATTCTGACGTTTCATAATGTTAGATAACCAGAGATGAAACAATTCCCATAAAAAAGATAAAAAATTCATAACTTATGCAAATACAAATCAACTGCTGCATGTAGATATGACAAATGCCTGACAGACACTTCATGGTTTTAATGTCATTCGACTTCCATTTTTGAATAAATTTTTTCAATGTGCTTCTTTTGTTTTCTATTGCTGTTAGTGTGCACTTTCTAGTTTCCATTCTTAGCTATTTCTATTTTAGGGCGAAACAATTAATATTATTAAGCGGCTTAGAGCTTTATATGTTGACAGGGAATTAAAGTAGTTTTGGGGTAAAATCGTACTTCGTAGATGTTAACCCTGTTCTCCATATAAATAACTCATCTGTAAATGACAATGATAGCTGTCAGAATTAAGTCGATATCAAGTCAAAAATAAGGAGAAAAACTAAATATTTCAAATCAAATAAATTACAGTGTATTTGGGACATCTTTTTATTATTTTATATTACTTATTATTTTATTGGGAGATCTTTTGATTACCTACAACTTTGCCATTTGATTTTTTTCCATAGAACTTCTAGTTTTGCCGGAAATCGAGATAAATCGTTTTTTACCCTTAAAACTCCCCCCCTTTTTTCCCGAGCTCAGATCGCCCGTAAATTATTATTCCTTGTATTTTTATAATATTCTCCTCCTTTTCCAATGGGTTTCATCCTACGTACTGTGATTTTTTTTTGGTTTCAAAAATTATCGACACTGGGCTATATAGGGAGAACCGCGGCCACCGACGCGCTTATAGGCACGCTCCCGCCGCCGCAATTTTTAAATCTGTAATATCTTCGAAAGTATTCATTTAAATCATATGCTGTAAAGGGCCATATGGATTTATATTAAATCAACAATGTATTTAAGGTATTTAATTAGATAAGGATTAATGCTGTATTGGTTGAAATCGCTTCGAAAATTAGCCATTATTTGTCGTAAAAAGTAAATGACAAAAAAATGTTATTGTGGGATATCCATAAGAGATAGACATATACCATCGCGGACTTTTCTGTAGACCTTTTCAATGTGTACAATACTTAGTACATTATTTTGATAAATCTCGTAGGGTTCAGCCTGCGTTTGCAATGTAAGCGGAAAAAAATGTAATTATTAACGACATCACATTAGAAACCTCAAAAATAACAGTATTTCTCCACTATTTAATGGATATTATTATACATATAAACCTTCCTCTTGAACCACTCTATCTATTAATAGAGCAAGATCCCAGGGCCGCCAGACGTCACGTATTTTCTGACGGATGAAATGTGGACGATTGAGTAGTGTTAGTATGTACTATGATCGTATGCATACCTGCTAGCTTGGTCAAACGGCCAATTTCCAGGTATCAGGTAATCAAGGTACATAAAAACATTACTTACTTCACGTAAATTCTCATCGAGTTCATCCGACAACTATTTTAAAAGCTTTGACAAGAAGACAGACCGATCCAAGGGGCCAATCATCCCCTAAACTAAATTTTAATATCTCTGTGAGTGGGAGCGCGAGAGCATTATCTACGCGCATGAGACTGAGTGAGACCGACTGCGCTGTTAAGGCCATGAAAATTACTTGAACAGATATTTTATAATTTTTAGAACTTTTGTTGACAAGTAAATTATAGCAACAAAAATAAGAAAAAAAAACTGACATATAATAAATAATACTAAAGTTAGCCGACATTTTTAATTTTTTTTTTCAATTTATTAATTAGAACTAAAAAATATTTTTTAAAAATAACACTTATATTTAAATAGCAGCAATTTTTTAAATTAATTATTTATTGGAAATTTGGAAACAAAGTGGAAAAATATTAATTCTTCAATATTTCTTAACAGTGGCTTTTAATCTTCATTATCATCTTCGTTGAAATTAGATAATTCATCATCCAGCCAATCTTGAAATTGAATATCTAAATCGTGATCGTCATCATCAGCATTATCCTTATTTTCTTCTTCTGTAAAAAACAAGTTAAACAATGAAGGTCTGAAAAAACTAAAAAGATATAATATGAGAAACGAAAATAATTTACCTGATTGTTCTTCCAGCGACTCACTGACAAAACCCGGTAATTGATCTCCATCGAACCAATGAAAATCATATTTACCATCTTGTAGTGTCCAGCCATTGTTTTCGGGGTTGAATGGAGATTTTCATTGGTTCGATGGAGATCAATTACTTAATTTTCAGCGCAGTCGGTCTCACTCAGTCTCATGCGCGTAGATAATGCTCTCGCGCTCCCACTCACAGAGATATTAAAATTTAGTTTAGGGGATGATTGGCCCCTTGGATCGGTCTGTCTTCTTGTCAATATTGTTTCATAATGTTAGATAACCAGAGATGAAACAATTCCCATAAAAAAGATAAAAAATTCATAACTTATGCAAATACAAATCAACTGCTGCATGTAGATATGACAAATGCCTGACAGACACTTCATGGTTTTAATGTCATTCGACTTCCATTTTTGAATAAATTTTTTCAATGTGCTTCTTTTGTTTTCTATTGCTGTTAGTGTGCACTTTCTAGTTTCCATTCTTAGCTATTTCTATTTTAGGGCGAAACAATTAATATTATTAAGCGGCTTAGAGCTTTATATGTTGACAGGGAATTAAAGTAGTTTTGGGGTAAAATCGTACTTCGTAGATGTTAACCCTGTTCTCCATATAAATAACTCATCTGTAAATGACAATGATAGCTGTCAGAATTAAGTCGATATCAAGTCAAAAATAAGGAGAAAAACTAAATATTTCAAATCAAATAAATTACAGTGTATTTGGGACATCTTTTTATTATTTTATATTACTTATTATTTTATTGGGAGATCTTTTGATTACCTACAACTTTGCCATTTGATTTTTTTCCATAGAACTTCTAGTTTTGCCGGAAATCGAGATAAATCGTTTTTTACCCTTAAAACTCCCCCCCTTTTTTCCCGAGCTCAGATCGCCCGTAAATTATTATTCCTTGTATTTTTATAATATTCTCCTCCTTTTCCAATGGGTTTCATCCTACGTACTGTGATTTTTTTTTGGTTTCAAAAATTATCGACACTGGGCTATATAGGGAGAACCGCGGCCACCGACGCGCTTATAGGCACGCTCCCGCCGCCGCAATTTTTAAATCTGTAATATCTTCGAAAGTATTCATTTAAATCATATGCTGTAAAGGGCCATATGGATTTATATTAAATCAACAATGTATTTAAGGTATTTAATTAGATAAGGATTAATGCTGTATTGGTTGAAATCGCTTCGAAAATTAGCCATTATTTGTCGTAAAAAGTAAATGACAAAAAAATGTTATTGTGGGATATCCATAAGAGATAGACATATACCATCGCGGACTTTTCTGTAGACCTTTTCAATGTGTACAATACTTAGTACATTATTTTGATAAATCTCGTAGGGTTCAGCCTGCGTTTGCAATGTAAGCGGAAAAAAATGTAATTATTAACGACATCACATTAGAAACCTCAAAAATAACAGTATTTCTCCACTATTTAATGGATATTATCTATACTAATAAATAAAATTGAAGTGTCTGTCTGTAATATCGAAATAACTACCTCATATTAAGCTCATATGGTTATTTGAACGCTACCATAACCGAATCACACGTTTATAAAATTTTTGTCTGTCTGTCTGTCTGTCTGTCTGTCTGTCTGTCTGTTTGAACGGGCTAATCTTCGGAACGGCTGAACCGATTTTGACGGGACCTTCACATACAAGTAGAGAATTAACCAGGGAGTAACATAGGCTACTTTTTTAACCGACTTTCAAAAAAGGAGGAGTTGTGTTTTTCTACCTATGTACACCGATATCTCCGAGATTTCTAAACCGATTTGCGTAATTTTTTTTTAATCGATAGAGAAACATTGCGACCCTGTTCTATAAAAAATTTGGATTCCAACTCCTCAATCCTGATGCTGTAGGGGACCTAATCCCCAAAACTAATGGGTTTTAGAAACTTTCGGTTATTTAAATTGATATTGGGGGTACCAATTAAAGACTTTATCGTTGAATGAACTCGAGTAGGTACATCAACCCTGATGCTGTAAGGAATTGTATTCCGAAATCGTGGGGATCCCACGAGATTTTTCCGTTTTGGGGACGGGTTTCTACAGATTAGCTACTTTTTGTTCTGGAAAATCAAACGTTCCCAGGGGATTTTTAAAAACCTAAATCCACACGGGCGAAGCCGTGGGCATCATCTAGTTATACATATAAACCTTCCTCTTGAACCACTCTATCTATTAATAGAGCAAGATCCCAGGGCCGCCAGACGTCACGTATTTTCTGACGGATGAAATGTGGACGATTGAGTAGTGTTAGTATGTACTATGATCGTATGCATACCTGCTAGCTTGGTCAAACGGCCAATTTCCAGGTATCAGGTAATCAAGGTACATAAAAACATTACTTACTTCACGTAAATTCTCATCGAGTTCATCCGACAACTATTTTAAAAGCTTTGACAAGAAGACAGACCGATCCAAGGGGCCAATCATCCCCTAAACTAAATTTTAATATCTCTGTGAGTGGGAGCGCGAGAGCATTATCTACGCGCATGAGACTGAGTGAGACCGACTGCGCTGTTAAGGCCATGAAAATTACTTGAACAGATATTTTATAATTTTTAGAACTTTTGTTGACAAGTAAATTATAGCAACAAAAATAAGAAAAAAAAACTGACATATAATAAATAATACTAAAGTTAGCCGACATTTTTAATTTTTTTTTTCAATTTATTAATTAGAACTAAAAAATATTTTTTAAAAATAACACTTATATTTAAATAGCAGCAATTTTTTAAATTAATTATTTATTGGAAATTTGGAAACAAAGTGGAAAAATATTAATTCTTCAATATTTCTTAACAGTGGCTTTTAATCTTCATTATCATCTTCGTTGAAATTAGATAATTCATCATCCAGCCAATCTTGAAATTGAATATCTAAATCGTGATCGTCATCATCAGCATTATCCTTATTTTCTTCTTCTGTAAAAAACAAGTTAAACAATGAAGGTCTGAAAAAACTAAAAAGATATAATATGAGAAACGAAAATAATTTACCTGATTGTTCTTCCAGCGACTCACTGACAAAACCCGGTAATTGATCTCCATCGAACCAATGAAAATCATATTTACCATCTTGTAGTGTCCAGCCATTGTTTTCGGGGTTGAATGGAGATTTTCATTGGTTCGATGGAGATCAATTACTTAATTTTCAGCGCAGTCGGTCTCACTCAGTCTCATGCGCGTAGATAATGCTCTCGCGCTCCCACTCACAGAGATATTAAAATTTAGTTTAGGGGATGATTGGCCCCTTGGATCGGTCTGTCTTCTTGTCAAAGCTTTTAAAATAGTTGTCGGATGAACATATATAAAAATGGAGCGTCAGAATTTACGTGAAGTTGACTAATTAATTATTTTGAGACCCTTAAAGCGTCTGTCAAGCAATATGGCCGACGGAAAGTGTCTGGGAGTACTGACAATTTATTTTTAACTATACACTCGAAAACATATATAAAAATCAGCCATGAGAATTTACGTGAAGTAAGTAATGTTTTTATGTACCTTGATTACCTGATACCTGGAAATTGGCCGTTTGACCAAGCTAGCAGGTAGGCATACGATCATAGTACATACTAACACTACTCAATCGTCCACATTTCATCCGTCAGAAAATACGTGACGTCTGGCGGCCCTGGGATCTTGGACTATAAAAAAAAACCGCACCAAAATCCGTTGCGTAGTTTTAAAGATTTAAGCATACAAAGGGACATAGGGACATAGGGATATAGGGACGGAGAAATCGACTTTGTTTTATACTATGTAGTGAAGAGAGAGAGGGACCTTTGTATGGCAATTACGAGCCTCAACTGCTCAACGGTCAGATGGTGGACTGAAATCGTAGGTACAAACTCCACCCGATGCACGATTCTTAAAAAAATACCCTTAAATATATCAGAGTCCCTAAATCAAACGACGATAATACTATAAGGTCCGAAAAATCGGGGTACCTGAAAACCTGAATGACATTTGCTGTGGTTCGGGAGATTAATTTTCATTTTATTTTAATTTTACGGGCGTATTTTATGAATTTTAATGGACAGCTCATACTGGACAGATTTTGTGAACAAAAAAAAAAGGTGTCGAGTCCGGTGGGACAGTGCCGCGTTGCCTGCGAAAGCCGCTGGCGGGGAACAAGGGGTGACGAGCATTGTTATGCAAATTGAGGTCGTTATTTCGCTACGAGTGAGGAAAGAGCGCGACGGCAGCCGCCCTACACCACCCGCAAGCACAGCGCTCGCGAACACCGCCGCGCGGAAGACGCTTTGCATAATTTTTTACACAAGTACGTACCTAGGTATAACTTTATTACAACCTTCTAGTCTTCATTGACACCACTGTGGAAGCTTCGATTTGCTTGCTTCTACTTGCAATATTATTGAACTAATAGATACATCTCTTTAATATAGGTACCTAGGTCGTACGTTCGTAGCTACGTCTTTGTAGTGACAAATAAATACAATTTAAATGGATGTCTGTGATTTAGAAATAACTGTTACGTAAAACACCAACAGAGACACTGATGTCAAGGTTTATTTAGAAAATTATGGTCTGTCTGTTTATCCGTGCAAATTTGAGATTTTCACAGAAAAGTAGGTAGAGTTTACATGAATCCGTTCATGTAAAGTCTAGATAGAATACTTTTCACTGTGATAGCTGGATTGACAGTACATATCGGAATTGAAAAGCGAAAAAAGCGAAGCGAGCGCTTTCTGAACTTATACATACATACATATATACTTATACATACTGAATACACGTAAAGTTAGCCCACTTTGGACACAATAAGTAGACTAGAAGTGAGCAAAACTTGTCACAAATATATAAATATATACAAGTTACAAAAGAACGAGACAACCCAAACAGATTGGTGATGAAAGATGACAAAAGATACAAATTGAAATCAAGTGATATACAGATACATTCTCTCTTCGGTGTGGATATATATAATTATTATTATTATTTATCTCGTAAGACCATAAAAGTAGAGATCTTGTTTATCCGACTCATATCTGCACCATGGGCAGATTAAGCATCGATTAAGAGACCGTTTGAGTCATCATCGCGTGCCATCCTCAAAACGAAGTTATGCGATTGCTTTAACGTCCGGAAAACTACATTTTCACAATCCCTTATTTAGGCCAACTGTTAACCTGGTACCCTCCAACACTAAAAGTTGTATTGTCTACCTACTTAGGAATATAGATGCTATGTTTATAGATATATAATGTTTTCGTCCAACAAGGGCATGCCTTTTAACTAAGAATGAGGTGGGTGGGAGGGCTGAGTGGTGAACTAAACCAACAGTATCGCTTCATTTTTACAGCTTAGTTGATCTTAGTTCTGGTGGAAAAGGGTTTAAATGAGCTAAGCTATGAAAATGAAACGATCCTCTTGGTGAGTTTCATAAACATACCTCGCTACGCATTCTTACAAACCCCTAATGTAAAGGCAGCCTAAGGCCCATTAAATACATTTATGTCTGACATATTAAAGCCGAATATCGTGTATTTATAACACAAACAAAATTGGGACATAGCCTGCTGTTATTGTGCAATGAATGCATGAGACTTCGCCCGATTCGGTTGGCGCCGTGTCTGTGATAGATGAATTGATAACAATTCGGCCGTGCGCCATCGGTAAAATGACTTTTCAAATTCAAACCTACATTCCATATTATTCTCTAGAGTATTATTTATAGAGATGATAAAGGCTTTTATACTACACCTGCTCAGAAAGTACCTTCTGGTTTTTCTCATATCGAAAGTCAAAGTACGTCATTACTGTCAAACAAATATGCGTGCTGAAAAAATCTATGAGATTTCATTGTTAACGCGCTAGAGCGGGTTGAAAAGTACTATGAAATTCAATTACTAACGTGTTTTTTTCTTTTTAATTTTTGATAAAATCCGATCTGTACATGAAAAAAAACCTATTTCGACAAAGACGACATAAAAAGCATCTAATAAATAAGTAACCGCCATGGTTACCACCAGGTTACCATGGTGACACCCAGTGGCACTGATGTCGGTATGTCACCAGGCACGTACCGAGGTCTGCTACAAAATATATTCAATTTTAATTAATACAATTAGATATGAATATAAAATAAAAGTAAAAAATAGAAAATAGAAATTTTTCGCGCTATTTTCTTTGTATTTTGCGAGTCGCTTTCTTTTGTTTGACCTATCCAAATTTTCAATTTATAAAATTACAAGTAGCTTTAGAGATCTCAAAGTGTCTATTATAGTACTTAGTGAGCCGCCTAACGCCGCCGGAATTAAAAATATGTGGCCAAGCAGTTATTGTTGTATTGAAAATCTCTTAACCAAGATATCTAGAAATAGATACAACAAAGCATATGAAGATTTTTTACAACGGAAACCCAACGTCTTTTTCTGATTGATTTCCGGTACTTAATAATTTTAATATTTTTGATTATTTTCCTCGTAGGTGTAGTATAAAGCACTATGTATCCCTTCGGGACAAAGTGCGATTCCTATCTCGGGCGTATTGCGGCCCTACGGCCTACGGCCTCGGGCCTCAAACTACACCCTCGTAGTATAAGTAACTTTCTCCCGTCGAGGAACAATGTACTATTTTAAAACAGTGTCGGATAGAAGTTATGCAGAAATAAGTTTGACATACGACGTTTAGTTCATTTGTTGTGCTTTAACTGCTTGTAGAAATTGCACCCAGACGCTTTCCATCGCTTTCCATCAAGTGAAATCTTAGTCATATGAAACGGGAAATACGTACCTACTTAATATAAAGAAAAAAAAAAACAAGCATCTATTATACTCTTAATTCGGACGAGACTTTTTACATTCTTATACAGCCAAAATCTTATAATAAAACCGACTTAGCCATTAGGGTGATTAACCCCTTTGGCGTTAATATTTCAACTGCTAATCGCCGAAAAATTTTCCTTGACTAGACTAAAATGTCTGAAGTTGCGACCGTCGTATTCATATTTCTGGGCAAATTATCCAATATAATAAGTTTGAAAAGAGTAAGAGATGACTTTTAAAAGGAAAAGTTGTACGAAAGCAAGTAATGGCTCATCCCGCTCACGATTCCTGCCCCTGAGGCGGAACAGGCGGACCGGCAGCGTCAAATAAGTTTCTAATTGCTTATATTACCAAGTTATATTCGCTCTTGGAAGTAATTAAGTTTCAAAGTTAAGACCACATTCTCGTATTTTACCAAACTTATTCAAATTTTTCACACCCCGCGGCTGAAGTTTTAATATCAAAGTGTTAAAGCAAGGTGGGAAGGCTGTTATACGATAAAAGAACATTGAACTGGAGTTTTAAAATGCATTCGCTTGGAACTGTAAAAGAACTGTTTTTTTAAGTATAGGTAGAGTAAGATCCTTCTACCACAGCTTCTACATATAATTTTAGTAGGTTGCCGCCACCGCAAGCCACGTCATGCCGGCTGCGACACGACAATAACAACAATATTCAGTCATTCACCATATTTTCACGCTATACGTATTAACGAGAAACTGAATGAAATACATTTTATTTTACCCCAAGAAAATGAAATAAACATAAAATAAGAGGTACAATTGCCGGACTTATCGCTTATAAACGATCTGTATCTGTAGTGGATATAATGACCAGTGAGAAAGGGTTCAGGGTATAGGTACGCAAGTTAACTAGAAAATTCAAAAATATACATAACTAAATGGTTTTCACAATTCTCGTATAGGTACACTATTACTGATAAAAAGTAAGAAAATTGAATAGATTTTAAAATTGCTTCAGAAAACTTTAACGTTAATCTAAAATCTAAATCATATTTTTCACTAAGTATTAGGTCGTGAAAAATGTTTACTTTAATTTTTTAAAAAGGAACCCTAAATATTTCCGATATAAAAAGTAGCCTACATCATTCCTTTCAAAATCTTCTACCTGCGTGAAAATCGGCTCGGCCGTTCCAGAAATTAGCCCGGACAGAAAGATTCGAAACAAATATACGAAAGTGAAGCTAAATAATACTGTTTAAAAGGCGAGCAGACGCTTAAATTCAGAAGATATGAAGGAAATGTGTGTGGCATTCTTGTTTTCATTTTCAAGTTGGCAATAACACTGGTGTATATGGAGCGTGCATGTGGCGTTTCTGTGGCAGTAAATTAAGTAGCTAGAATAGCTTGTAAAGATATACGAGTTCGGCGCTCGCTATCAGATCATACCGCGTCCAACGTTGCTGCGGTTTCTGCTTTCAAGCTGCCGTAAAACTTATTGCTTTCGTTTATTGCATATGCAGTAGGTATACAGCAGCGCTTTAAAAAGCAATGGAAGGTTATAGCACACGAGTAGAAAAGGAACAGAGAGGAAGCTACCTACAAGCGTCCCGCAGTAAGTGCACTCACACATAGCGCCGCTCACGCACACACGAGCTGTCACGGACGCTCCGCTAGTGAACAATTAGTTGAATAACGTCAAGGCTGTCGTGTGGTAGTGTCGCGTGCGCATTAAATTATTAGCGAGAGTTATTGGCGAGAGTTTAGACAACTGTGTACTTAAAATAGTGTAAATTATACTTATAAAAAATTAAGTGTTGTGTTTAGACAAATATGCCTCAGTATTGTACAGTATGTTTAAGTTCCACTAAAAATAAGGATATTTCTTTTTTTTTGTACCCTAGAGATCAAGTGAAGTAAGTATACAAGTAAGTATACCTTTACATAATATTATATTATCTACACAAAAAAATTAATGAAATGAAATTAATTGAAATGAAATGAATTTATTTATTGTAGGATAGCATGTGCCACTTATGATTTTATGTCAAGACTCTACCACTGGTACGGAAATCAGATTCTACTCAATAGAATTAGGTAAAACATTGCCAGGTAAGTTAAAATAGCTCCTGTACACAATGGACCATTTCGATGGGCCTATCTAAGGTACCTATCTAAGCAACTAGGTACTTAATTCATTCAATTTACTAAAGTAAGTAAGTATCTAGGTACTGTCACTAGGGATACCTACGCATGTGCACACTTACTTTTAGTAGGTACCTACTAATGTCCTGACCGAATTTCAGCCACGGCGGCCAATCTCAACCGAGGCAGAGACTAGCCATCTGCGCAGGAGATATTATAGTGCACAAGTGTGTGCGCATACACAGGTGGACTCTCTATTCCCTCACTCTCATAGTCCGATGGGACGCCAATGCGATACGACCGGAGAGAGATTAGGCGCAGGACCGACGGATTTACGTGCTCTCCGAGGCACGGGGGTGTATCTAACACCGCCAACTTCCAGCTCCGGGCTGGCACTGAGAATTTCTTGACAGAAAAACCCAATACCTCATATTTTTTTGGCCCGACCCGGGAATCGAGCCCAAGACCTCGTGATCCACAGTCGAACGTGCTAACCGCTAGACCAACGAGGCAGTCAAGGTGGTACTACCTAGCTAAGCTAGTATAATATAAAAAACATTTTATTCCAATCATTACTACATATCTTGCTATACATATTATATACTAGTATATAATATTTTTATTTTTACCCATAATTTTTCACATGCAACAGGTGACAACCCTATCAGAATAGGTATAAATTTTGGACGTTCTTAGGTAGCTTCCCTTCTGGTTATTCTGTGGTTATAGATTATTTATTGTACAGAGTTAACAATAAAAAGAAAATTGGCGATAATTTAACTAATAGGTCAAATATCACATACATACGTAGTTAATGTATAGACAACACTATAACACGAGAAATTAATTTAAATTCACCTACTTTAGGGATCTACTTTGCGCACGCCAACATTTCACGATCAATTTAGTTGTCATCGCTTTCACCTCTGATTGGCCGACACTTTTGCTATTGGCAAAAAGGCATTGAAGCAAGAATACCATCAATTCATTAAATCACCACAATTTGAGATTGTAGCAATGATTGATGCAGCTTTTAGACAACAGGCTAGTGTTATACGTTTACATTACACCTTTTGAACACACAATCGTACCACGTAAGCAAAAAAAAAAATACAACGAAAAGCTGTTATTTTTTTCTTGTGATAAGACTTAAATTTGGTTACAATAAGCTTAGTAAAAATAAGCTAAAAAAGGGAGCGAACAAAGTTGGGTTTGTACTAAAAAAAGAATTTCTCAGAGAAAATAAAGAAGGCCAACTTAAATTTAGTATATCGGTCTGCGAGTGTTTACGAGGCAGGCCCCTGAAATAAACAAACCGAAGGCGACGGTAAAGCACAAAGGCCAGGTTTCGCGAAATAGCTACCTATTTTCATTTTATGTTTTATCGCAGCTGAAAAACAAATGAGGAGCATTTTGGTGGGCGACGATGAAGTAATTACTTTTTTTAAAGATTGCTTGCTTTAAACGCTACGGCACGGCCACGCATAATGTTAACCGATGCTTCGTTAAATATTAACTAACACTTAATTTAGTTTCTTTTCCAAAGAGTGATGTCTCAAAGTACGATAATTTTGCCTTGAAATATAATAAATATAAATATTCCGTCATGCCGTAGAAATGATAGCACTTAATTTACCCACAAAAATAATATATTGGTATCTCTGTCTTTAGACATTCAGTTGTAAATTACGCAAATATACTCAAAGCAAAGTTTAGGATAAGTACATCGAAACAAGTAAGTACAATACAATTAGTCTTCGTGAAAGAGAATACTCATGGAAGTACGAGGCGAACAATTCTATGTTAATGCTTCGAAATATCTGCGAAAAATGTGCATTTCGTTACGTCTTTTAAATTAGTTCTATGGCTATTAAAAGAGAGCTTCATATTATGACGATATCAATTTTCAGTATTTCGTTAAAGCAACGAGCAAAGGTCGTCTTTTCTTAATTCTTTTTGAACTTTTTATTGCGGACTTGGTCTAAACACCCACTTTTGAATAGGTATTTGTTATAAAATATAGAAAATATTTGAAAAATGCCAGCAGTTATTAGGACAAGCCTACATAAGTATTTTGGTTACCCAAGGCTCCACAGTGATAAAAGTTGTAACAGTAAACAATGAGTCTAAGCACCAGCATTTTTACTACGCCTCGGATCCCCTAAAGTAAGTCCAGATCATGTAATATGTTATAAAACTTTTGTTGCATAAAACTGCCGTTTTATATGGAAAATTTTATAAAAAATAATTTAACCAAAAATAATATTATAAATGATTTGATTAATCACACTAATATTAAAAAAGGCGAAAGTTTGTGTGTATGTATGTGTGTATGTTTGTTACTCTTTCACGCTGCCTCTACTAAACCGATTTGGCTGACATTTCATACATAGCTTATAACCTGGAATAACCCATAGGCTACTTTTTATCCTGGAAAATCCACAGTTCCTGCGGGATTTTGAAAAACCTGTTTGCTATAGCAATCTACAACTACAGCTATAGGTAGATTATTATAGCAAACTTCCTTGAAAGTAGGTATAGGTTAGGTAGGTTAGGTAAAGGTTGGAAAAGGGAGCGGGAAAGGGAACCGGAAATCCACGATTCTCTCGGGATTTGTGAAAAACTGAAATTCACGCGGGCGAAGCCGCGGGCAAAACCTAGAAATAATTTTATAATTTTTTTTATTAAAATAAAGTTTATTAATCAAAATATGGTAACATGGATAAAAATGTCAAAATCAGATTCTTAACACTAATGCCGCTCTTAAGCATGTCGCTAAAATGTTAGCACACAATAACTTGTGAATTTCAACATCAACATAGTCTAGTGCCTACGTACTCGTATATGAGGGAATAGACAACAATGGTTGGTGTACAGGGGCAGGGGTAAACGGAAGGCCGGATTCAAATTAAAACATTAACAATAGGTAATTCTCAGGTGGTTAACGAGCGGCTCGAACCATTTTCACCTTTGAAACTCAATTATTATATTGTATATTAACGATACTGTGTTCCCGCATTAACCAACACAATTAATGGAACAATAATTTAATTCATCCCGTGCTTCAATATATTATCATGCAATCAGCATCTATAGGGAAAACTAGCCTACGCATCCGTAATAATTAGCAAAGTAATGATACTTAATTTAAAGTGTATTTAATAACAAGTAAAGTGTTTTGTAAACTACTAAAATATGGGAAAACAAACTATTTTCAAAATAAAATTACACATACATACAGTCGCGGTCTAAAAATGTTGAATGATTTATAATAAAGCAATTGTAATTCTATTCTATGTAATTTCTGGTTGTAAAATTAAAAGTGTTAATAGTGGATCGAATTTGACTTGATAAAGTGCTTACGAACTTCAGAACTTTCGTCTCCATCAGTCCAGTGGATTTTCAGAATATATGTATATAAAAAACTCATCAGCATCCAGTCCAAACCCCTTAACCCAAAAAGCTGAAATTTTGAAAGAGAAAAAAAGAGTTTTTATTATTAACAAGCGGACACCCGCGACTTCGTTCGCGTGTATATTGGTTTTTAAAAATCCCGTGAGAATCATTTTGTTTTTCCTAAGCTCTTTTGAGCTCATGCCTTGCTAAAAACTGTTAAAAGTTCACTGGCGGATGTTTAGGTAGATCAAAATGCAAACATCCGCCAGTGAAAGTCCCATCAAAATCGGTCCAGCCTTTCAGAGCTTAGCCAGTAATCTTTAAAGTATTTCCTTTCTAACAAAAAAAGAATGAATAAAATCGGACCACCCGTTAACGAATTACAGCTAAGTACACATTTTAACTTTCATCCCCTCTCCCAAGGGAACCGTGCTGAATTTCGGGATAAAAAGTATCCTATATGTTACTCCATAGTATGAACTTAAATCATGCCGAGTTTCATTTAAATCCATTCAGTAGTTTTTACGTGATGCGCGCACAAACATACAGACAAACAGACAAACAGATAAACAGACAAACAGACAAACAGACAAAAATTTCATAAATAGCTTTTTTACGTTCTATTTCTTATTCCTAACATCCCCCAGTTATTATTTTGTAAAAATCTTCAATGTACAGATACGGCAATTCTGCGATTTTATTATATGTATAGAAGAAGATGTATAGATTGTATCTATTAAAACAACAAAATGCAATAATTCCGCATGCCACATCTGAAAATATTTCGATTGATTGAGAAAAATTTCTGGAAAGAAACGTAGATATTAAGTTTGATTGCATAAATCTTTGTCGACAGGAAATTTATAAAAACTTTTTTAATATCAAGTATTACAGCTTGTCCCTTCGATCGAAGACTTTCATCTGTGACTGGAACAAAGAGCTTTTTATATGAAAGACCGCAGCGGCCGTTTTATGGCCACTTATGGATAAAAATCATAATAAAAAGTAGTATACTCACCAGTTCCGAAAAAAAGGTAAATTATGACGTTATCTCATTCAATAAATTTAGTCAGCGTATTTTTGTATTTCTGAAGAAATCTGGCTGTAATAATATGACGTTAGAATGAAGTAAATGATAATCCCAAACAAAAACATTTCATGTGAATAATAAGGGCAAGTTCCTATCAAAAAGTTTCGGCCATTAAAAGTACTGATATCAAAAATTAGGCCAAGTTCTTTACTAGGCTCGATAAATGGAACCATACAGTATTAGAAGGTGTATATTAAACTACCTTCAAGCTGTCATCGTATTCCTAGGGATCCTGTTAAAATATTTTGAAATAATTAATTTATGTCTTAATAATAACACCGCAATTTTTGAAGCTCATTTGGGACTGTCAATAGTTTTCTTGTTTTCAGCTTGACATCATTTTTAGGGTTCCGTACCCAAAGGGTAAAAACGGAGCCCTATTAATGTCACTCGGCTATCTGTCCGTCTGTCCGCCGGTCACAGGTCTCTAGCTCGCAGACAAAATGAGTTACAAACCTGAAATTTTGATATTTGGTGTAAAACGTTGACCCAAAATCAAATATTGAATTAAAAATTGAATTAAATTATTTTTCAGGGGGGCTCTCATACATGAGAAAGGAGCCGGAAAAAAAATTTTTTTTTCTTACCCTAGCTTGTGGGGTATCATTGTTTAGAGCTCATTGAGTAGAGTACGAATATATATTTTTTTAATTTTTTGTTAAAAAAGTAAGGAAATGGGGGGTCATCAAAATTGTCAATTTTAGACCATTTTTGTGACGGGGGCTATCTAAAAAACTAAACTAGTTAGGAATATGATATTTCGGTATATTATGTACTATATGCTCTATTTGTACAACAAATACTGAAAACAACGATTCATAAAATAGTTTATAAGCTGTGACCAAAACAAACGAACTTATTTTGCGTTTTTCTTTCACGGTTTCTTGCGATGTCTAACTCGGAAATTAAATATTTCTTAGACCCAAAATATTATATTGTTCATAATTATGTACGGAACCCTGAAAGAGCGAGGCCCGACTCGCACTTGGCTGATTTTTTTACTTCTTTTGTTTAATTAAAAAAAATTAACACACTTTCTTTTATAATATTATAGCCCAGTCAATTTAGACTTTCAAGGCTACAATAATTCCCACCTGGCTGAAAATTGGTAGGATTGTTCAAAACACTGTTATAAATGAAATGTGAAAAGTCCTCATCGATCCGACACCTGGAAAAAAATTTACTCCTGGACACGCACAGTTTATTCACACTTGGCTGAAAATTTGTAGGATTGTTCGGGACACTATTATAAATGAAATGTACGAAGTCCTCATCGATCCGACACCTGTAAAAAAAATTACTCGGGGTCAAAGTTTTCACGGGAAGTTTTCAGCAAAACGGTAAGTCTTATCATAAAATTATTTTAGACAAAATTGTAGATCAGGTAATTATCTACAAAAAATGTCTGAATACTTTTTTTCCTAAGAGCCACACCGTTTTTGAGATAATATAATGATTCAAAAAGATAAGTTTCGAAATAAAAGTGAGGTGACTGGGTTTCTTTTTTCCCGAAATTCTGATATTTATAATATTTTATATGTGTAAGTGTGTAACTTACACATAACTTACACATATAAGTTACATACCTACACACATAAAATATTGGAAATATCAGAATTTCAGGTAAAAAGAAATCCAGTCCCTCATTTTTATTTCGACACTTAACTTTTTGAATCGTTATATCTCAAAAACGGTGGCTCTTAAGAAAAAAGTATTCAGATATGTTTTATAGATATAATTATCTGATCTACAATTTTGTCTAAGCTAATTTTATGATAAAACTTACAGTTTTGCTGAAAATCATGAAAAACCCGTTTTTGTGACCTTTGACCCCGAGTAATTTTTTTTTCCAGGTATCGGATCGATGAGGACTTTTCACATTTCATTTATAATAGTGTTTCGAACAATCCTACCAATTTTCAGGCAAGTGTGAGTCAACTGTGCCTGTCCAGAAGTAAATTTTTTTCCAGGTGTCGGATCGATGAGGACTTTTCATATTTCATTTATAATAGTGTTTTGAACAATCCTACCAATTTTCAGCCAGGTAGGAGTTATTGTAACCTCACCCCTATTTTTTAGTCTAATTTGACTGGGCTATTAGTTTGGAAGTATGGATATAATATTGTGTTAGGTGTATCGCCTACCTCTTGCGTATTATTACCTATACTTTACTTACCTACCTACTTTAATTATTAGAAATTAAGACCAGTAAGATTGACCCCTTGCTAGAAAATTTAAAAAGTCACATCTCCCTAAATAGTGCACCAATTTCGATGAAACTAGAACTAAATATAGCTTCAAATAAAGTGAAATACTTTTATAAAAACAAAATGAAAATTTGTTCAGTATTTTTTGTGTGATGTGGGAACAGACAGATTTTTATATATCTTTGAATTGGTCAGTGTCTGATGCAACTTTTGGTCATTTTTCGATTTTTTCCTTCATATACACAGTAAGACTCATCTTGTTACCAAATTTCAACATTCCACATACACGGGAAGTGCGTCATAATTTTGATGAGTCAGTGAGTAGGTCTTGTTTAATGCGATTTTCAAACCTCTGTATCTCAGAAACGGTTCAACTTAAAAATTTGAAACTTTCAATTTATCATCACATCCACGAGTTTCTTACTTATATTTCAAATTTCCTAAGATTACTATCACGCGAACCAGAGTTATGAGGGGGGTCAAAACAGCTTGAAATGGTTCGTGTATATAAATATACATACACACTGGCATGCGTCACAGCCGGAACATGCCGGACGCGCTGCCGCGCGTCTAGATATCATAGTACTTATAAAGTAAAGTGAAACATTTTGATTGTAATACCCATTATAGATTACATTTTAATAAATTAAACGTAAAAAACACTTTTTTATAGACGATATAGATTTAATATGTACCTACTGCACTCAAACTAGACTATATCGGGATTTCTAATAAGCCACCTTTCTTCTCCATCATTATGCTTTTGTCATGTATTAAAAATACCTACTCATGAAACTCAACTCAAACCATCATCATCAGACATGCTCAATATTATCATGAACGTCCATTGTCATCCAATCAAATGTTAAAAACAGTTAAAAACAGTGTTTAGTTTTTAAATAAAACAATAGCCACTTTAGAGCAAGAGCCCACGACGGCTAGACATTCCTTATTTTTAACCCCCGACGCAAAAACGACGGGGTGTTATAAGTTTGACGTGTCTGTGTGTGTGTGTGTGTGTGTGTGTGTGTGTGTGTGTGTGTGTGTGTGTGTGTGTGTGTGTGTGTGTGTGTGTGTGTGTGTGTCTGTCTGTTCCCCTGTGGCGCTCAAACGGGTGGACCGATTTGAATGCGGTTTTTTTTGTTTGAAAGGTGAATTAGTCGAGAGTGTTCTTAGCTATGTTTGATGAAAATCGGTCCAAGATGGCCGCCGCTACAAAATGGCGGATGATATATTTTTTCACAACTCCCTTGATATGGGTATCAAATGAAAGGGCTTGACTAGTAGAATAGCACTATTGCAAATTCAAGATGGCCGCCGCCACTAAATGGCGAATGTCGGGGGTTTTTTAAATTTTCAATTTACACTTGTATAATAGCTGAAAGTTTGTCAATGGATTGTCCCCAACACATGGAGGAACGATCAGCGACTATGAAGTTGAGATCATAGTGGCTTTGGGAGATAACAGGTAATAAAGGTGTAAAAAATCTTACGTCACAATATAAAGTCTAAATAGTTTTATATTTTCTTCGGAATAGTAGAAATCACGTCATGCATTGCCGGACACTTTACAGTTGCTACCCCCTGCCAGAAACCCTTGAAATTTTAAACTTGTAAGGGCGTTTGGTTTACAATAACAGTTTATTATTTATTTAATTAATTTAGCAATTCTACTTTTATTTTACGTAAAATATTAGGTCGAGACGAGAATTTAATAATGCTCGTGTATAAAGCTTACAAGTTTAATTTACGGGTACCTAATATGAATATATGTATAATTATTACGATGATCTCACAATCGTGTTTTATTTATACCGCGCTATGGCGAATTGTACGCGTGGGTATAATATTATTTTCGCTGCTAGATATTTGATCAAGCAGTTATTATTTCTTTGTTAAATATTCAAATACTTCCCAACTATCTTAAAACGATATTACATTTGATTTTCTTTTAACTATTTCTTAAAAGGTTGTTCAGTTGAGATCATATGAAATTGAAATATGAATATAATCACATGGCCTCGTTAATCTTAAAATGTAGCCACTCCGAGGTGCACGTTAAGCGTTGACCTAAGCTTAACTGGGTTGACTGTTATTACGTGCTGCTCCAGATATCAAAACAGGTCGTTGAAAAATGTGTTAAGCATCCGCCGATAATAAGTCAAGTGTGTCTAACACTGGACACAATATAACGATAACAGTACCAACCTATACAAGTGTACCTTTTAAATGAATATATGAACTTAGAACTACCAGTTTTGGTATTTTTTTTGTACTTATACAGGGTGCTAGGAGACCGCTCTCGGAAACGAAGACAGGTGATAGTACTGATGATTACTGATAAGATATCACTAAAAAAAACGTGAAAAAAAAAATTTTTTTTACAAAAAAAAAATTGCACTTTTTATGCAATACCTGTTTTGGAGGGTTAAACAGCCCTGTAATTGCAAAAAACTTATTTGCTGTATTTTGTAAAAGTTTGTTACGTAATTCTTGCGTGATTAAAATAAAATCAGCTGACGCTGGAGGTCAACGAACTTGATGTGACCTATTTACGTATCGTTAGATACCTACGAAACCGCGGTCGCGCCGACGCCTATACCTACCCTATAAGATTGTGTTTAGGTAGTATAACAATAGCGCTAAGTTTTCGATAGCGGTCTCCTTATACCCTGTATAATGACGGTTCTTACAGACTATATTTGGACCCAATAGGTGGCGTCTGTAATTGTCGACATCCAGATTTTTTTGGCTAAAGAGTTCTGTGGCAGTAAAACGTCTGCCTACCGGTTCCACTAGCATAGTAATAATATTATAAGGAAGTTTATATTAGGCATACAAAAATTCATATGTTACACCGAGTACCTACTTACCAAAAATATTAAAAAACATTGTGATGTAAGCATTCTCTAGAAAGAAGCTAGATGTTGCTGCCAGTAAAAAACGTCGGAATAAAACAAAAGTTTTAGAAATTACAGCGAGAAAAGAATTTATTTTAGTGCAGTCGGAGGCGGGGCGTGACACAACTGCTTGCGAACGCGATTGTAGAGCTATTGCGTTTCCAGAGTTATGCTGCGAGACAAGTTTTTTACTATCTTATCTCTACCCTAGTTTTATTGTAGTGCATGCGAACGCAAGTGGTAAAAGCAAGTGGATGCTAGAGAGTGATAATTTACTGGTGCGTGATAAGCTTTCCTTTGCTGCCTTGCCTCTACGTTGTGATTTTTTGTTACATAAGCGGAAAATGCGCCGTGAAAACTGTCTGTTAATCAGATGGTGATTTTTTTCTCGAGATTCGGTTCTTTTACTGCACAGGGTTTCATGTAATTATATTATAGTGCAAGCGGAAATAAGGTGGCAAACCGTTGTCTGCTGAAAGAAATTATGTTGGTATCGCACTCAGGAGATTTACTGCCGGCGAGATAAGCTTTTCTTCACTGTCTAACCTCGACCTCGTCATTATTGTTGTGCCGAGGGAAAAGGCGCGTGAAACAAGTGCCGAAAGCGATTGTGCGACCGTTGCATTATGAAGATTTACTGGTGCGAGATACAATCTGCTTTACCGTCTTCTAGATTCTATCTTAGACTCATTAAACTTTAATTATGTTTGTGTTTGGTGAATAGAATTTTTGTTTTCGTTTCGCTTATGCTGTTCTTTTATAGATCTATGTTTAATTTACTTTTAATAATATTAGCTGATTTTTCGGGATAGAAAGTATCCTATGTGCCTGGAGACGAACCTTGCCAAACGTCACGATCGTTTCAATGGGTGAGTCGTGAAAAGGTAACAGTCAGACAGACAGACATACTTTCGAATTAAAAAATTATTATCGAATAATAAAAGCACATAGTTAAATCTCTATATTACATTAAGTAATATTTAACAGAAACTTTTAATTTAAACCTTTTGTTAACACTGAGTAAGTTCCCGAAGTAAATCACAAAAGTTGGAGAAAACAGGGAGTGCCCTAAATTAATATATAATGCGTTTATTTAAAAAAAAACTTGCAACATAAAAGCACGTCGCATGGATATTAAATACCTGAAATACTGATCACAAAGAGAGTATTATGCTATAATACAAATTACGTTCAATAAAATCTCCCCACGTAGCTGGAATATTACAGCTTCGCCAAGGCTCGACAACCACTTTATCCGAGCACCGCAAATATCCAACTCATCGGCAAACATTTATTATAGCTATGAGTTTGAGCGCGGATCTTGATAAGTTTACAGACCGAGAAGTTGTTATAAGTATTCCTCGGGAGCTCAGCCGCTCCGGATGGCGTCAGCCGGGCTCCTCGATTTCAGAAGCATCGTCCGAGACGCCACAAAAACTTCGCCCCCGCTTTATTATTACTACGATGCTAATTAAAATAGCTCGGAATAGATTACTGGCAGCTCCTGGCAGCGAGGGCTTAATGCGCCGGTTTTACGACGTCACGCTTTATGCCCCCTCATTAGCGCTTCTCCCGACCGAACGGTTTTTTACGATACACATTCGTTCTCCACTTATCTTTTGTTCCATACAATTCAGCATTTGCTCGTAGATACTGAATAATAAATACATTTAACTAAACTCACTCAGTTAGTTTAAGTTTAATTAACTGAGTCAGTTAGTTTAACTAACTGTGTCGATTAGTTCAACTGAGTTGAAAAGTCCTCTATTAACACGGACAATTAAAATAAGATCTTAAAACATCAATAATTATTTATGAACTCTGAAACTGAACTGAACTATGAAATTTTCTATTTTCTATGAACCTTCGTCCTGTTTCACCACCTTCTGATAAGTGTCGGATAACCAACCTAAACGTAAGTTTTGTCACTTTCTTACTTTATGTCAAGTGACAAAGACAAAAGTTGTAAATAAGCTATCCGACACTTATCAGAAGGTGGTGAAACAGGCCCTTGAAGTGGTAACACAATGATTAGCCACTATTAACGACGTCAGCATAAACATGAAAACAATGACGTAAATATACAGACGATAAATCCTTTCAAAGAAAGTGCCGACAAAACGTTTTCAGCAAATAAATTTTAGGCACTGAAAATAAACTCGTCCAAAAATCGTAACGATTGCTTTAACACACAAGTCAATACGGAGTTAGAATAAGTGCCTAATATAAATAGGGACAGGGGACATTTGTCCGGCGAAACGCCCGCCTAGGTCAGGTGGCACACGGTAAAAGCGTTGAAAGCATACATAAATTTGAACTAGGCGAAGCCCGTATAGGGCGCAGGTGGCTTGAAGTACAGTAACTAACACAAACTTTATTTATGTCTCGACGTATAAGATTAGTATAAAGATCTTTATGTTCTAAGCTCTTATCTGGAACGTTGCTTTAATAGCGCTACAACAAAACTCATTTTTAGCAAAAATATGAGAAAGATGGATTACAAGTTGGCCGTGATGTCAACAATTAAATAGGTTTGTAAATATGTTAAGTACGTTAATTGATAAATAATCAATTAAAAAAAAAACTGAAGTTTTTGAAAATCAAAAAATTAAATTAAAAATTAACCAAGAATTAATTATTATCGTTTCGAAAAACAATTCCGTCGAGAAAAATGTTTCTCTCAATAATTTACCTAATTTAAGCTTTAGATTAAAGACCCAAAAAGATTAAAGAAAGATAATAGAGAAAATAAAGAAGGCAATATCTTTTCAAGTTTTCAAGTTAGGACTTAACAGAAATCACATAAATTCTTAATATGCCCCCTGTATTTATATACTCACAAATTGAGGGGCCTGCAGTGTTGTTATAGGTGTAACAGGTCCAGAGGTATTAATTGTTTAAGAATTATTTAATTGAATTTAAAAACCAATACCTATCATACGATCGAAATTAGTTGCAAAACGTATAGTAGTGGGAGATCCCGTACCAAAATTTCAGGTTTGTAACTCATTTCGTCTGCGATCTAGAGACCTATGACCGGCGGACAGATGGACAGACAGACGAGTGACATTAATAGGGCTCCGTTTTTACCCTTTTGGTACGGAACCCTAAAAATGAATGAAATCGGACTACGCGATTGTGAATTACAGCTAAGTACACATTTTGACTTTCATCCTCTCTCCCAAGGGAACTGTGCTGAATTTCGGGATAAAAAGTATCCTATATGCTATTACGTAGTATGAACTTAAATCATGCCAAGTTTAATTTCAATCCATTCAGTAGTTTTTGAGTAATACATGCACAAACATACAGACAAACAGACAAAATTTTCAAAAACAGTTTTTTACGTTTTATTTTACGTTTTATTATGGTTTTAATCTATGTATAGACTAAGCACCTGCCGAGTGCACGCCTGCCTCACTGCATCTTTGTCTGTCAAATGGAATTGCGCGCGCAACACTTTTCTGTCACTTTCAACACTCGCACAGAAAATTTTATATCTTAAAATCCAGACAACCATGATTTAGCACCACTTTTGACCAGGCAACCAAATACGGTTCGATTGGGAATAAAATAATCTTTCATTTGACATATAATTCGTTTAAATAACAGATGAGGGAAGCAGATCAAAAAAAATTGATTAAATTTTTTTGTGTTTAACATCATAGGCACCAAATTTAGCCAGACAACCAAAGTGCAATGTATCAATCTATGAATTATCTAGCATATAATCTCTATCAGAATTAAATAACAGATGAGGGTATGAGTTTCTATAACGGGATCCTAGACCATAGGTAGTCGTATGTACGGGTGTATTGTGCAGATAGACTCCGCTAACGAAGTAAACACAATCGGCACAGAGAATTCCATCCGACGAGCTCGAGCGGGCGACTAGCGCCAAGACAAAGCGCTGATGAACCTGATTATTTTGTACCAGAGCTTAAACTAATGACAGTAGGAAACCAATTCGACAATATACAATCTTTCACACGATAAAATACAATACAAAATTGTTAAAAAATCCCCATACAACACTCAAATAGGCACAGGAAAATAATTCATAAAAGTATACTCATATTAAATATGAGAAGTTTGTAGAAGTTGTTAGAACTCGTGACCCCTCGATCCCTCTTTAAATGAAATGTTTAAAACAATCGTCGCATTCAGAGTATAAATTGTATCTGTTACACCTGAGGCATTAATGTTTGGGCATGAATTATTTAGACGCTGTGAGTGTTCTCTCGCCTCTACATTCCGAACGTACGCTAGCGTGGAACGGTTTGCCGCCTGCTAGCCCTCCAACCGACGTCGACACACAATCCTGAGTAGCGCGCTTTCCGAATTCCATTCTCTGAAACAACACCTATTTTGTATAGGTATGCCTTGTTTCCGTTTTCTTATTGCATTGTGCGGTTTGGGAGTGGGTACACGTACAATGTAGTCCAAAGATATTTCCCTTCTAAATAAATGGTAATAGCACGATAGTTTCCCTCTCTCGTTAAATAACAGGGTTACGGAAATTCCTGTTGCAGCCAGTTTTATAAAACGGAACGGCGCGCGTTCACAACAAACAACATAATAATATAAGCACAGAACAATAACCACCGAGACGAACTTTCTCTATATATTATGACAGAACTGAAAACTCTGAAGGTTAGTTCTCCGGAGCAGAAGAAAGGAAGCAGGCGCGCACTGCGCGTTATTTACGACTGGCTTTTCCGGCGCCGTTAAGACTTGAGGAAATCTAGTTTTGTTGCACCCGGTGCCCGCCGACACGTTCAAGTTTAGTATTACATTCGAAGTATTTGTCACAAAGTACAGTAAAGAGTTAAAAATGTATGTATGTGTATAAACCTAAAGTTTTATAAAATTGTAATTTCACATTATGTCGCAAAATAACTGACTCGTGTGAGTGCAAGATACATTTTTATCTAGGGAGCAAACTTGCAAGCGCTTCAGAGACATAAAACCTTACTTAGCGAGCCACAAATCCTTGTAACGTTAAGCCGAGATAAAACAGCTCGCGGCAAGCGAAACGGAGCTCAAATTTTTCACCTGTGGGCCGCCGTCGAGCGGGGAATGTGCCACACGAGTTATTACTTACACAAGAATTATGATGTCCCCTAATGAAACTCTGCCTACCGTTAATCACATATAACCCAAAATGGTGATATGGTTCCTATACCTATCTTGTTCATTTGAGTAGTTTTTTTTCATTTTTAATTATTTTTCCATTCACCGTTTCAATCAGATGTCTGAAAAAAAATCTTTATTCACTTTCCAAAGTACTCAACCTAAAATTTGAAATTCAAAAACCCTATCCGTTAGCAAACGCTAACGTGACCTGGCTACACGAATAAAATCAGAATTGATAAAAATTGAAGGACAGCTTTATCAAAATTACGTACCTAATTCACTCATGGTAATTATTTTAATATAGGTTCGTGAGTTGATATGTACTACTTATGTTGACTACTTTTTGTAAGATGGGTACTTCAAAAGCGTTTTTGTCCAAGCCTTTTGAATTACAAGAAACGAAACGAACGAAGCGAACGTTATTTAACCCGAGCTACTGAATTAATACAACATTTCGGTACAATATACGACATCTACTTGTAGCAAAATGTGACATTAATTCAAGAGCCTCTGATTAAATTGATACTAAGTACCGACTTGTACTCATAAGTTAAGGTTAATACGAGCAAATATTGCTTTGTGGAAATTCATTATAAGTAGGTACAGTTAGCTGTGTGGCGATAATAGAATATATAAAATAAATTAGATATAGCTGAAAGCTAGGTGACCCATAAATCCTCTTCATGTTTTTCTTAAGAGTGGCCCTGAGGGCAGTTACCAGTTCAAACCATGTTAATACGATGTTAAGGCATATTATAAGGACACAGATAACAATAGGTACAAAATTAATGCAAAATTCCTCTGACTAATAGACATAATTAATAGGAACCATCCCAGTGAGCCAAAAAAAAAACATTGTAATTAATTCATCAGTTTGTACGCTACAATGACACATACAGATAGTATGTATTATGTATTATTAATTAAGTAGTAAGTAGTAGTATCTTTGCGTTGCGATAAGAAAAGTCCTACTAAGATGTGAGCAGTTTACTTGACCCCATAAGAAAAAGTTAAAAGATTTCGTTTTTGCGAGAAGATATATTATTTATACAAGATTAATGGTTTGCAACCGAAGACTGAGAAAAATGATACCGAATGTGACCTTATGGTTACTGCCAACATAATAAAAGTAATCACGAACAGCTCTGACATTTAGCTTTGTAATAGAACAAGTCAATATTGAACAAAAGGAAAAAGCTCAAATAGGAGACCTTCTACCTTAACTAAACTTGGTAGCTTATTTTTTTACAGTAAAATGAAAATGACGCAAACATACTCGTCTGATTTCGAACAGATTTTTAACAGACTTATTTTCATACGGAAGATTGATGAGATCGTATTTAATATGAAATTGTATCGGAATATCCTGAATTTATTATCCAATCCAAAAACGATATATGTTTATTTCTACGGTCGTTTCGGATTGCCGTCCCGCGGGACTATGAGAATGAGTATTCCCTCACTATAATCCGAGAGTGGAGAGAGTACACCTGCGTTTGCGTACACACTTGTGCACTGTGATATCTCCAGCGTGTTGGCTTTTCTGCGTTGATATTGGCCACCGTGGCCTAGTTTTAGTGGAACATCACAATAATATTATAAAGGCGAAAGTTTGCGTGTGTGTATGTTTGTTCCTCTTCTCCGCCGCAACTACTGAACCGATTTGGCTGAAATTTTGAATGGAGATAGCTTATGCCCTGACTTAACACGTATGTATAAAGGTTGGAAAAGGGAGCGGGAACGAGAACCGGAAATCCACGATTCCCTCGGGATTTGTTTAAAACCGAAATTCACGCGGGCGAAGCCGCGGACAGATGCTAGTATCATCATATACTTATTATGAATTTGGACGGATATATATTGATATATTAAAGAATGAATGTTAATCAGGAATAGGGGAGATGATTTGGAATAGCTATCAAAGTAAGCTTTGAGGACGTACGACGTAAATCTTGGTCGTTATAAACTTAAAGGATTACCAAGTTCCGTTCAATTTCCAAATTCCAAGCGATGGTGAGTCGTCGCTTAGAACACAAGCCCTAATTCACAGCGCCTCGCTTCGATCTTGCGGTGCGACTTGAGAGCCGCTATAGCCCGATTTATGCTATTTGCGCGTAAACTGGAATTAATGCTACGAGTAGGTACGTAGTACGCTTCTCTGTTTGAGGATATGGATGTTTAGTTTTCAAAGCATGAGTAGATCTGAATTTTAATAAACAGTGTAACATGTTCGATATTTTTAGCCAAGTAATAAATCTCGGTTCATTTTTGTGTCTCGTGTATAATTTACGAAAGCTCATCGTGTTGCATGGTCGTTAGCTAGACGTATCGATATATCACAGATTTAACAGTTGACACAGCCTTAGGATGTATTCACACCTGTATACGAACCGTGCGATCTACTTGCATAATAAGATTACAGTATGGACGTGTTCATGAGAATTTTTGGAGCATTTAGTGTGTGTGTGTATGTGTGAGCAGAGCATATATGAGTACTTGAGTGAGTACAATCAGTTCGCTACAGTTCAACTACATCGTTCAGATACGACAGCATCACGTGAAAGTCTTGCGAATTGTTCGCATCTTCCGTGTCCGCTAATGGAAAATGTTGCATCAATAGGGCTCACTGCGCTACATGTCAGTATGGATCCACCCTTAGAATGCCAGTGGCAGCAGATTTGTGAGGTAGATTCGTGTGAGCTAAGAAATCCAACAAATAATATCAAGCTTTCCTTTTCTAGTAAAGGTATAGTATAATTAACCGATCTCTGGTGACTCCCCACTCTTAGTAACAGTCGAAAAGTATGTGTAGGAATTGCTTCTCCTTCTAAAATAAAACAATTAAGAGTCTACAGTATGCCGCTACGATATGGATTTCGCGTCCCACTTCCCTTCACCCTTCTGCAATAATACGCAACATCGCTCATGCGATAAAACCACACTTATTATTGTTATTATTTACATGGCACTTATACCTACTTACTAAAACTAATCTACTTAGGTAGGTACCTAATACTATATGAAAATCTAAATCTAATATTAAATGTTTACTAATAAAAAAAGGAAAGTAAAAAGTATAGGTAAACGTGACGCAGTCGCCAGCCAAGCACAGGTCCGTCCCGCACACAATACCGTAGCCGACTGAAATAGGAGCGTAAGTCAGCGTCGAGCGGGATGGCGAGTTATTGTTTTCTCGTGAGTGAGAAATACAGAGCGATATACGCGCAAGTTATTTTCAACGACGTAAGCGCCAAAACTGTTTCTATCTAATTACAAGTTAATTAAAGAACCAATCGAAAAATTAAAACACGTAATTGAAGAATACGTCTAGGTGTCTTGACAAAACAAAAACCCTACAAAAATAGTTAGCACCTTCTGAGATAAATAGCAAAATGTGCGTAAAACATGTATTTTTCGAAAAAATATTCTATCGAGAAAATTTTCACCAATCGTGTTTTTAAAACACATAATTCAAGATAAAAGTTCGAAGTATCATTTCCCCAAATATCAAGGTTGTAACTTTAACAAATTCTCAGATAAATAACGATTATAAAGTACAAAATTGCATAATGCAGACTCTCAAATAAAACATTTTATAAAACAAAATTATTTGAAGTAAGTACTTTAGTTTAAGCAAATTTCGTCCCAAACTCCACTAGGACTCACTTGAAACGGTATTAACAAAATTAGATTTCAATAAGACACTTGAGTTGAGCGAGGGACAAATCTAAAACAGGCTGAGTAATGCGAATTGCGGACGGCCACGCTTCTCCTTATCCTGTGCGAAGTCAGCAGCTGCAGTCGCAGGTTTTAGCGACGGCAAAAATTTAGTTGGATAGATTTAAGAGTTTATGAAATTTAGTTAGTCTTAAGAGAAATCACTCTCGAGCATCCCGAGCGCGCCCCATACAAAACGAAGTTTAATTCTTATTTTAATATTATCAAAGTCAATGAAATTCATTAGATACGCTATAGCCAACTTATTATTTTCAAAAATCAGCGACACACCTACTCCTAACATGCATGCCACCTTGTCTACACTGTTCACAAGCTTCAAAACTCAATGAGCTATCAATCTCATAAACGAACTAAACTGGCGAAATTGTCACCAACTCCTCGTAGCGTATCGTAGGCCGTAGCCACATACTACGCGATGTCGTAGAGGGCGTAGAGAGAGAGCGGGCACTGCTCGACCAAGCGCTTTTTTAGGGTTCCGTAGCCAAATGGCAAAAAACGGAACCCTTATGGATTCGTCAGTCTGTCTGTCAGTCTGTCTGTCTGTCCGTCCGTATGTCACGGCCACTTTATCCGAAACTATAAGAACTATACTGTTGAAACTTGGTAAGTAGATAGATGTATTCTGCGAACCGCATTAAGATTTTCACACGAAAATAGAAAAAAAGCAATAAATTTTGGGGGTTCCCCATACTTGGAACTGAAACTCAAAATTTTTTTCATGAAACCCATACGTGTGGGGTATCTATGGATAGGTCTTCACAAATGATATTTCTATTATAATTTTTTTCTAAACTGATTAGTTTGCGCGAGAGATACTTCCAAAGTGGTAAAATGTGTCCCCCCCCTGTAACTTCTAAAATAAGAGAATGATAAAATTAAAAAAAATAGATGAAGTACATTACCATGCAAACTTCCACCGAAAATCGGTCTAGATCTAGTAAGTAGTTTTTTTTAATACGTCATAAATCGTAAACCGCAATTTACCTTTCATTGTTACAACGAACTACAAGAACTTTTATATTTTTTATTTTATTTTACAAGGAAAACTTACAGCTAATTGTAAAAAAAGTACATAGATAAAAACAGTAGAAAAATTATAGCTAGTAACAAGTTTTCACAAATAGAATTTAATTTACTTAGTTTAAGTTTAAGTTACATAGAATTTAAGTAAAAATATTATGTTACTTGCTGCTACGGAACCCTTCATGGGCGAGTCCAACTCACACATGGCCGTTTTTTTAAATAACTGTATTTAAAATCTTATGCCCATTTTTTAACCCCCGACGCAAAAACGACGGGGTGTTATAAGTTTGACGTGTCTGTGTGTGTGTGTGTGTGTGTGTGTGTGTGTGTGTGTGTGTGTGTGTGTGTGTGTGTGTGTGTGTGTGTGTGTGTGTGTCTGTCTGTTCCCCTGTGGCGCTCAAACGGGTGAACCGATTTGAATGCGGTTTTTTTTGTTCGAAAGGTGATTTAGTCGAGAGTGTTCTTAGCTATGTTTGATGAAAATTGGTCCAAGATGGCCGCCGCTACAAAATGGCGGATTACATATTTTTTCACAAATCCCTTAATATGGGTATCAAATGAAAGGGCTTGACTAGTAGAATAGCACTATTGCAAATCCAAGATGGTTGCCGCCACAAAATGGCGAATGTCGGGGGTTTTTTAAATTTTCAATTTACACTTGTCTACATTTTCCATATGTGGTAGAGCTAAAAAGTAACCTATATAATTATACATGAATTGCGGGCAAACGAGCAAGCGGGTCACCTGATATTAAGTGATTACCGCCGCCCATGAACATTTACAGCACCAGAGGAACCACTAATGCGTTACCGGCCATTTACTTCTAATTTAATTATTACTAGATGATGCCCACGGCTTCGCCCGTGTGTATTTAGGTTTGTAAAAATCTCGTGGGAACTTTTATTTTCCAGAACAAAAAGTAGCCTATCTGTAGTAAGTAGTAACCTGTCCTCAAAACGGAAAAATTCCGTGGGATCCTTACGATTTCAGAATGCAATTCCTTACAGCATCAGGGTTGAGGAGTTGGACATGTACCTACTCGAGGTCATTCAACAATAAAGTCTTTAATTGGTATCCCCAATATCAATTTAAATAACCGACAGTGCCTAAATCCCATTCGTTTTGGGGATCAGATCCCCTACAGCATCAGGATTGAGGAGTTGGAATCCAAATTTTTTGTAGGACAGTGTCGCAATGTTGCTCTATCGATTAAAAAAAAATTACGCAAATCGGTTTAGAAATCTCGGAGATATCGGTGTACATAGGTAGAAAAACACAACTCCTCCTTTTTTGAAAGTCGGTTAAAAAAGTAGCCTATGTCACTCCCTGGTTAATTCTCTACTTGTATGTGAAAGTCCCGTCAAAATCGGTTCAGCCGTTCCAAAGATTAGCCCGTTCAAACAGACAGACAGACAGACAGACAGACAAAAATTTTAAAAACGTGTGATTCGGTTATCGTATCGTTCAAATAACCATATGAGCTTAATATGAGGTAGTTATTTCGATATTACAGACGACACTTCAATTTTATTTATTAGTATAGATGAATTAATAACAATAGGTACCCCGTACCAGCGGAATTAAGAATTCAATCGAAAAAGGCAAAAGTGTTTCTAACTAATAAATTTGAATAATGTTGTGTGTTTAGTAAAATACTAGCTATCCCGACAAGCAGCTGTAGGTACTCATGTGTACCAGCGAGTACGTTTATTGTACCAACTAAATTAGAGCAAAAATGAAAAAGGCAAAAAAAGCCCTACCGATCTCCGATCGCCATATCGGGGGTACGCATAAAAAATGTTCATAAAACTGTTACATTTTTAAATTCGAAAACATTTCAATTGATTCCTCCGTAATAGTACATTGTGATACAAGGGTGGAATGTTGGTTATTGCAAACGAGCTGTCATTAACAAGCCCGAACCGAAGGTGAGGGTTTTTAATGTCACGAGTTTGCAATAACCGATACACCCGTGTATCACACGACGTTTTTCAATACAGTTGTGGGAAATAGTAAAAAAACAAATCGAAGAATCAAATGTTTATTTCAACATACATACCTACGTACGTACCTATCTTTGTCGGAATCTTGGGGGCAAAATTCCATCTTGCGTAATTTTTGCCCCAGATAAAATATCAGGTGGAGTTAATTCCATAATATCACTTGTACTGGAACTCATATTTACAAAAAATAATCAATTTATCACACAAAAAATGAAAACTTTCAGAAAATGGCGCGTTTTAGCAACTGGACATTTTAAAACGAAACTAGGCAACGGTCTACGCGTATACAGCCTATTAGATTTTTGAGATATGTTAATGTGAAAATAATTAAATTAAAAATGGTAATTAAATATATAATTAATTATAATAAACAAACATTTAAAAGAATTTTGAGAATTCAATGCTAAGACGTACGCATTTATTAATTTTTTCTCGTATAAAATCTATCCGATTTTATTCTATGTATGAAAACTCCTTGCTACTAAACTTTTTAAATTGACTTATAAATTTAAAAATAAACTGCAAAACAAAATGATCGAGCTCGTAAAACAAAAGTCACGACCGCGTAAAACAAAACATGCCTGTGCAAAAGATTTAATTTTCGAATCATAACTATAGCCTCTGAAAGTACGCAATGTTAAACAACTGTATTGAAAAAATATATGCACCCAGCAAAGCAGAAACAACAACAAAACACTAATGGACAAACTGCGGTTTTCCAGTTGGACTCGGTCGAGACGCGGGATTAACGAAAATTAGATTTCAATAAGACGCTTGTGTTGTAGCAAGGAACAAATCTAAAGCGGGTCGAGTAATGCGGAGACGGTCACGTCCTGTAATGCGACGTCAGCGCACCGCAGCCATAACGCTTTTGCGACGACGACGGACCGCTATATGTACGATTGAATGTCTCTAAACCGTGTTTATACGAAGATTACTATACCAAGGGTCTGTTTCACCACCTTCTGATAAGTATCGGATAGTTATTGTCTTTGTCACTTGACATAAAGTAAGAAAGTGAAAAAAGTTACGTTTATTCTATCCGACAGTTATCAGAAGGTGATAAAACACGCCCTAAGTATAAACATTTAAGGGCCAGTTGTGCATCAGGTGGTTGATTTAAGGTTATGGTTGAAATTAAATTAAAGTTCGGCCGTTCAGAGAATGCGTTCCTGACACCTATCAGTTAGTCACGACTAGTGATGGGCAGAACATAACACTGAGTTCGTTACCGTTCCTCCAAAATGAACCGGCGCATTATTTTAAGATTATTTTCGTTTTAAATTGGCGGAATCATTTAAAATTTATATTTTAGTTATTTAAGTAGAAACCAAAAAAGGTAATATTCATATAATAAAATTGTTTTATTTATTCTTTGTTACTAATCAAATAAAAACAGATCGAAAACACTTGAAGAACGTGGTCTATGCGCACGAAACGACAACAGACGACTGTTTTAGCGTCACAAAATGGCGGCCCAACGCCATTTGGGGTTACCATTTTCAACCTAAATATAAAAATGCTACTTTCTTTCGCGCGTTCGGTTTGGTCATAGTTTTATTTTTATATTTCATAAAAGTTATCTTATAGTCCATTATTTTCAAATTCTTAAAAAGAAAAACAAAGCGTATTATTTTATATTATAAGTATAACTGTATAAGAACAGATTACGAATACGATACTTGCCTGTTATTTTTAGCACAGCACTATTATACAAATATAAAGCGCTGACATAACCTTGTAATAGCGCAGTATAGATTTAGAAAAATATTGTTTACCAAGTTATTTGACACTCAGTTTGGCACAAAATTATAACATTCATTGATTATTGATATAATAATGTTGTTTTAATGCTCATCAATTGTTAAAACGGTAAACAACCAGCAAAAATATTTTTATCGTAACTGCAACGCCATTACAAAGCTACGTCGTCAGTTCAATCGCGACGTGTCAGGAACGCATTCTCTGAACGGCCGAACTATAGATCACCAAAAAAGCCACTTTGATTTGCACATGTCAGAGTTCGTTTAGCCAAATGACCTTTTAACCTTGACCATAAAGATACAAATACTGACTTTGCTTTTTATTTGGTGTTTACAAAAATTGAACCGCTTGATATACAAGTATGAATTACATTAATTATTATCAAACATAATTTAATCATCAATTCCCAGGTCTTCTTAATGTAGAGGTAGCAAGGTCAGAGATGTGGCTCGGACGTGTCTCTGACGTAGCGCGGGCACATAGCTCTTCCAGAGACCTAGTATGACGTTAGTTAAACACTATGGAGTCTGGTGATTGCGTCGTCGTGCTCGCACCGAAACCTCTGCAAAAGACACGCGTCCGCGCCACGTCTATTCAAACCTTCAGCTTCTTATTTTTGCGACGCTCTTTATGCATTCACACATTACAATACTATGGTTATTTACAAAATGTAAATAGCAAAGTATTTAACACCACCATATAACAATCCGGTACGAATGCCTATGTATTAACGCAGCCATACACATTACCATAAGTAATGTGATAAGCCATAATCACACCATGCAATCTAAACATCTGTTTAGAGACGTGATACAATTATAAAGAACTCCATCGGAATAATAAACACAGTAAAGGACATTGGAAACAAAAACATATCTTTATCGTGTATGTACATATAACTGTGAATTGTATCTTCCATCTATCATTTCCAACCTGTATTATATATACAATTTGGAAACGATCAGAGATATCCAAAAAGAGATAAATTAGTTCATAAACTAAAATCCGACAACTAATTTAGTATGCAGAAAAAAATCAACTGCGTACTAATAAGAATTCGAACGGAAGAAAGCGCGGTGCAAGCAGCTAGTGGCGCGATCTGTTATGTCTATCCGAAACTAATTTAATATTCTAGTTTATACCGCGAAGGTCACTTCTCGATTTTTTTCGTATATATAAAATGTAGGCTATAACAACGAATCAATTGACGCCTCATTCATGAAAATCGGCCCAGTAGCTCAGGCGCTACGGTGGAACACACAGAATCTGATACAAAAATCGGATACAAACATACATACAACTGCTGAAATCATAACCCTTCCTTTTGATTTTGCCGTAGTCTGATAAAACTTAACAGTAATAATTGCTAAAACTACATGGCCGGATGAACAAAATGACATAAATAAATAATGTCATTTTTTTTGGTGCCTGAGCAAACATAATGTTTTCATCCTATATACCTACACAATTGGAGGTTGTGTATAGTTTAATAACTAAAGAAAATAAACTAAATCCGTCAAAATAAAATAAACATAAAGTGCCGGACCAAGGGAAAGGGTCGCATCTTCTAAAAATAAACTATTCCCCAATTCGGCAGTTTCAATTCAAATCGAAAGAGCATCTCAGATTCAGAGATTTTGCTAGGGACGAACGCAAAAGAATACAAATAGGCGCATAAACGGAAATAAAACGGTTTCATGACTCGTAAAACGTATTATAATCCATTTATCAATATACAAATAACAAAACTATCAAATCCTATTAACAAAGCTTTGATGGTTTGCTTTCCCAACGCCTACAGTTCATATTTAATTTCAGAGTATTCCTTTAGTCATTTTAAAATTGGTAACAAATACTAGTAAGGAACTAAGCGGTTTTATTTTAATCCTATTCCTAAACTCTTAATTCTAGCGATTTGTTCGAGACGTATCGCCAAGTCGCTTCTTCTGAAAATAACGAGTCTTTTCCGTTACTCGAAGAAATTGACGCTCAAAATTACCACTGGCAACTCCATAACCTTTCAGATACAGGCTTCAAATAACAGAATAAGATATACGAGGTTGATACATATTTCTGAACATGAAATGCAAAATAAGAGGGTACTCGTAGCTGAAGTAGAATCGAAATAGTTACGATTTGTATTCATACATTTTGTCGATAAGAAATCTATCATTATTCCGTGTAACATGTTTGATTATTTATTCATTACATACCCGTACGCCGTGCACGTTCCCAATAGATATAACTCGCATAATTCGCACAGGGATGCTTCGCAGCCGAACGATACAATGGCAGATTATCAAACGAAATGACGTAAACAGTCCTACAATACGTGAAACTAGACGCGGGTTAAGGGCCCGCAGGACGCCCGCCCCGCGACCCGAATACCAGATGAGACATTCGAACCGGCCGCGGCCGTGGACCGTCATACCCCGTGGTTAACCAAACATCTCACGGGTTTCGTAAATAAGCTATGGCCGAAACCAATTTTGTAACAAATTGTAACCATATGTATCAGCTTACAATATTACACAGGTCATTTCTGCTTCAAATTTTATGGAACCAGCTTTCACAAGCTGTGTTTCCTCAAAACTACAATACGGGGTTATTCAAGGGGCGGATAAACAAATTCTTCAAGAGCCGACAAAGCATTGCCAGATGCTCTGGTGCTGCAAATGTTCAAGGTAGTTACCCACACATCAGGTGACTCGCCAGTACGTTTGTTTGCTATTAATATAAAAAAAGTATTCGTATCCTTTATATAATTACATAACATCCCAGTATACATGTTTTTATCTTCAACGATTTCACCACATCTTAAATCTAAGGTATCAGGTTCAGTAAGATCGATAAGTCGACAGTATTCGTTAGCGCAGACAGGAGTAATGTCGCCGCCTGAAAACGATTGTAAGCACAAATGCAAATGGAATACGTAAAGATCTTGTTGGTTTAGAATTTAGATTAAGATTAAAAATTCAAGAGATTCATGCTATTTCACCATAAAAAGCGGATGCCTCAATGCCGCATACGGAACAACCAATAGTATAAATATATTTTTGCGTTAGTATACGTGAAAAAAATTACATCTTCGGACGACAACGACGGTGTAACTTACTAAAGTGGGCGACCTGTGCCTATCTATTTACACGTGTGTTACGACTGTTGTTAGATAGTTAATATTTTGTAGCATAGCTACTAGAAAATTCAAAGCAATTTTAAATTGTCCGAGGAAAGTGGCTATCGAGGAAATGTACTTTTTGTTGCTTTCAAAGGATCGCTTAGAGAAACTTAGACTACGTACAGTCTGGTGGAGGCGGAGTTTCTTAGACACGTTTCACTTAAATACCTAGAGGTATCTTGTGTGCGGATCATTTGCGGTAGAGTTGCTCCGCCTAGGTTAGGCGGACAAGATTTATATTTCTTTTCTCGGGTTTAAGTGCTATAAGTTTTTATCTTTTAAATTGCACTTGTTTACGTATCTTATTTAGTAGTTTCAGTTGCAGGATTTTACACTTTTACACTGCAAAGGTATTTCTTCAAATTAGTGTTTACGATTCGAACGATTAAAATTACTGTTGTAATTGTATTTTATACTACGCATAATTAGTAGTCGCAGTATAGTTCGTTCGGTAACTTAGTGTCGGTACAGGCGCAGGTGCTCTTAGTATTCTGCTTTTATTTTTATTAATTTTTTTCTGTTTGTAATTTTTTTTCTATTCTAACAGAATCTCCGAATAGTCTGCCAATCCGCAATTGGCCAGCGTGGTAGACTATGGTTAAAATCCTTCTCATTTTGAGAGAAGACCCGTGTTCATGAGAATATTATATTTTATGTTTATGGTTATATTGTAATAAAATACGAATATAAAAAAATATAAAAAGGAAAGAGAATTTTAATGAAAAAATATGAGTAGGTATAAAACGCCAAAACCCCTTGTGCCTGTACACCCCTCGCGGCATGCTTTGAAGTCACGGCGGTGTCTTTGGCAAAACACCGCGCGGCGGAGGCGGCTAGACACAAAAGGCGACCGTAAGAAAACGAACAGACTATACTTTATCTAATTATTAAATGTGAAGAAGTCTAAATTCATAATATTACTGTGCAATAAATGGTAATTATTAGCAAAAACCTACAGTCGTATGCAATGAACATGTTTAAAATCATTTACACAAAAAAAAACTATTATTAATGTGCGTCCAAACTTGAACATTTCACCGAACCGAACTTTGTAACATTACCGCGAACTTCTTACGCTCAATGTGGACGGCGCGGCGCGGCGCTGGTAACTGTTACGCGGTGTTGACACGGTTACGCAGTTCGGTTCGGTGAAATGTTACAAGTTTGGACGCACCTTAAAGTACTATGAGGGAAAAAAACGACTAGGTACTATTCTATTCGAAACCGAAATTATTCGAAACCGAAAACAAGAACAACGGTATTAAGAGCACGAGGGCCAAGCGTGCAGTATAGAATAGAATAGAAAAGTTTTTTAGTGTGTCTATGTGACAATTCAATAATCCACGAGCGACGCAATCAGATTGTGTCTCAAAACAAAGGCCCTGTTAATAGTACCGCGCGCGGATAAACAGCGTTACACGGGGTTTGTGTTGAAAAAATAAAGGCGCGACGACGCCCGAATAAATGAGAGCGGCGATAAACAGGAGGATTCGTTTCGAGCGGAGGGTCGATATCGAAATACATTATTCCCCGATCCGAGTGTTCCGATTCAAATTGAAAGAGCACCTCCAACATGAGATTTCTCAGGCGGCAGTGGGCGCAGAATATAAATCGGCACATAACCAGAAACGGTGAGCCTGTGAATTTACGCTCGCGGTAAGACATCTTTCAGTTTCGTAATAGCAGTGTCGGACGATCCTATCCTAACGGCGGACTATATCTAAACTACATATGTGTGTACATTTTCTTAGACAAGAAGTCCCACTTGTGAAGCCACAGTGCTCACCACGGCGCCAGGGAGGGCATCAAAAGTTTATTGCTTTTTCACCTCACTAGCTCAAAAAGGGCGCCTTTGCTGGCCAAAACTAGTGAGCGAAAGTCGTTTTTGCTCACTCAGTGAGAAAAAGTGTTTTGAATTTAGAACGCTTTGAATTGTAATTTCTTCAATTTACTGTCTCAAGAAAAGTTCGGAAATTTTGTATCAAATAGTGTATTAGCCCCAACATTTTATTTCATCAAATTTTTCTATTATATTATTAAAAACTATTGAGTTTTTTTTAAATGTGTTTTAGAATTTATAATTCTGTAAAACAACATGAAACGTAAACGATTTAGGGAGAATTAAAATATTTTTTTCTTGAATTACGCAATTCCGTACGCAGACAAAAGAGTAATAAAAAAAATGGCGAGGAAAAAGTTATTTGATAAAAAATTTGAGTCCCGACTGGCACTTCGCTGATTTTTAAGTTAAGCATATTAATAAGTAAGTAGGTACGAAAACTGAATGTAAAAAATCCTTTATGTTTTCGCTATTAAGATGAAAGTTGTATGTATCACACGATAGCAAACTTTTTGTTTCTTGTGCCTTTGAATCCCTCTCTACACTCAGGATTATAAATAAGAATCCTTCGCTCGCTCGGGATTCAAAGTAGGCTAAAACTAATCAGTTATGTTGACGATATCTATATAATATTCTATATACATATAATAAAATCGTAGACTTGCCGTATCTGTACATTAAAGATTTTTGCAAAATAATAACTGGGGGATGTTAGGGATGAGTAATAGAAAGTAAAAAAGCTATTTTTGAAATTTTTGTCTGTTTATCTGTTTGTCTGTATGTTTATACGCGCATCACGCAAAAACTACTGAATGGATTGAAATGAAACTTGGCATGATTTAAGTTCATACTACGGAGTAACATATAGGATACATTTTATCCTGAAATTCAGCACGGTTCCCTTAGGAGAGGGGATGAAAGTCAAAATGTGTACTTAGCTGTAATTCATTATCGCGTGGTCCGATTTCATTCATTCTTTTTTGTTAGAAAGGAAATACTTTAAATATTACTGGCTAATCTCTCAAAAGGTTGGATCGATTTTGATGGGACTTTCACTGGCGGATGTTTACATTTTGATCTACCTAAACATCCGCCAGTGAACTTTTAACAGTTTATGAGCTCAAAGGAGCTTAGGAAAGACAAAATGATTCCCACGGGATGTTTAAAATCAATATCCACGCGAACGAAGTCGCGGGTATCCGCTTGTACACAATAATATCGGAAAATCTAATGAATATCATTCGAGAAGAGAAGCTGTAGACATTAGCTTTAAGATTTCAAAATCGTTATTTAATCGTACGTTAAATATTTAACGAAGACAATTATTATAGGTGTGTAATGAAAGCAGCTTGCAGCTTTAAGAACAAAACTGTATAAAATACCGTACCAAACCCAATTAAACCGTAACCCATTGAATCCAACTCGTGTATTTCTAACTTCCTCCGAAGAAACCGAAAGAACCGAAAAAAATTAAGCCTGAAGAAAACTTCCCTCCTAATGTCGTAAGACGTTAAAATTTATAACCTGTACGCACAAAACATTCAACTAGCTTCAATAAATATCTCCCGCGTACTTGTCACACAGCTACTGAACATAAAGTGAATACTTCTACTTATGCAGCAGAAATGGGACACACGCCTCCCCTCATCGTGTATTCTGCCCAATTCGCAACACGCCCAGCCGATATTTACGTAACAATCGTCTTTGCTGACTCCTGACACACTCTGTCGCTCCCCAGCGCGACAACAATGATAAACTATCTCCGCACTCCGGTATTTACTTTTACTCATATTTGTAAGCCTTTCGCTATCCTAAAAAAGAAACTGCGATAATTTCCCCTTTCGCAAAATTTATTTTAAAAGTTTTCAAGTAATTTAATGCCACGCTGGAGAGCAGAACTCCTTTCTTAGCATTATTTTTTACGACTACTTAGATAATGTTCTTGGTATTATAACAATTTTGTGTGATGCTTGTGAATGATTTGCTTGGTGTAGGTATTACCTGACAGTTTTGAAACTATGTATCAGTAATCATTAAGTAAGTGCCTAATTATAATTTGAGTTTCGGGTAAAAAGATTAGCGATTCGTAACGATTATTAGGCTATTGTCTCAGAAGCTTTTTAAATATTAACACTGAAGACGCTTTGTTTAGTAGGAATGATGGCGAGCGAGGCTGGAGGTAGCGGTGGGCCGTGGGCGGCCGAGCGGGCGTCCGCGGGCGACGTCGCCCTAACTTTATTAAGCGCGAGACGCCAGCGTCACTGAACAAGGTGACGCGCCTTCACAATGCCCCATTCAGATTTAAATAGCTTTACGCCCAATTGCACTTGAATATGGCACAAGCGCTCTGATAGTTATTTCATTAAACAAAGATTTCGGAGATAAGTTCGCTGCACAGAAGGAAGCGCCTCGAGCGTTTAATTTCGTCAGAATGCGAGAACGAGCCCGTGGATAAGCCAAAATTAAGTTTACCGAAACTCAATTAAAACATCAAACAGGAACAACAGCGGCATGGGTAAATAAAGTTTGTGTCATTTATTTATAAGGATTAAATATCATACCTACCTACTACGTTTTATTAAAGTTAAGCATAAAACGAGGGAGACACATATGCGTTGCTATGAAAACAATGGTAAGCGACATGTCGGTTGGCACTCGGGAGGGGCCTGGGTCGGCGTAAAGTTTGGCAATTATGGCGACCGCATGTCTGAGAGCGTCGTCTACACTCATTACAGCCCGAAACTCTACTTGTCTGTATTAAAAGTAACGCTGACATTAAATCCTGAAAACATTGCGTGAAGTACAGTATGCAGAAAATTCTCAACTAAATCCACAAAAGTTTATCTCTTTTTTCTAAAACTCTTTTAAACAGCGACTCTGATAAAGTGTAAAAAATTCTTTACTTCGACATCGTTTTCGACATTAGTTAATTCCCGGGGTTAGGTAATGTCGATTAAAAAACATAAGAATATGAAGAAACCCGGTCTTTGTTTCGCTTTCGCCTTTTCGCGTTAGCGTAATGGTGTTTATCTAATAGATTTGTACAGATCCGTGCATCCTTTTCCTCTGCACGCCTATGGTTTAACACCTATTTCAAAAACTTATGACTGTTTACTGTTTGTTTAGGATTGAAACCCTTTAAGTTTTATACTGATTGCACTATCCTACAAAGGCAGTAAGGTGTTCAAATCTTAACATTTAAAGTGAATAAGGAAATAAGGATTTCCACGACCGTTGAACGGTGATAGGAAATTAATTATTAATATTAATATTTCTTCCCGACTGAATTTCTGCTACGGCGGTCAATCTTAACAGAGACAAATGCAGGAGATATTATAGCGTATAAATGTATACGCAAACCCAGGTGCACTCTCTATTTCCATCTCCACCTCGGACATGGCTCTTAATGGTAGGGGAGCCGAGGACGCTAAATGTGGATTTACTCGAGCGTCGTCAGGACCTATTACATTTTGTAGATTGGTTGATAGGAAGAATAAAAGGTTATATAAGGTTTCCCATTTCAGTGGTGGGGAAAGCTTTTTATAACTTCGGCTTGTGGAAATCGGGTGACTATATTTTTTTGTTATTTTTGCATCATTTCCTTCAAAATAGAAAAAAAAAATTCAACCGCTCTTGAGATTCGACAATGTCAATATAACGTTTTTTTTGTTTGCAGCTTTGTAACGCTCCCACTCTCGTACGTTATACTACGGGAGGTCGATGACCAATTGAAAAAGTCATTTCATACCGACTGGAAATTTTAACAACAATAGTTTAGACCGAACCCATCACAGCTCCGAACGTCAGCTGCCGCACCAGTGGTGGAGTTAAGAGTGAGAGCATGTGAAAGTGCTTGAAAATCAAAGCGCTCCGAGTGATTTTATCCCGGACAAAAATGGTCTTAAATCATTGTTCCGATCATTTTTGATACAGAAACAATCGTCAGCTGCGGCGCCGAGGGTGGGTTATACGTCCGCTACGCGCATGAAGTGCATTAAAATTTTGGCAAAAAAAGTTATTTTATACCTTATGAAATTTATGCAGCAGAATTTTCACACTTTTAAACTAATAAAGAAAATCGTCAGCTGCACTTCTGGTGGGGGAAAGACCGTCAGTCAGCGTGATAAACATTTTGCGCGCTCAGTACATTTAGCCTGTAAATCTAGGAAGAATATCCTATAGTTTTAAAAAGTAGCCAAATGTATTTTTTGGGCCTTCCTCTAGAATATATCCAAAAACCACATATGGGGGGTGCATAACCAGCCGCCATTTTTAATTTTGTCCTTTTTTTCGGTTTTTTTCTCATATCACGATAATCTCTACGAATAGCATTATAATTACTTCTGACAAAAGTTTTATTATACAATTTTCCACAAATGTAGTCTCTTGCAGTTTTACTCTAAGTTTATTACTTTAGGAGCTTTAGGGTATTTTAGGTCCCTTTTTCGTTTTTTTGCTCATATCTCGAAAGTCTCTACGAAAAGCATTATAATTACTTCTGATAAAAGTTTTCGCATAAAATTTTCTACAAATTTGGTTCCATGCATTTTTACTCTAAGTTTATTATTTTAAGAGCTATAGGATGTTTAAGTTAATATTTGAGGTCCTTTTTTTAGTTTTTTGCGCATATCTCGAAAATCTCTACGAATAGCACTATAATTACTCCTGTAAAAGTTTTTACATAAAATTTTGTACAAATTTGGTCATGGTAATTTTTACGCTAAGCTTACTACTTTAGGAGTTATAGGTTGTTTAAGTTAATATTTGAGGTCCCTTTTTCAGTTTTTTGCTCATATCTCGAAAATCTCTACGAATAGCATTTTAATTACTTCTGGCAAAAGTTTTTACATAAAATTTTCTACAAATTTGGTCCTATTTAATTTACGCTGAGCTTATTACTTTAGGAGCTAGAGTGTTAAATTTAACAGAGAGATAAACTAGTATAGATTAATCCCCTGACATTCGTTATTTTGTGGCGGCGGCTATCTTGGACCAATTTTCATCAAACATAGCTAAGAACACTTCCGACTAATTCACCTTTCATACAAAAAAAACCGCAATGCGGTTTTTTTGTTTGAAATGCGTAAAAATGAACAGGACAAAATTTGTAGAAAATTTTATATTAAAACTTTTGTCAGAAGTAATTTTATTGGTATTCGTAGAGATTTTCGAGATATGAGCAAAAAACTGAAAAAGGGACCTCAAATATAAACTTAAACACCCTATAACTCCTAAAGTAGTAAGCTTAGCGTAAAAATTACCATGACCAAATTTGTACAAAATTTTATGTAAAAACTTTTTACAGAAGTAATTATAATGCTATTCGTAGAGGTTTTCGAGATATGAGCAAAAAATTAAAAAAAGGACCTCAAATATTAACTTAAACATCCTATAGCTCTTAAAATAATAAACTTAGAGTAAAAATGCATGGAACCAAATTTGTAGAAAATTTTATACGAAAACTTTTATCAGAAGTAATTATAATGCTATTCGTAGAGACTTTCGAGATATGAGCAAAAAAAACGAAAAAGGGACCTAAAATACCCTATAGCTCCTAAAGTAATAAACTTAGAGTAAAACTGCAAGAGACTACATTTGTAGCAAATTGTATGTTAAAACTTTTGTCAGAAGTAATTATGATGCTATTCATAGAGATATGAGAAAAAAACCGAAAAAAAGGACAAAATTAAAAATGGCGGCTGGTTATGCATCCCCCATATGGGGTTTTTTGATATATTCAAGAAGAAAGCCCAAAGAATACATTTGGCTAATTTTTGAAACTATAGGATATTTTTCCTAGATTTACTAGGCTAAATGTACTGTGCGCGCAAAATGTTTATCACGCTGACTGACGGTCTTTCCCCCACCAGAAGTGCAGCTGACGATTTTCTTTATTATTTTAAAAGTGTGAAAATTCTGCTGCATAAATTTCATAAGGTATAAAATAACTTTTTTTGCCAAAATTTTAATGCACTTCATGCGCGTAGCGGACGTATAACCCACCCTCGGCGCCGCAGCTGACGATTGTTTCTGTATCAAAAATGATCGGAACAATGATTTAAGACCATTTTTGTCCGGGATAAAATCACTCGGAGCGCTTTGATTTTCAAGCACTTTCACATGCTCTCACTCTTAACTCCACCACTGGTGCGGCAGCTGACGTTCGGAGCTGTGATGGGTTCGGTCTAAACTATTGTTGTTCAAATTTCCAGTCGGTATAAAATGATTTTTTCAATTGGTCATCGAGCTCCCGTAGTATTACGTTCAAATAGTCTGATTTTCTAAATATACTTTTTTTAGCTCGTAATTAACCCATTATACCTTAATCTGATGTTTCTGAGTATTCCTGACCATCGTTTTTTTTTCACGCGGCTATTATATAAATGAAGGGCTTATATATGATAGAGGGTACTCAGCAGGATACAAGATGCCTTTCTCTTAATCTGACGCGCTCGAGTAAATCCAAAAATCCCCTCTTGGGCTCCCCTACTATAAGACGATACAGTTTCCGACAGAACGCTCAAGCCTGGGAAGCCATAACATGGTCCATATCCTTAATTGGGTTATGCACATAACAAGACAATTAATCCCTTGATCTTACTTGGCTCTAATATGTTTCGATATTAGACAATGTAAATTAGTTTGCTTTACATTCGCACTAACGGAAAATAAGCCAATTTAATTTAGATTCGTGTAGAAACAGCCTTAACTTACCTTATCTGCTAAGCTAAGCCTTTAGCCTACGCTAGCCTACTTTAGCCTGTCAAATTGATTTAGAATAAGAAAACTCTTCGCAGCTGAATTGTGAAACTCCTCGTGTTTGGAACTCAGTTCAAAGTGGCTCTCTATCGGCTGAATAATAAAACCTGTCTGGTAATTAAGAGTTTAAAAAAAATATTAAATAACTGTTTTAAAACTGGTCTTATAGACAAATTCCTACAAATCCTACTAATATTATAAATGTGAAAGTGTGGATGTTTGGATGTTTGGATGTTTAGATGTTTGTATGTTTGGATGTTTGTTACTCAATCACGCCGCAACTACTGAACCGATTTGGCTGAAATTTTGAATGGAGATAGCTTATGCCCTGACTTAAAACATAGGCTACTTTTTATCCCGGAAAAGTATTCCTGTGGGACTAAAATAGATATAATCTTCCAAAAACGCCATAGAGGGCGCTGACTGTTCTTAGGTAAATCACGTTCACATAACACATTATTGCAATAGTTTGCTGTGTTGCATGCATTGGCAACACATAGGCTACTTTTTATCCTGGAAAAAATGCACAGTTCCCATGGGATTTTGAAAACCCCGAAGTCTATATCTACAGCTATAGGTAGATTATTATAGCGAACTTCCTTGATAGAAAGTATAAAGGTTGGAAAAGGGAGCGGGAACGGGAACCGGGAATCAACGATTCCCTCGGGATTTGTTCATAACCGAAATTCACGCGAGCGAAGCTGCGGGCAGAAGCTATCACACATAATCACAATACCAATCCTACTAATCCTACTATATTATTAATATTATAAATGTGAAAGTGTGGATGTTTGGATGTTTGTTACTCAATCACGCCGCAACTACTGAACCGATTTGGCTGAAATTTTGAATGGAGATAGCTTATGCCCTGACTTAAAACATAAGCTACTTTTTATCCCGGAAAAGTATTCCTGTGGGACTTAAATAGATATAGACTTCCAAAAACGCGATAGATGGCGTTGACTGTTCTTAGGTAAATCACGCTCACATAGCACATTATTACAATAGTTGCATGCATCTGTATGCGTATGCACTTTTTATCCTGGAAAAATCTACAGTTCGCACGGGATTTTGATAAAAACGAAATATATATCTACAGCTATAGGTAGATTACTATAGCAAACTTCCTTGAAAGTAGGTATAAAGTTTGGAAAAGGGAGCGGGAACGGGAGCCGGAAATCCACGATTCGATTTGTGAAAAACCGAAATTCACGCGGGCGAAGCCGCGGGCAAAATCTAGTACATCAAATAAAACGTAACAACCTATTAACTTTTAATACTTTTCTGTATTTGGAATTAAATTCATCAGATAATAATTTAAGTGCCTACACTCATGAACAGAATGCACAAATTAAAGCAATACCTACTTAAAAGGGATCTTGGGGAGTATTCTGTGCAATCTAATTCGAATGCGTAATGAAAACCAAGAACAATGATGGCAAGTGGCGTGTGGTTAACGTAAAAGAGAATCCTTTGCGAGATTTGACAGAAAATTTAATAAACGAAGGAATAATCGCCTCGTTGGTCTAGTGGTTAGCGTATTCGGCTGCAGATCACGAGGTCCTGGGTTCGATTCCCGGGTCGGGAAAATAATTGTTAGGTATTTGGGTTTTTCTGTCAAGAAATTCTCAGTGCCAACCCGGAGTTGGTAGTTGGCAGTGTTTCACCCCCGTGCCTCGGAGAGCACGTTAAGCAGTCGGTCCCGGTTATTATCACTATCATGTGACAATAGTCGTTAAAGCCCGCCAACCCGCATTGGAGCAGCGTTGTGGGTCTAAGCTCTATATCCCTCTCTCCTATGAGAGAGGAGGCCTGTGCCCAGCAGTGGGACGTTAAAAGGCTGTAGTGGTGGTGGGTGGTGGAAGGAATAATGATTAAAAAAAATTGTTTCAAAAAAGATTCTTTCGATGATGTTTTCTTTAAATTAAATACATGTTATGAACATCCTATCTTAGGTTTTTTGTAATATTTGTAAAGAAAATGAGAGACATAATACATCGTAGGACATAAGTGTTTAAAAGTAGCAAAATGCAACCGGAATAAGCTAAGTTATTCGATTAATACTGAGACCGACTTCCGTGCTTTATAGCACAGTCAGCGGGTATGCGACAACATTTCCACATACTCAGCATTACGTAATTTAGTTCCCAGACGCTGAGAAATGCTCTCGTGATAAATTGCCACGTCATAAAACTAACACTGCGTCTCACTTGCACAATAACTTTTCCAAGTTACTGTTACTTATATAATACACGTATTTTGTGCACGTTTCGAAGACATATACTATATTATAATAGTAAGAGAAATATACATATATCTAATGCGAATACGATCGTGTCAAATAAATTCACAAATTATTCAGAGAAACCTTCGTAACTTATTTTTATGAACATTTTAATCAAAACTTTAGCTCTCGGCCAAAGGCCGAAAATGAACTTTCGAACTTGGTTTTTCTTTCTAGCCCAGTGTCGATAATTTTTGAAACAAAGAAAAATCACAGTAGGATGAAACCCATTGGAAATGGAGGAGAATATAATAAGAATTAAAGGAAAAATAATTTACGGGCGATCTGAGCTAGGGAAAAAAAATGGGGGGAGTTTTAAGGGTAAAAAACGGTTTATCTTGATTACCGACAAAACTACAAGTCCTATGGAAAAAAGTCTAATGGCAAAGATGTAGATAATAAAAAGTTCAACAACTTTTGTAAATACACTTTTTTCACTTAACCTCAAAATGTATGTGAAAAACTCAAAAAACCATGTTTTTGGTTTTTTATTATTATCTTTTATAAAAACATTTTTTTTTCACGAAATTTGGTGAAAACTTACCTTTTCATATCCCAAATACACTGTAATTTATTTGATTTGAAATGTTTATTATTTCTCCTTATTTTGACTTAATATCGAAAAAGCACCCTAATTTTCAATCGAAAAATCATCCGTCAAAATGTCAGCTTTTTTCAAAAAGTAGGTGTGCTTTCTGTTCGTTGAAATCTCTACTTTCCGATGGTGTTAAAAAATATATATATTACTATAGTAAATGTTTTCAGAAAATGCAAAAAATCGAAACACCAGAATTCGAAATTTATTTTAATCATTATATACAATTTCATCAAAAATGTGACTGCTGCAATTTTTTTCAATTAAAAATTTGATTTATTAAATGCTAATTACATTTGTGTCATAGAAAACTCATAATATATAAAAATAAATGTAAATCGTACTATATTGAATTTAGATACTTTATTTTGATTACGCTATATAGTCATTACATTGTTTTTAAATGCATTAATCTTGTTATTCATAAATACTTTATCTTTAATAGAATAGAATAGAAATGTTTTTTATTCAAATAAACTTTTACAAGTTTTACAAGTTTACTTTCGAATAGTCAATTGAATCTACCACTGGTTCGGAATGACATTCCAACCGAGAAGAACCAGTAAGAAACTCGGCGATTGCTCTTTTTTAAATTAACAATATCAATATAATAAAAACATTCACAGTTACAATAAAAAGTGCGAATTACACGACAGGCAATTAAGAAATAGAAATAGGCTCGTGATTCCTCAGTTACGCCTCAAAAAGGTCCGAAAGTCGTTTGTGGGAATGGGCGTAATGTTCTATAAAAAAATTCCACAAGCAATCTTAGACTTGCCTTTACACAAGTTTAAGAACTCTATTAAAAGTATTTTCTCAATTGAAGATTATATAAATGATAAAAAGTGTGGTTTTGACTCGTTCCATCAATGCGCGAGACGGTAATTCAATCATGTACTCAACATAAAATTGTTATATTGATATTATTAATTTAAAAAAGAGCAATCGCCGAGTTTCTTACTGGTTCTTCTCAGTTGGAATGGCATTCCGAACCAATGGTAGATTCAATTGACTATTCGAAAGTAAACTTGTAAAACTTGTAAAAGTTTATTTGAATAAAAAACATTTCTATTCTATTCTATTAAAGATAAAGTATTTATGAATAACAAGATTAATGCATTTAAAAACATTGTAATGACTATATAGCGTAATCAAATTAAAGTATCTAAATTCAATATAGTACGATTTACATTTATTTTTATATATTATGAGTTTTCTGTGACACAAATGTAATTAGCATTTAATAAATCAAATTTTTAATTGAAAAAAATTGCAGCAGTCACATTTTTGATGAAATTGTATATAATATAATGATTAAAATAAATTTCGAATTCTGGTTTTTCGATTTTTTGCATTTTCTGAAAACATTTACTATAGTAATATATTTTTTTTAACACCATCGGAAAGTAGAGATTTCAGCGAACAGAAAGCACACCTACTTTTTGAAAAAAGCTGACATTTTGACGGATGATTTTTCGATTAAAAATTAGAGTGCTTTTTCGATATTAAGTCAAAATAAGGAGAAATAATAAACATTTCAAATCAAATAAAATACAGCGTATTTGGCATATAAAAAGGTAAGTTTTCACCAAATTTCGTGAAAAAAAAAATGTTTTTGTAAAAGACAATAATAAAAAACCAAAAACATGGTTTTTTGAGTTTTTCACATACATTTTGAGGTTAAATGAAAAAAGTGAATATACAAAAGTTGTTGATCTTTTTATTATCTACAACTTTGCCATTGGACTTTTTTCCATAGGACTTGTAGTTTTATTGGAAATCAAGATAAACCGTTTTTTACCCTTAAAACTCCCCCAATTTTTTTTCCCTTGCTCAGATCGCCCGTAAATTATTTTTCCTTTAATTCTTATTATATTCTCCTCCCTTTCCAATGGGTTTCATCCTACTGTGATTTTTCTTTACTTTTTATTATTTTTGAAGGGAATTACTCTGGTCTATTCGTATAATCTCCCTATAAGAATAATGAAGTTTCAAAGTTGCACATAGTAGATCAACAATGTTCCTTTCGTTCCATTGTTAGTCGTATCTGAAGATAACATATTTACAAATCAATCAATGTAACATAACTATGTTCTTGACTTAAAACTTCATACCAGATGTACGGGCCCTCTAGTAGTAAATTATTAGATGAATTTTTACGTACATACTTTAGGTGGCTTTATAAAGCATGCCTGGAACAGCTAGTATACCCGTATTACTAATTCTCCGGAATTCTGACAGCTGTCATTGTCATTTACAGATGAGTTATTTGTATGGAGAACAGGGTTAACATCTACGAAGTACGATTTTACCCCAAAGTACTTTAATTCCCTGTCATCATAAAAAGCCATATGCCGCGTAATAATATTACTCGTTTCGCCTTAAAATAGAAAACACCAAGAGTGGAAACTAGAAAGTGCACACTGACAGCAATAGAAAACAAAAGAAGCACATTGAAAAAATTTATTCAAAAATGGATGTCAAATGACATTATCACCATGAAGTGTCTGTCAGGCATTTGTCATATCTACATGCGGCAGTTGATTTGTATTTGCATAAGTTTTGAATTTTTTACCTTTTTTGTGGGAATTGTTTTATCTCTGGTAACATTACGAAACGTCAGAATTCCAGGGAATTAGTAATATGGGTAATAAAAAATATAATTAATTAAAATTAATTATTAATTAATTATTAATTAATTAATTAATTATAATAAAATTAATAATTAAATTAATTAAAAATATAATTAATAAAACGCAGCTCACACAGAGAAGCAACGAAGTGTATATTATCTAGTACTAGTACAGGCGCGCACACAAGGGAGTCGAGAACGCTGGCGTAGAGGAGGCATGACGGTAAGAAGAGCGTCACGCCGTTTGCCTTCGCGGCACGGCATGAGCCTGTCTTACTGTCAAGGCGCGCCAATAGATGTTTTTTTAGACAAAAAATTGTGTGTGATTAAGGCTACACAACAGAAGTGAAAACTTCATCAAGGCGTGGTTAATTATAATATGAATGCAATTTTTTTTGTTCTATATAAATAAATAAAGTAGAATGAGTATAGAAGTGACGCGGTGACTATCTCTCGTTTCCTCAGTCGACTCGAGTCGACTTTACCTTAACGAGCGTTACGCATGCGTTAGTGACGGCTCACTCTCATTCACTACTCATAAAATGAAGTCCTCAGCGTGTCTAAATAGATTTCACTTCAAAAACAATGAGTCTGTTCGAGGCCACTGACCTGCAGGCTGGGGTGCACGGCGAGCTGCAGCAGCGTGCGCACCACGGCGAGGTGGCCCTTGTTGACGGCGATGTGCAGCGGCGTCTGGCGGCGGCGGTTGCGCGCGTTGAGGTCGGCGCCCGCGGCCGCCAGCGCGCGCAGCGCCGCCGACTCGTCGCCGAAGGCCGCGTGGTGCGCGGCGCGGTCTGTTCGAGGCCACTGACCTGCAGGCTGGGGTGCACGGCGAGCTGCAGCAGCGTGCGCACCACGGCGAGGTGGCCCTTGTTGACGGCGATGTGCAGCGGCGTCTGGCGGCGGCGGTTGCGCGCGTTGAGGTCGGCGCCCGCGGCCGCCAGCGCGCGCAGCGCCGCCGACTCGTCGCCGAAGGCCGCGTGGTGCGCGGCGCGGTCTGTTCGAGGCCACTGACCTGCAGGCTGGGGTGCACGGCGAGCTGCAGCAGCGTGCGCACCACGGCGAGGTGGCCCTTGTTGACGGCGATGTGCAGCGGCGTCTGGCGGCGGCGGTTGCGCGCGTTGAGGTCGGCGCCCGCGGCCGCCAGCGCGCGCAGCGCCGCCGACTCGTCGCCGAAGGCCGCGTGGTGCGCGGCGCGGTCTGTTCGAGGCCACTGACCTGCAGGCTGGGGTGCACGGCGAGCTGCAGCAGCGTGCGCACCACGGCGAGGTGGCCCTTGTTGACGGCGATGTGCAGCGGCGTCTGGCGGCGGCGGTTGCGCGCGTTGAGGTCGGCGCCCGCGGCCGCCAGCGCGCGCAGCGCCGCCGACTCGTCGCCGAAGGCCGCGTGGTGCGCGGCGCGGTCTGTTCGAGGCCACTGACCTGCAGGCTGGGGTGCACGGCGAGCTGCAGCAGCGTGCGCACCACGGCGAGGTGGCCCTTGTTGACGGCGATGTGCAGCGGCGTCTGGCGGCGGCGGTTGCGCGCGTTGAGGTCGGCGCCCGCGGCCGCCAGCGCGCGCAGCGCCGCCGACTCGTCGCCGAAGGCCGCGTGGTGCGCGGCGCGGTCTGTTCGAGGCCACTGACCTGCAGGCTGGGGTGCACGGCGAGCTGCAGCAGCGTGCGCACCACGGCGAGGTGGCCCTTGTTGACGGCGATGTGCAGCGGCGTCTGGCGGCGGCGGTTGCGCGCGTTGAGGTCGGCGCCCGCGGCCGCCAGCGCGCGCAGCGCCGCCGACTCGTCGCCGAAGGCCGCGTGGTGCGCGGCGCGGTCTGTTCGAGGCCACTGACCTGCAGGCTGGGGTGCACGGCGAGCTGCAGCAGCGTGCGCACCACGGCTAGGTGGCCCTTGTTGACGGCGATGTGCAGCGGCGTCTGGCGGCGGCGGTTGCGCGCGTTGAGGTCGGCGCCCGCGGCCGCCAGCGCGCGCAGCGCCGCCGACTCGTCGCCGAAGGCCGCGTGGTGCGCGGCGCGGTCGCCGTCGCGGTCCTCGGCGTCGGCCTCCGCGCCCGCCTCCACCAGCGCGCGGATCACCTCCACGTGCCCGTTCTGTGCCGCCGCCTGCGTCAATGTGTACATTTGTTGAAGCGCAGGCCACATCGGGAGCGTAGTGAAACAAAAAGAGGTTCGTTTCGCGTCGCTCGTATCGCTAACTTCGTTTAACTCTGTAGTTCGCGGTAGCGACCATGAACGTAACGTAGACAAACCTGTTGAATGGAAGCAGGCGTTACTTTGCGGAATTCCATGATATACAATGAATATAAAATTATTTTGCTATAATCCGCTAACAGTGACAAATTTGTAGGCACAACACCACACAATCTTGTAGGCACAACACCACACAATCTTGTAGGCACAACACCACACAAATTCACCACAAAACAAACTCGACGATCGTTTCGCTCCGACACCGGAGCATCTTCAGGAGATGTCGACTTCACAACGGACGATTGCAAAGTGAGTTCGTGTCGAATGAGCGGTCTTATATATACTATCCCCGCTTAGTCATCTACCCTCCTTTCTCTTTCTCTCTGGCCACGCCCCCTAAATATGTTGAGCAACGGTGAAGATGACACATTTATTTGCTCATTCAGCAATTCGACACTTCTACCGCTGTGCCCAACTATTTCCAATTGTTCCAACACGCACAGTCTTAAACTTTTACAGCATGTGTGTAAAATTTCAAATGTATGACCCTCGTCTATCCTATGTCCACTATCCAAAAGATGTTTTGCGAAATGAGATCTTTGAGGCTGGTTGTTTCTAAAGGCAGCCATATGTTCTTTATATCGAGTTACAAAATTGCGCCCAGTTTGACCAACATATATAGCACTACATTCGGGGCACTTGAGTTTGTACACACCTGACTTTTGTCCATTATTTTTATTCCATTATTATACATTAATATATTTATTTCCAATTAAATAATGGACAAAAGTCAGGTGTGTACAAACTCAAGTGCCCCGAATGTAGTGCTATATATGTTGGTCAAACTGGGCGCAATTTTGTAACTCGATATAAAGAACATATGGCTGCCTTTAGAAACAACCAGCCTCAAAGATCTCATTTCGCAAAACATCTTTTGGATAGTGGACATAGGATAGACGAGGGTCATACATTTGAAATTTTACACACATGCTGTAAAAGTTTAAGACTGTGCGTGTTGGAACAATTGGAAATAGTTGGGCACAGCGGTAGAAGTGTCGAATTGCTGAATGAGCAAATAAATGTGTCATCTTCACCGTTGCTCAACATATTTAGGGGGCGTGGCCAGAGAGAAAGAGAAAGGAGGGTAGATGACTAAGCGGGGATAGTATATATAAGACCGCTCATTCGACACGAACTCACTTTGCAATCGTCCGTTGTGAAGTCGACATCTCCTGAAGATGCTCCGGTGTCGGAGCGAAACGATCGTCGAGTTTGTTTTGTGGTGAATTTGTGTGGTGTTGTGCCTACAAGATTGTGTGGTGTTGTGCCTACAAGATTGTGTGGTGTTGTGCCTACAAATTTGTCACTGTTAGCGGATTATAGCAAAATAATTTTATATTCATTGTAGACAAACCTCGTTACGTTTCACTTCACTCCCAATGAGGTCAGCACTTAAGCCACGCGAGCAATCCGGGCGAACCCTTCCACGTTTATACAACGTTAGTTTTACTTTGCGCAAAAACCGAAACACGTGTCAAATATTTTTACATTAAGAATATTTATACAAAATTTCAAAAAATATAATGAAAAGTAACGAAGATATAAGCTTGTTATGTTGCGCCGTTGTCCTCGAAAAAAATGGTCACCGCAAGCCGTCGCAGCAGCGCCTAGCGATCGACGCGAGTTGAATGACCGCCGCTGTGTGCCGACCGTCAGCTGATGCGCGGTAAATCAGTGTCTAAGCTTGTAGGATTTCAAAATATTTTTGGACAAAAATATAACACTATATAAAAATGGTTGGATTCGATTTTGTTACTGATTTTGAACAAACTACTTTCAGGTTTTGCGTAAAGTAAAACTAACGTTGTATAACTCGCGAATGGTACAATACTACAGTCGCAAGTCGCAACGTTTCCAAGCGGATCTTGCACGTACCTGCAGAGCAGTATGGCCGCCGTACACGCCGTTGACGTCGGCCTGCGCGCCGTCGGAGCGCGCCAGGATGTCGGCGCAGCGCGCGGCGTCGCCGTTGGCCGCCGTCTTCACCAGCTCCTCGTTAGCGTCGGTGGTCACGTGCGACTCGAACAGCTTCTTCAGGAGCACTGACAGCCGATCACCTATTTTTTAAGTATATTTTATATAGTATATTATACGAACAATTTTTTAAGTATATTTTTACTTAATCTAATGTGAAATACGGGTACGTACTACGTACCACAATAAAGAATTGGTTGTCTGTCGCTCTCGCTTGCACGCGGTACGTGACAATGAGTCATGGTTTTTCATGCGTATAGTCGGCGCTCATCGATTTAGAAACGACAGGAGCAGGACAAGCTATAATTTTTTGTCTCTATTAGCGCATCATTTTTTGTTGGTTGCCATCGATGGCAAACAATGTTGTGGTGCCAAGTTACATAATAATAAATGTGGTACAGCAAGTAAGTAAATCAAAGTTTTATACGTAGGTCACGGCATATTTATCACGTCAAAAATTTTCGAGACTGCTGTGCTGTGTATAAGTAAATAATGCATAGCATCATGATTTATTTAATACAAAAGGAGGATGGGCAAAAATGTATGAACGTTGGTCTACCTAATCAACACAAACGCCCTCTATGGAAACAAGAAGCTAATAAGTAGTTAATCAAATTACGGATAGCGTTTATGCCAAAATATATGGGAGTTTTTCAAAATTAACCAAAAAATAAACGTTTGAAAAATACTTCATATTAGTTATTCTACTATGAATTTAATTAATAGTGGCGTCTAGAACACCACCACTACAGCCTTTTACGTCCCACTGCTGGGCACAGGCCTCCTCTCTCATAGGAGAGAAGGATTTAGAGCTTAGACCCGCCACGCTGCTCCAATGCAGATTGGCGGGCAGGCAGAATGGTGCAATGTCTTAATATGGTATGTTCCTAGAGCGATGAGGATAATATTATATTCTTCTTCTAAATGCGGAAAATCTGCAAATTCCGGAAGGTTAGCTGCCATTGACTGAAACGAGACTCTTTGTAAGTTATTGTGGATCACATATTCTGCAAGTTATTTTCTAAGTAAGTACAACCTCTCATTAATTATGTTAAAATCAGGTCGGCATTTATGCACCATCTGCAAGTGGTAGATGAAAAGCATTCTGTAATTCAGCAGCAATGAGAAAGTTATCAAACATAATATTATGATGTAGAATGTAGATACAGAGATCAGTCTAATAAAATTGGCAGTTCGTAGAAGTCCCGCTTAAACCTTCCATTCTCTACTTCCATTACCCATCTAATAACAATAGTAATAAGGCGAGATTTATTAGCTTGATTAGTAGAAAGCTGCGAACTTTGCTGCGAACTATTCCTATCTTTACTAGATGACATATTATGTGCTTTATAGCTTAATGCTGCTGTATCTTGCGGTCATAAAGTAGAAAAAAATGTAAGGGACTGCAGTATTTTGTTTTTCTCTTGAACCCCAATACTTACAGCTTTGCTTCCATATAATAAAATTAAGTACTAAAAATAAGCTTTTCATTGAAATAGGTTTCATTTGTGTTGAGTAGGTAGACCACTTTGCCCATTCTCCTTTACAACACTTATAAACATCGGCACGAACATCGAACGCTGAAGGAAAGTGGAGGGGGTAAGCTATTGTATTACGTGCGCGACAGTTCCCATGCGCAGCTATTCCATCCCCTCCACGTTTCGTTCAGCGTTGGATGTACGTGCCGCGGGTTATACAAGCCCACAAAACTTCGTATGTTCCATAACGTGCAGGCTATGAGTTCAATATACCTGACGAGTTTCCCGGAATGCTGCCATCGAAGGACGCCACTTTGGTGACCGCGTTCGGATTGTAGGTCCACGACGTGTTGCAAACTTCCACCTTCAGATCGTTGTCGTGATAGATCTGCTGCACGCGACCAATTTTGCCGAGCGTCTACAAGAACAAGTATAAATTAAAAATTTATAAACTCTCGACATTCCAACCAACACTTATTCCACACACTGCAATCGTCCGTTGTGAAGTCGACATCTCTTGAAGATGCTCCGGTGTCGGAGCGAAATGATCGTCGAGTTTGTTTTGTGGTGAATTTGTGTGGTGTTGTGCCTACAAAGTCACTGTTAGCGGATTATAGCAAAATAATTTTATATTCATTGTACCCCCGACATTCGCCATTTTGTGGCGGCGGTCATCTAAGATTTGCAATAGTGCTATTCTACTAGTCAAGCCCTTTCATTTGATACCCATATTAAGGGAGTTGTTAAGAAATATGTAATCCGCCATTTTGTAGCGGCGGCTATCTTGGATCGATTTTCATCAAACATAGCTAACAACACTCTCGACTAATTCACCTTTCAAACAAAAAAAACCGCATTCAATACACACACACAAACACGTCAAACTTATAACACCCCGTAAATGAATGAAATCAAATGAATATGTTTATCTCTTTTTGGTGTCACTTTTTCGTTTCATCGAATATTCAAATCACAACGATCCTAAAGAAGTCTCACTTCAAAAAAAAAAAATGGTTTACCGGTGCCATGGCCTCGGCCCACTCGCCGTGGCCGCGCTGCAGCGCTTTGACCCGCTCCTGGTCGGCGCACACCTGCACCAGGTCGCCCACCGCGAACCCGCCGCCCGCGCTCGCCGCCGACGTCGATGCCGTCATACTCCCGCTGCATACCTGACATGGGCGAAACCTTAACGGACCTCGCGCAATATGTCGTAAATGTCCAGTGTTTAGTCTCAGTTTGGAGCGCTCCAAAACTTTATAGTATACTATTGATCGAATCACAATGACTTCCAGAGTAAAATGGACCTAAACTGGCTTATATTAAGACGCCGGCGAACACCGCGCGCAAATCCAATTCAAGGGTCTCGCTAGAACCGGCTGGTATATTGCTATCTCTCTCTGTCTCTACACATCGACGCCGTGCTTCCCGCGATAGCAATATTAGCGGTCACAATTTGTTAAACATTTGATCTTGTTCCGTAAATATCAAAAATGATGAATGAAAATTTGTTGTGTTTTTCACCTCGTGTTGTTATTTTGTAACTTGACAATATAAGCTATGTTCCTGATCAATTATTAGGTAAGATATCGTTGATTTTAATATGAAACAAATAAAGAGAAGACATGCCCTTTATGTCGTAAAAATGTGTAAAACGCAGTTCACTTTCATTTCGTTTTAGGAAGGTATTTTGGAAACATATATATCCAGGAACCTAGATAAATACAATTTGAATCCAAATAATCGCATAATATGGTGGAAATATTCTCAAATTACAAATTATTTTCGTATTACGTTTGTATGGACAATTCGTCCTCCGCCGGAGCCTTAAGTTTTGAGTTCGCCAATACAATCAGCATTCGAAACAGCCAGCACTCGAAACAGAAATGTTGTAAAATAAATGTTGTAATATACATATAACTATTGAATTACGACTTTAAAATAAAAGCCTTTGGGTTCATTTTACTCTGAAGTCATTTGTGATTCAATCAATAGTATACTATAAAGTTTTGGAGCGCTCCAAACTGAGACTAAGCACTCAGGTAAAGTATCGTATCAATACTTGCGTTTCAAGGATGTCCTAAAACGTAACCTTGCATCGTGCAATATATCCAAGGACAATTGGGAACAGATCGCGTTACAGAGATCGAAATGGCGAAAACTGATAGACGACAACTGTAAAATGTTTGAAAAAATGCGTTTAGAACACATTGACGTAACACGCCATCTAAGGAAGACTAGGCCAAAGCCTTCTTATTCTTACACTTATAACAGTAGCGGTCAACTTTTCTGCGAGTCGTGCAATCGAACTTTTAAGACTAAGTTTGGCTTCGCTAGTCACATCCGCGCACATTCCAGGAGATAAAGCCAAAGTGTCGCCGTTGACGGACACGTCAAGGAGGACATCAAAGTATCGTAATCCACTACGTATCGCGTTGCAATACTCTGCCTAGACCAGCGGTCGTCACACTTTTTTGGTCAAGGGCCACATAAGACAATGTGAGATAGTATTGGGGGCCGCACACTTAAGTGTGAATTGTATGTGAAACTAGCAACGCGGGTGCAAGTGAATGTAACTAACTAAAAACAGAAATGTTTATTCGAGATTTTTATTACAAAAAAAAACAGGTACCTACTTAAGTAAAAAAAAAAGTTAACACTTGACGAATTGTGATGTTGCATTTTTTTACAATTTCTTCTATGTTCGCGTCTTTGGGACTACATGAAATCCTCATGGTGTCTTCTAAATGACTGGAAAGACGATTGCGATATTTATTTTTTAAAAACGACATTTTCGAATATAAGGCCTCACAGAGGTAGGTCGAAGGGAATATACTTAGTTAGAATAAATTGTGCGCAGTCTCGTAAACATTTATATTCTCCAAAATTCAATTCAAAAATTATTGGGGATATTCTTTTCCACTTTGCTGTAAAATAGAATTATTTCAAATTTCAAATTAAAAAATCGTTCTAGCACTTTTCCTTTGCTTAACCATCTGACGGCAGTATATAGTAGGTATAATATTTTATTCTGTGCTATTGCTCTGAATACTTATAAATTATAATCTATACTTAATCATAGGTATACTTAGTATTTTTGTAAAATTATTTGGTTTTGGTCGCGGGCCGCACAAATACCAGCGGCGGGCCGCATGCGGCCCGGGGGCCGCAGTTTGACGACCACGGGCCTAGACGTTGCGGCCACGGGCTGTGGTCGTGGCCGTGTTGTGCGCGAGGTCCCTTCAGCCCCCGCACACTGGGTCACTAGTAGCGACAACTAGTAGCCGCCACAAGTCGCGGAAGAGATTTTTCATACATTTTATATTGTATGGATGCACACTGAACGCTCGAGTGGTCGCGTTCGAGCCAAGCTGCGGGTGTGGTCGACGCTCGCTGCTTGGGGCTGCATCTAGTCGCCCGCAATCCGCGCGCTCTCGGCCACAATGGACAAGTTTCCAAATAATTTTTTTTTATTAATTATAAAAATTTAAGTAAAATAAAACAAAAATCTGAAAGAATCATTAAATTATCTCAAAAACTGAAAAAGTTATCAAACTTTAAAGTTTCGCTTTCACGAAAACGCGACGCTCCAGCGTGTGCCGTCATCCAAGGTACCAAGGTACGGTTTCAGGGTACTTTTTCTACGTAAATTTACTTGTTTTACCAATTTCTCCGAGATTACTGAACCGATTTGCGTGATTGTTTTTTTAATCGACAGCTCCCAGCAGCCATGTTTGCAAAATGATCCCATAGATTTTTTCGAAAAAAAAATTTTTTTTTTTCAGTCAATCAGCAATCAGCTGGATTATCTCCACATTCAGACTTACACACATAATATTAAGGTGTTACGTTTTCCATACTAACTTCATGTTACCATTCAAGAGCGAATGGATTATATTATATTTACACTGAAATTACATCGCACAGCCTTAATATAATTTTTAATTTGCGCGAAATTATATTTACATAAAGAAAACATTACATTACATTACACAGACAGCTTAATTATTATAATAGCCATCTATTAAACGCTGTTTTGCCTAGCTGACAGAGATGGCTTTACTTCACCTTTAGCTGTTTATGTAATGTTTTCTTTATGTAAATAAAATTTTCCGCAAATTAAACATTAAATTAAGGCTGTGCGATGTAATTTCAGTGTAAATGTATAATCCATTCGTTCTTAAATGGTAATAATAAATTAGTATGGAAAACGTACCACCTTAAGTTGGTACCTTAGTTAGCACAGCAGGATTGAAAGTCCACCGGTTGCCGCTAGGATACGTGACGACGATGTCGTGATCCTCGTCGATGCCAACGACTGTGCCCGTGGTGCTGAGGCACTCGAACATGCCGTCCGTCCACCCGCCGTGCCCGTGCTGCAGCGACTGGACTATCTCTAAATCCAAGTCTACGTTTACCTGGAATAAATTACGAATTAATCTTAAGAGCCCTCTTCATGGGAGCGACGAATTGTTGGTGGGTGGAGTCTAAAACAGTGATTTCTGCATTAAGCAAGCGAGACGTCTTCAGTAAAGCAGAGTACTAAAAATAAATAAATAAATAATAAATTAATTGAATTAGTAAATTTTGCTTGTGATATCATGATTTTTAGTGAAAAACGTAAAAGATGCAAATCTAGGTTTAAATTACGCCTATTTTTAGCAAATATTTGGCAATTTTTTACATAAACTAAAGACATAAAAAATTATTATGAAGTAACGTATGATATGACTTTGGTCGTTTTTAGGGTTCCGTACCCGAAGGGTAAAAAACGGAGCCCTATTAATGTCACTCGGCTGTCTGTCTGTCTGTCTGTCTGTCTGTCTGTCCGTCTGTCCGCCGGTCACAGGTCTCTAGCTCGCAGACGAAATGAGTTACAAACCTGAAATTTTGGTATTTAGTGTAAAACGTTAACCCAAAATCAAATATTGAATTAGAAATTGAATTAAATTATTTTTCAGGGGGGCTACCATACATGAAAAAGGAGCCGGAAAAAATTTTTTTTTCTTTACCCTAGCTTGTGGGGTATCATTGTTTAGAGCTCATTAAGTAGAGTACAAATATATATTTTTTTAATTTTTATCTCAAAAAATAAGGGAATGGGAGGCCATCAAAGTTGTCAGTTTTAGACCATTTTTGTGACGGGGGCTATCTCAAAAACTAAACTAGTTGGGAATATGATATTTCAGTATATTATGTACTATATGCTCTATTTAAACAACAAATACTGAAAACAACGATTTATTAAATAGTTTATAAGCTGTGACCAAAATAAACGAACATTTTTTTGGGTTTTTCTTTCACGGTTTGTTGCGATGTCTAGCTCGGAAATTAAATATTTCTTAGACCCAAAATATTATATTGTTCATAATTATGTACGGAACCCTGAAAGAGCGAGGCCCGACTCGCACTTGGCTGATTTTTATTCAATTTTCTACTTTCTTATATAGTTTATTTACGCACGAAGTTGTTTCAAAATTTGCCCTAAAATAGTGATTTTTCAAGCATTATAACTTTCAAAATAAATATAATTTTACAAATTTTTTTATAGCATAGATAATGGAGATATAAATTGATATCTGGCTTAATTTTAGATCAGATAATTAGAATAATAGGCGTAATACGTTTGTAGAAGCGCGTAAGAAGGGCAACCTTAAAGTATAATATCAGCCTATACTTTGGGTAAATTTCTCTTCTGAAAGGGAGAAGGAAACAGCGAGAGGAACTTTGCACTATGCAGCTTTAGACACGCCGCATATTATCAGAAATTGTTGGTCAGAAAAATTCTGACGACCGCAAGGCACTCTTACGAGTATATATTTTGTACTAGACCCCGAAAACCATCACAAATTTTCCAGATCGTACTTTTGAAGGCATTTATAACGCTTATAACTAAATCTTCACACATAATTCTATAGTGCTTCATCAGAATTTAAGCCTGCTCATATGCCAAAGTAAAAATGACTATTTTTGTCTATAGCCCAGTCAATCTACGAAAAATAAAAATAAAAACTTATAGTTTTGGAAATTGCTTCCTCTATAACATATCCAAAACCCCCATATGGGGGGGGGTGCGGAACCGGCCGCCATTTTGAATTTTAGGTCCCTTTTTTCGGTTTTTTGCAAATATCTCGAAAGCCTCTACTTCTAGCATTATGATTACTTTTGACAAAGGTCTTTAAATAAAATTTGCTACAAATTTGATTCCATTCATTTTTACTCTAAGGTTATTACTTTAGGAGCTACAGGGTGTTTAAGCTAACAGAGAGATAAAAAAATCAGCCAAGTGCGAGTCGGGCCTCGCTCTTTCAGGGTTCCGTACATAATTATGAACAATATAATATTTTGGGTCTAAGAAATATTTAATTTCCGAGCTAGACATCGCAACAAACCGTGAAAGAAAAACCCAAAAAAATGTTCGTTTATTTTGGTCACAGCTTATAAACTATTTAATAAATCGTTGTTTTCAGTATTTGTTGTTTAAATAGAGCATATAGTACATAATATACTGAAATATCATATTCCCAACTAGTTTAGTTTTTGAGATAGCCCCCGTCACAAAAATGGTCTAAAACTGACAACTTTGATGGCCTCCCATTCCCTTATTTTTTGAGATAAAAATTAAAAAAATATATATTTGTACTCTACTTAATGAGCTCTAAACAATGATACCCCACAAGCTAGGGTAAAGAAAAAAAATTTTTTTCCGGCTCCTTTTCCCCCCCCCCCCCTGAAAAATAATTTAATTCAATTTCTAATTCAATATTTGATTTTGGGTTAACGTTTTACACTAAATACCAAAATTTCAGGTTTGTAACTCATTTCGTCTGCGAGCTAGAGACCTGTGACCGGCGGACAGACGGACAGACAGACAGACAGACAGACAGACAGACAGACAGACAGCCGAGTGACATTAATAGGGCTCCGTTTTTTACCCTTCGGGTACGGAACCCTAAAAATAGGTAATTAAGAATATGGCGTCGTTTATAAAAATAATATTCACTATCGCTCACATTTTTAGTTTACAATAAGCAAGCTCATTGTCATCTACCGACCCAACATAAAAACTGGCCAAGTGCTAGTCGGACTGACACACCAAGGGTTCCGTACCATAGAGCAAAAAGAAAAGTTTATTGTATGGAAATTCCTTTAAATTTCAAATTTATTTTATTTTCATTATTTTGTCGTTATAGAGACTATAATGATACTCACTCTCTGAAAATTCCAAATATCTACCTATAACGGTTTAAGAAATACAGCGATTGTTAAGGTCAAGCAAATAAAGCCGAAAAAATCATGTTTCTTGTATGAGGACCCCCTTTAATTTTAATTTTTATTTAATTTTTATTATTTATTATTATAGCAGCAATAGAAATATACACTCTGTGAAAATTTCAACTGTCTGTCTTTTACGGTTCATGAAATATAGCCCGTACACCTAAAATATAGCATCGAAAAAGTCATGTAAATATATATATCACGGGCTATATTTCAAAAACCTTAAAAGATATACAGTTGAAATTTTCACAGAAGGTATATTTTTGTTGCCGCTTTATTAATATTAATATTTGTAAAACTATAAGAGTTTTTATTTTTATTTGTCGATTTTGGCAGTAGAATGACTGGGCTACTAGTCTAAACAACAGCAAAGAAAATATCTTTTAGTACAGATGAGTAAACAATAAATAAACAATCATTGGTTTGATTTACTAGATTATTCTCAACTTACTTGATCACCAACTTGCAAGCCATGAGGCCCTGTTCTTCCAGGACCCAATTCACCTAACAGTGGTAAATGCTCTTTATAAACATTTTGACCTTTTACATCGTTTACAACCTAAAAGTAAAAAAAAAAAATTATAAACCATAAGTATAAGTAATTATAAGGGCATTAAATAAAAAAAATCTAAAGATATTATTTATATCTATTTTTAAAAAACTTGAATTGTTCAATCTGAATAAACATTGGAGATCTATTGAATAAAAAAAAATATCAATTAATTCAGTAATAAAGTATATATAAGGAAATACAGAATAAAAAGGGTCTAAATATGAATCTCTTGTGAATGTGAACCTTGAAATCATAGACTGCTTTGTAATAAAGTAGATCAAGTGTATATCTTTGGGTAAATTTCTCTTCTCAAAGGGAGAAGGAAACAGCCAGCCAACTGCTTTGTAATAAAGTAGATCAAGTGTAAAAAGCTGTGATAGCCTAGTGGTTAGGATGACCGACTTCAAATCGGAGGTTGTGGGTTCGATCCCGGGCACGCACCTCTAACTTTTCGGAGTTATGTTCGTTTTAAGTATTTAAATATCACTCGCTTTAACGGTGAAGGAAAACATCGTGAGGAAACCTGCATGCCTGAGAGTTCTCCATAACGTTCTCAAAGGTGTGTGAAGTCTGCCAATCCGCTTGGCCAGTGTGGTAGACTATGGCCAAAACCCTTCTCACTCTGAGAGGAGACCCGTGCTCTGTAGTGAGCCGGTAATGGGTTGATCATGATGATGATGATGATGAGATCAAGTGTACTAGAGAAACAATAATTATTGTCTATCATTTGTTTTTTTTTTTTAAATTATCAGCCTAGACTTATTTAAATTCAATTCAATTCCTTATTTCCATAAATGTGGGTGTGCGAACATACATATTAAAAATTATTACGAAAATTAATTACACTAGATAGTTTTTATATAAAAACTAGCGGTCCGCCCCGGCTTCACCCGTGGTACATAATATATAGCCTATAGCACTCAGGGATCACGTACATATCCAACAGTGAAAGAATTTTTGAAATCGGTCCAGTAGTTCCTGAGATTAGCGCGTTCAAACAAACAAACTCTTCCGCTTTATTATATTAGTATAGATTAGTATAGATAGTAGAAGTAGATTTGTTTAAGATACCTTAAGGTCAGCCATTCCTTCAAAGCCAACCCTGTACAGGTTTTTGGCTCCATTGTCCCACACAACGTAAGCAGCGGAGCGTGGACTAGCCGCCGACCAGTCTTGTACCTCATTGACTTTGCCCCGTCTCCCATTGCCACCATCTTGATCTTCCCATTGCCAATCCACCTGAAAGTTATATTGCTTAGAAATCAGGAAAGTAAGTAATACTTTACTTGACAAGGTTTGCTGTTTGGTTATTTCTTTTTACCCATCAGAACATTTAATTTAAGAGGAATAAATCTTTAATTTTTAGTAAAAATAAAATATAAAATAAAGAAATTGTTAGCACACACACGTGGTCAGACACAAATGGCCTTAATACCACTGAAAGTACATCGTTCAGTATCACAAAAATCTCTAAACTAAATTCGTCGTCGTCGTTATCAACCGATCGACGTCCACTGCTGGACATAGGTCTCTTGAAGGGACTTCCACATACCATGGTCTTGTGCCGCTTGTATTCAGCGGCTCCCTGCGACTCGTTTGATGTCGTCGGTCCACCTAGTGGGGGTCTACCAACACTGGTAGATTCAATTGACTATTCATATACTTGTTAAAGTTTATTTGAATAAAAAACTTTTCTATTCTATTCTATTCTACCGCGCTTCCCGGTGCGAGGTCGCCACTCCAGCACCTTGGGACCCCAACGTCCATCGGTTCTCCGAACTATGTGTCCCGCCCATTGCCACTTCAGTTAAACTAAATTAATTGGTATAAAAGTAGTGTTATCTGTTTCCTCAATGTTCCATTTGCAAAAGAATAGTGACAATTAAATTAGCACCTAAGTCTTCTTAAAACAAACATCTTAATGTGAATAAGGTTATTAGAGATGTGTGCAATAAAGTGCTATAAATGAAAAAAAAATATATAGCACTAACCCCTCTAACAACTCTTGCCCCTGGAAATATGCCTCTAACAGCTTGCTTCTTGCTTTTACGTCGAGGTTCGACCAAGCAACGCTGTGCTCCAGGAGCGCTGATGCGGTAAAATCTGTGACGCAAATGATGCTTGTCTCCATGGTAGCACACAGAGCACAGATCGTAATTACTACACTCAGCACACTTCCACCGAATACCTAAAATATAGCAAAAATAACTTAAATAATGAAGTGCAGAAATGTATGACAGAATTTAATTAATACTACATCTAATCCAAACACGACACAGCGTTTTTGGGATTCCTTTTGTGCACACAATCAAAATTTAATATACAAATTAATTAAACGGTATTTAATAGTTTTTCTTGTAAATGTAACAATTGCTAACGGAGCTAATGAATTAAAAATTTCAGAAGCTTAAGTTCATATGAATGTGGTTATATATATATTTAGCTGGGTGTGTCAATAAGATGCTTTGTTAAGATGTAACCTACTTACAGTCACTTATTTTATATGCCACACTGCAATATGCATACATAAATGCTGTTGTAATAGTGTGCCTTCCAGAAAAAAATAAACAAAAAAGAAACATTGGTTGGTTGACTTTGAAGAAAAAAGAATTTATGATGCATAGATGTGTTCAAACGAATAAGCATGCTTTTTCTAATGTTGAATTCATAAGCATCCTTTAACATATTATGAAATCGAGTGCTACACTGTATGCACTGTATACTGTTTTTAACTATAAAATGTGAAAGCTGAATAGACACAGAGAGAAGAATTACTGTTTGCTTCTTCATACAAAATAGCCAATTTCAACAGATATAAATTGTTGCTGACAAATATGATTTGATTTGGTTTATTTACCCTTTTGGTGTTTACATCATTAAACGTATAAAAAATAACAAAACTTGTTTTACCAAATATTGGCTGTTGCCTACAAGTGTCACACATGGTACCCTCATGTTTGACACCAGTTGGAGCACTGTCCAGTATACGTAAATCATAAGCTCCGGAACATCTGTAATTTGCTGCAGTGCCATTGTCCCAGACCACAACCACTTCTTCGGGGGATTCAAAGTTTCTCACGGTGCCTACATGTCCTTCACCACCATCCTTAAAATAATATATATCGTTGTACATATTTAGCTTGAAATGATCTTAGCTAAACAACTGATATTAAGAATTATCACTCAAGCTACCTGCTTTCCCCATTTCCAGTCAGGTCCTCGTATAACCCGTGCTCCAACACCTTCCATCATAAATTTTGTCGCTCTTGACGAGGTGGACGAGCCTGGAGCGTTAGGCTCCATCTATACCTTTGGCTTATGACACAAGAGTAAGAGTGGCATATAATTTAGTTATTTAAAGTTTGAAAATAACTTTATATTACTTACTTTATATTTATAATATTCAGTATAAATTTTAATTTAGATAAATAAACAAAAACTTTATGAGAACGACAATTTCTAACTTTTGACATTTATCCACAGAATAAAATATCATTTATTTATTTAATACTCCGGTCTGTGGTCATATCTAGTTCGTGGTCTGTGATGTAGGTAGGTATAGATCGACCAGAATCTCATGAAAAATACGGAAATGAAATTCCAATGTTAGCAACACTACGGCTGCCCTAGCGATAAACAAAGTAATTGTCATTTTTTGTGAAATTGACTTTTTTGCATTAACAAAAGTTTTATGTCGAGTAGTTTTTTACCACAGTTGTCGCCATCACCTCTTCCTTTGTCTCAAATTTTACACGTGTGGAAATTTGCCTGAATTCTGGGTGATGAGACCTGAGGTGTGGTGAATATCGGTGTGAGCATATTGTTTGAGCACTTACCCAGTTTCCTAGCATGGTCTGGTCATCCGTGTAACTGCCCGGCCGCTGCTCATAGTCAACGCCTAGATTACCGCCCTGGAGTTGGGCGGCCACCTCGTACCTGGTGATTGCTCATGGCCCTTCGGTCCGCGCTTCTGGAATGTTAATTATGACCGGGCCAATCTCGTGTCAGGACGAGATCGGCCCAGGGGGGAGGGGGGTTCCTCCTCGCAGGTCACTGTAATCGCTCGTCCTACGAGCGATGCACTTATCGGGTTCGTATCTCGGAACCTTCTGGAAACCGTTCGCCACCGCGGCAGCGAGCAGCCTTCCAGCCTATCTCTTATCGGGTTTCTAATCTGGGAACCCTCGGATGCGACCCGCTGAGACCACGTCACCAGGGGGGGCGCTCCGCGAATCTATCATGGAGTGACCTGAGGGGAAACATGAATCGGGTCTGCTTTCTGGGGACCCCTTCTGATCAGAAGTCGACACTTAAATCTATCTATCTAAAGTAATCTAGTCTCTCTTAATCCTTATACTCTACCACTAACCTTAATTTCACAGAAGCGTGGACCTCAGCCGCCAAGCTGCTAACTATTAGATGCTCGACCACGCCTGCTCTCGCCTCATTGCAAAATGGCGGTACCGTGGAAACGTGTTTTTACATGTTCGAAACGAGATGACGAGACCATAAACACCCCACAGATATAGAGTAAATTTAACTCACCTTATGGTTCTTAAGCGTAAGACTAGACAATCAAGGTTCTCGGTGTTGCTAGCCTCTATGGTCAAGTGATTGGCTCGTTCGCGACCGTTTGTCGCGACACTCCCCGCCAACGGGAGTTATAATAGGACTATGAGGTTTTGTGTCCACTCTCTAATCTTCTCGAGAGCCCTAATTGCTGCTTCTCTCTTGGGTCTTGGCTCTTCAGAAGAAACGTCAATCTCGTTCGTCAGGTGACTTTCATCCAATAAGGACGGGTTTTCTGTTACCATCTCATTGTTTTCTCGTACAGCATGATCACTTTCCTCATCAAGGGGATTAGTTTCACTGCTATGTGCCTCATGAATTTCCCTTGTTGTTTCTTCCGAAGTATCCATAATCATAGGTTCGGAAGATGTATAATAATAATTTGGTCTAGGTTTGTCAACTAGCGTGTTGGCCTCTTGCTCATCCATCTCCAACGGATACAAGTGAGAAATGGATCTAACGAATTCGGTATTCCCTACTTTTACTTTAGCTGTTCGGTTATATCCATTTTTCCCTCTTATGAGTTCTGTTATTCTTCCAACCCGCCAACTCTCTCGGTTACGGTGATCTCCTTTTATCTGCACTATTTGTCCTTCCTGAGGCTCGAGCTTTGTTGTGACTCTTGGTTCCTTGTGAGAGTGCCAGTATCTTTCTCGAAGTATCTTTCTCTGGTTTATATTAATGACTTACCACATTTCGTCAAAAATGCTTGCGATATTGTACTATTTGCTGATGATACGTCTTTAATTTTTAAAGTCGATAGAACTAAAGACAATTTTGACGATGTAAATAATACTTTATCTCAAGTTTCACACTGGTTTACTATAAATAATCTACTTTTAAATGCTAAAAAAACCAAGTGTGTCGAGTTTTTATTGCCCAATACAAGGATTACTAGCAACAATTTAAAGATAAGTGGTCAGCCATTGAAAACTGAGAACACAACTGTGTTCTTGGGAATAACCCTAGATGCAAAGCTTCAATGGGGCACCCATATGGCAACACTTGCTGGCAAGCTTAGCTCTGCTGCTTACGCTGTTAGGAAGATTCGACAGTTAACAGACGTAGAAACTGCAAAAGTAGTTTATTTTGCATATTTCCATAGTATTATGTCGTATGGAATCTTACTATGGGGTAAAGCAGCTGATATTGGAAAAATTTTCGTTTTACAAAAAAGGGCAATTCGCGCAATTTATAATTTAAAACCGCGGGATTCCCTTCGAGAGAAATTTAAAGAAATAGGTATTCTTACAGTAGCTTCTCAATATATTTATAACAACATAATTTTTGTTAAGCAAAACATTCACAGTTACAATAAAAAGTGTGAATTACACGATAGGCGGTTAAGAAATAGAGATGGACTAGTGATTCCTCGATTACGCCTCAAAAAGGTCCAAAGGTCGTTTGTGGGAATGGGCGTAATGTTCTATAACAAAATTCCACAACAAATCTTAGATTTGCCTTTACACAAGTTTAAGAATTCTATTAAAAGTGTGCTCATGAAAAAAGCATATTATACAATTGAAGATTATATAAATGATAAAAAAGCATGGATTTAATTTATTCGCTTTATACGCTATTATAACTTGAGGAGTATTCGATTATTGGTGTTCAATTCGATGCTTTAATCATGGGTAGCCTAAGTATGTCACGCTCTCTTTAAACATTTCTGTGGTGGTGTCGTGTGGTGCGGGTTGTTACGTTCCCTCAAATATGGTTGAGCGAAGCAATGGCTGGATCATGCGTCATGCTCGTGAACGGGTGCCGCCGTCGGAAATGGGGCTACTTTTGTCTGCCCTTCTTAACGTGTAGAATTGTAAGCACCATTCCGAACCAGTGGTAGATTCATTTGTCGATTCAAAAGCACTTGTAAAAGTTTATCCGAATAAAAAATATGTCTTAGACTTGCCTTTACACAAGTTTAAGAACTTTCTTAAAAGTATGCTCATAAAAAAAGCTTATTATACAACTGAAGATTATATAAACGATAAAAAAGCTTGGATTTAACTCGTTCCAGCAATGCGCGAGACGGCATTTCAATCATGTACATTAATAATAATAATTGTTATAATGTTATTTTTAAAAAGAGCAACCGCCGAGTTTCTTACAGGTTCTTCTCGGCTGGAACTGCATTCCGAACCTGTGGTAGACTCAATCGACGATTCAAAAGCACTTGTAAAAGTTTATTTGAATAAAAAACTTTTCTATTCTATTCTATTCTATTCTGAAGACTTAGAAGGTAGCGATTGGAAAACATTTCCTTAAATTCTTCTCGGATTTTGAGAGCTCTTCTCCAGCCTTTGACGAGCTCCACTTTCGTAGATGTCCCTTGCACGAAAGGTTCTTCTCCAGTGGTTTCGACCGTTATACACTTTCCCATCGATAAAAAGTCCGCCGGTTTTAGTATGTGTTCTACTTCAGTATCCACGCAAGTAAGAGGACGGGTATTTACCACAGCTTCTATTTCTTTCATTATTGTAGACAATTCACAATCCTTTAGACAGTGTTTTTGTAAAGTTCTCTTCATACAGTGCTTTACAATACCTATTAATCGTTCGTAGAAACCGCCAAACCATGGTGCTAAAGCTGGAATAAACCTCCAGCGGATTTTGTTTTCTATGCAGTATGGTTGCGCCAAGATTTGGGACATTAATTTAAATTGCGACGCATTATCGAACGTTATAAGCGTAGGTATTCCTCTTGTAGCTACCATTCTCCTCAGCGCTCTAAGGCCTTCTTCAGCTGTGAGATCTTGAACGACTTCTAAGTGTATGGCTCGTACCGCTAGACAAGTGAATAAACAAATCCATCTTTTCTCTATACCGTTTCTATTGTTGACCAAAACAGGTCCAAGGTAATCGATTCCTGTAAAGGTAAAGGAGGAGCTGTAATTAACTCTCTCCCGTGGTAACGCAGGTGTTGGTGGTAGCTTGTAGGGCCCTCCACCATGTTTAACACATGTTGGACATTTTCTCAATAATTTCTGTATCTGCCGTTTACCTTGTGGAATCCAAAATGTTTCGCGAATAATACTCAATGTGTGATTGGCACCTACGTGATAATTTTGATTATGTATCCTCATAATTATTTTGTTAGTTAATTCAGAGTCCTTCGGTAATAATATAGGATATCTTTTATCGAACGGCCAATCAGTATTCTTCATTCTTCCCTTACATCTTAATATCCCATCAATATCAAGGAATAATCCTAAGTTTCGACTTAAGTTTGTTTCTTTCCCTTCTATCTCGTCTTTGAAGTTTTCTTCTTGTAATTTCTTAATCTCCTCTAAATGAGTTTCTTCAATTTCTCGTTCTCTTTCGTTCATATTATTTTGGTTGTTGATTCCTTCTGATTTTCTGTTGTGATTCGCAGTGATTATCTCGTCTATCTTGACTTCATTATCTTCATTATCATTCGGAAGATCCTCCCGCAACAAAAATGAATTAACGTTTGTCTCCTCTTGTGACCATATGTCAGATGTTTGTGACAAGTATTGAGGTCCAGTTAACCATTTTAATTTATCTTCGCAAGTGCTATGTTTTGTCGCTACGTCTGCTGGGTTTAACTCTGATGGAACGTATCTTATAATCAATTCTTTATTTTGTTTGATTTCCTGTATTCTTCTCGCTACAAATGGTGGTAGAAGTTTAGAAGATTTGTACCATTCAATGACAATTTGACTGTCAGTCCAAAGAAATTGATTTGTTATATTTGCAGGTAGAAGATTGTGAATAAATTTTATGAGACGAGTTCCAATCAACACTCCAAGCAATTCTAATCGAGGGATTTTTAAATTGTCTTGATCCTTTATAGGTACAAGTCGTGATTAACGTTATTTATTTCTCGACTTAACGCCATTTTACCGTTAGAGTAAGCCAGCCCTATTCACAATGTAAGTTGCACTTCTAAAGTTACCCGTTTCTACTGTGTTCTAAAAGATCATACATAGTCTATGCATAATAAATTGTATAAGTTATCTAGTCTGTGGGTTCTATGCAGTTATAGATCTATGTAATTTCACTGTCAATCAACTTGAAATAAACAAAAATAAATTATTTTCTTTTATCTAATGATATATTTTGCTTAGGTCCTCTAACACAAACAACAGAACTGTCGTGAAAAAACAAGACGTTTGCCGAATAAAGTGTCTACCGATGTTCGACATGTCAGAATTATTCAGTGTGGTACCAATGGTTAATGGAATTGTTGACTGCCTCATCAAGATCTCTAGTGAAAATTTATCTCAATAATCAACTAGTCTCGACAACAAGGAAATTTCGGAACTACTGTTATTGTCGAATAAAGTTAATATAATATTAAAATAAACTAGAAATTCCTCAGAAATCTTGTTATGTTTATTTAATAATTTAATTTTCCATCATCCGTATGAGTTTAACGTTATAGTATGATAGTTTCGTTCCTCCGGTGTGTCTGATGGGCATAACAATCTAGTACTGATAATATTTAATAACAAAATTGTATAATCACATCATGTAGAATTGTAGGTTTATATCTCAGAACTAACTGAATTGTTTAGGTAAATTGTATGGGCTTGTTTTGATACAGGCTATAAAATATTAATATTCATAGCACCTCGCTATTTCCTTCTTGTAGCAGTTTCAACTTCCAACCAAAATCAAGTCAAAGTTCATTATTAATTATTGAAAGTATGACAAAGCCTGAATAGGTACATGTACAATGGTAATTCTTAAGTACAGTGCCATCGTTTCAGGTCCTTGCTTAAGGCATACAAATGTTAACTATTTGTTATCTACTCATAGGATTAAACAACAAACCAGGTAATTAGTTAGGTATCAAATGACATGACATCCTTCAACAAGCCAGTGTATAAAAACGGAGTCGTTCAACTATCATACATAACAACAACCTCAATTCACTCTCCTTTTCTTTCTAGATTCACAACTCTAAGTAATTGAAGTCCCTTATTATTCATTGATGTCATTTCAATATTCCACTAAAATGCTTAGTACTTGCTTAGTACCTACTATGGTCGCACATAATATTCTTACAAATTCAAACTTCTTTTTAACCAAAAACTTTCTTTTAATTAAAACCCTTTAGGTCAACCTATTCCTATGAAAATCAGTCCATGTTTTGTGATAATTATTTCACTAGAAAATCATGATTATGATAAACACTATTCGTCTCACTTTATTATGAATTATCATATTATCTCAATTGATCATGATATAATAGAAGCAGAGTAATGTTATATTTACTGTCTCTGTAATTTTGTAATTAATTTACTATTATTATTATTATGTATCGTTTCTTTTCTCCACAATTTGTTTTTTTTTTTAAATTAATATTCTATTTAATTCACATTTGACCAACATTTTGCACTATACACACAGTTAATAAATTAATTCATAATATTCAGAAATCAATTCGACATAGGTATAGCACGGATATATAGGTCTTTTAATTTGTCGAATGTAAGCAGATTATCGTTAAGTAGTGCCTATCAGAGTCTGTCTCTTCCAAGAAGTTCATACTACCTAACTATACATCCTTTGTTCAGGTTAAGAGATAATTATAAATTTTTCTTGTGGAGGTAGGTAGGCACCAAGTTCAATAATGTTCTATTTTTATATCTAAATAAATTACACAGCTGTAAAGGAACAAGCAATAAAGAATTAACTAAGATTTGCACTGATCTTTTCAAATTTATGCGTGTTGAAACATGCAAATTGGGTCAGTGCACAAACGATGCGCTCACAGTTCTTTTGTATCACCCTCCTTTTTTTTCTTTTTAATTTTATTTTCAAGTATCTTATCAAAGCTGATTTATTAGTTTATTAGGTATCTATATCCCAGCATGGCTCCGCCATGTCGCCATCACCTCTTCCTTTGTCTCAAATTTTACACGTGTGGAAATTTGCCTGAATTCTGGGTGATGAGACCTGAGGTGTGGTGAATATCGGTGTGAGCATATTGTTTGAGCACTTACCCAGTTTCCTAGCATGGTCTGGTCATCCGTGTAACTGCCCGGCCGCTGCTCATAGTCAACGCCTAGATTACCGCCCTGGAGTTGGGCGGCCACCTCGTACCTGGTGATTGCTCATGGCCCTTCGGTCCGCGCTTCTGGAATGTTAATTATGACCGGGCCAATCTCGTGTCAGGACGAGATCGGCCCAGGGGGGAGGGGGGTTCCTCCTCGCAGGTCACTGTAATCGCTCGTCCTACGAGCGATGCACTTATCGGGTTCGTATCTCGGAACCTTCTGGAAACCGTTCGCCACCGCGGCAGCGAGCAGCCTTCCAGCCTATCTCTTATCGGGTTTCTAATCTGGGAACCCTCGGATGCGACCCGCTGAGACCACGTCACCAGGGGGGGCGCTCCGCGAATCTATCATGGAGTGACCTGAGGGGAAACATGAATCGGGTCTGCTTTCTGGGGACCCCTTCTGATCAGAAGTCGACACTTAAATCTATCTATCTAAAGTAATCTAGTCTCTCTTAATCCTTATACTCTACCACTAACCTTAATTTCACAGAAGCGTGGACCTCAGCCGCCAAGCTGCTAACTATTAGATGCTCGACCACGCCTGCTCTCGCCTCATTGCAAAATGGCGGTACCGTGGAAACGTGTTTTTACATGTTCGAAACGAGATGACGAGACCATAAACACCCCACAGATATAGAGTAAATTTAACTCACCTTATGGTTTTTAAGCGTAAGACTAGACAATCAAGGTTCTCGGTGTTGCTAGCCTCTATGGTCAAGTGATTGGCTCGTTCGCGACCGTTTGTCGCGACAACAGTTTAATATTTCAAATAACTTGAACCATTTACTGCAATTTGAATTGCCCAAACAAAGTGACTGCACACACTAACCCGGAATATAAATGCAAAACCAAGTAAACAACAAGCACAACACAAAAACAAAGTAATTGGACGTTGATTACTTTGTTTTTGTATTTAAAACGCAGTTGCTTAATTTTTTGTTTCGTGAAATGATCCCAGGTAAGGTGTTCTGAATGTAATTATAGATCGACCAGAATCTCATGAAAACTAGGGAAATGAAATTCCAAGGTTAGCAACACTACGGCTGCCCTAGCAATAAACAAAGTAACTGACATTTTTTGTGAAATTGACTTTTTGCATTAACAATAGTTTTATGTCGAGTAGTTTTTTACCACAGTTTAATATTTCAAATAACTTGAACCGTTTACTGAAATTTAAATTGCCCGAACAAAGTAACTGCATTCACTAACCCGGAATATAAATGCAAAAACCAAGTAAACAACAAGTACAAGACAAAAACAAAGTGATTGGATGTTGATTACTTTGTTTTTGTATTTAAAATGCAGTTGCTTGATTTTTCGTTTCGTGAAACGATCCCAGGTAAGGTGTTCTGAATATAATTACTTTGTTTACCACTAGGGCACTGGGCAGCCGAGATAACCTAGTGTTGCTTACTACAAAATTTAATTTCCCTATTTTTCATGAGATTCTGGTCGATCTATACCTAGCATTGACTCTAAAAGAATATTTCTATGGTAGGTACAGACATGAACCTATAGAAGCCTTAAGCCTGTCACAAACAGACGCGACCTGCGGTGGCGGCCTACCGTGGGCCGCGACTCTAGCCGCAACAAACACACACCACCGCGGTCGCGGTTGCGGCTTGGAGCGCCATTCGCTGCCCGCTCTTCATAATGTCATCACGTCAAAGTGAGTTGGAAGACGAAGCTTTGCTTTTGTTGGCACTTTGTGAAGATGAGCAAAAAAGGTAAAAAGGTGTAATGAAAAAGATGCTTATATCCTAACATAGCTTGAGAGTATGTTAATTGAAAGATTATTGAAAATATAATTTTTAAATAAACTTCTTGTCATTTTCAGGCGAAGAGAAGTATGGATTCATGAAATTAACCAAGAACGAAAAAAACATGGTGAATATTGGACATTATATCCGCAATTGAGAAAAAATGAAGACAGATTTTACGTGTATTTCAGAATGTGCAGAACATGTTTTGATTATATTTTAAAAATGATAGAATGTGACATACGAAAGCAACATACTAACTGGAGAGAATCTATATGTCCAGAAGAGCGACTGGTGGTTACTTTAAGGTTTGTATTAACAAAAACACAAGTTTATTATTCCTCAAGTTGTATTAATCAAAAATAGTTGTAATCGACAAGTATTTTAATTATCTTTTGTTGTTCTATTTAAAACACTTATAATTAAATTAGAAGCATTTAGGACTTCTTTCCAAATTGTTCATAATAAAACTTAGTAGGTTGAATTGTGTACTGGTGTGGATCAACATACGTAGGCTGCTGGTTTTGAGTACATATTACATATGATGCGCTGGTTGTTTCTTGTCTGGGAAGTGATAATGCATTGTGTGGCTCGTCTTCTTCTTGAGGTGAGAAGGAAGTGGCTGGTTCTGGTGGTGAAGAAACAATGTACTCGTGATCTTGGGACGAATTATTATTAGTAAAAACTATGTCGTTTCCTGAGCCCTGTAATGTGCTTGAATCTGTTGTCAAACTGGCTTCTTCTTCTTGTTCAAGTTCCGATTCCATAATTATTTTTGCAATCTGGAATTTGACTCTTGCCTGCCTGCTATTCGACATTTTTTTTATTGTTTTAGCATACCCCAAAAAAACTAAATCTATATCATCGAAATCTCCTGTGTTCCTCCTTTTATTGAGAAAATTAATGACTTTATCTACTTGCGTCTCATTTTGTTGAGATTTTCTGCGACGAGAGTGTTGATGTGGCGAAGGTGGCGATTGCACATCAGTCATGGGTGGTTCTTGATGAGATGTACTTGCTTGTTCATTGTTACCTTGAATATTTGAATGGGTAATGGCAAATTCCAAATATGGACGCAAAAAAGACATTTGTTGAACCCATGGCCAAGTTTTATATCGTTCTACAAGCTTAGCTGCTTGACCAGTATGCGTTTTATTTGATCTCAGATGTTTGCTATAGGCATCCCTCAAGTTCTTCCACTTATTTAAGCTTGTCACCTGTAAATAATGAAAAAATTTTTTTTTAGATATCTTGCATCTGGCGACAGCTTTAGCAGCATTGGACACAGCTATCGAATGGGGTTTTCTACTGTTAGCGCCATCGTCGAAGAAGTGTGTGAAGCTGTATGGAAAAAGTTGCAGCCTGTATATATGCGCGAGCCTACAGTAGAAGATTGGGAAGCCTCTATTTCTGGATATAATGAAAAATGGCAATTTCCTAATTGTATCGGAAGTATTGATGGGAAACATATAATAGTCAAATGTCCAGATAAGACTGGGTCAAACTATTTTTCGTACTTAAAAAGATTTTCCTTTGTTTTACTAGCAATAGTCGATCCAGATTATAAATTCACTTGTATAGATGTTGGAGGCTATGGGAGAAACAGCGATGGTGGTATATTTGAGGAATCCATAATGGGAAGAAAATTTGCGAATGATTCATTTCAAATACCAGCCAACAGACCATTGCCAGGTCAAAATGATAGCGCACCGTGTGTTCTTATTGGAGATCAGGCTTTTGCACTGAGTTCGTACATGATGCGACCATATCCAGAAACACAGTCACGACGAGATAGAAGAAAAGAAACATTTAACTCTAACTTAGGAAGAGCACGGCGGGTAGTTGAAAATGCATTTGGTATTCTAAGTGCTAAATGGTATATATTCCACAGACCCATGGAAACTAAAATAGAAACATCAATCATTGTTGTAAAAGCTGCCTGTGTCTTACATAATTTTTTGCGTGATAGACAAGCAGAACATCTCAATCATCTCACTGAGACCGCCCAAGAACACGCATTCCAAGATATACCCCCTAACCCAAGAAGATCGACAAACTATGCACTTTCAGTACGAGAAAAATTTGCTGATTACTTTTATTCTCTAATTTAAAATAAAATGGTTCGCTTATTAATTGTTATGTATTTATGATTTTTATTTGCGTACTTACCATCACTTTCGCCAACTATTTCGGCAATGTTGTCCCATATTTTGTTTTTAATTCGATTATTTTTATAATCAGCGTGAGCTGTATCATACAACACTGGATAATTCCGCACAGTGTCTATTAAAATTTCAATAAAGTTTTCTGACGACGCGGACGTCATTTTGCTTAAAACCAACTATTGTCTATTACAGGCCGCGCGGCTTCTTGTAAAAACTTGCAACTGACCGCTTGGTGGCCGCGTGACTACCGCGCGAGAACACACACCGACGCGGTGGGAAGTGGGCGGGGCTTGCGGTCGCGGCCGGCCGCGCTTTCTTAACGTCACAGGCCGCGTTGATTTGAATACTTCTATAGATTTCGATACTACAAAACAAGCCGCTACCGCGGCCGCCACCGCAGACCGCGTCTGTTTGTGACAGGCTTTATTATTATTATCTCTATGGGTACAGATCATAGAGATAAAATAATAATAAGTAGAGTAGGCATACCTATCTTAAAAACGTGCCAAAAATACACTCACACACGCACAATCCTACAACTAAAATGGCGCGTGTTCATTGTGATGTCTCAAGTTGTGCGTGTGAGTGTTCATGTATACATTTTAGGGAGGCCATCTTAAGGGAAGTGCAATAAAATTTCTGCCACGATCTGTTTTATTGTTATGTTTAAAAATGTAGTGTTGTCTCTTACACACTTATGAAAATTTTGATAAGCTTAAGCTATTTTCCGATCCACTATTTTCTATAGGACATTATGCCAAGTCCAATGGTACAGATAGCAAGAAAGGAACGGAAGCCAGTTTAAAAAAAATAACACTGACAGACTGACAGTGACAACTGACAGTGACGTTTGAAAAAAAAAATTCAGCAACAATGTACAAAGTGTTTTCGTATTTTAATTTAATTGCATTTTGAATAAAACTTAGCTCGGGCTCTAAATCTAAAAAGAATATTTATGCAAATAAGTTTTCCAAAGTATCGTCATGTCGTACAATCGGAATAAATATGAAAAAGCTCGGAGGCGTTTAGCAGCCGTGACATTCCTTTCGAACATCTCGCTAGATGGATCTTTTATGGATACAGAATTAAGTAAAATAAATAAGAAATCTTCAAAAACCGACAAGTGTGATTCTGCAAAAGATACTCGAAAACCGCAAACAAGTCCCGTCCAACGATTTAGTGGTGACAATAATTCAATAAGCTCAGATTCTGAACAAACTACTGTGACCCCGGTTAAAGGCGGACTTATTAGTTCCTACAGAGAAAGGTAGGTATTATTTTATTTATTCCTCATGATACAATTTGATTTATGATTTTGAACTATGTCAAATTGGCCTAAGACATTTTTAAAATTTTGAATTCTTTTGTTAGTTGCATAGAGCACCAATCTCATTGGAATTTTAAGCTATTGGAGAGTCTTATAGACATTAACTAAAACTATGTGATGAGCTAAATTTAATATGTTGCTAAGGAAACTATTCTCAATTTTTACATTACCAAAGTCCCATAAGTGATAATCTATAAGATTGAAAATAAAACTGACTTCACCACACATTAAACAGTCCATATCTTGAAAACCACTGAACCAATTTTGAAGAACTTGCGCTGTTCCCTAAGTTGAAGTAAATGTAAGCCAATAAAAAAGAATTTGATTAATAGTTTTGGAGAAATCCACAGATAAACATACATACACCTATGAAATTTTGGATATTTGTTTGGACACCTGTATAGATTATCATATGTGAATATTTTGCAGTTCCAATAATGTTAAATTCATATTATGTTTTGAATTGATAACCTCTTTTTTTTAAGTCAGTTAATAAACACAACAAACAAGCTGGCTGTGCAGATGCTAAGTACAAGTAGACTAAAAAAAAATGATTAATGTCCATGCCATGTTGATCAGATTGACTTATCAGATTTGGAATTAAACAGATTGGATGATCCCGGCCACTTTATGACATTAGATTTTAGATTTATCCCTAAGTGCTCAGCTGCACACATGAGATAATTTAACTAAGTATATTTTTTGTGGAGTAGGTGTTAGGTACATCAATTGCAAAATATTATCAATTAAACAAATGCAAGGTTTTAGAAAGTACATTACAATAAGTGGCCACAGTTCTGAATGAGCATATTATGTAAAACATACTGTATTTTGAGAAATTCATTTTTCAAAATTACAGATGCTCCTCTGGAAATATTGAAATGTTTAGAGACAGACAGTTTTCATTAAGAGCAAGGAAGGTTGTTGCAATTACTCAAGATGATAAAAGCAGCTCTGAAAGCTTAAATTTTGGTAATACCAATTATTTTCTTATAGTTTTTTTTTATAGAAGCCACTTTAACTTAACTAGATTTATTTATTTTCGTAGGCCGTTTTCGCACAAGCAATAGTTGCATTCCAGAAAAATCTTTTAACAAAGAGATAAGGATGATTAAATCAACTAAAGGTGTATCTTTCAAAGATGAAAGGCTTGCTTTTGCCCCAGCACAAGGTGTACCTTGTGTTCTATTTAGTACAATTCCATACTCAAAAACTATTAAAGGTATACGGTAAGTAATAAAAATCTAACATACATTTAGCTGTATTAGACAATATATATTTAATTAGTTTTTTATACCTGTTTAAAAAATAAGAAAGAGCCGAAAAATGTCCCAAATTTTTGTAAATAGTTTTGTAAGTAATACTTCATCAATTGGCATAATCATATCCTTAAAAGTACTTTGTTTTCAGGGCTGATTTGCGGAAGGATGGTGTTCGTCGACGTAACACATCTGGTCCCAGACCTTTATCTGCTATCACTGACAATGGTATAGACCCGTTTGATCTCATGGGACTAGAAAGAGAAGAACATGGTCAAGAAATATCATACTCTAAACTCTTAATACCATCCAGAGTTTGTACCAGAGAACAGTATAAGAAGATGTATGAGGGAGACTTTATTGATAAAGCTCCATGGAAAATCATGAACAGACATCCTCATGTAATTGCAAGGTAATCATTAATATTGTATTACAATCAGGCTATTTTTTTTTTTATTGCGATTTTGTTTTTTTTTTACTCAAGATATTGGTGCATGTCTTATTCCATTTCACTTTTATTTTTTATTTTTATTTGAACATAAAAACATACATTCATAAAACATGCCAGCATTAAATAAAGTCTGCGTCTACGCTAGGAGTACAGAGCAAGTAACAAATTAAATTTTTGTGTACTGTATGGAACCTTAGGAGCCTAGAATGAGCACGTTTAGTACCCTTTGAGCAGTCAGTTTGTATTCTGCATGCACTTCCAAGTGTCGGTTTTTTTACCAACACAAAGGATGATGAACTCAGGAAGGCGGCCGGAAGCGGGTGGATGACGAAGGCGAAAGGCCGTGTTTTGCGGCGAGATCTTAAAAAAGCCTAAGTCGTAAGCTTAAAGAATGAAATAGAAAAACAAAGGAATTTGCTTTGGGCTTGCCAAAGCGTTCATAAATGTGTTTAGTGATTCAGATATACCTATATCAAAATCTTCAATCATACAATGAGCCCGAAAAATTACTTTCCAAAAGACCTAGATTGTTGCTGTGTATAATCTATATTTATAAAAATGAATCCCTATTTTCCTTCCTGTTGCACGGCTATGCAAATTACTAGGCACCTGTAGCATTTTGATCGTCGCCGAGCTATTGTGCTCGCCGCTCTCTTAAATTTCCTCGCCGATGCTCGTTGCCGCCAGGTATAGCACCATTTTTCAATAATTTATCCATGCTCGTTGCGATTCTGAGGAATACTATGTTAGAGGATAGTGTTTGATGTAGGCTTGTTGTACGTCCGTCATCCACACTTGACACTGCAAACAGGTGGGTTATTTTCTAACTTAGTTACCAACTGAAAATTATAGCCACCGAATAAGTTCGATATACATTGCTGCTTTACTGTGTAAAATATAAACAGTGAATTCATTTCACACATTAAAACAGCAATGTAAATCGAACTACATAATCCATTGGCAACCATTTTCTGTTGGTAACTAAGTTAGAGAATAGCTCTACAGATCTGCGCCGCTATTGCTCAGCTTGCATAGACGCAGTTTAATAATATGATTATATTATTATATGAATATGACCATATTTTCAATCATTTGTTGCTTTTTCATGTTGCAATGTTGCATATCATTACTCATGACATCACTAACATTTAAATTTTCAGGACTAAGTTATTGACGAGACACAAGGATAAAAAATGGTAAAAATTAATAGAATACTTTGTAAGGGACCTTTCAGACAGACCGGCGCGGAGAGCGTCGGAGAGCATTTTTTTTTTCACACAGACCGGCCGTTCAAATTTGCTCTGCTCTCCGCGCCGGTCTGTGTGAACGGACACGCGGATGCGCTCGGAGCCGAGCGTACGCTCTTGGGCCGGACGGCAGAGCATATTCGGCCTACGGTCGGCTGTGCGAGCATGAAAGAGCACGCGAACGGAGCCGGTCGGATGCTCGAGCGCGAAAGGGCACGGGCATGGAGCAGCCGACCGGCTCGACGAGTAGCCGACCTTCTGCTCTCATATATTTCACACAGAGCGTATTGGGAGCATGCTCGAGCATCCTCTTATCATAAAAGAGTTAACATGTAAAAATAAAGCCTATTTCAATGTCTTAAGATTCTATTTTAAATGCGATTAAAATTTGCTCTGCTCTCCGCGCCGGTCTGTCTGAAAGGTCCCTTATGCTATGCCAAATTATAATATAATTAGTCATAATATTACTGTATAGATCCACTGGTTAAACTAGATTATTTATTTCATTATTATTAATAACATTAATTATTTTACTTACTAACTATTTAATTGCACAGAATAAAAGTAAATATTTATGCTATAGAAATACATAGCTGTTAAACCATTTTATTTTAAAAATTCCAATTTTGGTAAATGCGTTTTTTTGTCTTTAGGCCTAAGACAATCTTAACTATTTCTGTTATAAATAAAGCAAAAATAAAAGAAAACAAAGCAAACAAAAAATGTTTAATAATGTTTAAAACAACTGGAGAACCAATCACTTAGCTTGAAACAAGATCAATTAGAGCTATTTTTGTTCTTATTCTTCAACTTTTTACACACTGCACATTTTTTTAGTTGCTTGCATAAGTTATTTCATTTTTCACTTTAAAAACTTACTACGCTAATATAATTTTTTATTACAAAGTAGTTTCACTGAGGATGGGTGCTTATGTCACACGAGATGTGCAAAATATTTAGCAAATATTGATTTATCTAATTATTCTTATGATTTAAGTTTAAAATATTTAAATGTTTGATACATCATCATCTATAATTATATTATTTCATTTGTTAATGTAAATATGCCAACATTGCTCATTTCTCCAAGACAAGGTGATCAAAGGGACTTGTTAGTTTCGGGTGCTATGATTTTTAAATACCTACTAATAAAATTCCTATAATCATAAAAACATGTAAAGCATTATATCACCAAGTTCAAATCTAACTACAATCTACATAAATATAATTTAGTGCATGCCAAGTCTAACATAGTAGGTGTAGAAATGCCAGTAAAAGAATTGCATGAAAAGAATATTTCTATATGTAGTGAGATTTTATTTAAAAAAAAATCACATATATCTTTGTAGGTGCTTCTCGTACGAGTCTTCTCAGCGGGCTGCAGTGGCCTCATCACCGCCACATACTTCGGTAGAAACTAAAACCTTTGATTGGGATGAAGGGACACTGCTTTCTCAAAAATATGTAAGTCACTATTGTCATATAATATGTTTATTGTATATGTCAAAATATGTTATATAGTAATGTATAGCTTGAGTTTCTATAATTTTAGAGCTGTGTTTTGATATAGTTTTTTCTGGTTTTGTCTATCTCTGACTCCCTTTTTCACCTCACTAGAAGACCACGGTCTCCAATGGTCTCAATATATATTATACTAGCGGTCCGCCCCGGCTTCGCACGTGGTACATATATAGCCTATAGCACTCAAGGATCACGTACATACATATCCAACAGTGTAAGAATTTTTGAAATGGGTCCAGTAGTTCCTGAGATTAGCGCGTTCAAACAAACTCTTCCGCTTTATTATATGTATTAGTATAAATGTAAAACCTGACCAGAAAAATAAACGCTACTTTCATGAGGCCCCTAGAGGAGATAAAAGTCATGTTTAACACAGCTAATGTATATTTTTTAAATATTTTTTTTTATAATAATTAATTACCTACTTAATTTTCACTAAACCATTTTCAGGTTCCCTATTCGCCGAATGTTCTCGACGATCCCGAGTTGATTGCTGGCAAACATAGAACTTTACTGACATTCACATCATATATGACTTCTATCATTGATTATGTCCGACCTCAAGATCTGAAGAAGGAACTCAATGATAAGTTCAGAGAGAAGTTTCCGCATATTAAACTAACACTGAGCAAGCTTAGAAGGTAATTTTACATTTAGACATCTCTTTCTGTAGGTACTTACTATTATTATAAGAATAACAAGCTATTTAAGAAAAATTAAAACATCTTCAATGTACCAATAATAATCTATATATATAAAACAAAGTCGTGTTAGTTCGAACACTTATAACTCGAGAACGGCTGGAGCGATTTTCATGGTTTTTAATTTGTTGTATTTAACTCCCTCCCGAATAGCAAAATAACTGTTAAAAACATTGAAAAATTGACGAAAAAATAAAATAAAAGTAAAAACATTTCCCCATACAAAATGTTCATTGGTTGGGTTTGGCAACTGTCATTAGAAACACTGTTCCAACTCGACCCAAATTTGATGCGTGCGAACTCGAAGGCCTTTAGTGTTAATTTAAAACCGTCATAGCTCGTAGACTCCGAAACTCGTTAAGCTGAAGTGGCAATATAAGTGTGGTACATAGCGCGAAGAACCGATAGACCCCCGTCCAACACTGCGGATGCCGGATGCAGTGTTGGACGATCTCAAGTAAGTCGCTGGCAGCCACTGGATGTCCTTGCAAGGATGAAGAGACCTTTCTCCAGATACACGTATATGGCTGTGAAGACGACCGGCGTTTTAAAATATGTATTATTTTCAGTATAAAAAAAGAAATGCGAAAGATAGCGAAACACGACAACGGCGGCATAGACTTGCTGTCCGTCGCGCAGGCGTACGTGTACTTCGAGAAGTTGATCCTCGCCAACCTCATCAACAAAGACAACAGGAAGCTCTGCGCCGGCGCCTGCCTGATCCTGTCCGCGAAACTCAACGACGTCAAGGGCGAAATGCTCAAGGCACTTATCGAGGTAACTGAAAAAAACTTGAAAAATGATGAAAATAAATTCTTTATCCATCTACAAGTTAGCCCTTTAGTAACCTTAAGTGACGATGGAAACGGGCTAACTTGAAAGAGGTACGACAGTTTTCATTAAACCCTGATAAGTTTCTATGCGGTATCGTACCGGAGCGCTCTATCGCTCGGCGTAACAGCTTTGCCGATAACTAGCCACGGATTAAGCCTGTCACCAGACTAGATCAGAGATAATGTAGAAAATATAGATTCCCAAATTACCGGGAATTGAACCGGGGACCTCCCACTTATAAGATCACAGCGCTCATCACTGCGCTAGGGAGGAGTAATAGAAACTTTCGCAATGAAATTGCATTTAATTTTACTAAAAATACTGTTTCTTTCACCGTCAAAGCCAGTGATCTTTAATTGCTTAAAACGCACATAACTCCGAAAAGCCAACAGCCAACGTCCCTTAAACCACAAAGTGTTAACCACTAGGCTATGACAGCTTCTCTCGTATGGTTGTACAGCGCATAGAGACGACGTTCAGGGTGAACAAGAAGGACCTGATGAAGTTCGAGTTCGCGGTGCTGGTGGCGCTGGAGTTCGGGCTGCACGTGCCCCCGTACGAGGTGTTCCCGCACTACCAGCGCCTGCTGCACGACTCGTGACGCTGGCGCCGCCTGGCGCCGGAGCCCGCGCACCGCCGCCGCACCAGCATCGTGGACAACCTGCTCGCCCAGGCCTGGATGTAACCCCCGACTCGCGCCTACCTTGAACACCGTTAAACTGTACGTACTCCTGTACGAGTCCTGAGGCCCGTTGGACTATTGCTAACGATCTATGGTTGACCAGGACCGAGTTTCTCTGTGATTTTTCTCCAGTGGTAGATTCACTTGACTATTCAAAAGCACTTGTAAAAGTTTATTTAAATAAAAAGCTTTTCTATTCTGACAAGAAAAGAACACGTATATAATAGTTTCATTCGAAGAGACTGAGAATTTTTTTTAATCACACTTAACGAGCGCCGACCTGCGGACGCGCACGACGTCAGTGTGTAAAATGACCTTAGAGCGTCTTTAATTCTGTGGTACTGGTTTAAGTTCACAAAGCTTATAATTAATATTAGAATGAGCAACAAATAATTAAAAATGACAGGAAATCGAAGATATTAATTATTTATTTATGTGCTACGGTTTAAATTTAATTTTTCTATGTACTTACTTGAACTACATATTCCCTTAAAAATTATGTAAATAATAATTATGTAGTTATCTCTTAGATATTTTTGATCTCAATAGATGATAACGAAAATGAATAAAGCTGATCACACATTTATCACCACGCACCACACGTGCGGAAACCGGCGTATTTTAAACTCTGCCTTAACGTAAGTTCGGCGCGAATGATTCTAGTATGTGCGACACGTACTTGTGTAGATGCTTAATAATTATGACTGCTCTTCGCATCTTGCTGATAAATGAGCAATCAGCTTAATTCGTTATGTTTAAAGTAAAAATAGCAATTTAATTGCTCATTTAATATGCCAAAGATAAAATATTTAGATTTAATTAACTATGTTGTTAATAATAATTTAAATATTTAGTAACCCTCCCATAGTATTTTTATAATTTATGTAGTATGCTCAGAACTTCAGATTATCAAGTTTAGAATATTGCGACTTTAATAAGTGACCAATTTAATTTGGTAGGTGCACAGTAGGAATGTATTTTAATGAATCAAGTGTAAGTACTAAGTAGCTATGCACAAACGAATTTAGTGCCAAATCGAGTAGGTAGTATAATTAAAAAAAATACAATCTGAAAATAGGGATGTTTGCAGATTGAACAAAATACACGATATATTATTGTACTCTCGACAATACGAAATACAATTCTTAATTATTTCTTACAAAAAGATATCTTTACTAGATAACAAGATAATATTATGTGTGTATTATGTACCTAAATATATTTTCTAAAAATAAATGTAAGAAAAACCATACGAAAACCCTAAAATAAGAATTAAAAAGAATCCGTTTTCCATTTTGTTTTCTAAAAGTTGTCGGATTTATATAAAACAACTTCGTGTGATTGATTTATTATAAAATGGAATCATTTTGAGTCAAACAACCGAATATTTATTATTTAAACTCAAGCGAATAACACACGGTGCCAAGTACAGCAAAATTAAACTCGTAGGCAAGGACCTAATATTGCATTATACTTGGTTTCTATCGAAACTAAGAATAAAGTTATAAGAGTGGAAATAAAAATAATTATAAAAAATATAATATAATATACTAAATCGTAAGTGTTGAGAATTCTAAAATATTTTTTTATATTGTCATAGGTACCTTATCTCTAAAATAAGAACACGGTCCGAGTTTGTAAATAACTCAATCAACTTTCGCGTTATACAGAAAAAAATGCGATTTTCAAATCATTTAGCGAATTTCAATATGTCGTCAAAAATCGCTTGGCTTTGGATTGATAAAGTTTTTGCTATTATGTGTTCATTTGATTTTAACTTCGCATTTTGAATAAAATACGATTTAATTTTAATCTTAAAATTAACACGTTTTATTTGCATTTCTTTAGTAAAGTAATTTTGTAACTACATGTACATACAAAATGCAGGTCTAGGGACCAACTAATATTGTTATTTAATAATAATTATTATTGAAAATAAGTAATGTCAAAATCATTGTATTGAGCACTTATATGATTTTTTATTGCTCTAAATGCAAAAATTTAAAACTTCTAGTTAATTACCACACCTAGTGTTTGTTGTTTAAAAAATAACGTGATACTTAGTTGAAGCGTAACACAAAGATTTAACTAGAGATTTAATAAAACAATGTGTCAAATTGAATTTTTGTTATCATTTTGACAAAACCTTGGTTACGACTAGGTTACATAATTCATAGCCTTACATTTATTTACTTTACATAAAAGTAAAGATAAGTATATATTATATTAAAGAGATCACACACGGGCGCAAGACTAGAGACCCGCAGGAGACAAAAAAGGGGCATTTTTTTGCGAAATATTAAATGTGCGAAATGTCAACGCCTCTGCTGACGTCATTAGATGCATCGAATCTACTAAGATCAGACTTATTTTCAGTATTTATTTGTTAAACACGTAGCGTGCGCCTCGTGCGGATTGGCTCATAGTATGTGATCATCTTTATAACTGCGAACGTAATAACAAACATCGGACATTTTTTATTTATGCAACTTATTATACTGAATTCGATTTGGATCACTGAGGACTGTAACACGCAACATTTGTTGCCGAACACTTGTATCGTATGCAGTATTTCCGAACCACTAAAACTATGTCAAGCGAGTGTAACGTCCGGTCATGCTTCAGTTTATATAACTACTCGTAGGTGATCAAGTCTATTCATTTAACGCGTTCATAGTACTCAAACAAAGTCTAATAGTATATTATAATATTTATTTTTCTGTTATTCATATGTTATATAATGGTAAATGCGAAGGTAAATATTTTGGTAGATATTTTATGCACTCATAGTAACGTTCATTTAATTAAATCCAGTACAGCATGCAAAAAACTAAGATTTATTTCCATCAGGTTTTGATTACGTTCGCTGTCCTAGGCTCTCTGAGTAAATGCTTTGGAAATCAAACTACAGAGAGTTCATCTCATTCCGAGGAAGCTGTTAACAGTACGACGCTGGATGCCAAGTCTAGTTCGGAACAAAAGCAAGCCATCGGCGGTCAGGCCCCACCTTGGCGCTCATGGGATCCATGGAAATTTTGGCAATGGGGTCAATAAATATTTACAAAACTTTCTAAATTTATTCTAAATAACTATAATTAACGTTGTTTAATATATTTATAGGTCGCAGTATAATAAACGAGGCGTACGCGTCTGATTTAATGGACAGTACGACGAGGAGACTTCAATATCACGACGAAGCCGACAGTCGACACAGGCGCAGATTAAAAAATAACATAAAATTGCTCGTTAAAATACACCAATATGAAAAGTATGTCTGTAGTTTTTATCTCGTGACCAACCGTGCAATCAACTGCATCACTCGACTATTATAGTTGTAATTAAGTAGGTACATAATTACAACTATAATATATATATATAATATCCATCCAACCTACACGTTTATACCGATTTGCATAATTTTTTTGGCATATTGAGGTTGGTTTAATGTTCCCTAAAATATAGCTGGTATTAATTTAATTAATTATTTAATTAATTATTAATTTAATTAATTAATTATTAATTTAATTAATTAATTATTAATTTTATTAATTAATTATTAATTAAATTAATTATTAAATCAATATAGGTTTACAAAATAAAGTTTAAATACTCTTGAGGTGCGTGTCTAAAAAAACAAACATCAGTGTCAGCCAAGTGTCAGCTTTTTATTTTATTGTCACTATCGTGGTGTTGTGGTATTTCCCAAATATTTTCTTGGTGTTATTGTGATCAAAATAATTATGCAATTTGTTTGCAAAAAGATGGGCTAGAGAACGTAGGTGTTTAAAAGATTGTAAGTAACACATTAAGCAGTTCCATCAAGTTTGTAAGAAAAAACTGCAATAATGTTTTACATTGACTCCCAAAGAACCTTGACTCGACGAGACAGCTCAGTAATTGTACAACGAGCCACCGTACGAGATGACTTCGAAGCTCTATCTACGCGAGGACATTCTACCGCTCGACTTGTTAGCGATTCTGGAACCTCTGTCGCATACCGTCCGAGGGGCTCTGTTCGGAAAGAAATTATCACACTTCTTTTTGAGTCTATGCTAGACAGTATCGTAGAATCTTGGCAAGTAATAGAACAGCGTAAGAACGAAGATGTCAGTGTTGATATCGGCAAGACGCCCAGCGAGATAACGTCCGCTAGTAAGAAAAAGAAAACAATGCAGGGTTCGTCGATTTTCACTCTTACCTACCTTCGGTGTATCTATCTAAGAATGTATTTAAGTGAACCTACGTTTTTTATGGAATATAAATCTACAGCAGGAAACGAAATAATTCTAATATTTTTTTTTTTAGCGAAATCATCAAAAACGAAAAAGAGTCGGTCTAAAATAGAATTAAGTGATAGCAATGCTCAGGTATGCTTATTTTCATGTATCTACAATTACTGTCTAAATATCTACATCTGTTTCTTATTTACTTTACAATTTACTGTTACAGAACGATTTAATGCATGTATGTTGGTGGGCAGGCCCAGATGAAAAAGCGATCATTCGATTTCGAAACGGAAACGTCTATGAAGGCCAAATATCCATGAAATGCATGCACGGAGAGGGGCGTTATCAATGGGCAGATGGAACTACTTTCTTAGTAAATCAATATGTTTACACATTTTTTCTATAGTTTATTCGAGTTCGAACCTATTAGTATTATGGATGAAAGCGCTCTTGTCTAAGCCGAACTTAGTGTAAGAATGGTTCCATTGGGTCACTGCCATAAGCAATAGAACAATGGTTGGATATTAATGGAATAATTACGATTATCGTATCTATTGCATCAGAAAGTAATAGCCGATTGTTGTTGACTGCTTCTACTTGTTGCCCAAGCCAGCTTCCTAAAACTGAACCTTAATGATCCTTTAAACCTACTAAGAATCTGTTTTATTGTAAGGCTTCAAATCAAATTATTATCGAATACTTACAGGGCCACTTTGTGGAAAATGAAATAAATGGGAAAGGAATGATTCAATGGAAAGATGACACATGGTACGAAGGCGACTTCGCTGGAAATCTTCGCCACGGCAGAGGCCTCTATGTAAAGTCACGTGAACAGTGTTCGTATGTAGGAGCTTGGCATTGCGGCACTAAACATGGCGAGGGAGTTATTACTTTCCCTGGATCATGTAAAAATTCTTACGATGGACAATGGGCTCATGTAAGAAAATCTACAAGATTCGTAGCTACCCTACCTATAAGTTGTTCATCTTTATCGTGTTGTGTATGTGTTATGGATATGCTCTTTCAATTGGATGTATAGTAGTATAGTAGAAAGTAGCAGTGGCGTACAGAATTTGGAGTCGGGTATGCACTAGATATTAATACAATATAGAATATTTCAATGCCAGTTTTACTTCGCTTCAGTTTCTGTTAAAAGTTTAAAGCAGGGTAAGCAAAGCTTTTGTGCTTTTATGAAGTGCACGCCAATGGGGCAAAGGAATTTATATATATTAAGAACTATACCTATACTTCCTTATATACCACAGCATATACCAACCTACTAATATTTTTGTTTCCTAGAACGTCCGTCACGGCTTTGGGTCTCGTGAATATTGCCAAATGAGCGGTTATAAAGGAGAGTGGAATTATAACGTAAGGGAAGGAAAAGGTTTAATGATATGGCCAAATCACGATGTAAGTAACTCTTAAGTTATCTATTTCAAAAATACTTTGTCTAATGCATGTTAAAAATTATACTCGTAATACAGTTTTATAGAGGTGAATGGAAAAATGGTGTTATGTCTGGATATGGATTCTACATTTGGGGCGCCTGTTACAATAATTCTATGTCCGTGCCATCTCTGATCGCATATCGTGGCTTTTGGGTAAAGGGTAAACGCAACGGTTACGGTGTACTGAACTTGGGCTTAGGATTGGGTTCCCACTACAAAGGAGATTTTAAAAATAACAAAAAACACGGTGCTGGCAAATTCGTCACTAACAACGGACTTATATTACAACACAAACATTTATTTGCCGACGACAACGTCAGTGTTATGACGCGAGAAGAACAAGAAAGTGAAAGTGTCGTTGAAAAATATACTCAACTCGCAGAACCCTTCTCATTCAATATATGTGATAGCTCGGTTGGCCTTACCTGCCACATAGAAGAAGTTGTTAAAAATATTGATAAACAACACGAAATCGTAATCGAAATCCTAAATGAGTTTATGGAAGCTAACAATATTCGCACGTCCCATGTTGCAGAAGACGAAACACAAAAGGATTTGCCTTTAATCAATTTTGGTGACTTAATGGATTTCGAAGTGAGTTCGCTAAGCAAAGCACTAAGATGCTACGAAACTCATTTGAAAGGCATTTACTATCAGTATGCAACAATATGTAACGAGGAAGAAATACATTTTACTCCGATTCTAATTCGTTTATATTTTTGGCAATTGTATTATGATTGCAATTTACATGAAAAGGGATTGACGCTAGTTGAAATTGATAGAGCATTTCACGAGAACCCGCAATGGCTGTCGAGATCGCCTCACGATCCCTTTGAGAAAATATACTTCTGGCAATTCCTGCACGGACTAATAACAGTCGCGAGCAAGTTGTATGCTAAAAGACAATTGCCCGGAAAGAAGCCGGACACCATGTTGGCTAGTGGCTTTAGATATTTTATGGAAAAAGATATATTACCTGGAGTTGGTCGTAAAAAAGGTAACATACTAATAAAATTATATCTACAACCAATGCTTACGATGAGCAGTCTACACGGAATATGTTTAAAACTAGCTGATTCCTGAAACCTGTGGAACAATCCTGTACCTATAGGGGAAATCTTTGATTCCACGGCTAAAAAAACATTCTATGTGCGCCTAGGTTACAAGGTACCCGTATCTCTGAGCCTTTCGTCAAGATCAAGTTCAGCGATTTAATCCGTGAAAATGTATCAACAGTTTTAATTTTTTTACACAGGAATCCTAAATTTTTTCGAAATAAAAATTAGCTTAGAGCTAATTTTTATTTCGAGATAAAAGAGAGCGCCTTGTTTAATTCTCCACGTGCCTGTGAAAGTGCCCTCAAAATCGGTTCAGTCATTCCGGAGAAAGCAAGATCAAACTGTATTTGGTATCGTTCAAATAATCACAAGAGACATTTATTTCGGAAACGCAGACAGAAACTGCAATTTATTTAAGTATATAGATTGGTAGTTGGTCTATTCTTTGATGGACCTTCTCTTTTATGAAATGATGAAATTCTCTTTTATTCACAGGTAGGCAGGTTCTCAATAATTATGCTTCTCTATGCACTAATAACTATTTTAATGCCCTGTTTAATTCTAGTTTTAGATATATCGACTATCCTGTCTCAATTTATTACCCTTTTAACATATTTTTATCACGCAGGAAAGCTTGCGGAAGGATACGGTGCGTTCGTGCCACTGAAAGGCCTTTACAAATTGTATTGTAATCTAGGAGAACCGTGTACAATAAGAACATTTTTGTGTGCTGTCCGATATCCACCACATGATATCCAACAACTTAAACCTACATTTGTGGAACATGATTATCATAACCTAGGACGGAATGTTTACATTTTTGGCGACGAAATGACTTTTATAAGTGGTAGGTTATTCTAATAAATATGTAAGTAAATGGGAAGGCATAAGATATATTGAGTGGGTGAATTGTTACTGTAGGAAGTGGAAGTAGATATTATGTGCCTTGCCTAACCCCAGGACCCATCGTCCTGGGGTTTTACCTACTTCTGGATCTTTAATCACACAAAATCGCATAAAAATAGACTCATTTTGTTACTTTGATGTCGTGAAGTCGTAGGTAGATAACAAAATGGCATACCCTGGAATTCGTGGTGTTTTGCAATAAAAATATTTTCTTAAATATCGGTCCTCGGAAAGTGGGTGGTAAACTTCACTTTGAAATTCAGTTTGAGTTACAATTTTGACTTCCAACCTCTTTGGGTCAAAACTGAGGTTTGCCAAGACTTGGAAGATAAAATAATATAAAAGTAAACGAACTTAATCGTTTTTTTTACAGATGAACCGATACACGACGATAGCGCTGACGAAAACTTGAGCTTTCATCCTCCCCTGGAACTATTTAACATAGGAAACCTGCCCAGTAGGACAATCATAAATATATTTCAGAGAATATTTCCGCAAATATGCAACGCCGACAAGATAATGGATTTGAATGTGGAGATTACATTTTTTGAATTTTTCGAAGCATTTATCGCTTGCGCAGAGGAAAGTATTCGTGTAACTGACGAAGAACTTCGTCTGCAAGAGAAGATCTCGGGATCTAATTATACAAACACACCAATAATGTCCAAACCGAAATAAACGCAGAATATGAATCCAATGACACAACGTGAAGGTGCCGCCTGTCTGTATACGCGCGTTTATCTAAGCAACTTTCCTTAGTATACCTACTTACTTAGCATGTTTTTTGTTGTTATAAGTAGCGGCACGAAAGTCTAGCGCTGAGCTAGAAAAGTGCGCGCAGCGTCGTACGAGTGAGCGGGACACAGTACGATTGGAGAGCCAATCAGCTCTTACGAGGGATCCGCGAGAGCTAATCAGTGCTTACGAACGATCCCCACGCCCTGCCCGCGACCCCCTCACCACCCCGACATACCTCATTTTCGACTTCTGCGCATTGAAGGTTAGCGCTAGACTTTCGTGCCGCTACTTGTACCTACCGTTAATGTGTCTAATTTATTTTACAAAATAAATACTTTTCTTATTATTCTTATTCATTTTATTTGTAGATATAATTACATATTCTACTTCGTCGTCATCAATCGATAGACGTTCACTGCTGGATATAGGTATAGGCCTCTTGTTGGACCTTCCACACGCCGCGGACTTGTGGTACTTACAAGTGTAGGTAAGTAGTAGGTACTGTCATCGCTTTGCACAATTTAAATAATATTCAATAAAATATTTTATGATGGACATTGTTGACATGACAACGTAGACAATATTGTATTCATTGTATTCCGCTATGATTTGTCTTGTGTGTCATAGAATATGCATAGAATATATATTTATTTATGGTATTTAAGCTTCGTATATCTGTGATCCAAAAACTGACGTTTATATGACAATATTTGCAATTCAATAATTCTTTACAAAGACACAAACAACATTTGAAAATTAATTACCAACCCTATTTAGTAATATTTAAAAATATATACTTTATTCAAAATGAGAACTAAGAATCCTATGGCTAAAAAGCCACAACAAATTCTATTTTCGAAAAATACGTTTGGTCCCCAGGTTAAAGTTGAAAACTGGGATTTTCAAATCCATGCAGAAAAACGGGACAATTATGTATACCGTGATCAATTAAGCAATCACCTGAGTACCTATTTACGTTGGGGTGATCAGGACCAAAATATTGGAAAAACTGAAACACGTCATATGCTTGAACAAGTATTTACCAGAACAGATCCGGTGTATGCTTTCAAACCTCTTGTGAATTTTACTTCATATCCGTGTACTGAGTAAGTAATATCAGGGACTCGAAGGATGCGAGTCCCTTTTTAGATACAGGCGATAAACATCATTTTGTAAGCTACCTTTTAAATGTAAATATATAAGGTGTGGGTAGTTTGACTAATACTTAATTTAAATTCGTCATAAACTAGCACCCCTGGAAGAAATAAGTTAATGAAAAATGCAAACTTGGCTCAACTTCCTCCTGATTTTGGTGTCATGAATTATCTTTCCACTCAGCAAGACGATTATAGAAATCCGCACGCATCTGTTGCTAAGCCGGTAATAATCTATACATATAATAAAATCGTAGAATTGCCGTATCTGTACATTGAAGATTTTTGCAAAATAATAACTGGGGGATGTTAGGGATAAGTAATAGAACGTAAAAAAGCTATTTTTGAAATTTTTGTCTGTTTATCTGTTTGTCTGTTTGTCTGTTTATCTGTTTGTCTGTTTGTCTGTATGTTTGTGCGCGCATCACGTAAAAACTACTGAATGGATTGTAATGAAACTCGGCATGATTTAAGTTAATACTATGGAGTAACATATAGGATACTTTTTATCCCGAAATTCAGCACGGTTCCCTTGGGAGAGGGGATGAAAGGCAAAATGTGTACTTAGCTGTAATTCGTTAACGGGTGGTCCGATTTCATTCATTCTTTTTTTGTTAGAAAGTAGATACTTTAAAGATTACTGGCTAATCTCCGAAGGCTGGACCGATTTTGATGGGACTTTCACTGGCGGATGTTTACATTTTGATGTACCTAAACATCCGCCAGTGAACTTTTAACAGTTTTTAGCAAGGTTTAAGCTCAAAGGAGCATAGGAAAAACAAAATGATTCCCACGGGATTATTAAAATCAATATCCACGCGAACGAAGTCGCGGGTATCCGCTCGTAATAAATAAGTACACTTACTGCCTACAAAATTCTATACCTACTTATTATTAATATATACGAAAGTGTTTCTGTCTGTATGCTATCTTTTCGGCGGCTCTTCACGTTGGCGAACATTGTGGCGAATATGATGGTAAGGTATTGCCCAAGAGTTTGTGTTCGCGTCCACACGTTGGAACCTCGTTCAGCTGTATGCTTCGGTTCAGGCCAATGTGCGGACGAATTTACTAAAATGAATATTGAGACGCTAACAGCTGCTGCGGTTTATTTATTCACAGCATACCGCAACTACGTGAATGTGTATATGAAAAGTGTATGTTTTTATTTTTGTGATTTTATTTCTTGGGTTCCACAAACAATTTTCGGCTTGACTCTATAAAGCAAAAAGTTTCTTCATTGGTAATTGTCACTGCCATTAAGTGGAAATAGTTACGACGCGTGAATATAAAATTTAAAAGACGTGCATGCGTACGATCACTCTGAGAGCTCGTAGCAAACTGAAATCGCGGCCATAACTCTACCACAACCCTTTGATCTTTTGATAAAAACCGACACGAAATGGATCTTGCGCCAACTTGTGGGCCATCACTCCAATACCTACCAAAATAGCACAAACACCCGCACTACAAGATGGCCAATGGTATTGGTCCACAATATTCGCCACAATGTTCGCCAACGTCTAGAGCGGGCGTTAAACGGTGCAAACGTTCATCAAACAGACAAGAGGTCCCAGAAAATATCTTGTCCCCGCGCGACAAAAGAAAATTAAAAAAAGCATAAGTAAAGCAAGTTATAACAGCGTCATGAGTCATCTGCCGACAGGTATATCATAAATCTTTGGAACAAAGAGTAGTTAGGTCCAATTGGCGCAATGAAGTCGCGAGAAAAAGCTAGTTGGTTCTAAATATTTTCTTGATACCTACCGCCCTCCTATAGATAAGTATAGTTAGTGATTTATGTTACCTACCTAAGTATAGTCCTCGCCAATCTGTGTGACCACTTTGAACCACGTGCCAAGAGCCATCGCCAATAAACGATTTCGAACTTTCGCTTCGTTCAGAGCGATCACATAGATTGTCGAAGACTAAGAAGGTATAGGTACCTCCTTAATTAAATATGTTTTATCAGTTAATGTTGGCGTCTCCTCCTTGGCTGATGAATCGAGTAATTCGGTCGGATCTCACGCACAACCATGGGACTGCTCCTCCGAGAGGGGACTATCAATGCTTGGACACACACACGCCTATAGATCATATACGCGAAATGAGGTTGTTCCGTTATCAATCCTTTAATCCCGCTACTTGCCTTCAAGATTTCCCAGACGTTGCTTTACAACTCTCAAAAAAATAAAAGAGTGTTATTGTTCATTTTTATTTATTACTTAGATACACAATCATATAAATTAAAAAGAAAAACTAAGTTACCTACTACATAAACAAAAAAAAAGAAAATAAAACACCAATTCAAGTTAACATGAATAAAAAAATACAATTATTTCCTACAACGGATTTGCATTCACAATCCTTCATGTTTCGAAAAATTAACATATCCAACATGACACGACATAGCTCCCCGTGCAGGCGATGGATAAAGATTAATAAGACATAGGGGTAGGCTTTACCCAACTGTCTAATTATTTCGGCAACTACCTACCCGGTAGATTCCAATACAATTAGACAGTAGGTACCTCAACGTAAAACCTAACAATTTTCACAAAAACAACATAAAACAGAAAAAAATAAAAACAATCGGTCCACACAAACAATTCAGAAAAAGTTCTTACAATTAGCTATTTTTATATTAAAACATAACCTCCATAAAAGGTAGACTTTGATATCGCGACTGAGAAAGCGACACTAAGCCCTCATACGCATTAGCGACCAACCGCGTACGCGGCTGACCGCGCGGCTGGCCGCTTTTATATTTTTGGTTTATTGCCCGTAGTCCCTTCGAGGGACTACGCGAAGGGACCACGGGCAATAAACCGGTAGGATTTGTTGCCCGTGGTCCCTTCGCGTAGTCCCTCGAAGGGACCACGGGCAATTTTTTTTTACCCGTGGTCCCTGCGGGAAATATAATGCGACCGAATTTAAAATGTAATAGTCTGATACTTTACATCACTACCAAGAAGGTTATAAGTATAATTATATTCTATCACTACATATGAACAAAGTGAAGTACATATGAACATACTGACATAGTTAGTCGAAAATTCGTGTTCGTAGTTTCTAACCGACTTCATAAAAAGGAGGAAGTTCTCAATTCGACGCGTATTTTGTTTTTGGCGATGTTTCTCCATAACTCCATCAAATCTGAACCGATTTCATAATTTTTTTTAATTTGCAATAACGTCTAGCAAATTTGCTTATTTTTAACCGACTTCCAAAATGGAGGAGGTTCTCAATTCGATGCGTATTTTTTTGTATGTATGTACACCGATTACTCCGAGATTTCTGAACCGATTTGCGTGATTATTTTTAATCGACAGTGGAAGTTCATGAAATGGTCCCAAAAAAATGTTTACTTACTGCCCATCTAAATAGGAATTGGGGCAATGTTCATTACGAATTCATATTCTAGGTACCTTGTATTATTATTATTAACTACACACGGCTTCGCCCGTGTGGATTTAGGTTTTTCAAAATCCCGTGGGAACTTTTGATTTTCCAGAACAAAAAGTAGCTTATCTGTAGAAACCCGTCCCCAAAACGGAAAAATCCTGTGGGATCCCCACGATTTCAGAATGCAATTCCTTACAGAATCAGGGTTGAGAAGTTGGGTATATACCTACTCGAGTTCATTCAACGTCATTACGTTAACGTAATTAGTAATTGGTATTGGTACCCCCAATATCAATTTAAATAACCGACAGTTCCTAAATCCCATTAGTTTTGGGGATCAGCTGGGTTATTCTGTAACTTAGTTAGCAACTGAAAATAGTTGCCAACTAATTAGTTTGATATACATTGCTGCTTTACTGTGGGAAATTATAAAGTGTTTTCATAATTTCACACAGTAAAGCAGCAATGTATATCGAACTAATTCGTTGGCAACTATTTTCAGTTGCTAACTAAGTTACAGAATAACCCCCCAGGTCCCCTACAGCATCAGGATTGAGGAGTTGGAATCAAATTTTTTTGTAGGATAGTGTCGCAATGTTTCTCTATCGATTAAAAAAAAATTACGTAAATCAGTTCAGAAATCTCGGAGATATCGGAAATCGGTACATAGGTAGAAAAACACAACTCCTCCTTTTTTGAAAGTCGGTTAAAAAAGTAGCCTATGTTACTCCTGGTTAATTCTCTATACTTGTATGTGAAAGTCCTGTCAAAATCGGTTCAGCCTTTCCGAAGATTAGCCCGTTCAAACAAACAGACAGACAGACAGACAAAAATTTTAAAAACTTGTGATTCGGTTATGGTACCGTTCAAATAACCATATGAGCTTAATATGAGGCAGGGACTGAATAACCGGAATTTAATGGTAGTTTTATTTAGCGGTAATGGGCCTACCCTTTTAATAAAAGTAGCGAAATGTTTAAATACCTATAATTTCGGTACCGCTTCATTTCGGTACCTCTTTATTTCTGTAGCTTTATATTTCAGTTTAGCGGTACCGAAATAAAAAACGGTACTTTTATTTCGGTACCGCTATTTATATCGATATTTTTATCTAATAAGGCTTTACTTTGATGTGCCGTTGAATGAATCCCACCACTTCGGCATTCTTTATTCTTTAATATTCTTATTTTTAGATTTAGAATTTGGAATTTCTTAAAATCCTTACGTTTTAACAAACACAGGAACCGACGGGAAGCGGGGGACGCGCGGCGCGCGGCACGTGGCCAAATTCTTCACCCCCGCGCGCGCACCTTTTTGTATTTTTTCGGTACCGAAATCGCAAAGCGGTTAAATAAAGGTATCTTTTATAAAGGTTGAGATTTTGGTACCTATTTTGTACCGGTATGATAACGGTGGTATGTACCGGTATGCTCTACCGCTTTCAGTCCCTGATATGAGGTAGTTATTTCGAAATTACAGACAGACACTTCAATTTTATTTATTAGTATAGAGTATAGATATATTTTGTTAGTTTTTAATTGCGAAACGATCAAAAAAAGAATAATATATACTGACGACGCAGTTATGACTGATACATTATATTTCCCGCAGGGACCACGGGTAAAAAAAATTGCCCGTGGTCCCTTCGAGGGACTACGCGAAGGGACCACGGGCAACAAATCCAATAATTGATACTAGGTAGGTACCCAATTTGTAGGTTTCACACACATTCCTCGGAACGCATCCTCGTAATTACACCTCTGGCGGAAAGACAATATAATGGCCGATACACATTCTACGAAATGCTTAGTAGTAAGTTGGTGCTAATTCACATGTACTTACGCAATCACTAAACTAAACTGACAGATCTAAAGATGCTTCCTTTTTTACGATTATCCCTGCGAAAATAAGGATAGTATTACGTAGATTACTCTAAAATACAGAGTGTACAAGTTTACACAATGCATATTTTGAAGTATTAATTTCTACTCCTTTATGTCGAACTATAATATTGTAGAGTACTTACAACCAAATTAGCACCAACTTAAAAGAAAATAAAATTGGCACATCACTTGGATCTCATACATTCCCATATTTTCAAATGAATGGGACATAACTAGGAAAGCAATAATATCAAAAATTAGGTAATATTAAGAAAATCAGCAAACTAAAATATAAACTTAATAAATAACATTCTTACAAATTAAAAAATAACATACATAATTACAATTATTGATGTTTGCATTGAAAATGGGTGATTCAAAACAATTATTATTGGTAGCATGTTACAAAATAAATTGAGTAATTCATTAAAGTTTTTATACATAATAATAATAATAATAAGTATAAAAGTATATTATGGTAATAGCACAACATTATTAAAGTAATGTAGCACCTCCCTGGACGTTTTTACTAGTTAAGCAGCAAATAAGTTCCATAAAAGGTGTTTTATTTTTTACTTAATATTAATTAGGTATTTCTGTTAAAATGTTTAGTTTAAATAAATAATTAAGAAATTTTTGTATTATAACAAAATGAGGTCCTAACTATGATAATAATTAATTTTAATAGGAGCTCAAATATATTCTGCATATGCAAAGTCAACTGGAGTACCCTGTTTGCTAAAAGTTTATATTCTTTCATAATAACAAGTCATATTTTATATACTTAGTGCTTACTTTACTTTAATTTACAAATTACGAATGGGTCCTCCCGTCCTACTTGAGCGAACTCAAAACTAATGTGAATAGTGACCAATGTAAGCACACTCTTGCATTGTTAGAGTATGGAGACACCCACTGAGCACCCTATATGCTTGTCTCTGTGGACAAACTAGTATAGTTCCAGTTCTTTGGATATTTGTGTAGTCGTCATCAGTTGCGATTCAGTAATATCGACTACAATAGAAATGTGTCCAGTCATTTTCCAGCTCTGGACCCTAAATTGGTGCAGCACCATAGCATTTGTGTGGAGGTCGCTCATGTAGGACAACTTGTATGTACTAGATTTACCAGTTTTCCCAAATTAATCAGAACATCCTTTACCTTATGTTATTAATCCCTAGTCTTTACAGCATTTTTGTAGTGATACAAAATAAATCTGGACATGTTTACGTTATCTTCATAACAACAAATCTTTCATTGAAAAGAAATAAATTGTTTCATTGCATTCCATAGTAATCTCTTTAAAATAATTTAAGTAAGTTAATATAAAATGTGAAACTATTTTTTACTAGGTATTTTATTCAAATGTTTATCAAATGAGGTTCTTTCTAACTCCACATAAATATTATTTATCTTCCCTAAATGGATAAATACTCACAATTTTCCACCATATAACAAATATCTATTTAGCAATCATACTATAAAATATGTAATTTGTTTGAAATTTAATTTTCTAGTCTGATAATTATTTTTATGGCACAAGGTAAAAATTAAAATAGTTAAGTTAAAAGATACTTAATGAATTCTTTGGTGAGCATTTATCCATTTAGGCATGGATGCACATTTCTGGTAAGCTTTTAAACATAAGCCTTGTTTTATTAAATCATAATATGTATTGCTATGTTTATTGTTAGAATTAACTCAGTAAAGTAGCTGTGTTAATGGACAAAAATAAGCTTTGCATTAATATTTTCATTACGCAGACTTTATCAATGTTTGATATTCAATGAGGCACTTGCTAAACATTTTTTTTATGAGACTACACTTAATTTAAAATACATGAAGTTAGAAATTAAGCAATAATCATTTGTGTAATCAATGTGTACACCTTTTTTTGAACCCCTTACCTTTTTTTGACTTTATTTTGTGTTTGCGCGCGGTGCTACGTGTTCCTGTTATTTCGTCCGCTAGCATACCAACAGTTGTTAATTTTTTCCTTCTATTTTTCTCAGCTTTTGTGACTGGTAAGCGAGTCAGATAGTTTTCTTCATACTCAGTTTTTTCTTGTTCATATTTTGATATAGAATGTTTAACATGGTTGCCTGTGCTCATTTCCATTGGTGCCTCCGAATACTCCTCTCGAAGCTCTCTCATAACACTAGAATTAAGAAACTGTTTTTTGGCTCGTTCTTTATTTTTCTTTTCACTTTCACTCCGTGAAATACTATCATCGAAATGTACAGCTGCCAGTTTAGGAGGTATGTATATATTTGATTTTCCACTCTTGTCTTTTTTATCAGTACTGTCAGATTCGTTGCTGCTATCTGCATCTGCATCACTGTTTTCTATCTTACTCACTAGATTATCAGGATTGGCATGATATGATTGTGGGTCATCTTCTGCAGTACCAACAACTGCAGTTTTAACAAGTTTATCAATCTGATACTTCAGTTTAGAATCAATTGGACGAATTTTTTCTAGTACAGTCCTTATTTCAACAAGCCTGTCTATTGATGGGTCAGAATCAATTTTTTCACCCGAGCATTTTCTTAAAACTATGTAAGTTAAATTTATTAAATAACTGAGAAGCATTTGATATTTCATTTCTAGAAAACTTAAACCTTTATCTGTAGAAATTTCCCCGCTTTTAACACGCAGCAGCATATTATCCACAAGTTGGGAAACTTGCTGAACATTTGTATTCATTTCTTTAAGTAAATTCAGAGCTTGGGGCAAGTCAGGTTGTTCCATTTCATCTGTAGCCTGCAGAAACATACAGAACTCAGATTATTACATTATTGTGTGCCAATAGTCATTTTCTTCATAAATATATAAGCATGTATACATGCTATACATGCTATTTATGAAGAGAATGGTGAGGTTGTTTGCATCAGAGTATATCGGAAATCAGAAGATAGCATTAACCTATAAGTAAGTGGTATAAGTATAATATATAAGTAATATATAGTAAGTGGTGAATTATAGGATGGTTGTCAAACTTTATATTCAAAAATTTAGCTCTGCTCTTCTCTGAATTTCAGAGCTTTTTAATTTAGTCCATAATATTATGTGCTGGTAATTATCGCTAATTCACAAACCTACTTAAGGAATTGTCAACAATTTTTGTCTAATTAATACAAGTAGTACTAATTAATACAATGGTTGTATTAGTAAGTACCTACTTACTATTTAAATTAGTACTTACTTAGCATATCAAGTTTTTTTTATGTAAGTTTAAATATTAGGATGTCGCTGAGACAGAATAATTTACCTACAATTTCATACAAGAGGATTTGTACTAGGCGACCTTTTGTCTTCAGCCAAATAACATGCATTATTATTTAAAGTTAAACTCGTAACGCGTAATGCGTAAATGTATTTACTGCCTACGTATTGAACACCTTGTGTAGTTATACTTAGATTCAAAAAGTATTCAAAAATAATTTTTAATATTTAAAAATTCAAACTAAACACGTACCTGGACCATATTGTCAATGTTGAATTGTTAGCAAATAACCTCAATATTTTATTTGTAATATTAATAAGAATCTTTTACTATGTGATTACGTTATGTATTTAAATGAATACTTGATCATACATAGTTTAAGTAAAATCATTAATTTCGAAATAAAATAAAAACATCTAAACAATACATAGACACGTTTTTGTCTTTTTCTTTATGTTTCGACTTTTGTTCCTGGATCACAGCACAGATTAATGATTTCTTGGATCCTAGCAAGGAACATATTATTTACTCTGGATCCTAGTCTGTGGTTTCCTAGAATCATAGAACTAGTGTTGTTACGAATATTCGCATCCGCATCCGCAAATGCGGAATATTCGCATTAATTCAGACATCTGCATCCGCATTCACATCCGCATCAATCAATGCGGAGTTTTTACGGATGCAGATTCACATCAACAAGTAACAACACGTAAAGAAAGTGGGCGGAGTCATAGTGGCACATTCTTTGCATTTGTTTTGGTAATTGCTAACTTCTTTCGGGACGCGCAGGAAGGCGCGTAACAAGATCTTACAGCTTTTGTTTGTTGTGTTTTATCTCATTGTCAATAAATTATAGTTTGTGTCTGTGTACTACACACACAGTATAGTACACTGTACTGTGTACAGTGTCCCAGCGAACAGCTATTTAGTGAAGCCGGGTTAATATATAATCCACTAAGAAACAGGTTAGAAACTGAGAAGGCTACAATATTGCTATTTATTAAATATAATTCACCAATTTTTAAGTCTAATTATTAAACAAAGATTTTTTATTATGAAACTTAAAGCTTTAAATTCTGTTGTGTCATAAGTAAAACAAACTTGTGTGATTTTATTCCAGAAATATGATTACATAAATAGAAAGTTATTTTAAATTGATTTCCATTTATTTATGCACTTAAAATTTAAATAATTGTATTTTTTTTATCCCAAAATCCGCATCCGCATCCGCATCGCATCCGCATCTGCATCAAATCCGCATCCGCGGATGTGAATTTCTAATAATCCGCATCCGCATCTGCATCCGCGGATGTCTAAATTTTTGCATCCGTAACAACCCTGCATAGAACCTATGGATTCTGAGTTCTAAACAATACGTTCAAGTAAAGAAATTTGGCCTTGAACAGGTCTGGGAGTTCCTTTGTCTCGTTCTCACGTACTTAAATAGAGTTTATGAGGTATACAAAAACGAGAGGAAAAATAGCCCAGGTGAATGACCTTACCCTCACCACAGAGTACCTACAGAGGGGAAGCTTCTACAAGCGGCCCGCTGTAGGTACACTCACACATATGCGCATGTTTGTCACCAACTGTACCGGTTAGTTGAACGAGCGTACGTCCGTGAACCGTCGGTGAGTGTGTTTGTGTGAGTATACCTCACAGACGTATAAAGAGAAGCAGACCTAACATAATCTTCACAACTACATCTAAAAGAATAAATAATATCTTCGCTTGTTTCTCTCCAAACAAAAATATAATACTCTATCTCTTTTTTTTCTGTTGTTGCAACACTTACGCACTCATAGAAAAAATAGGTCTTGAGGCAAACCGCCATCTTGCTAAGCACAGCTTAGCATGATGGCGGTGCAATATGTCAAATGATGTCAAAAACAAGATCTTATCCTGCGAGTTGTTTATTATTTTATTTTTGCATTAAAATCAAGTCTTAAGATCCAAGAATACTAAAATAAAATGGTTAAGTGTAGTGCACCTCTGTGCAGCAATTCTTCATAAAGGAAAACACCTGAAATTAATTGTTATCGGTAAGTTTTCATGTGCCATAGTCTCGTAATTTGTTTACATGGTTACTGTGAGATTAATAATAATCGTTCGGCATTTTAGAAGCAGTCCCTATTTATTATATGTCCAAAACTCGTAAATAGTTATAGTAATTTTGGTTCTAGTAGATCCCTGTTGCAATATTTATCAATAATTTAATACTCTGATCTCGTTTGATGTTTCATATACTTGTGCAATTTTACAGGGCCGTATTCAGGCTCAAGGTTTGTTTAGTAGGTATATTTTGAAGGTTGATTAGATAAAAGTAGGTACGGACAAATTATAAAAATGAAATCATTTTTCAGGTTCCCAAAGGACGAAAACTAAGAAATGCCTGAATAAAAAAAATTGGCAACCCAAATCATCGAGTGTACTATGTTCTAAGCATTTTAAAGCACATTTAGTGGACAACAAAAAGGACAGGAGAGATTTGATTTACCCATCGAATGGTTTGATTAAAATAATTCAATCGTGTGAAGAAGTTTTGAAAATGATTAAAGGAAAATATATAAGTTATAATAGCATGATAATGTATATAGCTGATTTATCGAATAATTGTAGTGAGTTTAAGACCAATGATGAACATGATTTCAATCATTTGCAAATAATGATTAAGGTGATTGTTAAATTTTATTTTGATTTAAGAATGAAGCATAATGCAAAGCAAAGCAATCTATCGGAATGAAATTATTAGGAAAATACTTAGTTTTGTTTAAAAATAAATAATTGAAACTTTTGTTTGTTTTTATTTATTTTACTCATTTTACATAGGTAAGGTAGGTCGAATGAAATAGTTAGGTAGTTAAACTAGTAAAAAGTTAGTTTGATAAATAGTTTTAGCGTTTCACTAGTTTAACTACCTACCTATTTCATTCGAGTGAAGTGTCACGTCATAACATAGAGCACGAAGCGAATCATAAATCAGCAGGCCTATTCTGTATCTCAGTGGTAACGAAAACGTTAGAACCTATGAAAATGTGCCCATCAAATAATTATCAAACCATCATTTTACATTGTGTAACATCTGATGATGATGAACTGCATCCCAGTTGGAAATTAAGGTTACAGAATGTAAAATAAGGGTTTAACAATTTGATGCCACTTTACCGTAGTTTTCAAATTAATTTCATCACAGATTAATGATTAGTATCTACAATAAATTTCATATCACAGATACTTAATAATTATAGGCCTGCAGGTCAGTCACTACGCTACGCTTTACTATCTATACTAATCTGGCAATAGTGTTATTTGACTATACTTTCAAGGGCCTAGTGACTCGAATAATAATCTCAATGTTCGCGCGATTATAGATACAAAATCAACCGCGCGATGACCGCGTAATCGCTTTCTAATACGGCGACGACGCCTAAGTCTGATTCCGCGTTACGAGTTCAGTCCCTCACCCTCGCTTGCATGAGTTCGGCCCTGTTTACTGTCAATCTGTGTGTGAAATTTGTATGTAGGCGTAATTGGCACGCCAATTTTTTTGTTATGTTAGGTCTGCTTCTCTTTATACGTCTGTGGTATACCTACAGCGGGCCGCTTGTGGAAGCTTCCCCTCTGTAGATTTACTACTCGTGTGCCCTCACTACAATGTTATAAGTACAGTCTCCAGTGTCTACGTAGAATATTTACTTATAACCTTCTTGGTAGTACCTAATCTGTGCAAAATATACTGTGGATTTTACATTGAGAAATTAATAATATGGAGGCACCATACCTACTTTAAATTTAAAAACGTGTCAAAAATACACTCACACGCTTATATTAGGTATCATACACGCACAATCCGAAGAAACAAAATGGTACGTGTTCATTGTGATGACAGTGTCTCAAGTTGTGCGTGTGTGTGTTTATGTATACATTTTAGGGAGGCCATCTTTTGCCTTGAGTCTGCCGCAAACTGTTTTAGTATTTAAATGTAATGTTGTGTCATAAATATTTATGAAAATTTTGATAAGCTTGAGCTATTTTCCGATCCACTATTTTCTATAGGACATTAGGGCGCCTTTTATATATAGTTGGAGGAAATTAAAACATATTTTGTAAAACCAAAACCGGCTTTTTATTTTCTTTATACAAGACACATTAACAAGATAGGTTGTCATAGCAACCTAAAACAAAATCATCATTCTAATATTCAAAATTCAATAGAACCTTTTTCTCTATAACATCCCCCTCACGATGACCTTGTTTCTCGACTAGAGTTCTGGTCTGAGTGACTCTTAACATAACTAACATCACATTCATCTATTTCACAGAGGAATGATTTTTCAGCATCCATTTCATAATCTTTGTGCCACGCTGGCGGTTTTCTCTGTCTTTTATTACTGGAAGTAGTAGCCTCGTGAATTTAGCGTGAAAACAACATCTTCTTAAAGGTACAACAGCCAGTACTCACAAACTCCTCTTCACTGCAATATCGCGGTCATCATGAGAGTCCTAAATTGCTCCGCAATTTCTGCAGCCGAGGACCAGCTAAAGCTTTGGTCAGTATATCTGCTTCCATGTCTTCAGTTCGCAGATATTTGACCTCTATTACTCCTTCTTGTATACAATTTCGAATGAAGTGCATTTTTAGGTCGATATGTTTCGACTTTGAAGTCACCATTTCATTTTGGCTTAGTTTAAGGGCAGCTTGATTGTCATTCATTATGACTAGGCTGTCATAGCTGGCCCCTAAGTCATTGTAAATACTTTTCAAATGGATGGCTTCTTTTGCAGCTTCTGTCAAGGCGACATTCTCCGCTTCTGCTGTGGATAAGGCGACGTTCCGTTGCTTTTTCGCCATCCAGCTTACAGCCGTTCCAGCATATTTGAAACAATAGCCCGAAAAAGACTTTCGATCGAGCTTACATGCGCCCCAATCTGCATCTGCCATGCCGTATAATTCGTGCTCAGTCTTTCTGAAAATAAGACCGATGCTCTTCGTTCCTTTTAGGTAACGCAGCACTCTTTTTGCGCACTTAAAATGCTCTTCTCCATAACAATCGTTAAATTGTGAGAGATAGCTTATGGCAAACATTATGTCCGGGCGAGTTGCTACTGCCAGGTACATAAACGTACCTATTACATTTTTGTAAGGAAGATCTTTTCTTTGATCTTTTTCTCCTTTTTCTAATATAAGACCTGACTCTATGGGTAGTAAGACGTTGGCTTGCAATCTTCCATTTTAAATTTTTTAAGCGTATCTTCTATAAACTTCTCTTGGCTTAACTTGATTTCGCCCTTTTTATAGGTAACGTCTATCCCAATTAGTCGTTTAGATATCCCTAAGTCCTTCAACTCAAATTTAGCATTCAAAACGTGTTTTACTTTTTGTAGCTTTCTTGGACACGAATAGGCAATCAATAAATCATCGATATATATCACTATAATGACTTTTACTCCTCTTTTCTCGAGTAAGTATAGACATGGGTCAGCTTCTGATGCTCTAAATCCAACGTCCTTCAATTGTGTGTCGAGTTTTTTAACCGACTTCAAAAAAAGGAGGTTCTGTATTCGACCCGTATGTATGTATGTAAGTATGTATGTATGTAAGTATGTTCGCGATTATCTCCGCAACTACTGAACCGATTTTGATGATTGTTTCACTATCGTAATCTACATACTTTCAGGAAGGTTTTAGTATAACACATCGTGTTATCATTCTTACGTACGAAGTTATAACCATAAATGTATACATATGTCACTAATATGTTCTCTGATATTGCCAGACCTATTGCTGAAGTCTAATATACCTATTCTGTCAAAAGGCTTCACTCTGCTACGGCTACGTAACATTGACCTTTTGCAAAAACTTTTGGGCCGAAGTCAGTACATCTGTACTATGAATGATTCCTTGGAGTTTGTGCACGATTACGTGTATTTCCATTCTATACAAAGCCAAACCGCAAGGGTGTGAAACTGGTCGCGTATAGATTGTAAATTACTTTTTAATCAAGGTCTTCCAAATTATATAAGAGTAGTACGCATAGAAACTAATCTTGTATAGATCGGAAGTTAGGTTAGGTTGGGTTAGAACATTATAAAACCATTCACCTATACTTAGTATGACACATAAAATGAATGTAATATGTCACAGGATATTTAATAATAATTAATAATATATAGGTCATAATCTATTTTACATAGTTCTCATTTATATTATTATAATATAATGAAAACAAATCACAAAAAACCATAAAATAATTTTTTTAAAAGTAAAATGAACCAACTTCAAACCATTCGAACTAAACAGTTTAAAATATTTTTTATTCATTTAGATTGACGATTAAACTAACTACCTAACTCAAATAATATATAATTTTTTGAAGTCGGCGCCAAACCACATTTAATTCATCTTAGTAAAATCAGAGTAACTATCCACTTTTGAATGCGAACGCGGTGAACCATAATAGTCGCGGAGGGTCAGGCTGTCCGGGACGCGGGGAGCATATTTTCGACTTGAAAAGTATGAGTCATTTGGCGCCGACTTCAAAAAATTATATATCATTTGAGTTAGGTAGTTTAATCGTCAATCTAAATGAATAAAAAAATATTTTAAACTTTTTAGTGCGAATGGTTTGAAGTCGGTTTATTTTTCTTTGAAAAAAATTATTATACCATTGCCTCCCTGCCTGTTTGAGTCCATATAAGGCTTTAATAAGATGACAGACTTTTCCTTTGGGATTATTTTTTATGTCTTTTAGCATACTTTTCGTTTTATTATATAAAGTCAGATCTTCTTTTTTACTTTCTTCGATCATAATTTCTGTCAAATAGTTTTCTAAATAATCAGGGTATTTCATTACTATTTTTTCTTCTAATTCACCATTCAGGTACGCCGTTGTCACGTCCATCTGGTTCAATTTTAACCTTTCTTCCATAGCTATTGCAATAACAGATCTGATCGAACTTAGTTTGGCCTTTGGAACTATGTTTCAAACAAAATAAAGAAACCGACAAACGAAGGTGATGAACTTAACAAATATATAGAAAAAGATGGGTTAGCATTAGCCGAATTATTTCTTATTATATCACCGGGAGAACTAAAACAAGTAAAAAATTGTCAAACTAGCAATGAGGTTTGGAATACACTCGAAAGTATTTATAATAGTAAAGGTCCTGCTAGAAAAGTTTTTACTTTCATCTATTAGAAGCCTAAGTATTTTATGTATAGTTGGAGTAAATTAAAACATATTTTGTAAAACCAAAACCGGCTTTTTATTTTCTTTATACAAGACACATTACCAAGATAGGTTGTCATAGCAACCTAAAACAAAATCATCATTCTAATATTCAAAATTCAATAGAACCTTTTTCTACGCGCCTCATCAACAGCGCCTCTATCATTAATTTCTCAATGGTATTTTATGTCAACATCCTCTGTCACTCATCTATGTCTGTCAATTTGTCATCCACTGCTGTCTGGTCTGTGTCCTGTGAAATGTCTGTGAATGTCGATCCACTGACCACTGTGTACATTTTAGCGTGCATCTACATTTTCATTTCCACTAAACATAATTCAATATTATGTTTGCCTATTTTTGTTTAAATTTTTAAATACCTGACTAGTAAATATGTTTACAGTAAGTATAAAACGAAATAAGTGATTTTATTGATTTATTCAGTTGCATGTGAGAGTTACTTCTTTTCTAATTATAAGTGTTTCTTCAGGTTTCTTTTCAGATTCGGTCAATAATATTTTTAGTGAATTTAATAAACTTTAGCAATGGTTTTTATGTTCCTGGAGTTGCGCCCGTGGAGTATAGAAAAGGGCAAAGAATTGAAGTTAGAGCTGTTAAAATGACAAGTATACACACACAACTACCTTATGAATATTATTCTTTACCACTTTGTATACCAAAAAATGGAACCTTTCAATACAAATCTGAAAATTTGGGTGAAGTTTTACGAGGTGATCGCATTGTAAATACTCCATATGAAATACATATGGCTGAGAACATAAAATGCAGACTTTTATGTCATAAACAGAATAACCCAATGAATTGGAATGTTGAAGAATCTGAAAAGGTTGCAAGTCGCATTGAACATGAATATTTCGTGCATTTGTAAGTTTTACAAGTAGTTTATACAAAAGGGTTGTAATAACCATTGACTAACCCGTCATGGATCTTTCTGAGTTTATTGATGCCATTTCTTCTCCCTTCATCCTTTCTTCTCATCCTGCTGATACCTAAAATATGTCGTCACAATGAAACAACTAATGAAGAGAACTTGTGCTAAGTTCTCAGCCGCCAAGCGAATTAAATCAAACTATAACATATATTTTACTAAAAACAACTCATTTTTTAGCACAATAAAAATGTTTTATTAATTTATGATACTCATTATTTTATGCATATCATCATCATTATCAACCCATTACCGGCTCACTACAGAGCACGGGTCTCCCCTCAGAGTGAGAAGGGTTTTGGTCATAGTCTACCACATAGTCTGGCCAAGCGGATTGGCAGACTTCACACACCTTTGAGAAAGTTATGGAGAACTCTCAGGCATGCAGGTTTCCTCACGATGTTTTCCTTCACCGTTAAAGCAAGTGATATTTAAATACTTAAAACGCACATAACTCCGAAAAGTTAGAGGTGCGTGCCCGGGATCGAACCCATGACCTCCGATTAGAAGTCGGTCGTCCTAACCACTAGGCTATCACAGCTATTTATGCATATATCTGTGGTCAATTATATTTTTTTTATTTTCCTTTTAATTTTAGATTAGTGGATAATTTACCAGTGGCTACAAAAATCGTAAATGCTGATACCTCTGAACGCAGTATAGAACAAGGTTACCGTTTAGGATTCATGTCTAAGGGCAAAGCATTCATAAATAATCATTTAAAACTACTACTCAAATACCACAAGCATAGCCAGTAAGTCTTTCTATCTACACATTTTAGCTTTTTAGATTCTAATTAAATCCTTTGTAAAAACAGTAACAGTATAAAGTTAGCATAATTTTATTGAAATTAAATTATGCTAACTTTATACTGATAGTAATTATTGTACAACCGTTTTTAGCTATAAATCACTTTCTATTCTTACAAATATTGGTACTGTTGTAGACAATCTCTACACTAAATTAATTGACAGCTCTAAATGTAAAATTATACTTTTTCACATGGAAACAGATAACTCTACATTTAGACTGTAAATTTAGTTTAATGTAGAGATTGTGTAAAAAAGAATAAGTACCATTGTCAAATATTAAGTGGTAATAGACTATACAAAAAATACAATTGTCAAACAATTTGTTATTGCAAATAAACATTGTGATGATTTTTTTTAAATTGTGAATACTTTATCTTTTTTAGAGATTCATATAGAGTAGTGGGTTTTGAAGTGGAGACATATTCAGTGGACAAAGCTGAATTGACTTTTGCTGATGACTCGTGTCGCTTCCCATCGGAACCCAAGCCCCAGCTTGTAAATGAAGACTCAGGAACAAAGTTGTACTTCACATATTCTGTTGAGTGGGGAGAGTCAGATATCGAATGGGCCTCGAGATGGGACATTTATTTAGGCATGAAGGATGTGCAAATCCATTGGTTTTCTATTGTCAATTCTATAGTGGTACTTTTCTTCCTCTCAGGTTGGTATCTATTTTATCTAAACAAAGAAATAAAATTGAAGTATTAGTTTGCGATTTCTAAATGGCAGCCTCTTGTTTGTTTATTTTTATGTATTCAGCTCACAATATGATTATTTGAATGATAGCATAATTCAAACATACTTCTGAATATTTAAAAAAAAAATTGTGTAAAATATCTGCTTTAATATTAATTTTGTCCTATGTGGGTTCCACTATTTTTATCAATATTTATTTGTTAATTATATTTTTAATTACCTTAAGTAAGTAGCAACACACTCATAAGATTGATCCAAAATCTACATTAGCTTTAGAAAAATTACAAAATGATTTTTTATTTAGGTATTCTTACAATGATCATGGTTCGAACACTAAGAAGAGATATTGCTAGATATAATTCGGATGAAAACATTGAAGATATGATTGAAGAGACAGGTTGGAAATTAGTGCATGGAGATGTTTTCAGGCCACCGCCAAGGCGAATGTTGTTTGCAGCTGTCGTAGGAAGTGGGATTCAAGTATTTCTTATGTCTCTCATAACTATCTGTAAGTTTAAATTAAGATAATGAATTATGAAAACTGGCCGCACATTATCTCTTCCGTGTTGTCCTCCAATGTTGAAGATCATTATCCTTTCCATTAATCATAATATAATCATATAATTAAAGGTTTTCGTGGGATAATAAATTAACTAAGGGATTTTGATTGTAAAGTTTAACGATTATTATTAGATCATAGACAGATACATATTAGTACATCTTATGATAATCTGGATCGGGACCGACGGATTGACGTAGTCTCCGAATCACGATGGAAACAAAGGTCTAATTTGGACCTCCCAAGTTGATCACTCATCCAGTTGTTGACATGGGGCAACGTTGCTTCTGCAGGCCACTCATCCCATCGACTGATCAATCAGTGCAAAATTAAATATTATTTTGTATTGCAAGCAAACGAACGCCGCTATCGCTCAAGCCAGCCAATGTGCGGCAAGCTTTATATTAACATAATAAGTTAATGCAATTCAATTGCATAATCAGCGGGCCTAACCGATCTGCCAGTGCGCTGCGCTGCGGTTCGCCTGTGTGTGCTGCCTCTAAATGTGCGATGTTGCAATGCGATGCTTATTGTTTTTTTTCTTCTTCAGTACTCATCTTAATAATGTTACACAAATGGAAAATTAGGTAAAGAGACCGTTTAGTTGTTAATTTTTTTTTTACAGTTATTGCTATGCTCGGAATGTTGTCGCCGGCTAGCCGCGGGGCCCTGATGACAGCTGCAATATTCCTGTACGTGTTCATGGGCCTCATAGCCGGCTATTACTCGGCTCGCTTGTACAACACGATGAAAGGAAAGCAATGGAAGCACGCGGCATTCCTGACTGCCACCCTCTATCCGGCGATCGTTTTTGGGACATGTTTCTTTTTAAACTTCTTCATCATGGGTAAACATTCCAGCGGGGCGGTGCCTTTTTCAACTATGATGGCTCTGTTGTGTCTGTGGTTTTGCATATCTTTGCCCTTAGTGTATTTGGGCTATTATTTTGGATGTCGAAAACAACCGTTCCAACATCCGGTCCGAACAAATTTTATACCCCGAAAAGTACCCGAGCAAGTTTGGTACATGAACACATATATATGGTGAGATTCAATGTTTTTATTAACATTGTCACCTCGATGAGTATATTCAAAAGTTCTATCTCTTTTCTTGTAATGATAATGTGGCCCATGACTGTCTAAAACGAGAAACTTCCTATAAGGTAATCATTGAGTTTGTTTGGTTTACTTTAATTGATAATGGTGCTGATTCGTTTGTACAATATCTAAACTAAACTAAATTGACAGCTTTTAAAGTAATAACCTTTCTTGCAAGAAGTGTTATGATAAGGATAGCACTATTACTTAGCAAGGTGACAATATTTTGTGTATGAGAAGCGTATCAGATGTTATTTTGTAATTAATTAATTAATTTAATATTGACTTTAATTTCAGCATTTTGATGGCTGGTATACTGCCTTTTGGAGCTGTATTCATAGAGCTGTTCTTCATTTTTAATGCTCTATGGGAAAATCAATTTTACTATCTTTTTGGATTCCTGTTTTTAGTGTTTTGCATATTAGTTATATCAGTATCACAGATATCAATTGTAATGGTGTATTTCCAACTCTGCGGTGAGGTGAGGCTTCTCACTTTAATTATAATACTTATAATAATATTTTATACATAATCTCTGAAATGAACTATAGGTGTTTAACTCTGCTCTGAACCGGTTCAAATCAGATCACACACACACTTGAGCTGCTGAGCTATGAATCAATAAAGCATTTGACAGCTCAACTAACGGCTCTGCACAGATCGGAACTAGCGTGTGATCTACAAGCGGGCAGTACCGCTATATGAATCACTAGCTTATGACCGCGGCTTCGGCCGCGTGAATTTCGGTTTTTCACAAATCCCGAGGGAATCGTTGATTTCCGGTTCCCGTTCCCGCTCCCTTTTCCAACCATCATACCTACTTTCAAGGAAGTTTGCTATAGTAATTTACCTATAGCTGTAGTGTAGCTATAGATTTAGGTTTTTTCAAAATCCCGTGGGAACTGTGGATTTTTTCAGGATAAAAAGTAACCTATGTGTTAAGTCAGGATATAATCTATCTCCATTTAAAACAGCCAAATCGGTTCAGTAGTTGCGGCGTTAAAGAGTAACAAACATACACACAGACGCACACACACACACTTTCGCCTTTATAATATTAGTGTGATTAGCAGACTGCAGAATATGACTCGAGTGAGTCAAATGTTTCATCATTTCATTGATGTGTAAATATTATAGTATTTTGTCCTAGGAACTATCTGAACTAGTAAAGTTAACTTTCAAGAATAAAACATATTGTTATTGCTGTTTTTTCAGGATTATCATTGGTGGTGGAAGAGCTTCATCATATCTGGAGGGTCTGCTGTGTATATCCTCGTTTATTCAATATTTTATTTCTTCACGAAACTGGAAATTACGGAGTTTATACCCATCTTACTTTACATTGGTTACACAGGTATATCTGACCTCCTACCTATTTTCTTTTAGTAATTTGTAAAAATTGTCTTTATTAATAAAAATAAAATCGCTAAAGTTATGTTAAAATTTTAAATAATTAAGTTTATATAATATGTAGGCTATGTAAACTTATAACAAGTGTAAATTAAAAATTTAAAAAACCCCCGACATTCGCCATTTTGTAGCGGCGGCCATCTTGGATCGATTTTCATCAAACATAGCTAACAACACTCTCGACTAATTCACCTTTCAAACAAAAAAACCGCATTCAAATCGGTTCACCCGTTTGAGCGCTACGGGGGAACAGACAGACACACACACACACACACACACAGACACGTGAAACTTATAACACCCCGTCGTTTTTGCGTCGGGGGTTAATTAGATCAATATGAAAATTGATGGAAAATAAGGTATTTTATAGTGCCATATTGAAATATAGTTAAAAAAGCCTAGCTTAATACCGTGGCACTGGTGCTACTGATCATAATATTTTACTGTTTTTTGTTTACAAATGTAAACAAAAAACAGTAAAACAGTGTTGAAAAATGGCACTTTTGTTTGTATCTTGACTAATTTTTAAATTACCTCACTTGTAACATTAAATGTTGTTTTTCTTTGCAGGCCTCATGGTACTGACTTTTTGGATTTTGACTGGAACGATCGGATTCTTTGCCGCCTACACATTTATTAGAAAAATCTACGCTGCGGTGAAAATAGACTAAGTACATAGGTACATATTATATAAATTAGTAATTCTTTGAGCAGAAAATCAACTTAGGTATTTAATTACTCTCAAATCAAATTAAGTTTATGAGTGAGAATTGAAAAACAATCGGTTTGCTGATTTGTTTGTGTGTAAATAGAATTGTTTTAATATTAATCGTAAGGTTTATAATTGCATACCTATCATTTCTGGACCATTGTAAAAAGTATCTACCTAAGTAATCTAAAAAACAATTGCTTTATTATATCTAAGTCGGCGATTAGTATATATTTAGTTCAATGTGTGATATTATTCCAGTTTTAAATGTAAAGGCTCGCGCAATTACAGTCGCGTTGGATGCCATCGGGTCGCATTAAAAAACAAAATCGCGCCCAAAGCAAATTAGGCTTTATTCGTTAGCATGTAGAGCCTAAACGATCTGCCTGTGCGCTGCGCCGCGCTGCGACCCGTCTCTGTGTCCAATAGTTCATCTAAAATGTATGAAACTAATGCATTAATAATGTAATAATGAAAAATGAATGAATGAATGAATGCAATAATAATGAAAGCCGATTTTTGGAAGGCGTTGCGGTGTGTAGTTGCGGACCGTCTTAATTTGCGTGAGCCTAAAAAGTATGAGTGGGTGACTTGTTGTACCAAACACTGCACTGTTGTGTCTTAATTATTGTTTTACTACAATGATACAATGACTCGTCCTTTATACAACTTTGTGGGCGTCGTTTATAATATGATTTTGATTTAATTAACTAAGTTAATTTATATAATAATATTAGACCACTATAACAAGTCAAAAGACATAGGTATTTCTAGACGTTCCTCGGTTAACTGAGGTTAACAAAAATTAAATTCTGAAATAAAAAACTGATAAGACAATAATCCTCACTGCACTACATCCGTGAGCTTTGGAGATTATTGATCTATGAAACTGTATCTATCTCGGAATCTAATCTAATTAAAATAATTTATTTAGGAAAAAAATTATTGAAGAAATAACATTTCCTTTTCTTGCAATAAGGTCTATAAAATAAAACTCATAGAAATAAGTAAAATAATTAAAAAAGGACTAGAAAATCTCTAAGTACATACTGTATCCACAAATTAAACATTCATTCCTAGTCTTGTTTTTATATTGTCTTATATGGTATGTGTATGTATACATATACAAGTATATGTCAATGTGATTTTATTCATGATAACGCTTTGTATTTAATTTTCAGGTTATTTATCAAAAAGGAAACAATAAATAAGTAAAACTAAATGTTATTAATTTTATTATTTAAATGTAGTTTATTCCACTATCAGCTATAATTGCCTCATATGAAACAATGCGGTCCCACTTAGGCCCCAAAAAATTGCAATAGATGGATAGGTATACTGCGTGTTACGACTTATTTATAGCTGCTCGCTAGATATAGACTAGCTTATGCCCGCGACTTCGCGTGAATTTAGGTTTTTTTACTTTACTTACTTTACTTTAGGGAAACTTTGATTTTCCAAGATTAAAAGTGTCCTATGGCCATGTCCAGTATGTATGGGTAGTAAGCTGTCTTGTCCTAATGAACTACCTTTGTTTTTGTAAAGATCGGTTCAGCGACTAGGTAAGTAACCCGCCGCGGCGGGTTACTTATAGTCCGTTCGGTAACATAGTGTCGGTACAGGCGCAGGGGCTCTTAGTATTCTGCTTTTATTTTTTTTTTCTGTTTGTATTTTTTTTTTTCTATTCTAACAAAATCTCCGAATAGTCTGCCAATCCGCACTTAGCCAGCGTGGTAGACTATGGTTAAAATCCTTCTCATTTTGAAAGAAGACCCGTGTTCATGATAATGTTATAATTTATGTTTATGGTTATATTGTAATAAAATATAAAATACGAATATAAAAAGGAAAGAGAATTTTAATATAAAAATATGAGTAGGTAAGTATAAAACACCAAAATCCCTTGTAAAGTTGTACCTGTACCACACGAGTAGTAAATCTACAGAGGGGAAGCTTCCACAAGCGGTCCGCTGTAGGTATACTCACACAATCACAAACACACTCACCAACGGTTCACGGACGCGCGCTCGTTCCACTAACCGGTACAGTAAACAGTTGGTGACAAACATGCGCATATGTGTGAGTGTACCTACAGCGGGCCGCTTACTAGAAGCTTCCCCTCTGTAGGTACTCTGTGCCTGTACACTCCGGGCGGCATCTTTTGAAGTCACCGGTGGTACCTACCTTTGGCAAAACGCCGCGCGGCGGAGGCGGCGAGAGACAAAGGTGACCGTAAGAAAACGAACAGATTATGTATTTATCACTTTCAGACAAAGAAGATCTATGGAAGAAGAGGAGGTATAGATCGACCAGAATCTCATGAAAAATAGGGAAATTAAATTTCGTAGTAAGCAACACTAGGTTAACTCGGCTAGTGATAAACAAAGTAATTACATTCAGAACACCTTACCTGGGATCGTTTCACGAAACGAAAAATCAAGCAACTGCATTTTAAATACAAAAACAAAGTAATCAACATCCAATTACTTTGTTTTTGTGTTGTGCTTATTGTTTACTTGGTTTTTGCATTTATATTCCGGGTTAGTGAGTACAGTTACTTTGTTTGGGCAATTTAAATTTCAGTAAACGGTTCAAGTTATTTGAAATATTAAACTGTGGTAAAAAACTACTCGACATAAAACTTTTGTTAATGCAAAAAGTCAATTTCACAAAAAATTTCAGTCACTTTGTTTATCGCTGGCAGCCGTAGTGTTGCTAGCCTTGGAATTTCATTTTCCTATTTTTCATGAGATTCTGGTCGATCTATATTACTATATCTTAGTATGTACTACTTAGCGTACCTACTCTAACGGCACGCTATGATGGCCGGTTTGACGTTTGTCCGCTCATGAAGTTCCGTATTAATTGATAACGACTTTGAAGGAAATAATTGTATTACTTTATTGACGATAGTGATGTGCAGAGATTCATAAATTTTATCGAATGTAGTTTCTCATGAAGTTCCGTATTAATTGATAACGACTTTGAAGGAAATAATTGTATTACTTTATTGACGATAGTGATGTGCAGAGATTCATAAATTTTATCGAATGTAGTTTTAGGTTTAGGACTCAAAATTTATGTATTAAATTGATTTCTTAAATGTATACAAGTGTAGAAAAATCAGTTTGCACCGTTTAAGGGGTGAATGTACTTGTGAATATGAACAATTTTCACTATGTGGACAAACCTCTGAAATCGCAAAAAAATATCAATAAATTTTTAAAAATGGAATCTAATACGATCGTCACATAGGATCGCTGGCTAGCACAACTACTACCTCCGGCAAACTCGCGTCAATGCTCAATGCAAAACAAAGCAGTTTCGAATTGACGTTGCTTCGAAAAGTATAAACTGTCAGTGCAATGCGATTGTGATATAGTTTTGACCTGGCTTTGGATTTCAAATATTGATACTGCATTACTGTTGACCCTTGCTCGTTAATTTGGACTCTGTTCAAGCCCTTTGTTGTGGATTTCGTCGATATGACCGAACGTACGCAGAGAACTGTTCTAAATAGTCAGACACGTGAGTTCGTAATACGCCTTCGTAACTATTTCGATCGTGAAGCTCAAAATGGAGGGCCAATTTTACCTATAACGTCAGTGGTTGAACGCGTAGCTGATGCGCTTAATATTGGACAACGAACTGTTAGACGGATAACTAAAAAAAAATATGGCGAGACTGGCACAGAAGAAAATAAACTTCACACACCAAAAAAGAGAAAACGAGCAAAACCAGTCGTAGGCATCGATAGCTTTGATGCCGATGCTATCCGAAGACATGTTTACGGCTACTATTTACAGAAGGAGTATCCAACAAGAAAAAAGTTGGTGCATTCACTGAAGGAAGCTGGATTATTCTTCGGTGGGGAAAGTTCTTTAACGAAGATTTTGAAGACCATTGGATTTCGATACAAAAAATGTAACAAACGCAAAATATTGATGGAAAGATTTGATATAGCGATGGCAAGGTATACTTTTTTACGGCAAGTGAAAGAAATCAAAAATTGGCAAAATGTTGTGTTCTTGGATGAAACATGGCTTAATGCTAACCATACTGTAGGCCGTTCTTGGAACGATGACACAGCAGCATCTACTTCCAAAGTTCCTGTAGGAAAAGGATCGCGACTTATAATTTGTCACGCCGGAACCATCAACGGGTTTGTCGAAGGTTCTCTCATGGCTTTTGCGTCAAAAACCACTGGAGACTATCATGAAGACATGAATGGAGAAAAGTTTACTGAATGGTTTACCTCAATGTTGTGTAGCCTCCCTGAACCATCTATTATAATTATGGACAACGCCCCATACCACTCGATGCAAATTGACAAGCCACCTGCCCAATCCCAAAAGAAAGCTGATATCGTCGCATGGCTTCGTAAAAATGGCGTAGATGCAAACATGAATATGTTAAAAGCGGAATTAGTACGTCTTTTAAAAGAAAACAAACCAACCAAGATCCGATACGTCATTGACGAAATAGCATTAGAACATGGGCACAGAGTTATACGGTTACCGCCTTACCATTGTGAGTATAATGCGATTGAGTTGGTGTGGGCTCAAATTAAGGGATATGCTGCAAGACACAATACAGAACCCCCATTTACCACAAAAAAAATGCTAAAATTATTAGAAGAAGCTTGTGAACATGTGACTAAAGGAGACTGGGAAAAGGTTGTGAATAGAACTGTTAAATTAATAAGGGAAGATTATGAAAGAGATGTGAAAATAGATAATATTATAGAAAACGAACATATAATTATTAATGTATGTGATGATAGCAGTGACGACAGTGAAAATAGTAGTATGGACGAATCTGATTAATTATGGCCTTTTGTGGCACCTTTTTTGGTATCTTTTGTATTCATATGTTTCTTGTGTGCATATAAAGTATGTATATTCATTTTCGTTCAAATATTCAGTTCGTTCAAATAAATTAAATAAACATATACATTTTTGTTTTATTAAACCTATTTAATCAGGTACAAAAACAAAACTTAATTGTTTTTTGTTCGAGAATAAATTGACATTCCACATCACTATTGTAATGTGTCAAACCGGCCATCATAGCGTGCCGCTAATATAAGGCCGGCCTCACACAGCCGGAATGATTCAGAATCTGAAATTTTCAGATTCTGAATTCCGGCCGCCGTCGTATCATGAATACTCATTCGCACAAATTCGAGACATCTTACAATTTTGGTGTGGTTTGTGCTTGTGTGATATAATTATTTTTAGCGTGATTTTACATAAACACGGTACACGACTGTTAAAAAATACTATTAAGACTCAAAAAGACTAGAGCTCAGAGCCGTTAAGCCAAATAGAAAAAGAATGATAAAGTTGTCTGAGTTCTGAAGTCTGTCATCTGTCAATAAAATTTTGTCAAAGTGACAAAACGAAATGACAATCGTTGTTATTTAGAATTTAGCTATAAATAGATATATTTTATTTTTAAAGTTTATATTTTTACTGTGAATAATAATTAAAAGTTGTTTCTAAATTTTTAAGTACAATATGGAAACCAAAGTAGCAGTTGTCACAGGCAGTAACAAAGGCATAGGATTCGAGATTGTCAAAGGCTTGTGTCGAAAGATTGGTGCTGTTTATCTCACCGCAAGAGACGAAGAAAGAGGGCGACAAGCTGTAGAAAAACTAGAAAAGCTAGGCCTCCGGCCTCTGTTTCATGTCCTAGACGTAACGAGCGAATCTAGCATTCAAGAGTTCGCCGATTACATTTCAAAACATCATTCCGGGATCGACATCCTAGTGAACAACGCCGGTGTTTTAGATTTCGATAAATCGGTCACATCCTACGAAGATGCCAAGAGGCTCATGGACACAAACTTCTACAGCCTCCTTACGATATCAAAAATATTGTATCCACTTTTGACGAATACGGCTCGCATCATCAACCTGAGCAGTGACTGGGGCCTGCTGTCCAACATCAGGCGGCAGACGTGGCTGGACACGCTGGCCAAAGACGACCTCACTACCGACGAGATAATACAATTTGTTGATGACTTTTTACAAGCTGCTAAGAATGGAAGGAATTCATTTTTGTCTTTTGCGGGAACTTATAGTGATTATAAAGTGTCTAAAGTAGCCTTGTCAGCCCTTACTTTTGTGCAGCAAAAGGAATTTATTAAGCAAGGAAAAGACATATCTATAAACTGTGTTCACCCAGGCTTTGTAAAAACTGATATGACAAAAGGAATGGGCGATTTCTCTCCTGAGCGTGGGGCTAAGGCCCCTCTCTACTTAGCGGTTGAAGCGCCACAGTCTCTTAAGGGCACCTTTGTATGGCACGACTGCCACCAAGTGAACTGGGACGATTAGATTTAAAGAGTTGATTATTGTTTAAATTCTGTGATAAAAGTGTCACATACACTTAAACTTTAATATATGTTTTTTAGCATTTGCTTATTTTTATGTACTTTACCACTATTATAAGAAAAAAATATTTAATATTATTCTATCTTTACTATAAACACTGAAGATGGTGTTATATTTGTTCATTGATCAAAGATTATCTTAATACAGAGACTGAAATCTACACCAACAGCCAACGTTATTTAATTTAGAATTTATGATGGGTTTGTATGTTTATAATAATGAATTTTTTAGGAAGTTTTAAAATGAGGCAAAATAATTAAGCTGCAGTAGTATATTAGTCCATAACAGTATGGTATTTACTTTCCAGCCTATCTAATTTATTTTGCACACCTTATTCATGATCATGTTGTTGAAGATGTTTTTAAATAGTCCATCAAAACTAATTAATTACAATTTACACAAACATTACCATTTTTTCATTTATTTAATAAAATTAGGTTATCTACTATATAAAAATAAGTCGGGTTTTCCTTCCTGACGCTATAACTTCAGAACGCACGAACAGATTTCCACGGTTTTGCATTCGTTGGAAAGGTCTCGGGCTCCGTGAGTTCAAAGAAAAACACGCGAACGAAGTCGCGGGGGTCAGCTAGTATATTATGAAATATGAGTTTAACCATTTAATGCACTCCCTGACTTTTTTCAAATTACAGAGTAATATCTATACTCTATACTAATAAATAAAATTGAAGTGTCTGTCTGTAATTTCGAAATAACTACCACATATTAAGCTCATATGGTTATGTGAACGATACCATAATCGAATCACACGTTTTTAAAATTTTTGTCTGTCTGTCTGTCTGTTTGAACGGGCTAATCTTCGGAACGGCTGAACCGATTTTGACGGGACTTTCACAGACAAGTAGAGGATTAACCAAGGAGTAACATAGGCTACTTTTTTAACCAACTTTCAAATAAGGAGTTGTGTTGAAATCGGTAAGTACCTATGTTAAAAAACGCCCTGATAGGTATTTTCGCTGCGTGCGACGGCCGACGCTCGCGCTGCACGGAACTCCCCGCGCCGCGCCGCGCGCCCCTGCGCCCGCCGTACGCGGTACCGCGGTACGGCGGTACGCCGCCGCGCGGCGGGGGGCGGGTGAACCAGAAATCTACTTATCCCTCAGGATTTGTGAAAAACCGAAATTCACGCGGGCGAAGCCGCGGGCAAAAGCTAGTTTTATAATAAATACCATATCCACATAATATGAATACCTTAATATTATTTGGCGCACTTGAAAAAAGTGTGACTTGTTTATTGCTAGCGAAGACTTTGTACACCTGCCAGTTGACGGGCTATCGAATATGGTATGGGTGTAATGAAAACAACTACCTAGTTATCATGTACAATATATGATTAGTACGAGACTACGAGAACTTTACCATAACATCGACAGATTTCGAGTATCGGAATGCTGAAACACCAAGAGTAAAATGGACCAATTTTTATTTCGTAAAGTTATCACTTGGGCGCTGGCTGTAAACACTGCCGCTATCAAGGGCATAGCCAGAATATATTTCAGGAAGTCAAGGGAAGTAAACTAACAACAGACAACCGCGTAACTCAGGTTTGGTAAACTTTATAGGAGAGCCAAAAAACTATTTTTTTTCCTTATATTCTTATTTAATACGTGACTTAACTTTAAAGAGTTCAGTCACCTATTACATAAGTATTAAGAGATAAAAGTTTTTTGGCTCTCCTGTAAAGTTTGCCATACCTAAGTTACGCGGTATTGTCTGTTGCTAGTTACGCAGTTTTGCACTATCAGCGACGATATAATAAGCGCTAAAGTGAGTAGGACTTCCTATTTTTTTGGAAATCTGTTGAAAACCGCCCATGTGCCAGCCAGCTGCCAGACTCGTCACTCGTGCACCGAGGCGAGGGTTCTGTTCCTTGAAAGGAAAAGTATTGAACAAACTTACTAGGTACCTACACTGTTAGAGAAATCATTTTATTTTTCCTGTAACTTGTAGGTACAGAAGTATAAATTAAAAATTTAAAAAACCCCCGACATTCGCCATTTTGTGGCGGCGGCCATCTTGGATTTGCAATAGTGCTATTCTACTAGTCAAGCCCTTTCATTTGATACCCATATTATGGGAGTTGTGAAAAAATATATAATCCGCCATTTGGTAGCGGCGGCCATCTTAGATCGATTTTCATCAAACATAACTAACAACACTCTCGACTAATTTACCTTTCAAACAAAAAAAACCGCATTCAAATCGGTCCACCCGTTTGAGCGCTACAGGGGAACAGACAGACACACACACACACACAGACACACGTCAAACAAACACCCCGTCGCGTCGTTTTTGCGTCGGGGGTTAATAAACTTCTTTTCTCTAATTTGATTACTTACCATTTTTCAGTTTAGATTAGAAGAATATTAGGCGTGGTACATTTGAAAGTGTTCAGTTACTGATTACGGCTTCTAGTGTATCCATCGATGAGTGTATCTATCTATATGATAAGGCAACAGTGGCGGGGCAAGACCTAAATTTTATGTGGGCAAGATATATTTTGCGAGGCCCTCTGAAATTTTTATTCATACAAAATCATAGTAGGCACCTACTATACTATGTAAGTAACCTCAGGGCGCGAGGCCCTCCGGAGCGCGAGGCCGTGGGCCTGGGCCCACATCGCCCACGCCTTCCGCCGCCTCTGTAAGGCAAACGTGACTGAGGTCGAAGTCGCAGACATCGCTTTAGTACAACAGCTAACTAATAAGACTGTTGTTGTTAAACTTCAGATTGTCTTTTTATTTAAATGCAGTAACAGTTTTCATACCTTAATGTTATTCCAAATATCAATATTTAAAAGTTTAATAACGTTATCGATTAGGTACCATGATCTACCATATCTTCTATACTTCTATACTAATATAATAAAGCGGAAGAGTTTGTTTGTTTGAACGCGCTAATCTCAGGAACTACTGGACCGATTTCAAAAATTCTTTCAACGTTGGATATGTACGTGATCTCTGAGTGCTATAGGCTATATATTATGTACCACGGGCGAAGCCGGGGCGGACCGCTAGTTATCAATAATTTTAGCGAAGGGATCAGGATATCGTGATATTTATTGAACGCCCGACCTGCATGAATATTTCGCTGGAGATCAATTCCTAAGTGTTTATCTAAATTACATCGATGTCTAAATCTCATTAGCGATTTCTCGCTGCATAAGAAGACTTTTATATGGATTCAATTGTGCTAGCCCACTTATTGAATTACTTACAAATCGTAATGGCGGAAATGCGAAAGGGTGGTGCTGCTGCTTTATAGTAAGTACCTAATACCCGCTGCGATACTTCGATATGAGCTTACCTACCTACCTTACCTTAGAGAAGCCTTGATATGGCACTATTTGCATTATTGTGCCTACTTAGGTACCTGCTTATTTTGTAAACCTTTAAAGGGGTTATGGGGCTAAGTATAGGCATTTATATCAGCATTAAACATACACGTATGTTACGTGTATCATCACATAAGTACCTAATCTTCATGACTACGATTTCAAAGGCTGGTATTCGTAGGAATAGGGGCAGTACGTGCCACGTGGCCCGAAGCAAATTCTTTCAAGGACATAGATAGAATTTTTGCATTTGTTAAATTTTATATTTAAGACTAGATGATGCCCACGGCTTCGCCCGTGTGGATTTAGGTTTTTAAAAATCCCGTGGGAACTTTTGATTTTCCAGAACAAAAGTAGTTTTATCTGTAGTAGGTAACCCGTCCCCAAAACGGAAAAATCCCATGGGATCCCCACGATTTCGGAATGCAATTCCTTACAGCATCAGGGTTGAGGAGTTGGATATTTACTCGAGTTCATTCAACGATAAAGTCTCCCCCAATATAAATTTAAATAACCGACAGTTTCTAAATCCTATTAGTTTTGGGGATCAGGTCCCCTACAGCATCAGGATTGAGGAGTTGGAATCGAAATGTTTTATAGGACGGTGTCGCAATGTTTCTCTATCGATTAAAAAAAATTACGCAAATCGGTTCAGAAATCTCGGAGATATCGGTGTACATAGGTAAAAAACACAACTCCTCCTTTTTTGAAAGTCGGTAAAAAATTTGCCTATGTTACTCCCTGCTTAATTCTCTACTTGTATGTGAAAGTCCCGTCAAAATCGGTTCAGCCGTTCCGAAGATTAGCCCGTTCAAACAGACAGACAAAACTTTTAAAAATCAGCCAAGTGCGAGTCGGGCCTCGCTCTTTCAGGGTTCCGTACATAATTATGAACAATATAATATTTTGGGTCTAAGAAATATTTAATTTCCGAGCTAGACATCGCAACAAACCGTGAAAGAAAAACCCAAAAAAATGTTCGTTTATTTTGGTCACAGCTTATAAACTATTTAATAAATCGTTGTTTTCAGTATTTGTTGTTTAAATAGAGCATATAGTACATAATATACTGAAATATCATATTCCCAACTAGTTTAGTTTTTGAGATAGCCCCCGTCACAAAAATGGTCTAAAACTGACAACTTTGATTCCCTTATTTTTTGAGATAAAAATTAAAAAAATATATATTTGTACTCTACTTAATGAGCTCTAAACAATGATACCCCACAAGCTAGGGTAAAGAAAAAATTTTTTTTTCCGGCTCCTTTTTCATGTATGGGAGCCCCCCTGAAAAATAATTTAATTCAATTTCTAATTCAATATTTGATTTTGGGTTAACGTTTTACACTAAATACCAAAATTTCAGGTTTGTAACTCATTTCGTCTGCGAGCTAGAGACCTGTGACCGGCGGACAGACGGACAGACGTCTGTCTGTCCGTCTGTCCGCCGGTCCGCCGCCGCCAGACAGACAGACAGACAGCCGAGTGACATTAATAGGGCTCCGTTTTTTACCCTTCGGGTACGGAACCCAAAAAACGGATGATTCGGTTATGGTTCAGTTCAAATAACCATAACTTAATATGAGGTAGTTATTTCGAAATTATAGACAGACAATATTCAATTTTATTTATTAGTAGATATAAGTATAGATGTTTAAACAAATTTCGAACAAGTCTCGAAGTATGAGTGAACTTTTAACACAACTTTTAGAGTGGCGATATCTTAGGAATGGTGATTCTTAGGAAAAAAAGTATCTATATACTAATAAATAAAATTGAAGTGTCTGTCTGTAATTTCGAAATAACTACCTCATATTAAGCTCATATGGTTATTTGAATTGTACCATAACCGAATCAAACGTTTTTAAAATTTTTGTCTGTCTGTCTGTCTGTCTGTTTGAACGGGCTAATCTCCAGAACGGCTGAACCGATTTTGACGGGACTTTCACATACAAGTAGAGAATTAACCAGGGAGTAGGGGAGACCGGGGATGGTTGACTAACTTTTGACTTAAGCTCGTATATCTCTGATGTTTAACTGAATGTAACAAAAATAGCAGTTGATACAGATAGAAGAACTATTCAGGTACCTAAAATACTAATCTATAACCTATATATTTATCATTATAATATTTATTTAGTCGATTTTCTAAACCCCTGACGCTTGGTCAACCTACCCCATGTCCGGGGTAAGTTGACCATAGGCATGGGGTAGGTTGACCTAGGCAGTAATTAGTGTAAATAAAGAGGATAAGTATAAAATAAAACATTAAAATGTACTAAATGATAGAAACTTTTTATTTAATTATAAACAAACTTAAATTTGAGATCCATTCTCGGTTAATAAAGAACTTTACTAAAGGTAACTTTTTAAACTATTAATAAAACTAAAATTAACAATTCTTGAGGGATTAATTTTTGTACTTTCTGTTTCAACCATAATTGTAACTTGAATTATTCTAATAAATCGCTAATCACAGATAAAATTGCTTTTATAAAAATATTATTCAACATACATAAACTTGTGAGTATCTAATATTATAAACTAATAATAAAACAGAAAACTTCTTTTCTAAATTAACTTATTTATGAAAATAGAACAATCAGTCTCATATCAGAGTTTTTAAGTATATCTGCTAACAAAATATTATAATCTTTGAAATAGTGATTATCATGAGCCACTTTAATATTTACCAAAATATAAGATTTATTTTTTAAAACTAAACCTAACTATGAATAGAACCTGTCTCATATTATCTAGTTTTAGTAAAGATCTATCTAAAATCAGACCGTCATATCAGTCTTCTAAATCAGAATTACAATTCTTACATTCATACAATATCAAATTGCCTTTTGCGCATTTAGAATGAGCCCATAACTTACACGTAATGCACTGAATCCACTCTTCACCAGGTTTACTGGCTGAATAGGATTCGGTACATTCCAGACAAATTGCGTCATCATCGTCGCTTATTTGTGAAAGATCATCGTTATTCTTAGTTTTCTTTCCCTTCCCCTTTCCTTTACCTTTGCCCTTGCCTGTTCCCTTGTTTTTTCCTTTTATTTTTGGGGTAGTTTTTTCTTTTTTCATCTTTTTTAAAGTATCCTTCCGTATTTGCTTCATTTTGTTTTCAAGAAGATTTTCTTTCTCAGGAGTGTCTGTATATATGGTGCTTCTACGTTTTCGTATGTTTATTCTACTTCCTAATCGTGGTGCTGCTTTCGGAAAAGGTCTAATCTCTTCAGGTGAAAGAAAACTTTGATTGGATTCAGGTGGAGGTGGTGTTACACATGGGTGTGGTTCGATATGTGGAAGTATATCTTGATTAAATCCAGGTGGTGGTGGAGTTTCAAATGGACATGCATCAATATCTGACTGATGTATGTTCTCTATTTCTGGTTCTTCTTGTACGTGTTCTTCATCAAGAATAGAAGCCCTAGTAGCAATTTTCGTTGGGGGTTTGTTGCCAACGGTAGCCAACGGTTGGTAACATGTTGGGAGATGGTGGTTGAGATGCCAACTAAGTCCCTCTGTAAGGCCAACTGCATGAAATATTACGTTACGTCATGCAATATTGCCAACAATCTTGTAACGTTGGGTCAACCTTCGGCATAGTTGGTTTAACAACAAGGTATAATCATACTGTTGGTCCAACGTTGGCCTAACTACAGACTACAGCGTTGTAATATATGCAAATTATGTAACGTTGGGCCAACCTTCGCTATAGTTGGTTGAACAACAAGGTGTAATCATACTGTTGGTCCAACGTTGGCCTAACTACAGACTACAGCGTTGTAATATATGCAAAATATGTAACGTTGGGCCAACGTTCGCTATAGTTGGTTGAACAACAAGGTATAATCATACTGTTGGTGCAACGTTGGCCTAACTACAGACTACAGCGTTGTAATATATGCAAAATATGTAACGTTGGGCCAACGTTCGCTATAGTTGGTTGAACAACAAGGTATAATCATACTGTTGGTCCAACGTTGGCCTAACTACAGACTACAGCGTTGTAATTTATGCAAAATATGTAACGTTGGGCCAACGTTCGCTATAGTTGGTTGAACAACAAGGTATAATCATACTGGTGGTGCAACGTTGGCCTAACTACAGACTACAGCGTTGTAATATATGCAAATTATGTAACGTTGGGCCAACCTTCGCTATAGTTGGTTGAACAACAAGGTATAATCATACTGTTGGTGCAACGTTGGCCTAACTACAGATTTTGGCGTTGTAATATATGCAAAATATGTAACGTTGGGCCAACGTTCGCTATAGTTGGTTTAACAACAAGGTATAATCATACTGTTGGTCGAACGTTGGCCTAACTACAGACTACAGCTTTGTAATATATGCAAAATATGTAACGTTGGGCCAACGTTCGCTATAGTTGGTTTAACAACAAGGTATAATCATACTGTTGGTCCAACGTTGGCCTAACTACACTCTACAGCGTTGTAATATATGCAAATTATGTAAGCTATAGTTGGTTGAACAACAAGGTATAATCATACTGGTGGTGCAACGTTGGCCTAACTACAGACTACAGCGTTGTAATATATGCAAATTATGTAACGTTGGGCCAACCTTCGCTATAGTTGGTTGAACAACAAGGTATAAGGAACAACAAGGTAGGTTCAACAAACTATAGCAAAGGTTGGTCCAACGTTACATAATTTGCATATATTACAACGCTGTAGTCTGTAGTTAGGCCAACGTTGGACCAATAGTATGATTATACCTTGTTGTTCAACCAACTATAGCGAACGATGGCCCAACGTTACATATCTTGCATATATTACAACGCTGTAGTCTGTAGTTAGGCCAACGTTGCACCAACAGTATGATTAAACCTTGTTGTTCAACCAACTATGGCGAACGTTGGCCCAACGTTACATATTTTGCATATATTACAACGCCGAAGTCTGTAGTTAGACCAACGTTGCACCAACAGTATGATTATACCTTGTTGTTCAATCAACTATAGCGAACGTTGGCCCAATGTTACATATTTTGCATATATTACAATGCTGTAGTCTGTAGTTAGGCCAACATTGGACCAACAGTATGATTATACCTTGTTGTTCAACCAACTATAGCGAAGGTTGACCCCACGTTACATATTTGCATATATTACAACGCTGTAGTCTGTAGTTAGGCCAACGTTGGACCAACAGTATGATTATACCTTGTTGTTCAACCAACTATAGCGAATGTTGGCCCAACGTTACATATTTTGCATATATTACAACGCTGTAGTCTGTAGTTAGGCCAACGTTGCACCAACAGTATGATTATACCTTGTTATTCAACCAACTATAGCGAACGTTGGCCCAACGTTACATAATTTGCATATATTACAACGCTGTAGTCTGTAGTTAGGCCAACGTTGGACCAACAGTATGATTATACCTTGTTGTTCAACCAACTATAGCGAACGTTGGCCCAACGTTACATATATTGCATATATTAGAATAGAATAGAATAGAATAGAAAAGTTTTTTATTCAAATAAACTTTTACAAGTGCTTTTGAATAGTCAGATGAATCTACCACTGGTTCGGAATGCCGTTCCAACCGAGAAGAACCAGCAAGAAACTCGGCGGTTGCTCTTTTCCAAATTTACAATATCAATATAACAATTTTATGGTAAGTACATGATTGAATTGCCGTCTCGCGCATTGCTGGAACGAGTCAAATCCACGCCTTTTTATCATTTATATAAGTAATCATAATTTTATTCAGATAAACTTTCGGAAGCGTTTACGAATCGACAAATGAATCTACCACAGGTTCGGAATGGTGCTTACAATTCTACACATGTGAAGAAGGGCAGACAAAAGTAGCCCCATTTCCGACGGTGGCACCCGTTCACGAGCATGACGCATGATCCAGCCATTGCTTCGCTCAACCATATTCGAGGGAACGTAACAACCCGCACCACACGACACCACCACAGAAATGTTTAAAGAGAGCGTGACATACTTAGGCTACCCATGATCAAAGCATCGAATTGAACACCAATAATCAAATACTCGGTTTAAGACATTGAGAAATTGCTCCATGCTTTTTTATCATTTATATAATCTTCAATTGTATAATATGCTTTTTTTATGAGCATATTTTTAATAGAGTTCTTAAACTTGTGTAAAGGCAAGTCTAAGATTGCTTGTGGAATTTTATTATAGAACATTACGCCCATTCCCACAAATGACCTTTGGACCCTTTTGAGGCGTAACTGAGGAATCACGAGCCTATTTCTATTTCTTAATTGCCTGTCGTGTAATTCGCACTTTTTAATGTAACTGTGAATGTTTTGCCTAACAAAAATTATATTGTTATAGATATATTGAGAAGCTACCGTAAGAATACCTATTTCTTTAAATTTCTCTCGAAGGGAATCCCGCGGTTTTAAATTATAAATTGCGCGAATTGCCCTTTTTTGTAAAACGAAAATTTTTTCAATATCAGCCGCTTTACCCCATAGTATGAGTCCATACGACATAATACTATGGAAATATGCAAAATAAACAATTTTTGCAGTTTCTATATCTGTTATCTGTCGAATCTTCCTAACAGCGTAAGCAGCAGAGCTGAGCTTGCCAGCAAGTGTTGCTATATGGGTGCCCCATTGAAGCTTTGCATCTAGGGTTATTCCCAAGAACACAGTTGTGTCCTCAGTTTTCAATGGCTCACCACTTATCTTTAAATTTTTGCTAGTAACCCTTGTATTGGGCAATAGAAACTCGACACACTTGGTTTTTTTTGCATTCAAAAGTAGATTGTTTGTAGTAAACCAGTGTGAAACTTGAGATAATGTATTATTTACATCGTCAAAATTGTCCTTAGTCCTATCGACTTTAAAAATCAAAGACGTGTCGTCAGCAAATAGTACAATATCGCAAGCATTTTTGACAAAATGTGGTAAATCATTAATATAAACCAGAAACATGAATGGACCCAGAATAGAGCCTTGGGGAACACCCATTACTGAGGCTGATCCGGACGACTTAACATCATTGATACATACTCTCTGTATGCGATCACTGAGATAAGAGGCAATAAGACTGAGTGCAGTTTCTTTAATACCATAGTGGCTTAATTTTCGTAAGAGAGTCTCATGATCAACGCAATCGAATGCTTTTGACAAATCACAGAAAATACCAATGGCATTCTGTGATTTCTCCCATGCATCGAAAATATGCCGTAACAGCCTTGCGGCCGCATCGGTTGTAGAACGACCCTTAGTGAAACCATACTGCTCAGAGTGAAGTAATTTATTTAAATTAAAGTGCAAAAGCAGTTGGTTGAGCATCATTTTCTCAAATATCTTGCTGAGAGTTGGTAGAATCGAGATCGGCCTGTAGTTATTTGGGTCACTTTTGCTTCCCGATTTAAATAGAGGTATTAATTTACTACATTTCATTAGGTCAGGAAATGATCCCGAGTCTATGGATTTGTTAAAAATAACAGCAAGATATGGTGCAATAACGTCAATAATAATATGGATTATTTTTACTGATATTCCCCATAAGTCTCCTGTTTTTTTGTGTTGTAAAGACTTAAATGTTTTAATAACATCATACGGGGTTACGTATTTAAATCGAAATAATACATTGCACTCAGAAACATTGCCCTTTAAAATACTATAGGCTTCTGTTGGCGAGGAATTTAGGGAACTAGTCGTGGTAACTGGAACATTTTGGAAAAACTTCTCAAAAGTATTTGCAATATCTGTATCAGAATCAATAATATGATTATTAATTTTTAATTCCAGTTTATTATTATGCACTTTATGTTTCCCCATTTCATTACTGATGATATCCCACGTTGCTTTTATTTTATTATCAGAGTGAATGATTTTCTGTTTTATGTAAAGAGATTTTGCTTGTATGCAAACATTTCGAAATAATTTGGAATAATTTCTAACATATTCAATAAACGCAGGGGTATAGTTATATTGTTTTTCTGCATACAAGTCAAATAACTTGTTTCTACTTTTATAAATGCCAACAGTTGCCCAGTCACTAAATTTGAGATTTTTAAACAATCTTTTTTCTATAATTTTAAAGATGGAAGTAAACTGAGTGTTTATTACATCAAAAAACTTGCTATAAAGTTCATCCGGACCACCCTGCGTAAGGTCAATTGTCGATAGTGTGGTCGAAATAGTATGTTTGAATTGCCTTACTTTTTTAGTGGTAATTGGCCTATAATTTATTACTTTTGTTATATTCTGTTCGCTGTTAGGAATGGATATCATTTGACCGCAATGATCAGATCTTAGTTTGCTGATAATTGATTTTTCAATGATTTTACAATCACAGAAAATGTTGTCAATGCAAGTAGCTGAGTTTGCAGTTATCCGCGTAGGTTCGACAAAAATATTCTCTAGATTAAAGCTTTTAAAAAGATTAAGTAATCTATCGGTAACAGGAGTGGGAAGCAAAATATCAATATTAAAATCTCCACAAATTAATATTTTTTTTGATGCCCTACATATTCGCCTTAAAACTTCCTCCATGACATCCTCAAAAAGAACAAAGTCACCTGAGGGAGGTCGGTACACGCACACTATAATATATCGCTCCAGCTCAACACAAGACAGCTCAATAATGCGTTCAAGAGAAAGACTAACAATATCTTTACGTTCTTTGTAATTAATATCGTTTCGCGTAATTATTAAAGAACCCCCGCGTATAGCCGTCTTTCTAGAGAACACACTTGACAATGAATAATTTTGTAAGTGTAAAATTAATTGATATTTATTGAGCCAATGCTCAGTGAGGCATAAGATATCAATATTAAATTCTTTAATAAAAAGTTCAACCTCATGTTCTTTGCCAGACAAGCCTTGTATATTTTGATGCACAAGATGGATCTTACATTGCTTATCTGTTGTCTTACTGTTCAGTTTAAATTTTTATTACTACTATCAATACAATGATAGCTATTTGTATCTAATGTCAAAAAACCTGAATTAGTAGTACTACTAATTATATCAATATTATTTGTACAACATGTACCAATGTCAGTCAAAGAATTTGATGTCAAAATATTTAAATTAGTACTATGACTAAGTATATTAATATTATTATTTGTACAACATGTACTGTCAGTCAAGCTAAAAATAGCTGTATCTTGTATATTGTAAGCTACTAATGTAGCTATTTGTTTCTTATATCTAAGAGGCAGATACATAGTATCTTTTGTCAATTTAAAGTTTTTAATAAACTTATTTGTATCGAATAAATGGAAAGAATCTCCATGTCCATAAGTTAAGTTATACAAAAGCCCGTTGAGCTTGTAAATATATTTATTTTGTGCCGGGGTCAAGTTGTCCGAGTAGGGAAAAGCACAGAGTATAAATTTGCAACCTGACTTTCTTTGTATGTTTATTAAGTAATCAAAACTTTTCAAGATTTCCTTTTTAGGTAGTTGCAAACTATTACCTAACAACAAAACAACCGTACTGTGCTTATCTAGGCAGTCCTCCTTAATATTTCTAATTATATACTCATATGGGGCCCTAGGGTTACATAAGTTGAATACCGGTTGGTGCAATTTGTTGTTAAGTAGATAACCAAAGTCTTTTCCCAACTCATCTGACACAACAAATGTTCTACGTTGTGGTGGTTGTAATGAAGAATTGTTATTTTCATGGATTTTTTGCGGATTTGTGCATTGACTTTCCCCGGGCACAACTAAAGGAACATTATCTGAACACTGGCATTTATTTACCAGTGAGTCAAACCGATCCATGTTATAGGTACTTAGGGCTAACAGTTCATCAGCGACCAGTATTTGCTCACCAATCTGTTTTTGTGACAACTTGTACTGATATGAAACATTTTTCAATGAATTTTCCAATTTTGAAATTTCATCATTAAGAGACTGAACGTCAGATTCATATTGTTCTCTAATTTCTTGAAATGAAGAGCAATATTCACTAAACTTATTCAATAAATCAGAACGTTCTTTTCTTAGTATTTTGTTTGATTTATGTATTTTAAGTAACCTTTTTGTTTTTGATATTAATCTGCCAATTTTTATATATTTTTTAATTTTTTTATGGCTGTTAAAATGGCTGTAAAACTCTGAATGAGTCTTTTTAGTAACAAGCGGGCTGTCACAAGTCAGATCAATGGTCACCACTGGTGCTGTTGAGGATGAAGCGAGCAGTTCGTTGTATAAATTATTTGTCTGTTGTGTTTCATAACTTTTTATTTGTGACTGAAGGTCATTAATGGTTTTTTGAGATCTGCTCAGTTCATGCTCCAACATAGAGATCTTTCCCAACGCCTCTTCATAAGTCTCTATACACTGATTGAATGAGCCGACTGCTTCCTGAAGCTGGTCACGTTCCGCTAGCACCAGAGTGTGAGCGCTGTTCAGGTTGGCCAGTTCGCTCTTCAACTGTGTGTTCCTGGCAAAAATGACTCTTAGTTCTTCTTCATTGTCAATTTGTTCCTTCAGTAATTGTTCATTAAGCTGTTTGACTGATTTAAGCTCCTGTAGGGCATGTTGTAATTTTTGCTGCTGTTCCAAAGCTGCTGCCCGTCTTGTTTGCATTGTTGGTGATATTTATTGAGCAATGTACCACCTGAAACACACCAATTAATATCTGTAAGTGAAGGAAAAAAGACAAGTATTGAGTCTTACAGAAAGGAAATATGTTAGACAGAGGGATAGATCAAGATAATTGGAAAAAGAAGTTAATAATAGGTATTATTTAGTATGTTTAAAATTAAACTATGCAAAAGCTATGGAACAAATATTCTATGGTAATTTTATGTTCTAAGAAGCTAGTGGGATAACTACTACATACATATGACTCTTTACTTATCTACAGGAAATGTTAAGTAAGTAATTTAGGTACTTGTACTCAGATGGAGTTAAGTACCTACCTATACCTAGGTACTGTGAAAAAGATTAGTTAATACAATGATTATTAGTACCTATAAGTTACTAAGCTTAACTATTTTGGACTGTGATGTTATGTGTAGGGTGTTAATATTGTCTGAGGCAGTGCGAGTTTTCATCAACTTTACTTTCGCAATGTTAGTCAAGCGAAGTGAGAAAAGTCTTTGCCAGTGTGTGGAGTGACGTGTCTCGACAGAGCCGAGATTGTATGAATAATGTGTAGGGAGTGATGAATGTAAATCACATAAATAAAAAAGCAATACTCCCCGGGTTATGGTCGTTAGAATTTCAAACTCGCCCTCCGACAAGTTGTCCTGTCACAGTCTCGCCGTACTTAATTTATCAGGGATAGTCCAATGATATTGTTTTTGTTGATACTAATAGTAAACGTAGACCGCGTGAACACAATTTAAAACTATTTTTACACTAAATAATAATAAATTATAATTAAAAACTAAAATTATAAAAGGAACAGCTGATTTTACGACATTTCAGCTTGGTGTTGCCAGGCGAAAAAAAAAAAAGAAAAAAAAAAAAAAAAACACGCCGAAGTCTATAGTTAGGCCAACGTTGCACCAACAGTATGATTATACCTTGTTGTTCAACCAACTATAGCGAACGTTGGCCCAACGTTACATATTTTGCATATATTACAACGCTGTAGTCTGTAGTTAGTCCAACGTTGGACCAACAGTATGATTATATCTTGTTGTTCAACCATCTATAGCGAAGGTTGGCCCAACGTTACATAATTTGCATATATTACAACGCTGTAGTCTGTAGTTAGGCCAATGTTGGACCAACAGTATGATTATACCTTGTTGTTCAACCAACTATAGCGAACGTTGGCCCAACGTTACATATATTGAATATATTAAAACGCTGTAGTCTGTAGTTAGGCCAACGTTGCACCAAGAGTATGATTATACCTTGTTGTTAAACCAACTATGGCGAAGGTTGGCCCAACGTTACAAGATTGTTGGCAATATTGCATGACGTAACGTAACATTTCATGCAGTTGGCCTTACAGAGGGACTTAGTTGGCATCTCAACCACCCGGTCTGCCCCGGCTTCGCCCGTGGTACATAATATTATATAGCCTATAGCACTCAAGGAAAGAATTTTTGAAATTGGTCCAGTAGTTTCCGAGATTAGCGCGTTCAAACAAACAAACTCTTCCGCTTTATTATATTAGTATAGATTTCTATACAATAAATTACAAAAAAAATTGATCGATATGAAGTTACACCTTCCTATTCATAATAAAGCTTAACTAACTAACTTACCTAAGTAAAAAACTTACTCCTACAACATCTCACCATCATCATCATCATCATGATCAACCCATTACCGGCTCACTACAGAGCACGGGTCTCCTCTCAGAGTGAGAAGGGTTTTGGCCATAGTCTACCACGCTGGCCAAGCAGATTGGCAGATTTCACACACTTCTGAGAACGTTATGGAGAACACTCAGGCGTGCAGGTTTCCTCACGACGTTTTCCTTCACCGTTAAAGCAAGTGATATTTAAATACTTAAAACGCACATAACTCCGAAAAGTTAAGAGGTGCGTGCCCGGGATCAAACCCACGACCTCCGATTAGATGTCAGTCGTCCTAACCACTAGGCTATCACTACACTACTACTACAACATCTGCTTCATCATAAAGCCGAAATAAATATCCATTGTAACACCGATTTTAGTACTTGACCTGTGAAACTAGATGGCGCTAGTAATACGTTAAGTCGCGCTACAATTGACCGCGGGTCCGCGTATATATATCGGCCGGCTTATGTTGGTAAATCATTCTAATCCTTACTCAGTACTTAAACGGGTAACGAACTCTGCATCCACACCTGCTGGGACAGTTTAACGCTAGTTTTAGTACCAAACTATGTAGGTGGCATGAACCCTTGCATCCACATCTGCTGGGACAGGGTGTTCTGGCCATTGTAAGCAAATCAACTACTAGCCAACGTAGGCATACAGTATGAATTCCTTTGTTGGGCCATTGTAAGCAAATCAACTACTATCCAACGTAGGTATACAGTATGAATTTTTTCATTGGGCCATTGTAAGAAAATAAACTACCAGCCAACGTAGGTATACAGTATGAATTCCTTTGTTGGGCCATTGTAAGCAAATCAACTACTATCCAACGTAGGTATACAGTATGAATTTTTTCATTGGGCCATTGTAAGAAAATAAACTACCAGCCAACGTCGGCATACAGTAGGAATTCTTTTGTTGGGCCATTGTAAGCAAATCAACTACTAGCCAACGTAGTTATACAGTATGAATTTTTTCATTGGGCCATTATAAAAAAATCAACAACCAGCCAACGTGGGTATACAGTATGAATGCTTTTGTTGGGCCATTATAAGAAAAGCAACGACTAGCCAACGTAGGTATATAGTATGAATTCTTTTGTTGGGCCATCATGAGAAAAGCAACGACTAGCCTACGTTGTTGGCTAGTCGTTGGTTGAAAGTCGTTGGCTCGGGTCAAGTGGGCCAACCGCTTTTCAACGGTTGGAACCACGTTTTTTAGGGATGACAAGCCTAACTGTTGGCCAACCAAACTAGGGACAGAGGCCCAACCAACAGCCAACGCAAATTGCTACTAGGGAGGTGATTCGCAAACGGTCTATCTATCTATCTTCCTCTGATGGGGCCCGCTAAAAAGCGGATGCACTTCGACCTTTATGGATCTTTTGTACTCGCCCCTTCCTTATCCCCTAGACCTCCTCAAACACCCATTCCAGGAGTTTGATGGTCGCCTTTAGGTTCAGGGGACCATAATCCTCCGGTTGCGGATAAGCTACCCCCAGAAGGTCCATTCGCTTTCTAGCCAGTCCGTCACACTCACACAAGATGTGTTCATGGTCTCATTTTCTTCATTACAGGCCCTACAGATAGGGTCCTCTGTAATGCCCATTTTGCATAACATGGCCTTTGTGCTATAGTGACCCGTGTAAGCCGCTATAGCATATCTTAGCTGTTTCCTACTCAGTAAATTTACTTTTGCAAGAAAACCAGCCTTTATAGCTTCCATGAACTTCTTAGAGTGCCTTAGGCCTCCCATCTTGTTCCACTCTGCCGACATCATCTTCTCGGCATATGTTGAAAGCGCCATGCTTACCACACAAGGCGCTAGCGCTACACATGGTTCAGGACCAACAAATTTTTGTTCTGAACCTTTCCGAGCTAGCTCGTCAGCTATCTCATTTCCCTGTATACCAACGTGATCTGGTACCCAAATCAGCTTAACTGAGTTTGATTTTCCCAGGCAGTTCAGACCTTCCATGCACTCTAGTACCAGGGAGGACGTGGTTCTGCTAGCATTTAGGGCTTTGACCAATTAGTCTACCTACCCCGAACAAAATTAGTCAACCAACCCCTGACGCCATTTTGAATTTCACCTGCGTATCATATGCAAACTCTGGCACTAACATGGAAGCAATACTGTGTGATATAGAATAAAATTATCATATTTACATTTGGCATAACAACAGCATTGTTTCTAACAGATCCAAAGACACAATAACAAAAAAAGTACGAACGAAAAAAGTTACTTACTGAGACCAAAAATACAACATGTGATGCCACTCACGAACGCCACGCGACTGCGGCGGCTCACTTCACACAAGTTAGCGGGTCGTAGGGAGGCATCGTCGCTCGTAATTGGTTGATGTAAAACACGTGATGGTGGCGAGTTATTGTTGTTTAGTCTACCTGCCCCTATAGCCAACCATCCCCGGTCTCCCCTAACATAGGCTAATTTTTAACCGACTTTGAAAAAAGGAGGAGTTGTGTTTTTCTACCTATGTACACCGATATCTCCGAGATTTCTGAACCGATTTGCGTTTTTTTTTTAATCCATAGAAACATTGCGACATTGTCCTATAAAAATTTGGATTCCAACTCCTCAATCCTGATGCTGTAGGGGACCTGATCCCCAAAACTAATGGGATTTAGGAACTGTCATGTGGTTATTTAAATTTATATAGGGGGGGTACCAATTGAAGACTTTATCGTTGAATGAACTCGAGTAGGTACATATCCAACTCCTCAATCCTGATGCTGTAAGGAATTGCATTCCGAAATCGTGGGGATCCCACGGGATTTTTCCGTTTTCCGGGACGGGTTATTACAGATAGGCTACTTTTTGTTCTGGAAAATCAAAAGTTCCCACGGAATTTTTAAAATCCTAAATCCACACGAGCGAAGCCGTGGGCATCATCTAGTACCTAATAGAAATGTAGCGCAATATGTCGCGTACGTATACTCAAAACGATTAACGCCCACTGACTTTTCGTCCCTGTCATTTGTATGGGATTACGGAACAGGGAGAGCGCTATACTAACTTGTCTCTTGGACAGGTTAATACGAATTGGTAGGGTAGATAAAAAAAATAAAAAATTTATCACAATAAAATATTTGTATTGAACTGGCCTTATTAAAATTACATCAAATTTACAAAAAAAAATATTTGATGAGACTATATTATAACGTCTAACTGAAAACGCACTGTAGGTATTTTATTACAAAATTGATCTATGATTTAATACAAAATGTTCGCTTGCTGGTGTCGCACGGTTTTACCGTTTCAAGCTTTGTTTCAAGTTTAAATCGATCTAACAGCTGGTGAAAACGTATATATACCTACAGAATATTAAAGAATATTAGGATTACTAACCTACTCGTCACTAAATTATGGTTCATAAGTAAGAATAAGTAGGAAATTAATAGGAATTAGTTTTTTTTTTTATGAAGAATACTCTACTATCAATAAAATTCAAGTTGCTGGATGTACCTATCAGAAACTGAACATTTCGCTCATCAGCTCTTAGATCAACGAAGTATTTAAATTATCTGCAATGCGTCAATATAACGGAAATCACACACAACACAGTAGGTAGGTACAGCAGTGCTGTACGCGGCGAATTTTTGTAGGTAGTAGTCTGTCAAAATTCAGCCGTCGCGGTCGTGTCTATTATTATTTTCTGTTACCTATCTGTTAGGTAAGTATCAGCATGCATTTTAACTTTCCATTATAAAAAATGCGTTACCTATGGCAGTGTGCGATGTGCTTTATTCAAACTATAAGGCCAATATCTCACTAGGACACCATGGTTGCGCCATTATTTGTTGATCACGGCCAACGCCACTAAATTCGTGAAACCGCCACTAAACAAGCGTACACCAGGTGAGGTACCCTCCATTGAGTTAAATATGTTACACATTTTATTTGTAACGTCATTACGTCACCACTGGTGTCCGAGTGAGATAGTGGCCTAAGAAGTGATCCACATATTACTTAAGTAAGTAGGAATACATAAAAATATTTTATAGTCACAAACATTACACGGTATATAGGTAAACAATCATAGCTGTACTCTTTGGTGTTCTAGCCGTTAGTCATTGCACGTGTATATCCAACGTAAAGGACACAAACAAAGCGCGTAGGTACGTAATACCCGTCGCTCGCTTTGTAGGTGCGTCAAAACCGATGGTGCTGACCGCAAACTGCACAGAGGCGCGAGTCCGCTAAGCTGGACTGCCAACACCCATACTGCATACACGAGTCTTGAAATAAAGGCGAGCGGAATGTTTAAAAATTATAAGAATCCGCATCTGTGATCTGACTCGTTTGTCTAAACGAAACTAGACCACGAGCGAAGTTTATTGCCTATATTTACATCCACCACCACCACCACTACAGCCTTTTAACGTCCCACAGCCGGGCACAGACCTTCTCTCTCATAGGAGAGAGGGATTTAGATACAGCTTAGACCCGCCACGGTGCTCCAATGCGGGTTGGGGGGCTTTAACGACTATATTGTCACATGATAGTTATAATAACCGAGATCAGCTGCTTAACGTGCTCTCAATTATTATTAACAATTATTATTTGCCCGCCCCGGAATCGAACCCGGGACCTCGTGATCTGCAGTCGAATATGCTAGCCAGTTATACTACGAGGCAGTTATACTTACTACGTATATTTACATAATGAAGTCAAATAGTAATTGATCGATGAAGGACATCAGACATCAATCATGAGTAGGTAGGTATTTCTTTTAAAATATGGAGGAATGGAACCCAACCAACTCAGAAAGAATATTGTGCAGCATTAGGTATCTTTTTGTCACAGTAGGCAATTTTCAAACACTATTCTGAATCGATATCTACGCTTTATTAGCATTTTTTCATTTCTAGCTCACTCCGTTCCGCTTAACTCTTTCCGTTTGCGGTCAGCACCAGCGCAAGGGTGCCTTGATGCAGAAGACAAATCAGAGCACTGATAGATGACGTGATAGTGTTTGACCTAGCTTTTCGAACAGTCTTTAAAAGAAAATCAATTCTCTTTAAATTTAATCCTTAACTTAAAATTAGATACAAATGCAAGTTTTTTTCAATTAGAATTTATTCCAACTCCCCTAAACAGGGTAACAGTACCTATCTACTGACATCTTCCAAAGCAAGTGCAAGCTTACAATCAATTGAATAAAACTGATAAAAATGGTAACAAGCGGAATGCTGGCAAAATTGGTAACAGTTGGTAGCTTTTCTGTTAATAAAACGTTTAAAGGACGGAATCATTGATTATTACACCTAGGTAACTACACGTAGGTATAGAGGTATACAATTCGCTATTATATGAATTATGAAATTACATTGTTTTCTGTACACTAAAAATAAATAAAGTTGCTTGAAAAGTACTTATAATAATATGTTAGATATAATATACAACGTTAATTTTTGTTAATACAATACCGAAACACGTACCTATAAAATATTCTCATTCAAAGTATCCAATGTAGGTCTATCTAATGTACCTACCTGCTTTAAAAAAATACGAACATTGAAAAAGCTGTAGTTTTATTAGCTCGTTGTCCGTGCAAATTCATAGTCACCAGTCGTCGACCTGCGATTCTGAACAAACTATTTTCAGGTTTTGCATGTAAAAAAATAACGTTTTATATATTTAAATAATTATTTTACAAAATGCCTTAGTAATCCCTATATAAATATTATCGTGTTTTACGACTAAAAAACACTTTACTTTGGTTTGTATTGGACTCACTTTATACAATATTACCTAAAATATTACACAGTTTTACTTAGGTAGGTAATAAGTACCTGTCCTGTATACCTACTAGACTTATTATAAATACTAGTTTTTACAATAATATCTTAAATATAAATTTACATATAATAAACCCTAGTAGCAATTTGCGTTGGCTGTTGGTTGGGCCTCTGTCCCTAGTTTGGTTGGCCAACAGTTAGGCTTGTCATCCCTAAAAAACGTGGTTCCAACCGTTGAAAAGCGGTTGGCCCACTTGACCCGAGCCAACGACTTTCAACCAACGACTAGCCAACAACGTAGGCTAGTCGTTGCTTTTCTCATGATGGCCCAACAAAAGAATTCATACTATATACCTACGTTGGCTAGTCGTTGCTTTTCTTATAATGGCCCAACAAAAGCATTCATACTGTATACCCACGTTGGCTGGTTGTTGATTTTTTTATAATGGCCCAATGAAAAAATTCATACTGTATAACTACGTTGGCTAGTAGTTGATTTGCTTACAATGGCCCAACAAAAGAATTCCTACTGTATGCCCACGTTGGCTGGTAGTTTATTTTCTTACAATGGCCCAATGAAAAAATTCATACTGTATACCTACGTTGGATAGTAGTTGATTTGCTTACAATGGCCCAACAAAGGAATTCATACTGTATACCTACGTTGGCTGGTAGTTTATTTTCTTACAATGGCCCAATGAAAAAATTCATACTGTATACCTACGTTGGATAGTAGTTGATTTGCTTACAATGGCCCAACAAAGGAATTCATACTGTATGCCTACGTTGGCTAGTAGTTGATTTGCTTACAATGGCCAGAACGCCCTGTCCCAGCAGATGTGGATGCAAGGGTTCATGCCACCTACATAGTTTGGTACTAAAACTAGCGTTAAACTCTGTCCCAGCAGGTGTGGATGCAGAGTTCGTTACCCGTTTAAGTACCGAGTAAGGATTAGAATGATTTACCAACATAAGCCGGCCGATATATATACGCGGACCCGCGGTCAATTGTAGCGCGACTTAACGTATTACTAGCGCCATCTAGTTTCACAGGTCAAGTACTAAAATCGGTGTTACAATGGATATTTATTTCGGCTTTATGATGAAGCAGATGTTGTAGTAGTAGTGTAGTGATAGCCTAGTGGTTAGGACGACTGACATCTAATCGGAGGTCGTGGGTTCGATCCCGGGCACGCACCTCTTAACTTTTCGGAGTTATGTGCGTTTTAAGTATTTAAATATCACTTGCTTTAACGGTGAAGGAAAACATCGTGAGGAAACCTGCACGCCTGAATGTTCTCCATAACGTTCTCAGAAGTGTGTGAAGTCTGCCAATCTGCTTGGCCAGCGTGGTAGACTATGGCCAAAACCCTTCTCACTCTGAGAGGAGACCCGTGCTCTGTAGTGAGCCGGTAATGGGTTGATCATGATGATGATGATGATGAGATGTTGTAGGAGTAAGTTTTTTACTTAGGTAAGTTAGTTAGTTAAGCTTTATTATGAATAGGAAGGTGTAACTTCATATCGATCAATTTTTTTTTGTAATTTATTGTATAGAAATCTATACTAATATAATAAAGCGGAAGAGTTTGTTTGTTAGAACGCGCTAATCTCGGAAACTACTGGACCACTTTCAAAAATTCTTTCCTTGAGTGCTATAGGCTATATAATAATATGTACCACGGGCGAAGCCGGGGCAGACCGGGTGGTTGAGATGCCAACTAAGTCCCTCTGTAAGGCCAACTGCATGAAATGTTACGTTTCGTCATGCAATATTGCCAACAATCTTGTAACGTTGGGCCAACCTTCGCCATAGTTGGTTTAACAACAAGGTATAATCATACTGTTGGTCCAACGTTGGCCTAACTACAGACTACAGCGTTGTAATATATTCAAAATATGTAACGTTGGGCCAACGTTCGCTATAGTTGGTTGAACAACAAGGTATAATCATACTGTTGGTCCAACGTTGGCCTAACTACAGACTACAGCGTTGTAATATATGCAAATTATGTAACGTTGGGCCAACCTTCGCTATAGTTGGTTGAACAACAAGGTATAATCATACTGTTGGTCCAACGTTGGCCTAACTACAGACTACAGCGTTGTAATATATGCAAAATATGTAACGTTGGGCCAACGTTCGCTATAGTTGGTTGAACAACAAGGTATAATCATACTGTTGGTGCAACGTTGGCCTAACTACAGACTTCGGCGTTGTAATATATGCAAAATATGTAACGTTGGGCCAACGTTCGCTATAGTTGGTTGAACAACAAGGTAAAATCATACTGTTGGTCCAACGTTGGCCTAACTACAGACTACAGCGTTGTAATATATGCAAATTATGTAACGTTGGGCCAACGTTCGCTATAGTTGGTTGAATCACAAGGTATAATCATACTGTTGGTGCAACGTTGGCCTAACTACAGACTACAGCGTTGTAATATATGCAAAATATGTAATGTTTGGCCAACATTCGCTATAGTTGGTTGAACAACAAGGTATAATCATACTGTTGGCCCAACTTTGGCCTAACTACAGACTACAGCGTTGTAATATATGCAAATTATGTAACGTGGAGCCAACGTTCGCTATATTTGGTTGAACAACAAGGTATAATCATACTCTTGGTGCAACGTTGGCCTAACTACAGACTACAGCATTGTAATATATGCAAAATATGTAACGTTGGGCCAACATTCGCTATAGTTGATTGAACAACAAGATATAATCATACTGTTGGTGCAACGTTGGCCTAACTACAGACTTCGGCGTTGTAATATATGCAAAATATGTAACGTTGGGCCAACGTTCGCTATAGTTGGTTGAACAACAAGGTATAATCATACTGTTGGTGCAACGTTGGCCTAACTACAGACTACAGCGTTGTAATATATGCAAGACATGTAACGTTGGGCCAACGTTCGCTATAGTTGGTTGAACAACAAGGTATAATCATACTGTTGGTCCAACGTTGGCCTAACTACAGACTACAGCGTTGTAATATATGCAAATTATGTAACGTAGGGCCAACCTTCGCTATTGTTGGTTGAACCTACCTTGTTGTTCAACCAACTATAGCGAAGGTTGGCCCAACGTTACATAATTTGCATATATTACAACGCTGTAGTCTGTAGTTAGGCCAACGTTGGACCAACAGTATGATTATACCTTGTTGTTAAACCAACTATAGCGAACGTTGGCCCAACGTTACATATTTTGCATATATTACAACGCCAAAATCTGTAGTTAGGCCAACGTTGCACCAACAGTATGATTATACCTTGTTGTTCAACCAACTATAGCGAACGTTGGCCCAACGTTACATATTTTGCATATATTACAACGCCGAAGTCTGTAGTTAGGCCAACTTTGCACCAACAGTATGATTATATCTTGTTGTTCAATCAACTATAGCGAACGTTGGCCCAACGTTACATATTTTGCATATATTACAACGCCGAAGTCTGTAGTTAGGCCAACGTTGCACCAACAGTATGATTATACCTTGTTGTTCAACCAACTATAGCGAACGTTGGCCCAACGTACATATTTTGCATATATTACAACGCTGTAGTCTGTAGTTAGGCCAACGTTGCACCAACAGTATGATTATACCTTGTGATTCAACCAACTATAGCGAACGTTGGCCCAACGTTACATAATTTGCATATATTACAACGCTGTAGTCTGTAGTTAGGCCAACGTTGGACCAACAGTATGATTTTACCTTGTTGTTCAACCAACTATAGCGAACGTTGGCCCAACGTTACATATTTTGCATATATTACAACGCCGAAGTCTGTAGTTAGGCCAACGTTGCACCAACAGTATGATTATACCTTGTTGTTCAACCAACTATAGCGAACGTTGGCCCAACGTTACATATTTTGCATATATTACAACGCTGTAGTCTGTAGTTAGGCCAACGTTGGACCAACAGTATGATTATACCTTGTTGTTCAACCAACTATAGCGAAGGTTGGCCCAACGTTACATAATTTGCATATATTACAACGCTGTAGTCTGTAGTTAGGCCAACGTTGGACCAACAGTATGATTATACCTTGTTGTTCAACCAACTATAGCGAACGTTGGCCCAACGTTACATATTTTGAATATATTACAACGCTGTAGTCTGTAGTTAGGCCAACGTTGGACCAACAGTATGATTATACCTTGTTGTTAAACCAACTATGGCGAAGGTTGGCCCAACGTTACAAGATTGTTGGCAATATTGCATGACGTAACGTAACATTTCATGCAGTTGGCCTTACAGAGGGACTTAGTTGGCATCTCAACCACCATCTCCCAACATGTTACCAACCGTTGGCTACCGTTGGCAACAAACCCCCAACGAAAATTGCTACTAGGGAAAGTACGTATTCCCTAAACTCATTGCTATTTTTTGCTGTTTTACAAGATATACCTACCTAGGTACCTAACTTAAATATGTTCATAAATTGTAATTTATGAAATTACTAGCAGACACTCATTAAGTAAGTATACTGTGAATTAGTGGAAATAAAGAAATACATAAGAGTACATAACTTTTGATATAAAATAACTCTAATAATGCAACTGAACTTAGAGTAGCACACCCAAGTAGGTATGTTTGTATAGGGCGCGCCTGAGAAAAGCTCTTTTGAATGCTGCTCTGAAGTCTGAACGCTCCTCTGAATGTGGTGTTTACCACCACGATGCCTAACGAACATAATATGTAATTATGTTTATTATGATGGTATAGAAATGGAGCTATCTATGTATAATATAATAATATTATATAAACTTCTACTGTAAGAAGAGCTCAAGCTTTTCTATTTAGATCATCATAATAATATTATCTATGTAAGTACCTATCTAAAAGTACTTAGGAATTTTCACCTTCAAATTCAGAATGCATGCCGAAATATTTTAACGAAAGCTCGACTAAAAAAGCCGGTAGGTTATACCTACACTTAAATCTATTAGAATAAGGCACTATTCAAATCGTAGGTACCTAGATTAAATTCCCTAAGATTCTTTAAATTTTTTAAAGGTTGATTTAAATTGTAGATACTAATATGTAAATTGCATTAGGTAAATCCATTTGTTTCAACATAAAACGAACACACGACAAACGACAAGACGAACAACGACGCGGTCGTGGATTGGTCGACGTGCGCTCTATTTCTTTTAAACATAATTTGCCAATTCCATTTTTTTACTTTGTTACCATTACACACTTAAAAAAACGCAAATTAAATAGTTCACAGCACGCAAGGTTTTTCCTTTTTAAAGTAAGTAGGTAAGTAGTAATTACATTAAAGGCGCTAATAGAACTTTTAACTATTAGTTATAATAACACGAACAAACTTACGATATCACAAGTTAAGGACGGCTCTATAGACACTTTTATGTAACACTTTTTATAGTATAAGTATACTTACATATTGTATAAATAATTTACGTAACTTTATCTATATACCTATTACAAAAAAGATGTAGGATTTTAAATACTTACCTAGCTGTTTCATTTATTTCGAGAGTCGACCTTTATAAAAATAATAAGCACCTAATTGCTCAAAATCTTTGGCTACAATAATTGAATAGTGAACAACTTAAGAAGTCATGGTCGAAACGACGCGTAATTTACACTGTCATTAAGGTAAAAGTCCGTGTAGCTTCTTGATATAAACATAAAATATCAAATAAAATTAGGTACTTAGGTATGATGAAAAATAATATCTGATTATTCAAAATAACCTATTCAAACCGGGGCAAGTGCTTGCATTAATTTTTTCTTCAAAACCGAACTGATTGATCGAGGAGTCAATGTTCCATAACAAAATAAAAATAATAAAATGAGCTTCTAAGCGTAAACCTAAATCTAAAATAATGATAAACAAAATTTTTCTTCATGTCGAGCTGGTAGATCTTCACTGATCGCAACTTTCATTCTAACTTCATACTAAGTAAGTACTTAAGTAGTTTTCATATTAGGTAGTTAACGTTCTAGAATATTTAGGATTTTTTAAATCATATAGATACTTAAGAGTTTCTTGTTTGACAAAGAAAAAAGTACTTAAATAACTGTAGATTACTTTTCGTAAAAGGTTTTTTTCGTAAAAAATTTTTGACTACAAAATACTTAAAACTGATATAAAACCCTACCAATGTACCGATAGAAAAGCTAGGAAAACATTAGGAGGAAATGCTTATTTAAATAGGAAATATTTCCCTAGTAAGAAGGTTAATTTTATTTTTACGTACCTGAGTACCTTAGATACCAGGAGCTATCAAGACCTTCTACTAAACAAGTAGGTATTTAACGAAGTAAACAATATATTATGTACTACTTAAAAGCAAAATTCAGTTAGAAATAAGAGGAGCTAACGGCGTCTGTTCCTCGCCATAGTACGTGTAGCGGTGGCGCGGTAGCACGGAACCCGAGGAAGATTCCACGTCCGAATGCTGAGACTCCCTGTGACGTCGCAGATCAACTTTGCGCTGGAATGCCTTTTCGCAGAGTCCACACGAAAAAGGTTTGTAACCGGTGTGCTTACGCATATGCGTGATGAGATTCGAACTTTGGCTGAAAGCTTTGGAGCATACGACGCATTTGTGCGGCTTTTCACCTGTAACAAAATATACTTTGCTTCAAATATAGTTACTTACATATACGTAAAATAGATGTAGACCAACTAGCCTGAGATAAAAATAGAGTGTCGGTGTCTGTATAAATTTACAATACTTTTTTGTTGATAGATAGATACCTATACTTAATTATTAGTTTTTTTTACTAATAGATAAAATTATTTTTCCAAGTAAGTACAATTGGTCAATGAGAGTCAGTGAAATGCGGGCAATGAGAGTTGAATTGGGCATGAGTGTTTAATTCAAACATTGATTTTTTTAATAGTTTTTTTAGAGATGTCAAAGGTATATCCCAGGATCACCGCTAAATCTCAGAGGTGTTTTGACATATGTACTATCAAAAGCTGTTGATCTCATAATTACTTATAAAAATTACTTATAAAAAATTACTTATAAAAATATAGTAAAACTAGTTGTGATTGATAGCCTATGTTATCATCTAAAAATTGATTAAGTATAGTAAATTTTTAGTAAGAATCTTGCATTTTATTTCAATTCTTGCTTAGATAGGTGACTGCCAATACCCCCTTTTACCCTATCCTATACTATACTAATAAATAAAATTGAAGTGTCTGTCTGTAATTTCGAAATAACTACCTCATATTAAGCTCATATGGTTATTTGAACTGTACCATAACCGAATCACACGTTTTTAAAATTTTTGTCTGTCTGTCTGTCTATCTGTTTGAACGGGCTAATCTTCGGAACGGCTGAACCGGTTTTGACGGGAGTTTCACATACAAGTAGAGAATTAACCAGGGAGTATATGTTACTCCCTACTTTTTAACCGACTTTCAAAAAAGGAGGAGTTGTGTTTTTCTACCTATGTACACCCATATCTCCGAGATTTCTGAACCGATTTGCATTTTTTTTTATCGATAGAGAAACATTGCGACACTGTCCTATAAAACATTTGGATTCCAACTCCTCAATCCTGATGCTGTAGGGGCAGGTCCCCTACAGCATCAGGATCCCCAAAACGAATGGGATTTACTTAGAACAAATAGGTAAGAAAGGCAGTCGTCGACGCGGCGATAAGCCGTTTTTAGCAAGCCTAAAAGGCTATCGTCGCGTCAGTGCTCAAGGTACTCATGCGCTTGTGTGCGTGTCGGCAAATGTAATTACAGGGCACACATGGCTTGGTTTATAGCTTACGTTTCGAGCGGAAATTTGTTAGAAACTTCCATTCTAAGCGTAATAGTTCGATGGGGATTTAGAAACTGTCGGTTTTAAATTAATATTGGGGGTACCTACCAATTAAAGACTTTATCGTTGAATGAACTCGAGTAGGTACATATCCAACTCCTCAACCCTGATGCTGTAAGGAATTGCATTCCTAAATCGTGGGGATCCCACGGGATTTCTCCGTTTTGGGGACGGGTTACTACAGATAAAACTACTTTTTGTTCTGGAAATATCAAAAGTTCCCACGGGATTTTTAAAGACCTATATCCACACGGGCGAAGCCGTGGGCATCATCTAGTTTTAAATAAAAATTAATTTTACAACATAGACAGTTATGGCATAGAAATTGTTTAATAATAATAATTACAGTAGGTATAAAACAAAACTTAAGTAATTTAGATTCACATGACGAAAGTGTGTGACTGTGTAGTAATGTAGGGCCTAGAGGGGTGTCGTTTATCGAATGAAAAGTGGTAATTAAAGCTTGTACAAGCGGCGTTTCTACAACTTGTCATCACTACATAGTATAAAACAAAGTCGTTTTCTCTGTCCCTATATCCCTTTGTACGCTTAAATCTTTAAAACTACGCAACGGATTTTGATGCGGTTTTTTTTAATAGATAGAGTGATTCAAGAGGAAGGTTTATATGTATAATAACATCCATTAAATTGTGGAGAAATACTGTTATTTTTGAGGTTTCTAATGTGATGTCGTAAATAATTACATTTTTTCCGCTTACATTGCAAACGCAGGCTGAACCCTACGAGATTTATCAAAATAATGTACTAAGTATTGTACACATTGAAAAGGTCTACAGAAAAGTCCGCGATGGTATATGTCTATCTCTTATGGATATCCCACAATGACATTTTTTTGTCATTTACTTTTTACGACAAATAATGGCTAATTTTCGAAGCGATTTCAACCAATACAGCATTAATCCTTATCTAATTAAATACCTTAAATGCATTGTTGATTTTATATAAATCCATATGGTCCTTTACAGCATATGATTTAAATGAATACTTTCGAAGATATTACAGATTTAAAAATTGCGGCGGCGCGGGAGCGTGCCTATAAGCGCGTCGGCGGCCGCGGTTCTCCCTATAGCCCATTGTCGATAATTTTTGAAACCAAAAAAAAAATCACAGTACGTAGGATGAAACCCATTGGAAAAGGAGGAGAATATTATAAAATACAAGGAAAAATAATTTACGGGCGATCTGAGCTCGGGAAAAAAGGGGGGGAGTTTTAAGGGTAAAAAACGGTTTATCTCGATTTCCGGCAAAACTAGAAGTCCTATGGAAAAAAATTAAATGGCAAAGTTGTAGGTAATAAAAAGATCTACAACTTTTATATTTACACTTTTTTCACATAACCTCAAAATTTATGTGAAAAGTTCAAAAAACCAAGTTTTTGGTTCTTTATTTTTATCTTTTAAAATAATTTTTTTTTCACGGAATCTGGTGAAAACTTACTTTCTTATGTCCCAAATACACTAATTTATTTGATTTGAAATATTTAGTTTTTCTCCTTATTTTTGACTTAATATCGACTTAATTCTGACAGCTGTCATTTTCATTTACAGATGAGTTATTTATATGGAGAACAGGGTTAACATCTACGAAGTACGATTTTACCCCAAACTACTTTAATTCCCTGTCAACATATAAAGCTCTAAGCCGCTTAATAATATTAATTGTTTCGCCCTAAAATAGAAATTGCTAAGAATGGAAACTAGAAAGTCATATCTACATGCAGCAGTTGATTTGTATTTGCATAAGTTTTGAATTTTTCATCTTTTTTGTGGGAATTGTTTTATCTCTGGTAACATTATGAAACGTCAGAATTCCACGGAATTAGTAATTCGGGTATAAGGTGAGATATAGTAAGTTCATTGTGGAAAATATCGTAAAAAGTCGTAAAAGCCGCCTGGGAGCTTTCATCGAAAACGCTGCCTAATCCCTGAGCGGGTAGTACCTACGCATAAAATGCTCTACTACCCGTGCGAAGCCGGGGCGGGTCGCTAGTATATCATAAATTTATTATTAAAACCGCTACATTATTTACCCTACTTTCCACAGCAATTAACTGAAAATTAGGCAAGGTTTCTCTCTTCAGATTCATTACATTGGAAATCAAGGCTTTGGATGAAAATAATAAAATTGAATTTTGTCGATGTGTTCTGATATTTGTCGATGTGATCTGATAGCGAGGTTTTTAAAAAAAAACAACGTTAGATACTAGGTATAGGTACCTACTATTGTAATAATGATTCCTAACCGCCTGATAACATTCACAGTAAGTAGGTACCTACCATAACATAACACATCTAAGCACCAGAATTTGAAAAACAGTCATACCTTAATGGCCTTTATTTATGTACATTGGTCATCATACTTAGGTAATTATACCATCCTGTCTTAAGATCTAAGTATTTTAGCTCTTTAAAAAGTGGAAATAGGTGTGTACCTATAATATGTACATAATAATATATACTGTCGATAGCTGATAATGATTATTGTAAGTAATAATAATTTCAGTTCATAATAGTTTCTAGAAGTTTGATGATTGGTATACTTTGAATCAAATTAACTTTAACTATTTCACTCCTCTAGGTAAGGTTTTGTTTCAAAGTTTTGTCAGAAAATAACAGTCTACTACCGATGTTATATAAATTGCCCCTATAAGTATTATTCAAGTTTCACGCTTACTGTTGTTTAAAGTCTAACTGAAGATTCATTTAGCTAAATGCTATAATTATATTGTATCTAAGTAGTTTAATAGGTAATGTTCTCACATACTTATTATGTACGTGTGTGTATGATTTAATTACAATACCTATATCTACGGTCTATCTATTCACCAATATGCAATCGAGATGTTTGATGATTTTGCTCAGAATAGGTACTTAGTCTTTATTATAGGTACATAGTATCTACCTATACCTAATTCCTACCTACTATTTATTTTAATGGCACATAAATCGAAAGCTTTAGGGAAATAATTCTCCTCATTAGATCCTACACAACAGATATATCTACAGAAAACTTGATCAAAATCTATTTAGTTACTTAGTTGTTTAACTACCTGAAACTACCTACCTATTCTAGACAGGCAGGTACACAAATAAATATACTTAATATAATACAAACGTTTTCATTGACTATCTTCTATAAATAAAGCTATCAGCATTCCTCAACGTTAAAAGTTGGTTAAAAGTAAAATCTTCATTTCAATGAAAAATATAAACAATACCTACATCGAAAATAAAACACGTTTTTACCTTCGACTTCAAGAAATCATCGAAAGTATTGAGCATCTAAAAACTACGACGTACATATTTGTCTCAGTCGAGTCGTCTCGTCACGTCTGGCCAGTTCCGAATGATTTACAGTAACCTTATAAGGCATTCGTCCTCCCGATAAAAGCACCATCATCAATATTCCAAAATGCAGTTCGCCCTGCAATTAGCCGCACAGCCTTCAAGACCTGAGCCGCGTCACAGCCAAAACAAAAAAGCAGCAGTAAATCCTGTTTCATCTATAAATTATTTTGTTTCGTTTTATCGCTTAAAGCATTTTTCACTATGTAGGTTGTTGCTGGTATAAATTACGCTAGACACGATCACTAGTTATTCAAATCTATACTTAATATTATAAAGCTGAAGAGTTTGTTTGTTTGAACGCGCTAATCTCAGGAACTACTGCGGACCGATTTCAAAAATTCTTTCACCGTTGGATATGTACATGATTCCTGAGTGCTATATGTACCACGGACGAAGCCGGGGCGGACCGCTAGTGTAAATATAAGGTTTTTAAACACAAGCAATCTAAATCTAAACACGACTCAAAAATAGCTGCTCTATAGGTATATAAAAATCTTGCTTATGATGTACCTACTTAGTTTAGTTTAGAGTAGGTAAGTAAGTTTCTGAAAGTTTCATGAGCCAATGATTAGAAATGCCTATTTGCAACATTGTTATTCTAAGATTGTTAAATACAAACCATTTTTTTTACTGAGTGAGCAAACTCGACTTTTAATTTCTGTTTTTAAGCGACAAAGGCTTTTGAGCAAGTGAGTGGAAAATAATATTGAACATCTCACCGGTATGTATGTAGGTGTGTTTCTTCATGTCTGACTTCTGGTGGAAGCGCTTCCCGCAGTACTGGCACGGGTACGGCCGCGTGTCCGAGTGGATCAGCAGGTGAGTGGAGAGCGTGCTGGAGCGCTTGAAACACTTGCCGCACTGCTTGCACTAACCAAAACAAAACAAACATAGACAAAAGAATAATAAAGTAGTCGCAGTCGCGTCGTTTAATAACGCGAACGATAGATTTATCATAGTCCTTTTTAGGGTTCCGTACCCAAAGGGTAAAACGGGACCCTATTACTAAGACTCCGCTGTCCGTCTGTCTGTCTGTCACCAGGCTGTATCTCATGAACCGTGATAGTTGGAAAGTTGAAGTTTTCACAGATGATGTATTTCAGCTGGCCATTAAAACAACAAATACATACTAAAAAAACCTAATCAAATAAATATTTAAGGGGGCTCTATTATACTATTTTATAGATAATGTTACGGAACCCTTCGTGCGCGAGTCCGACTCGCACTTGGCTGTTTTTATTTAAACTACCTATCGTGAGTGGTAATAAAACGATATCGTCAAAACTGCAACACCTCGATTTCGACCAACAGTTCGACCTGCCTGGACTACATCGACGACGCCAGCGAAGAGTACCAGAAGTTGGGTGGTGACTTATTGAAGCAGATCCACCTTTAGGCCCTCTCAGCCCCCGGCGGAGACAAGCTCTTGGACTCTGGAGCTCTTTAATAGGTTAGGTATGACCTGTATGTTGTACCGCGTCGCAAGATCATGCCCAGATGGGTTATGGGTTCAACACTAGTTCGTCATACTCCGGCGCAGTCCAGTCATTCTTTACCCATACTAGTTCTACTCTGTAGTCCTACTCTATCTATATACTTAGTGCGAATCTACTGCGCTCGTTGTCTGCATCGAATTGATAACACACGTAGGAGGAATTCAGGTCTTAACTCTTAGCACACTTGCATCTGATGATCTGGTATGCAAGCCAAAAGTTTGAAGTAGGAAATGGGTGTTTGGTTTTTGTGCTATTAATATAACACCTGCCTTTTTACCTATGTTTATATTACTTTTGTTTAGTTTACTTAAAATAAGTAACTAATTTTCTTTTGCCATAATTTTGTTTTCCTCTTATTTCAGGAATGTTAATTATTATTTAATTTCTCGTAATGCTTAAAATAATTGCCTGCAAACTAAGAACTTCCTTGTTAGCTACGCATAGGCAGTTGCTCTGGTGCTGTAAATGTTCATGGGCAGCGGTGCGACCCGCCTCCTGCTCGTCTGCTGGCTATTAATACGTATTTTTTTAAAACCTGCCTACTTAAATTGTCATTTGTAAGGTAAGGGTAACGAGTAAAGTATCGAGCGATTGTGTTAATTTTATTTAAAGTTTTTTTAATCAGAATTTTGATCACATTATTAGGTTTTTGAATATCTGTTAATGACACCTATTGAGAAAATAATTTTCTGAGTTCACTAATGTGTCCACCCTGTAGGCCTGTACCTATTAGTTACAATATACATATAGACGTATGTACCTTAAATCAGTTTAATACTGTGTCTTCGAGTATGTAGGTAGGTACCTACGGTGTAATTAAAATACAAGTTTTTCCTTCAAAGTACCTATATAATTAGATAGAAAGGTACAGTGGTATTGACGTCCGTCCAGTACACTGACAACCGGCAATAAACTAATAACAGAGCATTTTTACCCCTTTCTTCACGTTCCATTGAGGTACCTATATGCTTATTTTCCTATAAGTATTTTAATTATCTTCTACGAGATTCTTTGTTCTCACAGAAAAAATATAACAGTTTGAGTAAAAATAGTTATTGACTTAAAATGTTAATCATAAGATCTACACATTACCTATCTAGTTATTTTCCTATTGACGACTGTTTCAAAAGATTCAAAATAATACTAAGTAGGTAAGAACTAGGTATGCAAACAAATTCATATTCCGCTTACAAACGACACAAAGGAATCCTCAGGATTTATTTGATCAGTTGTTTTCACTGTATTCAGCAGGTAAGGAACCGTATCATGTTTTACTCATAAATTATAAGATTGTAACAGAGAATATTAAATAACTTGGACGTCGTTTAGTACTTCCTATCTACGTATGTTTACATAGAGGTGTAGAAATTTAGGTACATTGATTTTATCTACGTAGGTACCTATTTACTCAGAAATTCTTCTGGGCAATATCTGGGTAATCCCAGGAATACGAAGCTATTTTTCCTGTAAATTCAGTATGCTTAGTCTCAGTTTGCACAGCTCGAAAACTTTACAAAATTACTACTTACTGATCGAAACACAATGACTTCAGAGTAAAATGGATTTTTATTTATTAAGGTTTGTTTGTTTGATACGTAGTTTTTGATAAAGTTTTGGAGGTGTTCAAACTGAGACTAAGCGTACAGTTAGGCCTCTTGTTAACACGCCGTGAAAACTCACGTTTTGTATGGATAACGTGATTTGACGTGATTTGTAAATTCTAGAACTTGTTCTTCGTAAAAATAATCTAATCCCTAGTATGTAAGTTATATTATTTACGTTTCATATAAAAAATGCTTGGATGCGAGTAGGTAAGTATGACAAAAGTCATGTTAGATTTTATATTTTTAATTTAATTTGTTTGGATTGTACGAATAACCTATCCGCAATATACCTAATACTAGCGGTCCGCCCCGGCTTCGCCCGTGGTACATATATAGCCATTAGCACTCAAGGATCACTTACATATCCAACGGTGAAAGAATTTTTGAAATCGGTCCAGTAGTTCCTGAGATTAGCGCGTTCAAACAAACAAACCCTTCGGCTTTATTATATTAGTATAGATTACGCGTAGAATCACAGGCTGCAGCCGAGGTCGAGAAATCGAACGTGTAATTTATGGAATTGAGTTGCGGTTATTAATCGGGTGGTTAGCCGTCAAGTATGCAGCGAATGACTATCCGACGAAAATCCGCGTGGAAGCCTGTGACAGTTGGCGGGGCAGCTGCCCGCCGCGGCCGCGGCCCCTCGCGCCTACAAAAACGACTCGCTTTTTTCATCCTCTTTTTATGCCGATGCACTCTCTTACAAACAACACAGGTGCTAGTATGCTGTATGACCATCCACATATGGTTATCGGTTTGTAACTGGTACAGAGGTGATTTTTTACGATAGTCAGAAATTTTTAAAAGACCGAGGTGCAGCTCCGCAGAGCTAAACAGTTATGAATGCTGCGAGTGTGCTAGGCGATAATGCAGCGCTGTGTAACAAAATAGACTTCTACGAACTACGGACTTATTTGGGAGCTATACTTGGAATAAGGCTATAGGGATAAATTACAAAGGGCCAGTTCACTACCTTCTGATAAGTTTTGTCACTTGACATAAAGTAAGAAAGTGACAAAACTACGTTTAGGCTATCCGACACTTATCACAGGTGGTGAAACAGGCCCTACTATAAGTAGCAGTTAGGAGGTTTTTTTCAGCTTCAATGATTTCTGAATAAAACAACAGACAGATGGACAAGGATAGACATACACTGAGGCAAGGTGATTCCATAAATGTTCCATTTTTTACTTTTGATAAGTACTTACTTAACATAACTTGTTCGGAATACAAAAATCAAAGACTTGCCTATACACAAGCCTTTAAAATTCACCCATCGTGCTTATATTTAGTAAAAAGAGTTAATAAGAATAAAAAGAGGCAATAAACTTATACCGAGCTATTTAACTAAGTAGGTAGATATAAGTATGCAAAGGGAAACCGTAAGACTTCAAAATAATATTGTGATATCAATCGTTCTTTTAAAAAATAATGAGCTGGTTAGCGTTGACTTGTAGCTGTTGTAGTGCTATATTATGTATGGAGCATATATCGGTCGGTACCCGGCGGCCGGCGGGTAATTAGGCGAACACCGTAGGCTCGTGCCGGCCACGCGCCGTTTTCCGCTTCTCGCTTCCCCTTCGTTCACAAACTTAATCATTTTATAATCGTATGAATGAAAAATTATGTCTTAGTACTATTCATTTGAACGAGATCAGACTCAATCAATAAATTTTACTATGTTGATAATAATTTATAACGTAGTAAATCGTAGCAAGTAAGTAGTAAAAATGGAGGGATATGTAATTAAGAAAACTTATTTCAGAATTTTACAATCTCGAATAGAATCGTTTTTTGAACGTGATTGTAGTTTTTTTTTAAAGAACATTAGCCATGCTGAAACTGAATAATATTCCCCTTTCATCTCCAAATATGCATAGTTTGCCACCTAAGTACCTACTTACATAATATATCTATCTCTTTGTATTAATAAGATAAGATTGATTAACTCGCTTTGTTCATAAAAATTGCATTTTGATTAAAGTCCTAGCGGATTTTTATAATGACGCCAAAAAGAATACGACGAATAAAAAAAATGGTGACAAGAGTCAAGACCGGAGCCGGCGCGCCTGAGAGCCGTAAACTGCGTGCAAAAGACGCGCGACTAGTTTCGATTCAAGAGTACTTATTAAGACAAGGGCAGTTTTTGTTCTTGATTTGTAAAAAAACCGATAAACAGATACAGGTTTCGCTATTTAAAGCAAGTCTGAACGGAAACTGTACAGTTATCCTGATCTTGGTAAAGGATGTCGCATGTTTAGGCCACGCATTAACTTTATCGGCCTGCATCGACTTGCTGTTTTTGTTCCATGAAGGTCAACTTTAATCTCGACATGAAAATTCATTTTTAAAACGTTAGCTTTCTTCAGCAGTGAACCTGAGGAAAAATCAGGAGAATCTTTCAATTTAGAAAAGTAAGACAATAAAATAATATAGATACAAGAACAACAATAGATATATATAAGGTAAAGTCACCCAATTCGGAGGTATTCTAAAATTGGCACCCAATTCGGAGGTATATAGAAAAACAGCGTTTTCAACCGATCACCAAGCTCTTTTTTACTGCAACATATCTTAATCAATTGATAGTTTATCATTCCATAGATAAATGACGAAATAATTGGTTTTATATGTATATGTTTTAAAATAACCGGCAAGTTTTACACTAGCAGCCGGCCCGAACGCATGTTTCATACATTTTAGACCTTGTGCACGAAATACCTACGTTTTTTTAAATAGTGTTTATCCGTTAATTTTGAGCTTTATTTGTTTTTATTTAGATATGAATATTTGAAGGACTATATTTGCAATCGAAAACAATCAACTTTTGTGAAATTTTGTAAAGAAATTAAGGTGAAAATACGTTTTGAAAATACCTCCGCATTAGGTGCCAAATATTTTAGCCGGTTCCTAACGCGGAGGTATACCGCAGAATTGCGATTTCATAGACTTAATAAGTTTTTCAATTTTTAGGGTCGTTTTATGTTAAATACGTCTTGTTTCAGTTTTGATTATTTAAATAGGCTATTAGGTTAAAGAGCCCTAATTATGAGGCACACTTTGGCCTCTCAATCACTAGTTATACCGTATCAAAGTTTACCTATTTAGGTAATTTATTGATAGATTGTATGGGGAAGCTAAAGAAAATTAATTAAAAAGAAAATTAAATTTATGCATATTTCGATGCAATTTTGAGAGAGTATTGTACATATTTACGAAGGTAATCTAATTAAGCTTTAAATTATTTGTTTATTATGGAAAAATCTTTTCTTTTTTAACACTCAGAATTAGGAAACGTGTTTTTTGTTACAAAACCCAATTCCGAGGTATTACCTCCGAATTAGGTTCTATGAGCCCCTAATTATGTGGTATGGATAGAAATATATATTTTAATATATATATATATAGCTGCTCGTGCTGATTAGATAACTGACTCACTCACTCACTCACTCACTCACTCATTGATCACCTCTCCTGTTAAATTTTGTATAATTTTTTTTTTTTCACAAATGGTTTCGTATGGAAGACAAAATTCATTCAGAGGAAAAATATGGAAAGAGCTGATGATTGAGGATTTTGGAGACGGGTGAGGAGCAAGCTTAAAGTATTGAAGATAGGTAGGGGGTGCTCAAGCAAATGTAACTCAAAACGTCATCCAATTGGCAGCGAGCTAAAAAAAATTCAAAATGGCGAAAAAAAGATGGCCGCCATACAAATTTCGTCGGTGTCCATCTCGGAGGGTATAAAAGACGGAAGAGTTGTTTCTTCGCAAAAGATGATCAGAATCGGAAGGTCTACTCGATGAATAGAAACAAATTCAAAATGGCGGAATTTGTTTTCCATAGAAAATGTATGCCGAATATTGAAGAAACTTTGATGCGATTCTTTGGAGAACTCTCAAAAAAAAAATATGTGGATACAATATGATGACTAAGGGTTTGGAAGATAACTGAGGAGCCCAGGCAGGGTATTGTAGATAGATGGGGGCTGCTCAAACAAAAAATATTCAGAACCTAATCCAATTCATCCTCTCATTAACTCATCCTCAGGGAGAGCTGGATTTTTTATTGGAGTGGAACTTCTTTTAGTCAATATCAAAGTCAAATGTCAAAATGTCAAAACGTTAAAATATCAAAATGTCAAACTTCAAAATGTCAAATGTTAAAATGTCAAAATGTCATAATGTCAAAATGAAAAAATATTTTGTGTAGGAAAAAATGAATTCCGCCATCTTGATTTTTTTTTCGTTCATCAATTAGGTAGACCTTTTAGGTCTTGATCATCATTTTCCAAACAACACTTTTCTATCTTTAATACTTAGTGCGATACCGATGAAATTTGTATGGCCGCCATCTGGAATACGCCATTTTGGAGTTTTCTTTTCAACCAGTGCTAATTGGATGAGGTTCTGAGTATTTTTTGTTTGAGCAGCCTACATCTATCTACAATACCCTGCCCGGGCTCATCAAACATCTTCCAAACCCTCAATCATTATGTCTTCCCATATTTTTCTTTGAGAGTTCTCCAAAGAACCGCGTCAAAGCCTTGCATAGTTTACAACTTGTAGTCTCTTCAATATTCACCATACATTTTCTATGGAAAAATAAATTCAGCCATTTTGATTTTTTTTCAATTCATCGAGAAGACCTTCTGATTTTGATCATCTTTTGCTAAGAAACCACTCTTCCATCTTTTATACCCTCCGAGATGGAGACCGAAGAAATTTGTATGGCGGCCATCTTTTTTTTGAAATTTTTTTTCACCATTTTGAATTTTTTTTCAGCTCACTGCCAATTGGATGACGTTTCGAATGACATTTGCTCGAGCACCCTCCACCTATCTTCAATAGCTTAAGCGTGCTCTTCAACCGTCTCCGAAATCCTCAATCATCAGCTCTCTCCATATTTTTGTTCCGAATGAATTTTTGTCTTCTATACGAAACTATTAGTGAAAAAAAAAATCATACAAAATTTTACAGGTGATGAATCAGTCAGTGAATCAGCACGAGCAGCTATATATAAATTAATATATAATATTAATATTTTACACACAAACATATAAACAATTACATACGTATCGAATTGATTTTGAAATATATTAATAAATACAGTTCATTTTTGAACACCATGTAGAATTCATTCTACTCGTTTCCCTTTGTATTTTGTACCTCCGAATTAGGGGCCATTTGCCTCCGAATTAGGATTTTTACCTCCGAATTGGGGGATTCGGACTTTTTTCATATTTTATTTAATTTTACATTTAAATCAAGTTTTAATTCTTGTCCTTTTAGGATGTTTCAAGAGTTAAATAAATAACGCTTCTGATAAAAATAGCCAGTTCTTCAGGAAGGTGTAGTAAATGCTTATTTTTTGACGTTCTTTCGAGTTTTGATGAAAATACCTCCGAATTGGGTGCCTTTTTATTTACCTTATATATGTTTAAGTTTTTAAAGAAATTGTTCACTTTCATTCAAATTAATTTAAATCTTTAAAGCCCTTATTAAACATCCAGGTTGCGTTCAGTGATTATGAGATAATTATCTGCTTTTAGTACATTTTGTATTAGGACGCATGCGATCTGAGTAACTAACCTATGTCTATTCTTATTTAGGTACCTATTTAGTTATTCTATAAAATTGCTCAAAACATCTATGTGTCAATTAAAATTCCAATTTAAAGTAGAGCAACCACCAAGAAAACCCTTATCTACTATTATGTGATTAATGGAAAGGGATCCTATCCCTCAGCAATGAGGAATAGGTACGCCATGTCTTGTGTTCTACTTATTTCTGACTAGTGATATTGGATATTGAGGTACATACCTGAAAGGATTTTTCATTTTTGTTTTCATTCTTAAGGAGCAGTGAAAAGTTGATGTCTGGTTGTGGCGGTGGCGGCAGGTAGGTGTTGAAGGATGGTTCAGAGGGGCAGCGTCGGGGCTCCGCGCTGGAGAGCCGGTCCTCGTCGGGGCTGCTTCGGCACCGCTTCACGAGCTCGAGCGGCGCATCGAGCTCCTCTGGCTCCTCCCAGCGCGGTGCTGGGGAGTCTCGCTCTGTGTCTATATGCTCGCGTTCACACGCGCTGCCCGGTGACCAAATCTGCCTATTCTTTGTTGACAAGTTCAATGGTAACTCTTCTTCGTCATCTATGGATAAATAAAAGGGTTATAGACTATAGTGTAACTAGGTACTTCGTATAGATAAATCAACGTATACTGGGAGCAGTGGGGTAATACGTACGGTACGGCGGGTAATTGCAAACGGCAAAGTTTATTTTACTTTTTCACTTTAACGCGCGCATACCAAACAGACGCTTCAAGTGACAATTAGTTTTTCCACAAAGTTTACGGCAAAGGATATTATACTTTTCACTTTAATGCACGCATACCTACCTAAACAGACGCTTAGTTAATCCACAAAGTTCAGAGCAGGAAGATTCGTGCGCGTTGTCGCAGGAAACAAAAATATTTTTACGACATTTGGATCTAATTTCTGTTTAATTTTGAAGTACTTACTAAGAATATTCTTTGTATTTTACTGCCAAGTTGTTCGTTCGTTCGTTCGTCCAAGTTGTTGTTAATTTGTTTTATTCTTTGTTGTATCTTACTCATTCATTTTTAGTAAATTTTAAATTAAAACCATTTAGTTTTAATTAGGATACTTCGCGTAGGGGACTGTTTGAGGAGGGCAAATGGGAACGTTCATAAATCCCACGTAGGTAGTTCCTATTTCATCCTTAGGGCATCAATTATAATTTTTAAAAGACCCAACAAAAAGAATTCACAAATCTTGTCTAGTAAGTACCTACATCAGTTAAACAACGATTATAAAAACTGACAATTTTACGTTGATCATTATGATTGATTTTCCCAACGGATTGGTCTCAATTACCCCTAAAGTCGTTCTTATTTACCAAATGGGATAAAAAAAAATAACAGAGCTTTTTTATTCCTGAAAAAAGTCAAAATTAAGTTGTGTCAAAAATTTTGAAAACCACATTACTTAGTTTCTAAAAAGTAAAGTCACTTTTCTTTATCAGAAATCAAAATGGAAAAGGCAACCGAGAAAACAGACAAACAAAAGTTTACCAAAATTAATTGGTAGGAACTAGGAACATATTCCTTATGTTTTATATCATGTACCTACCTATGTGTGTAATTCAACACAGTATAAAGATACTCATTAAGTAGTAAAATATTTGTCATTGTCATTATTATTTTAATCATCACATTCTACAATCAGGTTAAATATAGGTCACGTTTTCAGAAATATTAATTAGCTTAGGTTGTAGGTCAAATAGGACGTTTCGCGTTTGTTTTAAAGAGCACAGGTGCATTTTCATTTGTAGATATTGCGTCATATGTAGTCTGCTGCAACAATAAGCACTTGGAATATTTAACTTGAGTAAATCTGAATCTTATACGCGGAAAACTACACCTGAGTCAATATTGTAATCTTTTTAAAATTTTAAGTTTGTAATCAACAATATTATTGGTTAAAATTTTACTTTAACTCCCGGTTATTATTACTTTCATGTCTCTATCTAAGCTCCGAAGTCGTCTTTTAAGTGGCTAGTGTCCTAGTGGGACGCTAAAGCGCTCTAGAGCTTAAAATAATAGTTACTTACAACAATTAAGTATTTTTAGTGAATATCAAATCCAAGTTAAAACAGCTTATTATTATCAATACAACCTGTAATTTAAGATTTATTAAGTGACGTGTCAAGCGATGCCTGCGACTTCGTCCGCGTGGATTCGGGTTTTTTAAAATGCTGTGGGAACTCTTTAATTTCTCGCGATAAGAAAAAGTCATCGGGATGTAAGCTCTGTGCCAAATGTCCCCATAATCAGTTCACCGTGAAAATCTAGCTCTCTGATCTGTGATTAAACTATAGATAAATATATAGTCCTTTCAACGGTTTTTAATTTTTTTCAGAGAAATCCTAAACACTACCGAAATAAAAGCGACCTTGATCAATCTTCGTATAATCCTCCACCTGTGTGTGAAAGTCCCGTCAAAATCAATTCAGCTGTTTTGAAGATTAGCACGTAGGTACAAACACACAACAGACAAAAACTTAAAAAAACGTGTGTTGGATTAGGTATGGTATCGTCCAAATAATCGTATGAGGCAGTTCTTTCGAAATCACAGAGAAATACCTACTTCAAAATGAATAACGAGAATTTCAATTGTGGAAATGGTCATAAGCCAGAGAAAATGCATGCAAATCCAGAGGTAGCATTGAGCAACCAAACAAAATAATACGTCACCAAAACCAAATGAACAATCCGTATTGCTCAAAGAAGAACTAAAAGGCAGCGAAGACCAGTTCTAATCACTGCCCGTTAGTTTCAACTTGACATCCCGCATAAACGCATTTCCGTAGTGAGGACGATTCATGCAACTGAATCAAAATGTTGGAATTTACCACCTTGATACAAAAAAATCAAGTGCCGAAAGTTCGAATCTAGGTCCTTAGTGTTGTTATCATTGATTCACGGCCGTAACCGGTAAAAATGCGGATAAGCAGTAATTTGAATAATAAAGAATTTCAACGCGACGACGAAGTATAGATACCTACGCTTGTACGACGTACGTTGGCTGTAGGTACTCGCTTTTCCTTGGCGAGTTGAAAACATTAAAAAGACTCCGGTTGTGGAGGTAAACGACATGTAAACTGCGGCATATCAGCGTTTCGCGGCTCAAGCCACAACTTAAATTGATAGCTATTCTAATGAGGAGTACACTCGAGAAGGCATGTAAGGAGGCCGAGGCAAACGCATGTCTTATCAAACGACCCAAAAATCGTTTCAAGCAAGTATTTTTTTGAAATCTGTGACACCTATTGCAAATTTTTTGTACGGTTGGTTCTGAATTAAAACTTTATAGTTGGTCATTGTAGCTAATTCTGTTGTACACAATCTCTAAACCTAAACTAAATTGACAGGTTTAAAAATATTGCTATCCTGTCTCTTTCACAGTCCTCCTTGCTGAAGGCAGCAAGGAGGACTGTGAAAGAGACAGGAATATATTTAGACCTGTCATTTTAGTTTAGATTTAGAGATTGTGTACAACAGAATCGGCCACAGTATTGACACATGTAGTACTGAATAGACCACATAGAGAATATAGAGTCGCCTTCGAGCTAGTTTAGATTGTTATTTTGTTTGCATTTTAAATACAAAGAAGCGATCCTATTGACACTATTGGTGGTTGGGTCAAAAAGTCAGCCTAACTTAGGGACCTTTCAGATAGACCGGCGCGGAGAGCAGAGCAAATTTTAATCGCATTTAAAATAGAATCTTAAGACATTGAAATAAGCTTTATTTTTACATTTTATCTCTTTTGTGATAAGAGGATGCTCGAGGATGCTCCCAATACGCTCTGTGTGAAATATTAAGAGCAGCCGCTCGGCTGCTCGTCGAGCCGGTCGGCTGCTCTATGCTCGTGCTCTTTCGCGCTCGAGCATCCGACCGGCTCCGTTCGCGTGCTCTTTCATGCTCGCACAGCCGACCGTAGGCCGAATTGCTCTGCCATCCGGCTCAAGAGCGTACGCTCGGCTCCGAACGCATCCGCGTGTCCGTTCACACAGACCGGCGCGGAGAGCAGAGCAAACTTAAACGGCCGGTCTGTGTGAAAAAAGAAATGCTCTCCGATGCTCTCCGCGCCGGTCTATCTGAACGGTCCCTTACAGTTCACGTTATGCAGCGCGTTGGAGCGTAGCGGTAATGCAACAAAGAAAATTGACGTACCATTGACAATTAAAGTTCATAGTATAATATAATCCATCCATATCCATAAGCGGTGATTGTCTTTCGGTCTCCCTTTCGGAGGGATCGAGTTAACTCCCCGGCGTGTATATCACCTTTTCGGTGTTAATGTGCATTTAAGGAATTTTAAATATCACTTGCTTTAAGGGTAAAAGAAAATATCGTGAGGAAATAAATATCTGCATACTTGAGAGATCTCCATAATATCCTCAAAGGTGTGTGATGTCTACCAATCCGGACTTAACCAGCGTGGTGGACTAATTACGGCCTAAACTCATCTTGATCTTGTTTATAATTCTTACCATCTCTGGGCGGTGTATGTCTGGCGTGGTCACTGGGCGCGACATGTGGTGCATGCGGCAGCAGCAGAGGCCACACTCCGGCGCCCCCGTACAGCGCGCCCAGCCCACTGCAGTACATCAGCGCTCCGAGCTCTGCGCAAAATAATTACATATCATTAAATAATAACTATAAATACGAAAAATATGGCTCATCCGCTGAACCGATCGTTTAAGTTTATTTTGATATTTGTGAACCAGGCATGTAGGTAAATAAGCGTGGCATGCTCTCCATGTGAAACATCAAAGTACGCCAAGTGAAACGAAGAGAGACTATAATAGGTCACAATATGCGGAATGCAACACTTGCCTGTAGCCCTGGCGTACTGCTTGAGAGCACGCCCTGCAATCTCGATGTCCCCGAGCTGCAACATATCCAAGCGTTGTTGCGCCAGCGAATCAGGGGATTGTGGGGGTGACCGGGGTGAAGGGGGCGTGTGGGGGGACACGCTCCTCTCCGGCGATGGAAACCGTTGTCCGGGGGGTGACGCCGCCTGGAAGTGCTCCGCGAGACGCGACAGCAGCACGTGGCGGGACATCCTGAAACACGTCCGGACTGCAACCGGTTGCTGCAACTCATAGCAATGAAGCTCATTACCTACATATCTATTATGGTATCACTAGAGCTTGTCCAGAAGGGGTGAAAACGCAGCGAATTACCGCGACGCGACGAAATGTTTTGATACCCATTGCATTAGTTGTGTATAATTTTCAAACCAGGGCGCGAACTCGGAATCCTTGTAGGCAGATTTAGTTTTAAGTTTTGGTAAGTATTTATAAGAATTTTTTCTTATTCGAACATGGCTTTAGACACGGCCGGTGTGTCTTTATCACAATTACCTCCCTTCTTGTAAAATGTGTGTATTTAGCTGTAATTCAATAACGCATGGGCCAATTTCATTCATTCTTTTTTTGTTAGAAAGAAGTTAAGTAATTTAAAGATTACTGACTAATCTCTAAAAGGCTGGATCAATTTTGATGAGACTTTCACTGGCGGATGTTTACATTTTGATCTACCTAAACATCCACCAGTGAACTTTTAACAGTTTTTAGCATGATATGAGCTCAGAGGAGCTTAGGAAAAACAAAATGATTCCTACGGGATTTTTAAAAACCAATATACTATATCCACGCGAAGTCGCGGGTGTCCGCTTGTCAAGTAATAAATCAGTTAAGTAGCTGTTCTAAATATTTAAATTGAGAATTCTATTTATAACGCGTGCAGTTAAAATAAACTAAGTAGATACTTAAGTAGTTGATAATACGGTAGGTACCTATACCGGTTAAAAAACAATTATCATATCGTTACCTATGTAGACACACAGCGTAAGTGATTGCTGTTTAACATTTGCAGACATTAGAAATTGTTGATAGACTAATTTTTTACCTGATAAGCTAATTTTATTAGGTTAATATTTTCTATATAACTTCACAGGAGTACTTAGACGATTTACCGAAAAGATTGGTCAAAATCGTAGTTGACATAAATGTAGTAACTAGGTAGATGCCTATATTTACAACAAGCGGATGCCAGCGAACTCGTTTGCGTGGATATTGGTTTTTAAAAATCCCGTGGGAACTCTTTGTTTTTCCTAAGATCCACCTTATGAAAAACTGGAAAATCTGTCAGTGAAAGTCTCGTCAAAATCAATCCAGCCTTTCGGAAATTAGCCGAAACAAATAGACAAACAGACAAACACAACGCACGCCAATTTAAGATGATAATCCATACGTTTAAAGGTTCCTGTACAAACCGGGTTCCAAGTTAAATGGAATACTGAGGGTTGTGATGGCTGTAATTTCTGAACTACAAAACTGATCACTTTGAAATATTTACGGGATAACCTTTAAAGTACCTTCTATAAAACAAAAAAGAATGAATGAAATCGGACTACGCGTTATCTAATGAATTACAGCTAAAGTATACACATTTTGACTTTCATCTCCTCTCCCAAAGGAACCGTAGGTAGGTACCTACTGAATTTCGGGATAAAAAATATCTTAAACTAGCTGTTGCCCGCGACTTCGTCCGCGTTAAAAAATTTTAAACGGGAACCCTTTGTTTCCCCGGGATAAAATAGTAGCCTGACTGGCTACTATTTTATCCCGGGGAAACAAAGGGGAAACATAGGTTTCCAGGTCCTCAACTAAAAAAATGCAACTGCAAAAAATCACGTCAATCTGTAGTTAAATGTCCGATAGTAATAATATGTCGAAAGTAAACCATTTTACCCCCCTTGGGGTGGATTTTCGTCAAATTTTTCTTAGCTGATGCCTACCCCCTAGAAAGAACCTAACTTCCTTTCAAATTAATAATAACAATAACTAAAACTTCACATAAAAAGTTTCATCCCCTTTTTTACCACCCTTAAGAGGATATTTTCCACACACTACCACACCACACCACACCACCACAACTTATAAAGGTTTCTATTTAAAATTTATAATGTAAATGCCTATTTTCATATCTGTAACTTCAAAAACATAGAACTTTCATATAACCTTCCTACCCCCATTTTACCCCCTTAGGGGAGGATTTTCGTGAAATCTTTTCTAGGCTGATATCTAAGCCCTAGAATAAACCTACGTCTCAAATTTCAAGTCGATAATAACAATAATTAAAACTTAACATAAAAACTTTCAACCCCTATTTTACCATCCTTAAGGGAAGATTTTTCAGAATAAAATATACAGGTTTATATTATTTAAAACTAATAATCTAAATGCCGATTTTCAGGTCTGTAACTTTAAAAACATAGGACTTTCATACAAACTTTCTACCCCCATTTTACCCCCTTAGGGGAGGATTTTAGGGATACTAAATAGCCTATAACCTTTCCGGAAAATTGTACTACCAAATGCAAAAAGAATTTTTCAAATCCGACTGGTACTTCCAGAGATTAGCGCGTTCAAACAAACAAACTCTTCCGCTTTATTATATTAGTATAGATAATGTTACTCCCTTGTATAAACGTAAATCATGCCCAAGTTTTATTCCAATCTATTCAGTAGTTTTTGCGTGATGCGTGCACGAACATACAGACAAATAGAAACAAACAAAAATTTCAAAAAATTCTTTTTTATTTTCTGTTACTTACTTATCCCTAACATCTCCCAGTTATTTTTTGCAAAAATATTTAATATACAGGCACGGCAAGTCTACGATTTTATTATAATTATTATGTAAGTTTGTGATGTAGATTTCTATCTTTGTGTTTCAACAGTTTTAACCGTTGAACCACAACTTTAAAAATAGCTACCTAAGTATATAGCACCAACATACATACACGAAATGAATTTTCCAATTGAAAATTATCTAATTAGAAATAGGTAAGATTTTTTTGTTTTAAGTATATAAACTTATTATTATAATTATATCTTATTAATAATACTTATAACAATTATCTCGTTACAATTTAAAATACGTAATTTATATTATTTTATTCAAGATTTTTAATCGAATTGAGAGTGGATGATTTTCATTGATGGTGGCCTGTTTTCATAGATCATAATATGCCTGTGGTATATTAAGTATACCATACGATTTCCATCCTAATTAGTATAATAATCATATTTACGTGTTAGGTGCGTAGGTACCTACTACCTATAACATGTTAGATATAAAAGTAAGTAGTTAAAATATTACCTTTTGTGTAGCATTTAAATAATTAAGTACAATACGGTGACCAGTTTAAAAAACAACGTCATCAAAGTTATTACGTGACTATCGCCATTAGCGAGTATTTGTTGACAGCTCTCGCCCTGATTAATCCGACCGACGATGACGTGTGTCGGCGAATCGTATTAAAAGCTCAATCAAGCAAATGAAGAATCAGAATAATGAAAGTGGACGTCGCCCGCTGCGTACGCGCATTAATAATTCACAACATACATATCGGGCTAAAACAATCTTCATTACACTAAAACACATTTGTTTTCATAGAACGAATCCACAGTAAACAAATAGGTGGCCCGTGAAAGCGTTCACTTTCCTTTCATTACTTAATTCGAACAAATCAAATAGGTATAGGTAGGTTGATTGCGATGTTTCAAATGAATTGCTCAATTTTGTAATCAAACGTATTAGGGGCACACTGATAACGATCTCAGGGCACCTGTTAGAAACGTTTGTCATAAAGATAGTATCGTAGTTCCCGATTTTCGCCTGTAACGTTTATACCCGCGATGTGTCGGGGCGATCCGTATCTCCGTAATACAAACAGGTGGATGCAATTGATTCCAGCTATTACGTGTAGATTGGCTCACTAGTAATGTCGTGTAAGCGAGGGTTGTATGTCGCAATTTCTTATTTCAATAAAGTACCTAAGACTTCATTAGCCCGCAAGTGGCAATTACTGGCAAGCAATTGTACCTAGTTGCTTATTTTTTCATTTGCATGCATAGATAGTGGGAAACGGCAAGTGCTAGCATTAGAAAATCAATCATAGCGCTTCGTTATTAGTTCATATAGATTTACAGCCGATGTTTAAATATTTTAAAGCTAGCGATTCGCCAGTGGGTAGTATAGGTATCTACCTATATACATATCTAAGTAGAGAAAATAGATTGGACCAAGGTGCGTTTCTTCGTAGAAAATGATGGAAACACACTGATTTTAAAGTGATTTTTAAAGGATTTTCAAGATTGATGATTGACTGATTTGTTTTACTTAACATCGAATTAAATTGGAACCATCCCGAATTTCTTAACCACGCCAAAAATATACCTGTTTACCGTCAGCTGCAATTAAAAAATATATATAATACATTTTGTCTGGTGGCTTCAGCGGTAGCCACCGCACCGACAAAACCATACCACCAAGCGATTTAGCGTTCCGGTACGATGTCGCGTAGAAACCAGTCAGGTGTATGGGTTTAATATAAAATTGGAAGAGGTACTTGCAAGTTAGCCCGCTTCGACCTTAGACTGCATCGTCACTTACCATCAGGTGCGAGCGCAGTCAAGGGATGACTTGTATAGATGAATAAAAAAACCTACGTTTGAAAAAATATATGCATAATCAGGCATAAGCTTCGATTTTCACAAGACATCACTGTTTTTTATCTAGCGAGTTATCTGACGACAATCAGACCTTACCTATCTTGGGTTTGATGATTCAGGTAATTCCAATAAAATTCTAGTAATTTAAATAGGTACATCGCGGGATTTACTCCAGGAGACACTGGCTTGGATAAAATCCACCCAGCACTTTTACTTATATTTTGAGAGAAGAAGAATAAAATTATGTACTTACGGGTGTACATGGATAACTTTGTTGGATATTATCTCATTGGAAAGCAATGCCTTCAAAGAATGCTACAGACTACAGACTACAACCCTGATTTGATGTGTCTAGCCTATACCTCACCCAATAGATAAATAATCGTTACGGACAGTTTTCAGTAAAATAGTTAGGTACCTATATCTAAGTAAGAAATTGGTAACTAAGTATAAAAATGACTACTTAACTAAAGTTAGTTAAGTTAAGTAAGTTAGTTAAGTAAGTTAGTTAAGTAAGTATTAAGTTAACTTTTAGTTAAGTAACTAAAAATATTAAATTATTTAAGTTTACTGAGCCTAATAACATTAAATTCTATTTCCTTAGATATAATTCATCATCATCATCTTGATCAACCCATTACCGGCTCACTACAGAGCACGGGTCTCCTCTCAGAGTGAGAAGGGTTTTGGCCATAAGTAGTCTACCACGCTGGCCAAGCGGATTGGCAGACTTCACACACCTTTGAGAACGTTATCGAGAACTCTCAGGCATGCAGATTTCCTCATGATGTTTTCCTTCACCGTTAAAGCAAGTGATGATATTTAAATACTTAAAACGCACATAACTCCGAAAAGTTAGAGGTGCGTGCCCCGGAATCGAACCCACGACCTCCGATTAGAAGTCGGTCGTCCTAACCACTAGGCTATCACAGCTTTTTAGAATACTTAATAATAAGTAAATAAACTAAGGAAATAGGTAAGTAGGTATAATAGGTAAATTGTAAAAATAGGTAAACTTTGATACCTACCTACTACTTAATTAATTAATTTTCTCATTTTGTTTTATCCAATCGCGATCTACGCATAATAGATATAGGTACCTACTTACCAAACAATTTTAAAATGTCCAATTATTTATTCCAACTATTTATTAAACTTTGAAAAAATCTTTGGGCGGACTTACCTAGGGCGGCAAAATGAACCACAAGGGCGTTTCACAAAATCACTGCTGAGATGCACAGAATTTGGGATTTCTAAAATCTCTTCATTTGTAATCAGTAGTGAATAGATTTGTTATCATTTTTCTAAATTTATAAAAAGATTTGATGAGCAGTCGGCGATGACTGTAACGTAAGGGTGTCGCGGGAGGCTCTGCGGGTCGGAGCGTCACACAGTGCTTCGCGCTCGGCGCCTGGCACCTGACTGAAATGAGGCTCGCGCGCCCCGACCTACCCGACTCATCAACAATAACGTTTTTTTTTTCAAAACCAAAAAAAAAAAAAGAACAGGTCGCGCGGAGGCTGCGCAATAAAGAAATGATTTGATGAAACAGTCGCATGACAGGTGGCTCGCGTCACATTCTTGAACACCGAATAATTATACTTCGCCTTCGCTGACTGTGCGGAGGAGCTGAAAAATGGCTTCAAGCGATTAATGTTTGCAAATAAGCGGTTCACTGTGGACGTTAATGCTACGTCGTTTGGCATCGCGACTGTCATATAAGTACTTACTTGTGGATTTTCTATGGATTTTCTAGTTCCAAGGAACCCTTGACGATTTCATAAATCTGCAGTTTGATGGAACAGATAAATATTGACAAGCTTATGCACTAAGTAAAAAGTTAGACTAGACTTTATAGAGCAATAAGCCATCACATTGAGCCTTTCCCAAATAGAAGCGGTCAGCGGTCGCGGTCCCGGTAGGAGCCCGCACCCGCAGACCGCGCGTGTTTGAGATTCACCGTATAGATATACCTACTCGCCTACCACATCTGGCCGCGACTGCGACCGCAAACTTCCTCAATTTGAGGAAGACTTAACACGGTATTCTAAGACGGTACCTAGGTAAATGCCCCAATCACAGAAGTGACTGTAACACTAACAGGCGACAGCAAAGCCTATCGGGTAAAGTGACGTGGTATGACACTAACCTACACTAAAGCTTAAGTTAAATTAGAATGGCAAGTACAATAATGCTTTACTTTTGCTTTGATTTTATCAGTTTAGTGAAATTCATGAAATTAGGAGTAGGTAGGTTATTAATCAAATTAGTGGAGCATAGAGATAATGTAAGTAGAGCAGCAGACTATTATGTGTAATTTGATAGCAGAGCTTAGACAAAATCAGAGCGCGTGATGAGGTTCAGACTTCAGATGTGCCGGCGAGCGGTCGGCGCCCCGCCCACCTAGCGCATTGGTTGCGTTGTAGAGCTGGGCGGAGTTTGAATTAGATGCAGAATTAGAAACATTGCTTTAAAACAAACATTTATTTCATACACTGTGTTTTATACAGGTAGGTATATATTTTTAGAAATACATAGGTACCTAGGTAGTGATATAAAAGCAAAATGTTGTGCTCGTAGCCCGACGATATAGCACTTAGGACACGTGTCTAGTGTCTACTCAGAGTTTTATTTTGTTCATATCAAATTATTGTTATTTCAAGATTAGACTTTGACTCGCAGGATGCGTAACGGGTGCTAGAGCCCCAAGTGGTGCACGTAACATATAATTCCATCAGTAATGAAAATGCCAATATAATATGAGACTCGTAGATGTCCTACTTACTTACATATACGAGTTGATCAAATCGATCGCTTTAATCATTGCAGATGACGACTTCCCTTGTGCAGCGATGAGCACTGTGGTGTCTGAGTGGCTCTTGCGATCACCTTTATTTAACTTATATCCTTAATTGTTCTAAACAATTAGGTAGAGTATTTTTTCTTGTTAAATTATTTATTAAAGATTTTAATGGAAATGTTTTATCGTAGGTAACTAGTAATTTCCTGCTTTGAATGTGAATACTTAATCCAGGATAATTTTAGCCTTTGATGGTGAATACTGCTAGTTACTACTAGGTAAATCCATCTACTTAGTTAGATGCGAATTGCGATTTGATTAGATCTCTGATATTTACCTACCTACTACTTAAAATATTTACAAAAAACATACATAGGTATATATATCAATCCATCCACCATCCAAGTGGTTCACCCATGGGCAAAATATTTGAAAGAATCTGCCTGAGTTGTTTTAGGCTTCTGTTAATTAAAAACTATTCAATTGATTTTTGTGGTTTACTTACTTAACGATATTTTACAGTCGATTAACCCCTTGTAGCAATCACGGGAAATTTAATTAAGCGGCTAATCCTGCTTTGATACGAAGTGTTTTGTTACCGGCGGGAAATGTATGGTTTCAGGGGAAGTGCTTCAGTTTGTGTAGAGGGGTGTTTGGGGGGATTGCGTTCCATATTCAGAATTATGCTATAAGGTGGGTCGATAGAACATAATATAGAAGATGTTTTACATACAGTGGCGTGCACTGCATACATGTTTAAATGCACACCATAAACATTTTTATTTCCTTTTGGAAAATAAATTTTCCTTTTGTAGCATCTGCCTGCCTCGTGTCATCCTGGTGAAAATCAGTACGAGTATGTTCACCGATGATCAAAATATGATTTCTATATGATGAAACATTTAACATTATAAGTATAGCATAGGTACTTATTATGAGTAGGTATATTGAAAGTGATGCAAAATTGCAGTTTGGATGCAATTCTATTCCAGTTGACTTTATAGTTCTACTTACAACACTAAATTCTTAAAATTACATTTTGTTGTAGTTATTAAACCTAGATACCTATCTATAGGTAAAACCAAAATATGAAATGAGAAATACCTATTCTTGTTAAGTAGGTAAAGTTACGTAGGTTGTACCTACAGTACCTACATAGGTACATAATAATTTAATGAAAATCGCAAATCGCGAAATTCTACGCAAGTTCTACGCCAAGCCAAGCCATTTTAGCCCAGTGTCGATAATTTTTGAAACAAAGAAAAATCACAGTAGGATGAAACCCATTGGAAATGGAGGAGAATATAATAAGAATTAAAGGAAAAATAATTTACGGGCGATCTGAGCTAGGGAAAAAAAATGGGGGGAGTTTTAAGGGTAAAAAACGGTTTATCTTGATTTCCGACAAAACTACAAGTCCTATGGAAAAAAGTTTAATGGCAAAGTTGTAGGTAATAAAAAGTTCAACAACTTTTGTTTTTACACTTTTTTCACTTAACCTCAAAATGTATGTGAAAAACTCAAAAAACCATGTTTTTGGTTTTTTATTGTTATCTTTTATAAAAACATTTTTTTTTTCACGAAATTTGGTGAAAACTTACCTTTTCATATCCCAAATACACTGTAATTTATTTGATTTGAAATGTTTATTATTTCTCTTTATTTTGACTTAATATCGAAAAAGCACCCTAATTTTCAATCGAAAAATCATCCGTCAAAATGTCAACTTTTTTCAAAAAGTAGGTGTGCTTTCTGTTCGTTGAAATCTCTACTTTCCGATGATGTTAAAAAAAATATATATTACAATAGTAAATGTTTTCAGAAAATGCAAAAAATCGAAAAACCAGAATTCTAAATTTATTTTAATCATTATATTATACAATTTCATCAAAAATGTGACTGCTGCAATTTTTTTCAATTAAATATTTGATTTATTAAATGCTAATTACATTTGTGTCATAGAAAACTCATAATATATAAAAATAAATGTAAATCGTACTATATTGAATTTAGATACTTTATTTTGATTACGCTATATAGTCATTACAATGTTTTTAAATGCATTAATCTTGTTATTCATGAATACTTTATCTTTAATAGAATAGAATAGAAATTTTATTGTAACTGTGAATGTTTTTGTTATATTGATATTATTAATTTTAAAAAGAGCAATCGCCGAGTTTCTTACTGGTTCTTCTCGGTTGGAATGGCATTCCGAACCAATGGTAGATTCAATTGACTATTCGAAAGTAAACTTGTAAAACTTGTAAAAGTTTATTTGAATAAAAACCATTTCTATTCTATTCTATTCAAGATAAAGTATTTATGAATAACACGATTAATGCATTTAAAAATATTGTAATGACTATATAGCGTAATCAAATTAAAGTATCTAAATTCAATATAGTACGATTTACATTTATTTTTATATACTAGCGACCCGCCCCGGCTTCGCACGGGTAGTAGAGCATTTTATGCGTAGGTACTACCCGCTCAGGGATTAGGCAGCGTTATCGATGAAAGCTCCCAGGCGGCTTTTACGACTTTTTACGATATTTTCCACAATGAACTTACTATATCTCACCTTATACCCGAATTACTAATTCCGTGGAATTCTGACGTTTCATAATGTTACCAGAGATAAAACAATTCCCACAAAAAAGATGAAAAATTCAAAACTTATGCAAATACAAATCAACTGCTGCATGTAGATATGACTTTCTAGTTTCCATTCTTAGCAATTTCTATTTTAGGGCGAAACAATTAATATTATTAAGCGGCTTAGAGCTTTATATGTTGACAGGGAATTAAAGTAGTTTGGGGTAAAATCGTACTTCGTAGATGTTAACCCTGTTCTCCATATAAATAACTCATCTGTAAATGAAAATGACAGCTGTCAGAATTAAGTCGATATTAAGTCAAAAATAAGGAGAAAAACTAAATATTTCAAATCAAATAAATTAGTGTATTTGGGACATAAGAAAGTAAGTTTTCACCAGATTCCGTGAAAAAAAAAATTATTTTAAAAGATAAAAATAAAGAACCAAAAACTTGGTTTTTTGAACTTTTCACATAAATTTTGAGGTTATGTGAAAAAAGTGTAAATATAAAAGTTGTAGATCTTTTTATTACCTACAACTTTGCCATTTAATTTTTTTCCATAGGACTTCTAGTTTTGCCGGAAATCGAGATAAACCGTTTTTTACCCTTAAAACTCCCCCCCTTTTTTCCCGAGCTCAGATCGCCCGTAAATTATTTTTCCTTGTATTTTATAATATTCTCCTCCTTTTCCAATGGGTTTCATCCTACGTACTGTGATTTTTTTTTTGGTTTCAAAAATTATCGACAATGGGCTATAGGGAGAACGCGGCCGCCGACGCGCTTATAGGCACGCTCCCGCGCCGCCGCAATTTTTAAATCTGTAATATCTTCGAAAGTATTCATTTAAATCATATGCTGTAAGGGACCATATGGATTTATATAAAATCAACAATGCATTTAAGGTATTTAATTAGATAAGGATTAATGCTGTATTGGTTGAAATCGCTTCGAAAATTAGCCATTATTTGTCGTAAAAAGTAAATGACAAAAAAATGTTATTGTGGGATATCCATAAGAGATAGACATATACCATCGCGGACTTTTCTGTAGACCTTTTCAATGTGTACAATACTTAGTACATTATTTTGATAAATCTCGTAGGGTTCAGCCTGCGTTTGCAATGTAAGCGGAAAAAATGTAATTATTTACGACATCACATTAGAAACCTCAAAAATAACAGTATTTCTCCACAATTTAATGGATGTTATTATACATATAAACCTTCCTCTTGAATCACTCTATCTATTAAAAAAAACCGCATCAAAATCCGTTGCGTAGTTTTAAAGATTTAAGCGTACAAAGGGATATAGGGACAGAGAAAACGACTTTGTTTTATACTATGTAGTGATTATGAGTTTTCTATGACACAAATGTAATTAGCATTTAATAAATCAAATTTTTAATTGAAAAAAATTGCAGCAGTCACATTTTTGATGAAATTGTATATAATATAATGATTAAAATAAATTTCGAATTCTGGTTTTTCGATTTTTTGCATTTTCTGAAAATATTTACTAGGTATAGTAATATATTTTTTTTAACACCATCGGAAAGTAGAGATTTCAGCGAACAGAAAGCACACCTACTTTTTGAAAAAAGCTGACATTTTGACGGATGATTTTTCGATTGAAAATTAGAGTGCTTTTTCGATATTAAGTCAAAATAAAGAGAAATAAGGTAAAGTCCCCTTATTCCGTGGTATTTTCATAAAAACTCGAAAGAACGTCAAAAATTAAGCATTTACTACACCTTTCTGAAGAACTGGCTATTTTTATCAGAAGCGTTATTTATTTAACTCTTGAAATATCCTAAAAGGACAACAATTACAACTTAATTTAAATTTAAAATTAAATTAAATATGAAGAAAGTCTGAATGCTCCAATTCCGAGGTAAAAATCCTAATTCCGAGGCAAATGGCTCCTAATTCCGAGGGTACAGAATACAAAGGGAAACGAGTAGAATGAATTCTACATGGTGTTCAAAAATGAACTGTATTTATTAATAGATTTCAAAATCAATTCGATACATATGTAATTGTTTAATTATGTTTGTGTGTAAAATATTAATATATGTATATTATTATACAGGATGCTCACAATATTTCAGTATGGTTTCAGTTACACCAAGTATCATTCGCGTTCAGTCACGCAAACATTCATATTCTAAAACGTTTATCTTATTATTGCTCGTGCTGATTCATTCACTGACTCACTCATTGATCACCTCTCCTGTAAAATTTTGTATGAAAATTATTTTTTTCGCAAATGGTTTCGTATAGAGGATAAAAATTCATTCAGAACAAAAATATGGAGAGAGCTGATGATTGAGGATTTCAGAGACGAGCAATGGGCACGCTTAAGGTATTGAAGATAGGTGGCGGGTGCTCGAGCAAATGTCAGTCGAAACGTCATCCAATTGGCAGTGAGCTGAAAAAAAATTCAAAATGGCGAAAATAAGATGGCCGCCATACAAATTTCGTTGGTCTCCATCTCGGAAGGTATAAAAGATAGAAGAGTGGTTTCTTGACAAAAGATGATCAGGATCCGATGGTTTATTGGATAAATAGAAAAAAAAAAACAAAATGGCGGAATTTATTTTTCCATAGAAAATGTATGGCGAATATTGAGAGAGAGAAGTTGTGAACAATGCAGGCCTTTGATGCGGTTCTTTGGAGAACTCTCAAAGAAAAATATGGGAAGACATGATGATTGAGGGTTTGGAAGACGGTTGAGCAGCCCGGGCAGGGTTTTGTAGATAGGTGGGAGGTGCTCAAACAAAAATTACTCAAAACCTCATCCCATTGGCACTGAGCTGAAGAAAAACCCAAAATGGTGGATACAAGATGGCGGCCATACAAATTTCGTCGGTGATTATCTCACTAAGTATAAAAGATGGAAGAGTGGTTTTTTTAGCAAAAGATGATCAAAACTTAATAGGAGTCAAATAGTGGCCTTGAAGTCGCGCGGCCTTTACTTCCTTTGACAGTACCGCGAGCCTCAATAAATTCAAGGCGGTGCGTACGAATGTAAGTTAACGACTTGTATGGTTAGTTCGAGCTTGCACACTTCGAAAACGGTACTAGATTTGAATATCGAAAAACTATAATATCAGAGCAAAATTAACCCTAATGCTCTTACAGTCAAATAAGATTTTAAAGTCATAATGTAGTAGGGTACTTCGAATATTTATTTTAAAAATTTCTGCTTGGGGCGTAGACGAATGGCTAAATATATTGGCGGACTCAAACCTTAAAACCAGCCAGTTTAGTTGCATTTCACTCTCAAGTCATGTTAGTCTCGATACTCGAATTTCTATCATCGTTTCCCCAATGTACAAAGTCGGCATAAGGCCTCTGTACTCACTAGGTTAGCAATCAGCTGTTCGACAAAAATCTTAGATTTGATAACATGACAGGTTTAGGTATGACGGTGTGACTCTTGTTCCATGAAAGCAAAGGAGGTAGCTTGGATGGGATGCCACGTGTGTGGATACACTGGCACTGTCTCACATACAGGTGACCTCCGTGGCGGCCGGAGCGGCAGCCACTAAGGCGGAAAGGGCCAAGAGGCGCAAATATGAAAATATAGAAAATAATTTCATATTTGTGCCTTTTGGGGAGGAGACCATGGGTTCGTAGGGCGAGGATGCTAAGTCCTTTTTTAAGGGCCTGTCATCCCGTCCCGTGGAGTCCACGGGTGACCGGAGGGCTGGCGCCTGGCAGTATAATATTGTACTCTGTATTACTACTGTATAATATTGTACTACTGTATATATATAATATATACTCCTACCTATCTAGAATGTGCCCCTGGCTGTGCCCCTCACCCATCTTTCAAACCTTCGATCATCATCTCTCTCCGTATTTTTGCTCCGAATAATTTGTAAGGATGAGATTTCTTAAAAAAAAACTAATTTTACATTTGTACAATCGTTTTTTTTAGCTCGCTGCCAATCGGATGATGTTTCGAGTGATATTTGTTTCAGCACCACCCACCAATCTTCAATAGGTGCACTGGCCGTGCTCCTCATCCGTCTCCTAAATCCTCAATCATCAGCTGTCTCAATATTTTTCCTTCGCATGATTTTTTGTCTTCTATACGAAATACGGGGGGTAAGGGAGCCCATCTCCATCTAAAGCTCCAATTGTCAACCTCACCTGCACGCGGTGCCCCCTGCTGATTTACCAACGAGGCCCTGACGACCGACCGATGGCGGTATAACCATCCAAAACTAGCTAGACTGAGTAAATGACAGAGGCCGGTGTCGGGCAGCAGCGACACCGGTGCGAACAGTCTAGCCCTGCGATGACCAACACGCCTGCCCAGCGCGGTCATTATCGGGCAAATCCTTGTATGGAGACAAACACACAGCCAAGGCCCCTAGTCCCCGGCGGCCCCGCTATTCCTAGCTCTGGCAGCGGTTACGGTAACGGCGGGGCAGGGGGTGCTAAGAATCTCCGGAAGAGATTCCGCTGCCAACCCCGACGACTAGACCTGGCAACATACAACGCACGCACATTGAGGACTGACGAGAAGATCATCGAGCTGGAAGAAGCAGTAAGCAAGTTGCACTGGGATATTATAGGATTATCTGAAGTCCGAAGAGAGGGGGAGGACTCAATAATTCTCAATTCCGGCAACTTGTTTTACTACCGGGAGGGCGACCAACAGTCCCAGGGTGGTGTCGGATTCATCGTCCACAAGTCCCTCGTCAACAACATTGTTCAAGTCGAGAGTGTGTCAAGCAGGGTAGCGTACCTTATACTCAGAATTACCAAACGGTATTCGCTGAAGGTCATACAGGTTTACGCACCGACATCGACACAACCCGACGAGGAGGTGGAGGTACTGTATGAGGATATTTCTAAAGCCATACATGCCTCCAGCACTCACTACAGTGTTGTGATGGGGGATTTCAACGCAAGGCTGGGTGAACGAATCGGTGCAGAGGTGAGAGTGGGGCAATTTGGATATGGGCGAAGGAACCATAGGGGCCACATGCTGGCCAACTTCATGGAGAAGGAGGGCCTCTTTATGATGAACTCCTTCTTCAAGAAGCGGCCACACCGAAAGTGGACGTGGGTTAGTCCAGATGGTTCCACGAGAAACGAGATTGACTTCATCATGTCGACCAAACGGCATATATTCAATGATGTCTCAGTGATCAACAGGGTGAAAACCGGAAGTGATCACCGTATGGTAAGAGGCACATTGAATATCAACATAAAGCTGGAAAGGTCCAAACTGGTGAAGTCCACACTCCGGCCTACTCGTGCTCATATACAAAACCCCGAAAGCTTTCAGCTCGAACTGCAGAACCGATTCGATTGCCTAGCAGATTGCGACTCTGTGGACGATCTGAACAACAGGCTGATGGAAACTGTCCATACGGTTGGGTCCAAGTACTTTAAGACCCACCGTGCAATCAGAACCAAAAAGTTCTCAGACCAGACTCTCAAGCTAATGGACAAAAGGCAGGAAATGAGACTACAGTCTTCAGCAGATGCGTTTGCTTACCGGCAGATTAATAGGCAGATCTCTAAGGCGCAAACGCGAGACTTGCGTAACTTTAATACAGAATGTATTAAAGATACGATCGAGCGAAACAAAGGCTCAAAAGTCTTCGCGAGAAATCTGTCTATCGGACAGAGCCAGCTGACGCGACTGAAGACCGACAACGGTAGTCTCATTTCTTCAAAGCCTGATATCTTGAGAGAGGTCGAGAACTTTTACGGACAGTTGTACACCTCAACGCAGAAGCCTGTTGAAGATTTGGCTAAAGATCCCAGAGCCAAATTGACCCGACACTATACCGAAGATATCCCGGACGTCAGCCTATACGAGATTAGTATGGCTCTCAAACAACTGAAGAACAACAAGGCGCCAGGCGATGACGGAATCACAGCGGAACTCCTGAAAGCAGGTGGAAAACCAGTTCTTAAGATCTTTCAGCGATTGTTCAATTCCGTCATCGACGAGGGTATAACGCCAGAGGCATGGCACAGGAGCGTGGTGGTTTTTTTCTTCAAAAAGGGTGATAACACCTTGCTGAAGAATTATAGACCCATCTCGCTGCTGAGCCATGTCTATAAGTTGTTCTCGAGAGTCATTACGAATCGTCTCGCTCGTAGGTTCGACGACTTCCAGCCTCCCGAACAGGCCGGGTTCCGAAAAGGCTTCAGTACCATAGACCACATCCATACGCTGCGGCAGATTATACAGAAGACCGAAGAGTATAACCAGCCACTTTGCTTAGCGTTTGTGGACTATGAGAAAGCCTTTGATTCGGTGGAAACTTGGGCTGTATTGAGATCACTACAGAGATGCCGGATCGACTATCGGTATATCCAAGCGCTGAAGTGTTTGTACGAAAACGCCACCATGTCAGTCCGTATACAGGATCAGACTACAAGACCAATCCAATTGCAGCGAGGAGTGCGACAGGGAGACGTCATCTCCCCGAAGCTCTTTACCGCAGCATTGGAGGACGTCTTTAAGCTTCTGAATTGGAACGAACTTGGCATCAACATCAACGGCGAGTACATCACTCACCTGCGGTTTGCCGATGATATAGTCGTGATGGCAGAGTCTCTGGAAGATCTTAATACAATGCTCAACGACCTCAGCAGGGTTTCTCAACAGGTGGGCCTAAAAATGAACATGAGTAAGACGAAAATCATGTCAAATACTCATGTCCCGCTTCACCCGATAATCGTTGAGAACTCGGTGCTCGAAATTGTAGACGAGTATATATACCTAGGACACACAGTCCAGCTAGGTAGGTCCAATTTCGAGAAAGAGGTCAACCGCCGAATCCAACTCGGATGGGCAGCGTTCGGGAAGCTTCGCGATGTCTTCTCGTCCAAAATTCCTCAATGCCTGAAGACGAAAGTCTTCAATCAGTGCGTGTTGCCAGTGATGACATACGGATCCGAGACATGGTCGTTAACTATGGGCCTCATAAGAAAGCTCAGAGTCGCTCAGAGAGCGATGGAGAGAGCTATGCTCGGAGTTTCTCTACGCGATCAAATCAGAAATGAGGAGATCCGTAGAAGAACCAAAGTCACCGACATAGCTCAACGGGTTGCGAAACTGAAGTGGCAATGGGCGGGGCACATAGTTCGGAGAACCGACGGACGTTGGGGTCCCAAGGTGCTGGAGTGGCGACCTCGCACCGGGAAGCGCAGTGTTGGTAGACCCCCCACTAGGTGGACCGACGACATCAAACGAGCCGCAGGGAGCCGCTGGATGCAAGCGGCACAAGACCGTGGCATGTGGAAGTCCCTTCAAGAGACCTATGTCCAGCAGTGGACGTCAATCGGTTGATTACGACGACGACGACGATACGAAACCATCAATGAAAAAAACAATTTGTACGGAAAAATAAATCCTGACATCTTGATTTATTTTCTATCCATTTAGTAGATCTAAAGATCTACTAAATGGATCAAATCAAATCAAATCAAAACCTAAAAGGTCTTGATCATATTTTGCCCAGAAAATACTCTTCCATCTTTTATACTTAGTACGAGACATCGACGAAATTAGTATAGCCGCCATTTTGAATCTGCCATTTTGGGGTTTTTTTCAGTTCAGTGCCAACTTGATGAGGTTTCGAGTAATTTTTGCTTGAGCACCTCCCACCTATCTACAATACCCTGCCCGGGCTCCTCAACCATCTTCCGAACCCTCAATCATCATATCTTCCCATATTTTTTTTGAGATTTCTCCAAAAAACCACATCAAAGCCTTGCATAGTTTACAACTTGTAGTCTCTTCAATATTCGCCATACATTTTCTATGGAAAAATAAATTCCACCATTTTGGTTTTTTTTCTATTCATCGAATAGACCTTTGGATCCTGATCATCTGTTGCTAGGAAATCACTCTTCCATTTTTTTTACCCTCCGAGGTAGACACCGACGAAATTCGTATGGCGGCCATCTTTTTTTCGCCATTTTGAATTTTTTTCAGCTCACTGCCAATTGGATGACGTTTTAAATGACATTTGCTCAAGCACCCCCCTCCTATCTTCAATACCTTAAGCGTGCTCTTCACCCGTCTCCGAAATCCTCAATCATCAGCTCTCACCATATTTTTGTTCCGAATGAATTTTTGTCTTCTATACGGAATCATTAGTGAAAAAAATTTTTTTATACAAAATTTTACAGGAGGGGTGATCAATGAGTGAGTCAGTGAATGAATCAGCACGAGCAATAATAAGATAAACGTTTTAGAATATGAATGATTGCGTGACTGAACGCGAATGATACTTGGTGTAACTGAAACCATACTTAAATATTGTGAGCATCCTGTATTTTATTTCTATACATACCACGTAATTAGAGGCTCATAGAACCTTATTCCGAGGTAGTATTTCTATCCATACCACATAATTAGGGGCTCATAGAACCTTATTCCGAGGTAATACCACGGAATTGAGTTTTGTAACAAAAAACACGTTTCCTAATTCCGAGTGTTAAAAAAGAAAAGATTTTTCCATAATAAACAAATAATTTAAAGCTTAATTAGATTATCTTCGTAAATATGTACAAAACTCTCACAAAATTGCATTGAAATATGTATAAATTTAATTTTCTTTTAAATTAATTTTCTTTAGCTTTCCCATACAATCTATCAATAAATTACCTAAATAGGTAAACTTTGACACGGTATAGTTAGTGATTGAGACGCCAAAGTGTACCTCGTAATTAGGACTCTGTAACCTTATTGCCTATTTAAATATTCAAAACCGAAACAAGAAGTATTTAACATAAAACGACTCTAAAAATTGAAAAAGTTATGAAGTCTATGAAATCGCAATTCCGCGGTATACCACGGCGTTAGGAACCGGCTAAAATATTTGGCACCTAACGCCGAGGTATTTTCAAAACCTATTTTCACCTTAATTTCTTTACAAATATTCACAAAAGTTGATTGTTTTCGATTGAAAATATAGTCCTTCAAATATTCAAATCTAAATAAAAACAAATAAAGCTCAAAATTAACGGATAAACACTATTTAAAAAAACGTAGGTATTTCGTGCACGAGGTCCAAAATGTATGAAACATGCGTTCGGGCCGGCTGCTAGTGTAAAACTTGCCGGTTATTTTAAAACATATACATATAAAACCAACAATTTCGTCATTTATCTATGGAATGATAAACTATCAATTGATTAAGATATGTTGCAGTAAAAAATAGCTTGGTGATCGGTAGAAAACGCTGTTTTTCTATATACCGCGGAATTGGGTGCCAATTTTAGAATACCACGGAATAAGGAGACTTTACCTTAATAAACATTTCAAATCAAATAAATTACAGCGTATTTGGGATATTAAAAGGTAAGTTTTCACCAAATTTCGTGAAAAAAAAAATGTTTTTGTAAAAGATAATAATAAAAAACCAAAAACATGGTTTTTTGAGTTTTTCACATACATTTTGAGGTTAAATGAAAAAAGTGAATATACAAAAGTTGTCGATCTTTTTATTATCTACAACTTTGCCATTGGACTTTTTTCCATAGGACTTGTAGTTTTATCGGAAATCAAGATAAACCGTTTTTTACCCTTAAAACTCCCCCAATTTTTTTTCCCTAGCTCAGATCGCCCGTAAATTATTTTTCCTTTAATTCTTATTAAGTATATTCTCCTCCCTTTCCAATGGGTTTCACCCTACTGTGATTTTTCTTTACTTTTTATTATTTTTGAAGGGAATTACTCTGGTCTATTTTTATTATCTTCATAGAAAAACTAGGGCGGCTCTACGTAATAAACGATAAACGATAAATATATTATGTATAGGTATAAGTCTACTTAGAATGTGAACTGAAAACATAATATTTCAATTGATTTTAATTTATTTAAATGCAAATGTTCTAGAAATAAGAAATCTCAAAATTTTTAAATGACGATTTCTCATCTAAATAATTTTTTTCAAAGAAAAATGAACCGACTTCAAACGATTCGAACTAAAAAGTTTAAAATAATTTTTTATTCATTTAGATTGACGATTAAACTACCTAACTCAAATGATATATAATTTTTTGAAGTCGGCGCCAAATGACTCATACTTTTCAAGTCGAAAATATGCTCCCGCGTCCCGGACAGCCTCACCCTCCGCGACTATTATGGTTCACCGCGCTCGCATTCAAAAGTGGATAGTTACCTACTCTGATTTTACTAAGATGAATTGAATGTGGTTTGGCGCCGACTCCAAAAAATTATATATTATTTGAGTTAGGTAGTTTAATCGTCAATCTAAATGAATAAAAAATTATTTTAAACTTTTTAGTTCGAATCGTTTGAAGTCGGTTCATTTTTCTTTGAAAAAAAATATTTTATGCTTTTTAGTGATTTGTTTTCTTTATATTAAGTAATAATAATATAAATGAGAACTATGTGAAATAGATTATGACCTATATATTATTAATTATTATTAAATATCCTGTGACATATTACATACATTTTATGTGTCATACTAAGTAGATATAGGTGAATGGTTTTAACTTGTTTCTAACCCAACCTAACCTAACTACGCAACCAGTTTTACACCCTTGCGGTATAGAATGGAAATACACGTAACCGTGCACAAACTCCAAGGAATCACTCTATAGTATAGCTGTACTGACTTCGGCCCAAAAGTTTTCGCAAAAGGTCAATGTTACGTAGGCGTAGCAGAGTGAAGTCTTTGGACAGAATAGCTATATTAGACTTAGCAATAGGTCTGGCAATATCAGAGAACATATTAGTGACATATGTATACATTTACGGTTATAACTTCGTACGTAAGAATGGTAACTCGATGTGTTATATACTAAAACCTTCCTGAAAGTATGTAGATTACGATAGTGAAACAATCATCAAAATCGGTTCATTAGTTGCGGAGATAATCGTGAACATACTTACATACATACTTACATACATACATACGGGTCGAATACAGAACCTCCTTTTTTTGAAGTCGGTTAAAAAATAGTTTAGGGCCTCTTTCATCACCTTCTCTGATAAGTGTCGGATAGCCTAAACGTATGTTTTGTCACTTTCTTACTTTATGTCAAGTGACAAAGGCATAAGTTGTGAATAAGCTATCTGACAAGCAAGCTTATCTCAGAAGGTGGTGGAACAGGCCCTTAATATTGTAAATTCATATGACCGTCTTCTATCCATCGTGGCTGAAAGTGATGGAGCTCTTATCACACTCTACTCTCTTAATAGAAATATTTATATACCTATTTAGAATATATATAAGGATAGAAAGTACCTACCTATCTTTTTATCTTCTGGGATCAAAACTATTTCAGTGACAACCTTTGTCAAGATCGGTACATAACAGAAGCCGCGAAAAGGTAACAAACAGATCGCTTTTATGATACACTCGTAGGTACTTATTCAATTTAATAAGATTTTTTTAGCACAGAAAATAGAAAAGAAACCTTCTCAGGTAGATGATATAGGTACCTATAATTCTCTGTGATAATACATATTAGAGACAATCTACATACTTATTACTTACTAAGTAAATAGTTGAAGTGAAAAATGAGTGTTATTTCGGGTAGGGTAGTGATCGCTAGTCGCGACCCCCGGGCTGCCCGGGCCCAGGGCGCGATGTGGGGGGTGGAGGGTGGGGGGTCGCGGGTAACGGCGCGCGCGGCCCGTTAGCCGCGCGGCGCGCACATGGCGCCCCGGCACGCGCCCGCGCCGCTTTTTACCATCCTTTTTCTTTTTTTGTTTTTGTTTTCCCTTTGTTCCAATTTCGAATTTCGATTGCGGTACAAATAAAAAATCTTATCCGTGATACCGATGAATGGCTTTTTTGTACGATTGTGTCCCACAAAACTTGATAGTTTTTTTTGCTCACCTTTGACTCCGAAACACTTGAATTTTTTAGGGTTCCGACTTCGAACCTCGTAACTTTTTATGATTTTATTATAGCCAAATGCTTTGTGATTAAATAATAGTTATGTAAGTAAGTAGTTTAGGTCAAAGTTCAACTTAGTTTCTTCGTAAAATGGCCCTGCTTTTGCACGGGTGACAACTGACGTTGAATAAACTTGACTTTCCTATTTAAGTTCTTAGCAAATTATTATTATTAACATTAAGGACCATCGTAACTGGTTGACGATCCATCAATCAGTTAAGGTAGTCAGACAACCTTAAGGCTCTTTCTTTCCTAAGTTTTAAGTCTATAGAACAAGATCGTAGCAGTCTACGTTCCCAATTATCAAAGATTGGTGATTACATTAGAACTTATATATGTAGACACAATTAAGAAACTTCTTTTTACAAGAGCTATTTGGAAACTAACTAAGTAGTTATCTCAGAGGAAAAAACCTGTCCTGTCAATTTTAATTTAGTCAACACACGGATTATAAGTGGTAGCTACTTATCTACGAAGTTTTTTGAAGGTAGGTACGAGAACCTAGATGCAACGTAATAATTGGTTGGTAAAGCAATAGTGCTTTACCATGCTAAAAATGTATGTACAATGCAAAGTTGATAGATATGTTTGCAAATCAAAATAAAACACCTTGCGAATAGCTGCGTTTCAGCTGCGGACAGAACCGGTACCGAGCTGGGAGCTACATGCTGGCGAGCAGGCGCAGGCGGCCGTCTCCGCCGCGCCGCTCGCCGTCCGAACCTCGCAGTCAACTTTTATTAATTGGGCAGATGAGAACCACGGCGGCCGTGATGAATGCCCGGCCCTTATATGGACGACGATTCGCGAAACCTTTTATAGATTCTCAATTAAAAGTGTCTATTATAGTTAATAGGGCGGTTGCACATTGTAGCTTATAAACTATAGCAACGAGAATATTTGCTTTAAGTGTAGGATAAAAAGCGGGCTTTATAACGGAAAGGACGATTAAGTGGAATAATATATAGCGTGGGGGTGCGGGCGGCAGGTGGCTCCTTGTAGAGATGCCTTCGCTTGTCACTTGTTATCGATATTTTTTATTAGATACGAGCGGATACCCGCGACTTCGTTCGCGTGGATATTGAACATATTGATTTTAATAATCCCGTGGGAATCATTTTGTTTTTCTTAAGCTCCTTTGAGCTTATTTACTTATACCTTGTTAAAAACTGTTAAAAGTTCATTGGCGGATGTTTACGTACATCAAAATGTAAACATCCGCCAGTGAAAGTCCCATCAAAATCGGTCCAGCCTTTCAGAGATTAGCCAGTAGTCTTTAAAGTATCTACTTTCTAACAAAAAAAGAATGAATGAAATCGGACCACCCGTTAACGAATAACAGCTAAGTACACATTTTGGCTTTCATCCCCTCTCCCAAGGGAACCGTGCTGAATTTCGGGATAAAAAGTATCCTATATGTTACTCCATAGTATGAACTTAAATCATGCCGAGTTTCATTTCAATCCATTCTGTAGTTTTTAACCTAGAAGTTTTTAACCCTAACATCCCCCAGTTATTATTTTGCAAAAATCTTCAATGTACAGATACGGCAAGTCTACGATTTTATTATATGTATAGATATAGATACATGGGTATCAATAATTTAAGTCTTATTAGGTACGTGGTTTGAACGTTATAATAGTACTATACAAAAGTATACAGTCATATACCACGATAGGGTAAACTTGCAATCATTGGAGCTTTATTTGATTTAGGTTTCTCGAAAATAAACCTCTCAACCTTCGGCAAAGCCCACGACGGCACCGAAGGTCCTCAGCGAAGCCTTCGCTGAGGAAGAATGTGCGTCGATATTTTTCACGAGCTCCAGATGTAAAATTTGTGCGACTTTCTTTACCATGTTTGTAAAGATTGGGTTGATTTCAACTCAATTATTTTTAGTAGCGTGACATATTTATCTGTTCAGCTAACTTACTAATAGTTAGCATGCCACAAAATCTTTAAACTTGCGAAATCTGTCAGGTTGAAACATACTCATATATGTATAATGAATCCTACTAATCATATTACTTACTTAATATTATAAATGTGAAAGTGTGGATGTTTAGATTTTTGGATGTTTGTATGTTTGTTACTCAATTACGCCGCAACTACTGAACCGATTTGGCTGAAATTTTGAATGGAGATAGATTATGCTCTGTCTTAAAACATAGGCTACTTTTTATCCTGGAAAAATCCACAGTTCCCACGGGATTTAAAAAAAACGAAATCTATAGCTACAGCTATAGGTAGATTACTATAGTAAACTTTCTTGAAAGTAGGTATAAAGGTTGGAAAAAGGAGCGGGAACGGAAACCGGAAACCCACGATTCCCTCAGGATTTGTGAAAAACCGAAACTCACGCGGGCGAAGCCGCGGGCATTTTCTAGTAGGTACCTACTTACATAAATCGCAGGGAAGTTTAACAGAAAATGAACCTACTTTAAATATAATAATTCTTACTGTAGGTATGCCTAATCTATATTCTATGCTACACCTACTTACATGGTAAACGATGAACTCTCAACTCAAAATGGTGGCTGTCTGTGGGATTGAAATCTCAAATAATATAACGATAGTCTCGACTCGTGATATCTCACTTTGTTGAAAAATATCGAATGTTTTTTACTTTTCTTATGGCCAGCACTAGAGCACCCTCAGTCTCGGTCGACAAGATTCCGCGGCATGTGCGCCGTCGCCCTTAACGGATTTATTCAAACGCCGGCGCGTGTCGTCACACGGCTTATTGCCTCACACTCACAACTAACCGTATTTTGTGGACAACAAATTAAAATGTCCTTCCGACCGAATCGCGGCCACCGGCGCCCAATCTCAACGGAGGCGGAGACTAAGCTACCACGCAGGAGTTAATATAGCGCACAAGTGTGTGTGCAAACACAGCTGGTATACTCTCTATTCCCTCACTCTCATTGTCCAGTGGGACGGCAGTGCACGATAAACGGAGATATTTGTATTTTATTTTATTTGTTAGGAAGCCAACGTGTAGGTATACCTACAATGTTTACATCTAATTAAAAAATTTTGTAAAATGATTACTACATTGTACTCCACTTATAGGCTAACTCAACATGCATGACTATTGATTGCCTTATAACTATTAGGTAAGTAGTAGTAAAAAAAGCTATATATAAATCAAAAGCAAGATCCGAGGCGCGAGGGTGTACGTATTTATCATATTATAACCACCGTCAATTTTCCAACTCCGGACTGGCCTGCAACTGAGAATTTGTTGACAGTGAAACCCAATAAATTTTCTTTTTTTAGCCCGAGCCGTACCTAACTCAAATCCAGGTCTTAATGATCCGCAGTCGAACAAGCTAGCCAATAAACAAATGAGAGAGTAGGTACATTACTGAAAACGTACTGTAGAGAAATGGTATAAAGATGATCGCATACAAAGAGGCGAACCGAAACACTCGCAGGAGCCGCAAAATAGCCGCAAAAAACGCCAGAGGCGTAGGCACTTTTCAGTACTGAAAGTCCGAGTGACAAATTCGACTGCGTTGATCACATCGAATGACGTGAATCCGTCGCTTGCAGTTACAGTAAGTACAGTATTGACAGATGTGATGTTTCTCCAGTGAATCTTACACCTTCTGCAGGTTTTGCAGGACAAGTATAAAACCTCTAAAGCAACTGGCATCTAAACCGTGCATGGTGCAGTGAAAACGGGCCTAGGCGGGAACTGTAAAGTAGCATCTGCTATAATAACTGCAAGTTGGTATACTATTATAACCCGTGCTTCTGTCTTCCAAGTATGGTGGAGCGTCAATCCAGCAGTTGAAACGAACATGTTTGATCCTTAATAAGTATACCAGAAGGTATAATTTCCGTATAATATCATTCTTTTTTCTCATTGACGTGATTTTATGACCGCAAAATGGCTTCATTTGTTTATTGACGTAGGTATTATAGGTAGGGATATAAATTGAAGGTTTAATTAAAACACAGTTTTATGGTTACTTCGATAAGTGATAATTATAAACATAAGACCGCAAGCCTAACCGCAGAAGTCCGAACCGCTTAAAAGCAATCTGACGAGTTTTCAATGTCTCCAGTTTATAATCTGAGTCGGTGCTATTCAAATGTTGTTTCGATTTTGTTTTATTAAAATACTTTTAATTTATTATTTGGTCACCTTATAAAATTTGCTCGTACCTACCTGGTATTTAGTTTTTACATCATTTAAGTAGCAAATGGTTTTCTGTGTATTTGTATGTAGGTATACCTACTTACCTACTTACCTACTTACTTATACACAAAAAATTATTTACCACATGTCAAATCCTTAAAATTATGATAAAATACCGAAAATTCAAAATCTTAATTAACTATTACCTACTCATTAACCCAGAGACATAGAACTAAAAAAAAGAGATTGATATGGCAGTCTTGTCAAGGATAATTTTTGAAAAAGCAGGATCCGCGCAAAGGATTTAAATGAGCTGTTTTTTTTTATTTAAAATAAAGTATACTTACTTAGTGTTAGCATCACATTATTATTGTTATGATTATTTACTAATATTATGATTAATTATTAAGAGTAGGATAAAAATATAGACTGTACAGAAATAATCTTAAGAACATTAATTGTTAAATTATAATACTACGGGAGGTCGGAGTTCAATTGAAAAAGTCATTTTATACCGACTGGAAATTTTAACAACAATAGTTTAGACCTAACCCATCACAGCTCCGAACTTCAGCTGCCGCACCAGTGGTGGAGTTAAGAGTGAGAGTATGTGAAAGTGCTTGAAAATCAAAGCGCTCCGAGTGATTTTATCCCGGACCAAAATAGTCTTAAATCATTGTTTCAATCATTTTTGATACAGAAACAATATTCAGCTGCAGCGCCGAGGGTGGGTTATACTTCCGCTACGCGCCTGAAGTGCATTAAAATTTTGAAAAAAAAAGTTATTTTATACCTTATGAAATTTATGCAGCAGAATTTTCACACTTTTAAAATAATAAAGAAAATCTTCAGCTGCACTGAAGGTGGGGGAAAGACCTTCAGTCAGCGTGATAAACATTTTGCGCGCTCAGTGCATTTAGCCTAGTAAATCTAGGAAAAACATCCTATAGTTTTAAAAATTAGCCAAATGTATTCTTTGGGCCTTCCTCTTGAATATATCCGAAAATCCCATATGGGGGGTGCGTAACCAGCCGCCATTTTTAATTTTGTCCCTTTTTTCGGTTTCTTTCTCATATCACGAAAATCTCTACAAATAGCATTATAATTACTTCTGACAAAAGTTTTAATATACAATTTGCCACAAATTTGGTCTCTTGCATTTTTACTCTAAGTTTATTACTTTAGGAGATATTGGGTGTTTAAGGGTATTTTAGGTCCCTTTTTCGTTTTTTTTGCTCATATCTCGAAAATCTCTACGAATAGCATTATAATTACTTCTGACGAAAGTTTTTGTATAAAATTTTCTACAAATTTGGTTCCATGCAGTTTTATTCTAACTTTATTACTTTAAGAGATATAGGGTGTTGAAGTTAATATTTGAGGCCCTTTTTTGGGTTTTTGCTCATATCTCGAAAATCTCTATGAATAGCATTATAATTACTTCTAAAAAAAGTTTTAACATAAAATTTTGTACAAATTTGGTCATGGTCATTTTTACGCTAAGCTTACTATTTTAGGAGTTTTATGGTGTTTAAGTTAATATTTGAGCTCCCTTTTTCAGTTTTTTGCTCATATCTCGAAAATCATATTATAATTACTTCGGACAAATGTTTGAATATGAAATTTTCTACAAATTTGGTCATGTTCATTTTTATGCATTTCAAACAAAAAAACCGCATTGCGGTTTTTTTTGTTAAAAAGGTAAATTAGTCGGAAGTGTTCTTAGCTATGTTTGATGAAAATCGGTCCAAAATAGCCGCCGCCACAAAATGGCGAATGTCCGGGGTTTAATCTATACTATTTTATCTCCCTGTTAAATTTAACACTCTGTAGCTCCTAAAGTAAAAAGCTTAGCGTAAAATAAACAAGACTAAATGTGTAGAAAATTTTATGCTTAAACTTTTGTCAGAAGTAATTATAATGCTATTTGTAGAAATTTTCGAGATATGAGCAAAAAACTGAAAAAGGGACCTCAAATATTAACTTAAACACCCTATAACTCCTAAAGTAGTAAGCTTAGCGTAAAAATGATCATGACCAAATTTGTACAAAATTTTATGTTAAAACTTTTTTTTGAAGTAGTTATGATGCTATTCATAGAGATTTTCGAGATATGAGTAAAAAACCAAAAAAGGGCCTCAAATATTAACTTCAACACCCTATATCTCTTAAAGTAATAAAGTTAGAGTAAAACTGCATGGAACCAAATTTGTAGAAAATTTTATACAAAAACTTTCGTCAGAAGTAATTATAATGCTATTCGTAGAGATTTTCGAGATATGAGCAAAAAAAACGAAAAAGGGACCTAAAATACCCTTAAACACCCAATATCTCCTAAAGTAATAAACTTAGAGTAAAAATGCAAGAGACCAAATTTGTGGCAAATTGTATATTAAAACTTTTGTCAGAAGTAATTATAATGCTATTTGTAGAGATTTTTGTGATATGAGAAAAAAACCGAAAAAAGGGACAAAATTAAAAATGGCGGCTGGTTACGCACCCCCCATATGGGGTTTTCGGATATATTCAAGAGGAAGGCCCAAAGAATACATTTGGCTACTTTTTAAAACTATAGGATGTTTTTCCTAGATTTACTAGGCTAAGTGCACTGAGCGCGCAAAATGTTTATCACGCTGACTGAAGGTCTTTCCCCCACCTTCAGTGCAGCTGAAGATTTTCTTTATTATTTTAAAAGTGTGAAAATTCTCCTGCATAAATTTCATAAGGTATAAAATAACTTTTTTTTTTCAAAATTTTAATGCACTTCAGGCGCGTAGCGGAAGTATAACCCACCCTCGGCGCTGCAGCTGAATATTGTTTCTGTATCAAAAATGATTGAAACAATGATTTAAGACTATTTTGGTCCGGGATAAAATCACTCGGAGCGCTTTGATTTTCAAGCACTTTCACATGCTCTCACTCTTAACTCCACCACTGGTGCGGCAGCTGAAGTTCGGAGCTGTGATGGGTTAGGTCTAAACTATTGTTGTTAAAATTTCCAGTCGGTATAAAATGACTTTTTCAATTGAACCTTGACCTCCCGTAGCATAATAATTTGAATATCGAATTGTGAGTTCGTTTTGCGTTCGCGCGCTGTAGGGTGCTGCGGGAAACGGAACTTTGGCGCCGACAATTGGTCTGTGGCGCGAACGCTCGATGACACAAAAATATTATAATAATAAGAAATAAGAATAAAAGTGAGATTGTATGGAAATAATTAAAAAGTGGAAACAATAAACGTGTTGCATTATTTACAAAGTCGTCCTGAACTATTGGCCGTTGCTAATATTAGTTAGATATATATAAATAAATATATCTTTCTTTATTTCAAGCAACATTGTGTTAACTACTTAAAACATTAAAATAAAATATAAGTAATAAGCGAAGTGTCTGTCTGTTTGCGTGTGTTCAAGCATTGGTGAGTCCATCTTACTCGCAAAAACTTTCATATACCTACGCTTCAATAATACCAACTTCTGGTACGCGAGCTTATGAGATAATTTTTTCTGTCATCAACCCCTATCTACCCATAGGTGATAGGTGTTTGACAAACTCCGAGAAATACAAGAGCTTTACCGCCCGCCGCGAATCTCAAGCAATTTATTTATTACTTGAGTCCATAATTTATAAATTATTTACCTATGGTAAAACTTATACAATGCGCGAAGTTAATACCGATGGCAATTCATATTATTTATTGCTTTACAAAAATATATCCTTATTAAGAATGCCTCTATCGTGGCACGCGGGAAACATTTTTAGTATTTATGATGGCTTAAGTCTCATAAATGGATAATAGGAGCATAATTTATTGTAGCTAAGTACATTAAATTATCAAGTATCTAAGCTTAAGTGGAATCAATCAGTATACCTAACTGAGGCTCTTTTCAAGTGAATACTAACTGTGCTGAAATCTGTCATTTGGTATGAAAATTAACTTTTCGGAAAACGTCATGGTTTTCCATCTCTTTAGTAAATACAGATAAATGTTATTATTAAATTGAAAAGTTTCACTTTAAAACATTAATTACAATGTCAATTAATAACAAAATAAAAACTAACGGAAATCTATACCTACTAATATAATAAAGCGGAATTCATCGAGTTTGTTTGTTTGAACGCGCTAATCTCGGAAACTACTGGACCGATTTCAAAAATTCTTTCACCGTTGGATATGTACGTGATCCTTGAGTGCTATAGGCTATATATTATGTACCACGGGCGAAGCCGGGGCGGACCGCTAGTTAATTATATACCTACCTACTCGTAACAAGAATTTTCTTTGTAAGCTCTAAAAGTAGATACCTACCTACTAAAAGTAAAGTACAATTTTTGAGTACAAAAGTTCCATAAGGCTCGAAGTGCATACGCTGTTTAGCGGACCCCACCAAGGGAAGATAAAGTACAATTAACTGATGTCAGCATCTACCTACTATGTTATGAAAATGGAAGCTTTTACTTTTGTGGTGATCATTGGAGGACGCATATGTGTAGGTGGGAACAATGGCGATGCCCTTGCGTATTTGAGACAACAGTTATGTGGCGCAGGCGTGCGGCGCGAGAGTCATGTGGCGGGCGGCGCGCGCCGAAACCGTAAAAGCGCGCGTCGCGCGCGCGACCACATGCGCGCCGCTCACAAAGCTCGGCGTCGCGTCGCAAGCCGACCGCGCCCCGCCCACTCATTACGATATCTTACTCACTCAACTCTTCCCTAATTGCGATCATTCTTGCAAAGTGCGAACCCATAAGTATTGTATGAGCACAAATGTTCCTTAAGGTTACGTTGGTCGCACGCCCCACCATTCAAACGTTTTAGGCTGCTACATCTTTTTTTTTTTTGTTCTAGGAGCTACAACTAAGCCGGATATCGATTTATCTGTTCATTATCTACTTACGTATGTCTCATCGCTAACAAAATTATATTATTTGTTTCTAACAAAGTTATAACGTTATATAAAGCTATAACAATTGAAACATCTCTATTTTAGAGCTACGTGCGTAAATAAACTGATTATGCAAAAAAACATCGATAAGGCAAACTTTACTTTTAAAAAGTTATTTGTTTAAAAATATTATTATAGTAATTTTGCAAAAATAACATAATGTACCCACCAAACGTTGATTTTCGTTATCGAAACATAGCGCATCTTGATCTTGAGAGGCACGTCCTGCAGTTGCACGTAAATAAACATCCTCAAAGCATGCTCTCGTCTCACGCGCAACCTGCAGGGGCCACTGACTAGTCACTAGAGCACTCTTAACGCCGCGACCGAGCCCACGCTGCTATGTTGCGGTTTTCGATTACTCCAGCCGTAAATATGCACGTAGCGGCTTAACCTACGTTTAAGGTATTCATGTCTCATTTTATGGGTTTTAGCGAATGATGAACATGTTGCTTTTGCGGTGTCCTTTATGTTTATGTTCGATTCGCGTGTAAAGAAAAGCCGCTGCCGCGTTGCTTTTCAGTTTAATTCCTGGATTCGATATCGGAGACTAACGTACACATACGCGTATTTACGGTGTAGTCTTTGACAATTTAATAGCATATGCGCGTGCACCTGCCCTTGCAAAAACCCGACGCACGCTTCAGACTGTGAAGCTCGGAATTCATCGCAGCCACAGTGCTCCTAGCCTATTTATATTTAATATGCTATTTATCGGTAGTTGATTGGTAAGGTGCATTAAGGGTTTCACATAAATGTTACTAACCCTATATGGATCCATAAGTCAAATTCTTCAGGTGTCATGTATGCAGCCTTCGCAATGCCACTTTTTCTAACCAAGTCTAGTGCTTGTCTTTAGGTAGGTATATGATACCTTTTGTTTTCTTCATCAACTGAATTTAGGTTCTCCTAACGCAACAAGATCTACATAGGTATATCGCATTAGGTATAAAAGAAAGAATTAAAAAGAACAGATCATAATGTTACGTAGGTACCTACCTACTTACCAAAATTAACTTTTTCGTTTGCAAAGAATTATAATGAAAATAAATTATCACCGATTCATTTTTACAAATTATACAATACAAATTGTTTCTTACCGTTTCGGTACTACAGAGATAGGTATACCTATGAAAATTCAACTCCTCACTTTTTACTTTCCTTTACAGGTATTTTGCATCTCTATTTCAACTTTTTAGATTAATTCAAAAGAATTTTGTCGTCGTATCAGGCTCTTATTAGTATGCTTATCAATGATTTTCTAAGCTACATCGGTACACCATTCAGCCTAATTTTAGTACTTATATAAAATTCCTATTCCTTCGTAGTCTAAGTACCTACCATACAAAGCCCTGGGAGCAGTCGTCCTCACAAACCACCGTTAAACGCGTTCCATTCGCATGAGAGCGAAAGTGAACACACGAGAGAGTTATCTTGAATCAGGTCCCAGATTGGAATCAATTAAGCGAGTCGCTCCCGAGCCGGCCGGGGCCTGCGCGCCACCTGCCTCGAGCCCAGCGACCCGCAGACTCGCGGACACGGCCATACACTTTCCGACCTTACCAAAATAACTACGGATTATCTTTGATTCGTAGCCTCAATAGCGCAACGGACGTCGGACACGGATCATAAACCGTAAGGTTTCTAAGGTTCAAACCCCACCCGTTACACTATTGTCCTAGCACAAGTTTTCACTTAATTGGATTGGAAAGGGGTATATTATAGTCATGTTCATCATGGCTAATGTTCTTTAAATTTTTTTTGACTATTCAAAGTAGTAGTGTGTATTTCTGTATACTTATCAAAACCCACACCTCTCTGGGAATCGCACCCTGAATGTCTTAACTGTCAGTTAGAGCACTGGTTCAATCCATCCAATTTATGTTAGGTGGGCAGATTTTTAAAAATTTACTTTAATAGGTAGGTAATCACTTGACTCTAAGGGGAATCGAACCAGCGTTGGAGTTTGTGCTTGCGCAGGAGATAATTATTCTCATTGATGAGAATTATTCGAAAATCGCCATAATACCCTGAACATTGTTTCTGAATGTTGTTAAGAATGATCCGTGAAACGTTATTATAAACGTCGGGTGAAATTGTCGTTAAGTACATTAATCTCGGAGGCATTGGCGCATAATAAAAAGGCTACCGAGGCGGCGGCCGCTCGGCGCATCGCGAAATGCAACGGCTAAATTGCTACTATTAATTCCCGCGTCGCGTCGTCTCATGCGCGGGATCTTTTTACGCTTTTATTGTGAGCATTATTTTCATACGAAAGCCGATTAAAGCTGTGATAGACATCATAAGCTATAGCGTAATCGTATGCCTATCTTCAATTATTAAATCGAGTTCTTATTTGACTCCTTGAATCAAATGATGTCAGAAAAAGAAATTAAGTATGTGAGTAAGTTTTCTTTATTTATCATCTTAATAGTCGTCTTAGTTATCTCTAAATCTATTTACTATCATAATCATTGATATTGTTATAATTAAGCAATTCATTTTCATTAGGTTTTTTATTCGATTACAAGTTAGCCATTGACTGCTAACTAATCTCACCCGGTGATAAGTGATGAATGATATTGTAGTCTAAGATGGAAGCGGAATAACTTGAAAGAATTATGTCTGGTTTAATTAAACCCATTTAGTCTACGCGGTAAAAAAGCTGTGATAGCCTAGTGGTTAGGACGACCGACTTCTAATCGGAGGTTCGATCCCGGGCACGCACCTCTAACTTTTCGGAGTTATGTGCGTTTTAAGTATTTAAATATCACTTGCTTTAACGGTGAAGGAAAACATCGTGAGGAAACCTGCATGCCTGAGAGTTCTCCATAACGTTCTCAAAGGTGTGTGAAGTCTGCCAATCCGCTTGGCCAGCGTGGTAGACTATGGCCAAAACCCTTCTCACTCTGAGAGGAGACCCGTGCTCTGTAGTGAGCCGGTAATGGGTTGATCATGATGATGATGATGAGTCTACGCGGCATTGTACCGGAACACTTAGGTAATCACTTGGCGGCACATCTTCGGTAGCATTTACCAGCCACGGCCGAAACCTTCCACCAGACCAGACCAGATCCAAGGCCAAATAACCCCTGCAGGAAATCTTATTAACTAAGCCAAACTACCGCTTTACAAGATTTATATTTTGTTCATCAGATTCTAGCACCTGATAACGTAATTATACATACATTAATTTTAATTAAATTTCCAAGTGAGTATTCAGTTCAAAATCATAATTCTATAATATTTCTAGAATCAATGGGTTACGAAGCAGAAGTAGCATGGGTTATAGTGCGAGGAACCGATAGACGTTGGGTTCCAAAGGTGAAATGGCAAACTCGAACCAGAAAGCGCAGTGTTGTGGATCCCCCACTAGGTGGATAGACGAGATTAATAGGGTCGCAGGGAGCCACTGGATGCTGACGGCACAAGACCGTGGTGTGTGGAGTTCGCTACAATAGAAATATTTAGCAGTTTCAGTTCATCGGTTGACAACGACGATGGCGACCTAATAGGGCAGGAACATAAATCGCGTAGATAAGTATAAATAACACAGAGACATGTGCTTAAACGCCATATAAAACATTTGATTAAAATCAGTTGTAAAAAACATAAGGGGGGAATATTGTGAAGTAGGTAGCACTTTCCGTATCAGTGGCGCAGACATCGCCAGTGCGTGCGCATCGCACGCGCCTTCATAATTACTCGCAAAGGTCGCTCGCGCACATTGCGCGGACAGCTTGCTGCCGGCTTTAACGCTGCCTCGGGGTTCATTCCGACTTGCCTTTATGTGTTTCTATACTAAATGAACTATGAACACAGCGGCTAAACGTAGAATGATTGTAAATAATCAATACTTTGAGGCTTGCACTCTAACGTAGACACTTTTCAAGAAAGATTATTACCGCAGTCCGCAGGTGAAACTACCAATTGCGCTACACTACCAATTGCGCTACACTGCGCGTGGCCCGCCACGCACTTGGCCGCTTTTTAAATTGAAGTTTAGCGGTCAGTACCTTCTACGTAGGTAATAACTAATAAGCCTTACATCTATGACTTCATATTAAATATGTAATCATTGGACAAGCACATTTAATTACTTAGACAATTTTATACTAAAATAATACAAAACCATTATTAGTATACTTTCTTCGTTTAGTTTATTCTTTTATAGCAAATTAATCGTCTTAAGTACCTACTTAAGACGATTAAGTTACTTAATCTGCACCTAGTTAGTTAACTAGGTGCAGGTTAAATACCTACCTTATATTTTAAAAAAATGTACCACGACGTATCAAAGAATACTGCGAAAAGCTTATTTCATAATATTGAATATGAATATTACGAACAGTATAAGTGAATATTTGATGAACGATTCAACGATTGCAGTTTACAGACTGTCAACGTAATAAAGATATTTTCCGATAAATTATTTATCGCTCCGTTCGGCTATGTACCTATTATTAAATGCCAGACGCAATAACCCGTCTATCGCATCTGGTTGTAGGTACTGTAATCTTTAAAGACATTATAGGTTTTATTGTCGCTTATTCTAAGGCTATAATGTAATGAATTCTAATAAAAGCTGCATCTCCATCATATGTTCCATGATTCTGCAACGTAGCGTGTCGGACTGGTTGCGACATCTGCTTTTAGCCAACTTGTCGCCTGTGTATCAAGGTTATAATCTAGACCTACTTACTTAGGCACGCATAACCACTGACCAGTCTTGATAACGCGTTGGATTAATCAGGATTGGTGATGATATCGTCTAACAGAAACAGTCTCGCTATAAAGATCAATAATTAATTACTTTTAGATGTTATAATATTATGTTATACGTTACATTTATAGAAAAGAATTTAAATAATTAAAAGATGAGTAAGTACATAGAAGCTGTGATAGCCTAGTGGTTAGGACGACCGACTTCTAATTGGAGGTCGTGGGTACGATCCCGGGCACGCACCTCTAACTTTTCGGAGTTATGTGCGTTTTAACTATTTAAATATCACTTGCTTTAACGGTGAAGGAAAACATCGTGAGGAAACCTGCATGCCTGAGAGTTCTCCATAACGTTCTCAAAGGTGTGTGAAGTCTGCCAATCCGCTTGGCCAGCGTGGTAGACTATGGCCAAAACCCTTCTCACTCTGAGATGAGACCCGTGCTCTGTAGTGAGCCGGTAATGGGTTGATCACGAGTAAGTAACATACAGGGGCGTAGCTACCGCCGTATATGCCGTATCAATTATACGGGGCCCCCAAGCCACGGGGGCCCCCGACGTGCGTAAGCAAAAATGAACAAAAACTTCCCAAATTTTTGTTTATTTCAGAAATGACAAAAGTAAAAAAATGTTGTCCAAAAAGTTGTATTGTATTAAATAGAGGCAGAATCTTTAGAAAAACTAAAGTCATCATTAGCTATATAAATGATTTAATAAATCAGTTTGCCGAAAAAAAGGCAAGGAGAGTATTTATTTAATTTGAAATGTTTGTAAAAATTTTAGAAAAAGTGACAGATATACAATTATGATGAATAAATATTGCTTTTAATTTTATGCAATTTTTTTTCTTTTGTGAGGAATCCTTTACCTTCATAAGGGCCCCCAAACAAATTTTTATACGGGGCCGCGCCAAGGTACGCTACGCCACTGGTAACATACATAGAAAATATTTGAAGCATATTGAACTTAAACCTAAAAAAATATTTAGGTTATAAGTAGGAATTAATGAAGTAAACTATAACATTTTATTATTGATAAGTAACAAAACATGAAATATAAAACTGAAAAGCCCGTCTATTTTAGCCTGTTTTTTAGTGTTTAGAACTATTTAAAACAATCTTACGCAAATAATTATGTAGGTACCTATATTACTATATTGTACTTTTTTATCTCATTCAAAGCTTACTTATTTCGATTGAAACATTGATTCAATTTAAGCTCTTCTTTGACGGTAAAATGATAGCTATCGAAGCTGATATTAAAAATTTTACGACTTCAATTACGATCGTGTTAAGCACCCGTATATATGTTACAGCCAAAGTAATAAATAAGGATATTATGTATACTATCCAGCCATTATAAATATTATCAACTCAATTTGGATAAAGTAATAATTGACAAAGAATTATTAAAATTATCTAGCTATTATAAATAATATTCAGCTATTTTATATAATATCTTGGAAGACTTGGATAAAGTAACAAAACAAGGACTTATGTTTAACTGATCACCAGATATTGCAAAATATAACGTCAAATAAACAGTTTATACCACCCAAAAACATAGTTACTTCTGCAACAGCTTCGGCGCTGGGGGAAGTGCAGCCCCATCGCCCAGGTTGCGTAACAAAGCCCAGGCACCCACGCTCACCACCGCAGCTTCGGCTTGCTGGTCGCCTTCGGCGACCTGCCTCATCCGCTACGGCTTGCGCGGGTGCCTGCAATTTTCTACGGCGGGCGGGGGCGCGTATTTACATAATATACATAGACAGAATGCACCCATAGGATTCTGCTTATGTATACATTGTAATGCAGTTTTCAAATTTTGTACTACAAAGTATACACGAATTTTGCGTACTACTAGTATATATTTTGTAAAGTGGACGCGCGCGTGCATCGTTTCAATATATACAAGGCCAAAACGCAACCATAGGATTTTTTTTTTTTTTTTTTTTTTGTATAATACTTATTTTCGTGAGGTACTTATCTTCTGAGGTGTCTCCGGAGAAATTACAACAGCTATGCATATAATGTTTCTATCATCAGTTTTGGCACGGTCTACATCAGGAATTTTAGGCTAGGTTAGGTTAGGTTAGGATAGGGTAGTTTAGACTACGAGATCGTGGTGATCACGCCACACCACAAAGGAATGAGATGCGGGAGGGGAAGCAAGGCGGGCCGTATTTATCATTTTGACCAACGTTCATCTGCTATTATGAATAATGTCTGGTTTGACATGATATTATGAATAATATCTGGACAATTTAGATATTATTTATAATTGCCAGTCATTATGAATAAAAGCTAATTAATTACTTTGGCTGTAACATATATACGGGTGCTGTATATATACAGTCGGTTAACGTGGTTGGGCCCAAGTGATATATTTTTATGAAAATAATAAAATCAGCCTTATACTAGGTATGCAGGTACAAACAACATCTAGAACAGTTTCCCGTAGTGTTTTAATTGAAATCAGGATAAAAAATAAAAAAGGTAGGTCGTAATACCTTATATTATTATACTTACTAGACGTAGTAGGTACATATTCGTTTATTCACTTAGTTAATTACTGGTAGCTAAGCCTTCGTACGTGGAATGTACATTTTTCAGATTTCCGGAAAATATTATGCCAATAGGATATTTGTGAAAAATCGTTTCGTTCTTATTCGATCTGTTGGTATCTGCTACTGTACACATTATGTTATAAGCTTCAAGCTGTTAGAGTTTAGTTAAATACTAGGTTCAGAACACATTACTTGAATCAGAAATGAGGAGATCTGTAGAAGAATCAGCATTTGGCAATAGGTGGGGCACGAAGAACCGATAGACGTCGGTGTCCTAAAGGGCTGGAATGCGCAGTGTTGGCAAGCCTATTTACATTAAGAAAATGAGACAAATCGCAGGAAGCGGCTGCGGTGTGTTAAAGTCCCTTAAAGAAAACCTTAGTTTTCTTTTAGCCAGAAGAGGTTGTCTATTGGCTGTCTATTGGCTGATGAAAAGACTCAAATACATTCTGTATCAAAGAGTATACAAATCACTACGTGTTCTGTATAAAAAAAATTTATCGAATTGACAACCCCTCCTTTTTGAAGTCGGTAGAAAACAGCTAGTATTTTTTACACCATCTAACATTACAAAGCGTTGAGTGTAGCCATTTTTCAATGTGTGCGGCGCGACCGCGGTGTTGCGTACAGTATACGCGACTATAAATAAAACTTTCGCAACGCAAGCGCGCTAAATCGAAACCCAACGATGGCTGGACGCCTGGAACTCGTCCTGCACCTGCGACAATTTTTATAGTATACATTTACATTAATTCATTTAGTCCTGTTTTCAACGCGACGTATAAATAGGTTAGCCGGTAAATGGTCTAGCCGGTGGGACGTCCTGTGATGGGCATTGAGAATGCAGGCTTCGCAACGGTTTAGTCCTGGTGATTCGCTGCAGAATGCTTTCCCATAAAAGGATTGCTTCGCAAGGTGCTTGTTATTTCACAGTTGACTTAAGCGGGATAGTAATTATTAATTCACATACAATTTGATTATATTGTAGACACTGATGTCTGTTAAAGTAATATAATGAATTATTATTAATAATTAATATTTTGTAGATAAATTGATAATAATTAGGCCACGATGGCCAATTTTAGAGTAAGTGGTGACTAGACAACCACGACATATTGGTATAGTGCACATATGTGTGCAAATATACGTGCACTCTCTATTCCCTCACTCTCGTAATCATGCACGGTAATCCGGCACGATCGGAATGAAATCGCTTAGTTAGTGAAAAGATGTAGAACAATAGAATACATTACCAAAAACGATTATTATGCATAGGTATATTATAAAAAGTTTGATAAATAAGAAATATTTATCAGTAGGCCTGCTGTCATCTCTCAAATCCAAATTCCATATTTTGCAATTAGTACTCAATTTAAAAGATTAGCTCTGTAATAAAAGAAGTTACTTATTATTATTACTTAAATAGAATTAAACACCAACACTACAACATAGAACTAGGTAACTATAAGCCTTTTATATATAACGTAATTGAGTATGGCTAATTTGTTGCGAGACTTAAGTGGTGAAACAGTGTGACGGTCTTTATCAGTGTCCTGTCGACTGGTTCGAACATCTTGCGAGCCTAGTCCTGTTAGCCGCTGCCACATTCCGACTTGTTGTCCTTAAATATTTATACATTGACGATTTATAGATGGATAATTACAGTGGTATCCTTGTGGAAACCAGATATTTTTATAGTTGGAGAGTCAAACTATAGAAAAAATGCAAATGGTTTAAAAATATTTTTCAAAAACGGATAACTATGTCGTTGTTAAAAATACATGAAATAAATTCAGCAGAAAAACAATAATTGCACATTATATGTATGTGTGTGACTAGAACAAGAACACCCAAGATATAAATGTCTTCCTAAAAGTTGTAAATATTTTTCGATGACCTCTTTGGCGCAGTGGTGAACGACTGGTTATAAGTGGGACGTCTCGAGTTAGATTCTCAGGCAATATAGATTTAGTGAGTTTAATCTAGTCTAGTACGGTGAGGCATCGGCCGTGGCTAGTTGTGTTGCAAACGAAGTAGCGTTACGGTATCTAGTCGCGTAGACACCGATTAGAGACTACTGGCTACGGAATACTGCCATACTCCTTTCAAGTCAGAAGCTTGTTTCTTTTGACTACATTGACATTTTTTACCATACAGCTGAGATTGCAGCAAAATTCTTAAGTGTTTTATCGTATAAAAAAATATAAAATCAAGTCACCTAATACCTATCGTGCAGAAATTAAAGGAAAAGAGTATAAAGTACACAATTAATATGGATGGATTCAATTCAAACCGTAAAACGAGGATACTAAGGAATTGATTGTGAATAAATCGTAAAGCTGTGATAATGTTGTATAGTGTTACAATTCACTAAACTTATTACCTTAAATATGTAACAACTAACTACATTTACAACTAAATTTACTTATCCAGTCCTATTGTACTGGTCTTCAATCTAACTTTTAATTTATTTTGTTCACACACAATTGACTCCTAAGTCATTAATTTAACACGTGGTGTAAACATGGGAAGTCACTTAAGATTCTATTAGGTGGACATCAGAAGAAAGGATCCGGGCTAACCGACTGCGACTTTTTATAGCCCTGTGAACACTTTCCCACATAAGTTTATTAGTTAGATATATTCCTCTATACCTACCATAATGCAGGTACGTGTAATTGCAGCTGTATGCAAACGACACTAGTGCTTGTATATTATTATGGATTTAAAAAAAAGGTTTTTTTTTCAGAAATATAAATTTTCAATCAAACATTATTTTATAAGTAATTATTTTATAGTTAATATTTAGAAAATCTATTTGTAGTATATTTTTGAAATTTTAAATATTTAATAAATATTAATTTATATATGTAATCTTTTAGCGTAATAGCTAAGGGCTACGAGCATAATAAATGTAAGCCCATAAAAAAGACATCAACGCGCGCGCGCCAGCCGTCCAGGCACCTTAGAACTTTCTCCCTCACAGCATGTGTAAAACATAACCGCGACATTTTTTAACAATACACCTTATGATATTCTAAAAAATATAATCGTTTTTACGTTGCATAAAAACGTGGTAGGGTAGCAAACAGTCCGCGCATCGCGTCGTCGGTCAAACTTATAAGAATACTTGTAAAAAGAAATGAAATAAATGGAAGTGGCCTTACTTAATGCACATTTTTTCGTATTATAGCCTAATATTAGGTAGGATAGGTAGTTATGCCTATCATGCATACAAAATATAGCTGCTATAATGAGTTGAACTGTGGTTGAAACTAATTTCGGTACAGAAATATGTCTTATTTTATTATTGACGAGCGGATACCCGCGACTTCGTTCGCGTGGATATTGATTTTAATAATGCCGTGGGAATCATTTTGTTTTTCCTATGCTCCTTTGAGCTTAAACCTTGCTAAAAAACTGTTAAAAGTTCACTGGCGGATGTTTAGGTACATCAAAATGTAAACATCCGCCAGTGAAAGTCCCATCAAAATCGGTCCAGCCTTTCGGAGATTAGCCAGTAGTCTTTAAAGTATCTACTTTCTAACAAAAAAAGAATGAATGAAATCGGACCACCCGTTAACGAATTACAGCTAAGTACACATTTTGCCTTTCATCCCCTCTCCCGAGGGAACCGTGCTGAATTTCGGGATAAAAAGTATCCTATATGTTACTCCATAGTATTAACTTTAATCATGCCGAGATTCATTTCAATCCATTCAGTAGTTTTTACGTGATGCGCGCACAAACATACAGACAAACAGACAAACAGATAAACAGACTAACAGACAAACAGATAAACAGACAAACAGACAAACAGACAAACAGACAAAAATTTCAAAAATAGCTTTTTTACGTTCTATTACTTATCCCTAACATCCCCCAGTTATTATTTTGCAAAAATCTTCAATGTACAGATACGGCAATTCTACGATTTTATTATATGTATAGATTGAAATGGTACTTAAGATTAAATAAATAAAAAAATAAAAAATAGACCAGCGGAGTTCATTAATCGAAAACGATTCATCTTACATTAAAACTTACCAAAAATTTCTATATGTGAACAAACTGTATGATGATGACCTATTTGAGTACAATTAGTTGATTAGAATTAAAATTGGCCTTTCTAGTAGCAGTAACGCAGTGTCGTATAAGGTTTGGGAGTATCGCCTCAGTTGGCCGCCGTGGATTCCCGCCATATGGCGCTCACATGCGCTCAGCCCTCCGAAATTACAGGTTACCTCGATTGCTTTCATTGAATTAAAGCGAAGGGCTATCTATCACTTCGTTAAACGTCAAACGTTATGCAAATTAATCGCACCAGCTTTGCATTCTCCTAAACCAATAACTCCAATTTTAAGAACAGCGTTGGCGTTTCAAGTTTTGAAATTTAAGATCATGGTTGGTTACTGATTTTGTCATGTTGGGTCTACATACTCGCGCGAATAGCGCGGCGAGACGAGGGACGTCTGTTTAAATACATTCGTCTCTCGTCTCCTGTCGAGATCGAGACGAGCCAAAGGTTTGACTGGATTAAATATTATTTAATCCAGTCAAAGTATTAATCAACAAAGTCAGTCATCTAAATACCGATTTGGGTGAACATTGCTTAACCCAGCGCAAGCATACACGTCTCATCTACTGCTTTATATGAAGCAAAAAAAAACACCACAGAACTTTAGAGCTAAGTCATTTAAAGTTGGTCAAATAAAAATTAGTATTCTCATCCCGGCGAAGCATCGCTCGGACATCCGAGCAAAACAACATCCGTCATAGGCCAATATAATTAACGGGGCACGTCCTTGATGAAAAGCGTGTCGAATTGGCGCGCGGCGCTCTGACGTTTAATTATGAATGAATAACAATTGTTTTAGATTGATCCAATATGCCGGAGGCGGCGGGCCGTTATCTGATGAAATATGTCCGTTATGATTGGCGAACAAACAGTATGGCGCCGCCACATGTCGCGGCACGTGCGCCCGCGCATCGCCCGCGCTGCTCACTCGGGGATGAAACCATAGCCTTTAGAAGTCCGCTTTCAGGACTTCAGGTATTTTATACCTTATTTTCCAATATTAATTTAAACAGGTAATATTTAGATGTCTATCATTCGATTAGCTTAGGTTCAAATAAGATCAGGCGTCGTCCCAATTGGTTAACGATACTCTTAGAGGATTCATATATTTGAAATCGCATTGTTTGATCTTACGATCGAACGGGACAATGAGTTAGGGCCGCACCATTGCATCATTGCTACAATTTCAGTTGAGCTGAATGTGTGGTATTCTTTTTTTTTAGACAATTGACCGCAGTGCATCGATTCTCTAAAACGACAGTCAGAGTGTGACGATCGCATTGACCTCTGATTGGCCGACGTTCTCTGACTGTTACAGCAATAATTGCAACAGCCATTGTTACAGAAAGAAAACCATAAATTCAATCAATCATCGCAACTGAGATTGTAACAATGATTGATGCAGCTCTTAAACTCGACTAAAAATTGTTAAATGGTGACCGATAAACGCCTACCTATCTACTTTTTATATCGGTACAATAAACTGTAGTTTGGGCGTTAGTAGTACCCAACTAACTAACTAAATACTAGTAAACTGTATAAATAAGTATAATATATTATCTATATTACTAGTTAAGAAATATAAATAAATACGTACACATTTTGACCGCTCTAGAAATGTGAAAGTCTACTCGCGCGGGAAGCCATCGTCGACGCGCTACCCATCCGTCAGCGTAATCGCTTGTTAATCATTTTTCGGTTGATGGGGTTTATTGTGGCCGCCACGGTTTATGTTATTTACGACAAATATGTGTGCAAAATTCACAAGAATCTTTTGTCCCGCAGTTTTGTATGTTGAAAAAATTATGTTTTCCCGACCGGATTTCGGCCACGGCGGCGAATCTTGACGGAGGCCGAGACTAGCCGAGAAGTACGCAGGAGATATTATAGTGCACAAACACAAGTGCTCCTCTATTCGCGCACTCAGATACAGTTCAATACGACACGACCGGAGAGATCAGGCGCAGAACCGATGGCTTTAGTTCTCTCAGAGACACGGGGGTGTATCTAAATTTACAACTCTGGGCTGCTACAAACAATTACCTACTAGATAATAAAACCAAATATTTTTTTGGCCCGACCCGGGACTCGAACCTGGGATTTCATGATCCGCAGTCGAACAAGCTAACCTAGACTAGATCGATGAGGCAGTTAACTACCTACATAAGTTTTCTATTAATTATTCGAGTAAGTCAACCTGTACCTCTATCTCGACCGCTTAACACACATACTTTACCTTCCTAGACTTAGATTTTTTTTTTCAGTTCGATAGTAAGTAAGCCCTTGACAGCGATCTAAGTTTGTCTAGTTACCATTATCCACGGTTTCCACTGCTCCACTTCTCTACGCGTGAAATATCTATCGCATAAAAATCGCAGCGACCTACCTAAGCGTGAAACAAATCATGTAAATAGGAAAGCAATAAAATGTCAAAGTAGATATAAGTGCCCGTATCGTTCAGCTGCTGGCCCTACCATTGACATTGAACTCTGTGCCTCACGTCAGGGGCATCGCGGGTAGAAAGGTATACAAATAGATAAGGTAAAGTCTCCTTATTCCGTGGTATTCTAAAATTGGCACCCAATTCCGAGGTATATAGAAAAACAGCGTTTTCAACCGATCCACAAGCTATTTTTTACTGCAACATATCTTAATCAATTGATAGTTTATCATTCCATAGATAAATGACGAAATTGTTAGTTTTATATGTATATGTTTTAAAATAACCGGCAAGTTTTACACTAGCAGCCGGCCCGAACGCATGTTTCATACATTTTGGACCTCGTGCACGAAATACCTACATTTTTTTAAATAGTGTTTATCCGTTAATTTTGAGCTTTATTTGTTTTTATTTAGATTTGAATATTTGAAGGACTATATTTTCAATCGAAAACAATCAACTTTTGTGAATATTTGTAAAGAAATTAAGGTGAAAATAGGTTTTGAAAATACCTCGGCGTTAGGTGCCAAATATTTTAGCCGGTTCCTAACGCCGTGGTATACCGCGGAATTGCGATTTCATAGACTTCATAACTTTTTCAATTTTTGGAGTCATTTTATGTTAAATACTTCTTGTTTCGGTTTTGAATATTTAAATAGGCAATAAGGTTACAGAGTCCTAATTACGAGGTACACTTTGGCGTCTCAATCACTAACTATACCGTGTCAAAGTTTACCTATTTAGGTAATTTATTGATAGATTGTATGGGAAAGCTAAAGAAAATTAATTTAAAAGAAAATTAAATTTATACATATTTCGATGCAATTTTGAGAGAGTATTGTACATATTTACGAAGATAATCTAATTAAGCTTTAAATTATTTGTTTATTATGGAAAAATCTTTTCTTTTTTAACACTCGGAATTAGGAAACGTGTTTTTTGTTACAAAACTCAATTCCGTGGTATTACCTCGGAATAAGGTTCTATGAGCCCCTAATTATGTGGTATGGATAGAAATACTACCTCGGAATAAGGTTCTATGAGCCTCTAATTACGTGGTATGTATAGAAATAAAATACAGGATGCTCACAATATTTCAGTATGGTTTCAGTTACACCAAGTATCATTCGCGTTCAGTCACGCAAACATTCATATTCTAAAACGTTTATCTTATTATTGCTCGTGCTGATTCATTCACTGACTCACTCATTGATCACCCCTCCTGTAAAACTTTGTATAAAAAAATTTTTTTCACTAATGATTCCATATAGAAGACAAAAATTCATTCGGAACAAAAATATGGAGAGAGCTGATGATTGAGGATTTCGGAGACGGGTGAAGAGCACGCTTAAGGTATTGAAGATAGGAGGGGGGTGCTTGAGCAAATGTCATTCAAAACGTCATCCAATTGGCAGTGAGCTGAAAAAAAATCAAAATGGCGAAAAAAAGATGGCCGCCATACAAATTTCGTCGGTGTCCACCTCGGAGGGTAAAAAAATGGAAGAGTGGTTTCCTAGCAACAGATGATCAGGATCCAAAGGTCTATTCGATGAATAGAAAAAAAACCAAAATGGTGGAATTTATTTTTCCATAGAAAATGTATGGCGAATATTGAAGAGACTACAAGTTGTAAACTATGCAAGGCTTTGATGTGGTTTTTTGGAGAAATTTCAAAAAAAATATGGGAAGATATGATGATTGAGGGTTCTGAAGATGGTTGAGGAGCCCGGGCAGGGTATTGTAGATAGGTGGGAGGTGCTCAAGCAAAAATTACTCGAAACCTCATCCAGTTGGCACTGAACTGAAAAAAACCCCAAAATGGCAGATTCAAAATGGCGGCTATACTAATTTCGTCGATGTCTCACTAAGTATAAAAGATGGAAGAGTATTTTCTGGGCAAAATATGATCAAGACCTAAAGATCTACTAAATGGATAGAAAATAAATCAAGATGTCAGAATTTATTTTTCCGTACAAATTGTTTTTTTCATTGATGGTTTCGTATAGAAGACAAAAAATCATGCGAAAGAAAAATATTGAGACAGCTGATGATTGAGGATTTAGGAAATGGATGAGGAGCACGGCCAGGGCACCTATTGAAGATTGGTGGGTGGTGCTCAAACAAATATCACTCGAAACATCATCCGATTGGCAGTGAGCTAAAAAAAACGATTGTACAAATGTAAAATTAGTTTTTTTTTTTAAGAAATCTCATCCTTACAAATTATTCGGAGCAAAAATACGGAGAGTGATGATGATCGAAGGTTTGAAAGATGGGTGAGGGGCACAGCCAGGGGCACATTCTAGATAGGTAGGAGTATATATATATATATATGTATACAGTAGTACAATATTATACAGTAGTAATACAGAGTACAATATTATACTGCCAGCCCTCCGGTCACCCGTGGACTCCACGAGACGGGATGACAGGCCCTTAAAAAAGGACCTAGCATCCTCGCCCTACGAACCCATGGTCTCCTCCCCAAAAGGCACAAATATGAAATTATTTTCTATATTTTCATATTTGTGCCTCTTGGCCCTTTCCGCCTTAGTGGCTGCCGCTCTGGCCGCCACGGAGGTCACCTGTATGTGAGACAGTGCCAGTGTATCCACACACGTGGCATCCCATCCAAGCTACCTCCTTTGCTTCCATGGAACAAGAGTCACACCGTCATACCTAAACCTGTCATGTTATCAAATCTAAGATTTTTGTCGAACAGCTGATTGCTAACCTAGTGAGTGGCCTTATGCCGACTTTGTACTTTGGGGAAACGATGATAGAAATTCGAGTATCGATACACATTGACTAACATGACTTGAGAGTGAAATGCAACTAAACTGGCTGGTTTTAAGGTTTGAGTCCGCCAATATATTCAGCCATTCGTCTACGCTCCAAGCAGAAATTTTTAAAATAAATATTCGAAGTACCCTACTACATTATGACTTTATAATCTTATTTGATTGTAAGAGCATTAGGGTTAATTTTGCTCTGATATTATAGTTTTTCGATATTCAAATCTAGTACCGTTTTCGAAGTGTGCAAGCTCGAACTAACCATACAGGTCGTTAACTTACATTCGTACGCACCGCCTTGAATTTATTGAGGCTCGCGGTACTGTCAAAGGAAGTAAAGGCCACGCGACTTCAAGACCACTATTTGACTCCTATTAAGTTTTGATCATCTTTTGCTAAAAAAACTACTCTTCCATCTTTTATACTTAGTGAGATAATCACCGACGAAATTTGTATGGCCGCCATCTTGTATCCACCATTTTGGGTTTTTCTTCAGCTCAGTGCCAATGGGATGAGGTTTTAAGTAATTTTTGTTTGAGCACCTCCCACCTATCTACAATACCCTGCCCGGGCTGCTCAACCGTCTTCCAAACCCTCAATCATCATGTCTTCCCATATTTTTTTTTGAGAGTTCTCCAAAGAACCGCATCAAAGGCCTGCATTGTTCACAACTTCTCTCTCTCAATATTCGCCATACATTTTCTATGGAAAAATAAATTCCGCCACTTTGTTTTTTTTTCTATTTATCGAATAAACCATCGGATCCTGATCATCTTTTGCCAAGAAACCACTCTTCTATCTTTTATACCTTCCGAGATGGAGACCGACGAAATTTGTATGGCGGCCATCTTATTTTCGCCATTTTGACTTTTTTTCAGCTCACTGCCAATTGGATGACGTTTCGAGTGACATTTGCTCAAGCACCCACCTATCTTCAATACCTTAAGCGTGCCCATCGCTCGTCTCTGAAATCCTCAATCATCAGCTCTCTCCATATTTTTGTTCTGAATGAATTTTTATCATCTATACGAAACCATTTGTGAAAAAAATAATTTTCATACAAAATTTTACAGGAGAGGTGATCAATCAGTCAGTCAGTCAGTGAGCGAATGAATCAGCACGAGCAGCTATATATATACATATATTAATAATATACATATATTAATATTTTACACACAAACATAATTAAACAATTACATACGTATCGAATTGATTTTGAAATCTATTAATAAATACAGTTCATTTTTGAACACCATGTAGAATTCATTCTACTCGTTTCCCTTTGAATTTTGTACCCTCGGAATTAGGAGCCATTTGCCACGGAATTAGGATTTTTACCTCGGAATTGGAGCATTCGGACTTTCTTCATATTTAATTTAATTTTACATTTAAATCAAGTTGTAATTGTTGTCCTTTTAGGATATTTCAAGAGTTAAATAAATAACGCTTCTGATAAAAATAGCCAGTTCTTCAGAAAGGTGTAGTAAATGCTTAATTTTTGACGTTCTTTCGAGTTTTTATGAAAATACCACGGAATAAGGGGACTTTACCTTACTTAGGCAAATAAAATTAAAGTTGTAATCTGTGATTTCGAAATAAATTCCTTTTTAATTAGGCTCATATATGATTATTTGAACTGCCTCGTTGGTCTAGTGGTTAGCATATTTGACTGCAGATTATGAGGTCCGGGGTTCGATTCCCGGGTCCGGCGAATTATTATTAGGTATTGGGTTTTTCTGTCAAGAAATTCTCAGTGCCAGCCCGGAGTTGGAAGTTGAAGGTATTTAATCCCGTGCCTCGGAGAGCACGTTAAGCAGTCGATCCCGGTTATTATCACTATCATGTGACAATAATCGTTAAAGCCATTACCATTTGAGTACCATTAAACCATTGGAGTAGCGTGGCGGGTGTAAGCTCTAAATCCCTATCTCCTATGAGAGAAGAGGCCTGTGCCTAGCCGTGGGACGTTAAAAGGCTGTAGTTAGTGGTGGTGGGTGGATTGTTTGAACGTCGACACACACGTTTTTAAAACTTTTATCTGTATGTCTGTTTTTGGCTCTGCTCCACTTCACATGCGCAGTGCGTCACGCGCTAACCATTAGGTAGGTAGGTATAGCCTTTATCACAGATTTTCCCTCTGGAAATAGAAATCGAGCTTTTCTTGTTACCTTCGTCGAAAAGCGGATACCCAGTGGGTAATAAAAATAAAAGTATCCATTAGATACTTACCTACTTATTTGTAGAAATTCAAGAAGTGTCTGCCTGTCTCTACTGTTTGTACGAATCTACGCATTTTAAAATCTTAGTCATAAATATTTACTCCATACTTTTTCCCGTTTTATCCACGTGGATTGACATTGTAAAATCCTTCCTTTCTTTTCTTGGGATAAAAAGTATGATATGACTGTTTGCAGGATGCCAAAGATGCTGACGAAATATACCTACGGACGATAGCAAGCTGTGTCACTGGCGTATTTTTGATTTTAGTCTAGAATTCGGACACCTAGGCACACTTTCGCATTTATAATGGTTAGTACACCTAGATTTAAAAAAACATAATGTCTCATCAGCTCAGCTTACCCCAGCACGGGTGCGGTGAGCGGTGAGCGGTGAGTCGGTGACGCGCGCCCGCATGTGGCGCTGATTTGCATGCGCCTCCAAACTGATCGAGAGGCCGAGATAAGTGACTTTTATTTACGAATAAAACTGTTTTAATATGACCTCTTAAAAGTGAAATAAAAGAAAGCATTAAATGTTAACATCCAAGTTACGACCTTACCTGCTTACTTTCCTGGGAAATAATTACCTGAGTTAGTGCTCACACTTCGTTTCCACCCTGATATTATTTCACTTTCAATTGCCTATTATCTCACCTAATGGTATCTACTTATGTGATGATAATATATTCGATACATTTGCTTTTAAAGATAAGCTTAGAGTACTTAACTGCGACATTTGGAGAACTAAGATAAATAAAGGTAGGTAAAGGTAAAAATACCTCAAAGTAGTTATTGTTTCACTGTGTTTAGATAAAATATTTTAGCAATTTATTTTATCAAACTTCTAATGAGATCGCATCCATTAGTTCCCACAGAATATTTTACCCCTAAACAATTTAGCTAAAATAAAGATAAAATATAGCTAATAGGGAGGTTTGCAAAAGCCCCTTTCATCGCGTCGCGTAATTTTATTTTCGATTTAGATAAAGGATCTATTCAGGCAATAAATTGTATCAATATCTACAAATTCAACATAGAAAACAATTAATTGGACGTGTCATTCGAAAAGTGCTAAATGGCTAGGTTCACCCTCTTTTCTTTTTTCTAGGACACAGTCCTCTTTCACGACGACCGCAATAGGCATATCTATTTTGTTTTAAAATAATATAAAAAATTGTTAATCTGACCTTTTATACAAGTTGATAGCGATAATTGAGTTAATAACTAAGTTATTAAATTTTAGCAAGTTTTCTGAGAAAACATATTCATACAAAAGACATTTATCTACGCGAAGACAACGTTAACTTGAAAAGGTGTATCTACTAGTGCCTCTGACGAGCCTCTGCTTAGCCTCTGATGAGCTTCTGATGAGCTTGCGTAGTCGGGTTTTAGTTTACGAACTTTATACTTGTACTAATAAATAATTACTTATATCTAAAGAAATATTTAAACAACAAGCGGACACCCGCAACTTCGTTCGCGTGGATATTGGTTTTTAAAAATCCCGTTAGAATCATTTTATTTTTATAATCTGTTAAAAGTTCACTAGTCAAAATGCAAACATCCGCCAGTGAAAGTTCCATCAAAATCGGTCCAGCCTTTCAGAGCTAAGCCAGTAATCTTTAAAGTATTTCTTTTGAAACAAAAAAAGAATGTATGAAATCGGACCACCCGTTAACACACCCGGTAAAGTACACATTTTGAATTTCATCCCCTCTCCCAAGGGAACCGTGCTGAATTTCGGGATAAAAAATATCCTATATGTTACTCCATAGTATGAACTTAAATCATGCCAAGTTTCATTTCAATCCATTCAGTAGTTTTTACGTGATGCGCGCACAAACATACAGACAAACAGATAAACAGACAAACAGACAAAAATTTCAAAAATAGCTTTTTTACGTTCTATTACTTATCCCTAACATCCCTCAGTTATTATTTAGCAAAAATCTTCAATGTACAGATACGGCAATTTTACGATTTTATTATTATGTATAGATGGGTAATACTCACGAAAACTTGAAATTCTTGTTCTTTCAGTTTTTACAAAAATCTAATAAAGATTTATTGGAAGATATTATTTTCTAGCAATCTGCATTACTGTGCCTAAGAATGTCAATTATTATTTCCGAAGTATATGTATAAATAAATAAATTACATTGTATATAATGTACCAAAAATCATTCCCTCACTGTGTCCCAAGCTCCAGATTAAATTACTTTTATAATTTTAAAGACTCAAAAAAATCAATTAAAAGCGATGCATGTTTGACTAATGTATTAAAAATACACCAGATTTAAGAAAATATTTCTCATTTGGTTAATAAAGTGCGGACCGGAATTTTAAAAAAATAACATACACGTGTCCCAAGAAATTAAATCATTCCCTCACACCTTTACTGACAGTCGTTTTATGAACGCATTTTTAATCAAACTCGAACGCTAAAATTAGTTTTAGATAGGTGGCAGTACTGTCGATTTTTCCATATGGCAAAATTAACGTTAGCGTGTTAGAGTTTTTGTTGTAAAAAGGTTTAGTTTATATTTTTTTAATATTTAATTTGTGACCGTCATTCCATCACATCCTATAACAAGTATAAATTAAAAATTTAAAAAACCCCCGACATTCGCCATTTTGTGGTGGCGGCCATCTTGAATTTGCATAGTGCTATTCTACTAGTCAAGCCCTTTCATTTGATACCCATATTGAGGGCGTTGTGATAAAATATGTAGTCCGCCATTTTGTAGTGGCGGCCATCTTGGTCCGATTTTCATTAAACATAGCTAACAACACTCTCGACTAATTCACCTTTCAAACAAAAAAAACCGCATTCAAATCGGTTCACCCGTTTGAGCGCCACAGGTTAACAGACAGACACACACACACACACACACACACACACACACACAGACACGTCAAACTTATAACACCCCGTCGTTTTTTCGTCGGGGGTTAAAAACAAAAGGTAAGTACTTTAACTATTATTAATTATATCGTGATGTGGGTTTTAGGGACTTGTTAAGTTATGCAAAAAATCTTTATTCATATAAGATTATATCACGTGATTTTTTTTAGTTATGATTGATTTCGTCATTACCTCGCCGTCATTCCCTCATTTTAATGTGTAGTGAGGGAATGATGATTTACAAGGGAATCGTTTTCGACTGAGTCAGTTTATCTTTTTCGAACTAACCTTCAAATTTACCGATGCCATCTTGTTGTAGGATCAAATAATGCCAAGAAGAAAGAAGATTAACGAAGAAGAAGATAAATTAACACAAATTTTGCATATGTTCAATAATAATCTAAGATGAACAGTTGTAGCCAGGAAAGATGTAGTGCAGAGGATCGAGCCCCCAAAATTAATCAAAAGAGGATGTTATTTTGTGAAGAAAATAGATCAGTCAGATGTCTAATCACTACTAAGTAATTATATTATATTATAAATACGAAAGTAACTATGTGTGTCTGACTGTTACGCTTTCACGCCTAAGCCGCTGAACCGATTTTGATGTTCAGTATAGAGATAGATTGGACCTTGGAGAAGAACATAGGCTAGCTTTTGTTGGTAAAAAAAGGCTGGAAGGGGTTGAAATAGGGGATGAATGTTTTTATGGGAGTCCGTCATTATTGAAGATAATAATCCTTATCTACTATAAAATTATAAATATGCAAAAGTAGCTCTCCATCTGTTACCTTTTCACAGCTCAACCACTGAACGGATCTTCACGAAATATGGCACAGAGCTGGCCTGTATCCTGGAGACGGACACAGGCTACTTTTATCCCGAAAAATTCCACTTTCCCAAGTGTTTCCAGAGGATTTTCAAAAAACCTATATCCATACAGACGAAGTCGTAGGCATCAGCTAGTTGATAATAAAGAGTTAAAGAGATTTGTTTTATTAACTTTTATACTTGAAAAAAGAGCTTAGTTTTTTTTGGCAAAGAGAACTTTTTTGTAGATTTATTTTTAGTTCTTTAATTTTCAAGAAAGTATTTTTTTGTGTTTTTTTTAGTTTTTTTTTTGTTTTAGTAAAGATTTTACTAACTTTGATAATTAATAGATTAGAATAAGAGCTTTATTTGATTGAAAAAATACTATTTATGTTAATTTTTAAGGAATCTAAGCTTTTTGATTTTTTTTATAACTGTCAATATGATTTAAAAGTGTTATGACAATAAAATTCACAAAGATTGTCATCTACAGACTGAATACTTTATGATTATCTTCACAACAGTTCCTAGCAATGTAAGAAAATATATTTGATAAACAAATTAAAAAATAAACATCGTTTTACTGTCAGAGATTAATGAATTGTTTGTAAAAGTCATTCCGTCACCTAAGACGTCATTTCCTCATTCTAATTTTTTTAAATACCCTTATAACTTTTGTAAAAAAAATTTTTTCTTGGGACCACTATATAATTAAAATTTAGTTACATAATTACAACATAATTTATAAAAAATAAATACAAATATCCATCAAAAATTTTCATTAATTTTTTGGAACCGAATTTTAACATTTCGTGAGAACTACCCAGATATAGAAGAAGAAGATTATTTCCTACTGTATGTTGTAGCTACTCTAGCGGCACGCTATGATGGCCGGTTTGACGTTTGTCCGCTCATGAAGTTCCGTATTAATTGATAACGACTTTGAAGGAAATAATTGTATTACTTTATTGACGATAGTGATGTGCAGAGATTCATAAATTTTATCGAATGTAGTTTTAGATTTAGGACTCAAAATTTATTTATTAAATTGATTTCTTAAATGTATACAAGTGTAGAAAAATCAGTTTGCACCATTTAAGGGGTGAATGTACTTGTGAATATGAACAATTTTCACTATGTGGACAAACCTCTGAAATCGCAAAAAAATATCAATAAATTTTTAAAAATGGAATCTAATACGATCGTCACATAGGATCGCTGGCTAGCACAACTACTACCTCCGGCAAACTCGCGTCAATGCTCAATGCAAAACAAAGCAGTTTCGAATTGACGTTGCTTCGAAAAGTATAAACTGTCAGTGCAATGCGATTGTGATATAGTTTTGACCTGGCTTTGGATTTCAAATATTGATACTGCATTACTGTTGACCCTTGCTCGTTAATTTGGACTCTGTTCAAGCCCTTTGTTGTGGATTTCGTCGATATGACCGAACGTACGCAGAGAACTGTTCTAAATAGTCAGACACGTGAGTTCGTAATACGCCTTCGTAACTATTTCGATCGTGAAGCTCAAAATGGAGGGCCAATTTTACCTATAACGTCAGTGGTTGAACGCGTAGCTGATGCGCTTCATATTGGACAACGAACTGTTAGACGGATAACTAAAAAAAAATATGGCGAGACTGGCACAGAAGAAAATAAACTTCACACACCAAAAAAGAGAAAACGAGCAAAACCAGTCGTAGGCATCGATAGCTTTGATGCCGATGCTATCCGAAGACATGTTTACGGCTACTATTTACAGAAGGAGTATCCAACAAGAAAAAAGTTGGTGCATTCACTGAAGGAAGCTGGATTATTCTTCGGTGGGGAAAGTTCTTTAACGAAGATTTTGAAGACCATTGGATTTCGATACAAAAAATGTAACAAACGCAAAATATTGATGGAAAGATTTGATATAGCGATGGCAAGGTATACTTTTTTACGGCAAGTGAAAGAAATCAAAAATTGGCAAAATGTTGTGTTCTTGGATGAAACATGGCTTAATGCTAACCATACTGTAGGCCGTTCTTGGAACGATGACACAGCAGCATCTACTTCCAAAGTTCCTGTAGGAAAAGGATCGCGACTTATAATTTGTCACGCCGGAACATCAACGGGTTTGTCGAAGGTTCTCTCATGGCTTTTGCGTCAAAAACCACTGGAGACTATCATGAAGACATGAATGGAGAAAAGTTTACTGAATGGTTTACCTCAATGTTGTGTAGCCTCCCTGAACCATCTATTATAATTATGGACAACGCCCCATACCACTCGATGCAAATTGACAAGCCACCTGCCCAATCCCAAAAGAAAGCTGATATCGTCGCATGGCTTCGTAAAAATGGCGTAGATGCAAACATGAATATGTTAAAAGCGGAATTAGTACGTCTTTTAAAAGAAAACAAACCAACCAAGATCCGATACGTCATTGACGAAATAGCATTAGAACATGGGCACAGAGTTATATGGTTACCGCCTTACCATTGTGAGTATAATGCGATTGAGTTGGTGTGGGCTCAAATTAAGGGATATGCTGCAAGACACAATACAGAACCCCCATTTACCACAAAAAAAATGCTAAAATTATTAGAAGAAGCTTGTGAACATGTGACTAAAGGAGACTGGGAAAAGGTTGTGAATAGAACTGTTAAATTAATAAGGGAAGATTATGAAAGAGATGTGAAAATAGATAATATTATAGAAAACGAACATATAATTATTAATGTATGTGATGATAGCAGTGACGACAGTGAAAATAGTAGTATGGACGAATCTGATTAATTATGGCCTTTTGTGGCACCTTTTTTGGTATCTTTTGTATTCATATGTTTCTTGTGTGCATATAAAGTATGTATATTCATTTTCGTTCAAATATTCAGTTCGTTCAAATAAATTAAATAAACATATACATTTTTGTTTTATTAAACCTATTTAATCAGGTACGAAAACAAAACTTAATTGTTTTTTGTTCGAGAATAAATTGACATTCCACATCACTATTGTAATGTGTCAAACCGGCCATCATAGCGTGCCGCTAGTGTAGTTAAGAGGGAATTGTCAGATCCAAAGTATCCTATGCCTTACACAATGTTCCCAGTGGAAAAGAATACCTAGCATTAGTATAGGTACATTTGGAACTTCAATTTGGTCAATAATTTAGTTTATTTCGATCCCCGGCACGCACTTCTAACTTTTTAGAGTTAGGTAAGTGCGTTTTAAGCAATTAAGGGCCTATTTCACCACCTTCGGACAGCCTAAACGTAAGTTTTGTCAACTTCTTACTTTATGTCAAGTGACAAAGACAAAATTATGTGAATAAGCTATCCGACACTTATAAGAAGATAGTGAAATAGGCCCTAAATGTTTGCACGCCTGAAAGTTCTTCATATCTAATGTTCTCAAAGGCGTGTGAAGTTTACCAATCCGCACTTGGCCAACGTGGTGAATCTGAACCCTTCTAATTCTGAGAGGTGACCCGTGCCCTCTACTGGGTTGATAATGATGAAAATGAAGATGATTTAGACTTTAGTTTATAGAGACTACCTATGTAGGTACAGGTACTCTGTCTGTCTAAAACCATTGGTAAACTTCCAAATAGAATTTACAATCGGTCAGGACAACAAAACAAATAAATTGTACGTAGGTGTTATTAGAGGATGATTTTAATTGCGCGTTCGCACCTGGACCGCGCAGGTGGGGGTTCCGTTTTGGGGTCAGCGATGGTTTTGACATCGTAGCGAAGTGCCTGAATTGTGGGAACTGATCCGTTACAGGTTAATTAATGCCGCATGCGATCATTTGAGCCATTCCGTGTTTTCGATTACTGAGATAGCTTTTTTAAACTTAAAATCTAATAAAATCTTTTACATACCTAGGTACTTTTAGCAGTTACCACCTCTATCTTTACCTAAAGATTTTACAGAATCTATCTATATATATAATAAAATCTTAAATAGACTTGCCGTATCTGTACATTGAAGATTTTTGCAAAATAAAAACTGGGGGATGTTAGGGATAAGTAATAGAACGTAAAAAAGCTATTTTTGAAATTTTTGTCTGTTTGTCTGTATGTTTGTGCGCGCATCACGCAAAAACCACTGAATGGATTGAAACGAAACTTGGTACAATTTAAGTTCATACTACGGAGTAACATATAGGATACTTTTTATCTCTAAATTCAGCACGGTTCCCTAGGGAAAGGGGATGAAAGTCAAAACGTGTATTTAGCTGTAATTCAATAACGCGTGGTCCGATTTCATTCATTCTTTTTTTTGTTAGAAATTAGACACTTTAAAGATTACCGACTACACTCTAAAAGGCTGGGTCGATTTTGATGGGACTTTCACTGGCGGATGTTTACATTTTGATCTACCTAAACATCCGCCAGTGAACTTTTAACAGTTTTTAGCATGGTATGAGCTCAAAGGAGCTTAGGAAAAACAAAATGAGTCCTACGGGATTTTTAAAAACCAATATATATCCACGCGAACGAAGTCGCGGGTGTCCGCTTGTAGTTAAATACTATTTAGGTTGGTGTTACCTACGATGTTACGTTAAATTAATTTAAAATGGTTTTGATAGGTACCTATTTAAAAAGCAATTTATTATAAAAAATAGGTAGGTAGGTAGGTACTATTCCGATTTTTATTTCTAATATTATACATAGTGTTAAGTTTGTTAGTTGTTCAGTAGTATACATCACAGTTCCGCCAATCCGCATTGAAGCAGCGTTGCGGGTCTAAGCTCTAAATAGATCTCTCTTATAACGATGCCTGTGCCCAACAGTGGGACGCTTAAGGGCTGTAGAGGTGGAAGCCGCACCATTTGAGTGGAGTAAGCACCGAAATAACAATGTTAGATCAGATTTATTTATTTTCAAGATCGAAAACCAAACAAGAGATAATAATAGTTCGTAAATTAAAACCCGACTACGCCTAATTTAATTTTTTTATATTTTATTATAAAATAATATAATTTAGTGTGCAGAAAGCGCGGGACAAGCAGCTTGTGGCGCCATCTATTATGTCTATCCGAAACTAAATATTTTAGTTTTGCCGCGCGGACGTCGCTTCTCGATTTATTTCATATATAAAATTTAACCTGTCACCCGGATCATAACAAATAATTGACACCTCATTCATCAAAATCGGCCCAGTAGTTTAGGCGCTACAGTGGTACACACAGAATCTCATACAAAAATTGGATACAAACACATACATCGACTGCTAAAATCATAACCCTTCTTTTTCGCTTTGCCGTAGTCGGGTAAAAAAATGTGTGAAACGCGCCCAGGCGCCCTGAACGAATACTTTAACTTAGCCCCACAGACCAATGCTTAGGCCTGAACGTAATTGGTGTTTTGTTTTCATCACATTAATTTCAAACGAACGTCGAATTAATAAGGCTGTTCACTCGTATGCGCAGTGCGCTGCGCCTGAACGTTTCAGGTTGAAAAAAATAAAACACAAGAGTAAACACTTTCTTATTTATTTAGAATAGTCAATAGTAGGTATGTAGGTATCACATCTGTAAGAATTTGTCAATAAGCGGCCAAGCTTCATTTATTTATAATTATCGCAAACAGTAAGTTAAATATCTAATACATGGATATTGGTTGATAGGTACATTATAATATATCTTTGTAATTTTATATGACCGCATTCGTGTTCAATAACTAGTCTGGTAATACAAGGCAGGTTAGCGGGCGAGGTATGAGCCGCGAACTAGTCTAGCACTGGGTAAGTGAGAACATGTTAGTGTTACTTGCAGAATAGATAAGCGTGGCGTCATGAAGATAATTAATATGAGATCTAGCAAATCTATTATAGTGACAAATTTCACATATAAAATATTACAAGATAAAATATTACGTAGTGGGCAAAGTCCGAATGGGTGCAAGCATTGTTAATCAAAATAACGACACCGTGACACGTCAGTCGTTTGGGTGAAAGATACTTTTTAAAAGCTTAAAAAATCACCAATCATTCAAGAACTTTTACCACTGAATCTATGCTAAGCTTATTCTGCTCGGTGTTAACAGCTTTGTACTTACATCCTGCCGAGTAGTAAAAATGCATAGCATGTATACGTAACCAAAGCTTATACGTGAAAACTTAGAATTACAAATATTCAAACTTTAGCCGTTTCCACCTAGGTCTACCCACTTGGTCTCGTAGACAGTAGACTCATTCAAGAGCTCCTTCGCGCTATATAAAAATACTGGGGGTAAGATAGACAAGACTTCGTTTAATCGGCGTGATCAGATTTTGTTCTGGGCTAGGTACATTTGATCAAATGTAATGCGTTATTTATGAACTTTTATAATCATTTATTATAACCACGAATGTTTTCTCTTTACTTTACCCAGCCAGTTCTGGGTAAATCTAGATTTAAATGGGTAAAGTTCGAATATTTTATTCGAACTTCGTATTTCCGGTTATTCTGAGAATACTTCACCTAGCATTATATGCAACAAAGTATGACAAAATGTTTCAGATACTGGTTCTCAGGTGTTCCACACAAAAATGCGGTTTACAATCATTTTAAAGATATCATAATATCGTTATTGATGTTACTACCTACCTTAATAAACTAGCAATGAACAATTTTAGACAAAGTTGACGATAATATCAATGTTTTATTAAAATCGAATGCGAGAATGTTTTGTTGCGTAAAAAATAACAGCTGCGTTCATTTGCACATCGTGACAGCCATTAAAAATCAACAAAAACACTTTAACTGTAATGGCAATACTAAGATATGGGGAGTTGATGGCAGAAAAACTCAGTCATTATCTCGCGTGCCAGAAATTGATATTTGTAAACCTTGATTATAAAAATATCTAAAACCAACTTCTAGCCAGCTTCTAGTCATTGGGTTCATAAGTAAATTTAAAAAAAAAAAGCTGATCTAAACCATATGCTCGCGTCTGGCACTTTTCCACTCACTTGTCTCTTCATTCCTGAGTAATTGTTGTTTTTGAATTTTCAGTATATTATAATTTCATGAATAAAACGTGTGGCAAATGGTTTGTGTATATTATATCTAATTAAATAATCAAATAATTTGAAAAACAATTTTTCAAACAAGTAAAAGAATTGTATTTTTGTTGGTTTAAAAAATTTTCTTCGATAAATCAGCGACACCTGAACATTGCCACAATATTTATATTGTTTACAAGCTCTACTCTATTAACTATCCATCTCATCAACAAAACAATAATATACCAAAATTGCCACCAACTCCCTAGCTATAACTCTTGGGACAAACCAACGCTTACTCAATTACACGGTGACAATAATATAAGGGATTAAGGAACTCTTGTAATGGAATCGTAAAAGAAAAAGAATATGGTTCGGCACTCGGCAGTCCTGCCTTTTACATGTTATGATGCAAGTGCCAGCTTTTGTGAGCATTAAAAAAGTTCTTTTGTCGATACAGGGCCGATTTCATTTGACAGATAAATAATAATAATCAGTTCTTGAACGAATTACCATTGGCCCCAAAATTGGATGGAATGATAAAATCAATTGAATGAATTATTGGGTCAAATAAATTTTTGCGGGGTAAGGGGTGAAGTAAGTTGTCTATCGCATTATAAATGAGCATTTTTAAGAATGACATTTTCTACTAATGAATGGCATTCGCCACACACCAGTCAAAGCACAAGTTTTATTGATTGTACTAAAAAGGCCACAAAATAAATGGTATAAAAGTGGACCTACTTACCTACCGGATAAAAAAACATTTGCTATAATTTTTATAAGACGTTACGGAGCTTTTCGAAATTTTTTCGCATTGTTAATTATATGTTTTTATTTGTGAACACTGAAAAGACATTACCTTTTGTCGATTCTACATAATGTACAGGTTTAAATGACAGTTGTAAATCTAGCCCTTTAGATGATATTATAATAAATAGAATTGGCAAGTCAACCAATGGACTAGAAAAGAATAGACAAAAGTGATGTTTTTACTATTTTACTTGACGGCAGGAAAGCTCTTTTCGTGATTTAATAACTTACTGAGGCATAAACCTTTTTTAACTACGCTATACGAAAATAATAATCAAAGTGGTAACGTACCCTTAATAAATCTAGTGAACTAAAAATAAGAAAAATAAATTAATATCAACAGGAAACCACAGTAACCCACACCCACAGAAAGAACATAATATCTACTAATATCAGAAAAAGGATCCTAAAAGTAATACCTACTAAAAAATAAATCAATAAACCTTATAGTAAATTATAGTTGTATATCTAAGGCCTTGTTTAGGATAAAAAACGCGATATTTTGAGCATGTATCGCGTTTTGGAGACTTGATGACGTGTATGTAAAAGACGCAACCTGGTGTGACTTTTTGCTCTCACGTTTAGTTTTTGAAACTAAATAAAAGAGTTTAATTGCACCTTCAAACTTCCGAAATGAGATCAAATTCGACCGATGGCCGATGTTACTGTGTGTGCTTTAGTCTTTAATAGTTCCTAATTAATTATTTATTTTGATGATTATAATATAAAGATGATATGAATACATTTCATCAAATAAAATAAAAGTGTAAAAACTATGCGGGGCGACAAAATAAAGGTTTATACATAGACATTGTTAGCGCTTTTTTACACATTAAATATGATTAACAAATCAGCTATTATCTCAATACGTTGTATAAATATTTGCATTTAGTTTAATAAATAATTGGATCTATGTGTTGGTGCTTAGGTAGAACAAATATATATTTAAATCGATCTACTAGTTACTAATAAATGTGATCCACTTATGTTTTTTTATTACAGATATTCCGTTCTTATGTTTTGCTGGGCCCAAACTCCTACGAATATCAACTAAGCAAATACAAGGCGCCAAACGCGCGAAAACGAGACGTCGTTTTTGCAGTGCGCAAAACTCTCCGAGTAGGTATGAAATACGCAAATAGGTACAAGGCGCCAAACGCGCGAAAACGAGACGTCGTTTTTGCAGTGCGCAAAACTCTCCGAGTAGGTATGAAATACGCAAATAGGTACAAGGCGCCAAACGCGCAAAAACGAGACGTCGTTTTTGCAGTGCGCAAAACTCTCCGAGTAGGTATGAAATACGCAAATAGGTACAAGGCGCCAAACGCGCAAAAACGAGACGTCATTTTTGCAGTGCGCAAAACTCTCCGAGTAGGTATGAAATACGCAAATAGGTACAAGGCGCCAAACGCGCAAAAACGAGACGTCGTTTTTGCAGTGCGCAAAACTCTCCGAGTAGGTATGAAATACGCAAATAGGTACAAGGCGCCAAACGCGCAAAAACGAGACGTCGTTTTTGCAGTGCGCAAAACTCTCCGAGTAGGTATGAAATACGCAAATAGGTACAAGGCGCCAAACGCGCAAAAACGAGACGTCGTTTTTGCAATACGCAAAACCATTCGGCGGCTTCTCAAGGAGGGTTTTGGTCCAGCCTAGCGTAAGGAAGGAATAATGAAGCAAATGGAACTGCCACGGTTAGACCGTATTCACTATTCTTCGTATACAAATTCAAGATTTGCTTTAGTTTAATATTCAAGCATTGGTAGAACTTTTTAAATCGAATGGAAGAAGTTGGAATGTAATGACGCATGTAGTCTAGATTAACGAAAGAGTCAAAAGAAAAGGGATTGCACGCTGAAAGTTTGATGAATCGAGGCTGATTAACTAAATACCTAGAAAATACAATAAACCTAGAAAATACAATTGTATTTTCTAGGTTTATATAATAATATTTTTAGGCAATATTTTTTAGGCAATGTAATTACATTGCCTAAAAAATAACACTAGTTTCTAGAGTTTTAACAAGAAATCTTACGTACGACTCACATTTTAGAGGTATCGTAGCGTCGGAGCGCAGCGGCAATGCAATAACATACACATAATTCGACAGTTAAGAATCATAGTTAGGTACATATTATAATTCACCAACCAAGTTCCGCGGAAAGCCGCAAGATTGGAATATATCCAGGATTGGAATATAATTGTCAAATTATACGTTTCTGGCGTGAATTGCAACGTCTAATGTGAAGACGAGACATAAAAATGGCTTCAAGGTATACACACGAGCAACTTTAATGTATTCAACAGCTCGGCGAATATGACAGACGTAAGTGGCTACACTTTACGATTAAAAGAAAGTAGGTTTAAGTCCGATGTGCAAACACTTTTATTTATGACATCGCAATTGTAAATAACAAAGAATTTGTGTTTATAAAAATTGTATTTTACATAAGTGTATTTAACGTGCTTTTCTATTGTGTACGAGTATGTAACTATGTGATAATTTTAGCAAGTCACTAATAAGATTTTTACTATTATAAAGATACTATCATGATTTTATTATTTAGTGATTTCTGAAATGATTTTATATAGCACAACCATTTTATAGACGGCATGCGCTATTTATTATGAAATTTATTTTTTCAAATAGAATGCTGAATGAAAATAGATTATTATTCGTCCATTTCCCCTGGCCTTTTTTTAACCTAAATTTTAGGTACTTCGTTGGTGATAAGGGACTTTATAGATGTACAATTCTAGACTAAACAATGCCATCAAATAATAAAAACTTAATCTACCCATCAATTTTTTCTAATGATGTCACATTTTTGGAGAATTTAGCTTTCCCCACACATTTCCGTCTTTGCGTCCTCGGATAGTAACGTTGCGATAGAAGTGTCAACAGATATCGCAATAACGCATTGCAATTTTACCGACCGATAAAAACGGATACGTGTGGGGCAGGCTTTATTTAGATTTTTTTTTTCTCAATATCATCACAAAGCAGTTAAAATCTTCATTTCTATTTGAACGAGTATAAGATTGTGACCCTGTTATAGTTTGCTGGTAGCCTCACAGGCGCTAATATGATTAACTAATCTACAGAATGAGCACTATCTTGAAAAAATATTTCTCTAATATGTAAATCGCAAATATACATATACTAGCATCTATATTAAAGCGGATCCGTGAATATCCAACTTTATAATGCAATTTGAACGACAGGGAAATGCCCAAAGATAGAATTATACAAAGAAATCTTATATGCTAATATGGAATATAGTAACACCATTTGTAACAAAATATACAAGAAATACGTTCGCAACTAGATATCTATAAACCAGTTTAAATCAGTTATAATTTCAATATAATATTCATATAAAATAATGACAACAATGATTATGTTATACCGTGGTGGGAACAGTGCATCTGGTCATATGTCACATTTTGTCGTGAAAGGCATTAAAATACTACATAATACAACAATTGATATTGTATAGTTAGGAATACTATAGTTTTATAACTCAAAAAATCAAGCCAGTAAAGCAAAGATAATCTCAAATCAAATTATAAACACAATCAAATTATAATATCAAATAATTAAACACAATAATAATTCGTAAAACGGAAATCCATGAGGTAGTATTTTGAATGCAGATCCGGTCACACAAATCTACGATTAGATCTGACTCAACATGCAAGTGAGTGTTTCCGCATTTAACGTGCAAAAAACTAAACCAGTTTTGAGATTATCTTGATAGATATATGAATATTATACAACTTTACATAAAATATTTTATGCTCCTTCATATGTTAAATTCCTTATAGTGATGTCAAAAGGAGTATTGAAGTTACATAATATCTTAATCACGCAGATCTTTGATTTAAATAAAAACATACTAAAACATTGTTTTCACAACAAAGTCTTTTTTAAGAAAACAATGTTTTCATCGATTTTTTGATTATTGACTGACAGACTTGATTGGGATTGTTGGATTTTGACCCAATGTGTAGGTATGTATACGAATTACAATAATATACATACTTATACACTTTCAATGTTTTTTTTATTATTATATTTGAATACGAGTTTATATAAAGTAGTTTATGAAACTGCACACAACCAGGTATTGAAACAGTTTCCTCCACTAATATAAGAGCACTAACATAACGTGGCGTAAAACCAGACGTGACGAATTCTTAATATATTATTACAACTGAATAAATTTGACTAAATACATGGAAATAGTGATTAATTATTAAGGTATTCGATTGCATGATCTGAAATACATACACTACAATTCTATAAATATGTATTTTCGTATTCTGGAACTTTGGGGGCTGTTGACCTTCTGATAAGTGTCGGATAGCCTAAACGTAAGTTTTGTCACTCTCTTACTTTATATCAAGTGACAAAGACAAAAGTTGTAGATAGCTATCCGATACTTATCAGGTGGTGAAACAGGCCCTGAGTTTTGTATTTTATGTGTTAGGTACAATTTTGATGATCTTGGTGTTTAACCCGGCGTGAGTGAGGTCGGGTATGTCATACCCGAGAAGTTTTTAAACGCAGTTTATTTAATGTTACTGTTGCCATGCGAGTCCTGTCGTTTCAGTAGCTGGAGGTAAGGGTGCGAGGGTCGAGGTACAGTATCGAGTTTAGTGTTGCGCCGGCGGTGACGGTAGATACACGTGCATACATGTGGCTGGGGTACGTCACATCGTGCTCTGTAACATGATCTCATAAGACTTTTCAGTTCCTTTTTGATTTATAATAATTAGAAGACACTATTGTTATATTAATTTACCAAAGAAATTGAAATTTTGTTAGATTTTATGGGAAAAGAAGTTAATTACCTAAACTTGTATTTTTTCAAAGAAAATTTAGATACTTTGTTATTTCAATAAAAAATAACGCTTTTTGTACTTAATGCTGGTATTTTATATTTACTAATCTTGTTGAATGGACACTATTATTTATATAGTTCAAGCATAAATGCTAATTACACAATCATAGTATTAAAAATTGAACACCAAAATTTTGGGTATCTCATACCCACCTCATAGCTGGTGTAACAATTTCTCACCTCATTCACGCCGGGTTAAATTGATATCGAAACGAAACGGGGTACTGATCCTATAAAATTTTTACGTTAGGTACATACATTTGGCTACTCGGTATTGACCAGCAATCAAAATCATACAAAACACCATCTCATATCAGGTTTTGTACGACCATGACAGGTCGTCACTCTTGCGCGAGAATCGCTTTTAAAAAGTAGAATCGGTGTAAGATATATTGCAAAAGTTATAGAATCAGTACACCGGAAGATATATCACTATATTTTTGGAGTAACATCAAAATTGTGTTGTTCATTAGCAAACGTAGGTTTTAAAAACCTTTGCTTACAGATTTTTCAAACAGTTATAGGTAGATGGAAAGAAACATTCACAAAATCGCAAAAGGTTAATTTTCCGTTTCATCATTCAGGTCACAACAAGTTTTGAAAACTATAGTGATGCCTGTTCTATAGTACACGAATTGAACGAATCGACAGTTCTAAAAGTCTGCACGAAAAAAGTGAAAAGTGTGATGCCACTTTAGAACTGCAGTTTAAACAGAATTTTGAGGATAACGTACGTTTATTGCAGTTTTGAAGTAGATTTTTGAAAAAAAAAAAAGTTTAAAATTCTGGTATCCGATACAAGTGTGTCGTAATACACAAGGTAAATATAATGTATTGTAGCAAGAGTAAACAGTAAATACACAAAGATAAAGATTAAACAGGTTCGATAGGACTATACAATTATACATGGGACCCATTATTTTAATAACATACTCCACATAATAAACTGCAATTACATCTAGAACAGTGTAGAGTGTACCTATTTGTGCACTAACGACGTGAGCCTCCTCACTCCGGACTTTGTAGTGGTGCCTTTGGTTTTCTTGGTCTGCTCTTTAACTCCTCTGAAAGGAAAAATTAACACTTGAAAAGTGTACAGTAACAGTGGCAGGCCCCCCTAGGCCTGTTAGGTGGGGTAGGTGTGCTAGGTGGATCGACGACATCAAAAGAGTAGCAGGGAGCCGTTGGATACATGCGGCACAAAACCGCAGGCGCGTGGAGGTCCCTACAAGAGCTCGGCGAGTCGTTCAGCGACTCGATCTGCGAGTGCCCAGCAGTGGGACGTTAACAGGCTGTAGTGGTGGTGGTGGTACATACAAATATCTGGTGAGGTCCTCGATGTCGACGAGCATGGAGTCCTGGCCCATGTGCAGCTCGTCGCGCGCCATCAGCAGCTTCACCAGCGAGTCGTTCAGCGACTCGGTCTGCGAGTGCCCAGCAGTGGGACGTTAACAGGCTGTAGTGGTGGTGGTGGTACATACAAATATCTGGTGAGGTCCTCGATGTCGACGAGCATGGAGTCCTGGCCCATGTGCAGCTCGTCGCGCGCCATAAGCAGCTTCACCAGCGAGTCGTTCAGCGACTCGATCTGCGAGTGCAGCTCGTTCACGATCACCTGCGACGACCGAACCACTTGCCGTGAGGAACATTTATTCATTTATAAACCCCCGACATAAAAACGCCCGGCGTAGATAAATGCCGTATGACTTATCATTCTCCATTGGTTTTACATGGCCCGGGATTTTGTTATATATTTGCACGCACATTGGATTAGGATCCTTAGGAGGTACTGTGGATCTTCAGGTTGGAGCTTGGTATATGCATATTATGCTTACGAGTGGGCCGAAGTTCATAACGTCGCGTCATAACATCTTGTACGCTTGCATTTTGTTTCGATAAATTTTGTTATTTTGCATACTCATTCTGATAAAGATGTTCTTTTAAAAGTCTAATTAATAACTGAAACTATCCAAAGCTGATGGATATCCGAAATAAATCAAACCCTTAACCGAAACTGATGCAACAATCTAAATATTATCTCTATATGCAGATTCGATATCCCTACCAATCCTGCAATGGACTTGTCTCCGAAACCGAGTATTCATATTCCAAAAAAAATATCCAAAAAAAGAAAATAATTCACAGTTGTCTAACATTAAAGTTCAAAGTTTAAATCACAAGCTCTGAATCGCCAACCGGCTCACTAAGGTAGTACATCTATATCATAAAGATATTATTAAATTTTACAAAATAATTTTAAATGCTGCATTGAGCGTGGGCTAGGTGAGGTGACTCAAACATCTACATCACGATGACACTATCGCTTTCAAAAAACCTGTTTTCGTAAGCCAAATGAAGTAAAACTAAGTAGATATAGATATCTAGATTTACGTAATATGTTAAGACATAAGAGACAGACGATAAAATCTAGATATTAATTATTATTACAGATTATTTAATGCTTAATACCTACCCATATACCATCGAAAGAACAATGAATCTACCATAAATAAATCAGTGTATGCGAAGATTTACCATAGTAAATGATTGTTAGTGCCGCAAAAACAAATAATATATCGGAACAAATATTTTGCCTATTGTAGGTACGTCAAAACATTGTGATTCGTAGTATTTTTTTCGCTACAAGCGGCGGGTCATTATTTACGGTACTGACATTTATGTAACAGTGACGAAATAGTACCCAATTGCACAATGGCTTTTGTTATCGAGACGTTACGCGTGAGTCAGCGAGGCTGAAACGGCAAAGGCTATGATTGCAAGGTCATGCACAAAAAAAGTTAATTTATACAAGAAACAACGGCTTATTGTAATAAATTATGTTCTCAAAGATTTTAGAATGCGAGTGAAATTTTAAGTTAATTTAGAATTCAGACTAGTCTAAAGTATTAAAAATATGAACCATGACCGAGAGAAACCTGTCCATTGAAAGCAATTCCTTATAATCTATATACTAATAAATAAAATTGAAGTGTCTGTCTGTAATTTCAAATTAACTACCTCATATTAAGCTCATATGGTTATTTGAACGATACCATAACCGAATCACACGTTTTTAAAATTTTTGTCTGTCTGTCTGTCTGTCTGTCTGATTGAACGGGCTAATCTTCGGAACCGCTGAACCGATTTTGACGGGACTTTCATATACAAGTAGAGAATTAACCAGGGAGTAACATAGGCTACTTTTTTAACCGACATTCAAAAAAGGAGGAGTTGTGTTTTTCTACCTATATACACCGATATCTCCGAGATTTCTAAACCGATTTGCGTAATTTTGTTTTTTAATTGATAGAGGAACATTGTGACACTATCCTACAAAAAATTTGGATTCCAACTCCTCAATCCTGATGCTGTAGGGGATCTGATCCCCAAAACTAATGGGATTTAGGAACTGTCGGTTATTTAAATTGATATTGGGGGTACCAATTAAAGACTTTATCGTTGAATGAACTTGAGTAGATATATCTAACTCCTCAAACCTGATGCTGTAAGGAATTGCATTCTGAAACCGTAAGGATCCCACGGAATTTTTCCGTTTTGGGGACGAGTTATTACAGATAGGCTACTTTTTGTTCTGGGAAATCTAAAGTTCCCACGGGATTTTTAAAAACCTAAATCCACACGGGCGAAGCCGTGGGCATCATATAGTAACTAATATAAATATCGAAGTAATTCGATTCAAGTTTTAAAATGCACAACTATCTTCAATCATCAATCACAATCTAACTTCACTGAAGCCAACAATGTGCTAGACGCCAATTTCAGCCTTTTTCACAGCCAAAAATGCGCTAGACTTAATTTCATTGCAGCCAAAAAAGCGCTAGACTTAACTTCGTTACAGCCAAAACTGCGCTAAACTTAACTTCATTGCAACCAAAAATGCGCTAGACTTAATTTCATTGCAGCCAAAAAAGCGCTAGACTTAACTTCGTTACAGCCAAAACTGCGCTAAACTTAACTTCATTGCAGCCAAAAATGCGCTAGACTTAACTTCATTACAGCCAAAAATGCGCTAAACTTAACTTCATTGCAGCCAAAAATGTTCTGGACTTAGCTAACTCAGTCATTGTTCATTATAGTCAAAAATGCGCTGGACTTTATTACAGCTGAAACTGCGCTAAATTTGGCATAAAGCAGAAAAGTTAACCTGCAACTGTGCGATGTTCATGTCGGTGAGTAAGTGCCGAGAGACGCGGCGTCGGTCGGGCGCGAGCGGCACGTTCGCCTTCTCCATACTGCGTTGCAACATTTCCGTGACCGGCGACACTGGGCGCGTGTGACGTTCTTCCTATAACAAATAAACCAACTTAATTAGTGTATTATGATTTATTAATAATCTTCAATACTGCATTTCTTATTAACATTTCTTCACTCAGCAGGTACAACGCGAGGCGAAAAATATGCCGGCCAAGAAGATGCTGCTTTGCCTGCCGGCAACCAGTATTACGAACATGTTTATAAATTGAAATTAATAAAAAAATGAATATAATCTAGACTACGACATCCCACCATAGTCTAGAGCTCATTGAGTAGAGTTCAAATATACTTTAATTCTTTTTATCTTAAGAAACAAAGAAAAGGGAGGTTGTCAAAGTTTAAGGCCATTTCTGTTACTGGGCCAATTAAAAAACAAACTATAGTCAAACTTTTAATTATCTGCAGTAATCTGACGTTTCCTAATGTCATTTCGTAAAATAATGTTGCCAACCCCATTTCTATAGTGATGTGATACGTTCAATTCATTCAATTTCATTCACAAAAGTTTCGTTCAAAGTTACTCTTTCATTATCATCATAATTTTATTTATCTATTAAGTAAATCGATGGCTCCTACGTATAAAAGCCAAATTAACAATTTTGTCATCTTGACTTTTTGTGGCAAACGCATCCTATTGGTACAATTAATTATATGAGCTTTAATTGAAAAAAAAAGTAAGAAGTACTATTTCTATTGCAATAACAGCCTATGTGTGTTGACGATATCTGTCATAGTTAACATGTTAAGTTGCTACTGCCCTTTTATTACAAAAAAAAAATATTTTTAAAAGAATACCTACTAGTTATTCAGAAAAAAATATATTTAACATTATAATAACATATTTACATATTTTTGGAATCTACTTATAATTTTCTAGATGATTTTGACCTCCCTTGCGCAGTGGTTTTGGTCTTTTTTTATTTATTTTTTTAATTTATTTTATTTACAATACATAATATTAATATTTTTACATTGATTACTTCGTGCTCGTAAGCGCTTATAAGTGGGAGGTCCCGGGTTCGATTCCCGGCAGGGGCAAGTTGGGATTTTATAATTTCTAAATTGTCTTTGGTCCTGTCTGGTGGCAGGCTTTAACCGTGGGCCGTGGCTGGTTAGCACCCGACCGGCAAAGCTGTGCCGGCCGGCCGCCAAACGATTTAGCGTCCCGGTACGATGCCGTGTAAAAACCGATCAGGGGTATGCATACCTCTCTCAAGTTTGCCCGCTTCCGTCTTCGACAGCATCATCACTTACCATCAGGTGAAATTGCAGTCAAGGGCTAACTTGTAGTTGAATAAAAAAAATAGATAATGATTATGAACTTAATCTGATTTTTAATTATTTTTTTTCAACTTTAGTCTTTAATGCGGGACCATGGTCATCACATCATTTTTTCTTAAATTTTACTAGCCTATGTCACCTAGAATAAGCTAAAGATTCTAACGATACCTACCTTATTCATCAAAATCGGTTCCGGCATATATAGAAGTTATGGTACAACATACAAACATACATGAACCCTGAAAACAATATACTCCTTTTTTTCAGGCAGTCCTTTAAAAAGGTTCTTTATGTCGATTCTTTTAAACACCGATGACCGAGGTTACGCTTTTTCAGGCTGCTGTTGACGCTGTTGACACTGACGCTCGGCGAATATTATTTTGTCGCCATTTTTCTCGTTTGTCATTCGACATTTTCATTTTTCACTGTCCATTTTCATTTCTACGTTCTGAGTGTGACTATTTCCATTTTGCCTACTGCGCGTTATATTTGTTACCAATTGTTAAGTTTTTGTAACGTTGTGTTTGGTTTTCATTATTTTTGTAAAATTTGCCATTTGGTTTTGTAAAGCACAATAAAATAAAAAAATGAATGCTCAGCCAAGTACATCGCATGCTGAGGATACATTTTTACCTTCTATTAAAAAAAAACCGCGTAAGAATTTAAGTGAAAATGAGAAACATTGAAATATACACACAAAATTTCATCCAAATCAGTCCAGCCCTTTAGGAAAAAGTACAGAAGAATTATATCGGTACGGGTGAGAGAGTTCCGTATCGACAGGATGAACATTCAATGTTTGACAGTTACGAAACCCATGAACATTTTGTATGGGAAAATGTTTTTTCTTTTATTTTTTCGTCAATTTTCCAATATTTTTAACAGTTATTCTGCTATTCGGGACGAAGACAAATACAACAAATCAAAAACCATGAAAATCGGTCCAGCCGTTCTCGAGTTATAAGTGTTCGAACAAACGAGACTTTGTTTTATATATTAAAGATATACGTATTTATATATATACTGTATATATTAATATATATATGTAACTTTTGTACATAAAATATAATAATTACTTAAAATAAAAACTTTAATTTGAATAAAATAATTGAATGATTCAAATCAATCACCTGTACCCCATCCCTATTTTATTTTCGTTAAAAAGTGACAACCCACGAAACTTCACATTACTGCATACAATTAAAAGTCGAAGTATAGTTAGAAATTTGGAATTTCTGTATTATATTATGTCCATATACCAATACAACAAATACTGAAAATACCAATCCATAATGTAGTTTGTAAACTGTGAGCAAAACAAACAAAAAAAAAATTAATATAATATTTTCTTACCTCCATTTGTAATCGGGCTTGTTCCTTCGCTTGCGCCAGTGCTATTCGGGCTTCTGTCTGAAGAGTAGCTTGTAAAATGAAGAAGTCAGACTCCTTCATTTCAATATGTCCTAGCGAATTTGTTGATCGAGATTTTGTAGACTTTAATGTGAGTGAGGTTGGACGAAGTTTTGCACCTACAATGTCAGATTAAAAACTATTTGTAAATACAATACACATTACAATAAAGCATTTATATTATATGTATATTTTTACGAACATCAGACTCAGAGTAAATAATTTTAAGCCTATTAAGCAAGAATAACATGAAATTAATCGTAAATTATATCTTATTTTGCAGTAGTGCATTGTATGTTAATAAATTCCAACATCAATCCATCACAGCAACTGTAAGCCCTTTGATTTTATGCTTACCGAGACTGACACAAAACAATTCTAAAGCAAAAATGCATAATTAATGATGTGAGCAATAATTAAACTTTTATATCTATCAAGTTCTATCTAAGAATCATTTCTTCTAGTCAGGGTATTGATGGAAATAATACTACATGTGTGTAAAAGCAAACTTTAAACTTAGAATAGAAAGGTTTTTTATTCAAATATACTTTTAAATAAAAAAATTTATTTCATTTGAATGATATTTTTCTGCAGTTATTGGTACTAACTCTGTTTTATACAATCTTTAAACCTAACTAAATTGATAGATTTACTGTCGTTTTCGATTTGTTCAATGTTGAAAAGGATAGCATTACTTTTAGAACTGTCAATTTATTTTAGACTAGATGAGGCCCGTGATTTCGTCTGCATGGATTTAGGTTTTTTAAAATCCTGTGATCTTTTCTTTTCTTTGCTTTTCCGGGATAAAAGTTTCCTATGCCAATCTGTACCAAATTCCGTATATATATAAATCGGTTAAACGGATGGACCTTTAAGAATCCCGTCTCCGGAATGTAAGCGACCTCTGTACCAATTTCATCAAAATCGGAAGCTAGCAGACAGACACACACAGACAGACAGACACACTTTCGCGTTTATAACAGTATGGATTAGAGATTGTGTACAACAGAATTAACACCATTATCTACTTATTCTCATCTGTTAAGTAATTCTCAAAGCATCTACTGAACTTTTAACAATAGCATTTGTAGTTAATTAAGTGGCAAACACCATTGTGGGAACAATCAAAAACAATAGTTGCAAAAACATTTTTTCATGCAGTAAATTTCAACAACTTACCACCCTGACTTGTACTTTTGTCATTTTTTGTAATATTAACTGACAGTGGTCTTGTTTGGTATGGATGATTAAAACTGTTCTTGCTAAATAGACTTGATCGTGATGAACTTTTACTATTGCAGTAGGAATTTCTCTCTATGTCAGATGCTTGGGACTCATTATCGGAGGCTGTTTCATTCATAAAGCATATCTGTAGATTTTTCCCTGCACCACCACAGAACCAGAACATATTTATGCGAACATTGACACACTTAACATAAGCAGCATTGATTTGATATACTAGTGTACAATATGTTAATATAGCAATAGTAATATAAGGCCAATCTCATTAATTTTATTAAACATTTCATTTCATTTCATTTCATGCTCAAATTAATAAATTATACGATTTTTAATTGGATGCAGAGAAATTATGGAACAAAAAGTGTGAAAAAACAAATTTACCGTATTATATAGATATAAGAAAATGTAAAAGAATAAAGGAAAAACATTACTCGTGGGATAAGATCATTGGATACCAGCTGATGCCTACCACTTTGTCTGCATGGATTTAGTTAAAAAAAAGTGTTTTCACCACTTTTTACCATACACACTTTTAATGATGGAATTTCAAAAATTTCTCCTAGTACATATTACTCTAGGGTGCTCAATGAATATTTAAAAATTTTATAATATCTATTTCCACTGGTTTAGGCTGTGCTTTCTGCCAGTCAGTCAGTCATTTTACTGTTTTTCAGGTATACAAAAAAAAAAGAAATAATAACAAATTATAAGAGAACTAGCAGATGCCCAGTGACTTCGTCCGCTTGGATTCTCATCTCACTTGGGGATGTAATTTTTAAAATTCCTGAAACACGTAATTCTTTATTTTTAACCGACAATACAAATATCGATTTACATTGATATAACTTTAAAAATGATGGACTTTCATACAAACTTTCATACAAAATTTAACCCACTTGGGGGTAGTTTTTCCAAAATTCCTCAAACTTCTAAATCTTTATTTTTTACAGAAAACCTAAATACTAATTTTCATGGATATAACTTGAAAAATGACGGACTTTCATACAAACTTTTATCCCCTATTTTACCCCTTTAGGGGTGGAATTCGCAATAATCCTTTCTTAGTGTGTGCCTACGTCACAAAAGGAAGCTACTGTGAGCATTTCAAGTTTCCAGGTTCAGTAGTTTAGGCTGTGCATTGATAATCAGTCAGGACAAGCTCCTTTATATTATTATAGACTAGCTGTTGCCCGCGGCTTCGCCCGCGTGAATTTCGGTTTTTCACAAATCCTGAGGGAATCGTGGATTTCTGGTTCCTGTTCCCGCTCCCTTTTCCAATCTTTATACTTACTTTCAAGGTAGTTTGCTATATTGATCTACCTATAGCTGTAGATTTGGGTTTTTTCAAAATCCCGTGGGAACTGTGGATTTTTTCAGGATAAAAAGTTGCCTATGTTTTAAGTCAGGGCATTATCTCCATTCAAAATTTCAGCCAAATCTGTTCAGTAGTTGCGACGTTATAGAGTAACAAACATCCAAACATCTAAACATCCAAATATCCGCACTTTCACATTTAGATAATTATTTAATAACTAAATAGCTTTACATTATTTATTTATTTATTTAGTATTTATTTAATTGCCTTCGGCCACCAGAGGGCGCAGCTGTCGTATCGAGATTCCGCCTGCGGCCGTCAGAGGTCATTGCAATTGCTTCGAGTTTCCAGTTCCGGCCGCAAGAGTTTTGACTATAAGAGGGCACTGCAATCGCTTCTAGTTTCTGGCTTAGGCCGCTAGAGGGCGCTGCGATCATTTTTAGTTTCCCGTTTTGACCGCACGAGGGCGCTGCAATCACTTCAAGTTTCTGGCCTAGGCCGCCAGAGGGCGCTGCAATCGTTTTGTAGTTTCCAGTTTTGGCTGATAGAGGGCGCTGCTATTGCTCCAAGTTTCTGGCTTAGACCGCCAGAGGGCGCTGAGATCGTTTTTTAGTTTCTAGTTTTGGCCGCCAGAGGGCGCTGCGATCGTTTTTAGTTTCCCGTTTTGGCTGCTAGAGGGCGCTGCTATTGCTTCAAGTTTCCGGCTTAGGCCGCCAGAGGGCGCTGTGATCGTTTTTAGTTTACAGTTTTGCCCGCCAGAGGGCCCTGCGATCGTTTTTAGCTTCCAGTTTTCCCCGCTAGAGGGCGCTGCAATCGTTTTTTTTTAGTTTCCAGTTTTGGCTGCTAGGGGGAACTTCATCCCCTATTTTACCACCCATAAAAGCAGATTTTTCAAAATAAAATTTACAGAGTTTTATTATTTAAAACTCATAATCTAATTGCGGATTTTCAGGTCTGTAACTTTAAAAACATAGGACTTTCATAAAAATTTTCATCCCCTATTTTACCACCCTTAAGGGGAGATTTTCCAGAATTACTTATACAGGTTTTTATCATTTAAAATTATAATTTCATATCCTATTTTCATATCTGTAACTTCAAAAACATAACCTTCCAACCCCCATTTTACCCCCTTAGGGGAGGATTTTCGTGAAATATTTTCCAGGCTGATATCTAAGCCCTAGAATTAACCTACCTTCCAAATTTCAAGTTGATAATAGCAAACTTATAATTAAAACTTCCCATTAAAACTTTCATCCCCTATTTTACCACCCTTAAGGGAAGATTTTTCAAAATAAAATATACAGAGTTTTATTATTTAAAATTAATAATCTAAATGCCGATTTTCAGGTCTGTAACTTTAAAAACATAGGACTTTCATACAAACTTTCTACCCCCATTTTACCCCCTTAGGGGAGGATTTAAGGGATATGAAATAGCCTATAACCTGCCCCAAAAGTTGGACAACTAAATGCAAAAAGAATTTTTCAAATCCGATCGGTACTTCCAGAGATTAGCGCGTTCAAACAAACAAACAAACAAACAAACAAACAAACAAACTCTTCCGCTTTATTATATTAGTATAGATTTGCAACAAGCACTATAAAATTAGTGTGAATTTTTGTTATACAAATTCAATTGATTTGAAGATTCTAAGTAACTATTAAAAAAAATTGATGTACATACAAAATTATCTGTACTAGATTTCTAATTTCACTTTAACTCAGCAACTGCGCAATTTATGTCTTTTTTTGTTAGTGCCAGTTGTTCATGTTTTATTGTTAATAACCATTTATAGAATAATAAGCTACTAATGTGCAAAATTTGCATTTTGTTACACTCAGTTGGAGTTTATTCTCAATTTTATGAGTACTTGAACTAGTAGGTATCTTATGTTGCCACCTTACAAAAGATATACTATACTTATTCTGATTATGATGCTACGTTTATTGATGTACTATCTGCTCTAATCTGTATGATTATTATAAAAACAATAATCTGTACAATCATGGGATAATATATTCAAAATTATTTAGATTACCTTGATTTAGGTTAAAGTTTTAAAAATCCCACATTAAAACAAAGCACAAAACATAATAAAATGAAATTTAGTTTTTGCAGTGTAAAATAACACTACTTTACAACAAAAAATACCCACGCATGATACTTATATTTATCTTTAGAGTAAGTTACCCTTAGTTCGATACTGAAATTTAAAAAAAATTAGCACGTCAAGTTTTGAAAATATTTATTTAAAAAGTTTTTCAAAAATTCAGGTTTAGTACATCAGAAAAAATTAAAAATGACTCAAAGTAATTCTTTTTTTATACTGGTCAGGGTCAGATTCTCTTAAAATAGACCAGCAATATTTAGCCAGCATATTTTTATCTCAAAAACTTTGGTACTTCTCTTCAAACAACTTTAAATCTTGATGCAAACGTTCACCATGCTGGTCACTTACACTTACCAAGTTTTCAGGAAAAAAATCCAAGTGCAAGTGCAAAAATGAGTTTTCAGTGACATATTTAGTCCCATTTTGTGGTAATTTTGCAATAAATTGGAAATAATTTTACATCTTCCACAAATTCATCATCATCACTGTTAAGATCGCATTTAGTCGAAGAAGATTCTTCTATTACAATCACTTGTTCTGGTTCTTTTTTTTAATTTGGGCAGTGATGGCTAAAGAACTCCATCAAAGTGTAGCACAGGTTTTGTGACGGATGGAACATCAGGATTTATTATTAAAACAAAAAGTTTTAATTAGGCAAAAATAACAGTCTGTTTGTTTGATTTGTTGGTACTCTCCATTGCATTGGGACACCTAATTGTATTTATTTTTTCCTGTAGCCCAGTTAGTAAACACACTTCCGCAATTTTCTGCACACTACTTGAGGAACCCATTTTTATCAAGGTTTGATACAGGAATTTTAATGTATTGGAAGTAGGCTTGTCTTACCATTTCTGTAATAAGTCTCTCCCTTTTTGTAACGATTATTATACCGCAAACATGACAAAAGCTATTTGGACCTAATTTACACTGTCTTGAAGACATTTTAGAAAGGATAACATGTTCAACAATTACTTTTACACAAGAATACTAAGTGACAAACTTAGCCCGACGTACAAATTGGCATAAAACTAATTGAGGGTATATTTAAAAAAACGTGACGTGATAAAAATATTTGGTAAATGTTTTAGTGATGAAAAGGTATGAACAAAACATATTCACTATAAATTGTCGATGGGTATAAGAAAAATATTTTTTTTGTAAAGTAGTGTAATTATTTTAAGCAACAAGTAGACAATGCAAATAAAGAAATCAAATAATTCAGTACCATCACCATTAAATAACTTGAGTTAATATTAAGTGGTCAGATGAAATGATCACACACAAAAATTTCAATGGCGGGACTCACACAAGAACAACTTGTTGATATTTAGTTTTTGATGGCATCGCAACCAGAAATATTATGAGCCAAAGCGATAAGTCATTGGTGTTGAAAATTGATCTCCTCACATATACATTTTTATAACTTACCATTCTGAAGTCTGGAATGCAAGCTGGGTTTCTTCCCAGGACGGTCTATGTGCCCTAAACTGTAATACTCATCACTATCTACACCCATGGCCAACCGTTTCCTGATCTCCTCTCTGTCATTGCGTTTCTGAAAATAACATTTTTTTGTAGACAAAATAAAAATGTTATTATTAGGTACAGTACTACGTATATTGAGGATATGATAAAAAATAATGAAGAATAGTTCCACACTTTTCTATCATAAGGTGTGCTATCCACAGTGGTTACAATCCTAGTGAATTTGTCCAAGATGTTGGGATTGTTGTCATACAGATTTGGCCACTCGATTTCAGTTTCTGCACATTCACCAGCACCCACGGCTCGGGGGCTTAGAGACATATTATCATTGTAGTAATAATTGGGAACCGCAATATCGGTAGCATTGATTCCACTAGGCTTCAACAATTTCATTTTAATATTTAGCAAGGTTTTTTTAAAACCTGGCTTCTCTTTCTCTACATTAGGACTTATTTCATTAGAAGTCTTGCTAAATTTTCGTTTTATATTCGTTATTAAACTTTCGAACATCTTAGAACTAATCAGTCTTTAATTTTTGGCAAAATGGCACACGTTTTTTGTACTTGAATCGTAAAAGAAAAATTTTATGGCATTGTAATTTGTAAACAAAAAAAAACAAGCTATCCTGTCATTCCCGTCATAATTGACATTAGGCCAAGGACAAAATACCAAGTTCTATTTTTAATCTCATCTTTGATGAATAATTACTTTATGGTTTATTAGGGTTGTGCTTTGAGTAATAGAATATAATTTTAAATTTTAATTAAAATAAATTAATTAACTTACGAGGCAGCAAATATTATCGACAGATTCATGGTTATCATAGGTAATTGTGTATAAATCCAATAGAAATCTTGTATCCTTTTTATAATGTCTTTGTTCCGAATTGAAGTATGGCATCGACGCCATTACAACACTTTATTTTTGTATTACGCCTTTGTAAGAAACAACGAAACACGCGTCAGACTGTCTGGACACTTATTGAGGTATGGAAATGGATACAACAAAACATTAAGTAACGAACGGCAGTCTGCCTACACTACACCGTTGAATCACCGTAGAAAGCAAACCTAGAAGTAACAAACCACTAATGCACCTAATGGTAATTATTTTAACAGTTATGTACTCAATGATAATCATGGGCTACATAGCGTAAATATAGCCCTAAAAGACGAGGAGACGTTTACACTTAATGTGAATGTAACATCGATGGAATGTATGCATTTTACCGTTACCTACTTCATTTAAGCGCCAATTTTAAAGTTCTTAGTAAGTAGGTAAGTATTAATCTTGATTCAATTTATTATGTAACTAGCTTTTGCCCGCGGCTTCGCCCGCGTGAATTTCGGTTTTTCACAAATCCTGAGGGAATCGTGGATTTCTGGTTCCCGTACTTTCAAGGTAGTTTGCTATATTGATCTACCTATAGCTGTAGATTTGGGTTTTTTCAAAATCCCGTGGGAACTGTGGATTTTTCCAGGATAAAAAATAGCCTATATTTTCAGACAGGGCATCATCTATCTCCATTCAAAATTTCAGCCAGATCTGTTCAGTAGTTGCGACGTTATAGAGTAACAAACATCCAAACATCCAAACATCTAAACATCCAAATATCCACACTTTCACATTTAGATAATTATTTAATAATTAAGTAGCTTTAAATTATTTATTTATTTATTTAGTTATTTTTTGATTGATTTAGTTATTAATTTAGTATTTATTTAATTCGGCCACCAGATGGCGCAGCTGTCGTATCGAGATTCCGCGTGCGGCCGTCAGAGGTCATTGCAATTGCTTCGAATTTCCAGCTCAGCTCCGGCCGCAAGAGTTTTTTCTAAAAGAGGGCGCTGCAATCGCTTCGAGTTTCCGGCTTAGGCCGATAGAGGGCACTGCGCTAATTTTTAGTTTCCAGTTTTGGCCGCAAGAGGGCACTGCAATCACTTCAAGTTTCTTGCCTAGGCCGCTAGAGGGCGCAGCGATCGTTTTTTAGTTACCAGTTTTGGCCGTCAGAGGGCACTGCAATCGCTTCGAGTTTCCAGCTCCGGCCGCAAGAGGGCGCTGCGATTGTTTTTTGTTTCGGCCTGCATTCGCAAGAGGGCACTGCAGTCTAGAGTTTCTGACTTCGGCCGCAAGAGTTTTGGCCACAAGAGGGCGCTGCGTTCGCTTCGAGTTTCCGACTTAGGCTGCTAGAGGGCGCTGCGATCGTTTTTAGTTCCAGCTTTAGTAGCTAGAGGGCGCTGCGATAGTTTTTAGTTTCTAGTTTTATACATGAGTCTTATTATTTAAAACTCATAATCTAAATGCTGATTTTCAGGTCTGTAACTTTAAAAACATAGGACTTTCATAAAAACTTTCATCCCCTATTTTACCACCCTTAATGGGGGGAAATTTTCCAGAATAACATACAGGTTTTTATCATTTAAAAATTATAATCTAAATGCCTATTTTCATATTTGTAACTTCAAAAACATAACCTTCCTACCCCCATTTTACCCCCTTAGGGGAGGATTTTCATGAAATATTTTCTAGGCTGATATCTAAGCCCTAGAATTAACCTACCTACCAAATTTCAAGTTGATAATAGCAAAATTATAATTAAAACTCCCAATTAAAACTTTCATCCCCTATTTTACCACCCTTAAGGGAAGATTTTTCAAAATAAAATATACAGAGTTTTATTATTTAAAACTAATAATCTAAATGCCGATTTTCAGGTCTGTAACTTTAAAAACATAGGACTTTCATACAAACTTTCTACTCCCATTTTACCCCCTTAGGGGAGGATTTTAGGTATATTAAACAGCCTATAACCTGCCCCAAAAGTTGGACTACCGAATGCAAAAAGAATTTTTCAAATCCGATAGGTACTTCCAGAGATTAGCGCGTTCAAACAAACAAACAAACAAACAAACAAACAAACTCTTCCGCTTTATTATATTAGTATAGATTAGGTACCTATGTATTTATTTGTTTAATTTATGTTATTTATTTGCTACAGTAAGTACTTACCTATAACTTTTAATATTAAACAAATGAATATACACATACCCGTCTTTCGGCTTCCTTAGCTGCTTTTATATGGTTTTCGATTGCATCCAAATCTAACTTCGGTAAGGCTGTTTCTATATTATATACGTCAAAGCTCTCTGAAATAATGAAATAAAATATGCTCTTTTCATATAATAATAAGTGCTTAGGTACCTAGTTTGGATAATAGAATCGTAAACACACATGACAAGATCATAAAGGAAAACCCTTTGCATAGATAACTCTGTCTGTATTTTATTTCTTAACCGACTTCAAAAAAAGGAACTTATCAATTCGACACGCATGTAATAATAATACTTATGTAAGTAATAATATTATTGGAACCGCAATATAATATTAACTCAACGTGATAGTAATCCTATTAATCGCCCGTGTGGATTAAGATTTTAAAAAATCCCGTGGGACCTTTTGATTTTCCAGAACAAAAAGTGGCTTATCTGTAGTAACCCGTCCCTAAAACGGAAAAATCTCCCGGGATCCCCACGATTTAGGAATGCAATTCCTTACAGCATCAGGGTTAAGGAGTTGGGCATATACTCGAGTTCATTCAACGATAAAGTCTTTAATTGGTAGGTACCTCCAATATAAATTTCAATAACCGACAGTTTCTAAATCGCACTAGTTCTGGTGATCAGGTCCTCTACAGCATCAGGATTGAAGAGTTTGAATCCAATTTTTTTCTAGGATAGTGGCGCAAAGTTTCTTTATCGATTAAAAAAAAATTACGCAGATCGGTTCAGAAATCTCGGAGATATCGGTGTACAAAGGTAGAAAAACACAACTCTTCCATGTGTTATTCCAGGTTATAAACTATATAATATGTTTTAAATTTCAGCCAAATCGGTTCAGTAGTTTTTGCGTAAATGATAACAAACATCCATACATCAACACATCCATACATACAAATTTTCGCGTTTATAATAATGTAAAAGTGTGGATAATATGCATAATCATTAGAAACAAACTTACTTAGTACTTAGTTACTTAATAAATTCTGTCCCAAAAAAAAAGCACTTGACAAAGTAAGTAATTATTATTTTATAGAAACCAATTTTGATAAAATTATTCTTTCACGGCATTCTTTTCATTTTATCCAAAATAAAATACTTAGATAAGTAGTTAGGTAGGTACTTACTAACTAGTAAGTAGGTAGGTACGTGAGAAACTTTAGTACTTACCGAAATCGGATTCTCTATAAGCTCCATTTTTACGGACGGATGTAATGTTTTGTGCTTTTGAAATCGATTTTGTTACATTGTGTCGAACTTGGGGTTCACTGAAACAGTAATTTGTACAAGTATAAATTAAAAATAGAAAAACCCCGACATTCGCCATTTTGTAGTAGCGAGGCGACCATCTTGGATTTTCATAGTGCTATTCTACTAGTGAAGCCCTTTCATTTGATAACCATATTGAGGGATTATAATATTAAACATGAAAGGTGAATTATAGGTGTTAATATAGGAATTGTAATTACTATAATATCACCTATAATTATTCACCTTTCAAACAACACTAACACACACACACACACACACACAGACACTATTATTAAACTAAATAATATATACATAGATAATGATGATCTACAAAACATACCTACTTAATATATACAATATACTTCAATATACTCAAATTCTTAAACCAGATTTACCCTTTACCCTAATCCTACAACTTACATTAACATAGCTGGTAGGTACATAATAATAAACTAGTAAAACCTACGAGAAACATACTATCAGTGAATCAAACATATATATGTACTTACGCAAACGTTTTACTTGAACGCTGTTGACTTATAGATATAAAATTGTCTTGTGTGTTTCTCTTCAGATTCTCGTGTTTTAGATACGTGCCAGTTTCCCCTCTACAATTTAAAGATCCTGGTAGTATATTATTAGAGTTACTATCAGTTATAATCTCCTTTTTATTCTCAATCCATATTTTATCACGCTCTCGCATTTCGTTTAATTTTGGTATTATTTTCCTTAATTCTGTACTTAATTGTTTGATGGTATTTTCGACATTATGACTCAGCTGTTCAGTGTCGTATTCTTCCTCGTAAATATTGATTTCATCTTTACCATCTGACAATATCGCGTCTTTTATCTTAGTATCAATATTATTTTCAATTAATAAAAATGTAGGCCTGCTTATATTCATTTCAGTTCTTGTATTTGTTTCATTTTCCTTATCCATATCTGTAATATCTTCCATTTCATGGTCATCCATGTAATCATATGATCCTGCATCACATTTGCCGCAACCATCACTTTCTACCAATTTCTTGATGACATGATTTACGACTTCACTTATATTATTAATAGTATTTTCTATTGGCTTTGCAAGTGTATCCTTTATATCTTTTCTTAATTCTTCTAGATCATCTTCAATATTTATATTATAATTTAATAATTGCCTTATTTCATCTTCAATCTCCTTATTAAAATCACCTATAATATCTTTAGTGTTAAAATTATTCTCAATGTCAATTGCTGAACAATTTAAATCGTAGTTGATCGAGTCGATATTGTTGTTATTTTGAGAGATCGTTTTTAAAAGGTCCGGAATATCATCATTTCTAGTAGTTTTGTCAGTTTTATCTATTTGCAATAGCAAAGTATTTTTTAATTTCCTATTTCCCGTGGTATCATGGTTTTTATGGTTATTAATATTTTTAAATTCCACTTCTGCAATATTTCCATTAATGTTACATGGTGTTGAGTCACTTATTTCGATATCCAAATCATCATCCGTCATTTCATTTTCCGAATGGTAAGAAGATCCAATGTTTGTAGAATAGTCCTGTAATGTAGTCATTTTTTAAGATAACAACGTAATAGTAGATATCGCAATGGGACATTGAAGTTTATTTGTAAACATCATCGGATTATTCGGAGCTTTTTATAAATAAAACATTAGTCTATTTTCGTTTGTAGGTTTGTAGTTTGGAGCATTCAACGCATGTATGCAGGCGAAACGACCTTTCATACTTAAGCAGCGAAAGAAAATAGTGTACTAAGTAAGTTATGTTTTGCATTATTGAGGGTTCTGTTTTTATGCCCAGGTTAAGTGTTTACACTTCAAAGGCTTCTAATTACGGCTTGTTTTTTACCTGTAACGTATGCGCTAAATGTTGAAAACCTGGATAGTTTGGATTTACAATTCCTCTTGGTACAGGATGGTCAATTTTTTCAGACATTTCATCGGAGTCAGATAACTCAAACGCGCGTTCTTCGTCTGCTGGCGTTGAATCTGTAGAATCTTGAGCATTATCTGAAATTATTTTTCTTTTTATGACTGTATGTTTTACTTAAAGAAACGAATAATTCGATTATCTTTTTGCTTACCTATACAGTTTTCAGGCCAAATAGTATCTGCAGTTGATCGGTTGCTATTGAAGTTTTTATTTTCATTAAATCTTTTTATTAAATCTACATTCTGGTGGTTCAATCTGTACTGTTTGTTGTATATTCTAGACACAGGATTCTCTTCTAGTATACTATTCACAGTTTTGTTATCAGTAGTATCATTTGAAAATCTGTTGTCATTTGCATTATATTGGACGCTATCACCTATGTTACTATTTGTAATTAAGCTCGGGTTATTTGACTCCAAGTAGTTTTGGTTGACTATCTCTTGAGACGAAGAAATTGGGTTTGAATTATTGAGGACTACGTTGCCGTTTTCAGCGATGGCTGGAATCTTCATGATTACCTGTAAAATACAAAAACAAATCTTATATTTAAAAATATCTAATTGAATATTATAATATGGGTACTAGTGTTGTTACGAATATTCGCATCCGCATCCGCAAATGCGGAATATTCGCATTAATTCAGACATCTGCATCCGCATTCACATCCGCATCAATCAATGCGGAGTTTTTACGGATGCAGATTCACATCAACAAGTAACAACACGTAAAGAAAGTGGGCGGAGTCATAGTGGCACATTCTTTGCATTTGTTTTGGTAATTGCTAACTTCTTTCGGCACGCGCAGGAAGGCGCGTAACAAGATCTTACAGCTTTTGTTTGTTGTGTTTTATCTCATTGTCAATAAATTATAGTTTGTGTCTGTGTACTACACACACAGTATAGTACACTGTACTGTGTACTGTACAGTGTCCCAGCGAACAGCTATTTAGTGAAGCCGGGTTAATATATAATCCACTAAGAAACAGGTTGGAAACTGAGAAGGCTACAATATTGCTTTTATTAAATATAATTCACCAATTTTTAAGTCTAATTATTAAACAAAGATTTTTTATTATGAAACTTAAAGCTTTAAATTCTGTTGTGTCATAAGTAAAACAAACTTGTGTGATTTTATTCCAGAAATATGATTACATAAATAAAAAGTTATTTTAAATTGATTTCCATTTATTTATGCACTTAAAATTTAAATAATTGTATTTTTTTAATCCCAAAATCCGCATCCGCATCCGCATCGCATCCGCATCTGCATCAAATCCGCATCCGCGGATGTGAATTTCTAATAATCCGCATCCGCATCTGCATCCGCGGATGTCTAAATTTTTGCATCCGTAACAACCCTGATGGGTACCTAGTTAAGTTAATCAGAATACCTACGTAATTACCTCTTTGTTTCATTCTACTTCCTTACTTTTTATTTTATATCTATGTCTGTAGGTACGTTTATTATTTTACCTGAGTATCTATCTGCACTCTGCACCCGACGTCAAAGTAATTAAGTTTTAGTACGGCATATGTAATTATTTAGGTAGGTATATAATTATTATATAATTTTTGAATAATTTAACAGTTCAAGATCATAGTATCTTGTATCCTGACGATGTACCTGATAGATTTACCTACATCGTCATACAATTATGTGCTTGTTTATCCATATGTATAAGTATATCCGGATATTAAAAAAAAAACATACAAGTTATTTCTTCCAGGTAGCAAAATTTAAACTAGGTATATGATTATAATTATGTACTCTTCTTCTACTAATATGTTGGACCAACGTGTAGAGCGGGAGTTGGAAGGTATTGGAACGATGGCCCGCAAGTTGGCGCGAGATCCATTTCGTGTCGGTACATCAAAGGGTTTGGGACAGAGTTTGGCCGCACCGACACGTTGGAGGCAAGTTCAGTTTGCTACGAGCTCTCAGAGTGATCGCACGCATGCACGTCTTTTAAATTTTATATTCACGCGTCGTAACTAGTATAATGTCCACAAAATGGCAGTGAAAATGACCAATGAAGAAAATTTTTACTTTATAGAGCCCTACTAAGCCGAAAATTGTTTGTGGAACCCAAGAAATAAAATCACAAAAATAAACATACTGAACGACCTTCCAACGTGTGGACGCGAACACAAACTCCTCACCCAATACCTTCCATCATATTCGCCATCATGTTGGCCAACGTGTAGAGGCGCCTTTATGGAAAATTAGAGATTTTATGTGAATTAATGCTGGGCAATCTCTGAAACCATTATAAATTATTTCTTACTAGCGGTCCGCCCCGGCTTCGCCCGTAGTACATAATATATAACCTATAGCACTCAGGGATCACGTACATATCCAACTGTGAAAGAATTTTTGAAATCGGTCCAGTAGTTCCTGAGATTAGCGCGTTCAAACAAACAAACTCTTCCGCTTTATTATATTAGTATAGATATCGTAATATAAAATATAAGTAAACCATTTTATCCCCTTTGGGGTTGATTTTAGTCAAATTTTTCTTAACTATAAACCTTACTACTTAAATATCTACCCCCTAGAAAGAAACTAACTTCCAAATTTCAATTTAATAATAACAATACCTACTATACTTAATTCAAAGTTCCATCCCCTATTTTACCACCCTTAATAGGAGATTTTTCAGAATAATTTATACAGGTTTTTATAAGTTAAAACTAATAATCTAAATGCCGATTTTCAGGTCTGTGACTTCAAAAACATAGGACAGGGGGTATAGACATCCCGTGTGGGGTTGCTGGTCCCCCATCGGGCGCGTCCCCCCGGTGGCGAATGGGGGAACGCCTCCCAGATATGGGAGGTACCGGGGAAACCCGGCGCGGACCTAAACCAGCAGGGGGTTGCCGCTTGGAGGATCCTGGTACTGAGCGGAACCGGGGGCCCCACGCACTGAGCGAGGGGCCGCGAGGAAGAAAACCTCTATAAAAAATTACACGAGGGGTGAACCTCTTGAGGGTCGCCTGCGGGTGTGGCCCTCTTGAGGGTTGCCTCTAGCGAGGAACTCCGGGTGATGGAATGGTGTATCCGTCGCCCGTTGAGACGCCTCGGGTCGGGAGGCGCACCATTATGTTCCTGGTGCGCCTCAGACGGTGTTAGGGGGCCTTTAGGTCCCCCGGTGGAGGGTCTGCCTCGGCCGCGGCGGACGGCGCCGGCTGGGTCGCGGATGATTGCGCAAGTGTACCCGTAACCCAGCCACCAGGCGACACGGAGGAACATCGCTGGGTTTTAGTGGGTATTCTGGCCACTTCTTGGCCTGCTTGAGTCCCACACGTCCCACACTACCTTCCGGAAGCGTCGCAGTCCGCTGCGCTGCTTCCGAAAGGTGTGCGTAAATGCATTTCCCAGCGTAAAAAAAAAAAAAAGGGGGTATAGACATATATGGGGGTATAAAGTTTGTATGAAAACTTTATACCCCCATTTTAACCTCTGGGAGTATTTTTGGGATATTAAATAGCATATAACCTTACCCAAAAATTAGGCTATCAAATGCAAAAAGAATTTTTCAAATTCAACAGGTTCAAACATACAAACAAACTCATCCGCTTTATTATATTAGTATAGATAAGTATAGATAATGTATATAGTATACAAAATTGTTGCTAGGTATGTAATGGCTTTTAGTTGGTAAAAGGAAGTCATAAAATCAGTTTTTACTATAGGTTTTATGCTAAAAGGCTTTATTGAGGATGGAGCACATATTGTAATCGGTACGTCGAGGCACATTATAGGCGACCCAAATCCTTAAAATAGGCTCCTTCTTATTACCTACAACGGATAAGCCTTCACAAACTTCGCTTTAATGCTGTTATTATAGTACGTATACTACTTATACATACGATAATAACGAAATTACGATAAATACGAATAATGGAACGAGGAACTGATTCACTTTTTTTAGAGGAATCTCTCTCGAGCGCATTCCATACAAACTTAGTTTGGTATTTATTTGAGCGCGGAAGCATTCGAGAGAGACTTACCTAAGGTTAATAACCTGAAACATACGCCCTTTTTTGCTCTTTTCTCTCCAATGCCTGTCGAATTTTTGGATGTATGACAGAAAAGGTGGCATACCATAGGCGCGCTGTACCTAATAGTGTATTCTTACTGTAAGCACCTGTAAGTACGAACTTCACGTTCTAAGAATATCTTTATTTACCTATATAAGGAACTCTTTAGTTTTGAAATGGACCCGCCTAGTGCTAGGCTGCTCAGATGGTCTGCCGTATAGGTACCTTGCTTTGCCAAAGCCTAAGCCTGGCTGATGTCCGCCATTTCGTTCGCGTGGATTTAGGTTTTTTAAAAATCTGTTGGGAACTCTATAATTTTCCGGGATGAAAAGTAGCCTATGTCCGTCTCCACGGTCTAGTCTATCTCTGTACTCAATTTTGTCAAAATTGGTTCAGCGGTTTAGGCGTGAAAGCGTAACATACAGAGTTACTTTCGCATTTATAGTATTAGGTAGGTAGGTACGAGTACACTTAGGAACCTAATCGGGAAAGAAACGTTTTTGGAACGATACAAGTGTAAATTGAAAATTTAAAAAACCCCCGACATTCGCCATTTAATGGCGGCGGCCATCTTGAATTTGCAATAGTGCTATTCTACTAGTCAAGCCCTTTCATTTGATACCCATATCAAGGGAGTTGTGAAAAAATATATCATCCGCCATTTTGTAGCGTCGGCCATCTTGGACCGATTTTCATCAAACATAGCTAAGAACACTCTCGACTAATTCACCTTTCAAACAAAAAAAACCGCATTCAAATCGGTCCACCCGTTTGAGCGCCACAGGGGAACAGACAGACACACACACACACACACACACACACACACACACACACACACACACACACACACACACACACACACACACACACACACACACACACACACACACACACACACACACACACAGACACGTCAAACTTATAACACCCCGTCGTTTTTGCGTCGGGGGTTAAAAATAAGAAGGGACGTGAAGAATGTTTTCTATGTGCAAGTAGCTTGTCACTACTTAAGATGTAAGTACTTAATTGCTGGTTGAACCAAATAAAGTAGTACCTACTACAGACACTGGCGTAGTTCAGCACATGGCTGGCTGCCAGCGAATTGATTTTTTGCTTAGAGACGGCGACGTAGAGCTCATCCATTTATTAAGAACATCCTTTTTCCTGGCAAAATAAAACTCCCGTTCCACATACCTACGTAAAGCAATAAAATAACAGGCGTGTAAGCGGCCGCCCTTCTGACGCAACGCGTTTCCTAAGTAGACTTTACTGTGGTCTGTAATAGACTTATGTATGCTTATGTCTCGTTACGTCAGCGATGTGGGTAGTGTGAAAGTAATCGGAACAATAAGAATATGTAGCAAGACGTATTGTTTGCATACATTTAAATTACAAAGTATCTATATCAATAGACTAGCTGATGATCGCGAGCTCGTCCGCGTGAGTTTACACAAGTAGTTGTCAAAAATCCCGTGGGAACTCTTGAATTCTCCGGGATGAAACCAGATCACTCCTTGTGACTAGGATTCTCTATCTGCCTATAAAAGTCTCTTCAAAATCGGTCCAGCCCGTACGAAACCAAGACTTGACAAACGGAAAGGCAGACAAGAATTTTATAAACGCGTGTATGTATCAAATAAAATCATTTGAGCAATAAGGGCAGTTATTTCGAAATCACAGACAGATGCAATTTAATTTTTTTGTATATGTAATATAGTTAATGTATAATGGGTGGGGTACCCAGCATTGAGTACCCCACCCATTGGGTGAGTATGAATTAGTAGCCAACAAAATCTTTATTAATGAACAATACAATCCCTCAAGTTATTGCACCCAGTCAGGCTCGAAGGACCAATAAAATTGTTACAAATATAAGCAAAGAATGAATACTAACCGATTTATATAATTTTGGATTAACATTTTCAAATGTAACCAATAGGAGAACTACAAATGGATTGGCAATATTATGACTTGAAAAGGCATAAGCAGGTACCTACGAACTGTCTTTATTCTCAGCTTAATAAATAATTCGGCTTAAGGGAAGCTATACCTACTCGTAATTCAATGAAAATAGGGCTTATTCAAATTCTTTTATAAATTAATTCCTACTTAGGTAGGTATACCTATTCTGTAAGCTCCCGCATTTATTTGTAGAGGTAAACCATAGGTAAACTCAAAATATGAAAAGTGAAAATGTATTAAGTTTAGGTATCTACCTAATTTTTTTACTAACTGATGTTGAAATATCAAATTGTTGTCAATATTTTTCTACAACACACTAGAAGCTAGCTACGCAGCTGGCAAGGGCTTCGAATACAGCTGTATCCATTCTAATTGTTGTTTGTACAATGAAAAGCCTTTGTTCGCTCGGGGGCTAACCATCGGAACATAGTACCTACCTACCTACCCGCAGTTTTGAATAAACACAATCAGCCCGCTCCTTTCCTCCATTTATTATATTTACTTCGTTTTCTGTCACTCACATACTCCTTTCTACTTTCTAACAGATATTATAAACTAGACGATGCCTGCGGCTTCGCTCGCGTGGATTTAGGTTTTAAAATATCCCGTGGGAACTTTTGATTTTCCAGGACAAAAAGTAGCCTATTCGTGGTAACCTGTCCCGGCCCCGAAGCGGATGATTCTTTAAAAATTCCGTCCATATAGAGTGACATTTTAACCCGAGAAATCAAGTTTTCCCACGGGATTCAAAAAAAACCTACATCTATGTGGACGAAGTCGCGGGCTTCAGCTATACTAGCTGAAGCCCGCGACTAATATAAATAAATAAGACTAAGTAATTTAAATAAATAAGAGCTTTACCTAAGTATCTACAGTTGTTGTTGCTGTAGTCCGAATGAATGATCTGAATCGTAGCTTTAGTTTTAAGTTTCCGTAAGTAATTATCACCATTGTCTGTTCTTAAATTGACGTTCAAAAAGTGTACAGTGTACCTACTTTGAATAAATGAATTTTGAATTTGAATTTGAATCAGACTGGCCTCTTTATGTCATCCCTGATTTAATGCATTTTAATGCAGGCGTACAATTTCATAGGAAAAGAAAAACTACATAAATTGTTATGTAGCGGCCACATTAACGGCGATTATCGCGTATTCGGCCGTTAACCGTAGGTGTGGCCAGGATTAACGGTGACAATCGCCGTATACCACCGTAGCATTTGGCGATAAGTCGGGTGGCGGTACATCAAAGAGGTTAACGCTATAATTATAGCGTTAAAGCGGCCACATCTACGTTCGCCATTGTGCGCCGCGAGCTCGATGGGAACGCACTTGTTGGTACGGGAGAGATACCTACATATAAGTACAACATTTAAGACTTATAGAGTACGTTTCCTATGCATTTTTATAGTAAACCATCTTCTCTTTCTTTGTAACCTTTATTTTTTCTTTTCTTTCTTCTGCACAGGAACCTTTGGGCGTCTGAATTATCATCTGGGGTGCATTATAATTTGTGTTTGTCTATCTCCAATATGCTGGACTGATTTTGATGGAACTTTCATTGGGAAAACTTTAGTGATTGGAAAGAACTATTAATAATTTTTTTCAAAGAAAAATGAACCGACTTCAAACGAATCGAACTAAAAAATTTAAAATAATTTTTTATTCATTTAGATTGACGATTAAACTACTATCAAATGATATATAATTTTTTGAAGTCGGCGTATACGAAAACACGTAACCATGCACAAACTCCAAGGAATCACTCTATATGCAACTATACTGACTTCGGCCCAAAACTTTTTGCAAAAGGTCAATGTTACGTAGGTGTAGCAGAGTGAAGTCTTTGGACAGAATAGCTATATCAGACTTCAGCAATAGGTCTGGCAATCTCAGAGAACATATTAGTGACATATATGTACATTTATGCTTATAACTTCGTACGTAAGAATGATAACTCGATGTGTTATATACTAAAACCTTCTTGAAAGTATGTAGATAACGATAGTGAAACAATCATCAAAATCGGTTCATTAGTTGCGGAGATAATCGCGAACATACTTACATACATACATACATACATACATACGGGTCGAATACAGAACCTCCTTTTTTTTGAAGTCGGTTAAAAATTAATACTCATTACTGCAGTTCCATTTTAATGCATGACTTTTAACAGTATGAGCTCAAAGGAGCTTACAAAAAACAAAGAGTTTCCGCGGGATTTTTAAAAACCTAAATCCACGCGGATGAAGTCGCGGGCATCCTCTTGTCAAACAAGTGTAAATTGAAAATTTAAAAAACCCCCGACATTCGCCATTTAGTGGCGGCGGCCATCTTGAATTTGCAATAGTGCTATTCTACTAGTCAAGCCCTTTCATTTGATACCCATATCAAGGGAGTTGTGAAAAAATATATCATCCGCCATTTTGTAGCGGCGGCCATCTTGGACCGATTTTCATCAAACATAGCTAAGAACACTCTCGACTAATTCACCTTTCAAACAAAAAAAACCGCATTCAAATCCGTCCACCCGTTTGAGCGCCACAGGGGAACAGACAGACACACACACACACACACACACACACACACACACACACACACACACACACACACACACAGACACGTCAAACTTATAACACCCCGTCGTTTTTGCGTCGGGGGTTAATAAATATACGGGCATATACGGCATATACCGCCGTTAACCTTTAGGTGTGGCCACTCAGTTTTGCCGGTGATAATTATCGCGTAGTTTAAAGCAATTTTGGGCATCAACATTAACCATAATGTAGCCGCAGCATTATAGACATACATAAATTGTTATGTAGCGGCCACATTAACGGCGATTATCGCGTATTTGACCGTTAACCGTAGGTGTGGCCACGATTAACGGTGACAATCGCCGTATACCACCGTAGCATTTGGCGATAAGTCGGGTGGCGGTACATCAAAGAGGTTAACGCTATAATTAAAGCGTTAAAGCGGCCACATCTACGTTCGCCATAGTGCGCCGCGAGCTCGATGGCAACGCACGTGTTGGTACGGGAGAGATACCTACATATAAGTACAACATTTAAGACTTATAGAGTACGTTTCCTATGCATTTTTATAGTCAACCATCTTCTCTTTCTTTGTAACCTTTTTTTTTCTTTTCTTTCTTCTGCACATGAACCTTTGGGCGTCTGAATTATCATCTGGGGTGCATTATAATTTGTGTTTGTCTATCTCCAATATGCTGGACTGATTTTGATGGAACTTTCATTGGGAAAACTTTAGTGATTGGAAAGAACTATTAAAAATTAATACTCATTACTGCAGTTCCATTTTAATGCATGACTTTTAACAGTATGAGCTCAAAGGAGCTTAGAAAAAACAAAGAGTTTCCGCGGGATTTTTAAAAACCTAAATCCACGCGGATGAAGTCGCGGGCATCCTCTTGTCAAATAAATATACGGGCATATACGGCATATACCGCCGTTAACCTTTAGGTGTGGCCACTTAGTTTTGCCGGTGATAATTATCGCGTAGTTTAAAGCAATTTTGGGCATCAACATTAACCACAATGTAGCCGCAGCATTATAGATACCTATCTTATATAGCGTCATCGCGGCCTACGCTTTATGCACTGGCGGGCGGTTTGCAGCGTAAAGTGAACAATTTGACTGACGGATTTCCTACCCAGCTGTGCCATTAGTTCAAAACTTTCATACCTACTCGTACTTAGTTGACTAAAAATAACTGAAAAGCGTGTTAAGAAAACAGCGCGTGTTGAACAAAACTAAGTAGTATTCTTAGAATATTGTCAGGTACCTAAGTATACTAAGTAGATTACTAGGATAACTATCTACTCAGAGATAGGAGTTCGGAGGAAAAGAATAACTATTTCCGAAATTACTACTTAATCTATAATATCCGCGAACGAGCTCGAGTCGGAGCGCAAAATAAGATTTTCCTTATATTAGATTGCAAATCAATTTCCCGACCCCAAACCTCTCATCCGTGAATTTCATGAAAATCGTAAGAAAGGCTATACTTATTCTGAAAATACGTTGCATGTTATATAAATAATTTTAGGTTTTAAACTAAGATTACGAAGTCCGCGGTCAAGATTTTATAAAGATACTAGCTGATCCCCGCAACTTCGTTCGCGTAGATATAGATTTTTATATAGGATCGGATCGGATCCTATAATTCTTTTATGTACCTAAACTAAATGTAGCCTAAGTTACTCCTTATAACATCACCTATCTACCATTGAAAGTTCCATTAAAATCGATCCAGCCGTTTCGGAGATTAGTTGGAACAAATACACAGACCGACAAACAGAAACTTAAATGCACACCAGTTTAAAATAAGCCGTACGTTCAAAGATCCTGGTCCCAAGTTATTTGAACCCAATACTGAGGATTGTAATGTCTGTCATTTCTGAACTAAAAAACCTATGACCTTGAAGTATTTACGGGACAATATATAAAGTACTACCTTTCTAACAAAAAAAGAATGAGTGAAATCGAACAACGCGTTAATGAATTACAGCTAAATACACGTTTTAACTTTCATCCCCTCTCCCAAGGGAACCGTGCTTTTCGGGATAAAAAGTATCGTATGTCCTACCTCGGAGTATAAACTCAAATCGTACCAAGTTTCATTCGAATCTATTGAGTAGTTTCGGCGTGATGCGCGGCCAAGATACAGACAGACAGACAGACAGAAAGACAGACAGACAAAAATGAAAGAAATTGCAGTTTTGGCTTCAGTATCGATTATAGAGTGCCCTTATCGATTATGAGTTTGGAAGACAAATTAACTTGGAACGTGGTACACTATGTACTTAATCCTAATTACTTACTATGTAATAATGGTAGCTTTGACCGGACAGTTTGCGGACTACAAGATAACTTCGATAACTCGACTCGATAACTTCGAGATGCTTCGATAACTTACAGCAGATGTGTCGTATATGAGCTCATTGACTTGGTCTCGATGAGTAATTGGTGTACAGACAATGATGATGAGCAACAGGATCATGAACATCATGGTCCATGGACCAATGCATCACAATGACCAACGACCAAGGTCTGATGATAAGCATGGAAGGTGGCCACAGGATCTCAACTCTGACAAGCGTAGATATACCGAGGTAAAACTCAATGGATTTTTCTCGACGAGTAGTTTGTAGACACAAAACGATCAAGGTCTGATCTTGGAGAAGGATGGATCATGGAATATACCACAAGTTAGGGCTGATATAAAATTTTAATTACACTTGTGTTTATGTCCTGTTTATAAAATGATTTTTTAAATAAGAATTTATATATTTGTTTTTTAAGAAACTGTTTTGAAAAGTCCGTTTGCACCACGTCCTAATTAACGTTAACACTTTAAAAATATTTTATTTCAACCATAAAAATCTACACAACTCAGGCGATGTGGACGTTTAAAGACATCGTCCTCAACTCAAAAGGAGTGGCGCTAAAGTGTCTGTCCTATTAAAAGTTCAAGCAGCAGTTGTGGAGCGACGTACAAAATGCTTAACCTATTTAAAAAAATAATTAAATTCACGTTATAAAATTGTGTGTACCTATCTATCTACTTCTGAAAGACGAGTTTATTTGTTGTGGAGTAAAAATTTTAAAAATTAAGCTATACCTACTTACTATAATGATGTCCAGCAATATATAAATAATATTAAATATATTAATATAGTTACTCTTCATACAAATATTACAATTTTTTTTCAACCAATTAGGGATGGAATTTATAAAAATCACTACTGAGCGCATCTCTACGGTATTCAAGAATTATTTTCTCCATGTCAATCTAAGTCCAGCGATTTAGGCTTTGCGTTATCCAAGTCAGTTAGTCAGTCATGGTCTGTTTTATCAATGATGGTTACAATGTTTAATTAAAAAGGTACCTAGCTAATAGCTTAAAATAAGTCATGAAGTCGAAATGCAATAACTTTTAATCCTGTCTGAGCAATCAAAAAGTTCACCCGGGAATAAAATCAATTTGAAGCGGTCGTAGCGGCGAGCTATTGTTGGTACTGAAAATGTATTGCAATAGTAATACTTTGATGAAACTTTTGATTTAATACCACGAATCCGATTCCGCTTTCATGACATTTTATTCAATAAGTACGTAAATGGAATAAAACGATTTCTTGTAAGGTTCGTTCACAACTTTCATTATAATTTGGTACACTACAACAATTTTCCCACTGCGCAGAATTGTGAAGGGAAATGAAAAATTATACATAGACAATATGTCTCATTATATGCCATTTATATATCCCCTAAAAAAGTAGTGCGGGCGTGACCTAGCTTCTAACGATAATGTAGGGCCACCATAGCTCAGCGTTGTACTCCGGACATTCCTAGCCAATTACAGCCACATTCAAAATATCCAAAATAAGAAACCTATAGTTAGGTATTTTTATACATGAATTAAATCGAAATTTAATTTATAAGGATAAGTCTTTTCAAATTGAATTTTTAAGCGGCGGTAATAAAACATTTCACTTTTTGTAGAGCTTCCGATGATTGACATATATTATCTTTTTTGTGGGAATTGTTTTATCTCTGGTAACATTACGAAACGTCAGAATTCCGGGGAATTAGTAATACGAGTATACTTACGAGTCTACGAATACTGAATTTGCATAAAAAGAAGCAAAATTCCTTCACCGAAAACGTCCCAGTACGGACCGATATCATGGCGTCTCTAATCTAGTGGTTATTACAAGTATACTTACGAGTATACGAATACTGAATTTGCATAAAAAGAAGCAAAATTCCTTCACCGAAAACGTCCCAGTACGGACCGATATCATGGCGTCTCAAATCTAGTGGTTATTTACAGCGAGTGAAGATGGCGTGCCGCGTGACCCGGCGCGCCTTCGCCCTTTCCCTCTTTACTTTAATGGCCTCTACACTGATGGACAACTCGAGCATGTACCTATTTTCAGCGACACTATTAACTACACAAACGTTTCAATATCTTTATTTTCTAAATAGTTAGCTAACAATTTAAGACCGGGGATAAATCCAACGGAAAACACTCGCCTAATTCCGCACGCGGGCGTTCTCTAGATCATTTCGTCCAATATGTTACATTGCTGCGGAATTCCACTCGCTTTTTTCCACCTTTTTTCCGATACATTTGTCCCTGACCTATCACCTAACTCTACAGCGGTCCTAAGCCGAAGCCATCTTCTCATTCGGTACATATGTAGGTATATTGTGCTTACAATAGGTTACATAAGTAAATGTGATTGTAAACGTTATTAAAAGTAATATAGGTACCTACCATTTAAAATACTCTACTATATCGCGTATGTACGTAAGTATACTTACTCCTAGTTTCAGGCAATGCAAGACGAAATTAACTAGACTAGCACAGAAACGAGCCAATTAGGAAACGTGTACCTAGACTTCGGACGGTTTTTGAAAAATACAGCCAACCAAGTGTGTACAGAACACTCTAAACGCCTTCCTAATTTGCTTCAACGTGGTACATGATAGTAGTTATTCAAAACAAAGCAGCGTACATACTTCTACGTCATATTTTAACAAACTGCACGCATTTTTAACTTAAGTAATTAATTTTGAAAATATTAAAACCACGAAAAATTAGTTAATTAGTTAGTTATTCGTAGTAAGTAATACAGTATTCCAACTCGTATACTTAAGGAAAATCGATGCCTAAAATACCTTAGTGTACTTTCGTTGTATTAAAAATCTAGGCATTTTCCAAGTAATCAATCATTTCTTAAGTGGACCAAATGGTGCTAGAAGCGCTATTGTACCCACCGCCGACTAATAAAACACCAACGAAATAAAAAGAACAGTTATAAATACTCGTAAAACAATATGAATTATTAAATGTTCTTATGAATTATGAAACCTTTTCTTACCATATAGTTACCTGAATAAAACAAGTTTTTTTTCATCTACAAGTTAGCCCTTGACTGCGATCTCATCTGATGGTAAGTGACGATGCAGTCTGTGATGGAAGCGGGCTAACCTGGAAGAGGTACAGCAGTTTATTAAAGCCCCTCGCTCGGTTTCTACGCGGCATCACACCGAAACGCTAAATCGCCTGGCGGCAGCCGGCACGGCTTTGCCAATAGGGTGGTAAGTAGCCACGGCTGAAACCTCCACCCAGACCAGACCAGAGACAATTTAGAAATTATAAATTCCCAAATAGCCCCTGCCGGGAACCAACCCCGAGATTTCCTATTTCTAAAACCTGCATATAGCGCTGACTACTGAGCTGGCTAAGGAGATCGTCAAAATTTAATAAGACGAAAAAATTTAATTTATTATACCTACTTACTCATACCAAATACTTAATTAAAAATTTATTAAATAGGTACACGATCGTAAGATCTGTTCGTTCGTTCGTTCGGTTTATTTCGATATTACTTACTTCTGCAGTATCAGGATTGAGAGAACTGATTTCTCTACAGACGCTTAGTTATATGATCGGTGAAAACTCTACCACATAGTTCTGAAAGCAGATTCTACTGACAAAGAGCTCGCAAGAAACTTATAAATACATAATATCATGTATTGTACCAATCTACCTACTCGTTTGTGTATAGTTAAATGTCTAGAGTGAAATATATAAGGGCACATTCCCAGCGGGCGTTAGGAAATGCATCGCTTAAGTAAATTTCATTCTCACAATAAAGAGAACGTAGAGTAAATGGACCGGTCGGGTCGTAAATAGCGCCTACAACGCGCGTCGGTAGCTGTTTCTACGCAGCCGACTAAAGGACATCGCACATGGCCGCAATAGCCGCAAGGCCCACAGGAGGTATGACATTATCTTATAGCCTAAGGATATATTTATCGTGGTCAGTGTACCTACTTGTTTACTAAACCACGAAATAAATCTTTCGTACTGTAGCTGCGTTTGTAAAATACTGAACAGATTTTATTCAAAAACCGACTTTGAACGTCACTACAAAATATTATTGGTTTTTACACGTAGGTATTTTTGATTATTATTTGAAACTCTTATTTATTGACAAATCTTATTTATTAACATTCAAAAGTGTTCAGTGTATCATTTTTGAATAAAGAATTCGAGTCATTAGGATTGAGGACTTGGGACTCGGAATTCAATGAAGTTACTTGCTTAAATCCAAAAGGCTTACGGCCTGTTTCACCACCTTCTGATAAGTGTTGGATAGCCTAAACGTAAGTTTTGTCACTTTCTTACTTTATGTCAAGTGACAAAGACAAAAGTTGTAGATAGCTATCTAATACATGTCAGAAGGTGGTGAAACAGGCACTTAGAAGTTTAAGTAGTACCCAGTAAGTAGCAGCATCAGGATTGAAAAGTTGGCACTTGGAGTTAAATGATGGATAAGTACTTGGTCTATGCTTTAGCAAAATTGACAATAGAGCCACTGCAGCTGATGTTTTAAACATTCCTTCAATATACATAATGCAGCTAAAGTTATCTCATATATTTCCAGTATTGAAAAATTATTTACCTGCGCTTCTTGCGGCTCTATTGAGGGTCGTATCTTGGTATGCCATCACGTTTAATCAATAAGGTCTTTATTTCATTGGTTTGAACAATCGTTTTTAATCATGGAGATTAGGTTCCTACCTACTTACTCCTTTCTGCTCTAACAAATATCGTCGATGTAGCTTACAAATGTGGTCTTAGTTCTTACTGACCCAACTAATAAAATTCAATTAGATCCAAGTGAAAATAACTCTTAAATTACTCTAATATTCAAATGGACGGATTTGATAAAAGCTGTGACCCAGACAACTGTGGTGGAGTGCTCCCGTAACGCCATAAAAATACACAAGTGGAGAAGCATCGCGCTGGAGGCGGTGCGACTCAAAACCAAGAAGACCGATGACGACTGATGTGCCTATCATCGTAGCAGCCACGACCACTCTGTCAAGAGTGCACGATTGAGAAGAGTATTCAAATGCTCATATTATCTGAATACCTAGTATGACTTCTGTATGACTTTCACCAGCTTTCAGATGAATCGATTCCCGATTAAAGTTCAGGCACAAATGACTTTTCCCGAAATTTTAACTTTGGATCTAATGGAATGACTCTAATCGGTCTGTCCTAATGTTCCTCCTATAGGCAAGACCTTCGACAAGATTACTTTGAAACTAAGAATTAACATTGACCTAGACTACTGGTACGGGGTACCTGAGGGTCAGTTGCACCATTGGCAGTTAAAGTTACGATAAGGTTACCTTTACCTTTTAAAGTTTGACCACCAAAAATAACAAAATGGGTTCCCGTTCAGGTACTGCTATCTTTAGACCAAAATGTTATTCTTCACCTTTACCACAATATCTACTTCAGATTGAAGAGAAGATTGACTTAAGAGAACTTGTAGAACCCATTTTGCATTTATTTGATTGTCAAACTTTAACGGTAACCGTAACATAACTTTAACTGCTTATGGTAAAACAGATCTAAGACTCAATGTCGTTAAGTTCAAAGTTAAGTTAAATTGTATCATTAATGATACAATTCAACTTATCTGTAAACAGTTGAAATCGAAACTGTACAAGTTGTAACTAAATAAACATTTATTTATTTATTTTATTTATTTATTTATTTATTCAACAGTGATACCCCAGCATTACAGGTTTCCCTAATTCGCTGGAGTACCGTAATATACAAATTAACCTATTTCTAAATCCTATATCTATTACTAAAAACAAAATATTTATATCCTTATTAACCTAATCTCTAATTATTATGGTAACAAATGCACCACATTACAACCCTTGTGAATTCACTCAGAGTGCAACTAAACAAGTCCATCCTCTCTGCCACGACGTTAAGAGTGTGCAGTGCGCGCGCCAGCAGCGCCTTCTTGAGTAAGTTAGTGCGCCCTCCCGGCAGCGCCAGCAATGGCGGCCTGCGCCTTCGCCATACGTACCGGTCCGGCACTCGCAGGATTACTTGCTCTAACACGTCCGCATTAAATAATTTGCCTCTCATTATCTTAAAAATATACGTGACAAGCGTTAATTCCCTTCTAGACCTGAGATCGTTGTATCCGACCATTCCCAAAACAAATAATGTAGGGTACATTAATGGGTAGTACGGGTAAACCCCATACATCCTCATGTACAAAAACCTAACAAATTTATTCTGCACTCGCTCTAACATCAGACTATATTTAGCCTCATGTGGAGCCCAAATAACTGCGTTACTTTCTAGTTGGCTTCTAACCAACGCATTGTATAACGCGATAATGGCTTTTATATTAGTAAAACCACTAACTGTACGAAGTAAGAAACCCAAATTTCTGTAAGCCTTCTTACAGCAACTTATAATATGACCACGAAACGAAAGCTCAGTGTTTAAACTAACCTCTAAATCTTTAACTTCAGAAGCTCTCGCCATTGGTATTCCATCGATATTATAATTATAGCAGATCGGCGCCCGTGACTTAGAGAAAGTGATGACTGTGCATTTTAAGTTGTTAAACTGTAGCAAGTTGTCCTTGCTCCATGTCACCACTCTGTCTATGTCTCGTTGCAGCTTCACACAGTCATTTCTATCATTAACAGCCAGAGAGAGCTTGAGATCGTCCGCAAACAACAAGCATTTAGCATCCTGGACCACCTGCGGCAGATCGTTTATCATTAAAATAAACTGCAAGGGTCCCAGGTTGCTGCCCTGACTCACACCAGACCTCGTGAAATACGGTTCTGACCTGTAGCCCCTATATTCCACATACTGTTGCCTGTCTCTCATATAACTCGCAAAAAAGTTTAGAAGATGTGACGTGAACCCAACTGATGCTAATTTTTCGAGCAATACATCGTTGTCGACTAAATCAAAGGCTTTTCGAAAGTCAAAGTAAGCTACGTCAGCCTGACCCCTACTGTCTACAGCTGGAACAATCTGAGTCATAAAGCTGAGAAGGTTGCTGGTAGTGCTTCTCGAAGGCCGGAATCCATGCTGAGCCTCAGATGACGCTAACCTGAGTAAAAATAATCCTCGTAATCATCTCCGGACTTACTCGCCTTATACCGTCGGTGAAGTTTCGCTTTCAATTCTATGTTGCGAATTATTTCAACCGTGTACCACTCGGGGTAAACGTACCTCGGGGTACCCGGATTTCGCTTTTTTTTCGGAACGCAGTCATCGATGATAGACGTAAGAATGTCGTAAAAATAATTCAAACTTTCCTCCAAATCAAAGTCATACAAAAAAGTCCAGTCTACAGCCGCAATAGCCGAATACAACGATGGGAAGTCAGCCTTGTGGAAATTCCAACCTGCGAAGGTTGGAGATGTACTGGGGCTCGCGTCGGGCGCATTGGGCGCGTCGGGTGTACCCGCGCCGGTGCACCCAACCCGATGCGAGCGCAGGCTCACCGCGATGTCGAGAGGCGGGTGATGTGCGTCCACCGACACGAGCGGCGCCGCCGACGCGCACACGCTCACCGTCCCACCCGCGGATAGCGAACTCAAAACTAGATCCAGACATCTGTCATTAAGATTACCTACTGTGTTACTCTGAGTGAACTCACAATACGTTTGAAAATATTCAAAATAATTATTTACAGCTGTAGAACACGAATACAAATTAAAATCTCCTACTACTACTACTTCACTAAAATTATTACAATATTGTTCAATCATCCTAAACAGTACCATGTATTCGGTTTCACTAGCGCTAGGCGGTATGTACACAACGCATAGTAAAAACAAGTACCGCTCGCTCATATACACCCGCGCACAAACCAGTTCGAAACAATGAGCGTCGATGTCGACGTCACTAGCTACTTGCCGTAGCTCGAAGCGCGGTGTGGCCACGAGAAACGCGCCACCTTGCTTACGTCCATCCGCTCTGTCGCACCTTATAATAGTGTAACCAGGCGGAACTATCTCCGCATCGTGAATCGATTCGTTGCAGCCTGTTTCCGTAATTGCAAACAAATCTGCACTAGAAGACGAAATAGCCCCGTGAAAGTCCTCCAATTTCGTTCGAAGTCCCCTTACATTTTGGTAAAATATTTCAATTATTTTATTATGGCTTTTTGTCTTCTGATTTTGGGTGGTTGGCTGATCTTCGAAACCACACCCACTCACAGAACTCAATGTTTACCGCCCAATTTTCCGATTGACATAATTGGTTATATTTGCTCTCAGGAACACCTATAATGAAGGAAGCATAATCCCTTTCTGTTTTATGTTTTATTTTCTCCACTTTTATAGGTACATCCTTTCCGCAGATGTTCTTTACATGATTTTCTAAATTCTCTATTGTGGTTTCCTTTTGTAGACGCCAGATGTGTAGGTATTTCATTCTCTCTGCCCCTCGAATTTCACCTCCATTTAGGTTCCCTCCCCTTTTAACTTCCGTATTAGGATATCTGCTCTTTCTCCTTTGTACAACTGTCCATCTTTCTCCTCTATCCGAGTCGTTTTTTTCCTCAATAATTTCAATTGGGTTTTTGTCTACAGACTGTTTCGTGGCCACACACTCCTTAGGAGCGATTCTACCACTATTTTCATTGACTACCCGCTTTTTTACATCTTTCTTAACTACACTAACAAATGATCGCACAGTTTCCTTCTGTTTTTCCGCCTTAGCGTCATCCTTCGACTCCTGTGGTTGTCTGCTGTTGATACAAGCTTCAAGATTTTCATTTCTTTCTACCAAAGCTTTAATTTTGGATTCCAACAAATCTACTTTATTTGCTTTTTCCAACACTACCTTCATAGTTTCCTTCATCTCTCGCAACTCTGACTCCGCCTTGGTAAATCTCTCCAGCAGCAGCCCGTACTCCTTTCTTTGCTCTTCTAACCAAGATTTCATTTCCCAACGAAACTCTCGCAACTCTTCAATCAGCTTATCTTCCGTATCAAGCCTAGTTTCGTCAAGAATGACTCGATTGCCACGCTCCGTGTTGACATAGCCACTGCCTGGAGTGAACGTCTTATTCATAATCATGGCGCTTCCTCTGACCGGCGTATCAGAGTTATTCCCTTTGGGGATATCCCGCATGCACTCCGGGCATCTCCAGTTGTTTTTATACTCCTCCGTAAACTCCTCAAACTGTTTCGTCGATAACGCCAAACACTTCAGGTGGTATATTTTATTACATTTCTCTTGTGCACATTCCATGTACATTATATCGTATATCACAGCACTGCATCCATTACATTTCGTACCCATGTTTAAAATTGTTTGCAACTCGTAATCACACACGTGATTTACAACATTTAAACGTTACCTACAATTCAATCACATACATTGGTTAAGTTGGATCAATAGAGTCGTTGAAATTTCATCAATCAATAGACGTCCACGTCCACATCTAGGTCTCTTGTAAAAATTGCCACAAACCACGATCTTGTGCCGGTTGTATGCAGCGGCTGCCAGCAACTTTCTTGAGATCGATCATGATTACCGGTGTATCCGGACACACCATCACATGATATGACCATCCTAGCACCTTGGGACCCTAACGTCTATCGATTCTTCGAATCGCGAACTAGCACGGAATTAGATACTTAAATAATTATTTTTTTATTATTTACTAGCGACCCGCCCCGGCTTCGCACGGGTAGTAGAGCATTTTATGCGTAGGTACTACCCGCTCAGGGATTAGGCAGCGTTTTCGATGAAAGCTCCCAGGCGGCTTTTACGACTTTTTACGATATTTTCCACAATGAACTTACTATATCTCACCTTATACCCGAATTACTAATTCCGTGGAATTCTGACGTTTCATAATGTTACCAGAGATAAAACAATTCCCACAAAAAAGATGAAAAATTCAAAACTTATGCAAATACAAATCAACTGCTGCATGTAGATATGACTTTCTAGTTTCCATTCTTAGCAATTTCTATTTTAGGGCGAAACAATTAATATTATTAAGCGGCTTAGAGCTTTATATGTTGACAGGGAATTAAAGTAGTTTGGGGTAAAATCGTACTTCGTAGATGTTAACCCTGTTCTCCATATAAATAACTCATCTGTAAATGAAAATGACAGCTGTCAGAATTAAGTCGATATTAAGTCAAAAATAAGGAGAAAAACTAAATATTTCAAATCAAATAAATTAGTGTATTTGGGACATAAGAAAGTAAGTTTTCACCAGATTCCGTGAAAAAAAAAATTATTTTAAAAGATAAAAATAAAGAACCAAAAACTTGGTTTTTTGAACTTTTCACATAAATTTTGAGGTTATGTGAAAAAAGTGTAAATATAAAAGTTGTAGATCTTTTTATTACCTACAACTTTGCCATTTAATTTTTTTCCATAGGACTTCTAGTTTTGCCGGAAATCGAGATAAACCGTTTTTTACCCTTAAAACTCCCCCCCTTTTTTCCCGAGCTCAGATCGCCCGTAAATTATTTTTCCTTGTATTTTATAATATTCTCCTCCTTTTCCAATGGGTTTCATCCTACGTACTGTGATTTTTTTTTTGGTTTCAAAAATTATCGACAATGGGCTATAGGGAGAACCGCGGCCGCCGACGCGCTTATAGGCACGCTCCCGCGCCGCCGCAATTTTTAAATCTGTAATATCTTCGAAAGTATTCATTTAAATCATATGCTGTAAAGGACCATATGGATTTATATAAAATCAACAATGCATTTAAGGTATTTAATTAGATACCTAAGGATTAATGCTGTATTGGTTGAAATCGCTTCGAAAATTAGCCATTATTTGTCGTAAAAAGTAAATGACAAAAAAATGTTATTGTGGGATATCCATAAGAGATAGACATATACCATCGCGGACTTTTCTGTAGACCTTTTCAATGTGTACAATACTTAGTACATTATTTTGATAAATCTCGTAGGGTTCAGCCTGCGTTTGCAATGTAAGCGGAAAAAATGTAATTATTTACGACATCACATTAGAAACCTCAAAAATAACAGTATTTCTCCACAATTTAATGGATGTTATTATACATATAAACCTTCCTCTTGAATCACTCTATCTATTAAAAAAAACCGCATCAAAATCCGTTGCGTAGTTTTAAAGATTTAAGCGTACAAAGGGATATAGGGACAGAGAAAACGACTTTGTTTTATACTATGTAGTGATTAGGATTACAGAAAGTAGTACACGCTAGGCATAATTAGTAGTTCTGTAATAACGTGTTCAAGTATCGTTTCAGTGAGTACCATTCTTAACCATTTTAATAAAACCATGTCAATTTTAATGAATACAGCAGTGCCGTTTCATATTTTAAAATAAAAATTAAAATAAATTGTATACCTCGCCTCTGAATAAACCATTGAACCGAATCTCGCCAGTACATTCACAGAGAGGAGTACTCAGCATAACTAAGATGACTAATGATAATGAATGACTAACATTTGAAAAAAAAAACAGGCTTATTGCGCTGGTATTATTTTTTGTTACAATTTTGGAAGAAAAAGCTAATTCAAAGTACTCTTGACCTAAAAATTGTCATAGAAACTTTGATGAATACAAAAAGAAGATGATACGTGACACACTTACCGTGCCTACAAAACCTAGTCCAATGGACCTGGTTGCGTTCAGTCACCGACCGCGCCACGTCTGTCTGTCTGTTTGTGATAAACTCAAAAGCTACTGAACGGACTTTCATACGGTTTTCATCAATAAAGAGAATGATTCATGAGGAAGGTTTAAATGTACAACTTGTTAGGGTTTTGTGTAAATTGGTTGAAATATGACGATAATTCTTGAAAATGTCGGGAACAGTCAAGCCGCCTGGGAGATTTTATCGCAAACGCTACCTAATAATATCTTTGAGATATAAGTAGGTTTGAAACAAAGCAATGTATTGTGTGATAGTAGTGGATAATGACTACCCGTGCGAAACCGGGGCGGGTCGCTAGTCAAATCATAAAAATGTTTTTAGGCATTTAGGTAATATTTTGTAGTGAGGCTGAGAGTATTTTTACGATTAAGATAAATATTCAGGGACGTCGCGTCGTAGCGGCGATTGCGAACAAGCTCTTTAATAAAAGGATTTTTCCCTTAACGTTGTCATATACCTACTTAATATTAAACGGTTATTTAATATAAATACCTAAATATTGTGAAAAGAGGTCCAAAATCAAAATGAATCAAGAACTGTATCTTCGGAATAGCTATTGTTACCATAATATCGCCAATGAAAATATCATTTTCAATGGTACCTAAATATGAAATTCTTGGGTTACTCCCTACTGATTTTGCACTTTATATCGTACAGCAGGGCTATTCTGTAAAGCCATTTTCGAATTATAGAGAGTGAATTCGAGATGAGTTTGCTAATTTGTACTCTGTAAAACTCGATAGTACAGGTCTTCACTCTTCTCACTCAAACTCAATTCACTTCGCGCGTAGCAGATGTTTACAGAATATCAAACCAAGGTGAAGTGAGTTTGCTTTCGAAGCGAGTTATCTCACTTGAGTGAGCTTCGATATCGAGATTCGATATCGATGGTATTTTAGAGAATAGCCCTACTGTTCCTATTTCCAAGGATAAACTAACATGAATCTCCCATTGTCATTGCCACATACCTATTGTTAAAATCCCTTGTGACCATACTCACCTGACCTACATCAGCTAGATAACTATTTACAGTGTATAGTAAGTATCTATAGCCTATTTTACAAGGGGATGTCTACCTGACACAAAAGTGTGTCTTCACTTTGCCGAGTATGGAACAAAATATCTACTGAAAAAGAACATCAAAACATCGATGGGGTATTTTGAAAACATTTCACATCATCATCAGTTTCATGTGGATTATAATGCCGTCAAACACAACGATATAGATATCGTAAAAGGCACTGCTGCTATGATCGTTATTGCTTTTTTTATGCTTCTACAAGTTAGCCCTTGACTGCAATATCACCTGGTAGTAAGTGACGGTACATTCTAAGATACAACTGGGCTAACCTGGAAGGGGTACGGCAGTTTTTATTAAACCCATGCCCGCAGAAATCCTAACAATATGCCTAATTAGATAGGATTTCTGTGCCTGTAGGACCTGTACCTAATCGGTTTCTGCGTAGAAAGAGGTCTCCCACCAGACCAGACCAGAGGCTATTTTAATTTAATTAATTATAAATTCCCAAATAGCCCCTACTGGGAATTGAAACCAGCGCACTCTTGTAAGACCATAGTGCTCATCACTACGCTAGGGACTAGGGTGATCTTCAATCTACTCAAAAACAAGAATTTAATAAGCAACTTACAAACTGGGCAAAGCTAGACTTAGCCTAGGCTTGGCCTGAGAGTGTACAGGAAATTTTGAGGAGATGCTTGATAAGAGGCAAAAGCTGAAAGTTTGTAAAAGGTTTCTGAGGGCCGTGACTTTTTTTTATAGTGAACTAGCTGACCCCCGCGACTTCGTTCGCATGTTTTTCTTTGCTATAAACCTCACGGAGCCCGAGACCTTTCCAACGAATGCAAAACCGTGGAAATCGGTTCGTGCGTTCTGGAGTTATAGCGTCAGGAAGGAAAACCCGACTTATTAGGGTTCCGTACCCAAAGGGTAAAAACGGAGCCCTATTAATGTCACTCGGCTGTCTGTCTGTCTGTCTGTCTGTCTGTCTGTCTGTCTGTCTGTCTGTCTGTCCGTCTGTCCGCCGGTCACAGGTCTCTAGCTTGCAGACGAAATGAGTTACAAACCTGAAATTTTGGTATTTGGTGTAAAACGTTGACCCAAAATCAAATATTGAATTAAAAATTGAATTAAATTATTTTTCAGGGGGGCTCCCATACATGAGAAAGGAGCCAGCTTTTTTTTTCTTACCCTAGCTTGTGGGGTATCATTGTTTAGAGCTCATTGAGTAGAGTACGAATATATATTTTTTTAATTTTTTGCTTAAAAATTAAGGAAATGGGGGGTCATCAAAATTGTCAATTTTAGACCATTTTTGTGACGGGGGCTATCTAAAAAACTAAACTAGTTAGGAATATGATATTTCGGTATATTATGTACTATATGCTCTATTTGTACAACAAATACTGAAAACAACGATTCATAAAATAGTTTATAAGCTGTGACCAAAACAAACGAACTTATTTTGCGTTTTTCTTTCACGGTTTCTTGCGATGTCTAACTCGGAAATTAAATATTTCTTAGACCCAAAATATTATATTGTTCATAATTATGTACGGAACCCTGAAAGAGCGAGGCCCGACTCGCACTTGGCTGATTTTTTTTATATAGTAGATGTGGCACGTGCTGCGTGCAAACTGCAAACGTGGAAAGGGGGCTAAAGTCAGTAGGCGGACAAGCCGTATAACGCTATTTTCAGTTTGCACCCCACGCACATTTTATGATACCTTTTATCCTCTATTTATTTAGGTTTCAACGTCAGCCCGTAGATAATAAAGTCATTGAAGTCGTAAGAGTAGGTTGGTACCTTTACAAAATCCAGAGAAAAATACATGCTTAATCTTTTAATATCGCGTTCGTAATATTGATTTACGTTGCCTACCAATGAGCCAATCAATAAAGCAACAATTACAGTCAATCAATACTGATTGAAAGTTAATTAATCTTACTACAGGGTTTCAGTTTACAGGGATAATATAATTTACTCGTAGTTACGTAGGTACTATAGAAACTCGTACCCAATAAATTATAAGGATTTGGCTGAAGAATTGGTTTGGTCATCCAAAGAGGCAATGCTGCCAGGATCTTGGCTACCTCGATCTTGGAGATTAAATTGAGTCGTAATATAGTTTTAAATTTCGATTTAATTTGTTTTATTTTTAAATGTGTTATAAGTATAAGTAAGTAGTAATTATTATTAATAACTCACTAGGTACAAATAATTATCTAACAAGTAAGTATGAATCAATAAAAATTTTTAAAAAATTTCCTAAACCTATATTTATCTATTTGACTCTATTAATAGGTATAGAGTACGGGTATCGTATTACATTTTGTAAATATACATATGACAGTTTTTAATATGTATTAAGACACCTATAAAAATTGATTCTTAAATACTAAATTGATAGAAGACATTTAAAAAATAATTACTACTAAATTATTTTAACACGCCTAATTAATATTTTAATAGGAATATTATGAAGATACATAACATGGAGCTTGACAGTAAAAGTTATAAATTTCCAATACGGCAATTACTTTTCAATATCTAGGACCTGGCTGGTGTAATCGAAATTGTAACGTCACAAATGCATTGTGCAACGTAACGCGCTGCCAATTTTTTGCAAACCTTCACGATAGCACTCGGATAGGTACTATTATAGGTACACGCTCTCAATTTACAGGAATTGCAAATTACTGAAAACATTCTATTTTAGGAACGGTACCTTTAAAGGGCGCCATCCTGGCCATGGTTCAGCGCAGCCACTGAATAATAAATGCAGCGAGCAAGGTTATCCTCGTAATTTCGCTATCGCAGGCCCCGATGCAGCGATACTACGTCTTCGATACACGATCACTATACACGGTTAGGTATGAGAATGTTGTACGTCACTCGAGTTAACGACATATAGTATAATGAATGGTTAGGCGGGGAGCTTAGACGTGCGCCCCTCGCGGTTGTCGTTGCAAAATGATCGCGTGGCGAGGGCACGCACCCGCTCGCCCGTCGCGCCGGCTTCTCATGCAAACCAGCCATAGAAAATTTCCATTTTTCTTTTATATAATACAAACAAGAAAACCTTTTTATGAAACTTCTCTGAAGGCCTCTACGTTTATATTATTTCATCGTTCACTGCAAAATGGTAAAAATTGATTTTGACCTAATCGATATGTTATGTTGCTCTATCTTTCTGCACGTCGCGTGTTTTTATGTTTAGAAGATTTTAAAAGAATAACATTCTTTTAAAATCATACCATATCTGCCATACCTTATAAATTACAATATGTACCAACCTCTACTACTTAATTCAATTGTAAAGTATTTTTTAATGATATTGTCTGAGATTTGGACTTATACTCGTAATAAATGTAATTACAGCAACTACAATTTAAGTTCATACATACATGAACATTTTAAATTTAGTGACTCAATAACGGAATAATAACATTGTAAGTCACATCTTCCGTATACGTATGAATGTACTCATATAAAATGTAATTCGTTTCATTCATATTGAAACTTTAATATACCAATTCCGTGGGTGGAACTCCGTACTCATCCTGTGTCGATAGGATCGAAAGTGCTGCCTACTATTGCTGGTTTAGTCGATTAGATAACATTCACTGGTCAAGCGAAGAGTCGCGCTCCGGAGAGATGTCGCTCTCAAAAGAGCTTTCAGCTTGTAACAAAATGCTTCAGGATTTCTTTGCATTAAGGCTTTACGAGACGCTCAAAGAGATGGCGCTAGAGTGACGATGATTCGAACCACGTTCAAGTTTTGCTATACACACACTTTCGAACTTTCGTAGTTGAGTTCGTAGATGTTCGTAGCCATTCGTAGCGTTCTGCCCTCGTAGCTAGATGGCGTAATAATATGCACTGCGACTATGATTTGCATAATATATTTTGTAATGAGTAATCTCTACAAATAAAAGAACATTTTATAAAGCTATTTCAGAATTTAGAAATTGCTATAATAACCATTGAATAGTGTTTACGAGGATTCTTTAAAAATAAAATTCGTTGTATTGATATTTTTCATCTTTTTCATTTTAAAGATTTAAGTAAAAACAAACTTATAGATTACATCTTTCTGCATCGTGTTTTTCATAGGTGAGGGTAGTGGCCCTTATTATTAACTAGAGAATGCCCGCGGCTTCGCCCGCATGAATTTCGGTTTTAAACAAATCCCGAGGTAATCGTGGATTTCCGGTTCCCATTCCCGCTCCCTTTTCCAACCTTTATACCTACTATCAAGGACGTTTGCTATAGTAATCTACCTATAGCTGTAGCTATAGATTTCGGGTTTTTCAAAATCCTGTGGGAACTGTGCATTTTTCCAGGATAAAAAGTAGCCTATGTTTTAAGTCAGGGCATAATCTATCTCCATTCAAAATTTCAGCCAAATCAGTTCATTAGTTGCGGCGTGATTGAGTAACAAACATCCAAACATCCACACTTTCACATAATATTAGTAGGATTACATAATTTTTAATTAAGTATCTACATAATTTTAAGCCTATAAAAACATACATGTATATCAAGAGTATACCCATGCAGTGCTCAGACAAGCCGTCAAGCGCTTACGAGGACGAAGAACCCACTATTATGTTTATACAAACTTTGTTATTAAATAAAATAAATAAATAAATTATTATTAACAAATAAAGTATTATTCATTTTATGATAAATTCATTCATTCGTATAAGAAGAAACATAATAATGGTTAAAGAAATATTAACTGCGTTACAATCAAGAGCCATCTTAATTCTAGTCACGTAATTCACGGCAGTAGGACTCAGGAGGCACAGTTGACACAAGCGCTGAGAGTTCATAATACATAGCGACTTAAATATACAACATTTTAGGGAATATCTTGCTTAAGTGTACTTACACGTTTTTAGGGAATATCATAAAAAAGCTCGTTAACTTAAAAAGTTACTCGGGGCTTCTGAACTGACATCAATTTAATAGCAAAATTAACTTCTTTATTCTTTCCTTTCATTTCAAATCGAGGACAAAATAAACCGGCCAAGTGCGTGGCGGGCCACGCGCAGTGTAGGGTTCCGTAGTCACAATCCTCGAAAAACAGATATAACTCCTTAACCTGTGAACCCTACTTAGCCATGATAGTTTTCCTTTAAAATTGATTATATATACTACTGCTGTGAATTTTTTCAAGTTCCTATATACTGCCATTTGGCTGATAGAGGGGGGGACACTTGACTCTAATAAAAATTAGTACTTTAAAACATCATATTTTACAAACGGATCTAGAAATCGAAAAATGATGTTCACACACCCACAGTATTTTTAAAAGACCTATTCAACGATACCCCACACTATGGGGTAGATGAGAAAAAAATATTCATCCCCACTTTACATGTAGGGGAGCTACCCTAAAAAAAAATATTTATCAAAATTTTATTTCACCACTTTGTCGGCGTAATTAATATTTCATCATCATCATCATGATCAACCCATTACCGGCTCACTACAGAGCACGGGTCTCCTCTCAGAGTGAGAAGGGTTTTGGCCATAGTCTACCACGCTGGCCAAGCGGATTGGCAGACTTCACACACCTTTGAGAACGTTGTGGAGAACTCTCAGGCATGCAGGTTTCCTCACGATGTTTTCCTTCACCGTTAAAGCAAGTGATATTTAAATACTTTAAACGCACATAACTCCGAAAAGTTAGAGGTGCGTGCCCGGGATCGAACCCACGACCTCCGATTAGAAGTCGGTCGTCCTAACCACTAGGCTATCACAGCTTTTTTATTTAATTAATATTTATAAATATTAATTAAATTTAATTTTCATTTAATTAATATTTATACCCATGCCAAATTACAGATTTCTAGCACTAATAGTCTCTGAGATTAACCGAGGACGGACGGACAGACAGACGGACGGACATGGCGAAACTATAAGGGTTCCTTGTTTACTACGGAACCCTAAAAAGGAGGTTCTCGATTCAACGCGTTCTTTTATCCAAACATTTTTCGAGTTAAGTACTTATCCTTATTTATACCATCAGGTTGGTTCCATTTTCATGGAAGATTCCATGAAGATCTTTTATTTATTGTGCTTAACTATTACGTACTTAGATATAATAATAATATCCTCCCAACCGAATTTCGGCCACATCAATCAATCTCAACGTAGGCAGAGATTGGCCATCCACGTAGGAGATATTGTAGTGCACAAGTGAGACATTATAGAGCAACACAGGTGCACCATCTATTCACTCAGTCATAGTACGATGCAACAGCAAACCGACATGACCGGAGAGAGATCAGGACCGACGGTTTTACTAGGTCTCCGAGGCACGTGTTTCTAGCACAGCTAACTTTTAAAGTCTGCTACTGAGAATTTATTGACGGAAAAATGCAATAACTTTTTTTGTACCCGACACGGGAATCGAACCCAGGACATGCTCCGCAGCCGAGCAAGTTTGCCACTACCCCGATGAGGCAGTTAGAACACCATACACGTAATATTTCAGTTTTATAAGTATACTAGCGGACCCGGCAGACGTCGTCCTGCCCGCTATTAGCGCCACCTATCGGGTCCAATTTCTTTTAATTTACTTAGAAACCTTCCTCTTGAATCACTTTATCTATTAAAAAAAACCGCATCAAAATCCGTTGCGTAGTTTTAAAGATTTAAGCATACATAGGGACATAGGGACAAAAAAAGCGACTTTGTTTTATACTATGTAGTGAAATCCGATCGTAAGCACAAAAAGTGGCGATTATTATTTTTGTAGTGTGGTAAACACCCTAGTATGCTGAATTATTGATTTCTTAATGCCCTGAGGGAAAACGGAAAAGCGAATTTCCTATTCCTAAAGGGAGGCAAGCGAGGGAGCAGAATTGATTGTAATGGGTAACATATGGACGACTGAGCTACTTTATGTCTGTAAGACCCTTGAAGATATCCTACTGCATAAGTAGATAGAGAATAATGGAATAAAAGTTGCTAAGCAACAGTTGCTAGCTGCTCGGGATTAAAGATAAATAATCGGCAGATATCAAAAGGATTATTTAAATATCAACCATTGAAAGTTAAAAAAAACACTAAACGAAAAAAGCTTTAAGGCCTTTACACTTCTGCCGCGAAACCCTTCGAGTGAAACCGCTGAACTACTTACCTATTAAAACTTACTGAAAGAATTTTCAGCATTGACAAACGCAGCAGAAGCAAAACTGCTTGTTCTAACGCAAAGATTTTTAGGTACTACTCAAGAACAAGACGTCATTTCGCCTGTAGGTGTGTTTTCGCGGCGAAGTTGTGCTAAACGCTTCAGAGTTGATTTTTGTTGTGTCATTAATTCCTGAAAAATTAAAGAAAAATTGTTTTTGTTCATTTAATTATTATAAATTTATTTATTCATTTGCCTTACTTACATGAAAAAAGAGTGCAAGTACAAAATGTACTTAATTCGAAATGTAAAAGAAACCGAAACTAAGATTTAAATATTATTTATAGATTAAATATTTCATAGCGAAGTGAAAAAAAAAATATTACTTTTAAAATGCGAACAAAATTCTTCTGAACAGACCTTTGCAGTGAGCGTAATAAACGACTGCATAATACTCGAACACATTTAAATAGAAAATTAAAAAGCTTTCTGTGGCAGAGCCGCATTTAAAGAATTTTTCGTCGATTTTGCTTTAGATAAAGAAATCATAAAAGAAAACTTTTATTATTTATGATTTCATTTTACCGACTAGGTACCAGAGAGTTATGTTTATTTATATTTATGTGTATTTGCTTTGGTTCCCTCATTATATTCCAAAGTATTTACTTATTAATTAGGATTTTTTTTAAATTAGTTGTCAGTTTCGCCTCCGCGTGTGACAAACATTTACTTAGTGAAAATAAAATTGAGATTAATGTGTCGAGTTTGATATCAAAGCAAAGTCACTTTATGTTGATTTCAAAAATATGTTATTTATAAATAAAAATATGAACCGTTCGCACATAGGTACGGTTACATTCGAGCCAAGCCAATAAAAGGATCTCACATGTTTTTCTCAAGTGGAATCCCTTTTATTTGCTGATGTTGAATGAAATCAAATGGAAAAAAAGAATAGGTAATGCTGACGCAAACTGAATACCTTTAGTTTACCTTTCTGCCTCACAAATTCACGAATAGATCTTAACTTTATAATAAACTAGCTCTTGCCCGCGGCTTCACCCACGTGATTTTCGGTTTTTCACAAATCCCGAGGGAGTCGTGGATTTCCGGTTCCCGTTCCCAAAGTACTCTCATCAAGGTTGATCTAATCATTTTTAAAACCAATACCTATAGATATCTATTACACGACCTATTAAACGTAAAAGCAATTACCGTTAGTAAGATAGGAGCCTATTCACAAAAAGAAACAGACACTTGATGTGGACCGTAAAAAGGCGACTTGATTGCTCTTGACAGGCTGAGTCTAGAAACTTTAAATTCAACGTAGGCAGAAACTATTAATGGCATGCCCCGAGCAATTAGCCCAACAAATACCGCAACTCACCCTTCCCGACATGAATCCCCTTTAGTAGCAGGAAATTTTAAGACGGTACTCGAGTCGTGAGGAATTTGAAAAATAGGTATTTGAAGAAACTATTGCCATCGCTCTGGCCCCGACACCACGAGTACCAAGCGAGCTATCAATGTGTGCACGAGTAGTGTATTTGTGTGCCCGCCGCCGCCGCCCGCCGCGCCCGCGCGCGGCGCGCGCGCGCATCTCCCTCTATGCCCGTATAATATATTCATTCATTCATATTATTTCGAAATTTATGTTATTTTACTCTTTTCAGTGTTTTTATTTGATATTGTCCTTTTTGCGTCGGGGGTTAAAAAAAACAACAAATAAAAAAGATTCCAACGAATTGAGAACCTCTTCCTTTTTGAACTCGGTTAAAACATTTCTTCACTTTATTGGATTAAAAAAGTAAGTATTGATTTAAATCAACGACTCAAAAAAAAAATTTTAATCGCGATCATCTCAACCTGCTTCAACAATAAAAAATAATAGGGTTTTGTTACCGGTTATCGTCCATTTAGTGGAGTTACTGAGTTTGAGAGGGTGAAAATATAGGTAATATATATTAAAAAAAATTTAAAATGTACTAGTCTATTTGTATTTTATATTAGTTGTTTTAAGCTTAGGTACTTTTTTAAATCCAGCTTACTCTTTTAAATCCAGTTATCATCCACCTGTATACCTGTTATTGACCAGAGAAATTTTCTTTAGAAATGTATGCAAGTATAATTGAACGTGCGACATTGACGACCTCCCTGATGGCAGTTGTGAGCACTATAATCTTATAAGTGGGAGGTCCCGGGTTTGATTCCCGGCAGTGGCAATTTGGTATATTATCACACTAATATTATAAAGGCGAAAGTGTGTGTATGTGTGTGTAACTTAACCGATTTGGCTGAAATTTTGAATGGAGATAGATTATTCCCTACCTGACTTAACAAATATGCTACTTTTTATCCTGGAATAATCCACAGTTCTCACGGGATGTTGAAAAAACTGAAATCTATAGCTATAGGTAGATTACTTTTGTTAAGTCAGTAATACTTTTGTATACATCACTTTCAGACCACATCACTTTTTATAAGGTCTACCTGTCTGTGAAAGTTCTGAATAAAATAGGTTCAACTCTTTCCAAGAGTACAGATAGTGTAAATAGACGGACAAAAGAAAACCTTTTTTTTATAAATGTTTACGTGGCTTTACGTAATAAAAGCAAGATAGAATAGAATAGAAAAGTTTTTTATTCAAATAAACTTTTACAAGTAAGTACTTTTGAATAGTCAATTGAATCTACCACTGGTTCGGAATGTCATTCCAACCGAGAAGAACCAGCAAGAAACTCGGCGGTTGCTCTTTTCCAAATTTTGTTAATTTGGAAAAGAGCAACCGCCGAGTTTCTATATAACAATTTTGTGTTAAGTACATGATATTTCGAAATGACAGACAGACAGTTTCATTTTAATTTGTAAATACATAAAATTAACACTAGTATTTTGTTTTATTAATCACATGTTAGCCCTTGACTGCAACCTCACCTGAAGATGATGTGACGATGCAGTCTAAGGTGGAAGCGGGCTAACCTGGAAGAGATGGGTATATATGGCAGTTTTTATTTAACCCATATTAGAACGCTAAATCGCTTGGCGGCATGGCTTAGCTCGGAGGGTGGTATTCAGCCATGACTGAGGCCTCCGACCAGACCAGACCAGGAATAATTTAGAAATTACTAGCTTCTGCCCGTGTCTTCGCTCGCGTGAATTTCGGTTTTTTACAAATCCCGAGAGAATCGTGGATTTTCGGTTCCCGTTCCCGCTCCCTTTTCCAACCTTTATACCTACTTTCAAGGAAGTTTGTTAGAGTAATCTACCTACAGCTGTAGCTATAGATTTCGGATTTTTCAAAATCCCGTGGGAACTTGACGGGCGAAAACTAAAATATTTATTCAGTGTAAAAGATTTCGGATTCGAATTAATAAACCTAATTTAAATTTTTTGCACACTTCATTGTATAACAGTACAGAGTACCTAAAATAAAATTTCTAAACCAGTTTTTGACCACCCGGACGATAATAGGATTTCTTAAGAAAATAGTGAACTAGTTCTTGTCTACTCCTTTTTTGTATTCTTATGTAATAAAAAGTAAAATAAACACTTTCATAGTATTTTATGAAACATAAATAAGTGCTACCAAGACTAACTGACTAAATCTTATAGTAAATTGATTAATAACTAACCGTGATAATTGCAGCATGCCACTATTTTTTTTGCTCTACACGACTCGTTTTCATTCATTAGGTGCAAGCTCAAAATTAGATCGCTTTGTTTTCAAAGAAACTTGAGCGCAATAAACTTTTTTACTGCTCATGTTCTGATAAGATATTCAAATTGGCTCAGAGATGAATTTTATTTAATTCACACCCTTTTTCACCACCTTCTGATAAGTGTCGGATAGTCGTAAGTTTTGTCACTTTCTTACTTTACGTCAAGTGACAAAGACAAAAGCTACCAGACACTTATCAGAAGGTGATGAAACAGGCCCTGAGTCTTATAATACTTTTATTTTGTAAGCATTCCTGAGTGATTCGCTAGGTGTCCGAGAACAGGTACGATATCCTACTTACAATCACACGATTTAATAAATTTTAATTCAAATTTCATTTATTCAAAGTAGGTACACTATACACTTTTTGAACGTCAATATAATATAAAGTACATGAAAATGAGGTAATGGTGATAATTACTACGAAAACTTATAATTAAAATTACGAGGATTCCAAACGCGCCCTGGTCTGAGAAGAGCCCTCAACAAACTCAGCCGGGTTATTTTTTTTTATTATAACCATCTCAAATAATGTATAATTTCTAAATAATTTGAACTGTTGACTTTTAGAGCAATCTATGTTCATGGTTTTTTGTCATTAAAAACATCTTTTACGCTATAATAGGATTTTTCAATTATTTGCGTTTTATAAGAACCTTGAACTTACCTATTGATAAACAAATCCAAAATATCCACCGGCAACCGATTATAAGAAAGTACCTACCTATTAGAATTACCAACAAAAGATTTACTAATTTTTCGCAGCCTAGTAGCGGGCGAATAAAGTCGGTAAACAATAAATAAAAATAATAATTGTATAGTGTAAATATTGAAAATATCCACTTCCCTATTAGTGTACGTGTAAGCCTTCCCCCCTCGCCACCAACCTGCCCCCGTAAAGTATGATAGGGACAACTGCAGCTCAGGCTGATTTTACCTACAAAAACGTTGGCGAAAAGACGTTTCGTATTCTGCTATTTCCTCCTTCAAAACTGAACAGATCTCAAAAATTCTGGTATCAAAATTTAGAGGAATAGTTTATCTATGCCTCTATTATTTTCTTTTTTGTTAAAAACTTATCAAATTTGTCTGATAGTCGTCTGAACACGGCAGTAAAAACGGGTATTTTTTTCGGGTTTTTGGATTGTCATATTTCTTGTAGTGATTATGTTTTGGAAAAAAGGAAATGATAGAGGCACGCATTAATTAGACATAGATTTTTTGGGAAAAAAACATTGCTCTAGAGGTATTATCCACGAAGGAAACAGCAGAATACGTTTGTATGGAGAAAGGTCCACTCGAGTCCCCTCTTAATGAAATTTTTTCTTAAAGGTATGATACTCATTTTCATATATTTACAGAGAGTAGGAACGGTAGGACCCAGTAATTAAAAAAATTATATATACCTTCAGCAGGACGCTCATTAAAACGAATACCTACGAACGAAGCGAAATAAGTTTTTAGTTTTTCCGTATAAAGAAAAGACATAAAATTGGAAAGTTAAATCCCCATTAGAAGTTTCTATAAAAAATGTGTATGTACATTAATATATATATAGCTGCTCGTGCTGATTCATTGACTGACTCACTGATTGATCACCCCTCCTGTAAAATTTTGTATGAAAAATTTTTTTTTCACTAATGGTTTCGTATAGAGGACAAAAATTCATTAAGAGGAAAAATATGGAGAGAGCTGATGATTGAGGATTTTAGAGACGAGCGACGGGCACGCTTAAGGTATTGAAGATAGGTAGGGGGTGCTCGAGCAAATGTCACTCGAAATGTCATCCAATTGGCAGTGAGTTGAAAAGAAATTCAAAATGGCGAAAAAAAGATGGCCGCCATACAAATTTCGTCGGTTTCCATCTCGGAGGGTATAAAAGATGGAAGAGTGATTTCTTCGCAAAAGATGATCAGGATCCAAAGGTCTACTTGATGAATACAAAAAAAATTCAAAATGGCGGACTTTATTTTTCCATAGAAAATGTATGGCGAATATTGAAGAGACTACAAGTTGTGAACTATGCAAGGCTTTGATGCGGTTCTTTGGGGATGTCTCAAAGAAAAATATTCAAAGACATGATGATTGAGGGTTTGGAAGATGGTTGAGGAGCCCGGGCAGGGTATTGTAGATAAGTGGGAGGTGCTCAAACAAAAAATACTCGAAACCTCATCCAATTGGCACTGAGTTGAAAAAAACCTCAAAATGGTGGATTTAAGATGGCGACTATACAAATTTCGTCGGTGTTTATCTCACCAAGTTTACAAGATGGAGGAGTGGTTTCTTGGATAAAGATGATCAATACCTAAAGATCTACTTGATGAGCAGAATGATTCGAAGAAAAAATATGGAGAGTGATAATGATCGAGGATTAGGAATATGGGAGAGATAGGTGGAGGCTGCTCAAACCAAAATACCCGAAAGCGAAACCTCGCGGTCCGCTTGCGGGCCGCGCACCCACGCGCCCTACTAGTAATATATATATAGCTGCTCGTGCTGATTCACTGACTGATTGATCACCCCTCCTGTAAAATTTTGTATGAAAAATTTTTTTTTCAATAATGGTTTCGTATAGAGGACAAAAATTCATTCGGAACAAAAATATGGAGAGAGCTGATGATTGAGGATTTGGGAGACGGGTGAAGAGCACGCTTAAGGTATTGAAGATAGGTGGGGGGTGCTCGAGCAAATGTCACTCAAAACGTCATCCAATTGGCAGTGAGCCGAAACAAAATTCAAAATGGCGAAAAAAAGATGGCCGCCATACAAATTTTGTCCGTGTCCATCTCGGAGGGTATAAAAGATGGAAGAGTGGTTTCTTCGGAAAAGATGATCAGGAGCCAAAGGTCTACTCGATGAGTAGAAAAAAAATCAAAATGGCGGAATTTATTTTTCCAAAGAAAATGTATGGCGAATATTGAGAGAGAGAAGTTGTGAATTATGCAAGGCTTTCAATTAGGCAAGGCAAGGATGCGGTTTTTTGGAGAAATCTCAAAGAAAAATATGGGAAGACATGATGATTGAGGGTTTGGAAGATGGTTGATGAGCCCGGGCAGGGTATTGTAGATAGATGGGACTGGGAGGTGCTCAAACAAAAATTGCTCAAAACCTTATCCAATTAGCACTGAGCTGAAAAAAAACAAAATGGCGGATTCAAGATGGCAGCTATACAAATTTCGTTGGTGTCTATCTCACTAAGTATAAAAGATGGAAAAGTGGTTTTTTTGGCAAAAGATGATCAAGACGTGGTTTACTTGATTAACAGAAAAGAAACAAGATGTTGGAATTTATTTTTCCATACAAAATATATGGCGAATATTGAAGAGACTACACGTTGGGAACTATGCAAAATTTGATACAGTTGCTTTTCAAAAAATTTTTTTTATGGAAGAACTCTCATTCTGACAAATTATTCGGAGAAAAATATGGAGAGTGATAATGATCGAGGGTTAGAAATATGGCAGAGATAGGCTGCTCAAACCAAAATACCCGAAAGCAAAACCTCGCGGTCCGCTTTAGCGGGCCGCGCACCCACGCGCCATACTAGTTAATATATATATAGCTGCTCGTGCTGATTCACTGACTGATTGATCACCTCTCCTGTAAAATTTTGTATGAAAAATTTTTTTTTCACTAATAGTTTCGTACAGAAGCCAAAAATTCATTAAGAACAAAAATATGGAGAGAGCTGATGATTGAGGATTTCGGTGACGGGTGAGGGGCACGCTTAAGGTATTGAAGATAGGTGGGGGGTGCTCGAGCAAATGTCACTCGAAACGTCATCCAATTGGCAGTGAGTTGAAAAAAAATTCAAAATGGCGAAAAAAAGATGGCCGCCATACAAATTTCGTCGGTGTCCATCTCGGAGGGTATAAAAGATGGAAGAGTAGTTTCTTCATAAAAGATGATCAAGATTGGAAGGTCTATCTGATGAATAGAAAAAAAATTCAAAATGGCGGAATTTATTTTATCATAGAAAATGTATGGCGAATATTGAAGAGATTACAAGTTGTGAACCATGCAAGGCTTTGATGCGGTTCTTTGGAGAAATGTCAAAGAAAAATATGGGATGATATGATGATTAAGGGTTTGGAAGATGTTTGATGAGCCCGGGCAGGGTATTGTAAATAGATGGGGGCTGCTCAAACAAAAAATACTCAGAACCTCATCCAATTGGCACTGAGCTGAAAAAAAAAACCAAAATGGCGGATTCAATATGGCGGCTATACAAACGTTGGTATCTATCTCACCAAGTATAAAATATGGAAGAGTGGTTTCTTGGAAAAATATGATCAAGACCTAAAGGTCTACCTACTTGATGAGCAGAATGATTCGGAGAAAAAATATGGAGAGTGATAATGATCGAGGATTAGGAATATGGGAGAGATAGGTGGAGGCTGCTCAAAACAAAATACCCGAAAGCGAAACCTCACGGTCCGCTTTAGCGGGCCGCGCACCCACGCGCCCTACTAGTTAATATATATATAGCTGCTCGTGCTGATTCATTGACTGACTCACTGATTGATCACCCCTCCTGTAAAATTTTGTATGAAAATTTTTTTTTTCACTAATGGTTTCGTATAGAGGACAAAAATTCATTCGGAACAAAAATATGGAGAGAGCTGATGATTGAGGATTTCAGAGACGAGCGAATGGCACGCTTAAGGTATTGAAGATAGGTGGGGGGTGCTCAAACAAATGTCACTCGAAACGTCATCCAATTAGCAGTGAGCTGAAAAAAAATTCAAAATGGCGAAAAAAAGATGGCCGCCATACAAATTTCGTCGTTCTCCATCTCGGAGGGTATAAAAGATGGAAGAGGGGTTTCTTCGCAAAAGATGATGAGAATCCAAAGGTCTACTTGATGAATTGAAAAAAAATTCAAAATGGCGGAATTTATTTTTCCATAGAAAATGTATGGCGAATATTGAAAAGACTACAAGTTGTGAACTATGCAAGGCTGTGATCCAGTTTTTTGGAGAACTCTCAAAGAAAAATATGGGAAAACATGATGATTGAGGGTTTGGAAGACGGTTGAGCAGCTCGGGCAGGGTATTGTAGATAGGTGGGAGGTTTTCAAACAAAAATTACTCGAAACCTCATCCAATTGGCACCGAGCTGAAAAAACCCCAAAATGGTGGATTCAAGATGGCGGCTATACAAATTTCGTCGGTGTCTATCTTACCAAGTATACAAGATGTAAGTTGAGTGGTTTCTTGGAAAAAGATGATCAATACCTAAAGATCTACTAGATGAACAGAAAAAAAAACAAGATGGCGGAATTCATATTTTCACACAAAAAGTTTTTTAGTGATGGTTTCGTATAGAAGACAAAAATTCATGCGGAGGAAAAATATGGATAGAGCTGATGATTGAAGATTTTGAAGATGGCTGAGGAGCACGGTCAGGGTATTGAAGATAGGTGAGAGGTGCTAAATTACTGATGGAACAAATTGACAATGAAGAAGAACTAAGAGTCATTTTTGCCAGGAACACACAGTTGAAGAGCGAACTGGCCAACCTGAACAGCGCTCACACTCTGGTGCTAGCGGAACGTGACCAGCTTCAGGAAGCAGTCGGCTCATTCAATCAGTGTATAGAGACTTATGAAGAGGCGTTGGGAAAGATCTCTATGTTGGAGCATGAACTGAGCAGATCTCAAAAAACCATTAATGACCTTCAGTCACAAATAAAAAGTTATGAAACACAACAGACAAATAATTTATACAACGAACTGCTCGCTTCATCCTCAACAGCACCAGTGGTGACCATTGATCTGACTTGTGACAGCCCGCTTGTTACTAAAAAGACTCATTCAGAGTTTATTCAATTTAACAGCCATAAAAAAATTAAAAAATATATAAAAATTGGCAGATTAATATCAAAAACAAAAAGGTTACTTAAAATACATAAATCAAACAAAATACTAAGAAAAGAACGTTCTGATTTATTGAATAAGTTTAGTGAATATTGCTCTTCATTTCAAGAAATTAGAGAACAATATGAATCTGACGTTCAGTCTCTTAATGATGAAATTTCAAAATTGGAAAATTCATTGAAAAATGTTTCATATCAGTACAAGTTGTCACAAAAACAGATTGGTGAGCAAATACTGGTCGCTGATGAACTGTTAGCCCTAAGTACCTATAACATGGATCGGTTTGACTCACTGGTAAATAAATGCCAGTGTTCAGATAATGTTCCTTTAGTTGTGCCCGGGGAAAGTCAATGCACAAATCCGCAAAAAATCCATGAAAATAACAATTCTTCATTACAACCACCACAACGTAGAACATTTGTTGTGTCAGATGAGTTGGGAAAAGACTTTGGTTATCTACTTAACAACAAATTGCACCAACCGGTATTCAACTTATGTAACCCTAGGGCCCCATATGAGTATATAATTAGAAATATTAAGGAGGACTGCCTAGATAAGCACAGTACGGTTGTTTTGTTGTTAGGTAATAGTTTGCAACTACCTAAAAAGGAAATCTTGAAAAGTTTTGATTACTTAATAAACATACAAAGAAAGTCAGGTTGCAAATTTATACTCTGTGCTTTTCCCTACTCGGACAACTTGACCCCGGCACAAAATAAATATATTTACAAGCTCAACGGGCTTTTGTATAACTTAACTTATGGACATGGAGATTCTTTCCATTTATTCGATACAAATAAGTTTATTAAAAACTTTAAATTGACAAAAGATACTATGTATCTGCCTCTTAGATATAAGAAACAAATAGCTACATTAGTAGCTTACAATATACAAGATACAGCTATTTTTAGCTTGACTGACAGTACATGTTGTACAAATAATAATATTAATATACTTAGTCATAGTACTAATTTAAATATTTTGACATCAAATTCTTTGACTGACATTGGTACATGTTGTACAAATAATATTGATATAATTAGTAGTACTACTAATTCAGGTTTTTTGACATTAGATACAAATAGCTATCATTGTATTGATAGTAGTAATAAAAATTTAAACTGAACAGTAAGACAACAGATAAGCAATGTAAGATCCATCTTGTGCATCAAAATATACAAGGCTTGTCTGGCAAAGAACATGAGGTTGAACTTTTTATTAAAGAATTTAATATTGATATCTTATGCCTCACTGAGCATTGGCTCAATAAATATCAATTAATTTTACACTTACAAAATTATTCATTGTCAAGTGTGTTCTCTAGAAAGACGGCTATACGCGGGGGTTCTTTAATAATTACGCGAAACGATATTAATTACAAAGAACGTAAAGATATTGTTAGTCTTTCTCTTGAACGCATTATTGAGCTGTCTTGTGTTGAGCTGGAGCGATATATTATAGTGTGCGTGTACCGACCTCCCTCAGGTGACTTTGTTCTTTTTGAGGATGTCATGGAGGAAGTTTTAAGGCGAATATGTAGGGCATCAAAAAAAATATTAATTTGTGGAGATTTTAATATTGATATTTTGCTTCCCACTCCTGTTACCGATAGATTACTTAATCTTTTTAAAAGCTTTAATCTAGAGAATATTTTTGTCGAACCTACGCGGATAACTGCAAACTCAGCTACTTGCATTGACAACATTTTCTGTGATTGTAAAATCATTGAAAAATCAATTATCAGCAAACTAAGATCTGATCATTGCGGTCAAATGATATCCATTCCTAACAGCGAACAGAATATAACAAAAGTAATAAATTATAGGCCAATTACCACTAAAAAAGTAAGGCAATTCAAACATACTATTTCGACCACACTATCGACAATTGATCTTACGCAGGGTGGTCCGGATGAACTTTATAGCAAGTTTTTTGATGTAATAAACACTCAGTTTACTTCCATCTTTAAAATTATAGAAAAAAGATTGTTTAAAAATCTCAAATTTAGTGACTGGGCAACTGTTGGCATTTATAAAAGTAGAAACAAGTTATTTGACTTGTATGCAGAAAAACAATATAACTATACCCCTGCGTTTATTGAATATGTTAGAAATTATTCCAAATTATTTCGAAATGTTTGCATACAAGCAAAATCTCTTTACATAAAACAGAAAATCATTCACTCTGATAATAAAATAAAAGCAACGTGGGATATCATCAGTAATGAAATGGGGAAACATAAAGTGCATAATAATAAACTGGAATTAAAAATTAATAATCATATTATTGATTCTGATACAGATATTGCAAATACTTTTGAGAAGTTTTTCCAAAATGTTCCAGTTACCACGACTAGTTCCCTAAATTCCTCGCCAACAGAAGCCTATAGTATTTTAAAGGGCAATGTTTCTGAGTGCAATGTATTATTTCGATTTAAATACGTAACCCCATATGATGTTATTAAAACATTTAAGTCTTTACAACACAAAAAAACAGGAGACTTATGGGGAATATCAGTAAAAATAATCCATAATATTATTGACGTTATTGCACCATATCTTGCTGTTATTTTTAACAAATCCATAGACTCGGGATCATTTCCTGACCTAATGAAATGTAGTAAATTAATACCTCTATTTAAATCGGGAAGCAAAAGTGACCCAAATAACTACAGGCCGATCTCGATTCTACCAACTCTCAGCAAGATATTTGAGAAAATGATGCTCAACCAACTGCTTTTGCACTTTAATTTAAATAAATTACTTCACTCTGAGCAGTATGGTTTCACTAAGGGTCGTTCTACAACCGATGCGGCCGCAAGGCTGTTACGGCATATTTTCGATGCATGGGAGAAATCACAGAATGCCATTGGTATTTTCTGTGATTTGTCAAAAGCATTCGATTGCGTTGATCATGAGACTCTCTTACGAAAATTAAGCCACTATGGTATTAAAGAAACTGCACTCAGTCTTATTGCCTCTTATCTCAGTGATCGCATACAGAGAGTATGTATCAATGATGTTAAGTCGTCCGGATCAGCCTCAGTAATGGGTGTTCCCCAAGGCTCTATTCTGGGTCCATTCATGTTTCTGGTTTATATTAATGATTTACCACATTTTGTCAAAAATGCTTGCGATATTGTACTATTTGCTGACGACACGTCTTTGATTTTTAAAGTCGATAGGACTAAGGACAATTTTGACGATGTAAATAATACATTATCTCAAGTTTCACACTGGTTTACTACAAACAATCTACTTTTGAATGCAAAAAAAACCAAGTGTGTCGAGTTTCTATTGCCCAATACAAGGGTTACTAGCAAAAATTTAAAGATAAGTGGTGAGCCATTGAAAACTGAGGACACAACTGTGTTCTTGGGAATAACCCTAGATGCAAAGCTTCAATGGGGCACCCATATAGCAACACTTGCTGGCAAGCTCAGCTCTGCTGCTTACGCTGTTAGGAAGATTCGACAGATAACAGATATAGAAACTGCAAAAATTGTTTATTTTGCATATTTCCATAGTATTATGTCGTATGGACTCATACTATGGGGTAAAGCGGCTGATATTGAAAAAATTTTCGTTTTACAAAAAAGGGCAATTCGCGCAATTTATAATTTAAAACCGCGGGATTCCCTTCGAGAGAAATTTAAAGAAATAGGTATTCTTACGGTCGCTTCTCAATATATCTATAACAATATAATTTTTGTTAGGCAAAACATTCACAGTTACATTAAAAAGTGCGAATTACACGACAGGCAATTAAGAAATAGAAATAGGCTCGTGATTCCTCAGTTACGCCTCAAAAGGGTCCAAAGGTCATTTGTGGGAATGGGCGTAATGTTCTATAATAAAATTCCACAAGCAATCTTAGACTTGCCTTTACACAAGTTTAAGAACTCTATTAAAAATATGCTCATAAAAAAAGCATATTATACAATTGAAGATTATATAAATGATAAAAAAGCATGGAGCAATTTCTCAATGTCTTAAACCGAGTATTTGATTATTGGTGTTCAATTCGATGCTTTGATCATGGGTAGCCTAAGTATGTCACGCTCTCTTTAAACATTTCTGTGGTGGTGTCGTGTGGTGCGGGTTGTTACGTTCCCTCGAATATGGTTGAGCGAAGCAATGGCTGGATCATGCGTCATGCTCGTGAACGGGTGCCACCGTCGGAAATGGGGCTACTTTTGTCTGCCCTTCTTCACATGTGTAGAATTGTAAGCACCATTCCGAACCTGTGGTAGATTCATTTGTCGATTCGTAAACGCTTCCGAAAGTTTATCTGAATAAAATTATGATTACTTATATAAATGATAAAAAGGCGTGGATTTGACTCGTTCCAGCAATGCGTGAGACGGCAATTCAATCATGTACTTACCATAAAATTGTTATATTGATATTGTAAATTTGGAAAAGAGCAACCGCCGAGTTTCTTGCTGGTTCTTCTCGGTTGGAACGGCATTCCGAACCAGTGGTAGATTCATCTGACTATTCAAAAGCACTTGTAAAAGTTTATTTGAATAAAAAACTTTTCTATTCTATTCTATTCTAAATCAAAAATGACTCCAAACCTCATCCAATTGGCAGAGATCTAAAAAAAATACCAAAATGGCGGATTCAAGATGGCGGCTATAAAAATTTCGTCGGTGTCTATCTCACCAAGTATAAAAGATGGAAGAGTAGTTTCTTTGAAAAATATGATCAAGAACTAAAGATCTACTTGATGAATAGAAAAAAAATCAAGATGGCGGAATTATGTCTTCATACAAAGTTTTTTTTAGTGATGGTTTCGTATAGAAGACAAAAATTCATGCGGAGGAAAAATATGGAGAGAGCTGATGATTGAGGATTTTGGAGACGGGTAAACAGCACGGCTAGGGTGTTGACTATCGTCAACACCTACCTATCGGTAGGAGGTGCTCAAACAAAAGTTACTCGAAACCTCATCCAATTGGCAGTGAGCTGAAAAAAAAGTCCTAAATGGCAATCAAGATGGCGGTCATACAAATTTCGTCGCTGTCTATATTACTGATTATAAAAGATGGAAGAGTGGTTTTTAGGCAAAAGATCATCAAGACGTGGTTTACTTGATAAATAGAAAAAAAACAAGATGACGGAATTTATTTATCTATACAATATATACGGCGAATATTAAAGTTAATACAAGTTGGGAACTATGCAAGACTTTGGTACAGTTTCTATTCAAAATTTGTTTAATGGAAGAACTCTCATTCTGACAAATAATTCGCAGAAAAAATATGGGGAGTGATAATGATCGAGGGTTTGGAAGATGGATGAAGATAGGTGGAGGCTGCTCAAACAAAAAAAACACCCGAAACCTCGCGGTCCGCTTTAGCGGGCCGCGCACCCACGCGCCATACTAGTTATATATATATGAGATAAGTAATATATATGTATATATAATTATAATATACCTATGTATACTCAGTACTCGCTGTAGAAAGAATTCTTATATCAAGTTGGGAATGGGCAATTACCGAGGAAAAGAACAATGTTACACTAAGGATTTCCTGGAAAAAGTATCTCGTAATTTTAGCTCGCTCTGACGGGACTGTAAAATGTGATACCCAAAAAAGATTGTACGTGGAATATATTTTCTCTACCACGGCCTCTGCGTAGATAACTACTTACTACTCTAGCGGCACGCTATGATGGCCGGTTTGACGTTTGTCCGCTCATGAAGTTCCGTATTAATTGATAACGACTTTGAAGGAAATAATTGTATTACTTTATTGACGATAGTGATGTGCAGAGATTCATAAATTTTATCGAATGTAGTTTTAGGTTTAGGACTCAAAATTTATTTATTAAATTGATTTCTTAAATGTATACAAGTGTAGAAAAATCAGTTTGCACCATTTAAGGGGTGAATGTACTTGTGAATATGAACAATTTTCACTATGTGGACAAACCTCTGAAATCGCAAAAAAATATCAATAAATTTCGTTCAAATATTCAGTTCGTTCAAATAAATTAAATAAACATATACATTTTTGTTTTATTAAACCTATTTAATCAGGTACAAAAACAAAACTTAATTGTTTTTTGTTCGAGACTAAATTGACATTCCACATCACTATTGTAATGTGTCAAACCGGCCTTCATAGCGTGCCGCTAGTGTAACTACATAGTTTATAATGTATGTAGGACGTAGGTATATTATGTATGTATGGCATAACTATTCATATAACTTCAACTTCATTATTCCGAGTATTTTATAATGTGCTCCGTGCCTTTATAAAAAATAAATAAAAAATAAAATTTATAATCAATCATGAAGCAATATTTTGACTCGTGTAGAGTCGATTGGCGATATTATGGGGATATTTATGTATATATGCGTCATGTAGGTACATATACCTAGTTTTGTTATTGAAAATTAAACCTAAAAAGTAGAATTTCGTACCTAGTTGTAAATTAGGTATAACTTTTGAAATATAGAGGAGCGACCAGTGAAGAATAAAATGTTCCACTGTTGAGAAAATGTTTCTTCACTTTCTAGTTCAATAGAACTCTACGTTTCTACTTCCTAAAATAGACTAAGTACAACAACAACGCGTCGACAGAAAGTACATTTCCCGTTTATTCTAATTTACCGATTTCCAAAAGAAGTTTATCTTCCAAAGAGCGCGTAATTTGTGTAAATATTCATACGTAACGTAGGCGCTTTCTTTTGTTGGGGATAGCATAAGAACGAAGTTACCTCAATCATTAACCATAACTGAGTGCTTAGTCTAAGATCGGAGCACTCGAAAACGAACTCGAAAACTATGGATCGATTTCAGAGTAAAATAGACCTAAAACGGCTTGTATTAAGGTTTGAGTTCGCCAATACATTCAGCATTCGACCACAACGAGCGCCCCAAGTAGAAATGTTGTAAAATACATATTCGAACTATGGAATTACGACTTTAAAATACGAGTATTTGAGTTCATTTTGCTCTGAATTCACTTGTGATTCGATCAATAGTTTTCGAGTTCGTTTTCGAGTGCTCCGATCTTAGACTAAGCACACTGTAAGGCTCATATTGAACTTATGCAAGATTATCTAATCATCAAATGGCCGTCAAATTATAATATTACTAGCGACCCGCCCCGGCTTCGCACGGGTAGTAGAGCATATTATGCGTAGGTACTGCCCGCTCAGGGATTAGGCAGCGTTTTCGATGAAAGCTCCCAGGCGGCTTGACTTTTTACTATATTTTCCACAATGAACTTACTATATCTCACCTTATACCCGAATTACTAATTCCGTGGAATTCTGACGTTTCATAATGTTACCAGAGATCAAAACAATTCCCACAAAAAAGATAAAAAATTCAAAACTTATGCAAATACAAATCAACTGCTGCATGTAGATATGACAAATGCCTGACAGACACTTCATGGTGATGTCATTCGACTTCCATTTTTGAATAAATTTTTTCAATGTGCTTCTTTTGTTTTCTATTGCTGTTAGTGTGCACTTTCTAGTTTCCATTCTTAGCAATTTCTATTTTAGGGCGAAACAATTAATATTATTAAGCGGCTTAGAGCTTTATATGTTGACAACGAATTAAAGTAGTTTGGGGTAAAATAATACTTCGTAGATGTTAACCCTGTTCTCCATTTAGATAACTCATCTGTAAATGACAATGACAGCTGTCAGAATTAAGTCGATATTAAGTCAAAAATAAGGAGAAAAACTAAATATTTCAAATCAAATAAATTACAGTGTACTTGGGACATAAAAAGGTAAGTTTTCACCAGATTCCGTGAAAAAAAATATTTATTTTAAAAGATAAAAATAAAAAACCAAAAACTTGGTTTTTTGAACTTTTCACATAAATTTTGAGGTTATGTGAAAAAAGTGTAAATACAAAAGTTGTAGATCTTTTTATTACCTACAACTTTTCTATTTTGATTTTTTCCATAGGACTTCTAGTTTTGCCGGAAATCGAGATAAACCGTTTTTTACCCTTAAAACTCCCCCCCTTTTTTCCCGAGCTCAGATCGCCCGTAAATTATTTTTCCTTGTATTTTTATAATATTCTCCTCCTTTTCCAATGGGTTTCATTCTACGTACTGTGATATTTTTTTTTGGTTTCAAAAATTATCGACACTGGGCTATAATAGGGAATAGGGAGAACCGCGGCCACCGACGCGCTTATAAGCACGCTCCCACCGCCGCAATTTTTAAATCTGTAATATCTTCGAAAGTATTCATTTAAATCATATGCTGTAAAGGGCCATATGGATTTATATTAAATCAACAATGTATTTAAGTATTTAATTAGATAAGGATTAATGCTGTATTGGTTGAAATCGATTCGAAAATTAGCCATTATTTGTCGTAAAAAGTAAATGACAAAAAAATGTTATTGTGGGATATCCATAAGAGATAGACATATACCATCGCGGACTTTTCTGTAGACCTTTTCAATGTGTACAATACTTAGTACATTATTTTGATAAATCTCGTAGGGTTCAGCCTGCGTTTGCAATGTAAGCGGAAAAAATGTAATTATTTACGACATTACATTAGAAACCTCAAAAATAACAGTATTTCTCCACTATTTAATGGATGTTATTATACATATAAACCTTCCTCTTGAATCACTCTATCTATTAAAAAAAACTGCATCAAAATCCGTTGCGTAGTTTTAAAGATTTAAGCATACATAGGGACATAGGAAAATAGGGATATAGGGACAGAGAAAGCGACTTTGTTTTATACTATAAGTAGTGATGTCTAAATATGTATTGTAAGAGATTAAGTATTTCGCAAAAGTCCTGAAGTGATCAGTTTAAAAAATAATCGGTTAAATAAATAATATTTGGGGCACTTCTCCCAAATTCTGGCAAAAGCATGTCACAAGCTGGAGAACGTAGGTTAATAAATACCCAGGGTTATGTAATTTTTTTTGTAGATACTAGACAGTGTCCTCTATACCTGCCATCAAGAAAAAGAAGATAAATGGGATGGGATCTGTGTTAAAAAAATTTTTGAACCTCTAATTTCTCACTACCATGACTGTCACATTGCTTGGGTCGTCGGATACAAACCCATTTAATTCGAAATGGAGTGGTTAAAAAATTCTTAAAAAAATATGGTCAATTAATGGATAACTACCCCTTAGAATAAAATAATCAGTCTGAAAATATAACTAAAAATAAATAAATTACAAGGTAGTGAAGTCTGTCACACGACTTTTTCATAATTGCCATGACCTGACACAAACACTATCACAATAATGATACTATATGTAGTACAACGATCATGATAAGATCAATTAACAGAGCATTGGTCATTCTAGCAATATGTTTTAAAAGAAAAAGCGTACTTCATAACGTTGAGAAGATAAAGGGAAATAATGTAGTAAAAATGCACTTTGTCATTTAGTCCTCCTCATTCATAGATATTTTGCCAGGCCTAAAGTACGCGTTATATTTTGTTGTTATTTATTCTTGTCATGTCAAATGTGTTTCTTTTTCACACGAGTAGCCTACAAAAATTTTACTGTGTTTCTAAATTTTTTAATAAATTAATAATTAGCAAATTTTCATTACCATGGTCCTAATTACCATAATTACCATGATTTTTTTAATTAATTTTAATAGTAAATGGGGGGTATCTCTCTCATTTATCATAATTTATGAATGGTTTTGATAATAATGACGTTATATAATTATTTTTAGAATTTTCAGATGTTTAAACAATTTAAATTATAGAAATTTGAAAAAAAAGTCAAAAATGACAAAAATACTGAAAACAAAAGAGTTTATAAGAAGATTAAGCATAATACAAGTGTGATATTTTAAATAATAGAAAAACTACCTAACTTGCTATGAAAATATATGAAATAAATATATATTTGGACTGAAATGACGACATGACAACAAAAAATACAATGTAATGACCGTAAAAAATGGAAAATTAATAATTAAAAAAAAATAGAGACCTATATCAGTATAAAAATACTAAGAAACTTGCTCTGATGTAATACCTACATAATGCCACAAATTGCATCCAAATCGGTTTGGTAGTTTCCGAAAAAATTGGGCTCACAATTTTACAGAAAAACATTTCCTGCTATGCTTCTGGTAGTCTATACTAGAATCATAAAATATATCTAAAAATATGCTTTGAGGTAATTTATAATCTACGTAGCGAATAATGAACTGCATTTGAATCTGCCCAGCACCATTTGAGGAAAATGAAAACATATAAACACATAAAAATAACATATACAATTTCTCTCCCCAAACGTATATAGCGTTTCCTTTCTGTTGTGGATACAAATGCTTTTTATTATAAGAAAAAAAAATTATAATATGCACTCTTGATTTAAACTCCTTCTTGAAACTGATGCTAGGCACAACTAACTAACTTATCATCTTATTAGCCACAAGTTCATTCGGAGACCTACATGTTCGGAGGACACATAAAAGTTATAGAGTATTTGCTGGAGCTATTAAAAGTCTAAGAAAATGTTAGTCTTTGTTAAAGTTTATGTTCTGTCCCTTCTAATAATCAAGCATCTTGAAGTATTCTTCCAGCGCATTTTGAGCAAAGAGAGTCTTTGGTGGATTGCATTAACTTGTTTCAGATTGCAATAAAGCGAATACACAGGCATGTTCACCGTAGTTCCTACTATGAAAAGTATATCCGTTATCGATTCTAATGAGATCTTTGATATGAAAATCGTATCCAATATCAAATTTGCAAAGGTTTTCTGCCTCTCGCACTTTTAACAGACATGCCATTTGAACTACCATGGAGCACCGTAACCAGCTATGTGATGACTCTGCCGAATACCAGACCGATTCAATAAACCTGGTACATTTTTGTGTTTGAAGAGTCATTGGCTCAATCACTAATACAGGCAAAATTACTTTGTTTATGGCACTGACTCAAAGTTGCTTGTATCGGTCTTCTATCGGATAAAATTTGAAATGTGCTCTCAGGAACTTTACAAAATTGTTCCTTCTCCACCATTCTACTACGGAACAGAGAGAAGCAATTTGTAGAAATTTTCTTGGAAAGTCCAACTCCACCTAGATTTCACCATTTTGTCTAACTGTCTGCATTCAAACAGATATTGAAGCTTTCTTGAATTGTACATCTTAACACTTCGATTTCAAGCTAATCTACTTGCGATCGTTGCATAGCCTAAGTTTCAATTATTTTAAAGCCTTTCTCATAGTGTGTAAAAGCGAGAGAAACGATACTAGTCATATTTGTAAGATGTCTGTACAATCTGCTATCAACGAATTTTTTGTTGTTATCAGTACCCTTTTCGAAATCAATAACATCGTGGAGTCTTCACATATGGTTCTTAATCGGGAGTGTTCTGTCCACTTTTTTAAATATAAAAAAATTATGCTCCTGTTCACTCTCAATTATGCTCACACCACGCCTTTTTGGGTCTAAAATTATCTGTTTAGGTCTTCAAAGCTGCACACTCATTGAGTCCAGCAGCTCAGAGTCTTTTTCAGAGGATTTTAACATGAAACTCGTCCACACAAACATCCGAAACAGGTTTACTCTGGAATTTACACCTCAGTTGTTATGCTACGTAAAGTGGCTTTCAAGGTTCTTTGGCTGAATACTAATGGTTGTAACGCTCGAGGTCCTAAGTTTTATTGGTCAGCGATTTCCTAGACTTTAAGCAAACACCTTTTTCGGATACTTTTCTATGGCTTTCTAGAGTTTCTCATCACCATGATTAATAACAAATTACCATAGGCATATTCTAATCGCCATATACCAGAGATAATTACCATATCGTAATTTATCATTACCATGACCATCATAATTACCGAATTCGTTATATCTCCTAGGAAACCAGGGTACGACAAAGGCCTTCTTCATCACCGATATCAATTTAGGTACCCCTTTGAGGAGGTATCCTTAAATAATCAAAAATTAAAAAAAAAAATTTTTTTTCAACCTCGTCTGTTTTTGCCAGAATTTCGGAGAAGTGCCCATTTCTATTATTTATTCAATTCTTTTAGTATGTACCTAGGTACGTCTATTTATGTAAGGCACCTTCGAGATTCGTAATTGTGAACTCTAAAAGACCTATTTAGGCTATTTATCTTAACTTTATCTATGTAGTTGTTTAAGAATTTACATTTATTGAATGAAGATTTATACCTATTCAAAACATCCGAGCCTATTTCACGAAATCTATCGTAAGAAGCCTAAATAGTACCTATACTAAGCACAGCGTAGCGTTGCGTGATCAACCAAATTTCTATTTTAGATAATATCTCGAGGGTCGGAGCTGGCTCGGTCGGATCGATGTCGTCCCGGTTCCTTTCCATTCATCACGCGACACCGCATTCAAACCCCATTAATTTATCACCACCCTTGGTTGACCAAACACTTCCTAGAAATATCGGTACTTAGATCTATACTATATATAAGTACTAATAATAGCTACTATACGACTATTAAACATGCTAATGAACTAATTTTATTTTATAAGTAGTTTAATATAGGTAGGTAATTAATAGTTCGGTCCGTAAAAGTACTTTTTTTGCAAAATAGTAACTGGGGGATGGTAGGGATAAGTAATAGAACGTAAAAAAGCTATTTTTGAAATTTTTGTCTGTTTGTCTGTTTGTCTGTATGTTTGTGCGTGCATCACGTAAAAACTACTGAATGGATTGAAATGAAACTTGGCATGATTTAAGTTCATACTATGGAATGACATAAAGGATACTTTTTATCCCGAAATTCAGCACGGTTCCCTTAGGAGAGGGGATGAAAGTCAAAATGTGTAGGGGAGACTGGGTACGGTTGAAACGGGGGACGGTTGAAACAAAGCGAATATCTCGACACCGTGTGCGATGAGGTTGATGGTTACAAGGGAAGAACGAAGCGGACGACAAGTCGAAACACGAATTTTAGTGTTGATTCGGCCTTCTCACGCTGTGCTTGTACATAAGAGGCCCCATTATGTTTTTTGACGTAAAAGTAAGTAATTTTTTGTTCGTACATTTTTGCAATTATTATGGTTTTATTAAAGTTAGAGTATTGAGAGTCTTATATCGTTTTAATTGAAGTTTGTAGAATATGGCTGTATGATTAGTTTTTATTCAAATTTATTATTATTCTTACTGTGAACCATTTTATACCCAGAAGGGGGGTTGGGGATAGTTGAAACATTTTTTGTGGGTACGGTTGAAACATTTTATTTATTTAATTTTCTGGTTTCTTAGATGCCAAGGGTACACCAAAGGAAGACTACGAGATTCAGGCCGACTTATCAACGTAAAAATAAACATAAGAAGGTGTAAAAGCCGGATCTTCTTTAAGAATAGTGGCAGAAAAGAATGGACTGAACCACTGTTCCCTGTTGAAGTATAAAATGTACGTAAACGAGATGCGACAGGCGGCAATGAAAATCAAGTAATGGGATATAAGGCTCACAATCGAGTGTTTAACCAGGAACAAGAGCGTGAGCTATCTAAATATTTAATTAGATGTGTAGACTTATTTTTTTGCCTAACTAAAAAGGATGTCTAACTAAACTATGCTACACTAAAGGATGTATAACTAAAAAGTCGTAAAATGTTATTAGTCGATGAATAAAACATGTTCATTTATTGTATTTTGTATTATTTGCCTGTTTCAATTGACCCCAGGCACTGTTTCAACCGACCCCGGCATGGGGACGGTTGAAACAGTTTCCATTTTTTTTTTAATTTGATTTTACACATAAAATACAATACACTGATCTCAAATAACATTGCCCATATGTAGACAGATATGTGGTCTTTTATTTAATATATTTCTGTCAAAGCTCGCTTAACTAATCCCGATGCAATGGACCATTAACGCTAAAATGTTTCAACCGTACCCAGTCTACCCTACTTAGCTGTAATTCGTTAACGGGTGGTCCGATTTCATTCATTCTTTTTTTGTTAGAAAGGAAATACTTTAAAGATTACTGGCTTATCTCTGAAAGGCTGGACCGATTTTGATGGGACTTTTACTCGCGGATGTTTACATTTCGATCTACCTAAACATCCGCCAGTGAACTTTAACAGTTTTTAGCAAGGTATGAGCTCAAAGGAGCTTAGGAAAAACAAAATGATTCTTACGGGATTTTTAAAAACCAATACCTATCCACGCGAACGAAGTCGCGATTGTCCGCTTGTACATAATAAAAACATTGAATAAGAAATACTGTCAAAACGAAATAGTAACAAAGCTCGGAGTAACGAATTATTTATTTACGTTCCTACGATCCTTCAACCTGAGGGATAATTTTGTAGACTTGCTTTATGGCATGGCATTTCTAAATATTTGATATACCTAGTACTAGATCATGAACTTTAGTATAATACGAGCGGATACCCGCGACTTCGTTCGCGTGGATATTGATTTTAATAATCCCGTGGGAATCATTTTGTTTTTCCTATGCTCCTTTGAGCTTAAACCTTGCTAAAAACTCTTAAAAGTTCACTGGCGGATGTTTAGGTACATCAAAATGTAAACATCCGCCAGTGAAAGTCCCATCAAAATCGGTCCAGCCTTTCGGAGATTAGCCAGTAGTCTTTAAAGTATCTACTTTCTAACAAAAAAAGAATGAATTAAATCGGACCACCCGTTAACGAATTACAGCTAAGTACACATTTTGCCTTTCATCCCCTCTCCCAAGGGAACCGTGCTGAATTTCGGGATAAAAAGTATCCTATATGTTACTCCATAGTATTAACTTAAATCATGCCGAGTTTCATTTCAATCCATTCAGTACTTTTTACGTGATGCGCGCACAAACATACAGACAAACAGACAAACAGATAAACAGACAAACAGATAAACAGACAAACAGACAAAAATTTCAAAAATAGCTTTTTTACGTTCTATTACTTATCCCTAACATCCCCCAGTTATTATTTTGCAAAAATCTTCAATGTACAGATACGGCAATTCTACGATTTTATTATATGTATAGATATAGATAGATAGATTACCAATGCAACGATGGGTAGGTACATAGGTTTTATAAAGGCACTACGAGCTGTGCTACGAGTAGGTACTAATAAGGGTTGATCAAGTTATTATTATTACTGGTAATTTATCTAGTTAGGTACCTAGGTATACTTTCCTCCACTTACTAGGATAAAAGATAACTTGGTAAATAAACGTGTTCAATTAAACAAGTAACATTTTTAAATCTTCTAAAATAGGTCGAAATCTGACAGCAGAGATCGCCTATCGCGATTACCTTGACCCAGTTGTGGCTCTTGCTAAGGAAATTCAAGAAGTTGGTACAAATATCTACTCATAGGTATAATGTTATAGGTTGTATATCAAAACTGTATATATCCCAGATGTTATAAGTAGTTTAACTAAGCGTAAAGCACAAGCTAGGAACAGTTACGATAATAGTGCAACGCCCCTTGATCGTTGACATAATGAGGCTTTAATGACTGGAATATGAGATCTACTTAGTGCTTGTTAAAATATTTTATTAAAATCACTACATATAATAGTATAAAACAAAGTCGCTTTCTCTGTCCCTATATCCCTATGTCCCAATGTATGCTTAAATCTTTAAAACTACGCAACGGATTTTGATGCGGTTTTTTTAATAGATAGAGTGATTCAAGAGGAAGGTTTATAAGTAGAAAAATTGGACCCGGTAGGTGGCGCAAATAGCGCGCTAGTTAATTATAAAAAAAATAACTATAAATTGTTTTTAGAGAAATTTCTTTACCCGCGTTAAGACGACTACAGAGTCATTGTGGGTGCACTCACAAAGAAACCTAAAGTGCTGATTTTTGCAACTTTGAATAATGAAGCATGGATTTTTTCGTGTTCTCGTGGTAAATAGCGTTAGACTTTATTTAATTTAGAATTTAAAATATTATAAGTGGAAAAACGTCTTTGACATAAAACTTTTGTTAATGCAAAAAGTCAATTTCACAAAAAATGACAGTTACTTTGTTTATCGCTAGGGCAGCCGTAGTGTTGCTAACCTTGGAATTTCATTTCCCTATTTTTCATGAGATTCTGGTCGATCTACAACTTACATTGTCTTAGACTACAACCAGCATCATCCGATGACACCGGTTTTTTACATAGGTATATGTTTTTCGATCGGCCGAGTTCGTCCGACGACGCCCGAGTATACTTCGGCCGATGACGGATTAGGTGTAGGTACGCGTACCCCCTTTTTCTGCGCGTACGCAATGGTTATTCTCTTAAAATCTCATAAGGTAACGAAAATTGTACCACCACCATATTATTATGTCAAGTTAAAATGTGCCTAATTAAGTCCCACGCACATTTATTTTAGCTGATTTAAAACAGCGAAGGAATATGTAAAAATTTGATAATACCCAGATAATAATCTTTACACATAAAAATATTTCTTCCCACAAACTTTACCATCCCTTTAGGGATAGGATTTTTCAATAAAAAATCCCTCCTCCGTGCTACTCTATTACCTACTCAAGGAATACTTGTTCCACCTATTTAGGCTTTAGAAAATTTACTTACATAAATACCTATTGTATGTTTACAATAATTTATCTTTTAAGTGCAAACTTTTACTCGTTAGCTTTCTATGCCTCCATTGGGAGATAAGTCACAAAAACAAAAATCCGACACGATTATGATATTTATATCGAACGATATTTTCAAATTATATTATACGACTAGCTGACCCCCGCGACTTCGTTCGCGTGTTTTTAGGTTTTATATAGGATCGGATCGGATCCCATAATTCTTTTATGTACCTAAACTAAATGTAGCCTGTTACTCCTTATAACATTGAAAGTTCCATTAAAATCGATCCAGCCGTTTCGGAGATTAGCTGGAACAAATAGACAGAACTACAAACATAAATTTAAACACACGCCAGCTTAAAATAAGCCGTACGTACAAAGATCCGGGACCCAAGTTATTGGAACCCAATAAATGCCTGTCATTTCTAAACTAAAAAACGTATGACCTTGAAATATTTACGGGACAATACTTAAAGTACTACCTTTCTAACAAAAAAAGAATGAGTGAAATCGAATAACGCGTTAATGAATTACAGCTATATACACGTTTTAACTTTCATCCCCTCTCCCAAGGGAACCGTGCTGAATTTCGGGATAAAAAGTATCCTATAACCTACCTCGGAGTATAAACTCAAATCGTACCAAGTTTCATTCGAATCCATTCAGTAGTTTCGGCGTGATGCGCGGCCAAGATACAGACAGACAGACAGACAGACAGACAGACAGACAGACAGACAGACAGACAGACAAAAATGAAAAAAATTGCAGTTTTGGATTCAGTATCGATTATAGAGTGCCCTCCGATAAAAATTTTCAAAATATCTTCAATGTACAGAATTGGATCTGTTACAGTTTTATTATATTATAGATTACGATTTGTGTGAGTATAATTAGTGAGTACCTAGGTACTTCGATAAAGCTATTCATCATCATCATCATCATGATCAACCCATTACCGGCTCACTACAGAGCACGGGTCTCCTCTCAGAGTGAGAAGGGTTTTGGCCAAAGTCTACCACGCTGGCCAAGCGGATTGGCAGACTTCACACACCTTTGAGAACGTTATGGAGAACTCTCAGGCATGCAGGTTTCCTCACGATGTTTTCCTTCACCGTTAAAGCAAGTGATATTTAAATACTTAAAACGCACATAACTCCGAAAAGTTAGAGGTGCGTGCCCGGGATCGAAACCACGACCTCCGATTAGAAGTCGGTCGTCCTAACCACTAGGCTATCACAGCTTTTAAAGCTATTAGCTTCGATAAAGTTAAAAACTATTTAATGAATACTTCAAGAAAATACCACTTACCTTGAAAAAAATAGAGACAAACAATAAGTGTTAAAACACACAACTTATTTTATTTATATTCGCGCAAGGTTATTGCAGCGAGCTTTGGCTACGCCGGGCGGGCGGGCGCTTCCCGTAGCCAATGCGTCTCGACTGGCGTTACCCCGCGCCATCGTAGCCACGGAGCTACCGAGCTCTACGCATTGCTTTAAACCAATTCATGGCTTTCCTTTACACGTAGTTGCGTCATAATACTCTTGGGAGCAAATAAATCGAACCTGGGTGAGTTATTCATAATGAAGAAAATATTCTGTTTTTAACGGTTTTACAGGATTGATGTTGAGTTTTGTTTTAAGTATTATCAAATTGCATTGGAAGAATAATGAATTTATATGTAATCCAATCCAAAAAGATACATGTTACATCGTCAGCTAATTCTGTGGAGTCATAACTGTGAGACGTTGCATAAAAAGTAGGTATGTATGACAAAACCTTCGATTTTCACAAGAATTCAGTGATTTGTGTCTACGTGATATGACGACAAAGATGGTCTTTGATCAAATGACTTGATGTTGAAACAAATCTCATTAATCTAGTAGGTACTTAAGTCCGTTAAAAACTGTTTGAAATCATTACATATTATGTTTGCATCATTTTTTATAAAAAACCCTTTGCAAAATCAGATTATAGCCGCCTCAATAGCCCCCACTACCTGAAATGACGGTTTAGTTAGTAAGTATACTATACACGAAAGCTACATTTTGTATGCCCGTATCAAAGGCGTGCCTACCCTCGTTACTGCGGCTAAGACGTCGAGCTTATTCAGTTTCCATCCGAGTAAACTTTCTCATAGGATAGGTACCTATACACTACTGTCGGGGGTATCTAGGTACCATTGTACATATATACTAAGCGACGCGCTTAGTGGCTTATCCCTACGATATAGACGTTCCAAAGTTTAATTTTTAGGGTTCCGTACCCAAAGGGTAAAAACGGAGCCCTATTAATGTCACTCGGCTGTCTGTCTGTCTGTCTGTCTGTCCGTCTGTCCGCCGGTCACAGGTCTCTAGCTCGCAGACGAAATGAGTTACAAACCTGAAATTTTGGTATTTGGTGTAAAATGTTGACCCAAAATCAAATATTGAATTAAAAATTGAATTAAATTATTTTTCAGGGGGGCTCCCATACATGAGAAAGGAGCCGAAAAAAAATTTTTTTTTCTTACCCTAGCTTGTGGGGTATCATTGTTTAGAGCTCATTGAGTAGAGTACGAATATATATTTTTTTAATTTTTTGCCATTTTTGTGACGGGGGCTATCTAAAAAACTAAGCTAGTTAGGAATATGATATTTCGGTATATTATGTACTATATATGCTCTATTTGTACAACAAATACTGAAAACAACGATTCATAAAATAGTTTATAAGCTGTGACCAAAACAAACGAGCTTATTTTGCGTTTTTCTTTCACGGTTTCTTGCGATGTCTAACTCGGAAATTAAATATTTCTTAGACCCAAAATATTATATTGTTCATAATTATGTACGGAACCCTGAAAGAGCGAGGCCCGACTCGCACTTGGCTGATTTTTAAATAATTAGTTATATCTATCGTATCATCTATACTAATAAATAGAAGTCGGTTAAAAATTGAAGTGTCTGTCTGTAATTTCAAAATAACTACCTCATACTAAGCTCATTTGGTTATTTGAACTGTACCATATCCGAATCAAACGTTTTTAAAATTTTTGTCTGTCTGTCTGTCTGTTTGAACGGGCTAATCTTCGGAACGGCTGAACCGATTTTGACGGGACTTTCACATACTTACAAGTTGAGAATTAACCAGGAAGTAACATAGGCTACTTTTTTAACCGACTCTCAAAAAAGGAGTTGTGTTTTTCTACCTATGTACACCGATATCTCCGAGATTTCTGAACCGATTTGCGTATTTTTTTAATCCATAGAGAAACATTGCGACGTTGTCCTATAAAAAATTTGGATTCCAACTCTTCAATCCTGATGCTGTAGGGAACCTGATCCCCAAAACTAATGGGATTTAGGAACTGTCGGTTATTTAAATTGATATTGGGGGTACCAATTAAACACTTTATCGTTGAATGAACTCGAGTAGGTACATATCCAACTCCTCAACCCTGATGCTGTACCTAAAGGAATTGCATTCCGAAATCGTGGGGATCCCACGGGATTTGTCCGTTTTGGGGACGGGTTACTACAGATAGTCTACTTTTTGTCCTGGAAAATCAAAAGTTCCCACGGGATTTTTAAGAACCTAAATCCACACGGGAGAAGCCGTGGGCATCATCTAGATTCTAGTGGTTTAATAAGTTTAAACTGTTCGAAAAAAAGTTACAAGCGAATGCGAGTGATTAAACCTAGTAGACTAGATGGAAAACTGTTCAAATATGTTCAAGTTTTCCTCTCATAAAAATATAAATAAAAATCGATGTTTGTCATATTATATCCTCTAAGCATTGCTAACCTATTCATCCGATTACGATGAAACTTTGGTGAATTGTTCTACAAACGTCCGCGAAGGTTCCTGACTCAAAAAATCTCTATAAAAATGAATGTTTGCCTTCCATGCTCTCTGAAAACTAGTCACTAAACAAAAATCGTGATTCGTACAAAACCCATCCTTCATGACTCTCTTGTAAATAAATTAAAAAAACCCCCAACATTCGCCATTTTTTGGGGGCGGCCATCTTGAATTTAGCAAAAGTGCTATTCTACTTTCATTTGATACCCATATTAAGGGAGTTGTGAAAAAATATGTAATCCACCATTTTGTAGCGGCGGCCATCTTGGACCGATTTTCATCAAACATAGCTAACAACACTCTCGACTAATTCACCTTTCAAACAAAAAAAACCGCATTCAAATCGGTTCGCCCGTTTGAGCGCTACAGGGGAACAGACAGACACACACACACACACACACATACACACACACACACAGCCACGTCAAACTTATAACACCCCGTCGTTTTTGCGTCGGGGGTTAAAAATGAAACAATACACTTCGAGACAAAATAAACTTTTATTACTTTGTACTTATACAAGAAATGAGGCAAGTCGGCTGATAGTACCCGTCGGCGCCGACAGTGCTGCGCTGGGAGAGATGGATGCTGTTGAATTCGGCGACTCCAAAGTCATAATCAGCAAATTTAGCCAGGATCTCGGAGCCGTCGAAGGTCTCCCTGTGAGGTCTCCTTCCCTTTGCCGAGTCAGTGTTATCGTCCGTCTCTTTCTGTTTCGCTCTATACTTTGAGTTGAGTAAAGTGACGTGCAATTTGATGTTGTCGCGATTGTACTCCCGTTCCATGAAACCTGAAAAACAACAATAATAGTTCAGTAACTTTAATGATTAGACCTTTCGTTAAATCCAGGATTTCTGATTTTTAACCCCCGACGCAAAAACGACGGGGTGTTATAAGTTTGACGTGCGTGGGTGCGTGTGTGTGTGTGCCTCTCTGTTCCCCCGTAGCGCTCAAACGGTTGAACCGATTTGATTACGGTTTTTTTTTTGTTTGCTGTTACCTATGTTTAAGGCTGCGGTCCTCGCGCGTGGGAACTCGTGATAGAACACCCACATTGATATTTTCTACTCACACAGACGCATCATCAGTATTAATACACGCACCCTGGAAACTAACAATCTACATTCGGTGCTTTCCACAAGTTACATGTACATCACGCGTTCGTCTAGAAGGATGTTTATGAATTTCACAGAAAACACGCAATGTATTTACCCATTAGCCTGTCGCACTGCAAAGATTGCGGGCCTGTCGTGAGTAGCCAGGGGCAAAAGGTGGGGCCAAAGTGTACGCTTTTTGGGTATTATTTGAACTATGTATTTATTTTTTTATAGATAAAAAAGATACAAGTCAATGTGTTGTGGGATAATATGGGAAATGTAGGTTTTATAGATGATCTGTTATTAAAATGACAGAATTAAATTAAGATTAAAATAATTACAGCGGTTTAAAGTTTAAACATAAATTTATTAACTTTATTTGTTTTTCTTATATATTTGTCGACGCAGAATATTGACGACGAATATTGAGCAGAATACAGAATAACTAGATAGATAGAAATAACCTCAATAATAAAATCCAAAATTCAAATTCAATTATTCATTTACGTAGGTAATTAAAAATTACTCTTTTGCAATTCAATAAAAAATAGTTTCATTAGGATACTAGCACTAGCTCGAAGCGCATCGAACCATCATCCAACAAATTTTCATGGCGAGTTCACGCGCATTCGCTCGTTTTTTTATGACAGAAATATATGCCTTGTTTTGTAGAGATAAGTGCCAATATGCCGTGAAAATTTTCTCGATTCGCTTCGATGCGTTTCGACTCTGTGCAAGTATGCCCGAATCCTTAGGTTGTGGTGATAACATTTGAGATATAATTAAGTTTACCAGTGTTCCTGCGCTAACTGGTCAGAGAAGACCCTACAGCAAATTCTGCTGGGCTTTTCTTTTATGACTATCACCACCTCACAAACTTCCAGGTAAGTAATTATGCTAATTGCGAATTATAAAAGCGATTTGCTCTAACAATTATTCGCTATCACTACAATGGATTTTGTCATTTATCTTTTAAAATATAATATGCATTATGATTTTTTGATAAGCTTACGCGTAATAAAAGTTTCCAAAATATCATGCGTAGTTTTTTGTAAAAATTAAACCTGCGAGTTTAATAGGAGTTGCCAAATGGCTTTGATAATGAAGCAGCACTATAATATCCTCATATTATGAAAGAGATAAAAATGCAGAACTTAAAACTGGTTCTTTAATAACATTCCTGCTTCATACTGGTTCTTAAAAAAAGACCTGCATTTTTTTATTAATGAAATAATGATTAATGAAAAAACAATGTTATTTTTTGGTGGATGGCAACACTAAATACTTTTTTGCAGTTTCTTCTCAAACGTCATTGACAGCTGTCAGTTGTCATTGTCAAACTTCAAGATGCGGACAGCGGGATTCGTTCACAAAATGCAAATTATTATTTATTGTCAACAAAATTGACATTTGAGTTCTGACAATCAACTTATGACATACGTGACATATACAATCAAGTTTTTTTACCGCTGATAATATTCAAAAGCAAAAATCTAAAAAACTGCAAAATAAAAAAAAAATATTTTTTCTCTAAATTGAAGGCTTTGAAAAATGTCTAAATTATTCTATAAGTCATATTTTAAGATCTGAAATGTATTAAAATCATCTTGCTAAGATCTCAAATGTATTAAAATCATCTTGCTTCATTTTTGAAGCCCAATCCTGGACAACTGTTTTATGTAATCTTGTTTTGTGCATATCAAGTTATTTTTACTTCTAATGTCAATAATATAACAGTCACTTTTTTAGCAAATTTGTTATTATAATTGTGTAAATACATATAGAAAACAAAATAAGTCTCACTAAATAATTACTAAACTATCTTAATACGGTGGCATATTAATTTTTTTTTATCTTAGTCAGAGTTGTTTCGCATACATTTTCGTTCTTCCGTTTCTTTGTTTCACGTATAGCTTCTCTTTTTTTAATTGCCTCCAATAAATAAACTGGCTCTCTTACCTCCATTTTTCTGTCTAATCTAGAATCAATTATTTCCGGGAGCATGCAATCCAGATAAAACATTTTCAATTTTTCTTCCATATTATTTTTCCAGAAGTCATTATCTTTTTTAATAGTTTCAACTTTCATATCCACACTGGTCCAAACCACAAAAATACATTCACTTCTTTGAGTGATATGGAGTTGTCCTTGGACCTGATAATACCAGTCGTGATTGATATTTATTATCAGGTCTCCTGTTCGATTGCGTTTCCAAAAAGTTATCTTTTTCTTATTGACACCGTCATCTATAGACATATTGGCACACGAATATGGACACTTTATCTCAACGATTTTATCGTCATCCAATAATCCGTCTGGGCTTGCTCCTAGATAGGGCATTATTGGGTCTACAAATAACCCGCATTTTTTAATAGCACAGGGGGAACCATCACTACTACTCAAAAAAACTGCTAACTTTTCTAACGCAATATTTTCGTGGTCTTTGCCATGCTGTATCGATTTCACGTTTTCTAAATTCGCTCCACGAAGCAAATTTTTTACAAGAGGTCCGCATTTTACAAGACCTCTTTTGCAAACTTTGCCAAAATTTGATGCGGTCAGACGCTGTCGTCTTTCTTGCATCCATTCCATGGAGTCTGATTGCAAGACAGTCCTCCTTTCCAGATCATTCCTTTCCACTTCTGTTAGATTAAGTTTTTTCAAATGTTCATTTTTTGCAAATTCATAATCAATTTCATTTAAGTCTGGCTTTTGGCAGAAATAACCATAGTCTTTTTCAATATTATGGCCTGGTTTTGAAAGGTTAGTTTTGCGGCTGGGTTTGGTTTTTGGACGCATTCCCTTCTTTTTTAACTCAACACGGCTTATTAATCTATTGGGTTTTTTGTGGATTACTTTGTTATAAAGGTACGTTAGTGGTTGCTTTGTGTTAAATGCTACAACAGACGTTGCACAACGCGCCGAATAAGACTGTCTGTTTGAAAAGTTGATCCTTTTTCCTCCCACAAACTTGGCAATTATACTATTAAATACTTCAGCAATATTGCTATTTACGTTGTAAATTAAACTTTTTGAATTATTAACTAATCTTGAAACAAGTTTCATAATTGCATTGTAAAATGTACAAGATTTCATTTCTGGAACTAAGTTTTTATCCGTACTGATTTCATTACTTGTATCTGTGATATCTAGTTGTTTGCAATAATAAGGTTTACAAGCTGAATGGTTACCAAAAACATGATTTGGTCCATTAAGTAAATCTGTTTTAAGGTTGGTGATTTGTTCAATGAACGTCAGTTCTTTTTGAGAATTATTATGTTTGATGGCACCAGTTACTGCACGCCTTAAACGTAAAATATTTTTGGATAAAACTTTTCTTAAGTGCAAGGGGTGACTAGTATTTTTTGCCAGTTCATCCAGCTTTGTGCAGTAGTTGCGAAGTAAATGGTTGGTGCATTCTATTTTCTCTACAACTATACTATTATATGGGTTGGCATCTAGTATACTTTTGTACGTACTGGAATCGCCATCAGCGATTAATTTTGAATATATGATACCATACATTTTCATTGAGCTTTTGAAACCTTCTGTTATTGCAAGAGCTTCCATTCCACTTGAGGAACCACTGTAGTTTTTAAAACAAACATGATCTGGACAAGAAATATTTTGATTCACTGCTCTGGCACAAATCATGCAATACTTATTTTTAACTGCCATATATAGGACTTTCTTTGTTCTGTATCCAATAATTGCAGCAGCACCTGATAAGGCTGTATAGTTTTTTCTATATGATCTTTTAGACCAGCACGCGTCTGCCACTACCGTGATCATTGGTACTCCGTTAGCGTCTACGTCACCGTTTTGTACAGCTAAGTCGTATTCCTCCTTTGCAGCTTCTTCCATGCATTTCTGTTTTGCCATTTCCCACAATTCACAAACCTTTGTATGACATTTAGCGTAAAGATTTTTACACATACATGGTATCCCAAGAGATGCTGAAACCTGCTCTAACCCGGCATAACCAGCTCCTATCGACATAAAACTAGCCACTGCTGTCTCGTTAAGATTGAGGTCATTACCAGTTTCATTTTGCTTACAATTTTTTAAATGTAATTTGATATTACACATTTTGCAAACAAAAGTGAATTCGGAGTAAAAACCATTTTTTTGTTCTTTCAAAAGTTTCAAATGACTGAAATCACAACCTAACAATGAATTATGTTTGGAAATTTTTTGCAATTCCTCAAAGAAGTACACGAAGTCAATCACTCTGCGCCCATCTACTTTAAACTCTTCGTTCTCTTGCTCTTCTTCAATGAGAAGTTGCGGAGTATTTCGTTCCGACGTTGTCTGAAATGATATTATTGTATTAATTATTATAGTGATCTTTTCAATATACTAATAATTGTATATTGCTATTTTTGGTCAAATAAATAAATAAACGGTATTTACAGCTTCCGAGGACATAATATTTTGCATATTTTGTATTTCCTGAAATGGAACTCTTGTTGCTTTTTCAAAAACAGTGCACGCATCATCCTTCAAGTTTTTGTTTTCCTGCAGTGACACTTCCTGTTTCCTGAAAAAATATAATTAATAATATATTTATTAGAAACTAGCTTTTGTCCACAGCTACGCCCTCGTGAGTTTCAGTTTTTCAAAAATCTCGAGGGAATCGTGGATTTCCGATCCCCGTTCCTGCTCTTTTCCAACCTTTATACCTACTTTCAAGGAAGTTTGCTATAGCTACCTTATAGCTATAACAAAACAATATATCAACAGCAATCGGAATTTGCTATAGCAATCTATAGATGTAGATTGCTATAGCAAATTACGATTTATAAAAAAATCCCCCGGGAACTGTCGATTTTTCCAAGATAAAGTAGCCAGTAGTAGTAGTAAAGTAGTCTATGTGTTATTCCAGGGTATAATCTATCTCCATTCTAAATTTCAGCCAAATCGGTTCTGTAGTTGCAGCGTTAAAGAGGAACAAACATACACACAACACATACATACATACATACATACCCACAAACTTTCGCCTTAAAATATTAGTTTGGCTAGAATTAAATAATTAATTCCTTTTTTTTACAAACCCCGCAAGAACCTTGGATTTTCTAGGATAAAAGGTAGCCTATATGTTCATCCAGGTTATAAGCTATCTGTACTATAACTATTTAGTATGTATCAGCCAAATCGGTTCAGTGTTTGTGGCGTGATTTGTTAAGTAACAAATGAAAAAAACACAAAATTTCGCATTTATAATATTAACCCTTCTTTGTACACTGTGTTTTAAATTATTTTATCCATTATAAAGTAATTTTGAAGATAGTTTAACAAACATTCAGCCAAAAGGTTAACAATCTTTTTGGGCTTCGTCACAGCTGAGTAAAAAGATGAGTACAATATAGGTACTTACTGCTTTATTTTAAATCTTCCTTTGTTTTTTTTGTGTTTATAGTAATTTTCTTTACGTTTTCCCATATCTATCTGAAATAGGGAGAAAAATAAGTAACGACATTAATAAGAACATTAGTGTTTGATAATAATTAATAAAGTATTTGATGAGTACAAATATAAATAAAAATTAAAAAAAACCGCCAACATTCGCCATATTGTAGTGGCGGCCATCTTGGATTTACATAATGGTATTCTACTAGTCAAGCCCTTTCATTTGATACCCATATTGAGGGAGTTGTGAAAAAATATGTGATCCGCCATTTTGTGGCGGCGGCCATCTTGTAGCAATTTTCGTCAAACATAGCTAAAACTACTCCCGACTAATTCACCTTTCAAACAAAAAAAAACTGCATTCAAATCGGTTCGCCCGTTTGAGCGCTACGGTGAAACAGACAGACACACACACATACACTCATAACATCCCGTCGTTTTGCGTCGGGGGTTAAAAATACATAATAAATCTCACATACCTAGTGCGTCGAAGTACTCGAAGAAGACAAAATAAGCAGTCGTATCCGACACTCGCGACCCACCCTTATGCTCTTCGAAACAATTATATCGCGGAGCTACGGAGCTCGACGCGGTGTACGAATGGGCGTGCGCTCACCTTGAATACTGAGACGGCACTGAATTTTTTTGTGACCGCGTACTGTAATGAACAGCGAATTACGAGCGGCTAATGCTTCATACTAAAATGTATGGGCAGCGGGCAACGATTTTCGCTAAAAAATTAATGATGTTTAGGCTTGTAGTATAACTTTTTAGTTTGAATTAGTATAAAATTTCGATGGTGAATGTATTATCTATACTTCCTTCTCACGATTTATATAAAAATTATTTCAAAAATAACATCGAAATAGCATATAAAGTCCTAATAGAAAAGGTCACTTTCAATGATTTTGATCAATGTTGAAGATTTTTTTTCTCGAAAACTGAGAATTATTTTACATACATCTCACGGTGAAAGTGTAGATTCATCTATTAAGAATCAGCAGTTTTTTTTTGGTGTTATTCAATTAAGCCAATTCTTTAATATTTTTAAAATCGTAAGTGCCTATTTGTGCAGTTCTTAGGGACTTCCCTCTTAAGACCTATTCGCCTAGATACCTATGCCGCCACAAAATGGCGAATTACATATTTTTTCACAACTCCCTCAATATGGGTATCAAATTAAAGGAAATTACTAGTAGAATAGCACTATGTAAATCCAAGACGGCCGCCATCACAAAATGACGAATGTCGGGGGTTTTTTAAATTTTTTACTACCGGATTTGAAGCAAAATACCCCATATGTACATTCAGAAGTTAAAGTTACTGGACTATAATGGAATGATGTAAAAAAACTTTCATCGAAGTTTGTCCAAAAGTTCCACTCATTTGAGATTTACATGATTTTGCATAGGTTCAGTACATCAGATACTAGATCAGATAATATTCATATTTTGAAGGCTGCCATTAAATTAGTGCAAGAGGCGAAATAAGGGTCGGGGCGAACTTGCGCAGAGTCAAAGCGCATCGAAGCGAACCGAAGCGTCAAATTCATCACAAGTTGCACGAATGCGAATATGCCCCGACCCTAAGCTAGGGGTCCTTTAGTTTTACCGGTGTGTGTTGTGTTTATGTAGAAATGTTATGTTTTACTGTTTTTAACGTTTAACTGATTTATTTATAATAAACATAAACACTAATATTATAAAGTGAAAGTTTGTGTGTATGTGTGTGTGTATGTTTGTTACTTTATAACCCCGCAACTACTGAACCGATTTGGCTAAAATTTTGAATGGAGATAGATTATGCCCTGACTTAACACTTTTTATCCATATTTTATATAAAAATCCCGTTTCCGCGGGATTTTGAAAAACCCGAAATCTACAGCTACAGCTATAGGTAAATTACTATAGCAAACTTCCTTGAAAGTAGGTATAAAGGTTGTAGAAGGGAGCGGGAACGGGAACCGGAAATCCACAATTATTCGTACGAAAAACCGAAATTCACGCGGGCACAGCTGCGGGCGGAAGCTAGTAGAAAATATTTTCGCATTTTGTGGTAACGTCAGTTTTTTGAAATAGATTTTTTATTTTACTTAGCAATGTACAAGTCACGGCAAATAAGTCTAGCGTTGACCTTCAATGCGCAGAAGTCGAAAATGAGGTATCTCGGGGTGGTGAAGGGGTCGCGGGAAGGGCGTGGGGATCATTCGTAAGTACTGATTAGCTCTCGCGGAGCCCTCGTATGCGCTGATGGGCTCTCCAATCGTACTGTGTCCCGCTCACTCGTACGACGCTGCGCGCACTTGAAGGTCACCGGTCGACTTACGTGCCGGGGGTTATATCTACCAGCTTTATAAAAGTGTGCGTGCACCGCGTCGAGCGCAGCCTGCAGCAGGCCGCCCGGCGCGCCGGCCTCGCGCACGGCGCCGAACAGCACGTGCATCGCGCGCGGCTCGTCGTTCATGTACGACAGACCCTTCAGTCTGATGTTGAACGGCAAATGGTCCCGGAGCATAGGCCTGAAATAACACTTCACCTGTTTAAGAGAGTAGCCAGCTGATGGGCAAAAGGCTGGAGGCATATAGTTAAAGTCAGGTATCTATATCTATACTAATATAATAAAGCGGAAGAGTTTGTTTGTTTGAACGCGCTAATCTCAGGAACTACTGGACCGATTTCAAAAATTCTTTCACCGTTGGATATGCACGTGATCCCTGAGTGCTATAGGCTATATATTATGTACCACGGGCGAAGCCGGGGCGGACCGCTAGTAGGTTATGAAGCTGTAAAGCAAGTGTTACAAGCTCTTGACTGAAAAGTTGTAAACTAGTTATTTATGCTACTGTTGTATACAATACCTAATTATCAACAGTTGCATACAACTTTATAACCATAATATGTATAATAATGTAATTTAGGTAATGTAGGTGTAATAATACCCATAATATGAATCAGCTAGAAAATATTCTGAAATAATTATAATAGTTCACTGCTAACATTAAAACAACCAGTCCTAATAACCACAATATCATCCTATATATATATATCAAAGGAGTGTTATTATGAAAACGGATGATATAATGTTGTACTGAATTTCATAATAACACTCCTTTGGATGATATTATGGTTATTAAGACATTGGGTGTTTTAATGTTGGTAATAAGCTAACTGTTTCAGAATCTTTTATAGAGGATTTAAAGCATGGGTGTAGACAGTGGCGTAGCTAAGCGTAGGCGATGTGGGCCCTCGCCCACGGCCTCGCACTCTCGAGGGCCTCGCGTCACTTTGATCACTTTTACGAGCGAAACATCTATACTAATAACTAAAATTGAAGTGTCTGTCTGTAATATCGAAATAACTACCTCATATTAAGCTCATATGGTTATTTGAACGGTACCATAACCGAATCACACGTTTTTAAAATTTTTATCTGTCTGTCTGTCTGTCTCTCTGTCTGTTTGAACGGGCTAATCTTCGGAACGGCTGAACCGATTTTGACGGGACTTTCACATACAAGTAGAGGATTAACCAAGAAGTAACATAGGCTACTTTTTTAACCGACTTTAAAAAAAGGAGTTGTGTTGAAATCGGTAAGTAGGTACCTATGTTAAAAAACGCCCTGTAGGTATTGCGCGCGACGGCCGACGCTCGCGCTGCACGGAACTCCCCGCGCCGCGCCGCGCGTCCCTGCGCCCGCCACACGCGGCACCGCGGCACAGAGTACTGGTATATACTATACTGATACTACCTAGTACCTACCTACCCAAGTTTATTTTTATTTAGAGAAGAGAAACATTGCGACACTGTCCTTCAAAAAATTTGGATTCCAACTCCTCAATCCTGATGCTGTAGGGGGACTGATCCCCAAAACTAATGGGATTTAGGAACTGTCGGTTATTTAAATTAATATTGGGGGTACCAATTAAAGACTTTATCGTTGAATGAACTCGAGTAGGTACATATTCAACTCCTCAAACCTGATGCTGTAAGGAATTTCATTCCAAAATCGTGGGGATCCCACGGAATTTTTCCGTTTTGGTGACGGGTTACCACAGATAGGCTACTTTTTGTTCTGGAAAATCAAAAGTTCCCACGGGATTTTTAAAAACCTAAATCTACACGAGCGAAGCCGTGGGCATCATCTAGTTAATTATTATAAGTCAAGTGATTAAATTTAATACTTGGTTGCATTTGGGGATATGTTTACAATGGGTCTAGTTTAGGTTTAAGTCTAGTCAATGAGACGCATGCCATCGCCGACAAACGAGCAACTTTTGTCTCATTCTCTCTATAAATATTTTCGTGTCTGCCTCTTGGCCTGTCTAGTCTCGACTGACTAGCCTACGTCGATGTAGGCTAGTCAGTCGAGACTAGACAGCGGCCATAGTACGCACACAATAAACTTGTCCCGGGCCTCGGTGAGCAGCTTGCAGGCAGCGAGCCGCTCCTCGCTGTCCATCAGGCACACGACCCCCACGGTGATGTGCAGCTTGCCCGGCTTGATGAACAGCGACTCCTCGATGCCCGGACATTCGCGGACCACGCTCTCCTGCAAGATCATCATTGTCATCACTGGCGTAACTATACCTATAACTATACTTTACTATGTCATAAGAAAGCTCAGAGTCACTCAGAGAGCGATGAAGAGAGCTACGCTCGGAGTTTCTCTACGCGATCAAATCAGAAATGAGGAGATCCGTAGAAGAACCAAAGTCACCGACATTGCTCAACGAATTGCAAAACTGAAGTGGCAATGGGCGGGGCACATAGTCCGGAGAACCGATAGACGTTGGGGTCCCAAGTTGCTAGAATGGCGACCTCGCAACGGAAAACGCAGTGTTGGCAGACCCACCACTAGGTAGACCGACGACATCAAAAGAGTCGCAGGGAGTCGCTGGATTCAGTCGGCACAAGACCGCGCCGTGTGGAAGTCCCTACAAGAGACCTATGTCCAGCAGTGGACGTCTATCGGTTGAGGACGACGACGACGACTATGTATGTATATTGACATTCCAAGAGTGTACAGTGTATAACCCCCGGCACGTAAGTCGAGCGCTGACCTTCAAGTGCGCGCAGCGTCGTACGAGTGAGCGGGACACAGTACGATTGGAGAGCCAATCAGCGCTTACGAGGGATCCGCGAGAGCTAATCAGTGCTTACGAACAATCCCCGCGACCCCCTCACACCCAGAGATACCTCATTTACGACTTCTGCGCATTGAAGGTCACCGCTCGACTTATTTGCCGTGACTTGTACCTACTTTGAATAAATGAATTTTGAATTTGAATTTACCGTTTGATGCCAGTGGCAAATTAATCAGATGAGGGTTCTCCTGCTCAATATAAAGCTCAACCAAAGTTAAAGTTTTTATTTTAACATAAATAAGGAGGCCCCTTCCGGCTGAAATGCCACCCTATAGTTACGTGTAGTATACACCCCCGTACGTAGTATACACCCCCACTAGATGGACCGAAGATATGAGATGTTACGGGGTTCCGTTTTTATGATCTGTGATTTTCATCATAATTAAGAATTTTCCAACTCTATAGTAGATCTCTATAATAGAACATCCATCTATTCAGTTTTACCTTAAATCTTTCAAAATTTTTGACAATATCAGGAGAATTCATAGGAACAGATACAAAATGTGTATACTCCTGCTTCATCCTTGACGACATCACTATTATGTTTATTCTTCTCAAAGCTGCTTTGACATTCTGTAACCAAAAATATATTTATTGCTACGTAACAAGCGGTAAACGGCGATAACCTAGTCACTAGGTCACTAGGCTAGACCACTAGGTCCTAGTGGTTAAGAGTTCAGCCACACGAGTAGATAAGTACAGAGGGGAAGCTTCTACAAGCGGCCCGCTGTAGGTACACTCACACATATGCGCACGTTTGTCACCAACTGTACCGGTTAGTGGAACGAGCGTGCGTCCGTGAACCGTTTGAGTGTGTTTGTGTGAGTGTACCTACAGCGGGCCGTTTGTATGAAGCTTCCTCTCTGTACTTATCTACTTGTGTGGTTCGGCCTCCCTTTCGAGGGGACAGGGTTCAATTCTGGCATGCACCTCAACTTTTCGAAATTATGTGCATTTTAAACAATGAAATATCACTTGGAACCGTCTGGATGACGTCACACACTGGAGCGCCGCGAGAAACGAAATTAATCGTGAAAGCGCAACTTTAAAGTTCCATAACTTTTTCAGTTTTTGAGATGATTTGATGATTCTTTCAGATTTTTGTTTTATTTTACTTAAATTTTTATAATTAATTAAAAAAAATTGGAAACTTGTCCATTAAGTAACTGCAACTGCAATAATGTGAACTGGCCATAATGTTAAATAAGTCTTACAGAAACACTGGGTCCATAAATAGTAATATTTTTATTTTCTCCTTGTCTTGGTGTTTTAATATCTGTTCTAGTGTCTCTGCTGACTCTTGCTATAGTAGCTCCTTTCTTCCCTATAATATTTCCCATATAATGTCTGTAAACAAAAAATAATTAATTAACAGATCAATCCTAAATTTTGTAGGTTTTTGTACTAATACAACATGTAAGATTTGAATTATTATTAAGATTTCGTGATATCTGGGGCATGGCAGCAGAGCGTGGTTGGGAAAATAGTTTTTTCAGAGGCATAAGTTATTAATTCAAGTCGAGAATTTCTCACAAGATGGAACACAGAGCGAGTTCCATACTAGATGCGACCAAGATCCAAATTGGTCGTCTAGAAGAGAATTGGACGACTTGGAAATATAAGGTGAGCGTAGCTTTGCGAGACTTGGGTCTTCTTGATCAAGTAGAAGGCAAGAGAAGCCTTACAAAAGAACCCACCTCAAGTAAAGTATCAGAGGAATACCAAAGATACGATAGCATGGCCTTACTAATAATAACAATTACTACTTAGAAGTAAACCCTTGACTGTAATTTCACCAACTGTTGAGTGACAATGTAATATAAGGCTCAGCCAAATTATCAGAAGTTGTCAGAAAGCTATCTGTTTCGTGCAACTGGTGAGCTTTAGAAACGGACATACATAAGCTAATAAAACTTACAACCGCACTAGTCGCCCCTACGATTTTTGGAAGGTGCCCTCGATTTCTCTGGTCTGCCATCATCAAACCCTGATTTCCTTATCATGGGACCACCTTTGAAATATCTTCTTTCCAACAAAAAAGGATTAATCATAATCGGTTCATAAACGACGAAATTATCCGCGAACACTCATAAAAGAAGCATATATACGGTCGAATTAAGAATTTAAGAAACCTCCTCCTTTTTTGAAGTCGGTTAAACATCGATGCTGCCCTGGGAATAAAATCATCAACATAACACTTACTTGGAAACGTGGAAACTAGTACAGTACCGGCCGCCATCCACCTGCACAATCTCACACTCCACATCGTCATCACCTTCCTCTTCAGACTCGTTATATGTAACATCTGTAATAAAAAATTCCATTTTAGATGCTTGCTTGAACAGTCACACCTGATGGAGTGATGAAAGTGATGATGGAAGATGTGTAGTGGCGATATTGTAGCCTAGGATACAACCCATTAGACTAAACAATGTCTCCGTTTTTAAGGTTTCGTACCCAAAGGGTAAAAACGGGACCCTATTACTAAGACGCCGCTGTCCGTCTGTCTGTCTGTCTGTCTGTCCATCTGTCACCAGGCTGTATCTCATGAACCGTGATAGCTAGACAGTTAAAATTTTCAAGGATGATGTATTTCTGTTGCCGCTATAACAAATACTAAAAAACAGAATAAAATAAATATTTAAGTGGGCTTCCATACAACAAACGTGATATTTTTTTGCTCGTTTTTGCTCGATATTGAAAACGGCAACAGGTAGACTTGAAATATTCACTTTAAAAATAAATAATTAAATTAAAATAAAACAATTATTCAAGGGAGGCTCCCATACAACAGACATGATTTTTTTTGCCGTTTTTATAAATAATGGTACAGAACTCTTCGTGCGCAAGTCCGACTCGCGGTTTTTTGTATTGACACATATTGTGTTCACATAGGGAAGGTTGTTGTAAAACAGTAGTTTTGACGAATAAGGTTACTTACTGATATCTTATTAACATAGAATGTTATTACCCCACATGCACATCTGTCTGATAACTAAGCTGATTGTATAAAATTTCCATCTAGAAAATAATTCTTTAATTCTATGTACCAATTATAAATACATTACTAAAATATCACAAAAAAGATTATAGATACTTATGTGTTAAGTAAACTAGATTTGCATAGTTACTTTTTGCAAGAATGTTCTTTTTCACCTCTAATGTTCTGATATCATTTGGTTTTGCCATTTTAGCATCAAAAGCTATTACACTTTATTAAACTTAAGAAAAGAAATGAACAAAATAAGTATGCAGCCATGCAGAAAACCACATCAATTGAATAAAATCTGCATTATTAAGTTAATAATTAACAACAAATCCAATACTTCAATAATCAAAGACTTCAAATAAATCTAAGATAATGTAAATTACATTATCTTAGAAATAAATAAGTTTTTAAATCTAATTTACCTGTCACCTTCATTGTCAATATCAAAATGTGGAAAGATGACATGAAACCACAAAAACTGGGAATCCCCAGCCACAGGTCTATACTAATCGGTCTATCGGTCCATTCAAAGATTTATAACAACTTATTAAATTAAATAATAACTTATATATTTTGTGGTTTGGATACTAACAGTAATTTATTCAAATAGGTTTCTATTAAGAACATGATTTTGCTACAGCCACTGAGTTATATATGTATATTAAAAACAGTGATTTTGATAATTTTAAGCCTTATTTTATATAAAATAAAAATAAAAAATTAAACTTACTAATTGTTTACTTAAATTTATGTCTTTTAAGTATGATAACTTGTAGGTATAATATAGGTACATATAAAAAGATCTACAGTTTCTGTGGGCCCTCTCTTATGACATAGTTTTTCACAAATAAAGTATATAAAAAAGGTTAGGATTTGTACCATTTTCGTATAAATCATGTTCATGTAGTGTCGAAACCTCCGTAGTAGGATCGTTAACTCTATAACATCTTCCTTCGATCCATAACAATTCAGGTTTAAGTACGTCGTTCATATTGTAATGTAGGTTACTTAGTTAAAATATTGTGAAATAATTAAGTATAAATATAACAAGAACAATCTTTATCAAGAATTCATAATGAGTATTATATACGTAGGTAAGTAACAAGACGAATACACTTAAATTTGTTCAATTATTTGAATTTATACAATAATTATTTTTTAGTTTACGAACTAAAGAACCAAAACAATAACATTATCGTAACATTATCAAAATATCAACCACAGATTAGGTATTAGTTCTACGTAACAGATGCGACACACAGATCACTAATATACTAGTCTATAAGACAGATGGGACAGTGGCAATAATTTACAGTTAGTTCCGTTGCCTTCGCAAAGCGCTAGTGTCGCAAGAAGAAGTGATGGGACACAATCCCACCTTAAAATATCGATATCGATAGTATAGTGATGTCCCATGACAAACGTTGAAATGGGGTACCACTACATTTTTTATTCTTTTTGAAATTTTTGGATTTAAAATAAAACAACTTACTATATTCAATTTTATATTTCTTTTTTCTTAATCTATACGCTTTATATTTATCAAAAGTAATTTTGAGAAAAGCATATATTTTGTTTCTTAAGTTTTTCTTGCACACCTCTCAAATTATATTTATTTATTAAAATACTAGCTGACCCCCGCAACTTCGTTCGCGTGTTTATAGGTTTTATATAGGATCGGATCGGATCCCATAATTATTTTATGTACCTAAACTAAATGAAGCCTGTTACTCCTTATAACATTGAAAGTTCCATTAAAATCGATCCAGCCGTTTCGGAGATTAGCTGGAACAAATAGACAGAACGACAAACATAAATTGAAACGCACGCCAGTTTAAAATAAGCCGTACATACAAAGATCCGGGTCCCAAGTTATTGGAACCCAATAAATGTCTGGCATTTCTAAACTAAAAAATCTATGACCTTGAAATATTTACGGGGCAATACTTAAAGTACTACCTTTCTAACAAAAAAAGAATCAGTTAAATCGAACTACCCGTTAATGAATTACAGCTAAATACACGTTTTAACTTTCTTCCCCTCTCCCAAGGGAACCGTGCTGAATTTCGGGATAAAAAGTATCCTATAACCTACCTCGGAGTATAAACTCAAATCGTACCAAGTTTCATTCGAATCCATTCAGTAGTTTCAGCGTGATGCGCGGCCAAGATACAGACAGACAGACAGACAGACAGACAGACAGACAGACAGACAGACAAAAATGAAAAAAATTACAGTTTTGGCTTCAGTATCGATTATAGAATGCCCTCCAAAAGAAATTTTCAAAATATCTTCAATGTACAGAATTGGATCTGTTACAGTTTTATTATATTATAGATATAGATTACACCAAATATTATACAGATCGAGGCATAAAATTAAATTAACATAAAATACAGAATATATAAAAACTATTCTAAGAGATTGTTTCCCACTTATTTTATATCCACAAATTAACATTGCCAACATTTTCCTCTTCTCATCCTGCTATGGAAAATAAAATCTATTTTATGGATGTCAGTACAAAGTGATAAAGTAATGACTTTGTGTCTCTGTGCAGACCATCACATTAATTTGTCTTGCATAGACTTGTGAAAGTGGCGATGGAAAGGTAAAAATATTATGTAAATCTTGATTATTCACAACTGGGCAATATATTAAGGCATCATGTACAAAAATTTTGTTTAGGTACAATCAGAAACCACCAGTCAGATATTGTTTAAACCTACCATCAACTATATTTATCAAACTATAATAGCATAATTGTGATCACTCTTTTAATCTTTGGCTGAAAGTAAAATATCAATAAATTCTTTTGCAGAAATATAAAAGATCATTAATATTAATAGTCATAATTAAAGATGTGTTCGCAAGAAGAACGACAAAAGTTACTAAACATGGAACAAATAATTTTTTACCACCAACACTACAACCTTTTAACATCCCACAGTTGGGCACAGGCCTCCTCTCTCATAGGAGAGAGGGATTTAGAGCTTAGACCCACCACGCTGCTCCAATGCAGGTTGGTGGACTTTAGCGACTATTATGATGATAATAATAGTAATAATAAACAGGACAGCCTGCTTAACATCCTCTCCGAGGCACGGGGGTGAAATACCGCTAACAAACAACTCCGGGCTGGCCCTGAGAACTTCTTGAAATAAAACCCAATAAAACAATCAGTAAAACCTGTCTGTTTAATTCATCTTCACATCTGAATATCACATAGTTCACATCTGAAAAGAAACAAATAAATTTAAAAATAATTAATTGGTACTAATAAAAGTTAAATAATTGGTACTAATTATTACAAATATATACCATATATGAGTAGTAGAATAGTATTTTTACTACCCTATAGGTAATAAATAGTAAACACAAAAGGTGGGCTACCAATAAATTTTTTTCCTCACTAGTGGTATCTGCAATATCTGGAAAATGGTTGACAGTAACACATCAGTATGTTCAGCAGAAAACTATACACTTAAGCCAACTTAAGCACACCTGTTGGTATCACTATAAATATCAAAAGGTGTGCTTGTGTCTGTTTATGGATAATTTATGGAGAATGAATTTTATAACGTACTAGCGGACCCGGCAGACGTCGTCCTGCCCGCTATTAGCGCCACCTACCGGGTCCAATTTTTCTACTTACAAACCTTCCTCTTGAATCACTCTATCTATTAAAAAAACCGCATCAAAATCCGTTGCGTAGTTTTAAAGATTTAAGCATACATAGGGACAGAGAAAGCGACTTTGTTTTATACTATGTAGTGATAGTATAAATCTAGTTAGGTTAGGTTGGTTATACGTACCGCGCAAAATTCCAGCAGGTTTATGAAATCGAAACAACTTAATGTTGTTTTGTACTGGCGAGCAGCCACATTTCTCCTTGTTTTCTTTGTCGTCAGATATTTCAAAAAACAAAACATAGGTACGAGTCTTGTTTCAATGAAACAAAAAAAGAGTCAACGTGCCAAATATAAATTGCACTACCAGTATAAAACACAAACAGAGGAACAGAAGCTCGACTCGACGTATTTAAAGTTTAGAAGATTGCAAGAAATCAATAATTATTTTTATTTTTTTCGAAACACAACAACAACGAAGACGCCATTTTGAAAAAAACAATAATTACCACAGAAGTCAGAACACTTTAACATAGAACATAGAACCTATGGAATCTTAGCACCACAGACCAGGAACAATCAAAACAAAATGTTGAAGCAAAGAAATATGGTCTTGAACAGGCTTTGTCTCGTTCTCAACAGACTACTTAAATAAAGTGTGTGAGATATAGAAAAACTAGAGAGGAAAAATAGCCCAGCTGAATGACTTTATCTTTATTAAAATGTTTCAGGCGCAGTATCCAGTGTCTACATAGAGTATATAACCTTCTTGGATATGACCTTAGAAAAGTGGTTCTGTGGTTGCGATACTAGCGCTTTGCGAAGTCCAAGGGAACTACAGTGTCACCCCCCTGTAATATACTAGTCTCTAAGACAGATGGGACAGTGGCAAAAATTTACAGTTAGTTCCGTTGCCTTCGCAAAGCGCTAGTGTCGCAAGAAGAAGTGATGGGACACAATCCCACCTTAAAATATCGATATCGATAGTATAGTGATGTCCCATGACAAACGTTGAAATGGGGTACCACTACATTTTCTATTCTTTTTGAAATTTTTGGGTTTAAAATAAAACAACTTACTATATTCAATTTTATATTTCTTTTTTCTTAATCTATACGCTTTTTAATAATCAAAAGTAATTTTTGAGAAAAGCATATATTTTGTTTCTTAAGTTTTTCTTGCACACCTCTCAAATTATATTTATTTATTATAATATTACACCAATTATTATACAGATCGAGGCATAAAATTATATTAACATAAAATACAGAATATATAAAAACTATTCTAAGAGATTGTTTCCCACTTATTTATATCCACAAATTAACATTGCCAACATTTTCCTCTTCTCATCCTGCTATGGAAAATAAAATCTATTTTATGGATGTCAGTACAAAGTGATAAAGTAATGACTTTGTGTCTCTGTGCAGAACATCACATTAATTTGTCTTGCATAGACTTGTGACAGTGGCGATGGAAATGTAAAAATATTATGTAAATCTTGATTATTCACAACTGGGCAATATATTAAGGCATCATGTACAAAAATTTTGTTTACAATCAGAAACCACCAGTCAGATATTGTTTAAACCTACCATCAATTATTCATCAAACTATAATAGCATAATTGTGATCACTCTTTTAATCTTTGGCTGAAAGTAAGATAATATCAATAATTTTTTTTCCAGAAATATAAAAGATCACTAATATGAATAGTCATAATTAAAGATGTGTTCGCAAGAAGAACGACAAAAGTTACTAAACATGGAACAAATAATTTTTTACCACCAACACTACAACCTTTTAACATCCCACAGTTGGGCACAGGCCTCCTCTCTCATAGGAGAGAGGGATTTAGAGCTTAGACCCACCACGCTGCTCCAATGCAGGTTGGTGGACTTTAGCGACAATTATGATGATAGTAATAGTAATAATAAACAGGACAGCCTGCTTAACATCCTCTTCGAGGCACGGGGGTGAATCAGTAAAACCTGTCTGTTTAATTCATCTTCACATCTGAATATCACATAGTTCACATCTGAAAAGAAACAAATAAATTTAAAAATAATTAATTGGTACTAATAAAAGTTAATTAATTGGTACTAATTATTAGAAATATATACCATATATGAATAGTAGTATTTTTATTACCCTATAGGTAATAAATAGTAGCCAACTTAAGCACACCTGTTGGTATCACTATAAATATCAAAAGGTGTGCTTGTGTCTGTTTATGGATAATTAATTTATGGAGAATGAATTTTACGTATAGTATAAATCTAGTTAGGTTAGGTTGGTTATACGTACCGCGCAAAATTCCAGCAGGTTTAGGAAATCGAAACAACTTAATGTTGTTTTGTACTGGCGAGCAGCCACATTTCTCCTTGTTTCCTTTGTCGTCAGATATTTCAAAAAACACAACATAGGTACGAGTCTTGTTTCAATGAAACAAAAAAAGAGTCAACGTGCCAAATATAAATAGCACTACAGTATAAAACACAAACATAGGAACAGAAGCTCGACTCGACGTATTTAAAGTTTAGAAAATTGCAAGAAATCAATAATTATTTTTATTTTTTTCGAAACACAACAACAACGAAGACGCCATTTTGAAAAAAAACAATAATTACCACAGAAGTCAGAACACTTTAATGATATGACCAAGAAACATAGAACCTGAGCACCACAGACCAGGAACAATCCAAACAAAATGTTGAAGCAAAGAAATATGGTCTTGAACAGGCTTTGTCTCGTTCTCAACAGACTACTTAAATAAAGTGTGTGAGATATAGAAAAACTAGAGAGGAAAAATAGCCCAGCTGAATGACTTTACCTTTATTAAAATGTTTCAGGCGCAGTTTCCAGTGTCTACATAGAGGATATAACCTTCTTGGATATGACCTTAGAAAAGTGGTTCTGTGGTTGCGATACTAGCGCTTTGCGAAGTCCAAGGGAACTACAGTGTCACCCCCCTGATATCAACCCTAAGATATTGTAATAGGTATATACTCTATATCAACCACACTCGGCTCCTGACTCCACAGATAACAACCAATATCAATACCAAGTACCAACAACGTAAAATTACTCTTCTCCACAGATCACTATTAGGCCGGAACCACACTTACGTGTCGTGGCGTGTCGTGACGCGCCAGAAGCCTATCGGTTTCATACATTTAGTATGGTTAGAGACACACTAAGCCCTCATACGCATTAGCGGTTGCGGTAGCGGTGCGGCTAGCCGCTTTTTATATTTTTATATGCAACCGCTCATTTTGTACGCACTAAGCGCTCGTACGCATTAGCGGTTGCGGTAGCGGTTGCATATAAAAATATAACCGCACCGCTACCGCAACCGCTAATGCGTACGAGGGCTAATTGTAGGGCGTGTCGTTTTTACTAAATGTATGAAACCGGCGCATCACGACACGCCACGACACATACATAAGTGTGCCGGCAGCCTTATACTAGTCTCTTCTCTATGATTAACAAACAACCACTTAGCAAGTTTCTGTTCTGGGAATGATTTTGGTTTATAACAAAATACAATATGAATAGATGACAAGGAAGTCAAAGAACTCTTGACTTGTTCGTAGTTGGATGATGATTATACTGTGTAAAATAGAAGAAGCACAACACAAGCAAGACTGCGAATAACGTCAGGGCTTGATATCATAACAAAATAATTAACGTTACTTTCGATATGATACTTCACTAACGGTAATAATTAATATTAACGTTTATTATGAGAGGAATGAGAGTAAAATAAATGGTAAATTAACAGTATAGATCGACCTATGATTGGAATTTCATTTCCCTATTAGGTTATAAGGTTAGCAACACTACGGCTGCCCTAGCGATAAACAAAGTAGTAACTGACATTTTTTGTGAAATTGACTTTTTGCAATTAAGGCCGGAACCACACTTATGTGTCGTGGCGTGTCGTGACGCGCCAGAAGCCTATCGGTTTCATACATTTAGTATGGTTAGAGACACACTTGTAGGGCGTGTCGTCTCATGGCGTGGTGCCGACTGCCCGAGACCGATTGCGCCAGAGTCAAGAAGGTTATAACTGTATAAATGTAGACACTGGAGACTGTGACGAAAACATTACAACAATGATTTAAATGCAGTCTCCAGTATAAATATCTCTAGATAATGTTAGATAGATATAGTCCGTTCGGTAACATAGTGTCGGTACAGGCGCAGGTGCTCTTAGTATTCTGCTTTTATTTTTATTTTTTTCTGTTTGTAATTTTTTTTTTCTATTCTAACAGAATCTCCGAATAGTCTGCCAATCCGCACTTGGCCAGCGTGGTAGACTATGGTTAAAATCCTTCTCATTTTGAGAGAAGACCCGTGTTCACGATAATATTATATTTTATGCTTATGGTTATATTGTAATAAAATACGAATATAAAAAAATATAAAAAGGAAAGAGAATTTTCATAAAAAAATATGAGTAGGTATAAAACGCCAAAACCCCTTGTGCCTGTACACGCCGCGCGGCGTGCTTTGAAGTCACGGCGGTACCTTTGATAAAACACCGCGCGGTGGAGGTGGCAAAACACAAAAGGCGACCGTAAGAAAATGAACAGACTATACCTGTATTATCTTCAAAGTAACTTTATAAATTTATGAAATTGTAGTCTATAAAACATTAAATATTCTATGCCTCTTTTAGAGGTAGATTATTCCTACTAAATACAATTATTTTAAGATCTTATTTATCAGTCAAACGATTATAGGATTCAATTATACTCCAATCTTAAGCCCATTAAAGCTGGTGTTCCACAGGGCACTGTGCTATAGCCCACACTGTGTTATAGCCCACACTGTTCATGCTGTATGCAGTATGCATATCAATGATATTATACTGTATGACAACACATTCCACTGCTGTGTGGATGACAGCACGGGTGATGCCCTATGCAAAGGCCACGCACAACTTTCCCGCGTAAAGCTGGAGGAGTATAGAGTCAAACTTGTGTCTGAAATTGAGACATTTTTAGAGCGGATCTCAGAATGGGGCACTCAAAATATAGTGCAATGCAACCGCTCAAAAACACAAGTTTGCGTATTCACCGCTAAGAATACTCCCTTTACCACACCCCTTCTCTTTCAGAACTTTCCCCTTACCCCTTTCAACAGCATTGAGATCCCTGGCGACCACATTTCGGACGAAGTCCAATCCCGGATCACTTGGAAGGTAAAGCTAAATTAGCTTCCAAAAAGCTTGGAGTACTCTATAGATCAAAGCGCTACTTTACGCCTGAACACAGGCTCTTGTTCTATAAATCTCAAGTCAGACTGCATATGGCCTGCTCACACCTGTGGGCCAGAGCACCCCAATAGCAAGTCCTTCCATTTGGCCGGATTCAGAAGCGGGCAGTTCGACTGGTGGGCAATCCCAAACCAACCAGCTCATTGGAGGGCTTAGAGGTTCGCAGGGACGTTAGCTTCCTTAATCCTTTGGGTATTCTATCGTCTCTATAACGGCAAATGTTCTGAAGAGTTATTCGACCTAATACCACCTACTTATTTCCAGCACCGCATCGCACGCCACCTAAAATGCTAATATCCTCACCACTTGGATCACTGGCATACATCAACCAAGCGTTGCGCGAGGTCATTCCTTCCGCCCAAAAACTGTGGAACCAACTCCTTTTGGAGGTATTTCCGCATAGCTTTGACATAGGGTTATTCAAGGGGAGGCTAAACAAACTCCTTAAAATCCGGCAACGTGTTAGTTGTTCCTCTTGTGCTGCAAATGTTCTTGGGCAGCAGTAATCACTTAATATCAGGTGATCCGCTTGCTCATTTTCCCGCAATTAATATATACTAGAAGAAAACCCGGCTTCGCTCGGGGGACTCATAATACACATCTAGGTAAAAAATGTAGGTAGATATTTCTGTAGTCATCGGTTCTCAAGGAATATTAAAGGAAAGCAAGGCATAGACTCGTATAGCTTGTGTTGTTGTGTTGTTGTTCACTGTGTTTAATAAATATAGTAGGTAAATAAAAACTGCAAATCTGGTAATAAGTATTATTTTTCATTTTACTGTACTTGTTGACCTGTACCATTAACTTACCCGAAAGTCATCAAATAAATCTTGTGATTTGTCACGTTGTATTGTAGAGGCAGCTAGTGATTTAACAGATGCAACAGAAGCAGTTTAATTTTTTGGAAAAATGTTTGACAGTGCCCGAGCCTTGGTTATTCATAACTCGCAATAATTGAGATTATCTGCAAAAATATATTATACAATTAATAATGTCTAATTGTATAATAAGAACCAGCCAAGTTCAAGTTGAACTTGCGCATGAAGGGTCCATTCCAATAACAAGAAATAGTGTATGTTTCTGTATGTGTTCATGACACCTCAACACAGGCTATACATGTCGTCGTCGTCTCAACCAATAGACGTCCACTGCTGGACATAGGTCTCTTGCAAGGATCGCCACAGATCACGATCTTGTGCCGCCTGATTCCAGCGGCTACCAGCGACTCGCTTGAGATCGTCTATCCATCGGGTCGGGGGTCTACCAACGCTTCGTTTACTGGTGCGAGGTCGCCATTCAAGCACCTTGGGACCCCAACGTCCATCGGTTCTTCTAGCAATGTGCTCCGCCCATTGCCACTTCAGTTTCGCGACTCGATGAGCTATGCCGGTAACTCTAGTTCTCCTGCGGATCTCCTCATTTCTGATTTGATCCCGCAGGGATACTCCGAGCATAGCTCTCTCCATCGCCCGCTGAGTGACCCTGAGCCTTCTTATGAGACCCATCGTTAGCGACCATGTCTCAGATCCGTAAGTCATCACTGGCAACACGCACTGTTCGCAGACTTTCGTCTTCAGACACTGAGGGATGCATGTGGCCATTTATTATTATTTGTTGGGTTATAGAGAAAAAATATTGAGCCGCTTACCGAGTATAATGTTGTCGTATTCCACACATCGACTGCACATTTTAATTTCAGCGTAAATATATAATCCATGTGCTCTTGAATGGATACATAAATTAGTATGGAAGACGTAGCGCCTTAAAATTGTAAAATTACAATTTACATACTTCCTAATATTATTTGCTAAGATTATTTTTGATTTAGCCGATTTGATTAAAGAACAACAATTTCATTTTTTATTTTTAAAATTAGTAAGTACTTATCTACCTGCCAAAGTAGAGAAAAAGGCTGAGTGCTTTAAAACAAAGAGGTTTACACAGAATAAACGTTAAAACTTGTATTTTGTTAATTTTAATTTGATTTGTTTTGACAATGAACGAAGCTATATGAATCTATGCCTTGTTTTCCTATATATTCCTTGAGAACCGATGGCTACAGAAATATCTACCTACATTTTGTACCTAGATATGTATTATGAGTCATTGTCTCAAAAGGGCTAGAACCCAGAGCCGTAAAACCAGTTAAATCAAATAAAAATTAAAAAAAGATGTGTCAAATGTGTGTCAAATTGGCGAGTCGTATCCATGGCGACTGCGGTTTGTTTGGATGACAAACGTGATTTGTTGTTTGTCAGTGCCGTTAGAATTTAATGAAATTCTCCATAATCCGAATTTTGCGGATATATGTTGTCGACTCGAAATCAATATTTTTTCATGCCCTGTTATTCTTATAAGGTTTCGATCGAGTCTACCGTACCCCTGCACGAAATTATTAATATATATATATATATATATATATATATATATATATATATATATATATATATATATATATATATATATATATATATATATATATATATATATATAATATATATAATATATATATATATATTATACTTATTAAATTATATTATTATAAAAAGATTATAATTATACCTAAATGAAATGAAATATACATTTAAACGACGCAAATGTTCGATATAAACTGTAAAACGCCACGACACGTAAATGTATTTCCAGCGACACGGCCGGCCGTGTCGCTGGAAACACACTTACGTGTTGTGGCGTGTCGTGACGCGCCAGAAGAATATCGGTTTCATACATTTAGTATGGTTAGAGACACACTTGTAGGGCGTGTCGTGTCGCAGCGTGGCGCAGATCGCTCGGCACCGATTGCGCCAGAGCCAAGAAGGTTATAACTATATATTTTATGTAGACACTGGAGACTGTGCCTAAAACAATGTAGTGAAGACAAGGTCATTCACCTGGATACACACCTCATACATACTATTTAAATAGTTGAGGATAAATACAAAAAATATCCAGACCTATTTCAGGCCAAATTTCTTTGCTTCAACTTTTTGTTTGCGTTCGCAATTCTCCAGTGTTTATATTTTAACCTTCTTGGTGGCTTGGCGGTGGTGGGGGTTATGACGCGACCAAGAAGCTATAGGTATATATGGACGCGACACGACACGACAGGCAAATGTGTCTCTATACCCGCGCACGGCTCGTTCACAGATTAATAATTAATATCACAGATTAATAAGGCTCGTGGCCAGCGTTGCCGACTTCCACGGTCTGTATTATTAGGGATTACCCAAAAATCTAACTGAAAGTCCCCAATTTTAGGGAAAATAAAATCGATGAAAGCGGGGAATCCACAGGTTTTCAGCAAAGAAATAAAAACACTGTTCATTTAAATGAAATATATTTAGTACACTTATGAAAAATATGAACGAGATGTCGTTCGATTCGGAATAGCATGTAGATGATTTTTGAAAAAAATCAAATTCCGCTTTTAAAAATTGCATTCTGAAAACTTAAAAGTATCGTAACGTTACTAAGTAACGATAAAAAGGAACATACCTAATCTTTATAAAAATACTATGATATTGTTAATGTTATATTAATTATCACACTAATATTATAACTGCGAAAGTTTGTATGTGTGTGAGTGAGTGCGTGTGTGTATATTGTGTGTGTGTATGTTTGTTACTCTTTAACGCCGCAACTACAGAACCGATTTGACTGAAATTTTGAATGGAGATAGATTACTTATGTCCTGACTTAACACATAGGCTAAGTACTTTTTATCCTGGAAAAATCCACAGTTCCCACGGGATTTGGAAAAAACCGAAATCTTCAGTTACAGCTATAAGTAGATTACTATTGCAAACTTCCTTAAAATTAGGTATAAAGGTTGGAAAAGAGAGCGAAATCTACGATTCACTCAGGATTTATGACAAACCAAAAAAATATAATCGGGGTACACTTGTTTCAGAAGGATTGTACTGTATTAAAGTTAATATAGAAAGTATGATAAAAATTTGGAAAATACGATAAGTATATATGTTCAGTGCTCAGAGTAAGTGAGGTTCAGTGAGTATAAACATTACAAATTCATTGTAAAATTAAAAAAAAACAATTATCAGAAAAAAATGATATATGTACATAGTATAAGCCCCGCAAATTGGTATTGTGCCCGGCCGCCATTTTAGTAACGTCAGCACTAAATAGACGTTGACAAAACTGTTGGCAGAGTACGCGTATCGAGTATTGAATAATTATTACTATATCCACAAATTTTGGTCGCTGACTGTATATTTTCGTGTCATCTAACGTCACGCCCATGTTAATGTGACAAGGTTCTAGCGCAATAGCAATCTGCGGGGTTATATTAAAAATATCTTCGAATACGTAGTAAGTATTAATGTAATAACTTATTAAACTGTGATATTATATTTTTATTTAATTTATCGTCACCGTAGCGAAATTTTTGCGTCACTACTGCAACATTAGTGGGAAAATTGGCGGCTTCACCCATATACTGTTCATTTCTGAACGCAACGACACGACACAGTAGTGTGCACACTCACCGTCACGCCAGTAAGCGCCACAACACGCCACGGCACATAAGTGTGGTTCCGGCCTAACAAAAGTTTTATGTCGAGTAGTTTTTTACCACAGTATTATATTTCAAATAACTTGAACCGTTTACTGAAATTTAAATTGCCCAAACAAAGTAACTGCACTCACTAACCCGGAATATAAATGCAAAAACCAAGTAAACAACAAGCACAACACAAAAACAAAGTAATTGGATGTTGATTACTTTGTTTTTGTATTTAAAATGCAGTTGCTTGATTTTTCGTTTCGTGAAACGATCCCAGGTAAGGTGTTCTGAATGTAATTACTTTGTTTATCACTAGGGCAGCCACAACACAAGCGTGTATGCGTGTAAATAGGGTGTTTGGCTTGGCTTGCGTGAGTTTGTCGCCGATCGGGCTAGAGTCGGTTTTTGAACACAAATCAAAGGACCTTGCGGCAAGCGCTTGCGACGCATTTACACGTTGGCGCGTGATTGATGTGTTCCAGTGGTCACATGTTACGGTTTCTATGGATTTTTAATGTCCACCAACCTATGTTTTTGTTTGTATTTTTAATAAAAATATTTCAAGCCAAACGCAAGAGCCGACACAACTTCAACGTCTGCCTTGGTTGTCTGCACCACGTCAGCACAGCTTGCCTGTCCGGAACATACTAACACACTCACAACACAAGCGTGAAGCGAGTAAATGACATCCAAATGTTTGTGAAGACTTGGAGCTTGTGGACGCTTGCCAAGCCGAGCCAAGCGTGTAAGTGCCATAACCCACTGGCGCGACACGTCGCGTGCGGCATGCCGCGTGCGTTTTTTTTCGAGGCGCGGCTGCACGCGCAACAGGGCGCGGCAAGAAACACTCAGTCTCAAAATTGAGGTCGAAGAGATCGCAGCACTATTGTTTTATTACAACCGCCGTCCCAAAAAAGCGAAACATAGATGCTGGGTACATCCTCTATTTTTAGAACGTCCATGTAAAAACGTGTAGCGCGCTACCGGATGTCGCGCGCGGTTTTTCATTCAAAGTCAAGCCGCGCGCGACAGCGCGACCGTGCCGCGCTAGTGGGTTATATGCCAAGCGTTTGCATAGAGTTTATATGGAAAACAAAACCGCGCGCGACAACCCGCGGCTTGCCGCGCGCGACGTGTCGCGCCAGTGGGTTATGGCTCTAAATCACTACAATATAGTATAAAACAAAGTCGCTTTCTCCGTCCCTATATCCCTATGTCCCTATGTCCCTATGTATGCTTAAATCTTTAAAACTACGCAACGGATTTTGATGCGGTTTTTTTTAATAGATAGAGTGATTCAAGAGGAAGGTTTATATGTATAACAACATCCATTAAATAGTGGAGAAATACTGTTATTTTTGAGGTTTCTAATGTGATGTCGTAAATAATTACATTTTTTCCGCTTACATTGCAAACGCAGGCTGAACCCTACGAGATTTATCAAAATAATGTACTAAGTATTGTACACATTGAAAAGGTCTACAGAAAAGTCCGCGATGGTATATGTCTATCTCTTATGGACATCCCACAATAACATTTTTTTGTCATTTACTTTTTACGACAAATAATGGCTAATTTTCGAAGCGATTTCAACCAATACAGCCTTCCTTCCAAAAAACCAATCCTTATCTAATTAAATACCTTAAATACATTGTTGATTTAATATAAATCCATATGGCTCTTTACAGCATATGATTTAAATGAATACTTTCGAAGATATTACAGATTTAAAAATTGCGGCGGCGGCGGGAGCGTGCCTATATTAAGCGCGTCGGTGGCCGCGGTTCTCCCTTTATGCCCAGTGTCGATAATTTTTGAAACCAAAATAAAATCACAGTACGTAGGATGAAACCCATTGGAAAAGGAGGATTTCCGGAAAAACTAGAAGTCCTATGGAAAAAAATCAAATAGCAAAGTTGTAGGTAATAAAAAGATCTACAACTTTTGTATTTACACTTTTTTCACATAACCTCAAAATTTATGTGAAAAGTTCAAAAAACCAAGTTTTTGGTTTTTTATTTTTATCTTTTAAAAAAAATTTTTTTTTTCACGGAATCTGGTGAAAACTTACCTTTTTATGTCCCAAATACACTGTAATTTATTTGATTTGAAATATTTAGTTTTTCTCCTTATTTTTGACTTAATATCGACTTAATTCTGACAGCTGTCATTGTCATTTACAGATGAGTTATTTATATGGAGAACAGTGGAGAACAGGGTTAACATCTACGAAGTACGATTTTACCCCAAACTACTTTAATTCCCTGTCAACATATAAAGCTCTAAGCCGCTTAATAATATTAATTGTTTCGCCCTAAAATTAAATTGCTAAGAATGGAAACTAGAAAGTGCACACTAACAGCAATAGAAAACAAAAGAAGCACATTGAAAAAATTTATTCAAAAATGGAAGTCAAATAACATTATCACCATGAAGTGTCTATTAGGCATTTGTCATATCTACATGCAGCAGTTGATTTGTATTTGCATAAGTTTTGAATTTTTTATCTTTTTTGTGGGAATTGTTTTATCTCTGGTAACATTATGAAACGTCAGAATTCCACGGAATTAGTAATTCGACTATAAGGTGAGATATAGTAAGTTCATTGTGGAAAATAGCGTAAAAAGTCAAGCCGCCTGGGAGCTTTCATCGAAAACGCTGCCTAATCCCTGAGCGGGTAGTACCTACGCATAATATGCTCTACTACCCGTGCGAAGCCGGGGCGGGTCGCTAGTGAGGTATAAAATATCTATTGGGTTGCAGGTTGATTAATGATTTAATAAGGGTAAGCCGACCGCTGATTGTGCCACGCCAAACATAGCACAAACATATATTTTTGAACACTTAAGTACATACTTGAACACAAATGTGTGGCTAGGGTCTTTGGTATTTGTTCAAAGTAGGTATAAACACGTAGGTATTTACACTTTGCCATTCGGTAGGTAGGTAGACGTATCAGATTTTCAACCGCACATCAAAGCGTATGGGCTTCTAACGGTGAATAATGTAACTATTTTACGATATGACCATTTCATGAAGTAGCCGTGCGTTTAGCTGTTGATATCATTAAACGCACAGACTAGTGATTAGTATCACAATTAAACGCTAATCATTCATTGACGTGGCCGACCGTTTCATGAAACCAGGTATCAGATTTTCAACCGCACATCAAAGCGTATGGGCTTCTAACGGTGAATAATGTAACTATTTTACGATATGACCATTTCATGAAGTAGCCGTGCGTTTAGCTGTTGATATCATTAAACGCACAGACTAGTGATTAGTATCACAATTAAACGCTAATCATTCATTGACGTGGCCGACCGTTTCATGAAACGGTTCTGTTTCATGAATTAATGGTCGGCCACACCATGATGTGATCAATTCTAAGATTTAGCCACGACAAATAATTTATTACAGATTCAAATTGATAAACGTGATGTGTTGTGTGCATTTTGAGTAAATATAACATCTTTAAAGGTCTGTTATACATAATCTCTAAATGATAAGCTTATCAACATCGCATATCAAGCATAATATTGTTATTGGTTTAAGTGGACATCGCGTAATAGCATAACGATAAGGTTAGTTTTATTATTGTCAACCTTCTATCTGGAAACAGAGCAATATTTGATATTTTTAGTTTACCTAGAAAGGTGTTAGATAGAACATGAGTCAAACGTTTATTAAAGCATCTAGTGCCTACTATAATGCGGATTATCATTATACGTCGATTCAAAACAAAGACAACGGTAAGCAATAATTAACTAAGGTAGTGTACCTACCTACTTAATAATTATTTTAACGTGTATAACATAATATTATATCATATCGTGTTCGTTTTTTAATTATAGATTTGACTAACATAGGTACATTTAGTAGGTATTTTACTTTAGCAACCGTATTTTTTGAGTTTTTTGACACGTGATGTTTTTTACAGGCTTATGAGTCACAAAATATAAACCTATGATTACTAAATTCAGTTCGACTTGCTTTCTAAATTAATGACGTAGTTACCAGACGTACAAATAATTAGTTCAATAATTAAAGTCCACATAAATTAAGTACAAAATAACACAAAATCACACTATCACACTTAGGTAATATTATAAAGGCGAAAGTTTGTGTATGTGTGTCATGTGTGTGTATGTGTGTCATGTGTGTGTGTGTTTGTTACTCTTTAACGCCACAACTACTAAACCGATTTGGCTGAAATTTTGAATGGAGATAGATTATGCCCTGACTTAACACACAAGGATAAAAAGTAGCCTACCTATATTATGTTAAGTCAGAGCACAATAAGTATATCTCCATTTTTAATTTCAACCAAATCGGTTAGTTGTTGCGGCGTTAAAGAGTAACATACATACATACACACATAGGTACATACATTAATACACACTTGAAACTTTCGCCTTTAAAAAATTTGTGTGATGACGCCTGCGGATGACGCGAGTTTGCCGATGCTACGGCTGTCGCGGTCGTCTGTCAGACAACGCGTGCCTAGCTGTTGCACTCAAATGAAAAAACAATTAGGTAGATGCTTTAGAGGAGTTTAATAAATATTGGAAACAAAATTAAAATAAACTTCTTAATATAGCACAAATAACGTGATAAAGTGAATTTTATGAATTTATAGGTAATACAATATAGAATATCTACCTATACAATTTTAACTAGTTGCTTATGTAAAAAGTAGGTAGGTAATAAGTAAAGCGGCGATTACACTACACCACTTCTAGTGCACTACATCATGTAGAACACTAGATGTAGCGTAGTGTACATGCATATAGGGACGTAGGACCCTAACTTAAACAGAACGCCCAGTTTGTAGTGCCCTAACCTAGTGCACTAGAAGTAGTGTGGTGTAATCGCCGCTTAAGTAAATAGTTCGATGTACGTTAAGCTTAAAATCATTTTATTGTCTTACACTGCGTACACGAGCAAGAGAGAATAGACCGTACAACATCTTTGGTAGGTCTACGACTCCTACGAGCCTCTGTGAGGTTGTGTTGCTTTTAAATTCTCTCTGCCGGCTGCCCCTCAGTCTCAGTCAGGCTAGGAACGGGTGAAGTGGAATTGTGCAACGTCTATTACTTACCTATATAATATATTTATTACTGTATTATTTGTGTCGCGTAAATAACCTTTAAATGCAAGATATATCGAACTTCTTTTTAGTTTCCTATAAAGTTCAATCCTGCTGACAAGACTTCGAGGGACGAGAGTCGAGACTCAACATGTAAACACACACGCACGGTATTCTTGCATGCTAAGTACAGTACAAGTTTGCACATCTCGAAAACATTAATAAGTATAGATTTCGAATAACACATCCTTTGTGTGTGTGAAGTGAGAAATGGACCTTTTTCATTTTTTATTGAATTTTGGTTATTTATTTATTTTATTCTGATTTAATGGTTCACCATTATACTCGAAATCCACTTTGAGATCCAAGCTCGAAATTGTTCAACGTTGTTGAAATATGCAAACTTGTACTAAACCTAAGAATGTAATAAGTGCTCGTGTCGCCAAATAATTTTTCCAAATGAAATAGTAATTAATAACATTATTTAAAAAAACTCACTAGTTATTATAATGACGTAAAGTTAATAAATAAATTAAAATTAAGAAGAATAATATCATATATTATGGATAAAATTCATTTAAGAAGAACTGTACACAATGTTATAATTACTAATCAATACTGGCCGCCATTGTAGTGACGTCAGCACTAGATAGACGTCGGTACTGTTGACAAAACTGTTGGCAGAGTACGCGTATCGAGTTTTGAATAATTATTACTAAATTCACAAATTTTGTTGTTATTGTTGTTTGATTTACTGTTGTTAAGTTTCTTGATAATTTTTTATTAGGTAAGTAATAGATGAGTTTTTATTACTTAACACAGAAAATTATAGTTATTCAGATACAACAGACTGAAAAAAAAATCCGATTCCGAATTACAAGAATAATATTAAATGCGGAGCGGAGTTGAAGAATTAGGATAATTTCTTCATGTATAATATAGGTTTAAAAGCTGAAAATTATTTGTTCATTCAGCTTAATTTATTTCTAAAAAAAAATGTTTGTTGCTGACGGTATAATTTCTTGTCATCTGACGTCACGCCGATGTTAATGTGACAAGGTTCCAGCGCAATAGTAATCTGCGGGGGTTAAACAATTAATTATCCAACTGAAGTAAAAGTGCGACACTACGTTTTATCCAATGTGCGGAAGGTTGATTAGACGGCAAATAGAATGCCAGAACAAAATTAGACGAATGACCCGTTGTTGCCAAGACACCTTTTCTCTCTAAAGTCTTGTATAAGGGACACTTGTACCTGTCACTTTCCATAAATTCTTGTTTCAATTTTGGATATAGCCATATAACGGGCATACTGTCGTTCAGAACCTTAGGAAGTTGTTCCCCAATTGCAAAAGATTTTCGATCCCATCGCGCACCATCCATAAAAAGTCCATGCACATACACTCCATGCTCTGGTGGCGTTTCTTCATAATCTACGCGAAGAACTTCAAAATCAAAAATTAACAAATCAATGGGAATTTTTTTAGCCCGAGCGTAGTTTTGAATTGAGCCAGTAAGAAAGGCCTGAGTGAAAAAGAATCCAGAAAGCCAAAATGTCGGAGGTTTACCGTTTTCATACCAATTTTCCAACATAGCTAAACGCTCTATAAAATCTGTTACGTAGCTTGGCAATGGTTTCAAGCTTGGATAGGAAACCTTTGACCAGTTGGCGGGAATTTTACCAAGCAACATAGCGTTACATTGTAAATCTAGTGCCGGAGACATAACTATAACTCCTTTCACTGCTCTTTGGATGTCAATCAAAGAGGACCTAATTTCATGCAAAAGCTTATTGAATCGCTGCATTTCTTGAATCAACACAGTGTTCATTGACTCATTATAATCGACAGGATATTTTTTCTGGGAAGTTTCTATGTCGTATGCTGATGGCAATTTAGATAAAATTTCAGAGGACATTTGCGTCAGTATTACTTCTGTGTTTCCACTTTCACCCCCACCGCTTGTACCTTCTACTAAAACTAATGAAGTAGCCAACGCCATTGAAATCGAATAATCACGAGTTATTCCCGCATTCATGTGCAACCCAAATACTTCAGGCGGAGGATTCACAGGGACTGATTCAATGTGCTTAAGGTAATCTTGATATTCACACCTACGCGGAAGTCCATACTGATTTCCCAAATCACAAAATAAATAATTTGGATCATTAACAACACCGCTATTAACGTAATTATCTAAAATCGTGACGATTAATCTTCTATCCCAATCATCAGTTACGCGGCCACCGTAATTGCATTCTCCTGTTAAATATTTTATCGCTACGTATTGTATTTCTTCGTACTGATTTAAAAACATTTGCAATTGCATAACAGATATATGGAAATCAGAATCGTTAAAGCCGTACTGGATATTCCATCCTAATGGGCCGAACTTTTTCCTTTCTTGTACGACTGCGTGAAAAAAGCTTATGCCGTATAGAAGCTTACTAAAAATTTTATCTTTGCCGGGACATCCTTCATAGAATTCGGGTTCCTTTAGTGGCTCGGATAAATAGGATCTTAATAAATTATGTTGGAGGCCGGTAGGTGGTTCGTTTGTCATTTTAACACCTACTTGTAAAACTGATTGTGGGAATTTATCGGAAGGGTAGCTTGTGAGCCACATTCTGAAACTTAAATCGGTGTTCGTCAAGTCAAAGCCTTCAACGAGCTTTTCTAATGTAGGTAACCAGGACACTGCTAAGTGACAATTTTGTAAACAAACCCATCCCCCTTCTAATTGTGCTCTTTCTATCATTGCTTTCGCTATTGGACCTTGGCCTTGGCCCAACGATATAGAATTAAATCTATGGGAATAACCCATTTTTTCACAGTACTTTATTAAAGCCCCCATTGGATCAGAACCGGGAGAGAGAATAAATATTAAAGGTGCTAAACAGTTTGAATCGCCGAAGGATTTTCCGATATCAAATGGAGGCGGTGTTATATATTTTAGTCCCATTTGTTTTTCTACGAAGTCCGATATTGCAAAAGTTAACTTATCTGGTCTGAGAACTCTTACAATCAGTAGTTTTTGAAATTGAGTTACTTTATCATCCCAGCCACCCGGTATACTTTTTCGATGAGGCTCGATGTCATCGTAAACTTCCTTCCATTTATCTGTAATATTGATGAAACTATCCTTAAAACCTTTGTAAGCCGGTAGATCATTTAATCGACATATTTCATCCCAGCCCTTGTCTGGTATCCAATCGACGGGTTTTTTATGAATATTTTCAACTGCTATTCCACCTGTTATGAGAAATAAATACTCATCGTGACTCATTTCACCAGTAGACAGCATCATTTTAGAACACATAATAAATGAAAACATTAACTTATCCTTGTCAAATAATGATCTACATACATTGCTATATAAATTATATGTAAAAGTTTCTTTTAAAAATTTCAGTCTTTTTTCTAAGTCTTTCGATCTATTTGCATTTTCAATCGAGATGATGTATAGATTTATAAACCAAGTCAAGGAATATTGATACATTGGATCTACATTCGGCAACTCTGTAACACAGTAGTATAGCACAGCTGAGTGAGAAGCTATGGGCCTGTATCCAAGTCTAAATTTTTCAATTATAATTTCAGTTTCAACCGAAGCTTCTTGCTTTTTCATTATGTCAATCGCCAATAACTTTGATGAATCCAAAACTTCTATTGCCGTTTCATCCTCCAATATATCACCTTTTGATTCTTGTAATGTCCGTAATATGTCATCCTCCGTCTGTTTTAATGCTGCTCGATTTGCTGCACCTTGAACAATTAGTTTTTCACGCTTTTCTTGCAAATCTGGCCTTTCTTTAGCAACAACTATACCTAATAGTTGATCTTCTAACCCATCTTTCGTTAACGCAAAATTTATTACTGTAACTTTATTGAATACTTCAGGCAAATAGTGAGGATTCCTTAATTTTGTGGTCATATATAACCTAAAATTTGGATGATACTCAATGACATTTTCGCCTAAAGCAATAAATTCTTTTCCACCCTGTGTGTATGTATGCTTTAATAAGATTGGATCTAATGGGGGCTCAATATCTTCTAAAATACAATCTATTAATGCTGGCTTACCATATTCTAAACATGTTTCGATTACTTTCATATAATTACCGTCAGTAAATTTCATTACTTGTAGATCATTTGACTTTTCCATTGTTTTGATCCATTTATTAGCTTGACCTTGGGGGTCTACAAGTAAAGACCAACGTAAGGAATTATCTTGTATAACACCATTGTCAATGGAAAAAGAATCCCAAGGCAAGCCAGCTATACACCAATTTTGTATCTTAATATCTGTTCCTAAAATATCCTTAAACACAAATTGATCAGAATGTGGCATTTCAAGTTTGATAACCAATTCGCGCCACTGTGCAATCACTGATATTCTAACCGGTGCAGTATATGGAGCTAAATACGCGATAATACCACAGGACACAAGAATATCTCCCGCTAAATTGTCATATAATAATTGTAAATTTTCAGCTGCCATAGTCCATCTGACTTTTTCACCTCCCAGACCACCAATTAGTTTTTCAGCGCGATACAATTTATCTATACATAGCTGAACCTCATCTTCTAAAGCTTTTTTTTTAGCATTAGCTTCTTCCAATGCTTCATTTAATTCTGCCAGTTTAGCTTCCAATCTAGCAACAGTAGCTTTCTTTTCTTCTAGAATTGCCATAGTTTCGGCAAATTCTTTTTCTGCAGCTTCTAGTTTAGCTTTTTTTGGAGCTACTACTTTAGCAACAGCGTCATACATATCCATTGCTATAATCCATTTGCATAAACCTTCAGCTGCCGTGGAAGCTTTTGCAATAATATGTGGCTTAAAATCTTTGTGTGACAGATATTCTTTTCTTATTTTCTGCATAGTAGCAACTGGTATGTTATCCTTGTCAAAATTTTTAAGTGATTCTAAAAAGCCCATGTCACCTAAAATTCTTTTGCTAGGGCCCCAATAGTCCAGCATCTTTTTTCCAGGATTATCCGGATCTGGTATTTTATCAGGAGGAAGCCCTTTCATAACACATACTGCAGCCATAACCAACTTTACAGTCGCTGGTGGGTTTTTCATAGATTTCACTATTGTAATATCAGCTGGCTTGAGAGTATTTAAAGCAGCAATGGCATCTTCTAAAATAGGCAACGCTAAAGCTAAATCAGCTTCACAATCCTTCTTAAGTTCTTGAGCAGCTGCTGCTTGAACATTAGCAACCTTTTGATCTTCTCTTACTTGTGCAGCGGCTTTATCGGCAGTAGCAGTTTCAACTGCTATTTCTTCCATCATTTTTGTTGACTTTGCAGCCATCACTATCAGTTGGGGCTTCAAGGCATTTAAATCTCGTTGCATTATAGCCACTGCTTCTGCTGCTTGGCCAAGTTTGTCTAAACCATTTGTATATCGTAATTTAGCAGCTCGTAATTCTCTTTGTTTTTTGTTTGTTAAGATAGTAAATGATTTGATCAAATTCAAATATGAAGCTGATGTTATGTACGTCTTTCTTCCAAATTGATTATAAAAATCAGCCGATACTACTCGTGCATCTACATGAAATTGTTTACATGCTATAACTGCAGCTGTTTTGACTTTGTCAGAAACGTTCACTTTCCCCATATAGTGATGGGCAACCATTTCTAAAGCATCTTCTGGCCAACTGTCATACCAATCTATAGTACAACAGTTTACTAGTGAAGGATATAATCTTAATCTAGTTCTAAAAGAACTACCAATTGGACTAAAACACAAAACACAGTGTAACTTTGCTTTACATCTACCAACAAAGAATGATAATATCTGTAATGGGCTTATATCCAAATTTCTATTACCACCTTGAGCGGCCAAACGCACCAATTCAAGAATTTCTTGAATTTCATCTAATCCATATAAATTCGGTACTTCACCTGAATTTAACAAACTGTCTAAATTTTGAATAAAAACTTCCTCCTTAATTTGGTTTTCGGTAAATAAAAATGTCGTATCTTTATTTAAACCACCTGATTCACGAAGCACTAATTTTATGTCATCATGCCAGTCTTTGACACTATAACTTTTTGTAATTTCTGGTTGGTAAACTTGTTGGCCTAATATTGTTCCGGCTAATTTGGTAAGAGATTGTCTTCCAGAACCACCTACGCCTACAAGTAAAGCATTACCTGACGGCATTGAAAGCAATCTACATATTTTAGATAAATGTTCCAATGCATAATCAAATAACACTATATTCATTTTCGCCTTATGCATTGTATTATATTCCGCTAACATAGCAACAGAAATATTAAAAAATATCTCTTTCGACGGTATTTCATCGTATCTTCTCTCTCCTTCTGCACTGTCAAGATCAAGATAACATCCAAACATCATTTGTTTAATATTTTCTTGAGTAACTTCTCCCTTATCATTTTGATAAGTATCTAAAGCTGAATCAAATGTATCTTTCATGAATTCTTGTGTTGACTTTCGTAAAAGATTAAAAAACCAAGTACGATCAGGTTCATCAACAAGCCTATCAAAAAATACCCTCATGATTTCATGTACCCATACCCTTGTAAAAGTTTTCTTATTATCTGCCGATTCTTTTCGTAATAAAGCGCAGCCTTGTACAACTCTAGAAAAATCCCGTAAATTGAATATATAATGTGACTTAGCTGGTGTAGGCCTTAATCCTTCAGTGGCTTGATCGTAAATATTCATTGTAGCTGCTACAATATTTACTATTATTGGTTGAGTATCTTGACCAAAACCATTTCTTCTCCATCCAAGCTGCAATAGAGATGTAAAAATTTTCGTCATACTTTCCTTCGAGAACTCGTTTATTGAATAAATATTATAATGTCTTAGCATTCTTGGATAAATTAACTGCCTGCTCCCACCCACTGGTCCGATTGCACCATAAAAAAATGTATCATAAATAAAAAGCTTTTCTGTCGTTTTTAAATCGTACCAATGTTTTTGGTCAAAATATAATCGTAATAATTCAATAGCAGGTTGTGCACCATATACTTCCTTAGCAGGCATATTCATATCATCAATAAAAATAATGGCTTGTTTTCCTTTTGTTGGTCCATAATTATTTTTTCTTCGTTTTACTAATTTTGACAGGACCAAATCTTGAGTTTGGTTGGCAGACGTGGTTGTGGTAAATGTTATGAACCCAGGAGTATATTTATCTAAATTGACAGACATCAAAAAGTTTTGAACGTAAAAGCTTTTACCAGTTCCTGTTGGTCCAATTAATAATAAGGGAATTGAAAATTTTGTATGAAGTTGCAAAAGAAATATATACTTTTCAGTTTCTAAAGTAGGTATGACGGTTTGCAAAAGGTTGATCTGCTCTTTAACTTGAGCAGCTTTTACAGCATCTGGCCAAGGTTTCCAGCAACCTTTACTTTTATATATGTAATAATGTTCTATTATCATTCCTTCAGCAGGTATAGATACATCAAGTCTTTCAATTTCAGGAGGAATACCCTTTTCCCCTTTAAAATACTCTTTGACTAAATCATCAAATCTTTCACGAGAATCGGTATTTAATATACCTCCGATGCCCCAAACCAAAGACGTCATTAATGAAGCTAAAAACCATGTCCTACTGTACTTAGTATCTTCTTCTCCCTCAATAGCATTATCCATGAGCATTTCTACTAGCCGTAGAGTACTTATTACTAGATTTATTTCACCTGCTGTGACAAGTTGTGTACAATGCTTTCGAACATAATACAGTAAAGGATCTATTAACCATGAACACATATCATAAATAAATTCTTCATTTTCCTCCAACCAAATTGGATTGAGTGTGTTTAACCATGATTTGTAAAATGGTTTAGATCCGAAGGTTGCAGATTCCATATATATCATGCCACATCTTGATACTGTGGCAGGCGAAGCTTGTGAAAGATCCATGACTTCAAAAATCATTGACATAACATTGGACATAGCCATTACTTCTCCAGATGTCAAGCAAAGTTTTTTATTATCATCAAGAACGGTGTTCATATTTTCTATCCACACTGCGTCCACTGGTCCATCGAATACAATCCATTTTCTAACAGGTGTATCTTCTGAGGCAAAGTCTCTAAACATAGTTGCTACAATACCATCTGTCCACTCATATGATATTGGATCGAAAGCTCCATATAATTGACCCATAGTAACTGCTTTAGGATTAAGGACTTTATATGTGCACTCGACACCTCCAGCCTGTTTTTTTTCTTCCATTAAAGTTAAAGCTTCGGATAATATTTTTAATGTCATAGATTTACCTGAAAACGGATCACCTACTAACATAAATCCATGTCTCACGATCATCATTTCATAAGTTTGAATAACTTTAAGCAAAAAACATTCTACGGGCTGTAAGTTATTTCTTTCACAAGTCACATTACAGGCTGTTAACAAATTATCATAATCTGGCTTAGGTAATGTGATTCCGGGAAATAAATCTGATATTATGCCTTCAAATAAAGGCACATCAAAAGACAAAAATTTTGGTAAATTGACATCTGTGATTGACCGAAGTAACAATATACTTTCACTTTCATTGGGAAAACTTCTTTTTAAGTTACCTGCAGCGGATAAAACTGTTTTAACAGCTCTCATACCATAATCATAATGGTTTTGAGAAGATAACTGTTCTGAACATAGTCGATATGTCGTCACAATCTTTACAGATAAGCTTCTTGCATCTATAAAACCAAATGAATACAATGATATTTCTCCAATCATTGCGTAGTCTGGCACCATCATAGCGACTGTTCTAAATAAAACTTTAAGATTATCCGGAAGCTCTGATCTTCCTGCATAACCAGGATTCATAGTAATACAAACGTAACATGCCGGATTTAATGTTAACGTTGTGCCTTCAAAATCAAATGTTTCTAAATGTTGTCTTACTGCTTGTACTATACATAGAATTTGCTGAGCAATAACTGATAAAACTTCTACCTCAATGCGGTTAAATTCATCGAAGCACACCCATGCTCCGCATGATGCTAAACCTTTGAAAAATTTACCCATAGCTTTGTAATCTAAACCATCTGAACAATTGAAAACTACGCACTGGACAGCTAGCGCTTTAGCCAAATCTTTGGTAGTTTCTGTTTTACCGGTTCCTGCTGGACCTTCGGGAGCACCATTCAAATGAAGGTAATAAGCACCAATTAATGTACGATAACAGCGATCTGTTAAAGGAGTTATTACTAACCGATCAGAATTTCCCAAATATTCGTAAGCATAATTAACTACTGCATTAATAATTTTAACAAAAACTCTTTCCTCTTCCCAATAATATCGTAACTGAGCTAGCCATTGAAAATCTGTTACTTCTGTCACATTTTTTTCCACAAGTTCTTGTATAACATCTTTAGCATGGACATCTATTACAATAAGAGCTTTAACTGTGATGCTACTCAGTTTCGATAAGTCGGTTCTACGAATAATAGCTACTGTTTCATTAAGCTGTTTTGTTAGGCCTTCATGAAATGATTTTAATTCACTTAACTTGTGTGTATTTAAGCATTCGTGCACATCCACCGCCCAATAAATTTGAGAAATCGCCAAAACTACCATACCTTCCCAAGATAATATCCAATCTGCTCGACTAAGGTTTGGGTAATCATAATAGGATAACTCCGTTTCAGATTTAACAGCTTTTATCATTTGTTCTTCAACTTGGACTAGCCACTTTTCAACTGATCCCCTTGCTGCTGCTACACTGATTGTCTCTAAAAATTCGACTTGCTCACCCTCCATAGATATCATTGCAGATATATTATACTCCGTATCAAATACCAACCTATTTATACCTTCAAAACATTTTTTTAAGTGAGGTTGTACTTTAAGGGGATTTTTCGTTTCAGATAAGATTTCTAACATTTCGTCATTTGACAAAAAGAAAAATCTAGGAAAGAATAGTCGTTTCTTTTCTAAATAGTTATTAATTCCATCATTGATTTTCTCTAACATTGCGGAGGCGACTTTGAAAGATTCTAGAACGCCAGCACCACCAGCAATTTCTAAAACATGAGGATCCTTATCCACAGATCCCATATAGCGGCGATAAATATTGTTTACTTCTACAAACATAACTCCTTCCTCTGGCATTTGAGCTACAATATCTTTTGAAGAAAATATTGGCAATAAATAAAGCCACTGGCTTTGAACTTTCCCCCATTCATCAATAGTTTTATTCACGCGCGTAATTTTTTCATACCATGCTCTAACTTGGGATTCAAAAGGTTTGACAAATGCTGATCCACGCATACCAATAGTTTTTACAATATGATCATCAAGTACACTCTGTATATCATCAAGACCAGAAAGTATATAAATACCTGTATCTTTATATGGACTAGTTTTAAAGCATATATCAACCCATTCAGCCATCATTTTATTAAGATTTGTTATAAGTGCTAGTTCTTTAGTTGCTGCTACGCTTATTATTTCATACTGATCTATATCAGCCCACAAATCAAAATTAATAATTTTTCGTAGTGTAGTACCCGCAGTAGGTGTTAAATCAAATCCGGCAATGTTTGACATTTCATCCCAATGTCTCTGTACTAGCGCAGGATTACACATTATGTGAGCCATTTGAACATTAGGTCGCCATTCCTTTATTTCTGCAACAGCTTGAGCGCATAGTTTCATTGGAGCAGGAAGATTATTCATGTCAGGATCGTCAACTAATCCTTGAAAACGTTTTTCGACTCCTTCTGCTATTTGTTGCTTAATTTTATTTCTATATGCTTTTGATAATTTTAAAAATTCTTTATAATAAAAATCATGATCTTGTTCAATTTTTTCATGATCTAAATACTCAAATGGGCCGTCCATCCAAGTATAATAGCTCCGTTTCCATTTATGAACTAAATAAATAAGACAGTGAAAAGGTTTTATGTAGTCCTTTAACTCCTCTAAGTCAGGGTAACTTGATACAGGAAATTTAAAAGTTGTTTCTTCATTATTAATCCAATTAACTATTTTGTCACAATCGTCAAGGCGATGCACCAGTTTTCTTAAATATTCCAAATATTCAAGTGTATGATTGATATCGTCCATATTGTCCAAAAGTTCAAGGTACGGTGTAATTTCTGTAACTTCTCTATTTAAATATGCAATCTTTGCCAATAAGTTCTCTTCCATCTCTCCTTTAAATGTTTCATATGCAGCAGCATTTTTATCAAATATCGGCTTTATTTCCTTGAGCCAGTTCACTGTTCTTGTGTTAGAGGCGATGTGTTCGGGAGTAAGAGATGTTATTTCTAATAAATTTGATATTATATTTAGCTGTCTCAGAATCCTTTCCTTTAATGCTTCTACCAAAACAGTTTTGGCGTTCAAAATAAACACACCTTGCTCAACTAATTCAGCAGCATTTTCTGGTTCTTTCAAAGCTTTTGCAGCAATTATTTCAAATTCTGCACATATATTTTCATTTTCATCAATATGGGTTCTGACTATTCCTGCTATAATATCATTAATGAATTCTAAAGCTTTGGCTTTCAAACCATTTATCATTCTTGTTTGAGAAACTAAAGCACAATTAAAATATTCATTTTCTATAACAGCTGTAATATCAGAATCTATTGCTTGAAAGTAAATAATTTTATCACGCGACTCCTCAAACTCTTTAGACTCTTCGATAAATTTCGTTAGATTATATTTGGCTGAATCTCCGTACAACATGTTATAGTCTTGCCTTAACTTTTTTAAGTATTCTACGAGAGGAGTAAATACGATAATTAACTGCTGTTGCATTCTCTCATGACCATCTGTATATAGCCATTCATTGTATTTAACAGGCAGCGCGTCATGTGTATAATGTATTTTAAGATATTGTTCAATTGGCATAAGTCTTTGTGCAATATGAGAAATGGCATCGGCTATTGCATGATAAGCATTATATACTTCTTCAAGTGAGGGATCAAAAACAAATTCGCCATTAAAATTGAGAGCTATATTCAATATAGGAACGCATTCCAGATCTTTTAGCGTAAGTATTATTGTGTCAATAGACCGTCTCATCAATTCCTGTATCTGCATAGATATCATTTTTGTGGCACATTTAACAAATTCAGGTATTCTTTTAGGGTGCATGCCTTTTAAACATCTGGGATTTTTCAACCATTTAACGAGGATAGAATACCAAGTACTTGAAACCAAGTAGTCAGCTCGTTTTATTTCTTCCATTACTTTTGTGTGAAAATCTTCTAAATCCATGGGCCCTTTTGCTCTGTACTTTGATAGATCTATTATACATTTAGGAAAAGTTTTTTCTGAGGATTCAAGCACAAGTCTAATAAAGGGGTGTAACAGTAATGAACCAGATTTAAGTTTTTTTTGAAATTTTATCATTTTTTCGTAATTAGAAGTCACTCCTTCAAATTTAAAGTATGGCTCTTCATATCTTTTCCTTGATACTCCTGGTATATCACGAATTACAGTTTTTACTGCTAAATCGTGTAAATTAAGGTTCCATTCAATCTTACTTTCTTTTAAGAGTTCTTCAGTTAGAGAAGGATATGCGTTTCTTAGTTTGGCCGGAATTAGATTCGCTATTTTTCTTTCCCAAGACTTAAGCATCGGAGGTGGTTGTATCTTCTGAGCACATTCACGTAACACGGCTATATGTCTTTCTTGAGATATCTCCAATCTATCGGATTCACGCCGTTCTATAGGTACTCGTGCAATTTTTATTTTTCTATGAGTGGCCTTTTCTTCTAAAAGTTTCCGAAATTTTTCCTTTTTATCCTAGAAAGTAAAAATAAAATATGTGTCGATCCAAAATACCGAGATGGTACCTAGTTTGGATCGATAATTATTAATCCTACTAATATTAAAAATGTGAAATTGTGGATGTTTGTTACTCAATTACGCCCCAACTACTGAACCGATTTGGCTGAAATTTTGAATGGAGATAGGTTATGCCCTGACTTAAAACATAGGATGACAACCTGACAACAAACATTTTATCCCGTAAAAGTATTCCTCTGGGACTAAAATAGATATAGACTTCCAAAAACGTCATAGAGGGCGCTGACTGTTCTTAGGTAAATCCATAGAGATAATAATAATAAATAGAGTTGGCATACCTACCTTAAAAACGTGCCAAAAATACACTCACACACGCACAATCCGAAGACATAAAATGGCGCGTGTTCATTGTGATGTCTCAAGTTGTGCGTGTGTGAGTGTTCATGTATACATTTTAGGGAGGCCATCTTAAGTCACGAGTCTGCCGCAAACTGTTTTATTATTATGTCAAAAATGTAATGTTGTCTCTTTCACACTTATGAAAATTTTGATAAGCTTGAGCTATTTTCCGATCCACTAATTTCTATAGGACATTATGCCAACTCTATTTATTATTATTATCTCTATGGGTAAATCACGTTCACATAACACATCATTGCAATAGTTTGCTGTGTTGCATGCATTGGCAACACATGGGCTACTTTTTATCCTGGAAAAATGCAGTTCCCACGGGATTTTGGAAAACCCGAAATCTATATCTACAGCTATAGGTAGATTACTATAGCCAACTTCCTTGATAGTAAGTCTAAAGGTTGGAAAAGGGAGCGGGAACGAGAACCGGAAATCCACGATTCCCTCGGGATTTGTTTAAAACCGAAATTCACGCGGGCGAAGCCGCGGGTAGATACTAGTTCTTTATACATATATCATCATCATCATCATCATGATCAACCCATTACCGGCTCACTACAGAGCACGAGTCTCCTCTCAGAGTGAGAAGGGTTTTGGCCATAGTCTACCACGCTGGCCAAGCGGATTGGCAGACTTCACACACCTTTGAGAACGTTATGGAGAACTCTCAGGCATGCAAGTTTCCTCACGATGTTTTCCTTCACCGTTAAAGCAAGTGATATTTAAATACTTAAAACGCACATAACTCCGAAAAATTAGAGGTGCGTGCCCGGGATCGAACCCACGACCTCCGATTAGAAGTCGGTCGTCCTAACCACTAGGCTATCACAGCTTTTTATACATATATAGCATTCATAAATTGAGTAGCCAAATAAATGGACACTGTTAAATATATGGAATAGTTACAAATCGTTTGTTTACTTAATAACTCTGGTTTCTGGACTATCTTGTAGCTCAGGATGTTTTATTAGGTGCAAAAGGAATTCAACTATACACTTAGGTAGTAAGTATATGTAATTATAGGTATCTATCTATAGCTATAATATAATTATTAGGTAACGACAATAATTAATAAACTAAATGGAAAAATTAATTACCATTTACCTTAATTCTGTTATATGGTGGTAGAGGTATAAATGGTAATTTGTCTACTTGGTGAATATCAGGAATCGGTAGCATAGGTGGAATCCGGCACCCATTTTTTGTTTGTAGTAGCTTCCTTAAATCTCTTTCTTCCATTTTATTTTAATAAGATAACTTAGATAAATTATTGAAAAATATCTTTCTAAAATAATACAATCCTCCCGAACAAGGGTTAAAAAAGCTCGCTGTTAAAAATCAATGTTAAGACAGCTTGTGTCAAAAAATATACTACTGGCTAAGAAGAGGGTATAATTTCTCTTAGTACTGGCTTGTGTGTACCCTCGCGACAACACCCTCCAATAGTCACATGCCAATTGCCATAGCAACCTTCCAAGGAGACAGTCTATTCCTTTAGGTCTATTCTCGCCAATTCTCGCTATTCTCATACCGCCGGAAGATCAGTTTTCAATAGGTAGGTACATTTCCGGTTACGTTTTAAAACTAATTTTCAACAAATTGCTCCGTGTGAAACCACCATTGAAAAAAACTATAATCTAACGCGAGCCTTTGCGTCAACGTAGAAACTGAAATTAATTTTACAATCACGGCTACCACTGTGCAACGACAAAATTGATAAGGCAGAGACAGAGAGTTCCCCTACAACTAAAGGCCAAAGACAAACAATAGCGCAAAACATACCTTATTATTATAGGGTAAGCGATATAGTGATTGGCCGTTTAAGGTGAACATTGACTGTAAACATTTATTCCGTCGAGTTAAGGCTCAAAACCAAATAGCATTTGTTCTCAAGTTGTTGAGTATGAATCTGAGAATTCGAATAAACCACAAGTGTAATTGTATTTCATCTCTTTATGAACTTAAACGCCATAAATTTAAAAATGGAGCCAAAAGTACAATCATTAGCCTTTGAGCATAGTGAATGCCATACCAAAAGTATAATGATTAGCATGTTAATCGTTATACTTTTGTATATATTAGCACTGCTAATTTTTATAATGTGTTATGCCAATCACTAGTAAAATTTATTAGAATTTTAATAAAATATACGATAGTGACGTGCAGGTATAGGACATTTAGCCCTAAGTCGATATATAAGTTGGTAGGTGGGTACTTGCATAAATGCCTCCTTTGGTAGGTTTTGGCATTTTATCTGCAACAAAGCAAACTAAACAATTAAATATAATACATTTGTTTTTTAATAAAAATCGTTATTTGCCTATTGAATTAAACATTAATTATACATCGGAAATTTTGTAATACTATAGTATTACCTACCTAACTATTATGAGTTGTCACCAGTGATTGCTTGCATCTCGAGCGTCAGTTAGTACCTAATATTATAAATGCGAAAGTAACGTTGTATGCTTGTTTGTTTATTGGTTTTTTATATTAATTATGCTGAAACGGCTGAAATGATTCGGATGAAATTCGTCAAACAATCCATATCCAGAAAAAACTTATCGGATAGTGTCCGATCTCTGCGTCAATGAAGTTGCGGGAAAAGCGCAAGTTACATACCCTAATACTATAAATACGAAGGTATGTTTGTTTGTTGATTTATCCTTCAATCACACTGCAACAGTACTACGGATCATCGTGATTTTTGCATGGGTATAGTGGAGGACCTCGAAAGTAACATAGGCTTCTATGTAGCCCGTAAAATCAAAGAGCTCCCGCGGGAATCTAAAAACAAAATCCACGCGGATGAAGTCACGGAAATCAAGTAGTTATTATAAAAGAAAAAGGATTACTTTTTGTGTCAGGAATAGCCACATGCCACTTCAAAACTATTACCGATAATTCGATATAGATAGGTAGGTATTATTATAAATCTTACATTCAGCACTTTCAATATGATATGAAGTTACGAAGGAGCTATTACTTTATCCGTTTGACGAATAAACCAACATACATCTTCAATACCACTTCATCATCATACTTTCGCATTTTTAATATTAATAGGGTAGGAAAACATTACTCGTCAACATGTTTAATAAGTCAAAACTTGACATGAATTGATTGGTCATTAGGTAGGATCTCGTTTAGCCGTAAAAATAATAAACAGACTTGTACATAGGTAGGTATATCTAATTGTTCAGTATCGACCTCGGTACATCACTACAAATATTATGTTTCTTTGCACAAAAATTGGCATACGTAAAAATACAACGATTAGCACGGCCAAATACGTAAAAGTATAAAGATTGACCCTGCTAAAATCTAGTTACTGCAGTCCTATGATATTTTAACTTAAATTATTTTAAAAGGAGTCTACAGTAACATTCATTACAAGTATAAAATAGGGTAAATATTTTTAAGCAGTGACTACTTTAATTGGCACCCATGCTAATCAATTCATCTTCTATATAAGCGGACGGTACTAACTTTGACCTACACTTTTTTTGGTTATTTCGTGTCTTTTCTCTCTAATTAAGACATATAAATCTAAATTGAATGTTAAATAACCTATAAGAACGCATACCTCCTAATTTAGATTCGAAGAAAACAGGTAATTGACAATGTAGAAGTACTTACTTCTTATGATTTTCGTAATAATTCACGCCGTCATCATGCACGTCACAAAATTATTTTTTTCCAAGTGTTGCTAGCTGATATTATTAAAAACTATCAGTTTTATTTAGGAGTGTTGTCAACATAGAAAAATGTAGTAATTTTTATAAACCTTGTGCGCGAATAAAACTCTTAATAAATCAATTATAAAGTCAAAAGGCCAATGATTGAGGGGTGGCCAAGATTACTACGGCTTACCCTACTTCGACTTTTAATTGTATGCAGTAATGTGAAGTTTCGTGGGTTGTCACTTTTTAACGAAAATAAAATAGGGATGGGGTACAGGTGATTGATTTGAATCATTCAATTATTTTATTCAAATTAAAGTTTTTATTTTAAGTAATTATTATATTTTATGTACAAAAGTTACATATATATATTTATATATATAGTATATATATAAATACGTATATCTTTAATATATAAAACAAAGTCTCGTTTGTTCGAACACTTATAACTCGAGAACGGCTGGACCGATTTTCATGGTTTTTGATTTGTTGTATTTGTCTTCGTCCCGAATAGCAGAATAACTGTTAAAAATATTGGAAAATTGACGAAAAAATAAAAGAAAAAACATTTTCCCATACAAAATGTTCATGGGTTTCGTAACTGTCAAACATTGAATGTTCATCCTGTCGATACGGAACTCTCTCACCCGTACCGATATAATTCTTCTGTACTTTTTCCTAAAGGGCTGGACTGGTTTGGATGAAATTTTGTGTGTATATTTCAATGGGTTCCTGGATAGTTTGAAAACACTATTACCCGCTAAGTACAGCTAACCTATTGGGTCTTGGTAGGTGGCGCTGATATTGGTATGTCACCAGGCAGGACGACGTCTGCCGAGACCGCTAGTATATTAGCTATAGGTATATATATATATATTAGCGGTCCTAGTTATTAAGGTAAAATTTAAGGTATTTTAATTAAGGTAAATTCAAAATGAAACAGAATAGAATAGAAAATAAAAGTTTTTTATGCAAATACACTTTTAGATATACTTTTGAATCGTCAATTGAATCACTGGTTCGGAATGCCATTCCAACCGAGAAGAACCAGCAAGAAACTCGGCGGTTGCTCTTTTTTTACCCGACTGGGTATATGTGTTTCACCTGTGTGTATGTATGTCCATTCCTATGTCCGCTTGTAACTAATCAATGGCTCAACGGATTTTGATAATTAATGATACGTCATTAAATTTGTCTCGATGACGCGAGTGTCAATGGGTACCTAAATTTAAAAAAAAATCAAAATCGCGTACTTTATGCGCTTTATTGTGCGAGCTGAAAAAAAAATTTTCTTCATGACCCTCGAGTGGGGTATCAAAATAAAGGGATTCAAAAGGCAAATACGAAAATGTGTACAATTTATATATTTAGAAACAATTTGGAGTGATAAATCGTATAAAATGACCGTTTCCTATGTCAGTTCGTAACTACTTAACGGCTCAACCAATTTTGATAAATTATACGTCATTGGATTTGTCTTGTTGAATGTTACTAAGTACATAAAAATCATAAAAAATCAAAATGGCGGATTTTATGCACTTTAATGTGCAGGCTGAAAAAAAATTTTTTTCTTTAAGACCCTCGAGTGGGGTATCAAAATAAAGGGCTTAAAAGGCCGACAAATATTCGCCGAGCGTCAGTGTCAACAGCAGCCTGAAAAAGCGTAACCTCGGTCATCGGTGTTTAAAAGAATCGACATAAAGAACCTTTTTAAAGGACTGCCTGAAAAAAAGGAGTATATTGTTTTCAGGGTTCATGTATGTTTGTATGTTGTACCATAACTTCTATATATGCCGGAACCGATTTTGATGAATAAGGTAGGTATCGTTAGAATCTTTAGCTTATTCTAGGTGACATAGGCTAGTAAAATTTAAGAAAAAATGATGTGATGACCATGGTCCCGCATTAAAGACTAAAGTTGAAAAAAATAATTAAAAATCAGATTAAGTTCATAATCATTATCTATTTTTTTTATTCAACTACAAGTTAGCCCTTGACTGCAATCTCACCTGATGGTAAGTGATGATGCTGTCGAAGACGGAAGCGGGCAAACTTGAGAGAGGTATGCATACCCCTGATCGGTTTTTACACGGCATCGTACCGGAACGCTAAATCGTTTGGCGGCCGGCCGGCACAGCTTTGCCGGTCGGGTGCTAACCAGCCACGGCCCACGGTTAAAGCCTGCCACCAGACAGGACCAAAGACAATTTAGAAATTATAAAATCCCAACTTGCCCCTGCCAGGAATCGAACCCGGGACCTCCCACTTATAAGCGCTTACGAGCACGAAGTAATCAATGTAAAAATATTAATATTATGTATTGTAAATAAAATAAATTAAAAAAATAAATAAAAAAAAAGACCAAAACCACTGCGCCAGGGAGGTCAAAATCATCTAGAAAATTATAAGTAGATTCCAAAAATATGTAAATATGTTATTATAATGTTAAATATATTTTTTTCTGAATAACTAGTAGGTATTCTTTTAAATTTTATTTTTTTTTGTAATAAAAGGGCAGTAGCAACTTAGCATGTTAACTATGACAGATATCGTCAACACACATAGGCTGTTATTGCAATAGAAATAGTACTTCTTACTTTTTTTTTCAATTAAAGCTCATATAATTGATTGTACCAATAGGATGCGTTTGCCACAAAAAGTCAAGATGACAAAATTGTTAATTTGGCTTTTATACGTAGGAGCCATCGATTTACTTAATAGATAAATAAAATTATGATGATAATGAAAGAGTAACTTTGAACGAAACTTTTGTGAATGAAATTGAATGAATTGAACGTATCACATCACTATAGAAATGGGGTTGGCAACATTATTTTACGAAATGACATTAGGAAACGTCAGATTACTGCAGATAATTAAAAGTTTGACTATAGGTAGGTAGTAGAGATCGACCAGAATCTCATGAAAAATAGGGAAATGAAATTCAAAGGTTAGCAACACTACGGCTGCCCTAGCGATAAACAAAGTAACTATCATTTTTTGTGAAATTGACTTTTTGCATTAACAAAAGTTTTATGTCGAGTAGTTTTTACCACAGTTTAATATTTCAAATAACTTGAACCGTTTACTGTTTAAATTGCCCAAACAAAGTAACTGCACTCACTAACCCGGAATATAAATGCAAAAACCAAGTAAACAACAAGCATAACACAAAAACAAAGTAATTGGATGTTGATTACTTTGTTTTTGTTATTAAAATGCAGTTGCTTGATTTTTCGTTTCGTGAAACGATCCCAGGTAAGGTGTTCTGAATGTAATTATCGACCAGAATCTCATGAAAAATAGGGAAATGAAATTCCAAGGTTAGCAACACTACGGTTGCCCTAGCGATAGACAAAGTAACTGACACTTTTTGTGAAATTGACTTTTTGCATTAACAAAAGTTTTATGTCGAGTAGTTTTTTACCACAGTTTAATATTTCAAATAACTTGAACCGTTTACTGAAATTTAAATTGCCCAAACAAAGTAACTGCACTCACTAACCCGGAATATAAATGCAAAAACCAAGTAAACAACAAGCACAACACAAAAACAAAGTAATTGGATGTTGATTACTTTGTTTTTAGGGTTCCGTACCTCAAAAGGTAAAAAAGGAACCTTTATAAGATCACTTTCTTGTCCGTCTGTCCGTGTGTCACCACCGATTTTCTCAGGAACGGGTGGACCTAGCAAATTGAAATTTATACCAGATGCTAAGGTCTATGGTCCCTATTAGGTGTATAAAAATTAAGGTCCTGAGTCCACACAATAAAAAGATATGGGCAAATTTAGATTTTCATGAAAAATTGGAAGTATCAAAATTTACCTTAATTTTCAACTTTTTTTATTTTTCGGAATTTTTCCTTTACTTGATCTGTAAGACCATGCTTTTGACCAAAATTGACAAATCTAGGTCAACCGGAAGTACCCTATAGGTTTTGGGTCGAAAACCTAAATGGTAGTTCCAGTTGACCTAGAATTACAAAATTTGGCAAAAAGCCAGGTCTTACAGCACAAATAAAGGAAAAATTCTAAAAACTATAAAAAGTTGGAAATTAAAGGGTGTCCCCATACATACATAGTTGAGCCAATTAAAATAGACCTCTGAGTTGTATGAGCGCTCATACAATTCAGAGGCCTAGCTTAATTGGCACCTTACCTTTTAAGACAAACTAATGAAAAACAGATTGTACTTATACTTCTGGAGTACGGAACCCTCGGCGCGAGTCTGACTCGCACTTGACCGGTTTATTGTATTTAAAATGCAGTTGCTTGTTTTTTCGTTTCGTGAAACGATCCCAGGTAAGGTGTTCTGAATGTAATTACTTTGTTTATCACTAGGGCAGCCGAGTTAACCTAGTGTTGCTTACTACAAAATTTAATTTCCCTATTTTTCATGAGATTCTGGTCGATCTATACCAGCCACCAGGCTCAAAGAAAAATCCACTGAAAAATGAAAAATCCTAGAAAAATCAGTCAGTTGACAGTCTAGTCACGTTGTTCCATTGACCTATAATCTCAATGACTTGTTCCCATAGAAATATAGCATGAACCTATAGAAGAGGACTTGGCATAATGTCCTATAGAAAATAGTGGATCGGAAAATAGCTTAAGCTTATCAAAATTTTCATAAGTGTGTAAGAGACAACACTACATTTTTAAACATAACAATAAAACAGATCGTGGCAGAAATTTTATTGAGATGGCCTTAAGATGGCCTCCCTAAAATGTATACATGAACACTCACACACGCACAACTTGAGACATCACAATGAACACGCGCCATTTTATGTTACAGGATTGTGCGTGTGTGAGTGTATTTTTGGCACGTTTTTAAGGTAGGTATGCCTACTCTACTTATTATTATTATCTCTATGAAATATAGTCATTAGTCAATGGTTGTTCCCAGGTCTGTGGTTGGCAGCGTGACCACATGTGGTAGATTTCTACTTTTTTGGTAGATTTAAGGCTTGTTGTGGTAGTTAAAAATTGTTGGGTAGATTATGGTATAATTACACATTTTTGATTTTTTTCCCGGTAGATTTGGTAGATTTTGGATCAAGTATATGGAAACCTTCTGTTTAGTAAGATTTTCGGGGCGGAGTTTCCCCGTCCATAACAGACCATAACTAGTCTTGTTTCGTTTATCTTCTTTGCCCGTTTGCAAGCAGGCACGTCTACGTTAACTTTTAACTTGATGTACCTATATATACGACTTAACACGAGATTACGAATATTATGAGCTGAAGAGCACATATCGAGAGCGATTTCTTTGTTTTGTAATTTAATTATTTTATCATCATGAAAAGAAAATACAGAAGGCCAGTGGCGTAGCGTACCTTGACGGGGGCCCCGTATAAAAATTTGTTTGGGGGGTTTGGTAAATAGCTGATGATGACTTTAGTTTTTCTAAAGATTCTGCCTCTATGGACAATAATGACGCACATCGGGGGCCCCCGTGGCTTGGGGGCCCCGTGTAATTGATACGGCAGATACGGTGGTAGCTACGCCCCTGCAGAAGGCAATATCGTACGGAGTGGGAGCAAAACCCTTGATTTTCAAAGTGGTTGACTAAATCATCGGAAGGAGACAACGCCTTTTGTAAAGCCTGCAATTGCAATATTCTTCCACGGATAGCGTCTCTTAAGGAACATGAAAATTCAGCTAAACACCAAAAAAACTTCAAAGTAATTTCTGGAACACCTAACTTCCTAAGGTATGTAGGTACTTTCCTACGTAAAATAATAATAACAATTGACAGTCACATATCTGACAGTAATGAGTGACAGTTATCAGAAGTTTGACATAAAATTGGTGCTGCCATTTAAAATTATCGGCATTTTATGATTTTCTACTTTCGTTGGCCAGACTGTAATGAAATATAGTTTTATTTCATCTCTATTTTATCAAATTAGTGAGGTAGATTTGTGGTAGTTTTACCAAGACTGTGGTATATTTCGGTAGTTTTTCTAAGCTACAGAAGTAGATTGACCAATTTAAATGTGGTCACACTGGTGGTTGGTGGGTTGACACATTGACATAGAGTCAATGGGTTGACAGCATAGCACGTTGACAGTTCATTTGTAAACAATTGTGTAAACTGTAAAATTTCGTAAGAATTGAGAAAATATAAAAAATCAGAACAACCCACTGGATTTGAAAAATAATAATTAAGCAATTACTTGTACAATACATAATTATAATGATTAATTTATTGAATTATCACTAGGTATGTACTATAATATTTCCTAAATAAGAGCTGTTGTTTGTGATAGATAAATTATGTACCTACCTACCTAGATGAGAAAAATAATAAAGTTTTTGTACGCAAATTGTAGATTTGCATAACTGGATTTATAAGTAAGAATGTATGAAAGGTACCTATGTACATAATATATTCAGTCAAAAAATTTAGCGACCCATTATGTATTTTGAATCGAGTCGCAAAATATCATAATTTTTATACACACAGGCACAGCCAGTCTAGTAGAATAATGAGTAGAATACGTCGTTTAATATAAGTCAAATAATGATAGATAATGTAGTAAATCTATTATTTTAACTGTTAGTAGAATATTGAGATTTTGGTAAGCTCTTAAACGTTTTCTTTCGGCAAACAGTTATAGCTAGTTGATTCATAGCTTGCGCCACGGTACAAAAAGCAAAATTGGTCAGCAAATTAATAATTTATAAACAAAAAATATATAGGCTATTTTCGGATTGAGTATGCTGCATGGCCCTATTGGCCGCTACAGCGTCACCGGGGTTGTCGGAGAGCGCGAAGCTCTGCCAGGGGGGAGTAGTGAGCCCTAGGGCTCGATGAATATCGGAGGGCGGCAACGTCTTCCTAAGGGCGCCTCCTGTGAGGCTCGGACCACGGCTTAGGTTGACGTTGGGACGTAGGTAGGTGTGGTGGTAATAGTAGTACTACTAAATAATAATTGAATAAAAATGTGATGAATAAGTTCTGTCTGTAAATATCTACCTACCTACCTACATCTGCACCTTCATTTTAGTAGATCCAATTTTTTTAGTATGTAGAATAAAGAAATCAAAGAATACTATACTCTCATAAGAAATTTATTTATATTAAAAAGCATTTAACTAGCTCGGACAAGATTTAAAGGCATACAAATATTTATTTACTTATTCAATATTTATTTACTTTCAGATGGAGGCAAAATGCAAGGAAGTCAAAGGGTTGTTATGTTCTGTCTGCTAACAACTGTATTGCCTGCAATATTAATCATATCACCGTTGTATCTCAGGAACATTAAATATGCTGATGTGATGTATAAAATGTCAGACTCTGATGTGATACAAATTCACAAAGGGCAGTCATCAATTTTTTGTGAAAAACATTCCATAAAAATGAATAGCAGTTTTAATGCATTCCAAATGAAGGGGAGACCTAAACTGACTAGTAACAGGAGACATATAAGATTAAGAAAATCAATGACTTTACCTGATGATACTTTAGAGTATTGGGGATTCTATTTGTTTGCTGGAGCTACGGTCGAGTTGAAAGCTTGTTCCAGGTACGATGGTTCAAAAATATTGGTTGTGAAAGGTGATAAAATATTTAACACATGTGGCATTCTCGAAGGCAAATACAAAAGAGATCCATTGGTAGTTGAAAGTCATGGATATGTATCTGTAACATTAGAAAATCCTAAAGACAAGAAGAGAGAAATCATTGGGGAAAGTTATAATAATCAAAATGAAGAATGGGCAGATGATTATTTAACATTATCAGATGGCGAAACGAAAACTAAACATAAAAGAGATGTTGCACTCCCTCCGTTGCACAACCCTAACACTGTATTAGATGCTGGAGTAAATCACGGAGGAAATGCACTTAACAATTCTATAGGACCTAATGAAGATTCATCTGTATCAAGTTTTGAAAGCAGTTTGTATGAATGCTATAATGACAATATATTAATGAATGACTTTTTCCCTTATTCCACACAATGTAACAACACAAAATATTTGGAGGATATAACAACACTGAAAGTTGTCCATAAAGTGACATCAGATGGTTATTATTATTACATTTTTTATAGTGATAATGATTTTGTTAATAATGATATTCATGTAATTTTCGATATCTTTAAACCAACATTCCAATACTCTAATATATCTAACTCTAAAATGTGTCTCAACAGTACAGAATGTGTTTTTAATGTAGAGATGTTCAGTGACGAACTAGTAATTGTTGAGGTTCCAACCAAGGATGGTTTAAATTATAATGATGATAACTTCTTTATACTAACATCTGTTTGCCATCCTAGAATGTCCGTTTACATTTTCTTCCCAGTGACTGTTCTGTTGCTTATTCTAATTTTTGCATTTTTATGATACTTGTTGTTAGTATTTCTTTACATTTTGTTTATTAAGATAAATGTATCGAGAAGTGTGATATTAGTTTATTAAGATAGGTGTAGGTACATAATTTTAATTAGGTGTTTATGAGTTACAGTTGACTGTGATGATATTTTGCCTGGTATATTTTTAATGTTAAACATTCAGAGATTTAATAAAATATGCATTTCAATTATTAGTTACTTATTTAACATTTTTTATTAAAAAAAAAATCCAGAACAAGATTGAAAAGGACCAACCAGGACGTTTTCCTTTGACGTTTTTAATGTGTTTCGAAACGGAACATAGTCTATCAGTTGTTTAGTTATGCAAACTCCTATATACCCTACACTGCAGGTGATCTTATGTGTGATCTTATTATTATTACAGTCGGCATTCTGCTAAGGCTATGCGAATATATGCGCTTGCTTTTTTTACCCGACTGGGTTATGTGTTTCACCTGTGTGTATGTATGTCCATTCCTATGTCCGCGTGTAACTAATCAACGGCTCAACGGATTTTGATAAATGATACGTCATTAGATTTGTCTTCATGACGCGAGTGTTATAGGGTACCTAAATTTAAAAAAAAATTAAAATGGCGGACTTTATGCGCTTTAATGTGCGAGCTGAAAAAAAATTTTTTCTTCAAGACCCTCGAGTGGGGTATCAAAATGAAGGGATTTAAAAGGCAAATACAAAAATGTATACAATTATATATTTGAACATAAGTTGGAGTGATAAATCACAGAAAATGACCGTTTCCTATGTCAGTTCGTAACTACTCAACGACTCAACTTATTTTGATAAATGATACGTCATTAGATTTGTGTTAACAGCGCAAATGTTACTGGGTACATAAAATTAATAAAAATTCAAAATGGCGGATTTTATGCACTTTAATGTGCGAGCTGAAAAATTTTTTTTTCCTCAAGACCCTCGAGTGGGGTATCAAAATAAAGGGCTTTAAAAGGCAAATACGAAAATATATACAATCTATATGTTTGTAATCAGTTTGGAGTGACAAATCATAGAAAACCAAATAAATAACAACTACTCTGTGAGTAAATTGGTGGTAATTTATTTAAGATCCCTTCCCACTCCACTCTACTACATTCCACATAATCCCCCCTACACCTCCCCCCTTCCCATCAATTATTGTAGCACTAATAATTTAACCTTAAATCGCCTAACACTAAAATAATACAATAATATTATGAAGGACCTTATTAAAGTTTCCAGTGTTCAACAGATGGCGCTAATAGTGGTCTTAAACGCGCTATACTTTAATACATGAACATCAATTCTTATGGGCTCGCGCTGTATTGAGAAATTGATTGATTAAACGTTCTGTCGATATCTTTCGTAGTTCGGGTTACTAGTAAAAGGTTTATTAGCTACTAGCGGACCCGGCAGACGTCGTCCTGCCCGCTATCAGCGCCACCTACCGGGTCCAATTTTTCTACTTACAAACCTTCCTCTTGAATCACTCTATCTATTAAAAAAACCGCATCAAAATCCGTTGCGTAGTTTTAAAGATTTAAGCATACATAGGGATATAGGGACAGAGAAAGCGACTTTGTTTTATACTATGTAGTGATTAATTATTAATTACTAATTGTAATTATTACTTATTATAATATTATATTTCTACATTTCTTACATTAAATCGTTTCGGTGGCAAAAGTCGGCAGAACTGCCTAGTACCTAGTGCCTCTTTCGTTTTGTGTCCATCTTGCAACTATCGAGAAAGTTGAACGTGGTCGAACAAATAGCGCGCGCGCGTGTCTTTCTTCGCTTGCAGCAGCCTACTAGATTGGCCCTTGCGTAATGGCCGCCGCCTGTAGGTATGTTTTTAGGGTTCCGTAGTAAACAAGGAACCCTTATAGTTTCGCCATGTCCGTCCGTCTGTCTGTCCGTCCGTCCTCGGTTAATCTCAGAGACTATTAGTGCTAGAAATCTGTAATTTGGCATGAGTATAAATATTAATCACGCCGACAAAGTGGTGAAATAAAATTTTAATAAATATTTTTTTTAGGGTAGCTCCCCTACATGTAAAGTGGGGATGAATATTTTTTTTCTCGTCTACCCCATAGTGTGGGGTATCGTTGAATAGGTCTTTTAAAAATACTGTGGGTGTGGGAACATCATTTTTCGATTTCTAGATCCGTTTGTAAAATATGATGTTTTAAAGTGCAAATTTTTATTAGAGTCAAGTGTCCCCCCCCGCTATCAGCCAAATGGCAGTATATAGGAACTTGAAAAAATTCACAGCAGTAGGGTATATAATCAATTTTAAAGGCTAAGTAGGGTTCACAGGTTAAGGAGTTATATCTGTTTTTCGAGGATTGTGACTACGGAACTCTACACTGCGCGTGGCCCGCCACGCACTTGGCCGGTTTTTAATACCTACACGCGGAGTGACACAGGCCTGTCTCTTGTAAAAATATGCATCTAAAAATTTTTCATAGTTTTGCACTAAAAACCAAGAAATAAATTACGTAATTAAAAAAACTAAAAACCCGACTGCGTAAAACAAACTAGTTCTGGTAACTGAAAAGCAAAAAATAAGCTTTGTACTTTATAAACTAGAATTTTATAAGATCATAAACATAATTAATGTTAGAAAATGTATGGCAGGCGGGGGCATTACTTAGCCAACTAAGTACTTACTCAGGACTATTAGTTCGCCCCCGCATGCCATACATTTTCTAACATTAATTATGTTTATGATCTTATCAAATTCTAGTTTATAAAGTACAAAGCTTATTTTTTGCTTTTCAGTTACCAGAACTAGTTTGTTTTACGCAGTCGGGTTTTTAGTTTTTTTAATTACGTAATTTATTTATATAGGTATAGCGGGCAACCGGGTCACCTGATGTTAAGTGATTACCGCTGCCCATGAACATTAGCAGCACCTAAGGAACCACTAATGCGTTGCCGGCTTTTGAGGAAGGGGATTGGCTCTTCAGCTAGCTACCGGAACACACGGATGCTTTACGATCGAAACTGTTTCTTTATGATCGCTTAGGGCAGTTTTCCTGACACGGGGAATTCCAGACATGCCTGTCCGGCCCGCTACACACATGGCAGGCCGCAGGAATAATAACTAGGTCATGCGAATTATTATTGGAGCTTGCTCGAGTTTCCTACCCACATCCTATCATTTCTGAATAGCAGTAGGTAGGTACCTTGCTTCAGGTATGCATGTACAATTCGCGCGACAGGAAAGCGACTTCATATGATAGCCGAAAAAAAAACTTTCGATTCAGTTCATTGCCTACATTAGATTAGGTATAACTTATACCGTACTAGCGGACCCGGCAGACGTCGTCCTGCCCGCTATTAGCGCCATCTACCGGGTCCAATTTTTATACTTATAAACCTTCCTCTTGAATCACTCTATCTATTAAAAAAATCCGCATCAAAATCGGTTGCGTAGTTTTAAAGATTTAAGCATACATAGGCACAGAGAAAGCGACTTTGTTTTATACTATGTAGTGATAAGTATGGGAGTATACGGTGTAGTAGACTCATAGAGATAATAATAATAAGAGTAGACTGCCTGTATGGCGTCTGTCGCACTGGCATCTATCTATCATTTAGTTAGATGTTAAATCATGACGTTTTCCCAAAAGCTTATCGTACAGAGCCAGTTGCACGTTCGGCGTTTATAGTTGAAAATTGGTTACCGTTGTTAACGTTTAACTTGCACACCAAAAAATAAGCATGCGGTGGATGCTGCCGGCTGCCCTCGCGCCGAGACTCTCCCGAGGAAGCGCATCAGACAAATACGCCGCGCAAACTCGATTGCAGCATATTGCTTACTTCCCTTTGCACACGTTCACTTTTACACTTACACTACTTACTTACTTACACTTTTACTCTGAAGTCATTGTGGCTAATTCTGTTGTACACAAAATCTCTAAACTAAACTAAAATGACAGGTCTAATCTATTGCTATCCTTTTCTGCAGTGAGCACTGTGAAAGAGATAGGAATAAATTTAGACCTGTCATTTTAGTTTAGGTTTAGAGATCGCAACAGAATTGGCCACATTGTTTAGATCAGTAGTATTTAGTAGTTTTCGAGCTGTGCAAATTGAGACTAAGCATAGGTACTGAAGTACAAGTCACGGCAAATAAGTCGACTGGTGACCTTCAATGCGCAGAAGTCGAAAGTGAGGGTATCTCGGGGTGTGAGGTCGTGGGGATCATTCGTAAGCGCTGATTAGCTCTCGCGGATCCCTCGTAAGAGCTGATTGGCTCTCCAATCGTAGTGTCCCGCTCACTCGTACGACGCTGCGCGCACTTGAAGGTCACCGGTCGACTTACGTGCCGGGGGTTATACGTTCGTATCCCTAAGAGCGCGTTGTAACGTTGATCACCAACACCATAAATGATTCAGTAGCGCCGTTACTGCTGCGCGTTCGTATCAACACCTACCATCTTTCCTCGATGTTAGGACGTGACACGCCCGTCTTTAGCGCTTTTGTGTCAATGCAAATACAACAAACAACGCGTCTCTTACAAGCTCTATTAAGTATCTCTTACAAGCTATATTTGCAGCCAAGCAATGTTAAAAACGGCACAATGGCCTTTTTACAGCGTTGACACGCGTTGAGCGCAGACTACATTGGGAGTGAAGCGAAACATAACGAGGTTCGTTTCGCTTCGCTCATGTCGCTAGAGCGGCTAGACTATGAGAGCTCGCAAGTTCGCATCGCCGCTGGCTTTGTTAGCTCTGTAGTTCGCAGCGTGAACCGAAATATGAAAAGCACGCGTAACGACATGAGCGTAGCGAAACGAACCTCGTTTCATTTCGCTCCGCTCCCGATGTGAACTGTGCTTTAGGGCCAATTCACACCGGATCGGCAGCGGGGCGCAAGCACTTTCAGTGTGAAAGAATTTTAAACTTTATCGACATAATAAAAAGACGCCGGCGCGAGCTTGCCTCGTCGCGTCGCTGCCATTCCGGTGTGAATTGGCCCTTAGAGAATCGCGCGTGGATACTATTCTAACGCGCGTTAAATTTAAACTAATAGGCTTCATGCGAGCTTTTGTACTGTTACGCTTTTTGTCGCAGTGATTGATTTTAACTCTCGTCAAAAAGCGTAGACTCAAATTCGGCTTGTGCATTCGTTTTTTTAGCACGCGTCAGGAAAGACCTTCACCAGAAAAGCGTTTGTGTTATCATACTAGGGCGTAAATATTTTTTTACTTCCATGGCCTCAATTATCGGCTCTCCTCTGCCCTATCTCATCCTAGACCTAGGTGTAAAATCATATTTTTGATTGGACATCCCTATTAAATAGTTTATTTAGGGAGGTAGTCGTATTTTTAATATCCTATTTTTTTATATGTGATTTATGTCAGTTTCTATGGCGGAGAAAACATGTCTGTAGAGTTTATAATATTCATTTTTGATGCACAAGCACACCATATTTGATATACCTAAATCGCATAATGATATTTCCTATCGTGTCCACTGTTCAGTTGGCCAAGGAAAAAATCAAATAAATAAAAGACTCATAAATGTGTAGCCTTTATGTAACATTTAGGGCAATTATTATGTTAAATATTGATTATAGATATTCGGCCTATGGAAATATAAGTGGTATACATGAGGTGTCTGAATATATCCATAGCAACTTTTAGTACCTAGCGTACAAACAACATGGTTATTATATTAAGTAGTTATGTAAGTATATTACTTTTTTTTCTCATGATTTTTTAAATTATTAGTGTAGTTAATGTTTTCGCACTTTATAATAGGAACCTTAATTACCAACTACGTACGCATATTTCGAAGAAAATTTATTTCAAAAATATAAATAATTAGCAATCAACATAATATACCCGCGTAGAAAACTAATAGCATTATGGGAAACACAGGATACAAAAGAACAAAAGGACCTGTCAAAAGAAAATAATGACTTAGAGGAAATTTTGATTTATTATTTCCACATTAGTTGCGTCCAAAGTGCGTTTCAATTCATTCAACGGCCCGGTTGGTAGATGTTCTGCAAACAAAACGTTATACATTGAATACTAGGGCCCGCGCGTCCGATCGGGAATGGAGCGCTACGATTCCATCATTCCAATAACAATACAAGGGGTGATATTGAATCATTTTTATTTACCGTATTACAAAAAAACAGTTCACCACATCATTATGTACAATTGGAAAAAGCTACAATACAATTGTTTCCTTCTAGTACTTTTATGATTGAAATAGCCTCTCCAGTGCCCGATGAGACCCCTCCGCACGCAGCGGAGCGGTCCTCGCGGAACGGGGGCCATCCGGCCGAGCCGGTCCTACGCCTATTATATATTAAACTTATACGAGATACGTCTATTATAGTATAGTTATTAAACATTAATCGTTAAACTAAAAAACCAATATATATATCGGTCCGAAAGAAATGTAAGAGTTCCGATAGTAAAAGAAATTCAGCACAGCGGTACTCGGGATCTGCTCCTTAATACTCACACCGTTTTAAATATCGCAATATTGAGTGCAGGACACAAAGTAATAAACTGGAACGCGGCGCGGCTTAGATGAGGTTGGCCACGTCGTTGGGCATTTCCGTAATGGTGGTGTGGTAGAAGTCCTCGATGTCCTTGAGCGCTCTCTTGTCCGCCTCCGTCACGAAGTTGATGGCGATCCCCTTACGGCCGAACCGGCCGCCGCGCCCGATCCTGGAACAACCGTGTGCCATCTTAGGCCGATATCTCACTAGGACACCATGGATGCGCTGTGCGCAACCAAGCGGACACCATGAGAATAGAATAGAAAAGTTTTCTATTCTATTCTCTATTCAGGTTTGGTCTGGTCTGGGAGGCTTCAGCCACGGCCAGTTACCAGTTAGAAGAAAGTGAGAATGCGGGCTTGAACGATAGAGGACAGACGCTGTTCGATGCCGAGTTCCTCGAGAATGGACTTGTAGATGAACACAAAAGGAAATAAACTAGTTGTTACCGATGGATGTAGTTCTCGCGGTTGGTGGGCAGGTCGTAGTTGATGACGCAGGAGACCTGCTGCACGTCGATGCCGCGCGCCAGCAGGTCGGTGGTGATGAGCACGCGCGACGAGCCCGTGCGGAACTGGCGCATGATCACCTCGCGCTCGCGCTGGTCCATGTCGCCGTGCATCGCCGACACCGTGAAGTCGCGCTCGTGCATCGACTCCGTCAGCCAGTCCACCTGCCGACACCGACATCATACCATTCACATTTAGAGTTCATGACATATCAGGGTTCGAGGATATATATCAATGGATATATATCAAGATATATATCCGATATATATAATTTTTTTTTAAATAATACGTGCAATATATTGTTTCTTGATTATTCTATTATTTTTTACAAAGAAAGTAATCGCTAGATAATTTTAGTATGTTTAGGTAACATAGCAGATAGTATTCATAAATCTATACTAATAAATAAAATTGAAGTGTCTGTCTGTAATATCGAAATAACTACCTCATATTAAGCTCATATGGTTATTTGAACGATACTATAACCAAATCACACGTTTTTAAAATTTTTGTCTGTCTGTCTGTCTGTTTGAACGGGCTAATCTTTGGAACGGCTGAACCGATTTTGACGGGACTTTCACATACAAGTAGAGAATTAACCAGGGAGTAACATAGGCTACTTTTTTAACCGACTTTCAAAAAAGGAGAAGTTGTGTTTTTCTACCTATGTACACCGATATCTCCGAGATTTCTGTACCGATTTGCGTAATTTTTTTTTAATCGATAGAAAAACATTGCGACACTGTCCTACAAAAAATTTGGATTCCAACTCCTCAATCCTGATGCTGTAGGGGATCTGATCCCTAAAACTAATGGGATTTAGGCACTGTCGGTTATTTAAATTGATATTGGGGATACCAATTAAAGACTTTATTGTTGAATGACCTCGAGTAGGTACATGTCCAACTCCTCAACCCTGATGCTGTAAGGAATTGCATTCCGAAATCGTAAGGATCCCATGGAATTTTTCCGTTTTGTGGACGGGTTACTACCTACTTACTACAGATAGGCTACTTTTTGTTCTGGAAAATCAAAGTTCCCACGAGATTTTTAAAAACCTAAATACACACGGGCGAAGCCGTGGGCATCATCTAGTAATACAATAAAATAATCATCATCATGATCAACCCATTACCGGCTCACTACAGAGCACGGGTCTCTTCTCAGAGTGAGAAGAGTTTTGGCCATAGTCTACCACGCTGGCCAAGCGGATTGGCAGACTTCACACACCTTTGAGAACGTTATGGAGAACTCTCAGGCGTGCAGGTTTCCTCACGATGTTTTCCGTCACCGTTAAAGCAAGTGATATTTCAATAATTAAAACGCACATAACTCCGAAAAGTTAGAGGTGCGTGCCCCGGGATCGAACCCACAACCTCCAATTAGAAGTCGGTCGTCCTAACCACTAGGCTATCACAGCCCTTTTATTTACAACACTTTATTCTATTTCTACATTACATTATATCAGCCATTCAAATAGGATGGACCATGTCAATTGTTGTAATAATAAAATGAAAAAGGTGGTCTTGATACGATCCTCGAGCACCACATGACTGACTTCCTGTGGCGTCAGTGGCGAAAAAAAACTGGCTGGCCCGATTTTGCTAAAATTTAATTCATAGCTTCAAGTTACGTAATTATGCGTCGAATGAACGTATCGTATATTAATATCGTATTTCGTTAGCAAGATTATCGAGAAAAAAAATACGTTTTTTAAAATTGTCCTCCCGCAACACATGAATGAATATACAAATAAATGGCCATACTAAATCAGAATCCCTATGTTGCTTCTACATTACATTACTATCATAAATAATCATTCACAAGAAATATTATTATGTTATGATATGTGATAAAATTTGTAAGACCACATTATTCTTACATAAGTGTTAGTTTTTGCTTTAACCAGATGACCTTGGAATGTGATTCAGTGTAAGATTAGATCTACATGATGCTATAAATGTAAGCAATAATAATTTTAAGCCAATTATAGCTATGTGCAATTTTAAATTAAAAACAACTTAAGGAATTCATGTTACAAATATTCACACACATAAAATGCAAAATGTGAACTATTGTGGAAATGTTAAAAGACTCATAAGAAATTAATAACTTAATTAAAATTAAGCAAATATCATATGAACCACAGTTTAGGAAAACATACCTTACGACGGGTGTTGCAGAAGATTACAGCCTGAGCGATGGACAGGGTGTCGTACAAGTCGCAAAGTGTATCCAATTTCCACTCTTCCATTTCAATTGAGATAAAGAACTGCTTAATACCTTCCAAAGTAAGCTAAAACAAAATAATAAAATTATTATTAATACACCATAATGTAATCTATATCTACATATCATTATCGTGACTGAATGACTAATAGACAACACAAAGCCATTGTACCTACAGATTTAGGAGGAAAAATCTCTCAAATATGAAAAGTTACTAAAGAGGACACTTTAGACTGGCCTTTCCATCCTTAACAGAGTAAACTTTGTCTGATGAACTATTTTTTAAATACCCAAATCACAGATTAAGTTGAGGTCATCACCAAGTCAGCAAACTTGCTTAAAAATTTGCACTAAAATTATTTCAAGTAATGCAATAAGCACTAATGCAGTTACAGACCTGACCAAGTGTGTGAAAATCACAATGCAATAAAGCAAATTGAAATATTTTACAAATATGAACTTATCATATTTGCATTTGACATAAATTGCAGGCTTTCTTCTGCTTTCTGCAGAATGCAATGGATTTGAAATGCATTGGAGAGTATTAATACTGATGAAAATAACTCGAAACTTTGTCATAATAGAGAATATTACAAATTCCAGTAAATATTGAGTCCTGCGATGAAGTGTTCTGTGTAACATCATTTTACAACATTCCACTCGCTCTCACTAGTCAGCAGCAGTGGCAGTAGGAAGATATATTGTGCAAGAAAAAACTATTTCCGTTGCATTTGCGATTGTGTTTTTTGTTTTATTTACTTTTTGCAAAATCTACTATGAGAGTGTGAGTGAGCTTGGCACGACAGACTGAGTGAGCTTGGTACTATTACAGTACACTTATTTTTTAAATTCCATATCTAGGAAACTCAAAATTAGTGAACATTCTGCAGTATCCAAACAAGTCTGAATTTATTTAATATTTTAAAGTCTGAATCTTATTTAATATTTTACCTCTTCCTTTTGCACAAGAATACGAATAGGATCTCTCATGAAGCACCTAGACACCTCCAACACATCATCGGGCATTGTGGCCGACAGCAGAATGACCTGCACATCAGCAGACAGCATCTTGAATACATCGTGAATTTGATCCTTGAACCTGAAATTTAATTTTTACATTTATTTTAATTTAAGCCAGGGTTCGAAAATATTTTGTATCGGATATATGTCAAGTTTGATATATATCCATTTTGTATGAAAGCCATATTATTATTTTATTGTTTTATTTATGAATACTATCTGCTATGTTACTTAAACATACTAAAATTATCTAGTGATTATTTTATTTGTAAAAAATAATAGAATAATCAAGAAACACATATTGCAATAAATTATTTAAAAAAAAATTTGATATATATCGGATATACTATATCCATTATTGATATATTATCATCGAACCCAGTTGGATATATATTCATTGATATATGTCCTCGAACCCTGATTTAAGCATGGCTAAAAACATTCAAAACATTAAACTAATATTGCTAATATTACCACATTGAAATGTACAGTTTGACATCTCCCATTACCTTCATAAATCACATATTTTGGTAACATAGCGAAATTGTGAGTTAAGTTACAAGGTTTATTAATTAAGTAAATTGTGAGTTAAGGTATTAAGGTACAAGCTTGTGCTTTTTGATAAATTGCATGCAAAGCATCAAAAGTTATAGTTTTTTTAAAAAGAAAATTTTAAACTATTAATTGAATATTATTCTCAATTAAGAGGCAGTTTGATTTTTTTAAAACAAGAGCATAGAATCCACTTTCAAGGATATGAAGACTTTTTTATACAGATACCAATATTCACCTAAAATCCACGTGACATGTATATCACTGTATGTAAATCAAAACAACATACCCTCTGGATAACATTTCATCAGCTTCATCAAGAACAAACAGCTTGATTGTATTGGCACGGAGGGCGCGACGAGTTATCATATCATACACGCGACCGGGAGTGCCCACAACGACGTGAACGCCGCTCTCCAACTGACGAATGTCCTCACGCACATTCGTGCCACCAATACAGGCATGGCATTTCGCATTTAAGTGGTCACCCAGCGCTATCACCACCTAAAATTTAATATAAATAATATATAGTAAATAGTAATATATGTACATTTCATATTATGCACTGTCTAATTAAAGGCCCGCCATAAAATAGTCATAAGTGGGCTGTCCTTTCATCAATAGATATTGTGGACCAGCTGACCATTGTTTTCTCGAGTGAGTCATATTTTCATAAATATTTTGCAATTTCATCATGACTAGAACCTGACTGCACTTGAGGCTAAGCAAAGATCTTGAAATCATGAAGACAAAGACTATAAAAGTACAGAAACTAGAGGCCTATTAAGAGGAATACCAAATATGACCTCATGCATCTCATAATTCAGGGGAAAATAGCTGGAAGTGAAAAATTTAAGCAAATGGTAAGTGAAAAGTACTCAATTGCTGTTCTGTATACGCCCAAAGTATAGATAGCCCTAATGATTGACAATCTCCAGTCAAAACTACATAAAACAAAGGAGGAAAAAGTACAAGACAAAGTGTTACAAACCTTCTGAATTTGTTGAGCCAACTCTCTGGTTGGGGCTAAAATAAGGGCTTGACACTCACGAACAGTGGTGTCAATTTGTTGTAGAATTGAAATAGAGAACGTCGCAGTTTTGCCAGTTCCGGACTGGGCTTGCGCTATAACGTCGCGGCCTTGGATGCAAGGCATGATCGCGCGCTGCTGTATGGCCGAAGGTTTTTCGAAACCATAAGCGTAAATTCCTCTTAACAACTCTTCTTTCAATTTCATGTCATCGAAGCTTTCCACGACTTCATGCCAATTTGTGTCGAGAGCACCGCCCGGCTCCAAGCCTGGTGGTCCGTCATAGTTGACTTGATCCTTTGATGGCCCATTTTTAGGATCCTCCGGCCAATCCTCCGATCTAAAAATGAATAATAATGTATCACTTATAACAACTAGATGTATAAATATGTATGTGCGAGTCCTAAGTTATAATGAATCTGCAAAAATCATTAAGTTTATCTGTCAAGTGACATTTCATGTGCTATCCGCCCAATGAATTCAGAAAATATAAATCAGATATTGAAATTCACGCTCTGTTTAAATTTATGTAAAGGTTACGGTCTTAGAGCATATAATACATTAGCAAAACACGTGCACGAAGCCGGACTAGGAAAACTATTCTGCCAGCGCCATGTTGGCAATTCGAGATCGTGCAGAATACAGTATCTAACCAAATGGTTTAAAAATCACTATCACTGGAATTAGAATATAACTTTGAATAATAACACGTAATTTCTTGGCTAAACTTTCACCAAAAAAATCACTTATTAACACAATAAACGTAACTTACCTTCTTTCAGGGGAATAAGACATGTTCCAATCGCAGTAGCTCAACGGAAAAGAACTAGCAAGGTCAAGTTAAGTTTAGCAAAAGCTTTTTTTATTAGAACAAGAAATATTAAACTGAAGTATTTAACTGTATTATAATAATTTTAAAATATTAAAACAAAATTATTAATCACTTGGAATTTAATTAAGTCTCTTTAAATCAAGAAGATGAGTAATACTCAAATTATTGGAAATGAAACGACGGAAATAGGTAGTTCACCACAGATCAGAAACTCTACTGTTTTGCGCAGAGTATATTAATTGTGATACAGCCTATAAAGTTTTAAATTAGGATCTAAAATTGAACGCTACTTTATTTTCAGGGGCATACAGTGAAGGTGGGTATAGGTTGACCAGAATCTCATGATAAATAGGGAAATTAAATTGTGTAGTAAGCAACACTAGGTTAACTCGGCTGCCCTAGTGATAAAGAAAGTAATTACATTCAGAACAATTTTACAGGACAAGCAAAAACATTGAAAACTCTTATTTAAAGGCAAACTTTCTACAAAAAGAAAGCCGGCGCTGAAAGAAAGCCGCAAAGCCGTTATTTTAAATGTTATTCTATCTGTTCTATAGAAAATTCCAGTTTTTATGTTTGATCTATGTTTTCGTCAACCGTTTGAAAACTTTTGACACAGGCGCACAGCAAAACTGACAGATGACAGAGCGTTTAATTTGGTATTGCTTAAAGAAAGTAAAGGTGATCTCAAACATAGACAAGTTTTACCTGGGATCGTTTCACGAAATGAAAAATCAAGCAACTGCATACCTACTTTGTTTTTGTGTTGTTCTTGTTGTTTACTTGATTTTGTTTGCATTTATATTCCGGGTTAGTGTGTGTAGTTACTTTTTTTGGGCAATTCAAATTTCAGTAAACGGTTCAAGTTATTTGAAATATTAAACTGTGGTAAAAAACTACTCGACATAAAACTTTTGTTAATGCAAAAAAGTCAATTTCACAAAAAATGTCAGTTACTTTGTTTATCGCTAGGGCAGCCATAGTGTTGCTAACTTTGGAATTTCATTTCCGTATTTTTCATGAGATTCTGGTCGATCTATAACATTAGTATAGCAGAGGTGTTTTTAAGATACCATTTTAAAGCTAGGTTCATAGGTAATAATATGGGTCGACCGGAATCTCACGAAAAATACGGAAATGTAATTCCAAAGTTAGCAACACTACGGCTATATAATTGAAAGCGAGAGTAAGCGAGAGCGCAGCTTCGTTCGAGCTACTGCATGATGACTTACTGCATGTACAACGTGTATTTCACATTGTTCGTTTAGTTCCTCAGCCAAAATGAGTTTTTTTTAACTAATAAATACTCGAAAAAAATCATATAAAAATTAAAATTCTACAAGTTCAATGTTATACATATAAAATTACTTAATTACAAGTTAAAAATAACAAGATAGGTAGCTATTTTATCAAAAGAACGCGTGCAGGAGCAAGTGACAAAGTAAGCGAAAGATTGCCTTTCTCTGTTTCAAAACAGTGTGAACAAAAAGAGCGACCTAGTTCACTAAGGAATTGGGAACTAAAGTGAACGTTCCCGGTCGAGAATTAATTATTACTATGCGCAAGACTAATACGAAGCGACCTAGGTGTAAGCAGAGTGGTGCGGTGTCGATGTTGTTCACAATAGAATCAGCGATGTAACGACGCTCACATAGGGCTTAATATGTGATGTTAGCACTATTTATTGTTATCACTATGTTTTAATTAATAGTAGATTGTTTAACGAGATGGGGGGGGGGGACCCTTTTACACCTGAAGTATTTGTATGCCCGAGCAACGCGAGGGCGTACATAGTCAGGGTGTAAAAGGGCTTCCCCGAGATAAACATACTACTTTTCATATCGAACAAGAGGAAAGTAAATAAAGACTGAAAAAAGTGATAAATTTTCATTAAAATATTTAATGGCGACAATAAGTATTTTAATGGCGACAGCAAAATGGCGGATAGACTTTATTTTAAGCACAAAATACAGAAGTCGCGTGTCCGCGGATTAACTAGAAACGTACCTATTTGACAGATTTTTGCTATATTATGCATTCTTTATATAATTATATCAGAATAAAAAGAAGTAAGTAAATACAATATACTTATTATTATTTCTCCTTTAATCCGTGGATAGAAGATTTCTTATTTAATTTGCCGCTATTTTTCATTTTCAGGTTTCATTGGGCAGACTCTTTAAAAACTAATTTTAATGTTATTGATTATGAGAAAAAGTTTGAGATCAGAATAATAGATCAAAAAATAGTTTACGATTATTTAAAATTAATAGCAAAATTCCACCACTTCATAATTTTTTTTATATTAGAATATGTTTGTATGTATTTTTCTTTTGAAATAGAAGGTAAAATATACTCTATAATTAATTGCTTTTGCCTCTATTTTTATCAAATTAGGCGTTACAATTTCAGAATCACTTGATGAAATCATTGTTAATTATTGTTTTGGAAAATTAAAACCATACTTATATTTTATTCACACAAGGCTTTTTTTAATTATTGGCGCCGGCAATACGGCGCGTATATTTTTTTATGCTTTGGACTCCTGTTTTTTTCTTATTGTGCCTATAGTTTACAAAATTATTGTTTTTATTAATTTAATTAGTAGATTAGTAGATTTAAATAATTATTTTAAAAAAGAAAATACTTACTTATTATTATTTTAATAATTATTATTAATGTACTTAGTTACCTACAATAATTTAAGTATTCAAATAAAATAAAGCGCTCAGCGCGCCTAAAGAAGTTGTCACTTCGAAAATAGTGTGTGAGGATAGCCGTGTGTAGGTTAGAGATTGTGTGCCAAGTTGAGTTCTATTTTTGAATTACTTTCTGACTCTAGGACTAGAAAGTAGCGTATTACACGCACTGTTTAGACAAACAACGACGCCTTATCGAATGTGAGATATGAAAATAAAGTAAAGATTACATTGGATATAATTACATAATGTAACGAATAAGACGCCACGCTTACAACACGCCTAGAGAGTCTCTAGTAGAGACCATGGAGGATAAGTAGAAGGAAGCTGTCAGCTTGACAGCGTAAGTTAATTATCAAAAATGATGTATTGGAGAGGATATACAGACTAAATAATAAATATTGTAACAGTATAGTCTGGATTTTTAATTCGGTGGAATCCTGATAGTTATTATTTAAAAATAGAATGAGTCATTTGTTATTTGTATGAAAAACAGGGTTACCACTTGAAGTTCGAATTTACTCCAAACTAAAGTACCTGAAGTATCTGTCAGGCATTTGTCATAACTAAATGAGGCAATTGATTTTTATATTATACTTACTTAAATAAGTTTTGAATTTATTTGTGGGAACTGTTATATCTCGGGTAACAATAAGAAACGTCAGTATTCCACGGAATTAAAAATCATTTTTTAAGAAACAAGGTGCAATTTTTGTCATCAAGTAAATAATTTTCGGAAATCAATTAATGGAAAGCGTCAAAAATGGCTAACCGAATTTGTTTCTATAGAAGAAAATATATTTGTGTTGATTTTTCAATGCTAAAAAAACATTCTACATTTTTTGATAATTAATAATATTTATATTGGTGCTGCGCAGTCGCTGCACACCACGGCCAAGGCGTCAAAATATTATTTCAATCTATTAAAAATATATGGCGCATGTCGCATTAGAGCGGTACGTTACTGCTCGTCATGGAATAGTTTCTCCAAGAGAATATTTTGACGTACAAGCTGCATCGACAGTCGAAACTCTAAATGCGGTCCAGCCCATGTCCGGCCTTTTGGCTTATTTTTAAAATATAAGTAATTTAAGCGTATACTGCGGCCATAATCAAATTTTTTGTGCTTTTCAATTAATTCTCGAGCATTAAGACATTGCATTACCTAGATTGCGTCGTATTTATGACACCAGATGCACAGCCATCTGGTGTCATAAATACGACGTAATCTGTCGTATCGTAATCGTTGCTGTGCAGATATAGATATATTATATAACAATGAATCTATATATAGATATATATATAGATTGACCAGAATGTCATGGAAAAATAGGAAAATTAAATATTGTAAAGGTCGACCAGAATCTCATCAAAAATAGGGAAATTAAATTTTGTAGTAAGCAACACTAGGTTAACTCGGCTGCCCTAGTGATAAACAAAGTAATTACATTCAGAACACCTTACCTGGGATCGTTTCACGAAATGAAAAATCAAGCAACTGCATTTTAAATACAAAAAACAAAGTAATCAACATCCAATTGCTTTGTTTTTGTGTTGTGCTTGTTGTTTACTTGGTTTTGCATTTATATTCCGGGTTAGTGTGTGCAGTTACTTTGTTTGGGCAATTCAAATTTCAGTAAACGGTTCAAGTTATTTGAAATATTAAACTGTGGTAAAAAACTACTCGACATAAAACTTTTATTAATGCAAAAAGTTAATATCACAAAAAATGTCAGTTTCTTTGTTTATCGCTAGGGCAGCCGTAGTGTTGCTAACTTTGGAATTTCATTCCCGTATTTTTCATGAGATTCTGGTCTACCTATACTTGTTCCAAGGTGCTGTCTCTATATCAAACAATGTGGCTAATTCTGCCCCCCGATTGTCTAACTTTTGACGATGAAATGGTATTCATTTGATGGCCTTAGGCATCAAAGTAAAATAAACCATAACAACATTAAATTAGAGCTCAATTTCGTGTATGCGTCCTTATACGTTTAGGTATGTACGATACGCTCCATAACGCTCTATGTTGAAATCAGTTGTAATGAATTTGTGACTTTAACGTGATACATTCAAGGAATATTTTACTTTGATGGCCAACGATGGTCAAGGAATACCATTTCATCGTCAAAAGTTACACAATCGGGGGGCTGTTGTACACAATCTCTAAACCTAAACTAAAATGACAAGTTTAAAAATAGTGCTATCCTTTTCTACAGGGAGCATTTTGAAAGAGATAGGAATATATTTAGCACTGTCATTTTAGTTTAGATTTAGAGATTGTGTACATTATTGTGTACATTGTGTGAATTAGCCACAATGTTACCCTCTTCCACTGTAGCAGTGCCATAATAGGAACAGCTCTTGTCTTGAACGCATTATTAAATTTTAAAGTTGGTACAATTGAACTTCCTGTCGTGTCGAGTACGCTGCCATTTTGAAACGGCAGTGCTTTTTGTTCGTGTGGAGCGTTAGCTCGTTGCGAGGTCTAGATTGTGGTTTAGCAAAGTTTAGTTATAATTTATAAAGAACTCAATCAAAATGAGCTGGCAAGATTATGTCGATAAACAGTTAATTGCATCCAGATGTGTTTCTAAAGCAGCGATTGCCGGTCACGACGGAAATGTCTGGGCCAAGTCGGAAGGCTTCGATGTAAGTTTCTTGTCATTTAAATAAGTGGCTACTGGCTAGTGAAATCACCTAAATAGTTTATTGTGTTAAGGTGTTAAATTGTGCGTTTCTTTGTGCATAAAAGTGCCGAAAAATTTGTATGGATGGATGACGAATCCGGCAAGTTGACAAAATGGCGACATGTGGTAGCAGTCTTATTCCGATAGGATTCAAACTTTATACCCTGTCACGCCTTAGACGACTTGGTTTGGCTTGTGAATATTGTTATTAGTGTTTCATACTATAACTTTTCTTATTGAGTTGCCTTTTACTTTACTATGGATAATAGTTGCCGGCCGGTATCACGGTCACACGTTGACGACGCCTTTTAAAGTAACTACTCACGAGATTTATGGGAATAATATTTCGCAAAATGTGTACGAATATACCAGTACATTCTCACACATTCTGCGCTTGAAATGTAAGACGTTTCATGGCATATCTGTTGTATTTTACATCGCATGAGTCATCGCAATATATAAAGTTAAAGTCAACTTCATGAATAAAATTATAGAATTTTATGTGATATATTATTACTAAGTAATAAGCTGCGGTAACCCAGATAGGTGTACATAAAGTAACAAAGTTTTCCTTCGTTATAAATAGCTTATCATACAGACATTGCTTTTAGATCAAGATTGTTTCTATAGTCCACTGTTTTATTGTTTTCAAAGGGCATTTCACAGTTTCTAAGTTGTAACTTATCACAAATTCCTATGGCAGTAACATGTTGCAGAGGTCTAATAGCAATTTACAGTTGCAGGAGTCAGATGACTGTTGCTTTATTTATAAACTTATCTATTTAAAAAAAATACATAAAGCAAACCATGGCTAAGTACTTGTAAAACCCTTTCTTTACCGCTACCCTGTGATTGCCTCATTGGTCTAGTTACTGGTTGGCTTATATGACTGGAAAACATAAGGCTCCATAAACATGGGACAAAAAAGTTGCTGGGTTTCTTGAGAACTTATCAGTAGTAGCCCAGAGTTGGGAAATTGACCGTCTTATGCCTCCTCGTCTTGGAGAGCATCTAAAGCCTTCGGTCCTAAGCTTGATCTCTCTTGTACCTCATCAGATTGCCATCAACTATCACATTATGAGAGTGAGGGAATAGAAAGTGCAACTGTGTGTCAACTGTCAGGAGAACATTGTAAAACCTTGAATGAGATTCAGCCATCTATGTAGATTGAGTTTAACTTAACTTAAAAAGTCACACTAGGGTTTATGCCTTCAAGGGTAGTATGACATTTTATGAAGTGCAACTATTCCATAACAAAACCCAGTAAAAGTAGTTTTCCAAAAATGTTTTTTTTTTCCTTTTGGCAAAAAGTAGGATTATTTCTTACTTCCGTGATTTAAGTGTGTGGTAAACAAAATGGCCAATTATATTGACAACTGCAGTGCCAGTGTTAACTAAATCAGATTTATCCTTATCTTAGCGATACCCTTATCTTAGCTAGAAGTGATTTCAAATTTTCTTTCAAGTATAAGTGAATGTACCTTAACATGTTTGTATAATAAAATATTAGGAAAAAATCAGGAATACCTTAAAATTTCTGGCCCATGTCATGGTAGCTTGCTGTTAGGGTGATCCCCTCTGTGTAGTAAATAACTTGAGAGTTAATTTTATAATTCAAACTTGGTTATAAATAGTGATGGACATTGTGGCTAATTCTGTTGTACACAATCTCTAAACTTAAACTAAATTGACAGGTTTAAAAATAGTGCTATCCTTTTCTGCAGGGAGCATTGTGAAAGAGATAGCAATCGATTTAGACCAGTCATTTTAGTTTAGATTTAGAGAATGTGTACAACAGAATTGGCCACATTGTCCTCTTGGTCACTAAATGTGTTATGTAAATTTTTGTAACTGGTTGAATGTATAGTACACTTTTAGGCAGCAATATTTGCAAGGCCAACTGTGCAGTAATATACTAACTGACTCATAGATCTGGTGATAGATTGAAGTGCCCAATTAAAGCCCACAATTGGGCCAAAACCTTAATGGATTTTGGTCAAGAAATTTTCAGTAGCAGTCAAGAGCTTGGAAGTTGGCTGTCCAGTCCTTGTGCTTCTGAGTGTATGTAAAGTCATTTCGCCTGATATTTCTTCAGTCTTGTCTCATGGGATTATCAGGGTTGAGAGTGTACACCTGTTCACACATACAACTTAAATATCTCCTGTAAATTTGGCTTGTCTCTGATGAAATTTCTTGCCATGGCTGAAATACAGTCCCTGAACATTATTATAATATTATTTTTGTTGCATTGTTTACTTTCACTCAAGTATTGCTCATTAGTGTCAAACTAATGAGCAATATCTACTCACATGCAAATATATTGAAAAAATTGTTATCATTATTATTAGGTTTACAGTGAGTGGTATAAGTTGTAAAACTTGTTATCAGCTTTTATGTGGTATCTGCAACATCTAGTCAGCTGATGTTATATGTATGTAAAAGACAAAGCAAAATTAAAATAAGATTAGTTTAAAATTTAAATGTAAGTGTTTATTTTATAGTTTTTTAGAGTTTTTGCTGTTTGCAGGTTTTTAGCAAAATTGTACTAGGTACATAAAATAATGTTCTCAGTCCCAAATAATTTCTAAAATAGGAATGACTAATGTGTGAAATATTCAATGTAACTATATTCATCTTTAACCAATTTTACATTTAATTACAATAATAATAATTATTTTTGTGATATTATAATATTATCAATTCAAAACGTTTGGCTTTATTAAGTGTTGAGTTTTTTTATAAATGATAGATGTTAGTTTTTATTGAGAGGTGCTAAATGACCTTGAAACTAAAACTGATAAATCACAATAGAGTTAGTAATTTTTTAATTAAACCTGTTCCAGAAAATATAATGCACAGTAAAAAGAGAATTCAATAATACTTTAATCCTTATATGATAGGTAAGATACAGAATTGATTGATTTTTTGAAAAGTAGTGAACCTAAATCAGTTTTTGCTATTTCTGACAATCACATCCCCAATGCAGTACCTAGCAGGAGAAAAGGAAAGGTGTAGATAAATAGTCAAATGTCTGCGTCAGAAAAGGCAGTTGTTCTATGCTTTTGTTCTGTGACAGCTCAGCAGCAATTGTAATGCACACAGCTCCTTCCATTTTACCAATTAAACCTACAACTTGAAAAGTTTGACTCATGAACAGTTAGAATTGACTTTCACTGTTCTAATTCACCTAGACTATAGAGAAGTTGATGTGTGGTCTATTAGCTCCTTAACCCGGCGTGAGTGAGGTCGGGTATGTCATACCTGAGAAGTTTTTAAACGCAGATTATTTAATGTTACTGTTGCCATGCGAATCCTGTCGTTTCAGTAGCTGGAGGTAAGGGTGCGAGGGTCGAGGTACAGTATCGAGTTTAGTGTTGCGCCGGCGGTGACGGTAGATACACGTACATACATGTGGCTGGGGTACGTCACATCGTGCTCTGTAACATGATCTCATAAGACTTTTCAGTTCCTTTTTGATTTATAATAGTTAGAAGACACTATTGTTATATTAATTTACCAAGGAAATTGAAATTTTGTTAGATTTTATGGGAAAAGAAGTTAATTACCTAAACTTGTATTTTTTCAAAGAAAATTTAGATACTTTGTTATTTCAATAAAAAATAACGCTTTTTGTACTTAATGCTGGTATTTTATTTACTAATCTTGTTGAATGGACACTATTATTTATATAGTTCAAGCATAAATGCTAATTACACAATCATAGTATTAAAAATTGAACACCAAAATTTTGGGTATCTCATACCCACCTCATAGCTGGTGTAACAATTTCTCACCTCATTCACGCCGGGTTAAATATGTACCTATCTACTAGGACACTTCTAGATGTGGGGAGTTCTTTGTGTTATTGTTGTTAATGATTGAAGGAAAATTTGGAAGTGTAGGTGACAAGCCTCACTCTAGGGATCTAGGTGGATAGATACCTACCTGGTGATATCCTTTGTATAACAAATGGGATCTAGGTGGATAGGTACCTACCTGGTGATATTCTCTGTATAACAAATGGGATCTAGGTGGATAGGTACTTACCTGGTGATATCCTCTGTATAACAAATGGGTTCTAGGTGGATAGGTACCTACCTGGTGATATCCTCTGTATAATAAATAGGATCTAGATAGATAGATAGGTACTTACCGATATTTTTGTAAATTGTTATAACCTTGTCATTTTTGCCATAGCTTAGATTAGACGAAATACACACAGACAGATAAGTAATTAAGCACTTGGTGAAATACCCCGTAGGTACATAGGTACAGTTATGCCTGTTATAATGATTAAAATAGTAGGCAGCATTACACTCATATCAGTTACCACATAAATCAAATGGGGCAAGTAGAGAATTTATACAACGTGTTGGGTAAGTCCCATAACATCCCGGCAGGCTGAGGTTAGGACTGATGTGTGTATGCCCGAAAAAATATAACGACCCTCGTAGCGTGATACCAGTGGAAGTTATGAGGACATTCAGAAATTTCTTAAAACTCCTCGGTGACAACCCTTAAACAGCTGCTAGAGTCATTGATGACATTGAACCTGACCTAATTTGAGTAAAACCTGACCTACTTTGACTGTAAGGTCAAAGACAACCTTTAATTTTACGTGATTGGTGAACCGTTTTCCCGCCAAAAAATTATCGACCAATGAAAAATCTTTACCTATGAAATAATAATAATGCCTACAAAATGGGCGTCGCTGTAACTGTGTAAAGCTGCGTACACATTCAATTTTTTTTTCTTGTACATTACCTAGTTTCAAATACGTGCATGCTATCTACCACCCCACTACAGCCCATTAACGTCCCACAGCTGGGCACAGGCTTAACGTGCTAACCATGCTAACCGCTAGATCAACGAGGCCGTACTTGCACGTAAATTATGTTTACTCCTTTTATTGCACCCGAATTTGTTACTGTATGTCGGATAAATCGTAAGATTTTTGTGCCTCATTATGCTTCGACATTCTTCACATTTTCTAGTGTAAGCCCTGAAAGCCCACCGCATAATAATCTCAAAAAAACCCCTACCATGGATCACGACCCTCAGCAATGAGTATGACATTAAGAAATTCTCGTGCATGATAGATTGCATGCGATGGGGCAATGGTACATGGGAATAAAAAGGACTTGAGAAAAAAAAAAACCACCAAGGCAGCAGCAGTGTTGAACGTTTATCGAATTTTGATCAGTGTAGACACAGCTTAGCTTTAGGATAGGTGTAATAATTCCGAAACGATATTATTTTCTATTCATTCTATTCCTACCTACTTTAAGCTAAAGATAAAGATATGACTACAGTACAGAAGCGAAAATATCGAGTCGATGTAATTTTTAAATAGCTATTCAATTATTGCATTGAAATTGATAAGAATGGAGAGATAAATCGAAATTTATGTGAAATTCTTCTTAAATCTTGATTTTGTTTCTGCGAATGACTCTTTTCTTTTATGAGATGTGGTCTGCTGTAGAAATGAATTGTGAGCCGCTTTTTACTAGAGTCAATTTCGAGCCGTTTATCGTCAAAGTCGAGCCTAACGCTAAAAGATTTAACATTCTGGACTGTAATGGAATATGATCATGGTACACAATATCCAAAAAGATCAGCTCAGCGCGTTCCATCTTTAATTGCATTATTACCGCTGATGCCGCCTGTCTTACTACCGAGAGATAAAAAGTCGATAGCAGACTTATTAAAATTATTAAATACTTAATACATTTCAAATGCATTGGTCTATGTTATGCGCTGTTTTGTCATTACTAGAATATTTTATAGCATCGCTGTCGCATAGCTATTATTTGAGTCGTAGCCTAAATACCAGGGTCAGCATAAACTGGTATACCTAAACACAGCGTTTTAGGTACGAACATTGACGAAGCTTCGTATGACTTAAGGTCGTTTTACACTTTGTTTAGTGATTATTGCTAGTGATCAGTGATTACTGATTAGCGAAGTAGAATAAAAAAGAGCGTATTCTTATTCCACGTATTCTTCGATTTCCAACAGCGCCACATTTGATATTTCTTTCATTACTTTCTGCAGATCCAAATGCGATTAGACCCGTTTGCAGAAACGCCAGGTTATCCTTTTAGCTGCTACTTATAAGAATTCGTATAAAACTACAACATTTCATAAAACTTTAATTTTATGAAATGTTGTAGTTTTAGCCAATTTTAATCGATAATCGAGAATCGATCTAGTGGATTTCAGCCTAGAAAATCAATTCAGTACTACATTTCGATTTAAAAAATCGATTTTTTTTTTTCAATAAATCGCGATCGCGAATAGAGAAATAATAGTCTTTGAGAAATCGATCAAAAATTTTTTTTCAAAAATCGATCTTTTTTTATGAATCGTTTCATCAGACTTCGATTCAAATCAAGTTAAAAATCGATCTTTTTTGGAAAGAATCGCCATTACCTTATAAACTGACTTACATACGTTAGTAAATCATCAGTCGAGTCAGACCATAGATAAATTCATTATTCTATGAGTCAGACCGAGCGCACTAAATCACTGAATAAGCACTAGTCAAAGTGTAAACGGGTTTTAACTTCGTTTTGTTCTTTGAAGACTTCCGAAATCCGAAGTTCATATTAGCTATTTTAATTGTTATTTTTTAGTTTCTCATTGAAGTTTGAACTGTGAAGTCGTCATACAAGGGTGAAATAATGAGTTACACTAACTCGCAATATTATGACATGATTATGTGTGTGGGTGTTTGTAATGGTGTATTGATGGACGCCCGAAGGTTGTACGATGAACAGTATGTTTCCGGTAGACCAAATAACCCAAGAGTTCGAGTTTCGTCGCATACGTGTTTCCGGAATTTAGTCCATAGACTTTCACACCACCGGTTCCTTTACCGGCGCGATGGTGAAGGACGGCCTTCAACATCGACTACTCGTTTGGAAGAAGAAATTCTGCAGCATTTCGAGGAAAACCCAACCACTAGTAAGTAGGTACTCGCCGTGCTGGAGCAGTTCTTGATGTCAGTCATTGGACGGTGTGGCGAACGTTGAACAGAGATGGAGTTTGCACGATGGTTTTGCGAGCGAGCTGGCTTTGTTTGTTGGCACTGTACGCATCGCTCGTATTCCAGCACGAATCACGATGGAGCTCCAGCACACTTTTCGCGGCCGTGCAGGGACTACCTTAACCAGTGATTCGGCCTACCTAGGTAGGTACCTACCTAGCCCGAGTTTTTTTCGCCAGTTAGTTAGTTTATTTACGAGTACCTACTACCTACCTAGGTACCTAGGTAGGGAATACTCGTACACAGGCCAGTAAACTTTGAACCTACTTCGTAAAATACAATAATTATTACAACTTTCCGAAAATAATCAAATTGAGTATTGGCATCTTGGCGGCATTTGTCAAAGGCGGCGCGCCGCCTTACAACGTTTGTAAAGAGTCTTTTTATGGGTAGGTAGTCGGTACTAGGCTAACATAAAAATTGGTACCTACGTAAGTTTTCTAGTGATTTTCGGTTGCGAATCTCGGGTTCTCGGTTTGAGTTCTGCGTCGGTCATTCATATCGTAAGATTTTCAGGTTTGAGTTTTATGTAGGTAAAGAAACTCTCAGTAAGTACCTACGTAGGTGTACCTACCAGCCAAGAGATCGATCTCGTTTCACCCTGGTGTTTCGGCAAGTAGGTACCTAAGTAGTTGACGTTAAGCCGTCGGTCCTGGTTATTACTTATTATCAATAGCATGAAATGATAATAATTGAAATAACCACCGCAACCCGCATTTTCTAAGTTTTGAACCGAACCAGGAATCGAACCCACAACCTCGTTATCATCCATGACAAATTGCACTACTTGACGTGTTCGTCAGTGTCGTCACTTAGGTAGGTACCTACCTACCTATTTTTTTTACTTATTCAGGAAAGACGGCGCGCCAGCCGCGGCATACCTACCTACCTATTCGTCTTCACGTCTTGTATGTACCTACTAGGTTATCACTTGTAGTTTGTACTAGGATATCAGGAATTTAATTAAACGGAATTGATGTTGCGCGGGTTGTAAGGGTTGCCAAAATTAATTTTCCTTAATTAAGTAATTAATTTTGTATGGAAATTTTTGATAATTAATTTTGACTTTTTAATACCACCAATATGTTTACATGGACAAAATTACATGGGTAGCCGCAGGCATGTTATACCACTTACCTAACACGTTGTAGATAGGTAGGTAAGCGTAAGTACCATATAAATGATAGAAATAATAGCGAGTTAAAAAATAAATAATATGCTGTCAGTACAGTATCTTTTTAGAAACATTGAGAGGCACACACTAGTTAGGTTTGTTTACAAAATGCATTGACTCATCGACTCGGGTACCTATCTAGACTAAGTGAAATAAACTATGGCAGTTACACCATACATAAACTAGGTAATTATGTATTCCACACACGTGTGATTGAAGATTGCGACCAAAGTTCTAATTTCTTGTAAGGTCGGAGATTTAACTAAAAATATTATAATTAATGTACATACATAATGTAGGTCCCTACATATCTTTTTGAACAATACTGTATATATATCGTCGTCGTCGTGTCAACCAATAGACGTCCACTGCTGGACATAGGTCTCTTGCAAGGATCGCCACAGAACACGATCTTGTGCCGCCTGTTTCCATCGGCTACCAGCGACTCGCTTGAGATCGTCCGTCCATCTAGTGGGGGGTCTTCCAACGCTAAGTTTGCTGGTGCGAGGTCGAAGTCAAGCACTTTGGGACCCCAACGTCCATCAGTTGTTCGAACAATGTGCCCCGCCCATTGCCACTTCAGTTTCACGATTCGATGAGCTATGTCGGTAACTCTGATTTTCCTGCGGATCTCCTCATTTGTGATTTGATCTCGCAGGGATACTCCGACCATAGCTCTCTCCATCGCCCGCTAAGTGACCCTGAGCCTTCTTATGAGGCCCATTATTAGCGACCATATCTCAGATCTGTAAGTCATCACTGGCAACACACACTGTTCAAAGACTTTCGTCTTTAGACACTGAGGGATATTGGACGAAAAGACATCTCGAAGTTTCCCGAACGCTGCCCAGCCGAGTTGGATTCGGCGGTTGATCTCTTTCTCAAAATTGGACCTACCTAGCTGGACCGTGCGTCCCAGGTATATATATTCGTGTACAATTTCGAGTGCCGAGTTCTTAATGATTACCGGATGGAGCGGAACATGAGCATTAGACATGATCTTCGTCTTACTCATGTTCATTTTTAGGCCCACCTGTTGAGAAACTCTGCTGAGATCATTGAGCATTGTACTGAGGTCTCCCAGTGTCTCTGCCATAACGACTATATATCATCGGCAAACCGTAGGTGAGTGATGTACTCGCCATTTATGTTGATGCCGAGTCCGTTCCAGTCCAGAAGCTTAACGTCTTCGTCTAGCTACGTCTTCCAACGCAGCGGTAAATAGCTTCGGTGAGATAACATCTCCTTGACGCACTCCTCGCTGCAATTGGATTGGTCTCGTAGTCTGGTCCTGTATACGGACTGACATAGTGGCGTTTTCGTAAAAAAACTTCAGCGCTTGGATGTACCGATAGTCGATCCGACATCTCTGCAGTGATCTCAGTGCAGTGCAGTGACTGTATATATACAATACTAATAATACAATTTATTACTTATACTCTGATTTTTAATTCCGTGGAATTCTGACGTTTCGTAATGTTACCAGAGATAAAACAATTCCCATAAAAAAGATAAAAAAATTCAAAATCTATACATATAATAAAATCGTAGACTTGCCGTATCTGTACATTAAAGATTTTTGCAAAATAATAACTGGGGGATGTTAGGGATAAGCAATAGAACGTAAAAAAGCTATTTTTGAAATTTTTGTTTTGTCTGTTTGTCTGTATGTTTGTGCGCGCATCACGCAAAAACTACTGAATGGATTGACTTGAAACTTGGTATGATTTAAGTTCATACTATGGAGTAACATTAGGATACTTTTTATCCCGAAATTCAGCACGGTTCCCTTGGGAGAGGGGATGAAAGTTAAAATGTGTACTTAGCTATAATTCATTAACGCGTGGTCCGATTTCATTCATTCTTTTTTGTTAGAAAGGAGATACTTTAAAGATAACCAGCTAATCTCAGAAAGGCTGGATCGATTTTGATGGGACTTTTACTGGCGGATGTTTACATTTTGATCTACCTAAACATCCGCCAGTGAACTTTTAACAGTTTTTAGCAAGGTATGAGCTCAAAGGAGCTTAGAAAACAAAATGATTCACACGGGATTTTCAAAAACCAATATCCACGCGAACGAAGTCGCGGGTGTCCGCTTGTTTATGTAAATAAAAATCAACTGCCGCATGTAGATGGCTGTTTCTCTACTAACGGGAAAATCGTTGTACCAAGCATTTTTTTCTTATTTGGCTATAATAATACTAATTTTTAATATCAATAATGATAGTACACTACCTAATCTTAAAGGAGGCAAGTTCATTTAATAATATAACATTGTCATATTCTATCAAATTCAGTTGAAAACCTCAAAATACAGTTCTTGGCTATGTCCTATTTCCAGAATGACAACTCTTACGATGAATATTTATTTCCTTTATTAAAATAGACAAATTTAAACATATACAAGCAATAATAGGATACAGATAGCATGTTTAGAAAACACAATGATAATTCTAGGTTTATTTTTGATACTACAAACTGGCACTCGAATGTTGTCCGCACGATTTTTGATTTTTCCCCGAATACAATTTGAATATCACGTCAAAAGCTTACTATGCACTACTGAGATTATTTATGTCGTAAAACGCAATGAAACCAGTGTGAAGTTCGTTCGAAAGTAAAGTACAAGATGCCGCGGCCATTTTATTCAGTTTTATCTCTGTTTGTGTAAGAGAATCACATGTCTGGGCAGCTTGTTTAACAGTCCTCTGGAGAGTTGTATTTTTAGTATTATAAGAGATTCAATTGTAATAATTTTATACAACAATAACCCAGTGCGAGCATTATCACTTACAATAATATTAAACAAAATCTTAAATGATTTAATTCTATGACACTTTTTATGTAAAAAAAACAGTCCTCTGGGCAACAGTCCTCTGGAATTTTATAGCACAAATTACCTGTTTTATGCTACAAAGACCTATTTTATTTACTGATAATGTCCATTAAACGTGCAATAAGATGAAAACATTTAAATTTAGAAAAATAATAATACGAAAAAATTATTTTTTTCATTGAATTGAAAATTTCAATTGTTTTTTGGGGATTAGTATTTACTTCATTACTACTTCTCGAAAAATATATATCATTTCTTAATTTTCAAAAAAAATAGAGTCGGGACAACTTTGTATGGACGAGTTTCCAGTTAGTAGAGAAATGCCCAGATAAGACAAATGCCCGACTGACACTTCATGGTGATAATGTCATTCGACTTCCATTTTTGAATAAATTTTTAAAATGTGCTTGTTTTGTTTTCTATTACTGTTAGTTTGCACTTTCTAGTTTTCACTCTTAGCTATTTCTATTTTAGTGAAGTAAGAAAGTGACAAAACTTACGTTTAGGCTATCCATCATTTATCAGAAGATGGTGAAACAGGCCCTTAGACTAATAATCTGATAATTTTTTTTTATAAAACGTATGTAATAAAACGTATATATTCGTGTCTAAGGCCGGGCCCGCACTGCGAAATATATTCGCGCGAATAAAATTTGCGCGGTTTATTTTGCCGCATTTTAATATATTTTTTTCACGAATTTTAAATCGCAGTGCGGGCAGCTTCATACATTTCCATAATATGTCACAGAATTTTGCGAAAAAAATCGCGCGAATAAATTTCGCAGTGCGGGCCCGGCCTTAATGTGAACGTTTAGAGGGTGCTGTCCCCCAGAAGAGCGACATAATATGTGTGACTCGATCCAAACAACTAAACCCATGAGTACTTCTAAAACGTTTCCATAGAAACAAACTGGAGGTGGAATTCCAAAATTAACACTTCCAAAAATTGCACTTTATGCATATGGCAGAGCACCTGCCGACCAGGGAGCGTTTAGATTAGATGTAGGTACACTTAACTATATTAATCTAAAATAAAACCGGCTAAGTGCGAGTAGCCTCGCTCTTTTAGGGTTCCGTACGACAGTATGTACGAAATATTTCATTTCCGGTCACAGCCCCCCTGAAAAATAATTTTATTCAGTTTCTAATTCAATATTTAATTTTGAGTCAACGTTGTACACCAAATACCAAAATTTCAAGTTTGTAACTCATTTTGTCTACGAGCTAGAGATCTGTGACACGCGAAGCGAACAGACGGACAGACAGAGAGTGACATTAATAGGGCTCCGTTTTTACCCTTTGGTTACGGAACCCTAAAAATGCAAAAAGCACTTAAAGCACCCATATTTTTTTAGTGTTTTGACTTTTGAACTTTATTGCTCGCCAAATTATTTTCACTTTCTCAAAAAATAATAAATTGTAACATTGACAAATTCTATCAAAACCGGATGCCGAAACAGGGAAAGTCATAACTTTCCCTCTTTCGGCACAGTTAAGTATTGTAAAAAAAACATAAAATTAGCATTTACGGTAAGTATGTTATAGTCAAAAGTCAAAATACAGGCGTTCCTAAGTTTGCCTAGACAATCTCAGAAGAGACTTGCAAGAGCATTCAAAGATTTTTTTACTGGTCCACCGCAGAGTCCAATTGGGATAAGCAATCTCCAAAAACGATGGCAGAACATACTTACCTATTTAGGTAATTTATTCATATTTTTACCACATCTGACCACGACCGCGACAGCATCGCAAATAGCGTCTGTTTGGAGAACGCTTAAAGGTGCTTTGAAATGGGATTTCAAAATTAGTTTTACTTTTAAAGCATGCTATCGCATTTTCAAAACCAGGTATCCATTCGTTTTTTAGGGTTCCGTACCTCAAAAGGTAAAAAAGGAACCCTTATAAGATCACTTTCTTGTCCGTCTGTCCGTGTGTCACCACCGATTTTCTCAGGAACGGGTGAACCTAGTAAGTTGTTTATATCAGATACTAAGGTCTATGGTCCCTATTAGGTGTATAAAAAATAAAAAATAAGGTCCTGAGTATACGGCTGTTTCTCTACTAACGGGAAAATCGTTGTACCAAGCATTTTTTTCTTATTTGGCTATAATAATACTAATTTTTAATATCAATAATGATAGTACACTACCTAATCTTAAAGGAGGCAAGTTCATTTAATAATATAACATTGTCATATTCTATCAAATTCAGTTGAAAACCTCAAAATACAGTTCTTGGCTATGTCCTATTTCCAGAATGACAACTCTTACGATGAATATTTATTTCCTTTATTAAAATAGACAAATTTAAACATACAAGCAATAATAGGATACAGATAGCATGTTTAGAAAACACAATGATAATTCTAGGTTTATTTTTGATACTACAAACTGGCACTCGAATGTTGTCCGGACGATTTTTGATTTTTCCCCGAATACAATTTGAATATCACGTCAAAAGCTTACTATGCACTACTGAGATTATTTATGTCGTAAAACGCAATGAAACCAGTGTGAAGTTCGTTCGAAAGTAAAGTACAAGGTGCCGCGGCCATTTTATTCAGTTTTATCTCTGTTTGTGTAAGAGAATCACGTGTCTGGGCAGCTTGTTTAACAGTCCTCTGGAGAGTTGTATTTTTAGTATTATAAGAGATTCAATTGTAATAATTTTATAGAACAATAACCCAGTGCGAGCATTATCACTTCTTACAATAATATTAACCTTTAAGTACCGACGTGTGGTCTGACAGACACTTTGAGAGGTCGAAAAGTCTGGTTACCTATGTTCGCGAAAAAGTATCCTCCTGTGCTTCTCTATACCCCTCGGGAAGTCGCCCAGCAGCGTTCCTGCCGAGTGGCAGTGTCGGTGCGTATGATTTCGATAAGTTTTGATTTTTATAAGATCACGAGTGGTCTGTCAGACCACTCGTCGGTACTTATGTAACTTTTTTTGGATGCGACATTTTTCAGATTATATTGTTTTCTTCTTTTATCTTCAGTCAGTTATAACAATGGATCGGCCAAGTTCCTCAGGCATGAAACGGGTAGCCACAAATAAAAATAATAGTGTTCCTGCCATAAGAAAAGATATCAAACGCTGCCTCAAAATAAAGACCACCAAGAACGTTTAGCGGAATGGCTAAATGAGAGCTCAGAGTCCGAATCTGAGGATATCTGGCCCAATTTTACTAATGGAAAGTGACTATAATTCTGCACCTGAACAGGATGTAATACGTGTTTGAAACATGTATGCATACAATGCAGCAAGCCCATGCAAATACTGTTTGTAAGCTTTGATAGTTTCTACAATTTGATATCTTGTGATTTTTGAGAAAAAGATTGATTATTTATGGTTTTTTTATTTTTATTGTTTATCTAGCTAATAATCTTTAAGAAAAAATTGTTGGAAAGAAAAAATAATAGTATTACTGATATATATTAATTATTTAGAGAAAAGTTCATTTTTTCTAACGAATAATCTATGATTACTATATTAATGTTTATAATTAGTAATAAATGTAAAAACTTCTGAATTTTGTTTTACTTAAACTATAACTAGATAAAATAAAAATACATAGAAACGTTTTTTTTAAAAGAATAATAAGAAACACAAAAGTTTTCGTTTGGAAAACTATGGTGGTCTGGCAGACCTCACGTCGGTACTTATGTAACTAAAATAGTATGTCGGTACTTAAAGGTTAAACAAAATCTTAAATGATTTAATTCTATGACACTTTTTATGTAAAAAAAAAACAGTCCTCTGGGCAACAGTCCTCTGGAATTTTATAGCACAAATTACCTGTTTTATGCTACAAAGACCTATTTTATTTACTGATAATGTCCATTAAACGTGCAATAAGATGAAAACATTTAAATTTAGAAAAATAATAATACGAAAAAATTATTTTTTTCATACAAAAAAAAATTTTGTCAAAATTTCAATTGTTTTTTTGGGGATTAGTATTTACTTCATTACTACTTCTCGAAAAATATATATCATTTCTTAATTTTCAAAAAAAATAGAGTCGGGACAACTTTGTATGGACGAGTTTCCAGTTAGTAGAGAAATGCCCATACACAATAAAAAGATATGGGCAAATTTAGATTTTCACGAAAACTTGTAACTGTAAGTACCAAAATTTACCTTAATTTTCAACTTTTTTATTTTTCGGAATTTTTCCTTTACTTGATCTATAAGACCTTGCTTTTAACCAAAATTGACAAATCTAGGTCAACCAGAAGTACCCTATAGGTTTTGGGTCGAAACCTAAATAGTAGTTCCAGTTGACCTAGAATTACGAAATTTGGCAAAAAGCCAGACCATAGGTACAGCATAAATAAAGGAAAAATTCCAAAAACTAAAAAAAAGTTGGAAATTAAAGGGTGTCCCCATACATACATAGTTGAGCCAATTATGATAGACCTCTGAGTTGTATGAGCGCTCATAGAATTTAGAGGCCTAGCTTAATTAGCACCTTACCTTTTAAGATAAACTAATGAAAAACAGATTGTACTTATACTTCTGGAGTACGGAACCCTCGGTGCGCGATTATGACTCCACTTGATCGGTTTTATTTAATGTTGGTGTTTAAAAATTGTGTAAATTTTTTCCATACATAATCGCAGATCAATAGATTTGATCTTGATATAATTGTAAGAAAATGTTTGTGGTTATTTAAAAAACCCCAAAAGCTGGGACGGGCAGATGCAGAGCCGACACATTTTGACTGAAGGTCGTGGATTATTGCCTAGGTATATCCAGATGCGCCGCTGTTACAGCTTTTGACTATAACATAATAATATGCACACATGCAAAAATTTTAATTATAATATCAATTTTAATATCAATTAGACTGAGTCGGAACCTTGCATAGGTGCATAAGGTGTTTGAATGGCGACCTCGCACCAGTAAACGAAGCGTAGGTAGACCCCCACTCGATGGACAGACGATCTCTAGCGAGTCGCTGGCAGCCGCTGGGATCAGGCGGCACAAGATCGTGTACTGTGGCGATCCTTACAAGAGACCTATGTCCAGCAGTGGACGTCTATTGGTTGAGACGACGACGACGGAAGGTTACGGGGCGTTATAATTCTTAATGCGAAGGTGTGTACAAATAAAGACGTGACGTATTATATTGCTAGTATAAATTGCTAGCCTTTGTTAATCATATATACATCAAACTCCAAAGGAAACGGCCGCGACGCCTGAAAAAAAATCTTCATCGTTGTATATTTTGTCAACAGATATCAAAAGACGAAGTGGGGAAGATAGTCGCCGGTTTTGAAAATGAATCACTTCTTACAAGTGGCGGCGTGACGATAGCGGGCACGCGGTACATCTACCTCAGTGGCACGGACCGCATCATACGCGCGAAACTCGGCAAGGTCGGCGTGCACTGCATGAAGACACAACAAGGTACCACAACATACAAACACCGGCACGTAACTCGAGCGCTGACCTTCAATGCGCAGAAGTCGAAAATGAAGTAGCTCGGGTGGTGAGGGGTCGCGGGGAGGGCTTGGGGATCGTTCGTAAGCACTGATTAGCTCTCGCGGATCCCTCGTAAGCGCTGATTGGCTCTCCAATCGTACTGGGTCCCGCTCACTCGTACGACGCTGCGCGCACTTGAAGGTCAGCACTCGAGTTTCATGCCGCTATTTATACTATCGCTTTTGTGCTGTTGCGTTTTGTATTTGTATGGGACTAAACGTATATTACGAGTGTAAGGGGACCGCTGTCGGAAACAAAGACAGGTAATAGTAGCGATGATTACTTACAAGATATATTGCAAAAAAAACGCGAAAAAAAATTTTTTTTCTAGACGCCTAAATACCTAAAGTTGTCGCCAGCCGGCCGCTGCACAGTGGGTCGAAACTGCTATTTGAGGGACATAGGATTTTTTGTTACAAATTCCATTAAAAAAAAATACCAATCGAAAGGTCTTGTCATTCTGATGAATAATTGTTATTAAAAGTTTTTCTCTAAAACTGATATCTTGCCCGAAAAAAAATATTTTCAGTTTTTGTTGTATGGAATGAAACATAAACTGCTAAAATTTGGCCAAGTCTTGACAGGTCTTGCTTTAAAACTACTTTATTCTTATTTTTTGACTTGTTGGCTATAATTCTACGCTATCAGCGTGCACCCAAAGTTGCCCGTTCACGAGTTATAAGGTTCACAAAAATGAAGAAAAAAAGTAATTAAAAAGTACTTTTTAGAATTCTGTACCTCAAAAGGTACCAAAAAAAACCCTTATAAGATAACTCTCTTGTCCGTCTGTCTGTCTGTCCGTGTGTCACCACCGATTTTCTCAGAAACAGGTGAACCAAGCAAGTTGAAATTTATACCAGATACTAAAATCTATAGTCCTTATTAGGTGTATAAAAATCAAAGTCCTGAGTTAACATGATAAAGAGATATGGGCAAATTTAGATTTTCGCGAAAACTTGTAAGTACCGAAATTTACCTTAATTTTCAACTTTTTTTATTTTTCGTAATTTTCCCTTTACTTGTGCTGTAAGACTTTACTTTTAACCAAAATTGTTAATTCTAGGTCAACCGGAAGTACCCTATAGGTTTTGGGTCGAAAACCTACATGGTAGTTCCTGTTGACCTAGAATCCTGAAATTTGGCAGGTAGGTAGGTCTTATAGTAGAAGTAAAGGAACAAATCTGAAAACCGTGAATTTGTAGTTATATCACACAAAAAAAATTTTAATGTGTTCGTAAACAAATAACTAGTGTTTTCAATTTTCAAAGTAAGATAACTATACCAAATGGAATATCATATAAAAGGGCTTTACTTGTACATTCTAAAACAGATTTTTATTTATTTTTATGCATAATAGTTTTTGATTTATCGTCCAAAATGTCGAAAAAAATTCCGTTGCGCCCCCCTTATCTCTGAAGTTTACCAATAGAAAAATCTAAAAAAATTATGGTCATTAGAATTTTATGTACATTTTACCGAAAAAATAAAATCAACGTTCTAACCGAATTTGAATTTATAGATATACATAATTTACAAGATAGTGATAGTGATTAAAATTTGTTAGTTTAGTTTTTTTAATTGTATTAGTTATTTTTATTCAAAACTACAGCTAATATAATTAAAAAGACTATATTTTAGATTTTCCTATTGGTAAACTTCAGAGATAAGGGGGGCGCAACGGAATTTTTTTCGACACTTTGGACGATAAATCAAAAACTATTATGCATAAAAATAAATAAAAATCTGTTTAAGAATGTACAAGTAAAGCCCTTTTATATGATATCCCATTTGGTATAGTTATCTTACTTTGAAAATTGAAAACACTAGTTATTAGTTTACGAACACATTAATTTTTTTTTTTGTGTCATATAACTACAAATTCACGGTTTTCAGATTTGTTCCTTTACTTCTACTATAAGACCTACCTACCTGCCAAATTTCAGGATTCTAGGTCAACACGAACTACCATGTAGGTTTTCGACCCAAAACCTATAGGGTACTTCCGGTTGACCTAGAATTAACAACTTTGGTTAAAAGTAAGGTCTTACAGCACAAGTAAAGAGAAAATTACGAAAAATAAAAAAAGTCGAAAATTAAGGTAAATTTCGGTACTTACAAGTTTTCGCGAAAATCTAAATTTGCCCATATCTCTTTATCATGTTGACTCAGGACCTTGATTTTTATACACCTAATAGGGACTATAGATTATAGTATCTGGTATAAATTTCAACTTGCTTGGTTCACCCGTTTCTGAGAAAATCGATGGTAACACACGGACAGACAGACAGACGGACAAGAGAGTAATCTTATAAGGGTTCCTTTTGGTACTTTTTGAGGTACAGAACCCTAAAAAGTACTTTTTACTTACTTATTTTTCTTCATTTTTGTGAACCTTATAACTCGTGAACGGGCAACTTTGGGTGCGCGCTGATAGCGTAGAATTATAGCCAATAAGCCAAAGAATAAGAATAAAGTAGTTTTAAAGCAAGACCTGTCAAGACTTGGCCAAATTTTAGCAGTTTATGTTTCATTCCATACAACAAAAAATGAAAATATTTTTTTTCGGGCAAGATATCAGTTTTAGAGAAAAACTTTTAATAACAATTATTTATCAGAATGACAAGATCTTTCGATTGGTATTTTTTTTAATGGAATTTGTAACAAAAAATCCTATGTCCCTCAAATAGCAGTTTCGACCCACTGTGCGCTGCTCGCAGGGCATTGACCCCGGCAATATAAAGCTTGCGCCTTACATTGCCGGTTTGAAAAATACTAAATACTAAACCACTAATTACTACAAGTAGGTATGAGACAAATGGTTATTGGTAGTGGATTGTGTTTAGGTTGTATAATAATAGCGCTATTTTCGATAGCGGTCCCCTTATCGGTATATGGCTCGTTTGGTAGGCTAATTTTGTTGTTTTAATTTTACAAAATTGTGTCCTTTAATAATTTGGTACACAACTTGAAACTAAGTAGCCCTGCGTTACGGTAAGGAACCGTATGTCGAGGCCATCGGAAATGGCTTGAGATAAAGTTTAGGTTTTTTTTTATTCATCTACGAGTTAGTCTGTTAGTGGTGACTAGAAGTGACAAATCGGTCGTAAGACGGAAGCGGGCTTACCTGGAAGGGGTATAGCAGTATTTATTAGAACCCTGATCGGTTTCTACGAGGTATTTGTACAGGAACATTAGGACCGTTCAGATAGACCGGCGCGGAGAGCAGAGCAAATTTTAATCGCATTTAAAATAGAATCTTATGGCATTGAAATAAGGTTTATTTTTACATTTTATCTCTTTTGGGAGCATCCTCGAGCATACTCTTATCATAAAAGAGATAAAATGTAAATATAAACCTTATTTCAATGGCTTAAGATTCTATTTTAAATGCGATTAAAATTTGCTCTGCTCTCCGCGCCGGTCTATCTGAACGGTCCCTTAAACGACACGACTTTGCCGATAGGATGGTAATTAGCCACGGCCTAAGCCTTCCACCAGACAGCCTTCCTCCAGGTGGTGAGACAGAAATTATAAATTGCCCCTGAGAGCAATCGAACCTGAGGCCTTCCACTTAAAGATCACAGCGTTCACCCACTGCGAAAGTAATCTTTTTTCTCGCTGGTGAGGTATGTGATGTGTGTGTGTCACATGAGAGAAAAGTGGTTTGTTTCTTGTTTCTTTTAATCCCCTCACTACGCTCAAGATTCAAATTGAGCACTCGCAACAAAAATGAACTCGCTTGTTGCACAAATAACCACACATTTACATCAGTGAATATGTATTACTAGCGGACCCGGCAGACGTCGTCCTGCCCGCTATTAGCGCCACCTACCGGGTCCAATTTTTCTACTTACAAACCTTCCTCTTGAATCACTGTTTATAAAAAAAAACTGCATCAAAATCCGTTGCGTAGTTTTAAAGATTTAAGTATACATAGGGATATAGGGACAGAGAAAGCGACTTTGTTTTATACTATGTAATGATATTACCTGCTAATCTGGCAACACTGCCAGGCTGACCATTATAATGGTTATTATGATTTCAGATCACTAACGAGTCCAAATTAAAAATGATTTATCCTCTCACACAAAATGTGAATTTTATCGGAGTGAAATAGGAAACGGAAATCGCGATAGTGCTCATGGACCGTTAAGTTCTCTCTTAGTTTGTTAATTGACCTAAATTTGACTGAAACACGCAAATAATTTTAGATTGCAATTTAATAAACCTACCTATTTTTTTTCATTACTGCACATTGTAACTGTAAGTGGCAAGTAAGCTGCAATAATAATAAATAATATAATAGTATAGGATCCCGCCATACAACGACCTTCACCGAGATGCTTATTTGATGAAACGTATTTTATATTTAATTTAATACGTCAATAAATAAATTGCATATGGGTTGCCCACGGGTTGCCTAACAAATTCCAGTCCAGGATATGATTAATTATTATTGAAAAAAATAAAAATGTTTTTAAACATTTCACTGGTTTGATTATTAGACAAATTCATAATGAAATCATCTTTATTTTCATTTAATTTTAATTCAATAATTGCAACCGGTGCAAAATGCTAGTATCGATTTACCTGTTTACACCTGGCTACCCGAGAGTTGTGACCGGAAAAGAATAAGCAACCTAACGTTTGCATATTCTATGGGCATCATACTTTCGATTGGTATAGAATTTATCTAATAATAATCAAACCGGTGAAATGTTTAAAAAAAAATTATTTTTTATTTATTAATTAATCATATCCTGGACTGAAATTTGTTAGGCGACCCATACTACCCGAGAGTTGTGACCGGAAAAGAATAAGCAACCTAACGTTTGCATATTCTATGGGCATCATACTTTCGATTGGTATAGAATTTATCTAATAATCAAACCGGTGAAATGTTAAAAAAAAAAATATTTTTTATTTATTAATTAATCATATCCTGGACTGAAATTTGTTAGGCAACCAATATGCAATATATTTATTCACATGTTAAATTAAATATAAAATAGGTTTCATCAAATAAACATCTCGGTGAAGGTCGTTGTATAGCGGGATCTTAGACCATAACTGGTATGTGCATGTGTTTTGTAAGTTGATAAAACTTAAAGAGTAAAGTAATAAAGCGTGTAAAAAAAAGAATGAATTTTAATTGTCAACATCGATCGCGTTTTGTCTCTTGTCTCTTGAAATTAATAATTTTGTAAGAAAATGTATCAATTCTCGTCTCCGCATCGATTCAGCTTTCGCATTTTTATATTTAAAAACTAGATGATGCCCACGGCTTCGCCCGTGTGGATTTAGGTTTTTAAAAATCCCGTGGGAACTTTTGATTTTCCTGAACAAAAAGTAGCCTATCTGTAGTAACCCGTCACCAAAATGGAAAAATTCCGTGGGATCCCCACGATTTCGGAATGCAATTCCTTACAGCATCAGGGTTGAGGAGTTGAATATGTACCTACTCGAGTTCATTTAACGATAAAGTCTTTAATTGGTACCCCCAATATCTATTTGAATAACCGATAGTTCCTAAATCCCATTAGTTTTGGGGATCAGTTTCCCTACAGCATCAGGATTGAGGAGTTGGAATCCAAGTTTTTTGTAGGACAGTGTCGCAATATTTCTCTATCGATTAAAAAAAAAATTACGTAAATCGGTTCAGAAATCTCGGAGATATCGGTGTACATAGGTAGAAAAACACAACTCCTCCTTTTGTGAAAGTCGGTTAAAAAAGTAGCCTATGTTACTCCCTGGTTAATTCTCTACTTGTATGTGAAAGTCCCGTCAAAATCGGTTCAGCCGTTCCGAAGATTAGCCCGTTCAAACAGACAGACAGACAGACAGACAGACAGACAGACAGACAGACAGACAGACAGACAGACAAAAATTTTAAAAACGTGTGATTCGGTTATGGTAGCGTTCAAATAACCATATGAGCTTAATATGAGGTAGTTATTTCGATATTACAGACAGACACTTCAATTTTATTTATTAGTATAGATAGTATAGATGCTTACAATTGAAGCACTTTGTTTTAAAAGAAATTTCACATTGTTTACTATTTTGGTAAAACAATAATTTCTGAGCATTAAGGCAATCAAAAGGAATATTCATTTACTCTAAACTAGGTATTTATAATATACTAGCTTTTGCCCGCGGCTTCGCCCGCGTGAATTTCGGTTTTTCACAAGTAGATTTCTGGTCCACCCGCCCCCCGCCGCGCGGCGGCGTACCGCGGTACCACGTACGACGGGCGCAGGGCGCAGGGGTGCGCGGCGCGGGGAGTTCCGTGCAGCGCGAGCGTCGCGGTCGGCCGTCACGCGCAGCGAAAATACCTATCAGGGCGTTTTTTACCGATTTCAACACAACTCCTTTTTTGAAAGTCGGTTAAAAAAGTAGCCTATGTTACTCCTTGGTTAATCCTCTACTTGTCTGTGAAAGTCCCGTCAAAATTGGTTCAGCCGTTTCGAAGATTAGCCCGTTCAAACAGACAGACAGACAGACAAAAATTTTAAAAACGTGTGATTCGGTTATGGTATCGTTCAAATAACCATATGAGCTTAATATGTGGTAGTTATTTCGGAATTACAGACAGACACTTCAATTTTATTTATTAGTATAGATTTGACTTGTTACTCGAGTACTTAGGGTCTAAAAAATATTTTGGTAAGTTGTAGACATAAATGTAAGCGTCTCAGATTTATTAATAGAAATAATTTTGTTGCAGCCGTTGTAATTTCTCTCTATGAAGAACCGATCCAACCCCAACAAGCTGCATCAGTAGTCGAGAAGTTAGGAGACTATTTAATTACCTGTGGTTATTAAAGGTGAGTTTATATTATTGATATGGGATAAGCTAATAGTCTTAGGGCCTGTTTCACCACCTTTTGACAAATGTTGAATAGCCTAAACGTAAGTTTTATCATTTTCTTACTTTATGTCAGGTGACAAAGACAAAAGTTGTCAATATGCTATCCGACACTTATCAGAAGGTGGTGAAACAGGCCCTTAGTAATATATTTTTGTAGTCATCAGTAATCTTTTTTGGAGTCGGTTAATTACGAACCTGGTGATATTCGAACCCAGCCGCAAGATTTTAAAATGTATTTAATATTCATTTCTTTTTATTTTGTTGGCATAATTTATTATTAATACAATTTTCAGTAAAAATTGGCAATAATATTTTGTCTTTATACTTTTTAAATGCAAACGAATTTTCGTTTTTAATGTGGTATTAATTTTTTATTACTTTTTTTAATTAAAAGTTTGTGATATGTTTGTGTTTAGATACTGATCTTGCTGCGCAAATCACAGACGATAAATAATTGTTATAAAGAGTATATTGTTTAAACGTCATGTTATCTAAAAAAACACTCATATTCACGTATGTAGTTCTCATTATTTTGATGTCCGGTCGTACGGCGTATCCCGTCTCTTATAGCTAGAGGGTTGGTGGCAATTTTGGTATTATGATTAGCTTGTCTGTGGCGTAAGAGTATTGACGCTGTGGCCTGTGCTGCCCTAAATGATTTGCTCGTACCTGGTATTGTATCAACTTCTTAATTATATCAACTTGTGGTACGCGGGCTAGTAATTTAATTATTTCTGCCATCAACTCCTTATCTATTAAGTTTGTCTCCCTCTTGGTTTTTTGTTTCTAGAGTTACCTTTCTTCATGAATAGATGTTCAGTTCAAGAGTGTTTTTTTTTTCTCCTTTTTCAGATCGAAGCGCGCCGTGATCTAAGAATACTATAAGATAATATTTTTTCCACAGGGAAATAAGTAACTGCATTTTGTATATTCTATAAAAGTGATAAGAACCGTCATTTGTTTTGATATTTTGATAAATTATGGCGCGATCAGTGAATGATGCGTTTATCGGCCAGTTGCGGACGCAATTACTTTGCGGATTTTGGATTTTTTATATGCTCACCTGTTCCATGGAGTAATTGCTTCGGCGGGATGGCTTTATTTGTATTTTTTAAAAATTTGCTTTTGTCGACCTTAACACACGGCGAGGCCGAACGTACGGCCTCGCGGAGAGGTCATAAGGCATGGTGTATAGAGATTTTTTTAGATTTCTTTTCAAGCAGTCTGATAATAATGAAATCTTTACATCTCGCGTGAAACTTACAATTTGAGGAGTTACTCTGTGGTTACGTTACGACTCAATATGGAATTTATTTATGAAATCAATACACGAGCGAAAAATAGCAGACGCTTGAAACGAAATTATAATAATAACCACGTAATGAAATTACTGTAACGGTATATATGTAATTACAAATAGGCATTCGTGTAAGGGCTTGTTACGAATTGAGAGACACTGTAACCCAAGATGCGTGTAACAATTTAAATTGAAAATCTCTAGTCCCACTGGAACCATCGTGTGAGAGCAGTCGCGCGGCTCGCGGCTCGCGGCGAGCTCGCGGCGCGGCGCCGCGCTCGGCTCGCGTCGTCTTCGCTATGCTTCCCTTTTCGTTGTGCTGACTTTGTGAACTTGTGTAGTGAATAATAAACATTTGCATTCTGTTCAATACTTATCTCTTATCTGCAGAAATTAGAAGCGCTCAATTAATCCTGTATCCTCAACACAAGGCTTACAGTAATCGAAGGGTGCATATTGTTTATATTTGATATTACTACTATAGCTTTGTACATTGTTTCTGATAAGCGATGGGAACTGTGTCTATCTAATAATAAAACGATTTGTATTATAAATGAATTTGTTTCCTTTTGATTTCATCCCGAAATAAATTAAACACCTCTCTTTGCTAATGAACATAGTTTATTTCCTTTGACAAAATCTACAATAGTAAGAATTAAGTACACTCGAATACAAGGGTTGGTATAAAATGTTAAAACTGGTAGTCTATAAAGTGATTTTGGTTCTTTACATACCACACAAGATCATTTTACACAATATAATATCTAATTCTAAAAAGAAAAATTTAAGAAACTTACACAGTAATCGTGGTGTCTATTGTTAACTTTTATTACTTATTACAGATTTGAAGGAATAATCTTTATTATTTTCTAATATTGGTTAACAATAATTTAAAAAATAAACTTCAAAAAACCAGATGTACAGAACTTACTACGTGGTTATCTACATTTCTACAGACTATTTTATGTATATCAAAGAAAAGTTAGTTGTGTTTCTAGAACAAATGCCTTAAAATAAATAACGCATTGTAACTTGCATACCATCGGTTAAAAAATACACCCCTATACAATCCTGTTGAACGAAAATATGTCACTTTCCAAAGCCAAACTATGATTATAATTTTTTTTTTTTAATTTCAAAGCCACATTCACGCACATGTTAATACAACAGTTATCTAACACTCACCAATCTTATAGCAATCTTAATGAATCATTAACATTATCATTAATTATTATAAATAAATTGTTCAGGTCGAAAGGATCGTAGTACAAAAACGTAACTAAGATTCACGGTAGGGATTTCAAAGTCATGAACGAGCTGTCAGTTTCCTGACATGGTCACGGATGTTCTAAAGAGTAGTGGCGAGATTTCTTCCAAAGACTTCTAAAGAAACCTTTCCTTTGTTTCTGGCCTGGATGCTCCTCGCCTGCTGACAAAAGAAAAACAATTAGTCTTCAGTTTTGATTCGAGATCAAGTATGGTAAAGGGTTAGTGCTCATACGCATTAGCGGTCAACCGCGTGCGCGGCTAACCGCGCAGCTAGCTGCTTGTATCTAGAATTTCGTCGCGGCTTAGTGCGTACAAAATGAGCGGTTGCATATAAAAATATAAAGCGGCTAGCCGCGCGGTTAGCCGCGTACGCGGTTGACCGCTAATGCGTTTATGCACTAAGCAAACTGAGCGGCAGAGTTTGCTCGCATACTCTGTTCAGGGCCTGCGCAAACTAGGGACAATAATAATAATAATTATTGTCTCATAATATACGTAGGTACCTACTACTAAATTAAAATCTTAAATCGTATGTATCTTGCTTTATGCGGTACAGCCCCTTGATTGTAAGAGCTGCATAAATTATTGCTAAAATCGCACTTGTGATTGGTTGAATTAATTGTATTTTTTTCCGCAACAAATGATTTTGCCAATAGTGTCGGCCAATAGAGGTGAATGCAATCATCACACTGCAGCAATAATTTTTTTTAAATTCATTTTGACGGACATTAAAATCACGCCCGCCGAGGACTATCCCACGTTTCTTGCATTTTCAGTTCTATAAATAGTGAATAGGCATTTTCTAGGCAAGCGCGCTCCAACTTAGACCTCATCATGGCTTTTCAGGCATGATTGTCGTCAAGCGTAAGCCTATCATTCAATAAAATAAAAAAATGCGGGTCTGGCAGCCATGTACGATCCCTAAATCACCATGAGTTGATTAGATAGCTTATTTATTTATTTTATCAGTTTCAAACAAAAGAGACAGTTTAACGTTAAAAGGTGCATTTGATTGCATTTCTGCATTCCGTGGCTACAATAGTGCAAGGGTCGTGAACCCTTATTTCGAGAGCGAGGGAGTGCGAATGTCAAGTGTACGAGCGCGGCAGCCGGCAGGGCCGCGGCCGCCGCGCCGCGCCGGGTCGATATCGCAATGAGCACATTGGTTTCAGTAAGTGCACGCTACAAGCAAGACTCCTTTCTATAATAAGTGCACTATACAGTGTTAAGAGACAGTCATTTTATGTTTTAATCGATTGAACCTTAATGATTTACAAGTTACATTAATAAGATAGCTGATAAGTAATCTATATACAGTGTGTCCGGGATCGAATTAGCGATATTTTAGGGACATATTCTACAACTCATTACATTTTTTCTAAAATATTGAAAACTACAAGTTTTTGCTGCATTTTGCAAAAACGAGGTCGTTAAGACCACATTATTAAGTATTAAATCGACAGCTTTTGAGATAAGCAACAAAACGACATAAATAATTTGACTGTAAGTTACTTACTTCTGGAGATATTGGTAATTGTAAGTACTTCGTCCCCAAGCATGAATTACGAGTATTGAACCCAAATTTAAGATTCATCATTTTTTTACTACGAAGAGGTAAAAAAAATCTTAACTTTATAATTTAATTTTTGTTAGTTAAACTCAATAACTCTGATTTGTGTATGTGACACAAATCAGATATCCTAAAAACTAAGTTATTTCCGCCACAAACCGAAATTACCACCTCTGTTCTGTTAGCTAGTTGCTTCATGTTGGGAGGATCGTTGGATCATGTCCAAATACAATCTTATTTTATCTGGAACGGACAGGATCGTCTCCAATAATTCTTTTCTGGTATTTGGTACCATATAAAAGACCTTCTAATTCATAGGTCCTCATAAAAAGAAGTCCAAAGGTGTAAGGTCTGGAGAATGAGGTGGCCATTCCATTGAATTGCTGCCACGTCCGATCCAAGGCGAATAGTTGACATCTAAATGCTCTCTTATGGCTATAATAATACCGAGTAGGCATGTCTTTAAACTTAGCAAACTTCACAAACCTGAATCACAAACAAAAATGAGTAATAACTTAAGTAGTGATCATAACGCCTCCTCGCCAGGAACAACAAAATAAAATTTCAGATATTTCAATTTTTTTATACGAATTTTTAATCAGTTGAAGTAGGGGTCCGATCCTTAGTTTTAACCTCATTCACTGACTAATCAAAAACAATATTATTATTACTTGATCGCCCAAGGTATGCGATGGAAACCCACATTCGAATAACATAAGAACTTACGTGCTCGCGGTTAAGTTATGTTTAAACAATAATATCTCCAAAAGTAAATAACTTACAGTCAAATTTTTTATGTCGTTTTGTTGTTTATCTCAAAAACTGTCGATTTAATACTTAACAATGTAATCTTAACGACCTCGTTTTTGCAAAATGCAGCAAAAACTTGTAGTTTTCAATATTTTTCAAAAAATATTTTTTTTCCGAAGCATTTTTGATCGAGTTATTTTAACATTTTATTCTATTGTTTGGTATTTAGTGATGGAGAATATTGTATCCAATCGAATAAGGTCATTTGAAGACCTGTGCATCAGCAGACTTTCGAGTTATTACATTTTTTGTGCGCACATACCCACAAAAACGCACACCAAATTGAAATGGCTGTCCCTGGGAGGGGGAGGGGGGCAGGCCCTAATAAGTGGTATTTTCAGAGAGGTAATGAGTTGTAGAATATGTCCCTAAAATATCGCTAATTCGATCCCGGACACACTGTATATTTAAAAACAAAGTCGTGTTAGTTCGAACACTTATAACTCGAGAACGGCTGGAGCGATTTTCATGGTTATTGATTTGTTGTATTTGTCTCCATCTCGAATAGCAGAATAACTATTAAAAACATTGGAAAATTGACGAAAAAATAAAATAAAAGAAAAAACATTTTCCCATACAAAATGTTCACTGGTTTCGTAACTGTCAAACATCCTGTCGCGTGGATACGGTAAACTCTCGCGTGGATACGGTAAACTCTCTCTGGGCTGTACCTATATAATTCTTCCGTAGGTAGGTACGTGTGTTTGTCATATAACTCCTTCTAAACTGCTAGACTGATTTGGATGAAATTTTTTGTGTATATTTCAATGGGTTCCGATGGTTTGAAAACACAATTACCGGGTAGGTACAGGTAACCTACCGGGTCTTAGTAGGTGGTGCCGATGTCGGTATGTCACTGGGCAGGACGAAGTCTGCCGGGTCCACTAGTATTATTATAATGCAGTCGGACGGCGTTATGTCAACTGCGATTTGCAGTCCGTCTGTTTTAGAGTCCATACACAGTAGGTACAATCGTTCTGACGCTAAGGCATTATTAAATACAAAGGTAAATTGACTGAAAATTACATATCATCAGTATCATAGATGGGCAGAATTGTCCTACCGATGTACTAAGTACAGAAACTAAGGTATATAGGCGGCTCTGCTCCGTCCAGCAAATGTATTGGTCCGGCAGCCGACGAACGTTTTTAGTGATTAATAACAAGCTGAATTTTCGTGAGTAGGTTCGTTTCAACGCGACGACTAAGTTTTTATCTATGAAAATTCTCGATGGAGGTAGCTACTCGAGTGCGCAGGCGTTAAACATTTCGATTCGCTCGGTTGGGAAATCGTTCCACTAAAGGGAAGCTCTTTATGAAGAACGCGATCAGCGATCAATCACCGCAGTTCGCAGCGAGAAGACATCTGCCTGTCCGCCGATGTTGATACAATGATACGAGTACGTATCTGAGGTCGCGCGGTCGTTTATAGCCGCCGCCGGTCAACACAATAATATGAATAATGAGCCAACGGACACGTCATTGCGATAAAATTATTATCAATTGTTTGCACTTTCGTTTGATACCGTGAAGAATTAAAGTGAGTAAACTTTAGTTTGTAAACGTGACCTCTTGTAAGTACTTTGGGTAGGTAGAGGTACAAGTATATAATCGATAATAATAATTTAATACGACTTCTGCTACCCATTTATAGATAGATATACTAAAATACATATAGATATAGGTACTATAATATATGGTAAATTATTCTAGCAAACGTGTGAGCTACAATATTATTGCTTGCAAATTTAAAAAATATATTTAAGGCCGCTCTCTTCACGCGCTTCTCCATACAAACGTATTACGCCTATTATTCTAATATTTGTCGCAATAGGTCTAAAGTTAAGCTAGATATCAATTTATATCTCCATTATCTATGCCATAAAATAAAAATATTAGTAAAATTATATTTATTTTGAAAGTTATGACGCTTGAAAAATCACTATTTTTGGGCAAATTTTGGGGCAACTTCGTGCGTAAATAAACTACATAAGAAACTAGAAAATGGAAAAACGACCGAAGTCTTATCATAGGTTACTTCATAATAATTACAAAGACTTTAGTTCATGTAAAAAATCGCCAAATATTTGCTAAAATAGGCGAAATAGTTACCAAACCTTTTTTTTTACCCAAAGATTTGCATCTTTTTACTTTGCCGTTTTTCACTAAAAATCATGATATCTCAAGCAAAATTTATTTATTTAATTAATTTATTATTTATTTATGTATATATTTTTAGTACTCTTCTTTACTGAAGACGTGTCGCTCTCTAAATGCAGAAATCACTGTTTTAGACTCCACTTACCAACGATTTGCCGATGCCATGGAGGTGTGCTGTAGTAAATATTTTCGTATAATATTTCGGCGACGATGAAGTAAGAGAGCACCGTTAGTAGGGCGTCCGAGAATAGACCGGTTAGTAGATATTTTCCAGCGCGCGTCCCAAATGCCTCGCATGCGGCCTAAAATAGCCCTCGCGATGCCGTTCCCGACATCTGACTCCGTTTGAGATTAATAACGTTTGCTTTTTTTTTTAGCTTAAGTGGATATGATAACTTAGTTACCTACTAAGTATTATAATTAAGAGTGTAATATTACTATATAATACTTTTAAGTAACGTCGCTCTGTTAGTTCCAAATCCAATCACAAGAAAACTACTTAGGTACCTACCATAACACATTTGCCTAAATAGGCCCCTGAAACGAAACTGATTTTTAGCAAAATTGTGAGAAGGATAGATTTATCCTACAGAAATCCTATTTATCCAGTCGAGACAGAGGGCACAAATGCAATGCATATTATGTAGGTAGGTCTAGGTGAATACTTGTATCTATCGTTTTAAAAATAAATTACGATAAAATTTAAAACATTGAATTATATTGTACTGACGTCTTTATGAATTAAAATCCGGTTTTTTATCGAAAAAGTTGTTGGTGTTTAAAAAAATTTCTATTGAAAAAGTTCTTGCATCATTATAGGTATAGGTCGACCAGAATCTCATGAAAAATACGGAAACGAAATTCCAAAATTAGCAATACTACGGCTGCCCTAGCGGTAAACAAAGTAACTGAATTTTTTTGTGAAATTGACTTTTTTGCATTAATAAAAGTTTTATGTCGAGTAGTTTTTTACCACAGTTTAATATTTCAAATAACTTGAACCGTTTACTGAAATTTGAATTGCCCAAACAAAGTAACAGCACACATTAACCCGGAATATCAATGCAAAAACCAAGTAAACAACAAGCACAACACAAAAACAAAGTAATTGGATGTTGATTACTTTGTTTTTGTATTTAAAATGCAGTTGCTTGATTTTTCGTATCGTGAAACGATCCCAGGTTCTGAATGTAATTACTTTGTTTATCACTAGGGCAGCCGAGTTAACCTAGTGTTGCTAACTACAAAATTTTATTTTCCTATTTTTCCATGAGATTCTTGTCTACCTATACCTGCCTACCTACTTTAGAAAAGAACCAAAAGCATTGTATTGTAAGAAAGTGAAGTGAAATCCCATATATTCTTATTTCTTATATCCACTTATCTAATTTATAACTCATAGCGAGATAGGTTCTTAGCAGTTTTAGATAATATCAACCTACATAGGTTTACATTACAAGTAAGTATCTATTTACTTAGCTATTTTCGCAAACTACCCACCTACTTACTAAATCATAGAATCATAGAAGGTGAACCAGATTCCAGACCAGAACAAATAGTAAATGACGCAAAAGTACAATAAATCATAGATATTATTTGAACATCAAAGCAGCATCTCCATATAGCACTGTTCACGCAGCCACGCGCTATTTATAGCAATGCGCAGTGGAGGCGCTTTTCATTCAAGTTCATTGGCTAGACTCCCCGCAAAGATTACATCGCCGACACTCCACGCTCCCATGCTTTCACGATATCCATTAAACACTCGTCGCTTCAAGGACTCGCGATACGCGAATCACGTTAGAGTTGCCATTATCACGGACGATTCAAAACCGTAAAATGTTTCTATAGTTTTAATCGACCGTAAAAAATTACGTGACTTTTACCGTGTTTGTTTTATGATAAGATTTTTTTTAAAATTAGATTTGGTCTAAGTAACCAACTACCTAGTATACTAACTCTTATTATGGATAACTGGCATAAAATGATAACCTTGGTAGCAAGGGCGTCGCCAGCCGATGGCCAAGGGGGGGCAAGTTGATGATATTATAGTATGGGAAAAGTACAAATTATTGTTGGTACAGTCCAGAGCTTTTGAAGCTGGTTACGAGCTCTTAATTTATTTTCGAATTAGAATTTTTCACTGACCTCGTTTCCATTTGATTGCGCCAGGTTTAATTTAGATTGCAAAATATAAGCATTTACTTAGTTTTTCAAATCTCTAGGGGGGAGCAGCTGCCCACCTATCCCGACCTGGCGACGCCCTTGCTTGGTAGGTACCTAAATGGATCAATGCATTGAGAAAAAAATGCTAAATCCTTAAATCATAGAAAAGGTTTGACATACCTACCTAAGCTACAAAGAATCTAAGCTAAGAGATATTCTTAGTTAGGTAGCTGTACCTACTGTACACAAATGTTTCCAGGTATATATAGCAAATAGCAATTAGCAGCGATTCGGAATCGTGATTGTATTTCACGGAACTCTGTTAATCATTTTTAATCATTTTTATAACCTATTTGGAAATATTCGGAGTGGAGGACGCTGTCGAATATTATTAAAAAACAGCTGATTTTTTGTGTGCAGCCTAGTAAATACTTGTGTAATGAAATGGCCATATTATAGTCCTATAAATTTAGTGGAACGATTTCCTACCCGAGCGAATCGAAATGTTTAACACTTGCGTACTCGAGTAGCTACCTCCATCGAGAATTTTCATAGATAAAAAACTTGGTCGTCTCGTCGAAACGAACCTACTCACGAAAATTCAGCTTGTCTACTAATCACTAAAAAGTTTGTTCCAGGGCTGCCGGACTATGTATGATGTGTCAAAATTACAAGGCACATACCTACCTAGTATAATAATTCCTCAAAGGGCACAATAATACAATCGAAGTATAGCAAGTAACGCCTCTGGAATAATAAAGAGCTTTATTGATCAGGTTTTTCAAATAAACAAGTTTGATATTAAGGGCGAGGAAGGACAACGTTAAAACACGAATTGCTTATGAATTGGATCGATGTTTTGTGTGTTAATTGAGAGTATTGTGTATCGAAATTATTATTATTCTATCTTATAGATCGCGATCGTCATGACAGTAATGAGTCAGAAATCAGAATCCTTATAAAATGAATCAGTCTCTGCACTGGTAATCACTAGTTCAGAGAATCTGACTAAAATGAATGACTATTCTGAAGAATATTGGAACAATTGTATTGCAATAAGTTGTCGAATATATACTTAGTTTCGCTATTTTTAGAAAAAAAATCATGGGCCTAGATTTTTTTCACATAAGTTTTACACATGGCGCGGTTTATAAGTGTGTTAGTGGCGAGTGAGCGCAGACGTGGCGTGAACATATCTGCACTCTACTCTTTAAAGTTTAAACTGAGAAGTGATTAAACCAGATGACGTGGTATTTATTTATTAAAAGAACGTTTAATATCTTCAGAATTAATAATATAAATAATATCTACCTACGTCTGTGAGGGTCGATTACACAATGAGCTTCAGAAAAGTGCACATTGGGTTGAACTAGTCAAGGTTATAGGGTACTGATACTGGTTGTTGTGGTTGTTTATTTGTGGGCTTTAGCTTTAAGAGGAACTTTAATTTAACCGGCCGGCGTGTAATTAATTAGCTCTGAAAGTTAATTGTTAAAAATCGGGGGGGGGGGGGGGGTTGTCTGTTTTTTTTTTGTAATCTATCGACCAAAAAATAAAATAAACCGCGCGTATAAAAATCGCGATGAAATTTCGCATTGCGGGGTGGACGGTAGACCGTAGACAATCGACCGGACGTCAATACCTATCCATACATAGTATGTACTTGCATGGAGATCAGAGAGACCCGGGGGGCAGGTTGTACGTCAAGTTGTACGTAGCTGATATTAATTTGGAATATTTAATCCGTTAATCGGGTCAGGAAGATCGCACTGGGTGCTTGCGAAGGGCCGCGCGTGGTCGGAGGCGGTGCGGGGGCACAGGCGAAGGTTCGTCGACTCTGCGGTGAAGGGCAGCGAGGTTGGCGTTCGCTTTCGACGGCGCGCGGCGGCGGCGGCGGCGGCGGCGGCGGCGGCGGCGGGCGCGACGTATTGATCCGCCCCAGCCTCCGCGCTCCGCTCGCCCGCACTGTATGCCTACTCTCAGTTTACACAGCTCGAAAACTACTTACTAAATTCTACTGATCGAAACACCATGACTTCAGACTAAAATGGACCTAAACTGGCTTATTTTAAGGTTTGACTTCGCCAATACATACAGCATTCGTTAACAGTATTGTAACGTGGTGGCACCAGTTATGGACAGGGTTAAGCGCCGAGTCAAACATGAGGAGCTATAACTTTTTTATTATTTAATCTAGAGTGTTATAATTTTACAATGATATACTCAGATATACAGAGCTTCTCACTAACTGCTAAAATTTAGAAATAGTCGAACGAGTTTTGAAATATGGAAACCTAAAAACGATCAACTGAAATATGTAAAAATCTTTATGATGGACAGTCTAAATCCAGTTATGGACACCCAGTGATGGACAGTTCGTTTTTATCCGATTACTGCAAAGCCAAAAGGAAGGGTTATGATTTTTGTAGTCTATGTATGTATGTTTGTATCCAATTTTTTGTTCTAGCGAAGCACCTAAACTACTGGGCCAATGTTGATGAATGAGGTGTTAATTGATTCGTTGTTATAGTTTGGGGGTGACATAGGCTACATTTTATATGCGAAAAAATCGAGAAGTGACGTTCGCACAGCTTAATTGGAATATTAAGTTAGTTTTAGATAGACATAACAGATGGCGCCACTAGCCGCTTGCCCCGCCTTTTCTTCCATTAGTACACAATTGAATACACGTTTTTCTAAATTATTATTTTAACCCCCGACGCAAAACGAAGGGGTGTTATAAGTTTGACGTATCTGTGTGTATGTGTGTGTGTGTGTGTGTGTGTGTGTCTGTCTGTTCCCCTGTAGTGCTCAAACGGGTGAACCGATTTGAATGCAGTTTTATTTCGTTTGAAAGGTGAATTAGTCGACAGTGTTGTTAGCTATGTTTGATGAAAATCGAACTAACATGGCCGTCGCTACAAAATGGCGGATTACATATTTTATCACAACTGCCTTAATATGGGTATCAAATGAAAGGACTTGACTAGTAGAATAGCACTATGCAAATCCAAGATGGCCGCCGCCACAAAATGGCAAATGTCAGGGGTTTTTTAAATTTTTAATTTATACTTGTATACTATTATGAGTAGTCGGGTTTTAGTTTAAATATTTAAATATCACTTGCTTTATGCATGTGTGAGAGTTCTCCATAACGTTCTCAAAGGTGTGTGAAGTCTGCCAATCCGCTTGGCCAGCGTGGTAGACTATGGCCAAAACCCTTCTCACTCTGAGAGGAGACCCGTGCTTTGTAGTGAGCCGGTAATGGGTTAATCATGATGATGATGATGATGATGGGTTTTAGTTTACGAACTTTATCTCTTGTTTTATTTTATATGGATTGTGGGCAAACGAGCAAGCGGGTCACCTGATGTTGAGTGATTACCACTGCCCATGAACATTTGCATCACCAAAGGAACCACTAATACGTTGCCGGCTTTTAAAGAAATTGTTGATCCGCTCCTTGATTATTTCGAATAATATATAAATATCAAAGTTACGTAGAAACAACCAAGGTTCGTCACATTTCAATTTGACACTTGTCTATTTGAGGACGTTTACAAAATGGTTCCATAATTTTTTATTTGCTTCAACTTCTTAATCCTGATGCTGTAGGGTACTACCCACCTAAACTAAAGGGATTCGGGAACTGTCCACTATGACTTCATATTTTTGGTACCAAGCTTAGATTGAATCACGGACCTCTGAGTCCCAGCTCCTTAATCCTGATGCAGCACGATACTGCTCACATAAGCAGCGAGGAATTTTCGCCTGTTTTTTGAAAAGATGAATAAGTGTTTTTCTAGGCCTGTTACCTGTAAAAGGTTTCCTTTCTTCTTGCGTAATAATCACTTGGACACTGTCCAAGAGGGCAAAAGGTGATCCTTAGCTATGGAGAATCTTCTTTCTAGGTGAAAGAAGGTTCCTCATTCATAGCTACTCGTATGACACGTTTTACTATTAACACTTCTTTATTTTGTGTTAATATAGAGCTAGGCCCCATATTGCATACAAGCGGATGCCTGTGACTTCGTCTACGTGGATTTAGGTTTATTATAATCCCGCGGGAACTCTTTGTTTTTTCTAAGCTCCTTTGAGCTTATACCTACATTTCTAAAAAATGTTAAAAGTGGCGCATCTAAATGGAACTACAATAAAAGGTATTAATTTTTTAACCCTTTCCCACCCATCATTTTTTTTTTTGCATGGAAACCATAATTATTTTTTTAAAACAAGTATAATATTGTTAAAACATAAAAAATATCAACTGCGTGATAATTTTTTTTTCTTTCACTTTTGATCACAATATTTTTTGGTCAAACAAATTGTATTTTCGGAATCACCTTTTCAACCCCTTTAATTTGACACCCCACTTGATAAGATTTGAAGGAAAAAAATTTTTAAGATGCAATCCTTCTACTATACCGAACTGAACCGATTTGGCTGAAATTTTGATGGAGATAGATCATGTCATGACTTAACACATAGGCTACTTTTTATCCTGAAAAAATCCACAGTTCCCATGGGATTTTGAAAAAACCAAAATATATAGCTACGGTTATAGGTAGATTACTATAGCAAACCTCCTTGAAAGTAGCTATAAAAGTTGCATAAGGGAGCGGGAACGGGAACCGGAAATCCACGACTCCCTTGGGATTTGTGACAAGTATAAATTAAAAATTTTAAAAACCCCCAACATTCGCCATTTTGTGGTGGCGGCCATCTTGATTTTCATCAAACATAGCTAACAACACTCTCGACTAATTCACCTTGCAAACAAAACAAACCGCATTCAAATCTGTTTAAACTATACAAGTTTAATTTTGACTTGTAATTGTGTTTAAATGATAAGAATAGATAGGTCCATGACTGGATTTTTGATGTGTTTCCGATCCAGTAATGGACATCCCCTCTAAAACTTGAAAATAACTCTATGTCGCATTTATTCCTTCACAAGCATGTTTTAAAGTTTATATCTAAGTGATTTAATCATTGTAAATTTACATTTTAATCAGAAACGAGAATCCATCGATCAAAACGTTTATTTACCTTCTTAGCGATTTGCTTAAGAAAACTATTGAAATCGAAAGATATTTGCACACAACATTTTGTTCGCCTTGCCATTTTAAAACAAAATGGCCGTTTCATATGATATTTGTCAATATGACAAACAGAGACCTATTCTACATGGTTTAAATGTTGCCAGCGGTAAAACTCTAATCTAGCTCTTATTTTTGTTAAAAACGGTGAAGGTGGTCAGCTACTGGTGCCTGGTCCATACCTGGCGACACCACGTTAAGTCGTTACGTAGAAAAGAAATATTCGAAGTATTGAATACTACTTTAAGAACTATTTTTATTACGAAATAAGATTCTTTGGGTTCATTTTGCATTACATATTATAGTTTTTCGATTATATGGTAAAGTTTTGGAGGTACACAATACACACTCAGAATAACTATTCTGGAGTCTGTCCGTTGTATTGAACCCAGCGTGTTTTGCATCTTGTTCAATATTTCACACTATCAATATCTTATTTGGGAATAGATAGGTATAAGTAGGTATAATTTCGACTTAATAAGATCCGACTAGATTGTGTCAGTAAACGAAATCAGTTCGTTGGTAAGTCAGTGCTGACTTGATACTGCTGCAGTGTAATCAGTAAGTCAGTACTGACTACTGACAAATTATGTATAGTTAAAACAATTTACACGATAGCAGTACTTATTAAGTCAGCACTTAGCACTGACTTGGCGACGAACTGTCTTCGTTTACTGATTCAATATTAATCCGCCCTACTTCCGTCTATATCTTCAGCTATTTTAGAATATTTGTATTAACTAAATCAATGTTAGTTTAGTTGTGTCATGTTATGAATAGTTTAGATTAGCTCTAAGTACATGTTACGTAGAGCTTATTGTTAAAATACTAACAAAAAAAAAATCTACAAACCGTGGTATGGTTTTTACACGCAATTAAAATCAACATCATCCATTTTTAAAATGTTTATTAAAATTATAAAATTTCAATTTGTCCGGACTGATTTTCAAAAATACTGAATCGATACGATGGAACTTTCAGAGACAGGTAGAGGACTACTTATGCACAATCCTGTTACTCTTTATACTTAACAGAAAAACAAAAGATTCCTACGAGATAGAAGAGGTACCTACTTAGATAAAGTTCCGGGCAAGCTAATTATATTTATCAATTAAAATATACCTAATTATTTATCCAAACTCAGTAAGTAGGAGCTGTGGTAGGAGGTAGGCCGTAGGCCTACTTATAACTGCTTATTTCATAAATTTAAAATTTAAAAAACCCCCGACATTCGCCATTTTGTGGCGGCGGCCATCTTGGATTTACATAGTGCTATTCTACTAGTCAAGCCCTTTCATTTGATACCCATATTAAGGGAGTTGTGAAAAGAAATGTAATCCGCCATTTTGTAGCGGCGGCCATCTTGGACCAATTTTCATTAAACATAGCTAACAACACTCTCGACTAATTCACCTTTCAAACAAAAAAAACCGCATTCAAATCGGTCCACCCGTTTGAGCGCCACAGGGGAACAGACAGACACACACACACACACACACACACACACACACACACACACACACACACACACACACAGACACGTCAAACTTATAACACCCCGTCGTTTTTGCGTCGGGGGTTAAAAAGAAAACCAGAAATAGAAACGAGTTTCAAAGCAGGCGATACATCTATCTATGGAAATGTTAGGTACCGTTTAACAAAATAGAGCAATGTTACCATAATACATATCAAATATAAAACCTATAGCACCCACAGTAATTCAAATGTAAGTAATTTACTTTGTTATACCCTTGGGAATAAGCAACACGCACGCACGGCGTTTTTACTGTAGACAAGTGGGTAGGTACTAGGTAGTAGGTACCTAGTACAGAGGAAAGTCATTTTCAGGGAAACTATTATCATAGCTATATGATAATGGATTTAGGTAATATTAAAGTATGAAATATTACCTACCTAGTAGCCTACAAAAGGTCTTTAGACGTGACTAATTTTCGCATTCGCAGTCACGAAAGACCATTACCTGCTTATAGCACAGTTTTACGATCCTAAACCATAGTAAGTAAGTTTAATTCAGTCAGATTCATTTGACTATTCAAAATAACTTGTTCTCATAACTCAGGATATTTTGATAAGTTTCTATTTTGATAGAGCTGGTTGTAAGTCAGGTAGTTTGGGTAAGGTTACGGTTAGGGTCAGTCCTCGGTTGGCGGCGTACTTCTTTGTCCGTAAAAATAGATCACATAAAACTGTGGACCACCGCGGACAATTATCCCTCGTCTGCGCAGGCCCTTAAGATATACTCCCAAATCCCAATCCCAAATAAATAAGTTGAATATAAGTCTGTAACTGTTTACTATTTGACCCAAGGAGATACGACTACGGAATACTGCAACCCACATACATACATAAATGCAACCCAGTTTGTACTTCATCCACTATGCAATTACTCTGAACTCTGAAGTCTGAACCCACCCTAAGGTCAATGAGTAGAGTTTCTAAAGAGACTACTATAGAAACAGTAGAGCCAATTTTGATAACATTAGTTAGCTGTTAGGTACCAATTGGTACATACTAAAAATCTTTCTCCACCGTTTACGTTAACAGTTAAGCAATCATTTATTACTGCATACAGACTACATGAGATTACCTGCAGACTGACATGTATCACAAACTTCATTCCTAAGAGTTAGGGACATAGGACCTTCATTAATGTGTGTGAAGTTAGGTTAGCAGTGAGTAATACGTATCTGTTACAAAGTATACCACCAGTTCGTAGCGACCACAAGGTCTGGTCTAGATAAACTTGATGTAACACAAGACGCCATCTTTTCACAGTTGTGTAGTAGGTAACCTAGGTGTATTTAAGAACATGATTGTATGTACCTAGTAGCTGTGTACGTGCATAGCAGCTTCAAAGCAAGTAGCTACGATGAAATCAATCCACATCACTTCACTACATAATATAAAACAAAGTCGCTTTCTCTGTCCCTATATCCCTATGTCCCTATGTATGCTTCAATCTTTAAAACTACGCAACAGATTTTGATGCGGTTTTTTTAATAGATAAAGTGATTCAAGACGAAGGTTTATAAGTACAAAAATTGGACCCGGTAGGTGGCGCTAATAGCGGGCAGGACGACGTCTGCCGGGTCCGCTAGTAAGAAATAAATCACAGAATTGTGTACCTACTAAATAAAATCAAGATTAACCAGAGATATACCTACCTACCTAGCTAAGCAACATTGGCGAAGCAATATTTTTTAGTGAAACATAAAAGGACCTACTTAGTACCTATACCTACCTATCTCAGAGTATTTTTTTAATTGGATGTTTTTAATACAGTAGGATTTTATCTAGGAATCGAAGTAGGTAAATAGGTACGTACTATTATGCAAATAAAATAAATTTTATTAAGTTCTGTACATAACTATAGAAAGAGACGTAAACTAAAAGAAAACTCAGACAGTCGCAAAGAACACACTCCCGTTGTTTCAGCACAAAGCTTCCTCACACAATGAGACGACTAACTTTGTGCAGCTGGCGAAAGTCACTCTCGAGAAATGAAACCTCTTTGAGTGGAAGTAGGCTTGTTTGAATAACTTTTAAGCACTAAACTGTGTGACATGTTATAGCCCAGTCAATTTAGACTTTCAAGGCTACAATAACTCCCACCTGGCTGAAAATTAGTAGGATTGTTCAAAACACTATTATAAATGAAATGTGAAAAGTCCTCATCGATCCGACACCTGGAAAAAAATTTACTCCTGGACACGCACAGTTTATTCACACTTGGCTGAAAATTTGTAGGATTGTTCGAAACACTATTATAAATGAAATATACAAAGTCCTCATCGATCCAACACCTGTAAAAAAAATTACTCGGGGTCAAAGTTTTCACGGGAAGTTTTCAGCAAAACGGTAAGTCTTAGAATAAAATTATGTGAGACAAAATTGTAGACCAGGTAATTATCTATAAAAAAATGTCTGAATACTTTTTTTCCTAAGAGCCACCGTTATTGAGATATAATGATTCAAAAAGATAAGTTTCGAAATAAAAATGAGGGACTGCAGGGTTTCTTTTTACCCGAAATTCTGATATTTATAATATTTTATATGTGTACGTGTGTAACTTACACATAATTTACACATATAAGTTACACACATAAAATATCAGAAATATCAGAATTTCAGGTAAAAAGAAATCCAGTCCCTCATTTTTATTTCGACACTTAACTTTTTGAATCGTTATATCTCAAAAACGGTGGCTCTTAAGAAAAAAAGTATTAAGACATTTTTTTATAGATAATTATCTGATCTACAATTTTGTTTAAGCTACTTTTATGATAAAACTTACCGTTTTGCTGAAAATCTTGAAAAACCCGTTGTTGTGACCTTTGACCCCGAGTAATTTTTTTTCCAGGTGTCGATGTCGGATCGATGAGAACTTTTCACATTTCATTTATAATAATGTTTTGAATAATCCTACCAATTTTCAGCCAAGTGTGAGTCAACTGTGCGTGGTCCAGGAGTAAATTTTTTTCCAGGTGTCGGATCGATGAGGACTTTTCACATTTCATTTATAACAGTGTTTTGAACAATCCTACCAATTTTCAGCCAGGTGGGAATTATTGTAACCTCACCCCTATTTTTTAGTCTAATTTGACCGGACTATTATAGGTAGTTTTGCTTTATTTATAAGTATATATCGTTTAATATCTACTGATTTTGACGTACTTTCCTAGACACTGACCTCTAATAATGTACAGTGACCCACTAACTCATTGGCTATAAAAAACCAGCCAAGTGCGAGTCGGAGTCGCGCACGAAGGGTTCCGTATCGTTACGTTACTAAGACTCCGCTGTCCATCCGTCTGTCCATCTATCCGTCCGTCCGTCTGCCATCAGGCTGTATCTCATGAATCTGATAGTTAGACAGTTGGAATTTTCACAGATGATGAAGGTATTTCTGTTGCCGCCTGACATGATTTTTTTAACGTTTTTATAGATAATATTAATTTATTCAAGTACCTATGAATATAGATTCGATCGTACGAGCTTTCGTTAGCGATATTAACGTAATTGATAGAGAACAACATACAAATCATTAATGTACCGTTACTAAATAATAAATTATACGCCAGACGTGTTCATCTCATTGTGTGACCTCTTATCGATCATTTGTTTGTTGCATATTATTATGTTTGTATGTTGGCGGTCAATTATAACGTTCGGTTAATTATTTTTATCTCGCACTTGGCAGTGGCTGGGCCTGCGACTGATAAAACATTAACTAATGGCTATTAATAAATCTCTTATGCAAACACAATAAACAAATTATAATTTTAATTCGTTTATTATACATATGTATAGTAGTAGTTATTCTTTGTTATTTTTACCAATATTAGGGTTCCGTGCTTAAAGTGCAAAACGGAGCCCTATTAATGTCACTCTCTTGTCTGTCCATCCATAATAATATGTATTTATATTTATTTATACCTACTGTACCTATGATGATTGATATGAGGTACCTACATGTTTGTACCATAATATTCTAACATCTACGTCTGCATTATATTCCCCATCACAATGAAGATCCTCATCCCTTATTAATGGTAATTGGTAGGGATTGTCTCAGCACAATAATGAGGTGGATTCCCAGATCCCAGATCCCAGATCCTTAGACGGAGCACTATCTAGACTACATGCAAAGACGTGTTAGAATAATGATGCCAGACTCGTAACTTTTACCCAATTAATGGAAAAAAAATATTTTATACAGTCTAGAGTGTTGCTTAGATAAATATACATGCATAAGATATAACTATTATATATGCATATAACTTATACTCGTGTACGCCAATATGGCGTACCTTTTGTAGCCGCACTTCGCTGGTACGCGCTGCTCCTTCTAGGTCGTAGCGCAGCGGAGACCAATAATTCTATACCCATGATCCTTGCGCAACAAATATTTCCGTTATCCGGTTAGGCGTCAGATAAAACTGCGCGAACTAAAACTAAAACCGTATGACTATGTAGGTATGCTCTTTACGCTCTCAAAATTTTGCATTAGGTGATTTTTTATTCCTAGCTTTATTTTCTACTTGCAACAACAGTTAGCAATATTTTAGACAGGCGTTGCATGAGAAGGTAATTAGGTACAATACTACCACTTTTATTAGCTACAGACTATAGTGTGCTATAGTGTTGTGTTGATTTTAGTTACGACGCCTAAAATAGACAGTATCTCATATCAATCATCACAGGTAGAGTAGGTATATATTTTTACCCTACTACGGCAAAGCCAAAGGGAAGGGTTATGATTTTAGCAGTATGTATACCCGAATTACTAATTCCCCGGAATTCTGACGTTTCGTAATGTTACCAGAGATAAAACAATTCCCACAAAAAAGATAAAAAATTCAAAACTTATGCAAATAAAAATCAACTGCCGCATGTAGATATGACAAATGCCTAACAGACACATCATGGTGAGAATGTCATTCGACATCCATTTTTGAATGTATTTTTTCAATGTGCTTCTTTTGTTTTCTATTGCTGTTAGTGTGCACTTTCTAGTTTCCACTCTTGGTGTTTTCTATTTTAAGGCGAAACGAGTAATATTATTACGTGGAATATGGCTTTTTATGATGACAGGGAATTAAAGTAGTTCGTGGTAAAATCGTACTTTGTAGATGTTAACCCTGTTCTCCATACAAATAACTCATCTGTAAATGTCAATGACAGCTGTCAGAATTCCGGGGAATTGGTAATTCGGGTATAGGTATGTACATATGTTTGTATTTAATTTTTGTATCAGATTCTGTGTGTTCTACCGTAGCGCCTAAACTACTGGGCCGATTTTGATGAACGAGGCATCAATTGATTCGTTGTTAATTGTTATATTCCGGGTGACATAGGTTATTTATATTTTATAAACGAAAAAAATCGAGAAGTGACCCTCGCACGGCTAAACTAGAATATTAAGTTAGTTTCCGACAGACATAACAGATGGCGCCACTAGCTGCTTGTCGCGCGTTTTCTTCCGTTCGAATTCTCATTAGTACGCAATTGTATACACGTTTTTGAAAGCACAGTAAAGTACCTAGTAGTCGGGTTTAAGTTTATATCTTGTTTTCTGCAAAGCGATGCTTAATTAATGTGAAGGAATCAATAGGTACCTCCTAGGTACAGGTACTTAGGTATACACGTCATGTGTACGATGGTGGATTTATTGGAAACCTTAAGTAGGGTAACCGTTGGGAAAACATCAAGGTAATGAAGAAGGAATGTAGACAAAAAGTAATTAGTCCGATAGTAGGCAGTGCGAGTAGGTAGGTACTAGGTAGTACAAGTGACTCACTTTCGTTGGGTAACGAGGACGCCAAGCGGAACCGACCTTCTCTGGCTAAGGAAAGGACCTTCGTGTACTGTACTGTATTGTGGATGTGAAGAGTGACGAGTGACATAGAATAATGAAGTGGCCACTAAGTGCTCACGGATGACTCATTTTTTGTTTTATCTAAAATATTTACATAAGGTTTGTTCAATATAATGTAGCAGCCACATATACAGGATATGCCATTGAAGATAGCGATAACCGTAGGTGTAGCCGCTTTTAATGCGTAAATCTGCCATTGAAACTCTTTGATTTGCCATTTACCGCCATCCGACCCAATGCCCAATGGCATATTCCGTATATTATGTGGCCGCGACATAAGGACTCCTAGTACAAGTAAGTATAGGACGCCGGCGGCCCACGCTGCCATGCCAAGCGGCATGGCAGCGCGGTATTTACGAGGAATAGTGCACAAAAAATTTTAGAAAAAAAAATCTTTTTTCTAAAAAGAAGACAATTTTTTTGAGAAAAAAGATTTTAATTACATAGACTACTTTCCATCCTTGCTTCAACTGTAGCGCAAAGAGATAATGTTTTGGCATCTTATTGTTATAATTACTAATTATACCTACCTACCTAATTAAGTACTGCGACCGCGGGTTGTACTGGAACACTCGCTATTACAGATCTTTTGCCTGCGGCTTCGCCCGCGTGAATTTCGGTTTTTCACAAATCCCGAGGGAATCGTGGATTTCGGGTTCCCGTTCCCGCTCTCTTTTCCAACATTTATACCTACTTTCAAGGAAGTTTGCTATAGTAATCTACCTATAGTTGTAGCTGTAGATTTCGGTTTTTATAAATCCCGCGAGAACTGTGGATTTTCCAGGATAAAGTACCTACCTAGTAAGTATGTCTTAAGTCAGGGTATAATTTATCTCCATTCAAAATTTCAGGCAAATCGGTTCAGTAGTTGCGGCGTTATAGAGTAACAAACATACACACATACATACATACAAACTTTCGCCTTTATAATATTAGTGTGATTATTTTATTATAACATTATATTATTGTAGACAAGCGGTACGAGTTCATTGACCTCTTTGCCGTGTAGGTAGGATGTACAATATCGCAAGAGACTATACAGCTCGCAGTCATTTACCCATGCCAATAATATTTTGCTTGATGTCTTATATCTACTAATAAATTACTTTTATCAATACTTACGTAAAAGTAGGTACCTACCTAGTACCTACGTAGTTAGCTATGCGATGTTTTCAGTTCGCGTTGCTGTTTTCCAATATTATAGATAAGAACTAGATAGGTATTTCAGACCAGCTGGGCTATTCTGTAACTTAGTTAATTAGTTTGATATACATTGCTGCGTTATTGAGTGAAATTATGAAAACACTTTATATTTCACACAGTAAAGCAGCAATGTATATCAAACTCATTCGTTGGCAACCATTTTCAGTTGGTACCTAACAGGTAGATAATGGTGGATACCTACTGTATATAAGTACAGTTTCCACTAAATAGGTAGGTGTATTGTCAAAAAAAGTTGCATTATTTAAAAACGATAAATGTAAAGGTAAAAAAGGCACATAACGTAGGTGGGCAAGATTACCTAATGAATCTAATGTTGCCAATTTTTTTTTTGTTTTTCGTAAATTATATTTGTGAATAGGTCTAACCTAACCTACCTACAATCTAGATCTTCTTATTCTAAACTGGCATAGGTGACTACTTACCTACCTGTGGAATTTTATTTTTAGTGTGTTAATGAATGAGGCCTGGAACTGTGTATCCACATGTTTATTATCCTAGTTTTTCATGAAGTTACGTATTTTCTGGAAGACGTCCAAATTGTGCGAAATGGCGTAAGTAAACGTTTATCGGCAGCTATACCTATGTACCTACTCCTAACTACCTAAGCCAAAAATAAACTAGAAATTAGTGAGGCATAATGAAAGTGGTCAGCGCCAGAACTTGGCGTAAGTCGGGACGAACGCTTAGGTGAAGATCAAAGTGGTTGATGTGCTTTTATACGAAGGTGATATCTAATATTAAAAAAAATTTAGGAATTTATCTCCTTGCAAATAATACCTACGGTATAACATGTATCTACATACCTACCTACACTGTAACAAACAGCATAAGTGAATTTCAATAATAATTATAACTAGTAGACACTTGTTAAATACACTTTTTATCAGTGTAATTGATACTATAATTAAAATATAACTACCTAGGTACTTAAGTCAAGTACTTAAGTATTCGCCTTATAATTAAAAATGATTATTGTGAAATTATTTCTTTCCCTGTTCACACCAAGTCATAAATGGGCGTAGGTACTCCTTATATGTGCATATATAACTAGTAACTACCTACCTAATTAGGTACCTGCGTCACTAACTGAACGCATATTGCACAATAAGGAGCCTGCCAACAACAAGGTTGAACTCTCAAAAACTCAATTACCTTCAAAAATTTTAAGACTGGATAGATGGAGTAATCTATCCAGTCCTAAAGTAGGTACCTAGGTATTTGAAAGAAATTTTTAAAATAGTTTTTAAAATTATTTTTTAAAATATTATAGGTAGGTCAAAAATCCTAGTGAAAAATTATTTTTAAACATTTTTTGCATTCTGGAAAATAAGCACGCATTAACCCGGTTGGTTTTCCCGTAATTATAACTACGTTTATAAACTAAGTAGGTAGGTACCTACTACCTACATAGTATAATTTAATTGTTTGTTACGATTATACTGGCTAAGTAGGTAGGTACATACCACTAATGATAACATTTTTCCTCGTCATTTTTAACTAATTGTTGTTATGGTAAAAGATGAGGCGTGCATTGAATTGCGTTTATCTATACATATAATAAAATCGTAGACTTGCCGTATCTGTACATTGAAGATTTTTGCAAAATAATAACTGGGGGATGTTAGGGATAAGTAATAGAACGTAAAAAAGCTATTTTTGAAATTTTTGTCTGTTTGTCTGTATGTTTGTGCGCGCATCACGCAAAAACTACTGAATGGATTGAAATGAAACTTGCTATGATTTAAGTTCATACTACGGAGTAACATATAGCATACTTTTTATCCCGAAATTCAGCACGGTTCCCTTGGGAGAGGGGATGAAAGTCAAAATGTGTACTTAGCTGTAATTCATGAACCCGTGGTCCAATTTCATTCATTCTTTTTTTTTTAGAAAGGAAATACTTTAAAGATTACTGGCTAATCTCTCAAAGGCTGGATCTATTTTGATGGGACTTTCACTGGCGGATGTTTACATTTTGATCTACCTAAACATCCGCCAGTGAACTTTTGACAGTTTTTAGCACGGTATGAGCTCAAAGGAGCTTAGGAAAGACAAAATGATTCCCACGGAATGTTTAAAAACCAATATCCACGCGAACGAAGTCGCGGGTTTCCGCTTGTATCTAATAAGTCAATTAAACCACGCACAAAAGACCTCAGGGTTTATGTGCGGACACCTGATGCCCAGAATGAAGAATAAAAACCGGCCAAGTGCGTGGCGGACCGCGCGCAGTGTAGGGTTCCGTAGTCACAATCCTCGAAAAACAGATATAACTCCTTAACCTGTGAACCCTACTTAGCCATGATAGTTTTCCTTTAAAATTGATTATATACTTATACTATTGCTGTGAATTTTTTCAAGTTCCTATATACTGCCCATTTGGCTGATAGAGGGGGGGGACACATGACTCTAATAAAAATTAGTACTTTAAAACATAATATTTTACAAACGGCTCTAGAATTCGAAAAATGATGTTCCCACACCCACAGTATTTTTAAAAGACCTATTCAACGATACCCCACACTATGGGGTAGACGAGAAAAAAATATTCATCCCCACTTTACATGTAGGGGAGCTACACTAAAAAAATATTTATCAAAATTTTATTTCACCACTTTGTCGGCGTGATTAATATTTATATACCAGGGTAGATATAGATACCTTTAAAAATATAAAAAGTGAAAGAAAATCACAGTAGGATGAAACCCATTGGAAAAGGAGGAGAATATTATAAAAATAAAAGGAAAAATAATTTAGGAAAAATAAAAAATCATAAACTTGGTTTTTTGAACTTCTCACAGAAATTTTGAGGTTATGTGAAAAAAATGTAAATACAAAAGTTGTAGATCTTTTTATTACCTACATCTTTGCCATTTAATTTTTTTCCATAGGACTTGTAGTTTTGCGGGAAATCGAGATAAACCGTTTTTTACCCTTAAACCCCCCCCCCCCCTTTTTTCCCGAGCTCAGATCGCCCGTAAATTATTTTTCCTTTTATTTTTATAATATTCTCCTCTTTTTCCAATGGGTTTCATCCTACTGTGATTTTTTTTGTTTTCAAAAATTATCGACACTGGGCTATTATACCCATGTCAAATTACAGATTTCTAGCACTAATAGTCTCTGAGATTAACCGAGGACGGACGGACGGATGGACGAACGGACAGACAGACAGACGGACGGACATGGCGAAACTATAAGGGTTCCTTGTTTACTACGAAACCCTAAAAAGTCAATGTAAGTATTTATGTGAAGAAATAATTATATAGTTTTTTCCCTGGCACTATGTACTTAACGTAGTACTATGTAGGTACTTACGTGCACCTCTACAGAGTTATTTCAGAGGTCATGAACTTTCAGAAAGTAACGGGGGTTCTTTATTTATCAACAAAATCCTAATAAATTAGTGATCGTTTAAAATAAATTAGTGATCATAGGCAAAATCTGATGATACCCAAAAATATACGCCACTTGGAAATAAAAAAAGCTATGTCAACGACAGTACGAACCTTTGACCATAATAATAATAATTGTTCGGTAAATAAAAAAAAGAAAGCGGCAACAATCGTTATCGTGCTGGCCGATAATAAAGACTGGCGACAATTAACAAATACCACGACACTGGCTCATACAAGACTGGTAATGGAAGACTCTAACCAATTAACCAGTTGTCCGATGGAAAAGTGGCCTGTTTTGAGTTATGACATCATCGAACATGTCCGTTATTAAAAAGCAACGCTTACAATATATCAGCTCTGTGGACGAACATACATACGCCTGTTTAGGAGTTGAACTGAATTTTTTACTTCGAGTACCGGTTTACCGTTTTGTCTATACGTCCTTTAGTTTGCGATATGTTTTACTTTAAGGTCACGATTCCCCTGAACAATACATAGGTACTTAAATATGAGAAGTAGGTACATAATAGCTGTTATAATGTCGCAGCTATGACCTAGTTTATAACTTTATATGCTATCGTAGGTACCTACCTATAATAATAATCCTTGTCATATTAATAGTTTTAGGATTGCTTTGGTTTTCTAATTTATGTTCTTATCTGACGTTATGTTAGATAATGAGAAGAAGGTAAAGTCTTCGTAAGAAGGCAAAGTTGTAAGTAAGTGTACCTAGCACCTCCCTTACAATTTTGCCTTCTTAGGAAGACTTTACCTTTTTAAGCCCAACTGCATAGATACAATTACAATGATACTTTGTTATTTACCATTCTAATGGCATATTATTTCCCATTAGACTAGCTTATTGTTTGTGTGGACATTAAGCAATATTGAGATTAGTGTAACGACCAAACGTTTCTGATAAACGATGATAAATACAATGATAACATAAAATCATGCCCAAATGCCCATGTATTCTATTTAGGTGTGGTTCGTCAGAATAATCATATCAGGCATTTTAGGTTAGTAAGACTTTTCAGTAAACAATGAGGAAAATGCTTTAGTTAAGTAGGTAGCCTACTTATTATATTCCGTTTAGCGACTTTTGTTAAAATTATTTTGTCAAGGATAAATTTCAATAATTTTAATTTCAATAATTTACTTCAATATTCAGTTCAAAAATATAGTCTCTGAAACTGCACTAGTATAAGTATAATTGTTATTTAAAACAATGCAGTGAACAAAATTTATGCCACCTACTCATTCCCAAAGACGGATGTCCCATTATCTAAACGTTTGTTCCATTGATATGTCACGTTTGGAGACACGCTGACATTGTGTTTTCGAGTTATTATCATATTATTATCACCCGTTGCTGGGTCGCTTTTGTCTACATTTAAAACATTGTTCTGTTCTTAAGGGGTGAATCATTAGAACGACAAAATGCGGGCAATTTTATCGTTAGTCAGCTGAAGACCAAAATATATGCCCCTATAATATATAGATTGGATATATGGATCAAAATATATGGATGGTGAGACGAAACTACTCACATGTGAATTTTGAGTTTCATCGTGACCAACGTTCACCGTGAATTTGTCTTTCTAAGGACCTACGAGTACCAAAATGAGTACCTATCTAACTTTTCTCGTCTGACTTACTGTAAATTCGTTATAAAATTACTGTAAATTCGTTAGATCAAAGTAGGTACTTATCTAGGTACTTACTTCGTAGAAAAACGAAATAGTCTAATATATTCCATGAAAAGGATGGTTTCATCTTCACTCTACTGATAAATTAGATCTATGTACGTTTACGTAAATTGCAATCATTGAAATTCTAAGGTATTGTTTAATAACATTTAATATAATTTATGTGTAATGTGTATGTATCTAATTTCCGTTTATTTTACCTACACATAGCAGTCTAGAAATATATAGCAATAGATTTCAATAGTCATCGTTTCATAACTTTCGTAAATGTAGGTACCTATAAACAGTTGTTCTTATATAAACAGTTCGTAGTGTAATTTCATTGTCTCGCCATGGTCTCGCCATTAAATCGGAGGCAATATTGTTGTTATGATTGGCGGTAAATTAAATAAGTGATCTGAAGCGGCCATTATGCGGCGATGATCTCGAAACGTGGTGATGACAGGCAATGTTGTCGTACTTTTGTGTAGACGCCAGTTAATATCGAGCAGAGGATTCTAATTTCCGCAAAAATGCGAGTCGAATGCGGTGTCCTCTAGAGTCGTCGCCCCTGCAGAGCGGGGGGAAAGGGGGGGCGGGGGGTAACCGGGTAACGTCGGGGTGGAGGCCGCGCGTGCGCGCTACCCTCCGCCAGTCGCAAACCCCCGGGACACCATGTGCGCGATGTCGCGCAGCTAGGGTTGCCTCACGTGCCCCCTTATTTTACAGGTTTACCCCCATTTTCGGGTTTCTTTAATATAGGATAAAAACCCGTAATTTCGAAAATAAACTTCGGAAAAAATATCTACTCCCGGATTTCAAAAAAGTTGCTTTGATTTTGGATAGATCAAGATCGTTGTGTACTTAAATAGCACACCAAAAAGTCTCTATACAGTTTTAAAACTCCTAACTGAAATAAAATAATCGCCTTTCCATAATATTAACTGTTTCCATATAATTTTCAAAAATCATCGCGTTTATAAGTCTATTAAAATAATGTTAATGCGGTCGCACACGACTGCAAGACTACAAGAGTCACAAGACCCGCAAAAATGGCAAAAATCGGCCGCATCGGTCGTGTCAGCAAAGGTCACGTCAGCGCCGATCATTGTTGACAACAGACGCATTTCAGCGACGCGCCCGATTATAAAATCTAAAATGCGAGTTTTCGTCGTCCCACCGCCGCTTGTATTGACTTCCACTCGCCATGATCTTTTGTCGCTTGTATCCAAAGACTCCCTGCGAGTCGTCTGATATCTTCGGTCCACCTGGGAATTGCCAGCACATAGGTACACTTTTCAGTGTAGCGAGATCGCCATTCTTTGCCACCTTTGGCTCCCAAAATCTACCGGTTCTTCGAACATTGCCACTTCAGCTACGCCACCCGTTGAGCTATATCGCTGACCCTAGTTCTTCTACGGATCTCATTTCTTTTTTACCCGACTATCTACGGCAAAGCCAAAAGGAAGGATTATGATTTTAGCAGTCTATGTATGTATGTTTGTGAAGTAAAACATTATTTAGTTTCGGATAGACATAGGTGGCGCCACTAGCTGCTTGCCCCGCGTTTTCTGCACACTAAATTATTATTTTATATTAAATTAAATTACTAAGCGTAGTCGGGTTTTAGTTTACGAACTCTATCTCTTGTTGATCACATAGAGAAACTCCGAGCATAGCTCTCCCCATCGCCCGCTGAGTGACTCTGAGCTTTCGATCAAGCAATGGCGGGTAGCAAGTAGCAACCCTAGATACACCCCACCCCACACTGGCCCGCGCACCCCGCGATCAACCCTCCGTTTCCCAATGAAAAGCTCGATCATTACTCGGCCCATTCATTCTTAGCTCTTCTATTATTGCTATAGCAACGCAAATCAAATGGAAACCAACGCATAGATATATGTACTCTGATTTTTAATCCCGTGGAATTCTGACGTTTCTTAATGTTACCAGAGATAAAACAGTTCCCACAAAAAAGATAATAAATTCAAAACTTACATAAAAATAAAAATCAATTGCCTCATGTAGATATTATGACAAATGCCAGACAGCTAGGTACTTCAGGTAGGTTACTTTAGTTTGGGGTAAAATCGAACTTCAGGTGGTAATGAAAAACAGGGTTCTACTCATATACATATATAGGTTTCATACTCATTCTATTTTTAAATGACAACTGTCAGAATTCCACCGAATTAAAAATCAGACTATACATGACATAGAATACTTATACCATAGATTAATGAATACGGGTATCATATACTGACCGTTTGCAGAACGGGCCGCTGGTGAAGTCGCCTCCTTGCTTCGAGAATTTTCCTTCTCCTTCCCATTGTTTCCTTAGAATAAAGAAAATTATGAATTATTACCTACATGCATTGATAACAAAGGAGCTGTAAGGACGTGATTATGCGCACGTTTCGCTTTTAACTATAATCGTTACGTATTAATAAAGAATTCCTATTATTTATTTATATAGAATGCAACACTATTTATTACCTATCTAGGTAAATAAAAAAATAAGTGTTCGATACCAAAGTCGTTTTCTAGTAGGTATACACAGCTTTTATCAATAAGCAAATTGCACGGCTTTGTCAGTCAAACCAAATCGATAAAGTACCTAAATATAAAATAATCTATACTAATAAATAAAATTGAAGTGTCTGTCTGTAATATCGAAACAACTACCTCATATTAAGCTCATATGGTTATTTGAACGCTACCATAACCGAATCACACGTTTTTAAAAATTTTGTCTGTCTGTCTGTCTGTCTGTCTGTCTGTCTGTCTGTCTGTCTGTCTGTCTGTCTGTCTGTTTGAACGGGCTAATCTTCGGAACGGCTGAACCGATTTTGACGGGACCTTCACATACAAGTAGAGAATTAACCAGGGAGTGACATAGGCTTACTTACTTACTTTTTTAACCTACTTTCAAAAAAGGAGGAGTTGTGTTTTTCTACCTATGTACACCGATATCTCCGAGATTTCTGAACCGATTTGCGTAATTTTTTTTTTAATCGATAGAGAAACATTGCGACCCTGTTCTATAAAAAATTTGGATTCCAACTCCTCAATCCTGATGCTGTAGGGGACCTAATCCCCAAAACTAATGGGTTTTAGAAACTTTCGGTTATTTAAATTGATATTGGGGGTACCAATTAAAGACTTTATCGTTGAATGAACTCGAGTAGGTACATATCCAACTCCTCAACCCTGATGCTGTAAGGAATTGTATTCCGAAATCGTGGGGATCCCACGGGATTTTTCCGTTTTGGGGACGGGTTTCTACAGATAAGCTACTTTTTGTTCTGGAAAATCAAAAGTTCCCACGGGATTTTTAAAAACCTAAATCCACACGGGCGAAGCCGTGGGCATCATCTAGTAATTAATAATTCTCTATCAAATCCATTGGGTATATTTCCAATTATTTAAACTGATAGCTCTCTTGAGTACGAATATATCAAAACAAGGTGCGTTTTTTTCATAGACTCATTTCAAATTCGTCGTGTAAAGTCGTGTCGCATCGCATCGCGTCGTATTTGTCGTTCACCTATAATACTATGATTTATATTTATAAAATTTGATGCTTACTCTATAACTTTACTACCTCAGTACAATATGGTGACTTCAGCGTATTGTAAGAGATGATGCTCTTATTATATGAAATATTTATAATATACGGCAACACTTTCCTTACGTTTTATAATTATAAACTTTATTTCTAACTATCATCCAATTTCCTCTCAAAGTGTCTAATTTCCTGTTATATAGGTAATAGTTCATAATACAGATGGTAATATTGTTTTTATGTGACAGATTTTTACGGTGATTAGTATTTAATATTGCTTTAACTACCCAAACAATTCGATTAGTTCTTTATAATATGTTTTAATTATAGCATAACATTGACATATTATAAACTTAATTCAGATTTACGCACTTGGTTTAGACCAACGTCACGATATTTTTTGATTAAGCCAAAATAACATTTTTCTCAGTGTAGATTCCTAGAACAATGGGTAAGTATTCTTTATCTACACCCATGCTTTAAATCCTCTAAGATTCGGAAACAGTTAGCTTATTACCTAATGTCCTTATAACCATAATATCATCCAAAGGAGTGTTATTATGAAATTCAGTACAACATTATATCATCCGTTTTCATAAAAACACTCCTTTCTTATAACATCCATATTATGGTTATAACTAGGACTGGCTGTTTTAATTTTAGAAAAATCAGAATCTTTTATAGAGGATTGGATAGGTTATTATGGGTGTAGATAAAGTCTTGTATGTACCTAACTGTTGATAATTAGATATTAAAACACTCATTATCACACTCGGCTTCGGCTCGTGATAAACCCACGTTCTTGTTTTAATACCCCTTATTATACAACTGTTGCATAAATATTACCCGAATTTATCCTTTTGCCTGAAGATTATGAATCCGAGCCGGAACTATCTGGATGCAACAGCAGATAGAGCAGGGAGGGAGTCGCCCAGCGGAGGCACATTCCCGGGTGGATCTTTTATGCCGCGGCCGCCCGTCTGACCGGTTCCAGAGATCGTTCAACCCAGCGAGCTCGCAAATTTACGCAGATCGACTTTCTCTGCCATACAACTAACCTATCTGATGGAAAACAATCGCTATGTTCAAACAATAGGGTAAATGTCCATGACCGCCGTGTTGAAAATATGTAAGTAAGTAGATGAGTGTTCAACATCACTTTATAAAGATAAAATGTTTAAACTGAATGCAATTGTTGCAAAAAATAGTCAATATCCGATGATGAATCCGCTAAGTGTAGAAATATAATTATATGCTTTTGAATTTTGTTCTTGCTCTTCACGCAAAACAGATAAGCATGAGGTGTTTTTATGTAATTTTTGTTAAGTTGGTAGCTTGTGACGTCCTAATTTCATACTGTTCCTGTCAAGTGCCCCATCTTAAACTTCTTAATTTTTTATGTTGAATTATGTTTTCATTTATGTATTACTAGCGGACCCGGCAGACGTCGTCCTGCCCGCTATTAGCGCCACCTACCGGATCCAATTTTTCTACTTATAAACCTTCCTCTTGAATCACTCTATCTATTAAAAAAAACCGCATCAAAATCCGTTGCGTAGTTTTAAAGATTTAAGCGTAGGTACATAGGGATATAGGGACAGAGAAAGCGACTTTGTTTTATACTATGTAGTGATATTTTGTCGAGCAGGTTTAGATTTTGATAAAACAAGTCAAATAGGTAGGTATGTATGTTCTTTATTCTAGAGCTGCTTCAAGATAATTATATTATAGAGAATTTCTTTTTTATGTAATAGGGCAACCATAGCTTAAAACCAGTGTAGTAATTCTAAATTTAACTATCTTTGCCTGAGTAGAAAGGCACTTTATTTACCAGCTTCTAGTACCTATTACTAACAGAAACTTTTTCGTTAAAATCCGCTTAGGACTCAAGAATAAATCGCTAACTTTGCTTTGATTAAGTAGGGCGTAAAGATTTCAATTAGTAGACCGTATATTTTTCACTGAAATTAAGTTTAATTTCATAGTTTCTAGATAATTCTTTTTAAAAAGCTCATGTGCGCGTCATACTCATTAATAGGTATGACGTGTGTACCTCGGCAAAGAAACTGTTTACTGTTAAGATGTAAGACCACACGGCCCACGGGGACCACGTGCCGATGAGATCATAATTTTTCCCATCAAGAAAAAATTACACTGTCAGCATAGGTTCAAGTTTCTTAGAAGATATCACCAACACTTTCTGAAGGGGAATATCGGAGTAAGTACCTACTATCTCTAGGTATACAAAAAGATTAAGTTTGAAGACCACACGTGAACCTGTGTCGATGAGATCATGATTTTATTCCCATCGAGGAAAAAATTTCACCATCAGCATAATTAGGTTTAATGTTCGAAGAAGGTACTTATTTAAATCAGCAACAAATACCTACCTACTCGTATGTAAGACAGGAATATTGCAATACTATCACGCTACAAGTGAATAAGATATTGAGATCTTACGTCACTATCTTATTGATGATAAGGGCTCACACTTTAGAAGTTCGATAGCATCGGATTTTCACGATCGTTCGCCGAGGCCGGACGAGCTGACCTTGGCAGTGGCGTTGACTTGTGCGGCCTTAAATCGTAACCAACCGTCCGGAGTCGCGACGCGCTATACTTCAGGTTGCCATTCTATCAGTTTTCCCGGGATTTGTCTTTTTTAACCCCCGACGTAAAAACGACGGAGTGTTATAAGTTTTAATGTGTCTGTGTGTGTGTGTGTCTGTCTGTTCCACCGTAGCAAACGGGTGAACCGATTTGAATGCGGTTTATTCGTTTGAAAGGTAAATTTGTCGGGAGTGTTCTTAGCTATATTTGATGAAAATCGGTCCAAGATGACCGCCACCACAAAATAGCGGATTATATATTTTTTCACAACTCCCTCAATATGGGTATCAAATGAAAGGGCTTGGCTAGTAAAATAGCTCTATGCAAATCCAAGATGGCCGCCACCACAAAATGGCGAATGTCGGGGGTTTTTAAATTTTAAATTTATACTTGTTACACGTTTACATTTGGCCGAAGGTCTTCGAACAGTGCGTGTTGCAAGATGACTTACGGATCCGAAACATGGTCATACTGGAAGTGGTCGCATGGTCTAATAAGAAGGCTCAGTTACCCTTGAGCCTTCTGAGAGCCTTATGAGAGCCTTATGAGCGGGCGATGGAAAGAGGAAATCCGTATAATCCAGAATTACCCACGTAGCCCATCGAGTCGCGAAACTGATGGCTGAAGTCTCGATAGAAGAAACGATAGACATTGGGCTCCCAAGGTGCTCGAATGGTGACCCCTCTCCGTGAAACGCAGTATTAGAAGACCTCCCACTACATAAACTGACGAATCTCAAACGAATCGCTGGTAGCCGCTTTATGCAAAATTGAAGAAGAAGAAGAAGAAGATGAAGATTGTGTTCTGTGGAGATCCTTGCAAAAGACTTATGTCCAACTGTGGACTTTTATCGGTTCAAAGGACTTCTGGATGGATATTTTACGGTAATCTGGCTTCACCAATATGTACGTCCATAAATTAAAGGTAGGTATAACAATACCTTCTACTATTTAAATTTTTTGAGCTTCTACCTAGATAATCTATGGTCTGCGGTATTCAGCTGCATTAGCCTATTTGGTACGAGGTGGCATACTTTATTTTTAATATTTATTTTAATTTGCCTCGGAAGTAAGAAAATTATTCGACAGTGTAATAAGTAATGCCTATGAAAAACTGCCATTGAGGCTTGTGCTGTTTACACAATCTTCAATCTTTAAACTGAACTAAGATGACAGATACGAGGGCGGTCCGATAAATACTTAGCCTACAAAAGAACAACGAAAATTTTGAAAAAAATTGTATTGTAACACCGGTTTTAGTACTCGACCTGTGAAACTAGATGGCGCTAGTAGTATGTTAAGTCGCGCTACGATTGACCGCGGGTCCGCGTATATATATCGGCCGGCTTATGTTGAAAATGCATTCTAATCCTTACTCGGTACTTAAACGGGTAACGAACTCTGCATCCACACCTGCTGGGACAGAGTTTAACGCTAGTTTCAGTACCAAACTATAAAGGTGGCATGAACCCTTGCATCCACATCAGCTGGGACAGGGCGTTCTGGAAACCTACGAACTTATAAAATTGTAACTAGATAGTAAACAGTATACGAAAATATATTTCCGTTTCTAGACCTACCCTCTTTTCTTCATCGACCGAACTACCCTCCGTTACAAATTGGCGCTCCAACTGGTGGCCGGTCCTACGCAACTACAGGTGACTTATGAAGGACGACGAGGAAGTCTTCGACGAAACGGAACACCCAGTTGAGTTCGCTAGCCGTTTGCTAACCAAGGCTGAAAGAAATTATTCTACAACCGAACGAGAGGCGTTAGCGGTTGTTTGGGCAGTGAACAAATTTAGAAGTTACATAGAGGGAACCAAAATTACAGTCCTATGTGACCATCAGGCACTCAAGTGGCTTATGACACTGAAGTCGCCAACTGGGCGGTTGGCACGATGGGCGCTTCAATTGCAACCATACGACATTACGATTAAATATATACCGGGCCGAACCAATGTCGTGGCTGATGCCTTATCGCGCCCCAGTTGTGATCCCGACACAGAGAAAGATTGTGGAATCTGCACAGTCATCATTGATATGCCGAGAAAGAGTGAAAAAGAAATAAGAGAGGAGCAGATCAAAGATGAAGACCTGCTTAAGATAATTCAATGCTTAGAAGGAAAAGAAGAAGAAAAAGCGAGGTACTGGAGTCAGAAAGGTTATGTCATGGACAAAGGATTACTATACCGCTATTATGCTGACAACACCGAGAGTTCTCAGTTAGTAGTACCTAAACATGAGCAGCCCAAGGTGATCTCCGTCTATCATGACGAAGCTACGGCTGGACACTATGGCGTAGATAAAACACTGGATCGAATATCACGCCGATATTACTGGCAGGGAATGAGAAAGCAGATAGAAACATACATTGAAAACTGTCTGGACTGTCAGAAATATAAACCATCAAACCAAAAGCCTGCTGGTTTATTGCAGACTACTCCTAGTAACCAGAGATTTGAGATCGTCTCTTTTGATTTATTCGGGCCTCTGCCTCGAACAGACAAAGACTATGTTTGGGTATTCATCGTGGAAGATGTTGCTACACGATGGATTGAATTATTCCCCTTAATGCAAGCCACTGCAGAAGAATGGCGAGCAGAGAGTCTGTATCGATTACCGCCAGCTCAACTCTATCACTACACCAGACGCATACCCACTTCCAAGGATCGACGACTTGCTACATAACGCAAAACCGTTACCCTGCATGAGTGTTATTGACCTACGCGCTGGTTACTGGCAGATCCAAGTTAGAAAGGAGGATCAAAATAAAACAGCATTCGTGACGCCATTTGGAATGTTTAAATTCAAAAGGATGCCCTTTGGCTTACGAAATGCTCCAGCAACATTCCAACGAATGATGGATAGGTTTCGTGTATCCCTCAGTCACATCAAAATCCTTGTTTACCTAGATGACGTGATAATAATGTCGACAACGTTCGAGCAGCATTTAACGGATCTACAAGATGTATTCAATCGACTCAGAGAATATAACCTCACTGTCAACAAAGATAAGAGTAAATTCTGCTGCTCACGTGTTAAATACTTGGGACATTATATTGTGCCGAATGGCTTAGAGGTTGATACTGATAAAGTTAGCGCTATAGTAGACATGCCGCAACCTCGAAATCTGAAACACTTGATGTCCTTCATACAGATGTGTTCCTGGTATAGAAGGTTTATGCCCAATTTCGCTAAAGTCGCTGAACCCCTCACGCGTCTGACTAAGAAAGACGTTGAGTGGAAATGGGATCAGGAGCAATCCGATGCTTTCAAAGAGTTAAAAAGGCTCCTTACCACCACCCCTGTGCTCGTCCAAGCTGACGAGACCAAACCATTTATCATCAAAACGGAGACGTTCTAGTGCAGGGGGAGGGTGAAAATGAACTTTAGAAGTTACATCGAGGAAGACCTCCAAAGCCGAAGAACTAAAACCAGCTTCCTAACTTCCTGTCTCTCTCGTCGGGACGACTTCGCAGACAGAGGGGGAGACTGTAACACCGGTTTTAGTACTCGACCTGTGAAACTAGATGGCGCTAGTAGTATGTTAAGTCGCGCTACGATTGACCGCGGGTCCGCGTATATATATCGGCCGGCTTATGTTGAAAATGCATTCTAATCCTTACTCGGTACTTAAACGGGTAACGAACTCTGCATCCACACCTGCTGGGACAGAGTTTAACGCTAGTTTCAGTACCAAACTATAAAGGTGGCATGAACCCTTGCATCCACATCAGCTGGGACAGGGCGTTCTGGAAACCTACGAACTTATAAAATTGTAACTAGATAGTAAACAGTATACGAAAATATATTTCCGTTTCTAGACCTACCCTCTTTTCTTCATCGACCGAACTACCCTCCGTTATAGTATTTATTTTTCAACAAGGTCTCCTTTTAACTCCATACACTTCTCCCAGCGATGCTCCAATTTCTTTAAACCGTCTAAAAAATAGGTTTTGTCAAGGTTTGCAAAGTAGGCCTCCGTGGCGGCAATGACCTCCTCATTCGACGCAAATTTCTGTCCGGCGAGTGACTATTTCAAGTCTGGAAATAAAAAGAAGTCGCACGGGGCCAAATCTGGAGAATACGGTGGATGGGGCAGCAGTTTGTAGCCCAATTCGACCAATTTGGCCGTGGTGAGGACGGAGGTGTGAGCCGGTGCGTTGTCATGGTGGAAGAGCAGTTTTTTCTTCGCTAAATGCGGCCGTTTTTCTGCAATTTGGCGTCGAATCGGTCCAATAATTCGGCATAGTACAGCACTGTGATCGTTTTGCCCTTCTCCAGGTAGTCGATGTAGATCACACCTTGTGAATCCCAAAAAACAGTGGCCATCACCTTTCCAGCCGATATGACAGTCTTCGCCTTTTTCGGAGCAGGTACGCCGGGTGAAGTCCATTGTTTCGACTGTTGCTTGGTCTCTGGCGTATACCAGTGGATCCATGTTTCGTCGACGGTCACAAAAAGACGCAAAAACTCCTTCGGATTGCGCTTAAACAGCGTCAAAGACTGCTCTGAAGTGGTCTCACGGTTGCGCTTGTTGTCCGGAGTGAGCAAATGCGGCAGCCATCACGCCGGCAGCTTTCTCACACCCAAAATTTCATGCAGGATATGACCCATGCGGTCTTTTGAGATGCCTACTGTCTCAGCTATCTCGCGTACCTTCAATCGGCGGTCTGCCAATACAACATCGTGGATTTTTGTTATGTTATCCTCCGTAGTAGCCGTTTTCGGGGCACCTAGGCGTGGCTCATCAAAAACCGACGTGCGACCACGCTGAAACTCTTTATACCAATTTCTGACGGTCGCCATCGAAGGAGAAGAGTCACCGTAGACAGCATCCAAGCGCTCTTTGAGTTCGCTGCGCGATTTCCCTTCTAAAAACAGGAATTGAATCACCAACCGATATTGTTCTTTTTCCATTTTTCTAAAATTCGCGGACACGTCCGTTTCCACACGCGGTCAAAACAAAACTACGAACCCGATTCGGCTGAAATTTCGACAGTAGCAGTCTACGAGAATATTCTACACGATAGTAAATTTCTTATGCGATAGTGGCGCCATCAGGCGGTGAGGCTAAGTACTTATCGGACCGCCCGGGTACAAATCTATTTCTATCTCTTTCACAATGCTCTCTGCGGACAAGGACATCTTAATTTTTAAAGCTATCAATTTAGTTTAGAGATTGTGTACAACAGAATTAGCCACATTGTCTACATCTCTGTGTTGGTGGAATATGGTATCCATAAAATCGTTAACTTTTGCTGGTAACCCTACATTTTATAACGACCGACACATGGTCGAACATTATTAAGTAGGTATACTAAGTTTAACATTAGACTTGGATGCGAATAAACAACAGATGTTGTCTTAATATGTCGCTCCATCGTCTACTGGCCTCCGCTAATTATATTTTTGGGACGTCATCATTTTGATCGTTGTTTCAAAAATTAAATAGGACGTTTCAATTTTCAAAGTCCTAGTTGATAAAAATAGAGTTCCTATTAGTGAATTGATCACAAAAATAGATTTTTGTAAATTATCGAGTTTTGTTGTGTTCTAATCTTATCGATGTCATAATATTTTCGTTTAAACGGTGAATTTAGTTTAGTTTGTTAGTAATTTCGAAAGTGTCAGAGCTCTTCCTATAGCTCGACTATAATAATCATATTGGATGTGTAACGAGATCAAAACCGGCTCACGTCCAGACATACAACAGGAAAATAATCGCTCCGCTTCTCCATACAAATCTTTCCAACAAGTTCAATTGTTCTCTATATAGGTAGTATGGGGAAATAGCCATAACTGGATGCAAAGCCGCTATTATTAGCGCTGACGCAATAGTCCACCGATAACATTAACCTCACTGAATTAATTAAATATACGCTGAAATCTTAGAGCTGAAATATTCAACAACAATATTATATAATGTACGCACAAAACAGGCAGAATATAATGATAGAAGATGCATGAAATTACCAACTTGTCGTTTGCAACAGAAATTGCTATGAAGCCTTTTATACAGTTAGTAGGTAGGTACATTAATAAATGAATTGAGTGCCCAACATCCAAATATCTTGTAACTTTTTAAGTATATCTGGATACCTAGTTAGAATAAACGTTAAAAATATTTCCATCTCTGATAAATAAGTAGATACCTACAATTATATCAGAAAAATAAGTAGGTACAATAATTCATTTCATTTCATACTAGATGATGCCCACGGCTTCGCCCGTGTGTATTTAGGTTTGTAAAAATCTCGTGGGAACTTTGATTTTCCAGAACAAAAAGTAGCCTATCTGTAGTAAGTAGTAACCCGTCCACAAAACGGAAAAATTCCGTGGGATCCTTACGATTTCGGAATGCAATTCCTTACAGCATCAGGGTTGAGGAGTTGGACATGTACCTACTCGAGGTCATTCAACAATAAAGTCTTTAATTGGTATCCCCAATATCAATTTAAATAACCGACAGTGCCTAAATCCCTAGTTTTGGGGATCAGATCCCCTACAGCATCAGGATTGAGGAGTTGGAATCCAAATTTTTTGTAGGACAGTGTCGCAATGTTTCTCTATCGATTAAAAAAAAATTACGCAAATCGGTTCAGAAATCTCGGAGATATCGGTGTACATAGGTAGAAAAACACAACTCCTCCTTTTTTGAAAGTCGGTTAAAAAAGTAGCCTATGTTACTCCCTGGTTAATTTTCTACTTGTATGTGAAAGTCCCGTCAAAATCGGTTCAGCCGTTCCAAAGATTAGCCCGTTCAAACAGACAGACAGACAGACAAAAATTTTAAAAACGTGTGATTCGGTTATAGTATCGTTCAAATAACCATATGAGCTTAATATGAGGTAGTTATTTCGATATTACAGACAGACACTTCAATTTTATTTATTAGTATAGAAAGTATAGATTAGGCATTTAAAAAAATTTAAAAAAATATTTCAGCTATACCTACCTATTAATTATTATTTACATACGTATGTAACTGAATGTCAGTCGCCTTGGTTTAAAGCCGTATGCATTTTGGTGTATGTTTGGTGTGTGTGCACAGGTGTAACGACTTAAAAATACCTATATTACGTATTTGTACACTATGGTTATAAACTTAAACTTTATTTAAGTTAAGTATATATATATACTAGCTTCTGCCCGCGGCTTCGCCCGCGTGAATTTCGGTTTTGAACAAATCCCGAGGGAATCGTGGAGTTCCGGTTCACGTTCCCGCTCCCTTTTCCTACCTTTATACTTAAAACTAGATGATGCCCACGGCTTCGCCCGTGTGGATTTAGGTTTTTAAAAATCCCGTGGGAACTTTTGATTTTCCAGAACAAAAAGTAACCTATCTGTAGTAACCCGTCCCCAAAACGGAAAAATTCCGTGGGATCCCTACGATTTCGGAATGCAATTCCTTACAGCATCAGGGTTGAGGAGTTGGACATGTACCTACTCGAGGTCATTCAACAATTAAGTCTTTAATTGGTATCCCCAATATCAATTTAAATAACCGACAGTGCCTAAATCCCATTAGTTTTGGGGATCAGATCCCCTACAGCATCAGGATTGAGGAGTTGGAATCCAAATTTTTTGTAGGACAGTGTCGCAATGTTTCTCTGTCGATTAAAAAAAAAATTACGCAAATCGGTTCAGAAATCTCGGAGATATCGGTGTACATAGGTAGAAAAACACAACTCCTCCTTTTTTGAAAGTCGGTTAAAAAAGTAGCCTATGTTACTCCCTGGTTAATTCTCTACTTGTATGTGAAAGTCCCGTCAAAATCGGTTCAGCCGTTCCAAAGATTAGCCCGTTCAAACAGACAGACAGACAGACAAAAATTTTAAAAACGTGTGATTCGGTTATAGTATCGTTCAAATAACCATATGAGCTTAATATGAGGTAGTTATTTCGATATTACAGACAGACACTTCAATTTTATTTATTAGTATAGATATCAAGCAAGGTCGCTATAGTAATCTACCTATAGCTGTAGATATAGATTTCGGGTTTTTCAAAATCCCGTGGGAACTGTGCATTTTTCCAGGATAAAAAGTAGCCTATGTGTTGCCAATGCATGCTACACAGCAAAGTATTGCAAAAATGGGTTATGTGAGCGTGATTTACCTAAGAACAGTCAGCGCCCTCTGTGGCGTTTTGGAGGTCTATATCTATTTTAGTTCTACAGGAATACTTTTCTGGGATAAAAAGTTACTTTATGTGTTAAGTCAGGGCATAAGCTATCTCCATTTAAAATTTCAGCCAAATCGGTGCAGTAGTTGCGGCGGAGAAGAGGAACAAACATACACACAAACTTAATAACTTAATAACGCCTTTATAACATTAGTGTGATTGTTATTTTCCTCGCTAGAGAGCTCCGATAGCATACGCGTCCGATCGCTGCTAAATTCAAAATGCTATATGGGGAGAACTTTACGCACCGCCCCGGCCGGCCGGCTGGAACCGCGCGCCGCGCGTAAAGGCTATGTCCCGCAATTTTTAAATCTGTAATATCTTCGAAAATATTCATTTAAATCATATGCTGTAAAGGGCCATATAGATCTTTAATAAATCAACAATGTACTTAAGGTATTTAATTAGATAAGGATTAATGCTGTATTGGTTAAAATCGCTTCTAAAATTAGCCATTATTTGTCGTAAAAAAGTAAATGACAAAAAAAGTTATTGTGGGATATCCATAAGAGATAGACATATACCATCGCGGAGTTTTCTATAGACCTTTTTAATGTGTACAATACTTAGTACATTATATTGATAAATCTCGTAGGGTTCAGCCTGCGTTTGCAATGTAAGCGGAAAAAATGTAATTATTTACGACATCACATTAGAAACCTCAAAAATAACAGTATTTCTCCACAATTTAATGGATGTTATTATACATATAAACCTTCCTCTTGAATCACTCTATCTATTAAAAAAAACCGCATCAAAATCCGTTGCGTAGTTTTAAAGATTTAAGCGTACAAAGGGATATAGGGACAGAGAAAACGACTTTGTTTTATACTATGTAGTGATACATATACAATATTATACATAGATCACAACATCATTAAAAAGTAACCAGCGATATCGGAACGAGTTCTCAAATTTATTACAGTAATGTTACTTTTAAATTAAATTTGAATTAACCGTTTTCATATAAAATATGTTGGCGCTATTAAAATAATACGAACGCTAATTCCTAGACCTCATTATGTTAATGTAAGTGCAAGATATCGGTATAGAATGAATCATCTTTTAATAAGTGAAAGATAGGTAAGTAAACTAGACCAGCAAAGCAATAGTCTCACTCAAGTGTGCACAAATGGAATTGCTTAGTGTTAGACAATAGATTGTCGTGTAAACCCTAAGTTTACAAGATTATATATCTATCGCGTAAAGTTTCTCGGACCAACGCTACTGGTTCATGGTTGACTTAACCAAACTATTCAATAATTTTAATCTTCCACCTCAAGCAGTTTTATGGTTGGACAATCCTGATGATTTAATAATACATAGGCACTTATAGGTATGGTAGCCTGTAGGGTCTAAAAACACCTGCCAATTAAGAGCAAGAAAAATCAAAAATTTATCGTAGTCTGTTTCATTTGGATGACTATGTTGAAGAGTTTTTATCTATACTTAATTTGCTATCTATTATTTGTCATAGTTATCTTTTATCAAATGCTAAAAATTTCAATTGTTTCTTGCACCTGTATTCCTTAGAAATAAGATTAAAATAGGTACAAAAAACGAATTTAGAAGTAGACTTATCTCTTAGCATTAATAAAACTAAGTTCGTGCTCTGAAATCTGAGATCGCTAAAAAAGAAAGGCTGCAATTTAAATGCTGGCCTGGCCAAAATAATTTTTTACATTTGTAGGTAAGCACTAAGTACTAACTAAAGTATCTACATATGACTACGTAAATATTCTTTTTGATTTTTTTCCCCTATAATATATTTGAATACTCCCGAATTAGTAGATAACATCAAAAGCTGTTCCCATTGCTCTAATGATAAATATTGCTTAGAAATAGTTCGAGTAGTCCAGAACGAAGTCTAGTTACCCCTACTCCATGTAGAATAGTTGGTACTACCTATTAAGTATTCTGTGGAATAGGTGGAAAGTAGCTCGAAACGAAATCTTATCATCCTGACTCCACGCCGTCTGCCCTTAAGAGTATTTCTGTAAAGCGTGAAGCCAGAAGCTCGCGAAAGAAGTTCCGAACGAAGTTGAAGTAAGAGCTGAATGAAGAGACAACAAAGCCAGTCTTCTGGCGTCGGTAGCGCATTTAAAAAATTGAGACACCCAATAGTAGGTACACTATTTAGCAATCATAATTAAAATGCTTGAAATTAACTTTTCCGGGGCTTTTATTATTAAAGTACAAATTAAAAATGAAAATAGTTAAGTACAGTTATATGATATCTATACGCATGGTGTATTCATAAATAAATACAAATATTAAGTATGTAACAATACAAATATTGAGTATTAAGTAACTACCTATACATACTTAAAAAAGTGTTTTGCAAAAAAATGCTTCAATAAAAACCTTCAACGCCCAGACCAAAGCTTACACAAATATCAAAGTTATTGGTATTGAGCTTTTTCTTATTAGGAATAAGAAAGTACATATGTTTACAATAGTTAATACAGGCTTACTTATATAATACGATTAGTTACAAAAGAGCAATCGTGCTTTCGAGCGTGGCGCCCGCGCCTGGCCATATTGAATTACTACGAGGCCGTACTCGACCGTGTGATACGAAAGATACCCTAAGGCTGAGCCGAGTAATATCACGCACAATATCGTTTTATGAGTATTTCACGCATTACAATTCCCAATCATTTTTATTATATTTACTAGATGATGCCCACGGCTTCGCCCGTGTGTATTTAGGTTTGTAAAAATCTCGTGGGAACTTTGATTTTCCAGAACAAAAGGTAGCCTATCTGTAGTAAGTAGTAACCCGTCCACAAAACGGAAAAATTCCGTGGGATCCTTACGATTTCGCCTTCGGAATGCAATTCCTTACAGCATCAGGGTTGAGGAGTTGGACATGTACCTACTCGAGGTCATTCAACAATAAAGTCTTTAATTGGCATCCCCAATATCAATTTAAATAACCGACAGTGCCTAAATCCCATTAGTTTTGGGGATCAGATCCCCTACAGCATCAGGATTGAGGAGTTGGAATCCAAATTTTTTGTAGGACAGTGTCGCAATGTTTCTCTATCGATTAAAAAAAAAATTACGCAAATCGGTTCAGAAATCTCGGAGATATCGGTGTACATAGGTAGAAAAACATAACTCCTCCTTTTTTGAAAGTCGGTTAAAAAAGTAGCCTATGTTACTCCCTGGTTAATTCTCTACTTGTATGTGAAAGTCCCGTCAAAATCGGTTCAGCCGTTCCAAAGATTAGCCCGTTCAAACAGACAGACAGACAGACAGACAGACAGACAGACAGACAGACAGACAGACAGACAAAAATTTTAAAAACGTGTGATTCGGTTATAGTTTCGTTCAAATAACCATATGAGCTTAATATGAGGTAGTTATTTCGATATTACAGACAGACACTTCAATTTTATTTATTAGTATAGATTAATTTATGAATACAGTCTACATCTCCTGAGGATGCTCCGGTGTCGGAGTGACGCGATCGTCGAGTTTGATTTGGTGGTGGATTTGTGTGGTGTTACATGGTGGTGGACGGTGGTGCTTGGGGTTCGCTTGGTTGCTTGTTTTTTCCTGCATATTTAACAGCAGGAGGGCTGACAGGGCATAGCACATGCTGCATGCAGTACCATACTTTGACTGTTTTGCGAATTATAGCAAAATAGTTTTGACTTTTCATCATATTTATAAATATTATTTATGAATATAATATACCTATTAATAGATAAAATAACCCTATAACTCTCTAATAATAATAATACGCGTAATACGCCGATTAAAAGTTTTTGAAATATTTTGAAACTTAAACTTTTTGTTTGGAGTTTAATATAAAAAAAATCTCAAAATATTTTCAACAATCTTTTAGGAATATCTACAGATTTTTTTTATAAGTTTTTAATTAATTTTATGTTTATTTAATTCATTACTAAATTTTGGGGTTCCAAAAAGACTCGAATATGAAGTAAAACGTGGTAAAACCGTGCAAAATGCTTTTACGCTCATAATTTTGCTTAAACTGCAACGATAATTAAGTTGTACAGGTATCTAATTCTATTCTTATACAGCTTTCATAAATAGTTAAAGTCTAGTGAATAATGTGTATAATTTAATTTTGCATCTAATTTATTATTTTAGTTATATTTCCCTGTTATAAAAACAATAAAGCGTACTTACAAATAAACAATTTATTTCGTCTAGTAGCAGTAGTTTTGACTGCTTTTAGTTAAAACATCACATTGAACGTTTGAAGCAGGCAACCTACGTATGGAGTGCTAGCCAGGTAACCTCCAAGTGTGCCTGGGTACTGCTGGTCCTCTTGGATACGTCCGAGGGGAAGAGCAGTATTCGGGCCGGTGCGCCCCGGTAACATGGTTAATAATTTCGGGGATATTGTTAGCCATGGCCAATGACCTGGCGGAGGGAGGTTTCTCCGCGTGTCCCTCTGATTAGCAGAGGGCACTGCGGATGAAACTGGGGGTGAGACACCCCGGGGCGGGGGGCAGCGATGCCCATCGCGGGAGGAAGAAAACCTCGATAAAAATTACGGGAGGGCGCGAGCCTCTGGAGGGACAGCCCAGAGGCGAGCGGGAGTCCCAGCTGGGGCGGCTGCCGGACACCTGGGATGCATACTTTGGGTTCCCCAGGCGTCCAGCACAGACAGCATGAGGGTCATGCCGTGGTGGTTTTAGTGGGTATACCCGGTTGGAGTCCCACATAACCTTCGTTCTGCCGCATTCGGCCGCAGAAAGGGGGTACCTATAAAAGGTTTCCACCACGTCAAAAAAAAAAAAAAGGCAACCTGCGTATATGTAACTGGCTGATCCCCGCGACTTGGTCCGCGTGGATTCATATAAATCTCATACAAACTTTCAACCCCTATTTAACACTCTTCAAAAATCATTTCTTAGCGGATGCTTACGTCATAATAGCTATCTGCATGCCAAATTTCAGCCCGACCCGTCCAGTAGTTTGAGCTGTGCGTTGATAATACATATATATCAGTCAGTCACCTTTTCTTTTATACAGCCTACAGGCATCCTGCGTATATATGTAGATTCCACATCCACACACGGCGCAACCATTAGACCAAACCCAACCATTAGACTTAAATGTGACGATTAGGCCATACGAGTCATAATTTAGCGAGTCACTAAAATGTAGCTTAGGTATGTTAAAGTGCCATGGACTTTTTCACGCGACTGTATTGCACCATATGGTTCTTGTACATAGTTGACGACAGTCATGCCCATAAAAGCTTTTAGGTTGGCGGTTGTTCGTCCATAAAACATCGCACTTACGCTCCCGTGTACTGACTAGTGAGTAAACACACTTCTCTCTTATGAACATTTGTATCTAGGCCTACGTACGCCTCGGTGGACCGTCCTTGACTGATCAATTTCTAGTGATATAACAGGCATTAGCTTTATCTTCAACCCGACCGGGTTAAATGGAATATGTATACTTATATAGGTACCATCGATGTGTAGGTATGTACTAGTTTCAGTTTTATATTATTCATCTCTTATATTACAAAATGAAGGTGAATCAATGAGAATAATATGAACAGAAGACAATTCCGTCTTCAATTTTAATTCGTAATTATTATAAATCTTTACGAGGTAGTGTGATCATGATCAACAGCTACTATTTAGCTACTAGAGACTATTTTTACGTTAGACCGACTGTACCATCGACCGGATGCAGTCGTAGATTTGGTTGAGGACGGATGTATCGTCATCTGCATGCGCGGCGCGGACCGGCGACAATGCGCGCGAGGGACCAACACCAGAATAATGAGCAGGTACCTATTATAGGGGAAAGACACCTATTTAAACAAATAAATACTCACGTCTTGTCTTCTCTTGTGCAGTCCACGTGCAGTTGGATATAATCTATCTATAATAATATAAAGTAGCTTGTCCTGACTGACTGACTAACTGATCATCAACGCACAGCCTAAACCACTGAAGCTAGAAACTTGAAATTTTCACATTATGACGTAGGCGCACATAAGAAAGGATTATTGCAAATTCCACCCCTAAGGGGGATATATAGGGGAATAGGGGATAAAAGTTTGTATGAAAGTCCATCATTTTTCAAGTTATATCCATGAAAATTGTTACTTAGGTTTTCGGTTAAAAATAAGGAGTTACGAGTTAAAGGAATTTTGGAAAAACTACCCCCAAGTGGGTTAAATAGAAGAAGAAATAGCGAACGAAGTTGCTGGCATCAGCTAGTATTATAATTGCATCCAATTTGTCATTTTTAGTCCGCGTGCAGTTCAAATTCAGGACGTGTCTGTCCTATAATATTATATTAGAGTAGTAGTTATCTACTAGGTATTCTGTAGACTAAAATGTGAACCGTGATATGTAGGTACCAGACGTAATCATCACACACATCTATCTAATTTCCCGTCAAATAATGTTCTCACTATGTAATGGTTAAAAACTGTGTTAAAATCGACTAGGTTTAGAAGTTATAAGCGAATACACGAAACACTCGAAAACCGTAGAACGTTTTATTTCAAACGAGAGTCGAGACAGAAAACTGAGTAGGTATATGGTAGGCTATGGACCTACTTATAAGTCACTTCATTTATGTATTGCAACTGTGATGATGTTGTAGATGTTGTAGTCTATGCATATTTTGATTATTGTATTATAGCTGCACTTGATAAAAATATACCAAAGAGTAAGTAGGTGGATAGCATAATAATATGTAGATAGAGAAATGAGTAGTCTGTACGATATGGATGAATTCAAGTGAATGATTATGATTAAAAGGTAACTATCGATGCAGTATGGACAGTTAGGTTGGTACTTATCAATTTTGTTATCGTTTTCGGATAAGAACAAAGGCATGCGAATATTGTATAACTCGACTATCTACGCTGTTAAAGATTTGATCATAGTAAAAAAGGTATATCTACACACTGATGAATTATGTGATTTACTGCTTTACTGTGTTACCGTTCAAAAACAAATAAAAAATTACTTTAGGCTCCGATCCAAAGAATTCGTTTGTTCCGAGATATATCTCGATGAAAGTTTTCGGTAGGTGTGTTTCAGAGAAAGTTGCACATCATTCGGATTAAGGGACCGTTCAAATAGACCGGCGCGGAGAGCATCGGAGAGCATTTCTTTTTTCACACAGACCGGCCTTTTAAGTTTGCTCTGCAGGGCTATTCTGTAAAGCCATTTTCGAATTATAGAGAGTGAATTCGAGATGAGTTTGCTAATTTGTACTCTGTAAAATTCGATAGTACAGGTCTTCTCACTCAAACTCACTTCACTTCGCAAGTGCGTAGCAGATGTTTACAGAATATCAAACCAAGGTGAAGTGAGTTTGCTTTCAAAGCGAGTTATCTCACTTGAGTGAACTTCGATATCGAGATGGTATTTTAGAGAATAGCCCTACTGCTCTCCGCGCCGGTCTGTGTGAATGGACACGCGGATGCGTTCGGAGCCGAGCGTACGCTCTTGGGCCAGACGGCAGAGCAATTCGGCCTACGGTCGGCTGTGCGAGCATGAAAGAGCACGCGAACGGAGCCGGTCGGATGCTCGAGCGCGAAAGAGCACGAGCATAGAGCAGCCGACCGGCTCGACGAGCAGCCGAGCGGCTGCTCTTAATATTTTCACACAGACCGTATTGGGAGCATGCTCGAGCATCCTCTTATCATAAAAGAGATAGAATGTAAAAATAAAGCTTATTTCAATGCCTTAAGATTCTATTTTAAATGCGATTAAAATATGCTCTGCTCTCCGCGCCGGTCTATCTGAAAGGTCCCTAAAGATTATAACCGAACATACGTCTATGAGTAATGAGCATTTCTACGAGAGAAGTAGGATTGTCCCTACTGCGATATTAGTTAGGTACTAACAGACGGGAAGATTTTGTGCGGCGGGCCGCGGCCGCGGCGGACCAAATCCGTTGTAATCGGACCGGGCCTGCTTCACGGATTACGTAGATGCATCGTTGCATTTCCGCACTGGACAGCCGAGCATGATCCTTTGCGCAAAAAATTAACCAGCCCTTTTGTCACCAGATGAAGCAATTACTATTAAAAGCAGGATAAAACAATTAACATCAGACTAGGTAAGTAACCCTAGATATTACGAAGTTTTGTCAGGTGTCACATTTGATCATGTAACGGTAAAATCAGACTATTAACCCCGGAAATTACAAAGTTTTCCAGGTGGCACATCTGAATTCTGATCATGCAACGGATCTGATGTGCAGCCTTCGCCCCACAGCGGACACGAAATAATAAATGTCCACGCAACATTTGTCAACATGAGCCGGCGGATTCTGTGCGATACGGTAGAACCACAGAACAGACCAAATGCGTTGTCGGGCCGTACAGAAACCTCCCGTATGTGAGTACTGTAAGTGGTCATAATGTAGGGCGGCCGGCGCGGCCAGCCGTCGGCCTCAAAGCCTGACCGGTTGCCATCTTTGGCAGCGACCGGTTTGTGACCATACGCTCTCTGTACGTAACACTTTAATTCGCTGTTTAAACTTCACTTTATGATCTTTTACTGAGACAATATATTTAGGTATTAAATTTTATATAAACTAAGTATGTTTCGTCCGCGACTTCACCCTCTTGGATTTAAGGTTTATTAAAATACCGTGGGAATTCTTTACTTTCACCGATTTAAAAGTAGACCGTGATATTTAGACCGAACAAACATCGAGTTTAAGGTTCATCAAAGATCATGAGCATGTTCACGCGACGTAGATCATACTCACCTCAAGAGCGGGATGAGCTCGACACTAGTCGGGCAAACTCCGACGTGGTAGGTACACAGTACATATATGTTGTACACAGTACATGAGAGTTGAGACATCGGCGCACGATAGGCGTATATATACGCCTATCGTGCGCCAATGTCTCAACTCTCAAGTAGTTATAATGAATCAGATGACATGATTTATTAGGCATCAGGGTGGGTGCTATCTACTGGGTATATGGGTGTCTGATTCTCCCTCGCGCTTGTCACTGGTGAGTCATGAGGCAGGGCGCCTGCCGCCTGGCGACGACGTCGGCTGATTCACTGCACGCGCGCTATTATGCACATATTGATGGCGCAGGTAACAGAATCGCCATTGTATACTGGATGCTATTGTACAGCCGAACTTTTGAGGTCCCCTAACCGATTGTTGGCGCCTTATACTGTGTTATTGTTCCGCGGGACGGACGTGTAGGTTTATTATTCAGATTGGAACAATAACTGTGTACCTATTGGACTTGGAGCCCACAAACGATTTGTCAGTCGCTGACTCGCTGTGCCTTAGCGGTGCAGTCAAGACTCTTGACAGATACTATCTATAAATAATTTCAAACTCTGGACTCAAGAGTTATAGTCTAAGTTATAGTCAAGTAGTAGATAGGTACTTACCCATTAGTTTATTTTTTATTTATTATGAATTTTCCTAACCAATAGTAATCCAAACATTCCAAAAATCTGGGACCCTCTGGTGTAATCATGCCTGATTAGCAAGGGCGTCGCCAGCCGCTGGCCAAGGGGGGGGCAAGTTGATGATATTATAGTATTCGAAAAGTGTAAATATTTTCAAGTTTTGCAAAGTTAGCACATGATGTGTTCCGAAACTGCAAAATTGGAGACTACTGATAGTGGTCCTAACAACATATTAAACAAATCAGAATTTTCTTTTCAAACTATAGCATATTTATATTTTCTCAAATCTCTAGGGGGGGGGGGGCAGCTGCCCCCCCCTGCCCCTACCTGGCGACGCCCTTGCTGATTAGTGAGATTCTAATGCATCGATACCTATTTAGGCTGTATTTAGGTACCTAAGTAGACCGTATATAATTATAAACTTTTTTTTGAACTACCTACCTTTGTGGCCACTTACTATTTAACCCACAATTCGTATCTCTACATTATAATTTTATCTGATGAAAATACGTAAATTATTATCTGAACAGGTATGAGAAAAATGCTGGAAATAAAAATACGTGGAAAATAATTTCAAATCAGACTTAAAAATTTTACGGTAGCGCCATCTCTATGTCACGACATTTACTAATGGGCGGAATAGCAGGGGTCGCGTATTTCGCGGGACTTTTTAAAAACTAACGTTATAGCCAACTTTATTTAGTCTCAATGTATATCTATGTAGATTTTAATAATTGTTGTTACTTAGGTATAAATTAAATGAAGAAAAATTGAGAATTACTTATACAAAATATTCAAAATATAGGCACCTCTTGATACTGCATAGTTAGTGTAATACAGTCATTTAATTATTTTAAGACATAAACGAAAGCGCGAGTAGGTATGTACCTACTACATAAGTAAGTATTATCAGTATTATCTTGAAAGCGGATATTGATAGGTTGTAACTTGTAGGTAGTCGTAGACAAATGTGGGCGATCATCCTACTAATAATATTATAAATGTTTAAGTGTGGATGTTTGGATGTTTGTTACACAATCACGCAAAATCTACTGGATGGATTTGACTGAAATTTAGAATGGAGATAGATTATACCCTGGATTAACACGTAGGCTACTTTTCATCCCGGAAAATCAAAGAGTTCCCACGGGGTTTTTAAAAAACCTATATCCACACGGACGAAGTCGCGGGCATCAGCTAGGTATTTAAAATATCGTATGCAAAGAATTCAGTATACCTACGCATAGTAACAACACCATGACGTGAGTTCTTGTAAATTTTGTCATCATTTATTTGTTCAGTGTATAACTATACAGATACATCTTAGGAGGTCGATGGGAGCGTTATAATAACCGAACGACGGTAATAATATGAGAATCGTAATCATTTATCTGCTCATCCACACGTTCGCCAACATGCTGGCCCATCTTATGGCCCAATATGTTGGCCCAACGTGTAGAGCTGGAGTTGGAAGGTATTGGAACGATGGCCCGCAAGTTGGCCCGCAGGTTGGCCCGGAGCATACTGAACGACCTTCCAACGTGTGGACGCGAACACAAACTCCTCGCCCAACACCTTCCAACATATCCGCCATCATGTTGGCCAACGTGTAGAGGCGCCTTATGATATATTTAAATACTAGCGGACATGGCAGACGTCGTCCTGCCCGCTATTAGCGCCACCTACCGGGTCCAATTTTTCTACTTACAAACCTTCCTCTTGAATCACTCTATCTATTAAAAAAAACCGCATCAAAATCCGTTGCGTAGTTTTAAAGATTTAAGCATAGGTACATAGGGATATAGGGACAGAGAAAGCGACTTTGTTTTATACTATGTAGTGATAATACGCATTTTAATATCTACCTACATTATACAGATTTTATATATGTAGGTACCTAGTTATAAGTATTACAAACATAATTATGCAAAGCTATGGAAATATAATATGAGAAAATTAAATGATTACTCTGCTATTGTACCTACTATCATAAATTGTAACTTATTGTTTGTATGTTAATTTGTTCTTGTGCGCATCACTCACAAAGCTTTGGGCAGATAGAGATGAGTACAACATTGAATAAAATTAAAAATACCCACGTATGATTTTTTTGATGCGGTCAAGCCCGCGGGCAGAAGTTGTTTAAGTAAGTATCTAAGTAAGTATAATATTCTAACTATGAAATTCAGAATCTATACCTACTAATATAATAAAGCGGAGGAGTTTGTTTGTTTGAACGCGCTAATCTCAGGAACTACTGGACCGATTTCAAAAATTCTTTCACTATTGGATATTTAAATGATCCTTGAGTGCTATAGGCTATATATGGACCACGGGCGAAGCCGGGGCGGACCGCTAGTTTAGAATATATCTGGATGTGTCAAGATATAAATTAGAGACTTACCTTTTCGTATTAATAGACTGGTGACTCTTCGCAGGGCTTCCCTTGGAGACTTCTGGAAGAATTTGGGCGTCAAGTTGGGAGGCAGCGTCAGCGGCTTGCGCGCGGCAGAGCTCTCCCAGGGCACGGCGTCGGAGCACGCCATCTTTGACGACGTTGTTATTCTGTCCAGGTGCTCCGTCGATGCCGGCCTTTAACAAAGAACAGATGTTATTGTAGATACATAGTAAATACATATAATCTAAGTATTGTACATATTGTATGCTTTATAAGCTGCTGATGTCATAATTATAGTTGGTCATTGTGGCCAATTCTGTTGTACACAATCTCTAAACCTAAACTAAATTGACAAGTTTAAAAATAGTGCTAGCCTTTTCCGCAGGGAAAGTCTGTGAAAGAAATAGGAATATATTTAGGTCTGTAATTTTAGTTTAGTTTTAGTAGTTTAGTAGTAGAGATTGTGTACAACAGAATTGGCCACATTGATATTGTTTTGCATTAACTGCCTCGTTGGTCTAGTGATTAGCATATTCGACTGCAGACCACGAGGTCCCGGGTTCGATTCCCGGGTCGGGCGAATAATTGTTAGGTATTGGCTTTATCTGTCAAGAAATTCTTAGTGCCAGCCCGGAGTTGGTAGTTTCATCCCCGTGCCTCTTAATATCACTATCATAATATTGTGTCAATAGACGTTAAAGTCCGCCAATCTGCATCGGAGCAGCGAGACGGCTCTAAGTTCTAAAATCCCTCTCTCCTATGAGAGAGGAGGCCTGTCACCTGTGCCCAGCAGTGTGACGTTAAAAAAATGGCTGTAGTGTAGTAGAAATGGTGGATTGATATTGTGTAGGGATAGGAACTTACAGGCTACCTTTTTGAAAGTTGAATTAACCATTAAAATTGATGGTAATACTTTAAATGCTCATCTATCTTGTGAAGGAGGTAAAGGTTGATAAATATTCAGAGACCGGATGTTAATCATTGTTGCAAAAAGCCATGCTAAATGTTTGCGTTGCGAGCGGAGTGCCCCAAGCGTGTGGTTCGTGCAACGCATAATTTAAAGCCTGAACAGAAAACCAGCGACGCGATGACGGGAACGTTTACAGCGGTGGTAAGCCTAGTGGTTTCGACTTCAGCCTCCCTTTGGGAGGCCGAGTTCGATACCCGGCACGCACCTCAACATTTCGGAGCTATGTGCGTTTTAAGAAATTAAGGACCCGTTTCACAACTTTCTGATAAGTGTCGGATAGCTTTGTCACTTTCTTACTTTATGCCAAGTGACAAAGACAAAACATGCGAAAAAGCTATCCGACACTTATTAGAATGTGGGGAAACAGGCCGCTAAATCTGCACGTCTGAGAGTTCTCCATAATGTTCTCAAAGGAGTGCGAAGTCTACCAATCCGCACTGGGCTGGCGTGGTGAACTACGGCCTAAACCCTTCTCATTCTAAGAGGAAACCGTGCCCTTCAAGGAGCAGGTTGATGAGGATGATGTCCCCTTACAGGTGTCGCGCGTTGTTTGTCCAAGCCCTTAAGCCTTCAATCAAGTATTTACGCATACATTGGGACATGTGTAATTGTCAATGCTATTTATGTGATATGGTTACAACAAAATCATGTGCTTTAGAACTTTTTACCATGTCGTTTAATATTACAATGTAATCCACAATAAAATATCCACGAAAATGAAAAGTTTCCTGGATATTTTGTTATCAAAGGTTCACAAAGGTTCCTAAGGCTCAATTTAGACTGCGGCGGAATGGAATGGAAGCGACTTTTTGCAACGAAATTGTACATAGCTAAATGAACTTTATGTCAATTGCATAACATACAAATTAAATAGGAGCCAAAAAAAGGTCGCGCGTCTTCCGCGGAATTCTCGCGCATTCTCGAGAATTCCCGTAGCTACTGTCGGCGCCTTCTGTGGAATCCGCGGGAAGTGGCGCGAACGGAGAGTCCGTTGGGTCGGTCATAGTAGTGCCGTGCCAAGCGTTTAGCTGGAATGCGCGAGAATTCTCGAGCATTCCAGCGAATTCGCGCGCCTTCCGCGTCATGAGGCGAATTTGACGCTTCGATTCCACCGCGGTGTAAATTAAGCCTAAGTACTTCTAATTTAAATCAGCTACGGATGTAGTTGGAGTGTGGTGGAGGAGTTGGAGTGGAGTTGGGTGGGACTTCGGGTAGGTCTACGGAGAACGAATTCCCCTTGGACCTACTGGTGGGGCAAGCCCAGGTCAACGGGGCATCATCATCATCATCATCATCATGATCAACCCATTAACGGCTCACTACAGAGCACCGCGGGGTGATTACGTAAAACTTTGCAGTAGCGATAGCAACGCGACAGCAATAGCAATGCGACAGCGACCACTACGCGACCGGTCGCAAAATGTCACTAGAATTCGTATTACGCAAGCCGATCGCACGTCTATTGCTCGCCTGTCGCAAAATGTACTTTTGCCATCGATAATTCAATAATTAATAAAATTGCTTGTTAAATGTATGTATTTAAAAAAAACAGTAAACGTACTCGACAATTACTCACAACAAATCAACAATCACTTTGCAACAAATGCAGAGGTTGTTGCAGTTTGACGTTTCATTTTGCTTGGCTGTCGCTGTCGTATTGCTGTCAAGGAATTTTAGATAATACCAATTTGATGTTTGCAAAAGTGACGTTTGACAGCAATGATCGCGCAATTTACGCCTGTTGCAAACCTGTCGCGAGATACGTAATCACCCCGCGGGTCTCCTCTCAGAGTGAGAAGGGTTTTTGGCCATAGTCTACCACGCTGGCCAAGCGGATTGGCAGACTTCACACACCTTTGAGAACATTATGGAGAACTCTCAGGCATGCAGGTTTCCTCACGATGATTTCCTTCACAGTTAAAGCAAGTGATATTTAAATACTTAAAACGCACATAACTCCGAAAAGTTAGAGGTGCGTGCCCCGGGATCGAACCCACGACCTCCGATTAGAAGTCGGTCGTCCTAATCACTAGGCTATCACAGCTTTTTACAACGGGGCATACACCGAATTATGTCGTCGGTTTACGTAATACCTACTCGTGAAATCGAATGATTACTTGCTTAATTCAACTCATTTGGATTTATAATAATATAAGGAAAAGTATTTATTTTAATTAGTGGGTATACTTATTAGTGGATACCTACATTATTAAATACTGGGCTATTTCTATCAGACGGGAAACAAAATAAACTCTAATAGGTATTTTTATATAAAATGTTCAGAATACCCAACACAAACTAGTTGAGAAATTACTTGTGTACCGGGTACTAGTCTATCCGAAATTATGGGTAGGTAAATATTTTTACTTTTAGTTTGAAAATTTTGAAATACGGCCAAATATTCTCGATCTGTACCTATACTCAGATCCTACATGCAACATGAACTCTTAAGTTCGGGGCACACTAACACAGTCGCATCGAATCGTCAAGCAAAAAATGTTCATGGCATATTGGTACCTATCTCTACAAAATAAGGCACAACGAGTTCGTACGAATGCGTACGTGCTGGTCCCACGCATTTGCTCGTCTTTTTTTTGATAGAAAATGCCTTTTTAGGGTTCCGTAGTAAACAAGGAACCCTTATAGTTTCGCCATGTCCGTCCGTCCGCGTCTGTCTGTCCGTCCGTCCTCGGTTAATCTCAGAGACAATTAGTGCTAGAAATCTGTAATTTGGCATGGATATAAATATTAATCACGCCGATAAAGTGGTGAAATAAAATTTCGATAAATATTTTTTTTTAGGGTAGCTCCCCTACATGTAAAGTGGGGATGAATATTTTTTTTCTCGTCTAACCCATAGTGTGGGGTATCGTTGAATAGGTCTTTTAAAAATACTGTGGGTGTGGGAACATCATTTTTCGATTTATAGATCCGTTTGTAAAATATGATGTTTTAAAGTGCTAATTTTTATTAGAGTCAAGTGTCCCCCCCCCCCCCCCCCTCTATCAGCCAAATGGCAGTATATAGGAACTTGAAAAAATTCACAGCATGGCTAAGTAGGGTTCACAGGTTAAGGAGTTACATTTGTTTTTCGAGGATTGTGACTACGGAACCCGGAACCCTACATTGCGCGTGGCCCACCACGCACTTGGCCGGTTTTTTTGTAGAGATAGTTGCTAATATGCCGTGTCATTTTTTCGATTCACTTCAATTCTGTGCAAGTATGCCCCGACTCTGAATTTATATAATATGCTGAAATTCTTGAGAATTTGATAAGAATCAATGCTTTATTACCACCACTACCACTACAGCCTTTTAAGGTCTGGACACAGGCCTCCTCTCATAGGAGAGAGAGATTTAGAGCTTAGACCCGCCACGCTGCTCCAATGTGGGATGGCGAACTTTAACGACTATTGTCACATGATAGATTAATAATAACAATAAAGATAGTATTAACCGGGACCGACTGTTTAACATGCTCTCCGAGGCACGGGGTTGAAACACCGCCAACTACCAACTCCGGGCTGGCACTGAGAATTTCTTGACAGTGAAACCCAATACCTAACAATTTGCCCGACCCGAGAATCGAGCCCGGGACCTCGTGAACTGCAGTTGAAAATGCTAACCACCGGACTTTAAGAGAGTTTTATAAAGATAACTATAATATGAAATTAGATTAGGTAACAACAAAACAATATAAGTCACATACACACAATCTCATACATGCGAACACACACGCACGCACGCACACACACGCACACACACACACACACACACACACACACACACACACACACACACACACACACACACACACACGTTTTAGTCGCATGTTTTAGTTAGTTAAATTTATTTTTATAAGTGTGTTTCATTATGTATGTTTCATAAGTCACGGAAGGAAGTGGTTTCCACGACACAGGGAATCCTAGTGTGGAAACCACTATTCCATTGTATTTCTTGTATTTTGTACTTTTTTGTGATTTGAAATAAATAAATAAATAATACGAATAAAGAACTTAATTACCGATGTCGCTGTCTCGGGTACCAGCCGCGCGGGGGTCCGCCTAGGCGCAGCAGGTCCGCGCCGGTACACACTCCGGAGGTGCCCATCACAGAGCCCCGCCCGTAGCCGCCCAGTGTGGCGCTACTTCCTGTATTCAAAAATATTGTCATCAATTACCTAATTAGTTATTGGACGAAAGTACCTTCTAGCAATGACAGAATCATATACATGTTAGCAGTAGTTCACCTTGTTCAGATGCTATGATTTTGATTCGAGTACATACAAATAAGGGAGGAATGATACTACAAGACAGAGGCGAACGTTGTTTCAGCCGGGTAGTTGTTGATACTTTTGTGCTCAAAAGGAGCACTCACAGGTTCCAACTCCTCAATATTGATGCGGCAGAGACCCTGCTCTCGTAAATTGCAAGTTCTACGAATTGATATTGTGGATAACGAGTTAATGACTTTATCCTTAAATTTCAATTTCAATTCCCTCAATTTTGATACTGCAGAGATCCTGAAATCACGCAAACTTAGAATCCGCAGACTGCAAATAGGTACATATTGTGGCTTTGTCATTGAATGTTCCATTTTTCTATACCTCGATCCTGATGCTGCATAGAGGATAGATTCTTATAGATTTTTCAAAATAATATTTTGAAGTATGACCTATCATTTTAAAGGGGTTCATCTAGGAGTAAGTAATTTAAAGCCTTGAACAACTAAGTAGTAGTCGAATTCTACAGGTCTTCAAGTTGTGGTAGTTTAGGATTATTTATGATTTTTTGGCTTCTCATCGACGCTTAAAAGAAATTTTAATTCAAGGTATCTTACTTCTGAGCTAAGGGGTCTACACCATTCAGCCATATATTCAAAACAGTGATCTTCAATTCAGCTTCCAAAGTCACAAAACTTCAAAAATAATCAGCTACGCATTATTTTGCTAGCTCGTTTACCCTGTTTACATTTTTTATGAAAATGAATAAGAATCAAAGAATGGAACCCCCTTAGCTGTAATATATGGGATATTACTTAGTGAAATGGCTAACCTATGGTCTGCATAGAGTTAACGGTGTTGTTTCTCGGTGGTCCCGTGGAGTTTCTGGGCGGCGTTCGCGGCACGTCGCAACCACGAGCGAACACCGGCGTTTCAGGCAGACTAGCCGATGTCTGAAGTTGTCCGCGCACATTGCATGACGTTTCCCGACCTTGACGCTGTAGTGTTCTTCGTCTGGCGCCGCTAGCTCCAGTATCTGCAAGTTATATAATATTTTAGTTGTCACCATCATTATCAACCCATTACAGGTTCACTACAGAGCACTGGTCTCTTCTCAAAATGAGAAGGCCGTAGTCCATCACGCTGACCAAGTGCGGATTGATGGATTTCACACACCTATGAGAGCATTATGGAGCAACTCTTAGGCAATTGATATTTAATTGCTTAAAACGCACATAGCTCCGAAAAGCTTTAAAGTGGATTTAAAGAGGAAGCCCAAAGGGATTGAACTCGGGCCCCCCGAAAGGGAGATCGAAATAGTTGTGTACTAAATTCTTAGATATCGGTATGGGTGGTGTGTCCCAATAGCGGTGGCGTCTGCGCGTCAGCAACGATCATTCCATTCCGTTACTGGATGGATCCGGCCAAACTTTACCTTTACATCACTTTCGTGCCCTGTAGGTCATCGGGCCCAATTGTTATTACCAACATCAGCTGGTAAAAATCGTAAACTAAATACATATAAAATAATTTATCATGGCTACGCGTTTATGGTTAACCAACTGCGAAGGTCAGAAGGCTCCACGAACAGTTATCGATAAGTTACAAGGTTTACATTTACCTACTTGTTACACCTTGTAATTTGTCGATAACGGTTTGACATTATAAACAGACCTTGATTACATACATATTAATCATCAGTTTTGAGCAACCGTATTTAAATAATGGGCCTCCTTCTTCTTTCCTAAATGTATCCATTTTTATACTTGTATCTCTTGAACATAGTGATTCAAGAGTTCTGATTTCAGTTCCAAATTGTTGCATATTATTGTGCCTCATCCATAAGAATATTTTTAAATGCTTTGACTTTTGTCTTAAAAAAAATTGGAATTAAGAAACTACAATTTTCGTATAATACCTGTAGGTAAAGTTCTTCTGTCTGTTGAACCACTTTTAAAATTACTATTCCTTCTATTCTTATTGTAACTGGTCTCCATCGACCTCGTCTTAAGGCTGTTTGTGGTATCGCGATGCGGCGGCACAGCTGGAGGTTCTGAAGGCCTGCAAAATTTCTTATCATGAAAGAAAATAAAGTATAAAGTATCTTTAATAAAGTATTTATTAATAGTCTTTAATAAAGTATAAGGTATAGGTAAGCTATATTTAAGCCTTTAGTTGTATTGAAAATGAAAGCAGATTGTAGTAGAATAAGATTAATTTCGCTAAAACAGCATTTGAGTTATTTGCGAGTTAGTGAGGCCAAAACTAAAGAACTATCGTAAATTAGTTTGGGGATCTGCGGCGCCTACTTATTAAGAAATCTGCTTTAAGGATTTTAAAAACAGTGATTTTATAGGTAATCGTCAGAAAAGGTAGATAAGAAATAAAAGTTGCCAAGAAATCTTGTCTTCAGAATAAAAAGGAAACGACTAACTTGGTAAATCGTAAAATCAAAATTTTACGATTTTCCAAGTTAGTCGCTACGGATAATGTTCGGTTAGATGTTATGTTAGGTTATGTTGAGAGTTAAATTTTTTGAACATCGTTAGGTACATGTATTTTCTGTTCTTTGAAATTGATTCCAGGGTTTAGGAAATAGACCAAATTCCTCTACTTCTAATATGTTAAGATTTGCGTCTCATTTCATATTATTTTGGGAGCGAGCAGTATCGCTCCCGAAATAATATGAAATGAATTTAGTTATTATATGAAGCAAAATCAATTTTACGTACCTTCTTCTGGATTCTAAAGTGGGTGTCGGTAGAGTGTCGGCTTTCTTGCCGTGTCGTCTGTCTGTGGGTTGCATGATTTCTGTGTACTCATCTTCTACTTCTTGTACAGGCGAGGGTGGTAAAGGAGGGAACTTTGGAGATTCTGGCGTTTGTGGTAAGGGTCCCATTTCATGACCCATACTAGGCGATGGAGGTAACTGATTATGTCTAAACGGATGCTCTACAATTTGAACATTAAGGGGGAAATCGCCTCCACTGGATACTGCAGAATCAGAGGACGACGGTTGCCGCATTAAACCAACCGGCACGTCTTTGGCGCTAGTTGACTTATGCATACTGTTCGATCGTCTACTGGACGATCGTTCTCGCCTCTCTATCGATCTCTGATTCTGGATTTCATTGTGGCTTGATGATTTTTGAATATCGTGTCTTTTCTGTTTATCCCTAGAGCTATAACGAAAATGTTTTTCTAATATATCCTTAGATATTTCATCACAGTACTCGTCCTTATGAATATTCCAGTCTTTAGGTATATAGGGGGTAAAATGTTTTTGGTCCCGACCTTGGCTCAGTATTGCGCTTATATTATTTTCGATCTTGCGGAGTGGTGAAGTCTCACCGCTAGATTCTGGTTCTCCGCTTTCTTGGTCTTCCTCTTCCTCGACGGTAGTTATGAGAGCTTGCCGACTAGCACTGTTGCTGTCTCCTTCGGCTCCTAGACTCGGAAGCGATATGACACGAACCATATTCGGAGGCACAGTAGAAAGCTCGCCAACTGTTTCATTGCACTCCGATGGAGGGGTTTCTTCAACTTTACCCTCTTTTATTAGAGACTGAATATTATCAAAAGTAGAAGAATATTTTTTAAAATCTGTAAATCTAGCCTGCGGAGACAATTTGTTTTGAATACTATTATTCTTGGCTCCAATAGCACTTTTATCACTATTCACTTGTCTACTTTTAGGACTATGTGCGTAATACTCTGGATTTATGAACCTATCTTGACCGTTATTGAGATCCAAACTTAGTCTTGACTTAGGTGACGTAATTTCTTTACTTAATCTAGAATTCGGAGTACAAAGATCAATACTATATCTAGAGTTTGGAGTGTTAAGTTCCCGACTTAACCTCGAGTTTAGGTCAGCGCTGTATCGTGATTGAGGTAAACTTAAATCCGAACTTGGCCTAGAATTATAGGAACCGACAGATCCCGACCCACTTATTGAAATACTGGAGCCATCTATGGATTTGTCGATGCTTCTGTTTAAACTATGACTCTGTGAGAGGTTATTGGTATTAGATTGGATCTTATTATTGGCATTTTTATTAAAAGCTGGTAATTGCTTTCGATTCTTGCCCTTTCTAATGACGTAAGTGCCTGAAGCAAGATCTTGAACTCGACGGTGTTCTGGTTCTGCATCCGAAATCGGTGACGCGATAGCTTCGCACTGGGATATCGGTGGAGGTGGAGGCCAGTATTCTTCGCCCCAGTCTTCATCTAAGCGTTGAGGTATGGAACTAGTGCTCGAGTGTGATTGGTCTCCGGATTTCCTTCGCCGTCTTCCTATAACCTAAAACATAAACATAAAATTTATGTTTTACCTTAAATATATTTTTGACCTTAAAAAAATATCATGGACTTTTGATCATGATATGTTTTTACCAACCTGCATCGTTGGATACCTTTATCAAAAAGTGTTATTGATTAAAGGAATACTGGAGTTATAGCAATGGCCTAGCAATATATTGGCAGTTTGCCATTAATCTAAGGTCAGATGTTCAAAAAAAATTCGTTTTAGTTTTAGAAGCAAACTTTTAGTATCGTTGTCGTCGTACTTGTATTGTATTGTATTGTATTTTATATTTTATACTACTTATTACTATTATACTAAAAGTATGATACAATAAAATTTTTGTACCTACCTTCGTACTTCCCGGTGTGAGTAGAGGATCGTCACCATCGAGAGATACTTCCCAAGCAATGGAATTGCGTTTCGAAGGTGTGACAGCGGGCGGCGGCGGCGGGAACGACTCTTCTAACGAGTCGTCTGAAAAATGTTCTTCATCGTTGCCTCTGCTCGAACCGCGCAATTTGCAGCCGTCCATCACGTCCTCCGAGGAGCCTCTACACACTTCTCTATGTCTCTCCATAGAACTGGCGAGAGTACGCGGAGGTAGTTTACTCTTTGGCGACAACATTTCTCCATCCGACCTGCTGTCCCTTTTGACGTTCTTCTTATCAATGCTCTTACTATTGGAGGGAGAAATTTTGTACGTCGGAGAATGCGACTGGCGATTGTACTGGATATTCGGCCCGGGATAGATTGTCACCGGATGTTCGTTGTACGGTTTGTCGTTAAATTCGCTGGAAAACCCCATGAATGGGAACACTGGTGGATTTTCGTAACTAGGAGATCTTTTGTTGGCGATGGACGCGGCTGAATGCCTCGGTGGGAGCCAGCTCGGGATACTTTCCGGATAAGGCGGTCGCGCGCCGTGTTGCAGTGAAGAAAATTTGAACGGAGGCACCGGTGGTTGTTGTAATTGGAAACCATTTGTCTCTATATTATCTTTTTCCCACCCGTATGGTCGTTGATGTCTAGTCTTTGGCTGAAAAATTATTAAATTCACTGTTTTATTACAGACAATATTCTTTATAAGGGACAGGTAGCAATTTGCGTATAATTGACTGATAGATGATATTTATAAAGTCGAGTTAATCGCACCACTTAGATTATTGTCTTACGCACGTAACTTCTCCTTTTTTTTTTTTTTTTTTTTTTTTTTTTTTTTTTACGTGGGGAAATCCGTCATGGATACCACCGTGTCCGGGGAAGCACGGTGGTTATGTTGGACTTTACCAACTAAAACCCCACGGTGTTCCGTCTCGTCTTTTGGTTTGCTGGGTGCAGGAACACTTTCGTACACTACTGCACCCAGCAAAAGCACCCGAAATAGCAGGCCTAACTCTGGGATTACATGGATCCCTTACGCATTTTAAGGAGCACCAGGAACACATGGCGCTCCTTCCAACTCGAGGACCTATTCTCCCGCGAGCGACAGACTCCCCATGTCTATCGCCCGGAGGTCCTGTTCAAGGGGGCAGGCGACGGTCATGTGCAGCTCGCCTGCGCCCAGCTCTCTTGCGACGGAGCGGATGAGCATCCACGGCTTCCTCTCTCAACCGCTCCGCTGCTTCCTTTAGCGACATAACAGTTTCGCTAAAGGAGACCATTGCTTCCCAAGCCCTCTCACTGTCCACCATGGCCTTGACCACTACGGGCAGCGAGAGGTCTTGTCCCAACGGTTCCAAAAATAGCTGGCGTGGCTCCGTCCATGCCGGGCATTCAGCCAACGTATGTTGCGCCGTGTCAGAGACACTTCCACATTCGTGGCACTCGTCTCTGGGTTCTCTGCGTGCCACCCTGTACAGATATCTTCCGAAGCACCCATGCCCCGAAAGAATCTGCACAAGGCGGAACGTCAGTGCACCATGTCTCCTTTTCATCCATCCCTGAAGCACAGGTCGGATGGCCTCGATGATCGAGTGACCAGCAGTGGGTGTCTCGAGTCTTTCCTGCCAATGGACAAGGAGCTCGGCCTGCGCTACTTGCTTCCATCTCTCAATTTCCTTCGGAGAAGGGTGTTCTCCCCGTAATTTGGCATCCACCCTTCGCTGGTACAGACTAGCTAAAACCATGGCATCCAGATCCCATGGCGGTGTCCCAGCCAAGACACAGGCTGCCTCGTAAGATATGGTGCGGTATCCTCTAATCACTCTCACCGCCATTACCCTCTGCGGTTTACGCAGCAAGGGTCGGTTGCGGGCGGTCAGAGCGTTTGCCCAAATGGGTGCCCCATATAGGGCCATCGACCGCACCACACCTGTGTACAGACGACGGCAGCCAGCGTTCGGCCCACCTACATTCGGAAGAAGCCGGCTCAACGTCCCAGTAGCCCCAATGAGCTTAGGAGCGAGGCGCTTGAAATGTTCCTCGAACTTCCATCGGCTGTCAAGTACAAGACCAAGATATTTCATCGTTGACTTGACAGCGATGGAAATTCCATTCACCACTAGTGTTGTGCCAGCCGCAGGTCGTTGCGTCAATCTGGGCCCGTGGAAACATATAGCTTCGGATTTATTAAGGGCAACCTGTAATCCTAATCTCTGGATACGCGCTACAATAAGAGCTACCCCTGCTGTCACCAGCTCACGTGCCTCATCAAAAGTGCTACCTCTAGCACACACAAGGGTGTCGTCTGCGTAACAAGTTACGTCGACACCTTCCATATTCACATCCCTCAGGACCCAATCGTATCCAATGTTCCATAACAGCGGCCCTAAGACCGACCCCTGGGGCACACCACGCGAAATGTCTCGCCGGATCCAGCCACCAGGTACACGCACGTAACTTCTCCTAGCACAAGCTTTATTAACGCTTAGTTGAATGGGGTTAATTTTTTAATAAAAAAAAACAATATCAGCATACATGTTGTGCAACAATGAAGTAGTATTTGCTACCATCAATGTTGGAAGGTAGTAACTTAAGAAGATCTAGGTACTTAATTCTTTAAAATATTATCCACTTACAAAAGTTGTTTGGGTCGCAGTTGTAATTCCATTGACGCTAATGATGGAGTCCAATTTTTCTTCAGCACCGCACTTTTCAACGGAATTTGTGCGTTTTGCAGAATTAGCGGGCGATACTCTGTAAACAGGAAAATTACTGAGTTAATATTGATATCGAATCAATAAGTACCATTTGTTTTATACTGATAACATGCTTACCAATTAGAAAACGTATAATTATGTCCTTGTTATTGATAAGGTGATGCAATATTAGGGATATTTTGGAATTAAATTTTTTATTAATTTTTTTATAATTTTTTTTTAATTTAAATTAATTAGGACACCTATAGATTTACAGCACGTTGAAAAAACGATATAAAAAGCGTGCCTCTAATTGGATGAATGAGGAAGTCTGGATCGGATGTGATGGCACTTGGCGCTTGTTAGGGAAAGCCTATGTCCAACTATGAACAGATTCATATTGTGGCAATTGCAAGGTCTAAGCTATCAAAGGATAAGGCCCTTGATATCTCATTAACCGTATAACGATATCGGTATTGGTAGCGTTCTTGAAGTCATCCTAACATCCTGTATTTCTTGATAATCCATACTTATATGAATGTGAGTCTGTCTGTCTGTCACCTTTTCACGTCTCAACCTCTCAAAATCATGAGGAAAGGTACAGAGATAGCTTGCGAGCTGGGAAGGGACATAAGCTTTTACTTTATATCTCGAAAAATCAAAGAGTTCCTACGGGTTTTTTAATGAACCTATAAATACCTCCAAGAGGACGCGGATGTCAGCTTCAGAGTTTTCGAAGCGAGGACACGCAATAGATATAAATAAAATTTCTATTGCAATGTCAGTTTAATTTATCTTCTTTCTCTAAATAATACCGTAGCACTGATCCTGATAAAAGTAAGTAACTAGTATCCTGATAAAAGTGAGTAACGAGTAAGGAGTAAATCTTCTGTAATTGTAATAATATGTATTCTGTGTGTGGTACTACTCTTATTTTCTTTTATTAAGAGTACCTAGCCCCTGATCAGTTTATAACACTCCCTGGCGCAGTGGTGAGCGCTGTGGTCCTATAAGTGGGAGTTCCCGGGTTCAGCGGCACTTTGGGATTTTATAATTTCTAAATTGTCTCTGGTCTGGTCTGGTGGGAGGCTTTAGCCTTGGCTGCTTACCACCCTACCGGCAAAGCCGTGCCGCCACGCGATTTTGCGTTCCGGGACGATGCCGTGTAGAAACTGATCAGGGGTATGCATACCTTCGCTTCATCTTAGACTGCATCATCACTTAACAATATATGTAGGTGAGATTATTTTTTTATAGGAATAGCGGGCAACCGAGCAAGCGGGTCACCTGATGTTAAGTGACTACCGCCGCCCATGAACATTAGCAGCACCAGAGGAACCACTTATGCGTTGCCGGCTTTTGAGGAAGGGGACTGGCTCTTCAGCTCGCTACCGGAACACATCGGATGCTTTGCGGCAGATTACGGCTGAAGTGTGGTCGCTAGCCAGACGGATCCTACCACAAAGTAGATTGCAGTCAAGGGCTAACTTGTAGTTGAATTAAAAAAAACTTACTTAGGCAATAAGGTAGAGATGATTCTCTCCGCTTCCTCGGGCGGCGGCGGCGAGTGCGGCGACGGCGGGTCGGGCGGCGCGCCCTCCTCGCGCTCTTCAGTTGGTCGAAAGCCCAGTGCGAACTTCGCTCTGAAAATGCATAGTAAAATACTGTTTTACCATGGGTATTATGGAGCCTATTGTATTTTCGATAAACGTTATCTCTGGTTGAAAGGCTGGCATGGTACGGTCATGTAATGCGGAGGGAAGAGAACCACATTACTTGAAGAATGTTATTACTTGAATTTTTCAAGTTATATCCATGAAAATCGGTATTTGTGTTGTCAGTTAAAAAAAATACGTGTTTCAGGATTTTTGAAAATTGTACTCCCGAGTGGGTTAAATAGGGGATGAAGGTTTTTATGAGAGTTCGTCCGGCCTTCCTTACTACAAAATAATTAACTTACGACTAAATTATTGTCAGTTTTTGTATTGGAAATAACTTAAATTGTAGTATGATTCCTTGATGGTTGGTGCACTGATCCAACATTACCAAATATTATACCAGATTTGATAATGTTGGATCACGTAGTGTGTTTTGGTTCATTAAAATTATGTCAGCATCTACGGTATACGCCGCGGGTAAGAATAAAAGGTATGTAGCGTTACCTTCTGCCGTTCATGCTCATGTATCCATCGTCCTCGGAGGTGTGTCCGGCGAGCGGCGAGTCGTCGTCCGTGGCGGGCGTGGCCGGCGTGGCCGGGGTGGCCGGCGTGGCCGGCGTGGGCGGCGCGCGCGCCTCCAGCGACCTCGGCTCCCCTTCGTCGTATTCACTCAACACCTGGTCCAGGAGCTCCAAGGAACGTTGCACGTCGTCGCACCCACTGAAAAATTTAAAAGTTCCATTTTTAGCGAAACGTGTCTGTTGTTGCAATTCAATAAGAGAAGATATTAAATAAGAGTTAATAAATGTCTAAATATACGCCTTAATACAGATAATCGTTAAAAAAGGAATTCTCAAGTCCATCATATACATCAATTTGTTTATTAAGCCCTAGCCAGGGGCATTGGAAACCATAGTAGGTATTCAAAAATAGAATACCCAAATAATATTTTTTTTCCAATCAATTACGAATAAGCTCTCAATATTATAACAAAGCGTTTTTGAATTGGTAGCAGTTTAGAAAATATATTATAGTCATAAAGTTCTTAAATCCATATTTATAAAGTCGCATAATTTGTTTTCAGCAAAATGCTTTGCTACTTGTTTATAGTTTGTTAATGGAGCCGGAGGCTAGACTCGCTTGAGCCGGGTTAACGTTAAACCAATTAGCATGCCGACTCTAAGTGAGTAAATGGCTGAAAATTATTATTCGTCACTGTTTCTCTATAACGGACACAATACTATCTATCTCTACGACACTTTTTTTTTTTTTTTTTTTTTTTACGTGGGGAAATCCGTCATGGATACCACCGTACCCGGGGAAGCACGGTGGTTATGTTGGACTGCACCAACTAAAACCCCACGGTGTTCCTTCTCTCTTTTGGTTTGCTGGGTGCAGGAACACTTTCGTACACTACTGCACCCAGCAAAAGCACCCGCGTTAAGCAGGCCCAACTTCAGGATCTAACGGATCCTTTACACACTTAAAAGGCGCGCCAGGAACACATGGCGCGCCTTCCAACTCGAGGACCTTTTCTCCTGCGGACGATAGACTTCCCCGCGTCTATCGCCCGGAGGTCCTCATTAAGGAGGCAGGCGGCGGTCGTGCGCTTGCCTGCGCCCAGTTCTTCTACGGCGACTCGGGTGAACATCCACCGCTACCTCTCGTTCACGCTCCGCTGTTTCCTTTGCGGACATCACTGCGTCGCAAAAGGAGACGGTGGCATTCCACGCTGTCTCGCTCCGAACCATCGTTCGCACGATATTTTGGAGCGAGAGGTCACCGACTTCTGCATCGAGTGCACGGCGCTGCTCCGCCCAGGCTGGGCACTCCATCTCTACGACACTTAAATATTGATAGGTATTTGAAAATATCCTTTTTATTTTGACAGAATATAAATTCGTAAATTAGTTAATTAGTATTATTTTTCTCAGAAGCAAAAGAAGCATTTTTCAATTGCGTCTATGTAAACGCAGGTAACGTGGTGGCACCAGTTATGGACAGGGTTAAGCGCCGAGTCAAACATGAGGAGCTATAACTTTTTTATTATTTAATCTAGAGTGTTATAATTTTACAATGATATACTCAGTTAAACAGAGCTTCTCACTAACTGCTAAAATTTAGAAATAGTCGAACGAGTTTTGAAATATGGAAACCTAAAAACGATCAACTGAAATATGTAAAAATCTTTATGATGGACAGTCTAAATCCAGTTATGGACACCCAGTGATGGACAGTTCGTTTTTATCCGACTACTGCAAAGCCAAAAGGAAGGGTTATGATTTTTGTAGTCTATGTATGTATGTTTGTATCCAATTTTTTGTTCTAGCGAAGCACCTAAACTACTGGGCCAATGTTGATGAATGAGGTGTTAATTGATTCGTTGTTATAGTTTGGGGGTGACATAGGCTACATTTTATATGCGAAAAAATCGAGATGTGACGTTCGCACAGCTAAATTGGAATATTAAGTTAGGTTTAGATAGACATAACAGATGGCGCCACTAGCCGCTTGCCCCGCCTTTTCTTCCATTAGTACACAATTGAATACACGTTTTTCTAAATTATTATTTTTAACCCCCGACGCAAAACGAAGGGGTGTTATAAGTTTGACGTGTCTGTGTGTGTATGTGTGTGTGTGTGTGTGTGTGTGTGTGCCTGCCTGTCTGTTCCCCTATAGTGCTCAAATGGGTGAACCGATTTGAATGCAGATTTATTTCGTTTGAAAGGTAAATTAGTCGACAGTGTTGTTAGCTATGTTTGATGAAAATCGAACCAACATGGCCGTCGCTACAAAATGGCGGATTACATATTTTATCACAACTGCCTTAATATGGGTATCAAATGAAAGGACTTGACTAGTACAATAGCACTATGCAAATCCAAGATGACCGCCGCCACAAAATGGCGAATGTCAGGGGTTTATAAATTTTTAATTTATACTTGTATACTATTATGAGTAGTCGGGTTTTAGTTTAAGTATTTGAATATCACTTGCTTTAACGGTGAAGGAAAACATCTTGAGGAAACCTGCATGCCTGAGAGTTCTCCATAACGTTCTCAAAGGTGTGTGAAGTCTGCCAATCCGCTTGGCCGACGTGGTAGACTATGACCAAAACCCTTCTCACTCTGAGAGGAGACCCGTGCTCTGTAGTGAGCCGGTAATGGGTTGATCATGATGATGATGATGATGATGGGTTTTAGTTTACTAACTTTATCTCTTGTTTTATTTTATATGGATTGTGGGCAAACGAGCAAGCGGGTCACCTGATGTTGAGTGATTACCGCTGCCCATGAACATTTGCATCACCAAAGGAACCACTAATACGTTGCCGGCTTTTAAAGAATTTGTTGATCCGCTCCTTGATTATTTCGAATAATATATAAATATCAACGTTACGTAGAAACAACCAAGGTTCGTCACATTTCAATTTGACACTTGTCTATTTGAGGACGTTTACAAAATGGTTCCATAATTTTTTATTTGCTTCAACTTCTTAATCCTGATGCTGTAGGGTACTACCCACCTAAACTAAAGGGATTCGGGAACTGTCCACTATGACTTCATATTTTTGGTACCAAGTTTAGATTGAATCACGGACCTCTGTGTCCCAGCTCCTTAATCCTGATGCAGCACGATACTGCTCACATAAGCAGCGAAGAATTTTCGCCTGTTTTTTGAAAAGATTAATAAGTGTTTTTCTAGGCTTGTTACCTGTAAAAGGTTTCCTTTCTTCTTGCGTAATAATTACTTGGACACTGTCCAAGAGGGCAAAAGGTGATCCTTAGAGCTATGGAGAATCTTCTTTCTGGGTGAAAGAAGGTTCCTCATTCATAGCTACTCGTATGACACGTTTAATTAACACTTCTTTATTTTGTGTTAATATAGAGCTAGGCCCCATATTGCATACAAGCGGATGCCTGTGACTTCGTCCACGTGGATTTATGTTTATTATAATCCCACGGGAACTCTTTGTTTTTTCTAAGCTCCTTTGAGCTGATACCTACATTTCTAAAAAATGTTAAAAGTGGCGCATCTAAATGGAACTACAATAATAGGTATTAATTTTTTAACCCTTTCCCACCCATCAAATTTTTTTTTGCATGGAAACCATAATTATTTTTTTAAAACAAGTATAATATTGTTAAAAAATAAAAAATATCAACTGCGTGATAATTTTTTTTCTCTTTCACTTTTGATCACAATATTTTTTAGTCAAAAAAATTATATTTTCGGAATCACCTTTTCAACCCCTTTAATTTGACATCCCACTTGATAAGATTTGAAGGAAAAAAAATTTTAAGATGCAATCCTTCTACTATACCGAACTGAACCGATTTGGCTGAAATTTTGATGGAGATAGATTATGCCATGACTTAACACATAGGCTACTTTTTATCCTGAAAAAATCCACAGTTCCCACGGGATTTTGAAAAAACCAAAATCTATAGCTACGGTTATAGGTAGATTACTATAGCAAACCTCCTTGAAAGTAGCTATAAAAGTTGCATTAGGGAGCGGGAACGGGAACCGGAAATCCACGATTCCCTTGGGATTTCTGACAAGTATAAATTGAAAATTTAAAAAACCCCCGACATTCGCCATTTTGTGGTGGCGGCCATCTTGATTTTCATCAAACATAGCTAACAACACTCTCGAATAATTCACCTTGCAAACAAAAAAAACCGCATTCAAATCGGTTCATCCGTTTGAGCGCTACAGGGGAACAGACAGAAACACACACAAACACACACAGAGAGAGAGAGAGACACGTCAAACTTATAACACCCCGTCGTTTTTGCGTCGAGGGTTAAAAAACCGAAATTCACGCGGGCAGAAGCTAGTTAAACTATACAAGTTTGATTTTGACTTGTAATTGTGTTTAAATGATAAGAATAGATAGGTCCATGACTGGATTTTTGATGTGTTTCCGATCCAGTAATGGACATCCCCTCTAAAACTTGAAAATAACTCTATGTCGCATTTATTCCTTCACAAGCATGTTTTAAAGTTTATATCTAAGTGATTTAATCATTGTAAATTTACATTTTAATCAGAAACGAGAATCCGTCGATCAAAACGTTTATTTACCTTCTTAGCGATTTGCTTAAGAAAACTATTGAAATCGAAAGATATTTGCACACAACATTTTGTTCGCCTTGCCATTTTAAAACAAAATGGCCGTTTCATATGATATTTGTCAATATGACAAACAGATCCCTATTCTACATGGTTTAAATGTTGCCAGCGGTAAAACTCTAATCTAGCTCTTATTTTTGTTAAAAACGGTGAAGGTGGTCAGCTACTGGTGCCTGGTCCATACCTGGCGACACCACGTTACTAGGTACTTAGTTAATTATATATTTATTTTATTTTAATTTGAACGGACGCTGTCCAATTACACCGGACTTTTTCCCGGAAACGGGTGTGCAAACGAAAAATTTATTTCGAATGAACGAAGTACCTGTAGAAAACGCTTAATCGATAAACGATTTATCAAAGAGATGTCAAATATTAAATTAGACGTGTTCTATGGACGCCATTTCATCTTCCAATTTTTTTTTTATTTTATTCATCTCTTTCTATTTAAATGGTAAATATGTGAAAAGAGTTAAAAAACGAAACGTTGATGTTCGTTATGCCCGTTCATCGCATTCCGAGCGGCATCAGACATCATTTAGCGTAACACGACGAGGTCAGGCAGCCAATTCCCCGACTTAATGTTAAATTGAAATCATTTCCTTCAGAACGTTTCCTCTTACTGCGCCATTAGAGGATAACTATGTACCTAGGTCTATTGGCTTCATCGCTCACAATTAGTTACAGTAGTTATAGATCGACCAGAATCTCATGAAAAATAGGGAAATAAAATTCCAAGGTTAGCAACACTACGGCTGCCCTAGCGATAAACAAAGTAACTGCCATTTTTTGTGAAATTGATTTTTTGCATTATCTAACAAAAGTTTTATGTCGAGTAGTTTTTTACCACAGTTTAATATTTCAAATAACTTGAACCGTTTACTGAAATGTAAATTGCCCAAACAAAGTAACTGCACTCACTAACCCGGAATATAAATGCAAAAACCAAGTAAACAACAAGCACAACACAAAAACAAAGTAATTGGATGTTGATTACTTTGTTTTTGTATTTAAAATGCAGTTGCTTGATTTTTCGTTTCGTGAAACAATCCCAGGTAAGGTGTTCTGAATGTAATTACTTTGTTTATCACTAGGGCAGCCGAGTTAACCTAGTGTTGCTTACTACAAAATTTAATTTCCCTATTTTTCATGAGATTCTGGTCGATCTATAGTTACATCTTAATTGAAAAGCTTTATTCTCGAATGTCAATTGATGAATTTAGATTTAAAAGATCCATCATAAAGTGAGAAAACTATTACTTTTGAACTAGGTAATTATTCATTTATCTGCTACAGTTTCAATATCTCAGTTCTGTTTATAGACCAACAACATAACTTTAAGCGGAACTTCTTATTTAATTGACAAAGTTTAGTCCAATTTAAAAAGTAGTTGGATTCCAATTAGGTACCAGTTAAACTCGTAAATTTTCGTACCTGCAGGTTGCAAAATTGGACGTTTTCCATGTTATTTAAATTTACTCTGGATTTTTGGAAATAATGATGTTTAAGACTAAGTACCTAGGATATTATTAAATCTATTATGATAAGTACTTACTTAGTAAAAAACATTGAATAAAAGTTCTTTAATTTTTTACCAAAAAAACCCTAAAATAACCATGGAGGTAAGTACGAATACCGACTCGTTTACCCTACTTTGCTTGTTCTTGGTGAGCAAGTTTAATTTCAAAGGTAACCTATACTTTAACCACCCGATGGCAGTTCAAAAATTAAAAATTAACGTAGATAAAGGTTACTGTACTAATCGGGCATCTGAAAAGAAATATTTATTTTTGCATTAATTTTCCGATCATTTGTTTTCTTCAACGCCTAATTATTGATCTATGGCAAGTTTTTGCGTAGGTACTGTCTGTGCGGAGAAGACAGTGTTCTATCTCGGCGCGTGCACGCTCGTCAGCGCCGGGGGTCGACGCCCGGGGGTGCGCCGGGGGGCGTTTTGCGCTTCCGCCTCACTGCACTCATTTCCGCATAAACAGTGCCTACCTGCCTTACTCCACCAAGAATCAGACCTACGGATTATTACGACGGCACAAGTCAGTTGGAGTTATTCGTTACATCCCTCTCGATGTGCTCGCTAATTAGGTACCATACGTCTATCCGCAGAACGTTAGATGTTGTACAAATATGTCATAAAAATAGGGGTCGAAACAGGTGCGCTCGATGTGCTTTAATTAGATGGTAATTTTGTAAAAAAATAAGTTGAGATAACTAATCGGCGCAAACCGAGCGGGTTAAAACGTACGCAGTCCCCCTACGAAGTTTCAAAAGTAGAGGAGAGTGTGGGTGAAATAAAACAAAGGCACGCGCCCGCCGCGGCACTCATGCTGAGTGCTGCTTTGTGGAGGCCTCCGCGATACAATGCGGTACGTACACCGACACGTAAGCCCATCCAGAGTACAAACTCCCGTGTTAAAGCTTATTACTCCCGTGACATACACTGACATTTAAAATATTTTTCTAAGAGGTACTCGGAACGTTCCCCGTGTGTGTGTGTTAGGAGGACCCGGGGAAACCATTATGGCATGAAACACGACTGTGCCGCAAGTCGTAACATCAAAGTTTTGGTCACGTAGCAGTTATATTTTCCCACGGTAATTAACCTGGGCCTCATATTAATTTATCACTCGGGTCAAATGCTGGAGCAAAATATTTTTCATCCCATCTATTCGAAAAGGACGACTTGGTTCGCCTTTATGTGCACCCAAAGGTGGTGTTTTCGACGCATTTTTATAAGTGCGCGTAAAAGATCTTTTAATCGCACTTATTTATAAGTGCGCCTAAAAGATCTTTTACGCGCACTTATTAAAGATGAAGGGCCCGTGGTCCCACCGGGCTAGGCGCGAACGATAGTATCGATTGTTGTTATTGTTGTTACAAGTTTGACGTCTGTGTATGTATGTGCGTCTGTTTCTGTCTGTTCCCCCGTAGCGCTCAAACGGTTGAACCGATTTGAATGCGGTTTTTTTTGTTTGAAATGTGAATTAGTCGGGAGTATTCTTAGTTATGGTTTATGAAAATTGGTCCAAGATGGCCGCCGCCACAAAATGGCGGATTACATATTTTTTCACAACTCCCTCAATATGGGTATCAAATTAAAGGTCTTGTCATCAAGATCTTTCATTTTGACGTTTATGTGTGTATGTGTGTGTGTCTGTCTGTTCCCCCATAGCGCTCAAACGGTTGAACCGATATGAATGCGGTTTTTTTTGTTTGGAAGGTGAATTAGTCGGGAGTGTTCTTAGCTATGTTCGATGAAAATTGGTCCAAGATGGCCGCCGCCACAAAATGGCGGATTACATATTTTTTCACAACTCCCTCAATATGGGTATCAAATGAAAGGTCTTGACTAGTAGAATAACACTATGCAAATCCAAGATGGCCGCCATCACAAAATGGCGAATGTCGGGGGTTTCTTAAATTTTTAATTTATACTTGTATTATTAATCCGCCATTTTGTGGTGGCGGCCATCTTGGACCGATTTTAATCAAACAAACATAGCTAAAAACACTCCCGACTAATTCACCTTTCAAACAAAAAACCGCATTCAAATCGGTCCATCCGTTTGAGAGCTATGGGGGAACAGACAGACATACACACACACACACACACAGACGTCAAACTTATAACACCCCGTCGTTTTTGCGGCGGGGGTTAAAAATATGAGGCGCCTTTTATTTCCTCATAGAGGGTGATGAAAAGTAGAGTGTATCACTCGGGCGCAATATATTTTTGGCTCGGGCGACGTACTTTGAATCCCTCGCTACGTTCAGGATTGTACTAAAGAATCCCTCGCTACGCTCGGGATTCTACTATACAATCCCTCACTTCGCTCTGGATTCAAAAAAGCGCCCTCGCCGTAAAAATATTATTTTGCTCCCTTATGATACAATCTACTATTTTCTTCTGGTTCGTCTTGAAAAATCTGTGCCTCTGTGAGGCATACGGACCGAAGTACTTTTCAAGAATAGCTTTCTTAATGATCCTGATCTATCTAGCCAACGTGTGAGCATTGTGTGTATAACCTTTTCAAAGATAATAATATGATGAAGCATAAGGGTCCACATAGTCCGTCATATCATTAAAGAGGCATTTGTATCCATATTAAATAGGCCCATTTGCTTCCCTTCATTATCGATTTCGCTTTCAAATCATGGCGTTACACAGAAGTTTAAAAAGCCTTTGTCGGGCTGGATCTAACATTTCAGACTAACTGCCGTGCTCAGACTTCAGTTAAATTAGTCTTATACTGCTTTCCACCACTTCACCACCACTACAGCCTTTTAACGTCCCACTGCTGGGCACAGGCCTCCTCTCTCATAGGAGAGAGGGATTTAGAGCTTAGACCCACCACGCTGCTCCAATGCGGGTTGGCGGGCTTTAACGACTATTGTCACATGATAGTGATAATAACCGGGACCGACTGTTTAACGTGCTCTCCGAGGTACGGGGGGGAAACACCGCCAACTGCCAACTCCGGGCTGGCACTGAGAATTTCTTGACAGAAAAACCCAATACCTAACAATTATTTGCCCGACACGGGAATCGAACCCGGGACCTCGTGATCAGCAGTCGAATACGCTAACCACTAGACCAACGAGGCAGTGCTTTTTATACTGCTTATTAACTAATTATCATTAAATCTCTAAATGAGATGTCATTTGGCTATAATTTGGCTCTGCTAATAAAGCGCCAACTGAGTCTGAAATTTTTTAAATCTTTACTAAGTTCTTTCTAAGAGTTCTTTAATTATAAAGGTAATCACAAGGCTTTATAATATTATAAATGGGTCTAAATGCTTACAGCTTTAGAGCTTTTAGACCTAGACCATAGTGTTTCAAACACCTATAGAGAAAGACATAGGATACTGTTTAGCCGGCAAAACAGATGGAGTCGCTAGTATTTATTAAAGCAGCAAGCTTTTTATTTTCATATTTTGTGGACGAAAACCTTTAACATTTTTTAGTGGGTGGAAACAGCTTGAACACGTCGGGGAATCATTAGAGGCGAACACTAATGAAGCTCTCGATCGCTGCAGATGTAAGGCGCCTGCCTCGGCCACGCTATCGGAGTCTCCATTCGTGTTCGAATACATTGTACCTACCTACTTATTCGAGAGGATTCTTTATCTATCGATGAGAGAACGGAAAAATAGTAGCAGAAATGTTGTGTCCAAAGATATTTGAGGTTGTATCATTTATTCATTAGTATAGAAAGTCAGAATTAAATGCACCTATTTACAAATCATTCTTATTAAACAATTAAACAAATCTTTAACTAACTCGTGATAATTATCGTATCGATTTGAAACTTTACAAATGGCTGTGATACCGATGACAATACAATAATTTGGTTCTATCGAGCTGATCTGATGTTTGAACCAGAAGTGGAACTTTTCAATGGCTTCTAGTAAATGTCTAGAGTTTGGGCTCATTTGGTTTATTTTGACGGTCCCATTAATGTCATTCTGGGAATAATTGGTGAAAGGGAGTCTTATGATGGAACCAAGAAGCAACATCACAAAGACACTGTCCACAAGCATTAGTGACTCTACAGTCTACACACACACAAACACTCTGTGGAACTCGGCCAATGCGAAATAAATATCCAAAGTAATTATTTGCTTACTTTCAAATGTTCAATGTATTACGAGGATAATATTAAAATGAAATATTCAACAAATTACGGGAAAGCTACAAGGATAATCTAATATAAAATTCTAATTCCCGCTTCTACATATTTATGTTCAGCAAAAGTGAACCAAAAAAATATTGGTTATGGATTTTTTCGCCGCAGCATTCGATTGAGAAAGTATGGCATAGAACTCGGTGCAGCGGTGAGGGCTTATCGAGAGCTGGCGTGAAAGCGGCTCTTCTTTCAAAGGGGTGCTTTGTGCCCGCCACTACAACCACTTCGTAGCGGAGTAGGTACATACATCCTCAAATATGAATAGTTATAATGAACGCTGTAGCAGACGCGTCGACGGGGTGCTATTTGATGTGACAAATAATACTTTTTCTACGCGAATGCATGCGTTTTAAGAGCCTGTCCCGTGGCTGTGTACCCCCATGTACTTTGAAGACTGTGCTTCCATCTTGTGAAATGTACAGAGAAACATTTGCATTTTTTTATTTTTGGGTTTGTACGTGTATCACGAGTATCTGTTACACTCAAAGTATATAATAAACTTATTTATTATTGAAATTTAATACGTTTATTATGTCAAGGTTATCATTAACAGCATAGTATAAGACTAATATAAAAAATCTATAGGACACAAATTAATTAAGTATATTTAGGACGCTGCACTATTGTACATATTATTATAGCCACATAAGCACTATATATATAACCTACGTGTATGTAAATCTTACGGAAATATAGAATGAAAAACTTTATTCAAAGATTTTGAAAGTTATTAATTAGTCTAAAAATTCGACTAAAGTCAAATCAATTGTAACTCTTTGTTTATAGATTTTTAATAAAAAATCACTCAATTTATGACTAACTCTCACTTCCAAAGGGTGAACTAACCCTTTGTTATGTCTCCCCTTTTATGATGATTTCGTGCGCTACCTCAATTTCATCCTGGCACCATATGCCAGATATGAAGGTTACGTATTCTGTCCATCTAATTTAATCTATATGCTATAACATCGTTAGAAAACACCTACTACGTATGTTTTCCGGGCAAAACTGTAACAGAAAATAGAACATAGTACCTAGTTTTCAAGTAGTATTTCCGTCTTTGCATTTACTAGTTAGCACTTAGGAGTAGTTTAGGGTTTCCTTAGTTAAATAAGTAGTTTTGTCAGGTTTATCCGCCTGTCCTAACGGACAGCCTTTGTCTGTCGTAGAATCTCTGTCTGCCACAGCCTTTTATTCCGAAACAAAGCTGTAATTTTGCGAAACTTAGTGACAGAAGCTTGTTACCGCTACATATTCATAGGTAAGATTTTTTTCATAAAATATAAGTCACATACATACTTTTACATATAGTAGGAACATTTTGTTACGGCACGACATAAATTCTTTAAAGAAAATTGAGCTATTTAGTGAAATGTCATTGGTCCTCGCGTGCCGGTCGGAAGGAAGCGTCGAGGACTTGCCAATAAAGCGCGGCGGCTATAACAACACCTCGCTCAAACAACTGCCGGAAGCGATTTCGCCCCTTAAGGGAGTGCTGTAAGGTTGACATTTCAAATAAGCACTTTATATCATCGGCTGCAGCGGCTTAAAGCAATTTTGTGAGTCAATATTGAACTTTCCAACTCTTGGGAACGATGTGTCCCTTTCAAATAAATCAACTACTGGTTTACTACTTGCCCAATTTCAAGAGCTTTATGGTGTCTTAAAATATTATTGAACTTTAACACATACAGAACTACGAGTGCCTACCTACCATTGATTGCGTTTTACTTTAAAGAGTAAAGTTTTACATGAACATAAACAAAAACAACATGATAAGTTTTCAAAGCAGGTGTGTACCTATTTAGGTACTTCTTTATTGTGCAAGGGATCTAATTAGGTATATATTATTTACAAACAGTATGCAGGACAATTACCTACCTACTTTATCTAGCCAATTTAATTTTCTTGAGGATTCCGTCAACGTTTGAAATTACAAAGGTGTCAAAGTCTTGTGATACACGTGGCATAGATTTCTGAAAGCATTGTCAAGCTTTGTGCCTATTTGAGAAGCCTAAGGCCGATGAGCCTCCACTTGAGGCAAACTGAGGCGGCTCAAATGTATACTTTTGCTAGTCCGTCTCCGCAAAACAATTGCTTCAGAAGGCTCCTTTGACGACAAAATATTTTCCACAAATTTTGACACCCAGTGCGGCGTGCTTCAGATTCAAGCAGGTACCGACAATTGAGCCATGGCTGCCTCTTGTTAATGCTCTGCTTTAGAAAGTATGAACCTGTTCCTCATATACGAGTATGTATCTATACCGCAAACAAGGGAAGTAGGTACTATTTTAGTTGCAGTTGTACTAAAGATGTCTCGCGACTGTGTAGGATAAATAACAAACCACCGACGATCTCAGATCCCAGGCCCTAATTAGGCAATTAACTGTGGTTTCGACACAAGTTTCTTCATTTGTAGAAAGGTGCAATGCAACATTCGCACCAAGACTATTAGGAATAAGGGCTATAGAGAATGGTTGTTAATATACTACTTCTACTATACTTATACTTACTATATTAGGTATCATTGTGGTATCATTATACTTACTAAAATAATAAGTATTATAAATGCGAAAGTAACTCCGTCTGCGTGTTACGCTGTCACGCCTAAACCACTGAACCGATTTTGACGAAATTTGGTATAGAGGTAGACTAAACCTTGGAGAAGGATATACTTTTTATGCCGGAAAATTATAGAGTTCCCGAGGGAATCTTAAAAACATAAATCCACGCGGATGAAGTTGTGGGCATCGGCTAGTTTTATAATAATAAATAATTATTTATATATAATAATTATAATTATTGGTAATCGTGTTACGTGGTAAAATTGTTAGGTCGGTGCCTCTACTAGGCTGTTGCTTCTAGCTCGCGCTGTCAGTATCTACCATACTATTTTATTCTCGCCGACCGACGGCGGATTTGACCCCACCACTAAAATAGCGTTGCAATCAGAGGGGTTATTCTGTAACTTAGTTAGCAACTGAAAATAGTTGCCAACTAATTAGTTAGATATACATTGCTGCTTTACTGTGTAAAATTATGAAAACACTTTATATTTCCCACAGTAAAGCAGCAATGTATATCAAACTAATTCGTTGGCAACTATTTTCAGTTGCTAACTAAGTTACAGAATAACCCAGCAGGTGTGCCTAGTCTATGAGTATTGCTATGCTAATAATAAAAATTATTTCGATAGGTACTAAATATTTGGTAATTAAGTGATTCCATATATTATTCTGAATTCAGATTCTCACGTCATTTTATAAAACCATGACTAATAATTGAATCACTCTATCTATTAAAAAAAACCGCATCAAAATCCGTTGCGTAGTTTTAAAGATTTAAGCATACATAGGGACATAGGAATATAGGGACAGAGAAAGCGACTTTGCTTTATACTATGTAGTTAATAGTTAATGACTAATTATAACGGTATTAAATCAATAATGATACCAAATTACAACAAATTACAAAATGGAACGCAAAAATATTGTACCTGCTATCTTACTACTAATGTAGCAAGTAAACAAATTGAATCTATACTTCTATACTACTAATAAATAAAATTGAAGTGTCTGTCTGTAATATCGAAATAACTACCTCATATTAAGCTCATATGGTTATTTGAACGATACTATAACCGAATCACACGTTTTTAAAATTTTTGTCTGTCTGTCTGTCTGTCTGTCTGTCTGTCTGTCTGTCTGTCTGTTTGAACGGGCTAATCTTTGGAACGGCTGAACCATTTTTGACGGGACTTTCACATACAAGTAGAGAATTAACCAGGGAGTAACATAGGCTACTTTTTTAACCGACTTTCAAAAAAAGAGGAGTTGTGTTTTTCTACCTATGTACACCGATATCTCCGAGATTTCTGAACCGATTTGCGTAATTTTTTTTTTAATCGAAAGAGAAACATTGCGACACTGTCCTACAAAAAAATTTGGATTCCAACTCCTCAATCCTGATGCTGTAGGGGATCTGATCCCCAACACTAATGGGATTTAGGCACTGTCGGTTATTTAAATTGATATTGGGGATACCAATTGAAGACTTTATTGTTGAACTAGATGATGCCCACGGCTTCGCCCGTGTGGATTTAGGTTTTTAAAAATCCCGTGGGAATTTTTGATTTTCCAGAACAAAAAGTAGCTTATCTGTAGAAACCCGTCCCCAAAACGGAAAAATCCCGTGGGATCCCCACGATTTCGGAAAACAATTCCTTACAGCATCAGGGTTGAGGAGTTGGATATGTACCTACTCGAGTTCATTCAACGATAAAGTCTTTAATTGGTACCCCCGATATCAATTTAAATAACCGAAAGTTTCTAAAACCCATTAGTTTTGGGGATCAGGTCCCCTACAGCATCAGGATTGAGGAGTTGGAATCCAAATTTTTTATAGAACAGGGTCGCAATGTTTCTCTATCGATTAAAAAAAAAATTACGCAAATCGGTTCAGAAATCTCGGAGATATCGGTGTACATAGGTAGAAAAACACAACTCCTCTTTTTTTGAAAGTCGGTTAAAAAGTAGCCTAAGACAGTGTCGCAATGTTTCTCTATCGATTAAAAAAAAAATTACGCAAATCGGTTCAGAAATCTCGGAGATATCGGTGTACATAGGTAGAAAAACACAACTCCTCCTTTTTTGAAAGTCGGTTAAAAAAGTAGCCTATGTTACTCCCTGGTTAATTCTCTACTTGTATGTGAAGGTCCCGTCAAAATCGGTTCAGCCGTTCCGAAGATTAGCCCGTTCAAACAGACAGACAGACAGACAGACAGACAGACAGACAGACAGACAGATAGACAGACAGACAAAAATTTCAAAAACGTGTGATTCGGTTATGGTATCGTTCAAATAACCATATGAGCTTAATATGAGGTAGTTATTTCGATATTACAGACAGACACTTCAATTTTATTTATTAGTATAGATGACCTCGAGTAGGTACATGTCCAACTCCTCAACCCTGATGCTGTAAGGAATTGCATTCCGAAATCGTAAGGATCCCACGGAATTTTTCCGTTTTGTGGACGGGTTACTACTTACTACAGATAGGCTACTTTTTGTTCTGGAAAATCAAAGTTCCCACGAGATTTTTACAAACCACACGGGCGAAGCCGTGGGCATCATCTAGTTGAAAAATATAATTCTCAGAGTCGACTGGAGATGCTTATAATATGAGGTGAGCATAAATTATTTAGTTTACTAGCAACTTACTAAATAGGTATTATGTTTATGACAAAATAAATCTTAGATTATTTAGCGAATAAGAGATAATAATATGCTGATTCATGATAGACTATAATATATAATATTATGATATATGATATACGTAATAGACTAGACCGTCTAATGTTGAAATTCGTATTGTTCGAGGAAACAACGTGAATAATTTAGTAGTAAACAGTATAAATAGACGCAAACCGACGTCAGGTCTCGGATTGGTGTTAACTAGGCAATTAGCTGAGATCTCAACTCGCTGCGTGGCGCGACGGAACACTCGTCGAGAAATTACGACGGCCAAGCGATCTTTTGATGGCGCAGCCTTTTCCCTACTTCTCATCTAGTAGTTGGTAGCAAAGTTTTATATTAAAGTAGGCTTTGTTTGGATCACTTGCCTATAAAAGTCCCATAAAAATAACAATAAGTAATAATAATAAAAAATACAATAAAAAATGTTGCGCTAAATAAATAAATTTAAATAAATGTTAGTAGTAGTAAAATTACGTGCTGGAATGGCGACCTCGCACCGGAAATCGTGTTGACAGACTCCGCACTAGGTGGACTTTAGAATGGCGACTTCACACTAGGTGGACCGTCGCAAACAAACAAGGGTCCAAGACCGCTGCATATGGACTAGAGAACTATGGTGGACGAGTAACGGTTGACCGCGACGATGAAGTGGCACTTTAAATTACCTCTCTCATCTTGGTTTGAGTGAACAATTTTAAAATAAAAAGATTTAGATTTTGCAAATTGAGACATGAAAATCTGCTCTAGTATCCATTGTAGTAAAACGTTATTAACAATATACATAATGGTGATTTAAAGACATACCTATATTTTTATGCATAAGTTGTATTAAGTTTATCTTTAAATACAGCATTAATGCCCCGTAATACGTGTCCCATGTGATTTGTTGTTATACCACGATATTTATGGTCATCTGCGCACGGGGAGCGTTTAATTTTCGCCCTAAATCATTAGCGGTGTCATCGAAATTCTGTATGCGAGGCAGTGAAGGGAGAATAATTTTAAATTTGTGTTGTATCACGGTGACATTTTCATTTTGTCATTGTTTGAGAGTTTTCTCAGTAAAATTAACGTTTTCCTTGCGTTGATGCGGCATGCATGTAAATGTGATTAGCTTTCCGTCCCATAATGCTCGTTGGGTGCTAATTAATGGGTTGTAGAGTTGGTTAATGATATCATTGTAATGATATATAGGTATCAATGTACTTTATGTTTCAATTTATGTATAAAAATAAAAATGTAAGCGTGAAAGCAACCACGATTCCTTTAATAATGTCACCGATTTCAAATTACCCGAACCTGGATTTTGTTACTTCTAGTTGAGTGTTTATTGAAATCGAATAAGTATTTCTGAATTTTTTTGTGATTACAACTTTGAATTCAGATTTATTCATTGAGAATCTTAAAAATGATATTTTGTCAATAATTAATTGGAGCTTAAAAGACAAAAATAGAAATCATTCAAATCCGAACCTAAGTAGTAATCTAGTTTCTACATCGGTATCAAGATTTCCTGTTTTTAAATCGGTACACAATAATTGGTATACAATTAAGATATTCATTTATTTTGAATCAAAATACCTATTCATTCACGCGCTCTACAAAATCAAATTAACAGCTTACTTCTGCTGAAATAAATTTATCAAATTAGTTAAATTGGTATAATCTGTTATAGCGTAGGGAATGCTGTCGCCATCCTATCGATCTGAAGCTGTGCCAGACGACGACGCGCCAATGAAAAACTATGCTTTTTGTCCGTAAACTTTTGCATCACGTACCAACGTAATGCTATTCAAAAACATACAACTCTTAAATGTGTTAGTTTGAATGAATAGCCGTTGTACCATTTTTTACCAAAATACCTTTTCTTTCATTTAAAAGATGTAAAATGATGAAAGATGATGAAGATGAGAATTAATGAAGATGAGATGAAAGATGTCGTGGATGTATGGAATCGCATAATTTCGTTAATGGAATAAAAGTTCATTATTGGTTTCATTTTGAAAGAAGCATCGATGAAGCTTCATAATGTAATGCTTTAATTCAATGCTGATTTTGCGAATAATTCGTCGCCGTCGTCGAATAATAAAAAAATATTAAATGCAGTTAATTGTACTAATAATATGTATTCTGTGGTACAGTACAAGTGAACAATAAAATTACTAAATTGTACAGTTTTTGATTATGATCTGTGAAAATACATAATAGCCTAGTGAAATGCGCAGTGCAAATTCTAATTGGATAATTGTTAGGATGGAGTGTTACTGAAACTAGATTAGTATACGTTAACGAATTAGGTCAGTGGGCTTGACACATAACTGGATGTGTGTCAGCCATTCATCTAAATTCTAATGACGCGACATAATATATTCGTAGGCCTGCTAAATTATTACTCTTTAACATAGTTACATGATGTGCACCACCACTACTACAACCCATTACTTACCGTCCTACTGCTGCGTCCTATCTCTTTCGCCTATGGGCTTTGACCCACCACGCTGCTTCTATGCGGGTTGGCGAGCTTTAACAACTATTGTCACACAATAGGAATAATAACCGGGACCTAGGGCTTAACGGGCACAGGGATGAAACACCGCCAACAACCAACTCCGAGCTGGCACTGAAAATTTCAGGACAGGAAATCCCAATTACATAACAATGTTTGACCTAACCCGGAAATCGAACCAAAGACCTCTAATCTGCAGTCGAATGTACTAACGGCTAGTCTAATGAGGCAGAAATTAGAAGTAACATCACAGATAAGGATTCCCTGATCTGTGGGTTACATGATAAAATATTTTATTATGTGCATGTTGAAATTTTTTCAAGTAATTTTAAAGTTTAAAACATTAAGGGCCTGTTTCACCCCCTTCTGTCTTTGTCACTTGACATAAAGTAAAAAAGTGAAAACCTTACGTTTAGGCTATCCAACACTTATCAGAAGGTGGTGAAACGGGCTGGTAGTCTTCTAAAATTAATAGTATAAAGGTATATGCAGGTATTTCGTTATAACAAGATTTTGAGAGGGTTGTTTCATCAAGAGGGGTTCCATCAAGCATCAAATACCTGACCTATCTATCATGCGCAAAATTATACGAGTCGTATACTCTGTATGTACTTTTTAGGGATGTATTCTTTAGGGATTTTATCTGCATGAGTAATTAATTTAATGACGGTAGTCCATGTCATTAAGTGCAGCTTACATGAGAAATTCTTAAGACTTATTTGTGTAAGTGGCTTTTAAGTATAAAATCGAATAAGTAGACCTAATCCCAATTCTGATAAAATCTCCGTACATAGATCTATGTTGTTTTGCTAACCCATAATCGTATGTATAAAATAGTAACGTAATAATTTAACCAAAATCTCACTACTTAGTAGATTCTTGAGAGAATTTTTTTAGGGCGTTAGGGACACTATTCTGTAACACTAATGCCAAGTCAGTCGCAGTAAAAGTGACGTTAAAAACATTCAAGGCAATAACGGTATAATACTTACACGAGGTAAATCGTTGTTTTAAAGCAGTAGTTCCCAAAGTGGTCCAGGTGGACCCCCAAGGGTCCACGGGAGACTCGACGGGGGTCTACGTTGGCGTGACAAAAAAATGGGGGTTCACGAAAATTTATCTGCTTTCGATAATGAAGACCTAAAATGTTGGCTTGACTTCACCTAACAATGTAGGCAGATAATATATTAAGAAGCTCAGCGACTGTTACTTGTAAAAACTTGCATATTCCATATTCAGTACTTAACTTTACTTTACAGAACTTTACTTTTTGACATCCACTCATAGCACAATCAATTCTCACTTTTTTCGAAAACTAATTTCGTGGTTGGAACTCAGCCGCAATGCAAATTTCCATAGTAAGATATAATATTCACATTTTTTTTTTGAGTTTTGGGAATATGGTAAAAATATAGCTACAGGGGGTCCATCGGAACTAGCTAAATTTTGAAAGTGGTCTATGAGCAAAAAAAGTTTGGGAACCCCTGTTTTAAAGCGTGAATAGACTTTTGAAAGTAGCTTTACCTGGCGGTAAGAGCATTGTCAAATGCGGAGTGACAGACAAAAACTCATCAGGAGGTCCGCGATAATATAGGCACAGTCTCTTTGATTCGCTGGCTCACAACGCTTTATGCTAACTGCTTTCGTGTATTTACGAGTCACTCAGCACACAGCTTGGGGAAAAACAATAAGCACGTATTAATAAATAATGTCGTCGCCCTTGTCCCTGCAGTTGCCATGGCAGGGGTGTTGGTGATAGGGACGTTACGACGGTGCAGGTTACAGCGAACGTAGAGTCGGAAACTAGAACGCTTCTGAAGAAAAATAAGTAGAACATCAAACTATCTTTACAAAGATTATTTTTTAATTAAAGAATAAATAGGTAGGTAGGTTTTGCTTAATTAAAAAATAATCTCTTCTTTGTTTATATATACATTCCTTGCCGGTAGCCAACGGAGGCTAGCAAAACTACTGATCATAAACATAATACCGGGTCGGGACGTCAGGGTTACGCGAAAATTAATTATTATCATTCTAAGGTGATGGGCCTTGATCTTGACTTCTAGAGTGCATAAGGTTTTTTTAATAAAGAATTAAGCAATGTTAAAAGTGACACTGCTCAATCGAAAAGTTCGACTTCTGGGAGTCGAATGAGTAGCTTCGTCACATCACTAGTCGGAGGACAACAAACATAGGCGAACGCTTCTCGACGATACGCGGAGACTTGCCGGATGCTGCGGCATTAGTGTCGTGATTTATTCGTCTGGCGTCGTGTGTACTTGTCTACGTTAATTCCCCCATGCCGAATGGGGCGCAGTGACCGTGGACCATTGAAGTCTATAGTGGAATTGGACAAAAGTGTTAAACGCCATAAATTAGGATCAATGCCCTGCGGGTCGGTAAGGGTTTAATGGGTATGGAAGATTACTCCAATGTCAAATGTGATATTTTTAATGGATCACGCGAGATACAGGCTAATTATAAAGCTCAGCACAAGATTTCTATAATATAATACCCGTTAGGTAGACGAAGTTCTTCCACGGATCTCTCTAGCACAATCTTTTATTTGGTCGGAAAATTGAATAAAATAAAATCTGGATGCCGACAGCAAGCCAAGTTAAATATAAAGGGGAAGATAAAAAGTTTATTTGTATTATGACGTTACTCTTCCATAGAAAGAAACTGATTTACAGGGGTGTAAGACGTCACAAATCAATATTATATACCTAATCACAACAGCTTAGCAACCCTAACAAATTGTATGAGTCCCTGTCAAAGTTGCGGTCTTTCGTACCCCTGTGACACTCGCCGCCGCTCTTTAAAAAGCGTTGTACAAAATTTGATCGCACCCCTGATATGGGGTTATATCTGCAGTTAATTATCTGCGCGGGGCTTGGATGGGGGAAGAAGCGAGCGCCAATTCCTCCCCCTCGTCAGTCAGACCCAAGATCCGTAGGTATCTAAACGTAGGGCCCTTGCAATTAGTTTTAATTAAACTAAACGGGGGAAACTCAATCAATACCTACACTAAATACAATTAGGTATTTTGATGTTACTTTAAGCTATATTGATTTTAGGTTAATGTAATATATTGATTTTAGGTTAATGTAAGTAAAATAATAACTTAATAATTAGTAGGTAGGTACTTTGTCATTTTACTACATTTAAAACAAAAAAAAACCAGTGATATTGGAGAAAAGACTAGAATATCTAAGTGCCTAAATATTTAATATTGAAATTAAGAAGTTAGGTACGGACCTAAATAAATAATGTTGCTGTTAAAGCTAAGGGACCTTTCAGACAGACCGGCGCGGAGAGCGTCGGAGAGCATTTTTTTTTTCACACAGACCGGAAGTTCAAATTTGCTCTGCTCTCCACGCCGGTCTGTGTGAACGGATGCGCTCGGAGCCGAGCGTACGCTCTTGGGCCGGACGGCAGAGCATATTCGGCCTACGGTCGGCTGTGCGAGCATGAAAGAGCACGCGAACGGAGCCGGTCGGATGCTCGAGCGCGAAAGGGCACGGGCATGGAGCAGCCGACCGGCTCGACGAGTAGCCGACCGGCTGCTCTCATATATTTCACACAGAGCGTATTGGGAGCATGCTCGAGCATCCTCTTATCATAAAAGAGTTAACATGTAAAAATAAAGCCTATTTCAATGTCTTAAGATTCTATTTTAAATGCGATTAAAATTTGCTCTGCTCTCCGCGCCGGTCTGTCTGAAAGGTCCCTAAAGCTGCTAAAGCTAAGGGTGGCGCTGCATGCGCCGGGAGCGGTTCCTGTCTGAAACGGACGAATTAAATTAATCGCAGCCGCTTGACGGCCCGTGCTAATGGAAACACGTAACGACCTTGTATATAACGCTTTTATAAGTGCTTGTCATAAACCGTTTTTAGTAAACGCTTTTCCATGACGTTTATTCATAAAATTTATACCTTGTGACCTTACCTAGCTAACTAAAACTGAAGACCGCTTGAAAACTAATTCACTAATTATGTCGTTGATGTGAATGTAGCTCTAATTAAACGAGTATTTAGCCGGTATATTAACTCGACGAAAGCTTGTAAATAATTCGTGGCCGCCTGAAGGACGGTTGCATACCCTATTGGGAACACGTAATGACCTTTAAACCACTTTTTACAAGCTGTTTACGTAAGTTATTTTTAGTTAAATGCTTTAACTACGAAGTTCGCCTACGACATTAATCAAAAAGTTTGCAAAACTAAAGACTTACAACTTCATCAACTAATATCATTTACGTGACTGTAATAATAATTTTAAACAGTTTATTTAGTTTACTTTTTGAAAGAGTTACTTGGATAGCTATTTTTATCTGGTTTTCGCACGCTATATTCGGGTGCAACATTTTGAAGTTGTGATAAATTATAACTAAGTATGACTGATATGTATAACGACTAAAATATTCTTCGTAGGGAGTTAAAAGCCCTCTAAATTCAAATAAGATTTATTCACATTACATAGGTAGTTTGATCGGTCAAGGAGCAAATTAATAGATAGGTTAGTTAAAAGCTTGCTCGTTGCTCGACTCGTGCTATAATCTATATCTATAGTTAGGATAGAACAAAAAACTGAAATTAAATTGTTAAAAAAACTTTTTGTAGATAAGTAAGTAATTTCATTTTAGTCTTTAGAGAAACCTACTGGACGCCATCGGTAAAATTGCAGTTTTATTGCAGTTGACATAAAGCTGTATCGCAGCTGCTGAACGACGGCGCAGTCCACCTGCAGCAGTTCAGTTGGCGTGCAGTGAGCGTGTAGTTCTAATACATCGGTTGGCAGTTAAAATGCGTTTGTGTCAACTGCAATAGCACGGCATACAAAATGCCAATTTTCAAAGGGCGTGCAGTACAATGCAAATGCGGACCTGTGACACTTAGCCACAGAATAAAAATTATGTAGGTAATATAAAAAATAACATTTCTTTCATTTACGATATTATTTGTAAGATTGGTTACGTAAACCGAAAATGTAATTGCTGCGTAGGTAGCAAGTGGTACGAGTAAACATAGTTGATATGATCTCCTTGTTTACAAATAAGGTTTTATCTATATTTTCTATATTTTAAAATGTTACTTAAGACATGTGTCAGTCATGTTATTGTGTTTATTAATATGTCTTATTTTGTCGAATAAAGCCAAGTTCCTTTGGTTCTATCTTTATTATGTACGTATCAATTTATTCGACAAAATAAATTTCTTGCTCGCCGATAAGTAATAATTATGCCTGACGATAAAGAGAAGTCTTCGTCAATGTCACGCTATTTACGTCCCGAACGTTTTGATGTGGAACCCGCAATGGCTGGCTCAGATTTGAAGTGGGCCCATTGGAAATACACGTTTGAAAATTTCATTGCACAGGAAGCCACCTCAGCTGATGATGTTCTTAAGTACAAACTCCTTGTCAATCATATCTCGCCATCAATATTCAATTTCATCCAAGCTTGCACTACGTACCTCGATGCCATTACCACTCTCAATACTGCCTACGAAAAACGACAAAATATCACGTTGGCTCGACATCGTCTGACCACCAGAAAACAACTGCCGGGCGAGTCGTTAGCGGAGTATTCGAGAAGCCTTACCATACTTGCTCGTGAATGTCATTTCAAAGCTGTTACTGCTAGTGAGCACCAGAACGAAACCATACGTGGGGCGTTCATCGCCGGAATATCGTCGCAGAAAATTAAAGAAAGATTACTCGAGAAATCCACTATGACTCTCGAAGAAACTTTAAATCTTGCTATATCTTTAGAAACTGCTGAAAATACTTCACAACTACTTACTGTATCATCTCCATCTACGTCATCCGTCCCTGCTAACGCAATCCCTGAAACTCAAGAATCACAATTACAACAAAACTTAGCGGCAATGAATTACTATCAGAACAAACGAAACAATCACCCTTCACAAAGGCGCCGCCAATGCTTTTTCTGCGGTGGTAATGTACATCAGAGAATCAAATGCCCCGCTAATAATGCTGAATGTCAGCTTTGCTCCAAAAAAGGACACTTTGCTAACGTTTGCCGTAGTTCCGGACCAGGTAACCAACGTACCGCGAATGCTATTGTCATGGACGGTGACGATTATTCCCAGTCTCAAGTTACTGACTCTCACTTGTCAATTATCTCTGCTGCTGCTCCATCAAGCCTACGGAAAGCTACGATTCCTATTATCTTGAATAACTATCGCGCGGATGCGCTACTTGACACCGGAAGCTCACTAAGTTTTATCGACAAGAATCTTGCACAGTCTATAAATCTTAAAAGAAAGCCCTGTAGACAAGCAATAACTCTAGCATCTCTTAATAATATTTCATACGTCGAAGGAGTATGTCACGCTACAATCCAGATTGGTGAACATATGTACCAACATCAACCTCTGCTCATTGTTGACAATCTGTGTGCTGACATCATTATTGGGCACGATTTATTAGGAAAACACTCGTCGTTAGAACTTCAGTTCGGCGGAGACAAAAGACCCTTAAAGGTTTGCAATGTACTAGAGGCATCTGTCCCACCGGCTTCAGTTTTCAGCAATCTTTCTCCAAATATAAAGCCTATAGCCATTCGCTCCAGAAGGCATTCTCAAGAAGATCAAGAATTTATATCTAATGAAATAAACAATTTACTAAAAGACAAAGTAATTGAACCCAGTATCTCGCCTTGGAGGGCACAAGTTCTCGTTGCTGGTGGAGGCCAACATCGAAAGCGTCTTGTCATTGACTATTCTCAAACTATAAATAGATTCACAGAGCTAGATGCATATCCTTTACCCAGCATCGACTCTATCATAACACAAGTCGCTAAATACAATGTTTATAGCCAAATTGACCTCAAAAGTGCTTATCACCAAGTCCCCATTCTTTCAAATGAAAAAGTATACACTGCCTTTGAAGCGTGTGGGAATCTCTACCAATTCACACGAATACCATTTGGAGTCACGAATGGTGTAGCGGCTTTCCAGCGAACTCTACAGTATATCATTGATTCAGAGAAACTTAAAGGTACCTATGCTTATCTAGATGATGTAACTGTGTGCGGAAAAGATAAACAGGATCATGATATTAACCTTCGCAAATTCATGAGAGCCACTGAGAAATACAAACTCACTCTGAATTTTAACAAATGCACTTTTGAATCAGACTCCATCAATCTTCTTGGCTATACCATTCATCATAACGTCATAAAACCTGACAAGTCTCGATTGGAACCACTGACAAATCTTCCAATCCCAACTGATACAGCTACTTTGAAAAGAGCACTCGGCCTATTCGCCCATTACTCAAAGTGGGTTGACAAATTTTCCGCTAAAATCAAACCTTTGGTCGAAGCCACTTTTCCTTTATCTGAAGAGGCTATCAACTCTTTTAACAATCTAAAGACCGATATTTCTAAATCAGCCTTGGCTGGAATAGACGACCAAGAGGTATTTTGTGTCGAAACTGATGCTTCTGACTTCGCCATCGCGGCAACACTGTCACAAAAAGAGCGTCCCGTAGCGTTCTTTTCACGTTCTCTTAACGATTCTGAAAAAAGACAGCCCTCCATTGAGAAGGAGGCTAGCGCTATAGTTGAAGCCTTACGCAAATGGAGACACTTCTTGATCGGAAGACATTTTCGACTTATAACTGATCAACAATCTGTTGCATTTATGTTCAACCAAACGCATTCTAATAAGATCAAGAATGAAAAAATCGAAAGATGGCGCCTGGAACTATCTTGTTTCAGATATGATATTATTTATCGACCCGGGAAACAGAATTTCGCTGCTGATGCTCTCTCGCGAGTCTGCATGCACATAGATACAGCTTCTTCCAACTCCAAACTTATTGAACTACACCGTTCTCTCTGTCATCCGGGAATCGCACGTATGGTCCACTGGGTCAGATCAAAGAACTTACCATACTCCGTCGAAGAAGTGAAACGAATGACGGCAGCATGTCCTATCTGTGCTGAAATTAAACCTCGTTATATAAAACACCAAGGACATCTCATAAAAGCTACTGCACCTTTTGAAAGACTAAACTTAGACTTTAAAGGGCCGATTCCATCAAACAGCCAAAATCGATACATCTTAACAATAATCGATGAGTATAGTCGTTTCCCGTTTGCATATGCCTGCAAAGATATGACCTCCGGAACAGTCATAAAATGTCTTAAAGATTTGTTCTCTATGTTCGGTACTCCGGCTTACATCCATTCTGACAGAGGAACTTCATTTTTATCGGATGAACTAAGACAGTTTCTAACTTCACACGGAATATCTTGCAGTCGCACCACTCCTTACAATCCCCAAGGAAACGGCTTGGTAGAACGCTTAAATGGTACGCTGTGGCGAACTATACTATTACATCTCAGATCAAATAACGAAGACGTTGCCAACTGGGAGAAAGCTTTGCTTCCGGCACTACACTCCATAAGATCCCTCTTATGTACAGGAACAAATGCAACGCCACACGAGCGTATGTTCAATCACACTCGCCGCTCGATAAACGGGAACTCTTTACCGACTTGGCTACAGTCAGCTGGACCTGTTTACATGAAGAAAACAGTAAGAGGCTCTAAGTATGACCCGCTCGTAGAAGAAGTACAGCTGATACAGAGCAATCCCGAGTACTCTTACATTAGATTACCAGATGGGCGCGAGACGACAGTCTCAAACAGAGCTTTAGCGCCTCTGCCACAAGTGGTTGACGACGACCCGTCAGATGATGAGGAACAACCTGTGGAAGTACCCACTACTGAAGAACCGGCTCCTAACGCAGGAGAGAGAGTAGTTCGTCATTCTACCCGAGAACGCAGACCTCCGGTCTATCTGCAAGATTACGTCTCTCGATAGAGAGGGGGGGGTGAATGATATGATCTCCTTGTTTACAAATAAGGTTTTATCTATATTTTCTATATTTTAAAATGTTACTTAAGACATGTGTCAGTCATGTTATTGTGTTTATTAATATGTCTTATTTTGTCGAATAAAGCCAAGTTCCTTTGGTTCTATCTTTATTATGTACGTATCAATAGTTATACCACGATACACCTACGTAGAAAAGCAAATATAATACGTAAATAACTTACGTAACCACCATTCCAGAAGCAGGAATCGTTTAATATTTTTAAAGTGCTGAGTGATGGTTTCCAATTAGTGAGGAAAACGTTAAATATTTAAATTGAAACTAAGTTAAAATATTTAAAATTTAACATTAATATTAAATACAAGCATAGATAATATCGAACCTTAGATAAGTTTAGAGTGCCCTCTCAGATCTATTTTATACTAAATAATAAATTAAAGTTAGCTAAACTCAAATGGCAATATTTATTCGATTAGAGTGCGATTGCTATCGTAAACCCTCAATTAAATAATATCACGACATAAAATAAAACAAAATTTGGTTTACTACTTTTTAACGCTAAGTGATAGCCTAGTGGTTAGGACGACCGACTTCTAATCGGAGGTCGTGGGTTCGATCCCGGGGCACGCACCTCTTACTTTTCGGAGTTATGTGCGTTTTAAGTATTTAAATATCACTTGCTTTAACGGTGAAGGAAAACATCGTGAGGAAACCTGCATGCCTGAGAGTTCTCCATAACGTTCTCAAAGGTGTGTGAAGTCTGCCAATCCGCTTGGCCAGCGTGGTAGACTATGGCCAAAACCCTTCTCACTCTGAGAGGAGACCCGTGCTCTGTAGTGAGCCGGTAATGGGTTGATCATGATGATGATGATGACTTTTTAACGTTAAAGCATCCTAGCAATTCAAGATAGAGTTAGTTATTATCCACTTATTCGAACTTTATTTCAATTATGAAATTAATAATTATCTTTAAATCAAAAAAAGTTTATAGTAATAATAAATTTCTCACAATAGACAGTAGGTAGGTAGTAAAGGCAGTAGGTAGGCATTTGGTGTAGGTGTTGGAGGAAATGTTACATTAACCATACGTACATAATACGTTGTTTCTACAAAATAGGAAAAACGTCTAATGACGTAGTCGTAATACTACAATTTTAGATTTACTACGGCAGTAATTTCCTTTACGAAAACCGTTAGTGACCGTAAATGGTGCAAATGGCATCGAATTCTATAATTTATAACACAAGGCCTACGCCTACTTTATTGTCATATTTGGGTAAATTGATCGAAATTAGACGTAAAATCTATCTAAAAGTAGTATCAAAAAGAGTTTACTTGAGGTCGGTCTAGATGTTTGGGTAACTAATCAAGTTAAAGTTAACAGTACTTAAATCTGTAAGTACTGGTTTATTAGAGCTGGAGTACACTTGCAATTAATATTTCCTTTTATAATCTTAAAGTTGCTGGTACACATAGCTAAAGTAGGTTAGGTCGAAGAATTCAAGAACTCTAAAAGAAACGCAAGTGGCACCAAGAAACGGAATTTCCTTTCGTCATGAAAAAAAGAAGTCGTAAATTAACAATTTCGTTCACCATGAAGACTTTTCACATAGCAGTCGAGCGATATGAAAGTTTTCAAAGAAATATTAGGGCACATTTCATGCTGAATTCAGTTGTTGTTAGGTCGACGACACTGAAACATTCACGTGGGCTTTGTCGTGGAAAACAACCTGCACGCAATCCTTGTGATATCGCAATGGTTAAAACGAAAAAAGATTACGATAATTTACATACAGGATCACGTTATACTTATTCCAAAAAATAGGTACTTGATTTCCACACTAATCTGATACGATGGCAGGTTATTTTTTTAATTTTTAATTTATTGTATGATCGGCTCATGCTTGACGACAATGATGTCTGATGGAAAGCAGTGATGAGGTCTAAGTTGGAACGCGCTTGCTTAGAAATTGCCTAATCGCTTTTGCCTTGAACTCTTGGTATTCAACTCGAACAAGGCGGGAAACACGGACGCCGGAACAGCGTTACATATCCTAGCGGTATCAGAAACATTGACCGAAAGCATTTCGTGCTAGTGGACTGAACGTCAACCACATAGAGTTGCCATTATTAGTTAGGTAACTATGTATGTATATCGCGATCACATTTAATTTTCAATTAGATAATTTACGTTTTTTCTTTAGTCTTTAGTTTTTTATTTAGTCAAACCTGTAGTCGTAAATCGTAATATTTTAAAAAATAAAATAATTCAGAGCAGAGTTACCGACATAGCCGTGGCACACTGCGGATTATTCAATGCAGAACTCAGCAGCGGCGCCGCAGAAGCAGCGCAACAGTACCCCAACGCGCCGTATGACGTCGCCCTTAGACGCGGTACACATAATATTTATGTGCTACATAATATTGTTGTGATTTGGTAACATTATTGATTTATTACCGTTATAATTAGTCATGATTTTATAAAATGACGTGAGAATCTGAATTCAGAATAATTTATGGAATCACTTAATTACCAAATATTTAGTACCGATCGAAATAATTTGTATTATTAGCATAGCAATAGATACTTATTGATTGCAACGCTATTTGAGTGGCGGGGAAAAATCCGCCGTTGGTCGGCGAGAAATAAATAGCGAGGCAGATACTGACAGCGTGGGCAACAAGCTACACGTGGTACAGACAGAGTATTATCTTAACAATTTGTACTTTGAATTTCTTTATTTTGATTTCACTACTTATCTACCTTTCTTAGAGCTTTTCTGATCTTTCTTTTTTCTTTACTCCATGATTCATTATGACAAATTGTAGAGTAAGAAATGTCTTTATTTGTTGATATGGATACCAAATCATTAATCAAAGTAGGTAAACTATAAAACCATAAAATAAAAATTAAGGATATGAATATCTCATGGATGCAATATTTAAAAATTCGCACTGCGTCGGAAACAATAAGCTCACAATATAACAATATCTAGTCTCAGAGTACTGCAATAAACGAGAGGAAAGGCTCCACTTGAGTGCTAGCTCGTTAGCGAGGGAGCTTAAATTATGCCACAAGGCTATGCCCACTCGTAGCATACATGCGTAACTTGCTTAAAACGTTACATGTGTTAACAATGTTGCTACCGTTATTTTCATGAATTTTAGGTTAAAATCGCTTCAGTTCGCTTTCAGTTAGTGAAATTTAAAGCCGAAATCACATTTATCTGTATTGATTCGCATTTAGCTGGGTAGTTTAAGACCCACTTAGGCGCATCAAAACCATTCGTTTGTGTGCCTGTAAGTGTTTTTTCGTACGTTGACATCTTTAACATAGCGTAAGCATCTTTTAACATTTAAGGCCACTCTCTTCACGCGCTTATCCATACAAACGTATTACGCCTATTATTCTAATATTTGTCGCAATAGGTCTAAAGTTAAGCCAGATATCAATTTATATCTCCATTATCTATGCCATAAAATAAAAAAATTAGTAAAATTATATTTATTTTAAAAGTTATGACCATTGAAAAATCACTATTTTTGGGCAAATTTTGAGGCAAATTCGTGCGTAAATAAACTATATAAGAAAGCAGAAAATTTAAAAACGACCAAAGTCTTGTCATAGGTTACTTCATAATAATTACAAATGTATTTAGTTTATGTAATAAATTGCCAAGTATTTGCTAAAATAGGCGTAATTCCAAACCTAGATTTGCATATTTTTACTTTGCCATTTTTCACTAAAAAATCATGATATCTCAAGTAAAATTTATTACAGGGGAAAGGTGCGGTTAGTGCGGTGAAAGGGGTTACAAGTTAGACACGAAGAAAAGCGAGTAGCGGCCGATTTCGCACGATCTATCATCTATGACATAATTAGTCAACTACGAAACGTAAACAACAAATATGTCACACGTTACGTATAATAATTAGCATTTTTGTTGTTTATTTTGCCTTCTTATTTTGCTAATTGTAATTTACTGCTCTTTTATTCTATTGTAGACTCGTCAGCTAGAGATTATCGATACGGATACAAATCTAGACTTTTTCCAAGCCGGGCCCCCAAAAATCCTCGACAAACACGAAGAAAAAGGAACAAACAGCATCTAATGATGCGTAAGTATCTACATATCTACTTGGTACAAGCTGACTAAAAATGAACATGAATAAGACGAAAATCATGTCAAACACTCATGTCCCGCTTCACCCGATAATCGTTGAGAACTCGGTGCTCGAAATTGTAGACGAGTATATATACCTAGGACACACAGTCCAGCTAGGTAGGTCCAGTTTCGAGAAAGAGGTCAACCGCCGAATCCAACTCGGATGGGCAGCGTTCGGGAAGCTCCGCGATGTCTTCTCGTCCAAAATTCCTCAATGCCTGAAGACGAAAGTCTTCGAACAGTGCGTGTTACCAATGATGACATACGGATCCGAGACATGGTCGTTAACTATGGGCCTCATAAGAAAGCTCAGAGTCGCTCAGAGAGCGATGGAGAGAGCTATGCTCGGAATTTCTCTACGCGATCAAATCAGAAATGAGGAGATCCGTAGAAGAACCAAAGTCACCGACATAGCTCAACGGGTTGCGAAACTGAAGTGGCAATGGGCGGGGCACATAGTTCGGAGAACCGATGGACGTTGGGGTCCCAAGGTGCTGGAGTGGCGACCGGGAAGCGCAGTGTTGGTAGACCCCCCACTAGGTGGACCGACATCAAACGAGTCACAGGGAGCCGCTGGATACAAGCGGCACAAGACCGTGGCATGTGGAAGTCCCTTCAAGAGACCTATGCCCAGCAGTGGACGTCAATCGGTTGATAACGACGACGACGACGACAAGCTGACTCCCCCTGCTTCATAAAAATGCTAGAAATAAAAATGTTATAAACAGTAATACTAAATATAAGTTTTACGCCCAGTCTGTGTTCCGAAACGAACGAACTAAGGTCGAGTCCAGACTAAGTAACACCTTTCAAACTATATTACATGCAATATAACCACTACCGCCACTACAGCCTTTTTAACGTCCCACTGCTGGGCACAGGCCTCCTCTTTCATAGGAGAGAGGGATTTAGAGCTTAGACCCACCACGCAGCTCCAATGCGGGTTGGCGGGCTTTTGTCACATGATAGTGAAAATAACCGGGAACAACTGCCGTGCTCTCCGAGGCAAGGGGGCAGTTGGCGGTGTTTCACACCGCCCACTACCAACTTCGGGCTGGCACTGAGAATTTCTTGACAGAAAAACCCAATACCTAAAAACTATTTGCCCGACCCGGGAATCGAACCCGTAACCTCGTCACAGTCGAATACTCTAACCACTATATCAACGAGGCAATATAACAATAGACTTTTATAGCAAATTAGGTTTCAATACTAAGGGATAAAATATAATAAACATAAAGTATAATAGGAAAAAATTATTGCCATTTTACAAACTGGTTTTTTTATAGGTAATTTTTAATTGCACATCTAAAATACTAAACGTGCAATAAATATACTGACTTGCATACTAAATGATACCGTATTACTATTAATTTGTACAACTAATATACTGATTTGCACACTAAATTATTTCTTAGTTATGGTCCAAGAACGAGCGAAGCGAGCTCGGGACTTGCGGCACCCCAACTCAGATAGGTTAGGTTAGAAGGGACAACGAACAGGGGGATGGCGGGGTCTATAAGACTCCGCCATCACCTTCGTTGTTATTTTTTTGTTTTCTTTTCATACTGCCCAGAAAAAGGAACCCTGCGAAGCGAGGCTTCGTCAACTGCATTTGGTAATAATATTATATTGTATAACTGTCCACTATAATATTATCTCCTGCGTAGTGCCCTGCGTATGCGCACACACTTGTGCACTAGAATATCTCCTGCGTAGTTGACCCTGCTTCTGTTGAGATTGGCCGCTTTGGCCGAGATTCGGAGCGCTGTGGTCATAAAGTGGGTGGTCCCGGGTTCAATTTCCGGCAGGGGCAATTTGGGATTTTATAATTTCTAAATTGTCTCTGGTCTGGTCTGATGGGAGGCTTCAGTGGTTGGCTACCACCTTACCGGCAAAAGCCGTGCCGTCAAGCAATTAAACGTTCCGGTACGATGCTGTGTAGAAACCGATCAGGGGTATGTATACCTCTTTCAAGTTAGCCCGCTTCCATCTTAGACTGCATCATCACTTAACATCAAGTGAGATTGTATTGTATTGTATTTACAGAGGGGACGCCGCCAGGCGGGTGATCAGTCCTATGTAAGGACCATTTCACCCAATTGCCCGTATTTGGACACAGGTTACTGGTGTCCTGGCAGTTTGTTGTGCACCGGTTTAAGGGGGGCAGCCCCTCAAACCTTCCCACGACTTTCGTAAACCTAAGAATGTATACCCTATAGAGAGGTGTCTTCTTTTTAGGGTTCCATACTCAAAGGGTAAAAACGGAACCCTATTAATGTCACTTGGCTGTCTGTCCGTCCGCCGGTCACAGGTCTGTAGCTCATAGACTAAATGAGTTGAGTAGAAAAACCTAAAATTTTGGTATTTGGTGTAGAACGTTAACCCAAAACTAAATATTGAATTAGAAATTGAAGTAAATTATTTTTCAGAGGGGTATGGAATATTTTTCAGGGGGGCTTTCCCATACATGAGAAAGGAGCCGAAAAAAAATTTTTTTTTTAACCTAGCTTGTGGGGTATCATTATTTAGAACTTATTAAGTAGAGCACGAACATATATTTTTTTAATTTTTTGCTTAAAAAATAAGGAAATGGGGGGCATCAAAGTTGTTAGGTTTAGACCATTTTTGTGATGGGGGCTATCTCAAAACTAAACCAGTTAGGAATATGAAACTTAGGTATATTATGAACCATATACTGTATTTAGACAACAAATACTAAAAATAATGATTTATAAAGTAATTTGTAAGCTGTGATCAAAACAAACGAACACTTTTTGGGTTTTTCTTTCACGGTTTATTGCGATGTCTAGCTCGGAAATGAAATATTTCTCACGCCCAAAATATTATGTTGTTCATAATTATGTACGGAACCCGAAAAGAGCGAGGCCCGACTCGCACTTGGCCAGTTTTTTGATAATATCGTTACCTTGCAGTTCCCTTCTTACCAATAAGTACATAGGGCAATCAGCTATGAAGTGAAAGCTAGTTTCTTTTTCTCCACACTCTGGACAGAATGGGTCTTCTACGAGTCTCATTATTGCAAGATATCTATTAAGCAGATAGTGTCCAGTTGTTATATGTACCTGCTACCTAGGTAGTGTAGTAGAGTAGGCTAGGTTTGGGTCCGCAGAATTACATACATTTTATGTGTCATACTAAGTATAGGTGAATGGTTTTATAATGTTCTCCAACCTAACTTCCAATCTATACAAGATTAGTTTGTATGCGTACTACTCTTGTATAATTTGGACGATCTTGATTAAAAAGTAATTTACAATCTATACGCGACCAGTTTCACACTCTTGCGGTTTGGCTTTGTATAGAATGGAAATACACGTAACCGTGCACAAACTCCAAGGAATCACTCTACAGTATAGCTGTACTGACTTCGGCCCAAGAGTTTTTGCAAAAGGTAAATGTTACGTAGGCGTAGCAGAGTGAAGTCTTTGGACAGAATAGGTATATTAGACTTCAGCAATAGGTCTGGCAATATCAGAAAACATATTAGTGACATATGTATACATTTATGGTTATAACTTCGTACGTAAGAATGATAACTCGATGTGTTATATATTAAAACCTTCCTGAAAGTACGATAGTGAAACAATCATCAAAATCGGTTCATTAGTTGCGGAGATAATCGCGAACATACTTACATATATACATACATACATACTTACATACATACGGGTCGAATACAGAACCTCCTTTTTTTCAAGTCGGTTAAAAATTAGTGTGCGATTCAGTATTTTAGGCGCTACTTTCGAATATTAATAGTGGGCACATTTAGTGTGCAATTCAGTATTTTAGGTGCTACTTTCGGAACATTTTGTGTGCGAAAGAGAATCAATAGATATACGATTAAGTACCACCCTTTTTTAATTGATAATTTTTTATCGCCTATAATCTCTAAACACATTGTTTACTTTTTAGATGTTCTTGGAGCCTTTTGAATTGCGCTTAGGGCAGAAAATATCTAAACGAGCGAAGAACCATGATGATAACGAGTAAATAATATTTCAAAAACCAATGAAAATACTGTTATATAATTATTGTGTGCTTATGATTATGATAATCAAAATATATTGGGACAGGGTAGTCAAAGCGAACTAACATGTATTTTATAATATTATTATCTTACAAAGTGTACGAAACATTATCTCCACCGTAATGTAATAGACAAATTTGTACAGAAAAAATTATTTTGTTTTGCAAAAATTGCATTGTCGATTCGGTCTAACATGCTCGCGCGCAGATTTGCTAAAAGCAGTAATGAAGTGAGGGGCACCCTCCTCAGGGCTTACTGTCAATGTTTATATACCTGTCAGTTGTGGTACTGGTACAAGAGGGTGTCCTTCAGCACCATAAGGGTGCAGTATAATAACGCATACCGCATCATTATGAAATTTCCCAGATACTGCAGCGCATCGAGTATGTTTGCCGAGTCGGGGGTGCCTGATTTCTTTGCTGTTATCAGAGCACGTATAGCTTCCTTCTGGGAAAGATTGCGTAACTCTAGTAACAGCATCCTCCAAGTGGTGAGCCAGGACTTGCGCGGTCCAATGATTGCTCATTGGATCAAGATGCATCGAGATCCAAATAGGAAATAACTCTGCACACCTTCAGTGTGCAGCGTTAATTTAATAGGTATATGTAAATTTATACATATAGTATTCTATATCACCTATTCTATTGTATTTGATTTTAATTAATTTAATTAATTTTTGATATGTTTTTTGTATTTCTATATTCATACCTACTTGGGTTTTTACCTGAATAAAGAAAATTATTATTATTATTATTAAAAAAATCCATCCATCCATCCATCCATTACATGTTTCAAAGAACATTGAGCAAAATTCATGTTACGTCATTTCGCTTTGACTCTGCGCTAATATGTCTTGATATTTGATCCCTTATGTGCATAGCATACATATTATTATAAGTACTTTTATTTTATAATACGACTGTGTACGAACTATCTAGTTGTGTCCTAATATCTTTTTTCTCTTTTGTGTCATTTTGCTCATCATTCAGACCGATTACTAAAAAGTTAGTTTTAATTTTAGTACTTTTGATGTTTAATTAAATGACTTTAAATAACTTTCTTATTTTATTTCCAATATTTGGTATCCTTAGCGACCATGCAAGAGACACGGTGTGGCGCCGGCACCACTGAATTTTTCATATATTATGTAAGTATAAAAGTTGGTAAGTATCTACGAAGATCATGAATACATCAATGTAATAAGGTGGATTCACGTTATTCATAATATAATGTAGATTCAGCCGTATTTTACATAGAATATAATATATTCACATTTAATAAAAATGTGTGAAATATTATACCTAAATACACATAGTTCTGTTATTTTACATTTCATAATATTGTCTTGTATGATTTTCTTTTATATATGCACATTCTAAGTAGGTTTTCGAATATACATATAAACAAAGTTTTGACAGCGAAAAAATATTATGTTACTTAGTCTGGACCCACCCTTTTGTCAATTATTTTTATCGATTTGTAAAATAATTATTATCACATTATCCTACTAACTATATCTAATATTATAAATGTGAAAGTGTGGATGTTTGGATGTTTGTTACTCAATCACACCGCAACTACAAAACCGATTCGGCTGAAATTTTGAATGGAGATAGCTTATGCCCTGACTTAAAACATAGGCTTTTTAACTTTTATCCCGGAAAAAATCAGTTCGCACGGGATTTTGAAAAAAAAAAACAAATCTATAGCAACAGCTGTAGGTAGATTACTATAGCAAACTTCCTTGAAAGTAGGTATAAAGGTTGGAAAAGGAAGCGGGAACGGGAACCGGAAATCCACGATTCCCTCGGGATTTGTGAGAAACCGAAATTCACGCGGGCGAAGCTGCGGGCAGAAGCTAGTTTTAAATAATTTTGGGGGATAAGTAATCAATTACATTTGTAGTATCTCTGGATTTTCAATTATTTTCTTTATTTTTTAGGATTCCATTCCTCAAAAGGAAAAACGAACCGTAAATGAAAAGGAAATAGGCATGATTGTGCATTGTACTGTCCAATGTCCATATGTCATTCTTTCTCGCTTTAGTTTTACGTGTAGCTATGGTAGCTGCATACTCTTCTTTACTGACGATGTCTCGCTCTCTAAATGCAGGACGAGACAGCAATATTTTAGGCTCCGCCCACCAACGACTTCTCGCTTGCATGGAGAGCGCTCTTAAAATCAAGAGCCACAATTTTGACTGACTGATTTCAACCTAAATCACCTACTTACCTACATTTATACGAATAAATAAAATTGGAATATCTGTCTGCGATCTCGAAATAGCTGCCTTTTATTATGCAAATCATTAAATTTTATCAAACGTAAGTAAGCATAATCCAAACGGACGTTTTTGAATGTTTGTAGGAACTAATTTTCGGTTTTTAACAGGCTAAGTAATTTAACAGTTGAACTTCACAGGAAGTTGATTTTCACAGGATCTTCACAACCAGGAAGATGATTATTTAAGGAGTAAGTTGGGCTACGTTTTTTCTGCAAAAATTAAGAGTTCCGACTTCTGGCGTAAAAAAATAAAAACTGTTCATATTAAGGGCAATATTCTACATATTGTTAACAGTAATACATTTATCGGCCGATCTGGCCGAAATTTGGCACAATTAAAGCTTGTATCCCGATGACGGATATAGACTACTTACTTCTTATCCCAAGAAATTGACGAGTTCCCACTGGGTGTTAAAAAACTTAAATCTCGGCGTCAGCTAGTCAACAATAAAAAGTATTTTCACATAAATTAATTTGAAATTTCCATTATGAATTTGTTTTGTGTTTGTTCATTTTATTTATTTTATTGTCCAGGCAATAAAAGTTGCAGTGGGTCATAAAGCAGTTTACTATTGGTGTATACAGTTTGTTTGTCTAGTCAGTCAAGTGCACCGTGCAATTTAAAGTTCAATAGTTAGTATCTATTTTTTAAGGTTCCGTAATTTATGATAATGGAAAAAACTAAACCTTTATTATAAGAATACCTATATTTAAAGAATTTTATGGCATCGTCTGAGTTTCCTTTATTACAATTCTTGTACGATCCTAATCAGTTTAGTTTTTGAGATAGTAACAAAAATGGTCTAGACTGACTTTGCATACAGACAGATAGATAGACAGTTGAGATACAACAATACCTAGGGCTCCATTTTACTCTTAGACCCAAGTTTTACTTCCTTACATTCATATAAAATAAAATATTTAAAAAAAATATGAAACAATTTTAGGTCAATCAAACAGTCATATTCCAATCCAAAACAAATTGTAGAGAAGGAACAGTTAAAGGAAAATATTTGACGCTTTACAAATATTATATTCAAGAAAAAAAGGAAGATTTGAGAGTTAATTAAGTTCCATTTGCAATGATGGTCACATACATGTATGTATATAAGTACCTTGAACGAATCGTTCAATTCAAGCCTCACAGACACACACATCCAACACATTTTTGTATACTGTAAATGGATCTATCTCATTTTAATTGCTGTCTGCAATAAAAATATTATCATTCATTCATTCATCCAACATATTATGAGTACATATTTATATCAAAGAACAAACTGCTAACTGTAATTTTATTCGGATCATCCAATACCGCAACGTAATCCATTTTACGAAATGTAGGTAGGTGGATATTCAGTAAGAATTCCCTCCCCAACTTTCCCCGGTGTCTGCGGCTAAGTCTGGCGCGCCAGGGGGGAGTGGGGAACCTTCACTTTCGATGTGGACAGCGACGCGCGTCGACCTTCTCTGTTATAATATTTTCTTAATCGATACTTATTTCAAGGAGTTGAAATGGTTCTTTTTTTAAATTCAAGACTCTCATTGCAACTTTGTTTTCTTAAATTATTCTTCAGTTTTGCTGGTCTTATTTAAAAGAAATATTCTATTAGCTCTTCAGAAAATGTTCATTTCCGTTTCTTTGAAATTCGTTGTATTTTGCAGAAACTTAAGTATCTTTACTTATCGAATCGAAAATGATTGTCTCATCCAACGTGATTCAAGATTTTCATACTAATCTGTCCCATTATTGTATCAAACTAAACAATCCAAAAGGTGATGTTCAAAATTACTTTTGATTTGAGCACCGTTCAACTATTATAATTCGATTTATGCCTGACCAAATACACAGTGAAATCATTTATTTGAGGACGCGCAGGTATTTTGGACATATGAGGTCGGCTCATAATATTAATTCACTTTCCAATCGGATACGCGGATCGTTTATGCCTCGTGGCTCTTTAACCTTTGCGTCAGCGATATTAAAGGTTTTTCAGGTATAACATAATGGTGTCTGGTCAGCGACAGACCCGTTATTCCATTATGGAAATTGACAGGGGGGTGTGAGGTGTCTAGGCTACGAGTATTTTTAACTGCTCGTATTCATAGCCCGAGTTTTCACCTTTTTTAACCAACTTCCAAAAAGGAGGAGGTACTCAATTCGGCGCGTATTTTTTTCTATGTCTGTACACAGATTACTCCGAGATTTCTGAACCGTTTTCGTATTTTTTTATACTCTACACTTTAGTGATTTAGAGGTCAGATTTAAAATGTCAAGATCATTTAATTGTGAGAAAATAGATTTATATTGTTAGATGATTTGGCGTTTGGCAATCAAAAGTGTAAGTAATATTTTTGGTAGTACCTACCTACGTATTTTGAAACTGATGTTTTCTAGGCACTTGAAATCTGAATAATCTGAAATCAAAATCTCCGATGAATATCAGATCAAAATCAAGTAGGTATTAGGTAAGTATATTGTATTTATAATTTCATAATTTATCAACATTCTTCAACTAATCAACACAACAACAACCTTTTTTGGTAGATAATAAGTGAAACTGTTATGTGTATTACTTAGAACACTTTTTCTGATTGAGGAAGCAGCTAGTAAATCATAGCACGCCCTAAAAATGAATAGGGAGGGTTAGAGGGTTGCCTTTTTATGGCAAAATATAAGTTTTTCCCATTTTCAGTATAAGGTTCTGCTTACGTGACAACATTTAGATACAGTTTCGATAGTAAAATATAAGAAAGTCTATCATTGAAAATTTAGGTCGATATAATAGCACAAAAAACATTTTAATAAAAGTGAATATTTTATTTAAAAAAAAAAGCTGTGATAGCCTAGTGGTTAGGACAACCGACTTCTAATCGGACGTCGTGGGTTCGATCCCGGGGCACGCAACTCTAACTTTTCGGAGTTATGTGCGTTTTAAGTATTTAAATATCACTTGCTTTAACGGTGAAGGAAAACATCGTGAGGAAACCTGCATGCCTGAGAGTTCTCCATAACGTTCTCAAAGGTGTGTGAAGTCTGCCAATCCGCTTGGCCAGCGTGGTAGACTATGGCCAAAACCCTTCTCACTCTGAGAGGAGACCCGTGCTCTGTAGTGAGCCGGTAATGGGTTGATCATGATGATGATGAATATTTCCGGAAGTAATAAGTATTTGTATTTTGGTATTTTTAGGAAACCTACCTAACCCATTACTGAGAGTTCATATATGACATGGAATTTCTGTTTTCTGGTGAGATGGAAACATTTTCGTCTGGATAAAAAGTAGGATGTAAATGTAGGTACTGACAGGATGTAGAATAACACTATGCCAAATATCAAGATTGGCTTAGCAATGTAGCAGAGTCACAATAGCCAATAGGTATTAATTAGTATAGACTAGAAGCGGACCCAAGCGTAAGTCGGAACAAACGCTAGGAAGAAGAGTAAAGTTTACATTTGTAAACCTTTTTTCCATCATTCTACAAGCGGAAAGAAATGCCGGGATTGAGTTGGAAGCTTTGCGCGACTGAAAGATACATCTCGTAAAGTGGGTAACATTTGAAATCCTAAACAAATTGACCGAACCCTCTCTCGTAAGGATTCGATCATGTTGCCCTTTTCTCTCGCTAGGTACTAAACAGATCCTTCTTTACAAGCACCTACTTGCAATACCAATATCGACAACTTTTTAGGTGATGTACCTACTGTACAGATATTATTATGCCGGTAATATTTAATTTCTATAAAGATATTTTTGTCTAAACACTACTCCTTAATCTTGATTATTTTTTTAGTTTTAATCGGAAAGAGTTCGTCATATTTATATTATTTTCATATTATAGCTAAATCAGTTTCGAACTAATAGCAACTTACAGAAATTCAGTATTGTACATTATTTCATCGTCATCATCACGTCAGCATCATCATCAGCCTTAACACAAGTCCACGTTAAAATAGTCAATCGAATTAATCTAACGCTACTGAGGACTCGCCTGTACCTACCTATTAATAATAACTGCTTGAGTATACGGTAACATAAATTCCCATCAGACATCGGAAATTACACCGTGTATGCAATCGGCAAAATTGAAAGCCCCAATCTTGATTCCCTCCAACTGAGCATATTACATTTCATTTCTATGTAAAATTTTATCTTGCGACTCAAATTGGATGGAAAATATGAATATTCAAATTAGACGAAGATTTTATGCGAAACTGAAATTACCTAATCCGTCTGTTGCCATCGATACGACGACGGTATACTTAGGTATGTATGATTTCTGTTGAAATTAATAAGAAGACAGATATTTTTTTTTATAATAATTCTCTTCCTAAAGTCCTGTTTTAGATTTCGCAATAACTGCCTCTTATTAAAGTCATCCTACTTAGCTAACAACGATAACTTAACAACGATAGCAAGACCCAAACCAAACGTTTTAAAACTTTTTGATGCCTGTCAATCTGGGCAAATTTTCAGAAGTGATGAATCGATTTTGTCGCGACTTTCACAAGCAGGTGGAGAAGCGATCAAGGCTACTTTTTGTTTAGAAAAAATCAAAGAGAACACGTAATATTCTTAAAAACCTTAATCCAAGTCGCGGGAATCAACTAACTAGTATAAGTACTCAAAACTGATTTTTTGTCTGCACAACTATCCAGGTGAAGTCTGTTTAGAAATTATGACTGTTATAGCATCACGCACGGTGGAGAACTGTGGAGAATCTTATATCCAAACTATATATACCATTCAATCCGACTAAATCCGAACTGGAAGGACTTGGATATCCAGTCTTATATATAAAGTTATATAATTATTTTCGCAAAAAGAGAGTTAGTTTTACTTCGTATACTTTACACGATAGAACTTTATTATTCTGATAATATCTTTATTGAGTTTAGGTTTTACAAATTACCTAATGCTTGCATATAAAATTAGAAGTCACTGACTTTTCTTCGCAGTTCTTTTCATTTTTTTTTTTCATCTAATGTCACCCCTACGTAAAATGTAATCCCATTCACGTATAATAGTGTTGGTCAGGGCGGCACAATATCGAATCCTAAGCAAATGGCTGGAACGGGCCCAATGCGCGCATTATTTACTTTTATCGTGAAATTGCGAACAATGTATTGAGACAATTTGGTCCCAACGTAAGACAGTAGTTTCTCTTGTAAACAAATACCTCTGGAGCTTGATATTATTTGGTTCATTTCTTTTGCAACTATACAACTTTTCTTACGGATCAGGTAATCGACGCATGTGGGAAACGCGGGCGGCCCCCCTCGAGAAATAGGTATATCTACCTGTTTGGTTGGCTACAAACATGATCATTGTCTCCCCGATATCCTCGAACCCGTACCCGTCGTGATCCTCGCAATAATCATGATCGGTAGACAAAACTTGTGATCCCCGATATAATTTTATGGTCTGAGTTTTGCGTTAAAACAAAATCATATTTGCGGTGAAGAGGTGCTGCCGTATTGGTATACCGTACGGCGAATAAGACCAAAATAACATCGCAGAATATTTTATCTTGGATGAGCACAATATGATTAAGGATAAAATTTAATTTTCTAAATTACGTAATCGCTAAGCAAATGTTCCTGAGTTACACGGTACAATGCGCTGTAAAGTTACGTTAAAGCCTTCGCGGATTCAGCCGCAAGCAAGAGCTACGTCGCGAACGGTGAAACGTCTTAATCTGTCGCACTCCTGCACACATAACGAGTAACTCTTGCGAAATTTGCCATTGTAGGTATCTACTTTTTTTGATTGACAGAAGCCTTGGCGGCTATTAAGTACATACATAGGTACGCTTTCGGTACGGCTGATAAACCGTTAACTTTCAACCCTAGTTCTCGACAAAACATTGTGCACTTATGTTTTCCGTGCAGGGAAATCGATATGGTTTGTCTTGTCTGTTTCCGGGGAATACTGTACCAGTTGACCAGAAAAATTATATTTAAAACGTACAGTCATCTGTACGTTTTAAATATAATTTTTTAAATATAATTTTTCTGGTAAAAAAAAATCATGAGATCATGTGAAGTGCCTACCATGTACATTTAATACGTCTAATATTTATATGGGATATTAAATGATGTATTTAAGTCAGCGATGGCTGTACAAGAACTTTGTTTTTCGGTTCTCCACAAAATGGAAACCTTTTTTTAATTTTCAGGTCATGACAACATTTTGTGTGTAGTGTGATCGCGGCTTAACTGTAACTGAGCTGGCGGCAGATGTTAATGGGGGGCAAATACTGTGTATAATTATGCTGCCGTGCCGCTTAGTGCATCAGACTGGCTCGAGATAAATTCTACCCCCGTCCTGCGAGGAAGACGGGATATTTATTCTGTTAAAACTTTCTCAAACGCTTTTTAAATTGAGCCATTCATTGAGTTTTCTTTTTGTATTTTCTTTAAACCTAAGGTTATTTTTTATTTTACAATGAAATTGCATCTAATTAAATTCTCTTATTTTCTCTAACTTGTTCTCTTCTCAACTCTTTTATTCTCTTCTCTATAAATAAATATGTAGTAGGTACGAAAAATTCGCCAAACGCCTTTGTCTGTGAATTCGATTATAATTTATAACATAACTAGATGATGCCCACGGCTTCGCCCGTGTGTATTTAGGTTTGTAAAAATCTCGTGGGAACTTTGATTTTCCAGAACAAAAAGTAGCCTATCTGTAGTAAGTAGTAACCCGTCCACAAAACGGAAAAATTCCGTGGGATCCTTACGATTTCGGAATGCAATTCCTTACAGCATCAGGGTTGAGGAGTTGGACATGTACCTACTCGAGGTCATTCAACAATAAAGTCTTTAATTGGTATCCCCAATATCAATTTAAATAACCGACAGTGCCTAAATCCCATTAGTTTTGGGGATCAGATCCCTTACATCATCAGGATTGTGGAGTTGGAATCCAAATTTTTTGTAGGACAGTGTCGCAATGTTTCTCTATCGATAAAAAAAAATTACGCAAATCGGTTCAGAAATCTCGGAGATATCGGTGTACATAGGTAGAAAAACACAACTCCTCCTTTTTTGAAAGTCGGTTAAAGAAGTAGCCTATGTTACTCCCTGGTTAATTCTCTACTTGTATGTGAAAGTCCCGTCAAAATCGGTTCAGCCGTTCCAAAGATTAGCCCGTTCAAACAGACAGACAGACAGACAGACAGACAGACAGACAGACAGACAGACAGACACACAGACAGACAGACAGACAGACAGACAGACAGACAAAAATTTTAAAAACGTGTGATTCGGTTATAGTATCGTTCAAATAACCATATGAGCTTAATATGAGGTAGTTATTTCGATATTACAGACAGACACTTCAATTTTATTTATTAGTATAGATTGATTTTCATTTAGTGTTCACTATACTTAATTTAGAACATTTCACGAAGAAGATTTATATGTATAACACATTAATATACGCGAATTAAGTAGTAGGCATCTGCTAGTAATTATTTATTAATGGACCATTCCAAAATATTAAAGTAATCCAAACATTCCAGGTGCTGCCGTATTGGTATACCGTATGGCGAATAAGACCAAAATAACATCGCAGAATTTTTATCTTGGATGAGCACAATATGATTAAGGATAAAATTTAATTTTCTAAATTACGTAATCGCTAAGCAAATGTTCCTGAGTTACACGGTACAATGCGCTGTAAAGTTACGTTAAAGCCTTCGCGGATTCAGCCGCAAGCAAGAGCTACGTCGCGAACGGTGAAACGTCTTAATCTGTCGCACTCCTGCACACATAACGAGTAACTCTTGCGAAATTTGCCACTGTAGGTATCTACTTTTTTTTGATTGACAGAAGCCTTGGCGGCTATTAGGTACATACATACATAGGTACGCTTTCGGTACGGCTGATAAACCGTTAACTTTCAACCCTAGTTCTCGACAAAACATTGTGCACTTATGTTTTCCGTGCAGGGAAATCGATATGGTTTGTCTTGTCTGTTTCCGGGGAATACTGTACCAGTTGACCAGAAAAATTATATTTAAAACGTACAGTCATCTGTACGTTTTAAATATAATTTTTCTGGTAAAAAAAAATCATGAGATCATGTGAAGTGCCTACCATGTACATTTAATACGTCTAATATTTATATGGGATATTAAATGATGTATTTAAGTCAGCGATGGCTGTACAAGAACTTTGTTTTTCGGTTCTCCACAAAATGGAAACCTTTTTTTAATTTTCAGGTCATGACAACATTTTGTGTGTAGTGTGATCGCGGCTTAACTGTAACTGAGCTGGCGGCAGATGTTAATGGGGGGCAAATACTGTGTATAATTATGCTGCCGTGCCGCTTAGTGCATCAGACTGGCTCGAGATAAATTCTACCCCCGTCCTGCGAGGAAGACGGGATATTTATTCTGTTAAAACTTTCTCAAACGCTTTTTAAATTGAGCCATTCATTGAGTTTTCTTTTTGTATTTTCTTTAAACCTAAGGTTATTTTTTATTTTACAATGAAATTGCATCTAATTAAATTCTCTTATTTTCTCTAACTTGTTCTCTTCTCAACTCTTTTATTCTCTTCTCTATAAATAAATATGTAGTAGGTACGAAAAATTCGCCAAACGCCTTTGTCTGTGAATTCGATTATAATTTATAACATAACTAGATGATGCCCACGGCTTCGCCCGTGTGTATTTAGGTTTGTAAAAATCTCGTGGGAACTTTGATTTTCCAGAACAAAAAGTAGCCTATCTGTAGTAAGTAGTAACCCGTCCACAAAACGGAAAAATTCCGTGGGATCCTTACGATTTCGGAATGCAATTCCTTACAGCATCAGGGTTGAGGAGTTGGACATGTACCTACTCGAGGTCATTCAACAATAAAGTCTTTAATTGGTATCCCCAATATCAATTTAAATAACCGACAGTGCCTAAATCCCATTAGTTTTGGGGATCAGATCCCTTACATCATCAGGATTGTGGAGTTGGAATCCAAATTTTTTGTAGGACAGTGTCGCAATGTTTCTCTATCGATAAAAAAAAATTACGCAAATCGGTTCAGAAATCTCGGAGATATCGGTGTACATAGGTAGAAAAACACAACTCCTCCTTTTTTGAAAGTCGGTTAAAGAAGTAGCCTATGTTACTCCCTGGTTAATTCTCTACTTGTATGTGAAAGTCCCGTCAAAATCGGTTCAGCCGTTCCAAAGATTAGCCCGTTCAAACAGACAGACAGACAGACAGACAGACAGACAGACAGACAGACAGACAGACAAAAATTTTAAAAACGTGTGATTCGGTTATAGTATCGTTCAAATAACCATATGAGCTTAATATGAGGTAGTTATTTCGATATTACAGACAGACACTTCAATTTTATTTATTAGTATAGATTGATTTTCATTTAGTGTTCACTATACTTAATTTAGAACATTTCACGAAGAAGATTTATATGTATAACACATTAATATACGCGAATTAAGTAGTAGGCATCTGCTAGTAATTATTTATTAATGGACCATTCCAAAATATTAAAGTAATCCAAACATTCCTATGCAAGCTACCCTTAAATCTGGTGGCGGTTTTGTCAATAACGGCCTTTAATCGTTAAAAATCGATCTAAACATCATTTTGACGTGCCTACATTTACCTACATAGTACATGAACGTAGATTGTGTATTCGGATGATTTTGGGTCAGTTCTCAAGAGGTCAAACGTAAGGATTTTTATGAAAAGAGCTTTCTTTACCTTTGATCGGTGCCCGTAATTGGCTAACGGGGTCTGTCCGCGGTACCTTTCACGGGACACTGATTCACATCAGTCTAAACAATCATATGTGAACTAAAATAGGATCATACCGATACCAAGGATCTAAATCACAACCTAAATATTTTGTCAGTTTTATTTATACACTCAATAAATATTTTTAGTTTTTGTTTTAGTGAATTTTATTTGGATTTCCTCAAAGAAAAACTAAGTTACAAGTTTGCGTTTTTCGAATTTAAGTTTTTAAATATTTAACAGGTAAGTAAGTACCTACTTACCTACTTCAAAATTGATACACTGTACACTTGTTGGATGTCAATAAATTTTAGAAGTGAGGTTACTGGTGATAAATATTTACGACAACTTGAAACTTCTTTAGTTAGCTTACAAAGTTGCCCGGTCTGAGAAGAGCCCACAACGCACTCAGCCCAGTATTCAAGCAGCACATTATCAGCAGAATTACAATTTCAAAGTGGCGTTTGACTTTTCAGTCAGTGCTTTTAATAAGCGCTAAATTCCGCAGCTTTTAAGAATATTTAAAATTTCTGCGCCAGGGTAAATCAAAAACACCTTTTAGTACGTATATATCTAATATCCTAAAGCATTTTTTTATCTAATACTTAGGTATACAGGTAGAATGTATACATACCTACCGACATACACGGCTTTGCGAGTGACGGATAACCATCGTCGATAAAATCAAATATCATCTTCCCTACGGACCATTCCAACATGTAATGCACACATATAGCATACGATAAATGTTAGTATTATGATTTTCCCTTATTCTACCTATACTACATACGTAACTGCAAGCTCTAAAACCTGCACGTAAGATTATTTTATGCAAGGCTCGACAGTTTCTCTATAGTCTATAATACAGTCTACACGATTTAAAGCATGGTTTAAGCTATGGACGATTATGCTTGTTTTAGCTTCATATACCTAGATATAATTTAATTACAAGTATAAATTTAAAATTTAAAAAACCCCCGACATTCGCTATTTTTTGGCGGCGGCCATCTTGAATTTGCAATAGTGCTATTCTACTAGTCAAGCCCTTTCATTTGATACCCATATTAAGGGAGTTGTGAAAAAATATGTAATCCGCCATTTTGTAGCGGCGGCCATCTTGAACCGATTTTCATCAAACATAGCTAACAACACTCTCGACAAACTCTCCTTTCAAACGAAAAAACCGCATTCAAATCGGTCCACCCGTTTGAGCGCCACAGGGGAACAGACAGACACACACACACACACACACACACACACACACACACACACACACACACACACACACACACACACACACACACACACACACACACACACACACACACACACACACACACACACACACACACACACACAGACACGTCAAACTTATAACACCCCGTCGTTTTTGCGTCGGGGGTTAATAAAAATAAAGAAATGGTTAACTTATGTTTTCCGAGGATTTAAGTATTATACATACATGCCGCAGCAGTTTCTTTTAGTGGACTTGTTTATAATCTTTACATTTAATTCGCCAAAGACATGGTTCGTCCTGAAAGACTCCAATCAAACACAAAGAACAAGATTCAAGCCCTCTATCAATTCCCATGCTGCTTGAACAGGCAAAATGCTCGCACAAAATCATCATACATACGCTCGAACATGCTGGCGCAATATTATTAATCCTCGAGGCTTGCCAAACTTGCAGTCACGTATGTAGTCACTTTTAAGACTCCCCCATCGGCAGAACATTGCCAAAACATCAGCCTTATTCCCGCAGCCTTCATTTGTTATTAAAATATTGCAGCCCCGTGACGATACACAGAATAATATCGCTCGTGTGTGTGCCTTATATTTTTACACAAATAAGTATATTTTTAACCCCGACGCAAAAACGACGGGGTGTTATAAGTTTGACGTGTCTGTGTGTGTGTGTGTCTGTCTGTTCCGCTGTGGCGCTCAAATGGGTGGACCGATTTGAATGCGGTTGTTCTTGTTTGAAAGGTGAATTAGGCGGGAGTGTTTTTAGCTATGTTTGATGAAAATCGGTCCAAGATGGCCGCCGCTACAAAATGGCGGATTACATATTTTATCACAACGCCCTCAATATGGGTATCAAATGAAAGGGCTTGACTAGTAGAATAGTATTATTGCAAATCTAAGATGGCCGCCGCCACAAAATGGCGAATGTCGGGGGTTTTTTAAATTTTTAATTTATGCTTGTTTATGAAATTTCTGTACTATGAAATGTAACTAGACATCTAAAAGCAGAGTTTTAGAAATAAAATTTAAAGTTGGAGTGAACAGATAAAGCTCGTTTAAGTGGCAAGCAAAGTTCCAGCTGACAATTTAAAGTTGGTCTAGGGAGTACTAGAAGAGGTGAGAAATCGCGGCGAGGCTGGGGGAGGCACCGGACATTAACGGCATAGAGTTATAGACCATAGAGATGCAGACCACGTACGAAGATGTAAGCTTGGATGACCTAATACTACAATTTGACTTTAATTATACGAGTTGTAACTTGCGTCGTGAAGTAAAGATAGCGATGTTGATTGATAAACAGAGTAAAAGCAGGTACAGCGTCAACTTACTAGATCACACTGGAAAAATCTTTAGTTGTGGCAAATAATTATTGGCAAATTGACATTTGAAAAGTACAGTGTATCTACTTGGACATAAAAATCTTTAATTTTGAGTCTTTACCCGAAATCAAACCGGAAAAAGAACTACGAAAAGTACGACTAGTCATAGAGCACCAATCTATCCATATTGCAAGATTTCAATACCTCTAGTAATATGGCAACTCCCTGATTTACAGTATGAGCACTCTCGACATTGATAAAGTTGCATCGAACCAGAAATAAGTGACTTAACCAAGCACGGCCCAACTTTGAGATAGCCTTTAATATTAGATGGAACATCGTATTGTCGAGTTTACAGAATGTGCGAGTTGGAAGGGTGAGGGATTCCGGAAGTGACGTTGTTTTACCTGTAAAACAGTAGACAGACAATAAAATATGCACAGGTGTCGGGAAAACTTTTTGATCAAACTATAAGTGGAACGTTGTTTGCGTTCGTATAGATAGATGGCATACTTATAAAAATAATATATTCGTGACTAGTTGATGTCCGCGATTTCTTCCGCTTGGATTTAGTTTTTATTTTTTTATTTAGTTGGAACTCTTTAATTTCCCTTGATAAAAAGTACCCTATACCAGTCTCGTATGGATAGACGCTACGAATGTAATCCATGAAAATTGGTATTTGGGCTTTCCATAAAAAATAAAAAATATGAATTTCAGGATTATTGAAATTTCTATCCGCAAGTGGGTTAAGTAGGGGATGAAAGTTTGAATGAGACCCCGTCACGTTTTCGTCATTTATCGAGTTATATCCATGAAAATTGGTATTTAGATTTTCGGTTAAAAATTAAAAATTACATGTTGAAGGATTTTTGGAAAAACTACCCCTAAGTTGGTACAATGGGAGATGGAAGTTTGTATGAGATTAAGAATTCACGCAAGTGAAGTCGCGAGCATCTCAGTAAGTAATGTACCTACAGAGCTGGTTCTGGTCTTAAATTGTAGCAATTTTATTCTACTTTAAAAACGCCCTGAAAAGGTAGTGTCAAGAACTAGTCCTTTTGGGTTATAATCGCCAAAATCTGAAAAAAATCCGAAATTTTCGCGGTTTTTTCGATTTTTGACAAAGTTGCGTTCATCGCTCGAGGTCACAAACTTGGATTAATCATTGGGCCAACATTATAAATAAGTCTGCAAATAATCAGAACTACCCGATTTAACGCAAGGTCGGATTACTAAAGTTACTGGACTACTAAAGAAGGCATGTCATGTCAACGTATGTTTTACTTAGCATTCTGAAAGAATCAAATGTTCTAGAAATAATTTCTCTAGCCGATAGTGCCCGAAATAGTATCTTTGGCGTAAATCTACAACAGCGAACCACTGTAAACTTTGCAGACACGTCCCAAGCGAATTCTCTTTGTATCTAGATACGTGTACTAACTATTCATGTGTATGTCTTAATCTTAACATTATAGCATAAGAAGGATCTTTATTATCAATTGGTCACGAACTTCTTCTTCTGACCAGCCTTTTTGTATCTTTTGTTTTATTGTTATCGTTTACTGAAACACTAGCAGATGTCGACGACTTCTTCAACGTGGCTTTAAGATATTATAAATCCTGCGGGAGCTCTTTAACCCGTGATAAAAGTATCCTATGCCCATCTCCGGACTGCAAGCTATTTCTGTGTATCGTCAAGATCGATTCAGCAGTTAGGCTTATTATACTGTCCGTGTTAACCTTTGGAACGGCTGAACCGATTTTGAAGAGACTTTCACAGGTAGATTATGCAGATGTAGGCTTTTATTTCGGGAATATTTAAAGTTCAGAGACAGTACGTTTTCACGGCCTTACCGCTAAATCGATTTTAACAAACCATGTAACTTGAAAAATGACAAACTTTCATACAAACTTTCATCCCCTATTTAACCCCCTTAGTGGTGGAATTTCCAATAATCCTTTCCTAGTGTACGCCTATATCATAAAAGAAAGCTACTGTGAAAATTTTAAGTTTCTAGCTTCAAGAAGCTTGTCCTGACTGACTGATCATCAACGCACAACCTAGACAACTGAAAGCTACGAACTTGAAATTTTCACAGTAGCTTCCTTTTATGATTTAAGCGCACATTAAGAAAGGATATTCGGAAATTCTACCCCTAAAGGGGTTAAATAGGGGACGAAAGTTTGTATGAAAGTCTGTCATTTATCAAGTTACATCCATGAAAATTGGTATTTCGGCTTTCGATAAAAAATAAAAAATATGAATTTCAGAATTTTTGAAAATTCTATCCGCAAGTGGGTTAAGTAGGGGATGAAAGTTTAAATGAGACCCCCATCACGTTTTCGTCATTTATCAAGTTATATCCATGAAAACTGGTATTTAGATTTTCGGTTAAAAATTAAGAATTACGTGTTGAAGGAATTTTGGAAAACTACTCCCAAATTGGTACAATGGGAGATGGAAGTTTGTATGAGATTAAGAATTCACGCGAGTGAAGTCGCGTGCATCTCAGTAAGTAATGTACCTACAGAGCTGGTTCTGGTCTTAAATTGTAGCAATTTTATTCTACTTTAAAAACACCCTGAAAAGGTAGTGTCAAGAACTAGTCCTTTTGGGTTATAATTGCCAAAATCTGAAAACAATCTGAAATTTTCGCGGTTTTTTCGATTTTTGACAAAGTTGCGTTCGTCGCTCGAGGTCACAAACTTGGAATATTCATTAGGCAAACATCATAAACAAGTCTGCAAAAAATCAGAACTACCCGATTTAACGCAAGGTACACCATACTAGTAAATCCTAAAGTTACTGGACTATAGAGGCATTAATTATAAATCTATTAGCTTAGAATATCGACGGGAATAGTAAATGGAAAAATTTGAAGGACTTTATGTTTACACTAAGTGGTAATATATCTAACCATTTTTTTTAATAAATAAATTAAATAGATGACACCAGGTGTACCTAACCACTAACCACGCAATTCTAAAATTAAAAAAAACGTATTTCCATGATGCACCTTATTTCGCCTTCCGATCATATAACGTCTTATGTCGGCAAATCATATAGACTCCAAATAAAAATCCAAACTTGTCCGTGGTGTGATTGTAACATTATTACAGCTTTATTATTGTGTTTTTACGCATGGTAAGTAAAAGAGTAAAAACGCGAGTAAAAACTTCATCTTTTTCATTTTTGTACATTGATTGGATTGTAATAAAATAATACATTTGTAACGTAAAAAAATGTAGATAATATAGGCATTTCAAAAAGTTATCATGGGCGGAGAATTCTGAGTACCCCAATTCATCATTGAAACAAGTAACAACATTCAATGCTATTCATGTATTTCATGTTACATGTTTTGATTTTATTCATTGAGTCTTCAGTACCTCTACATGAGTGTATTTTGTGAATAAAAAGCATCATTGCATTGTGTTTCATTTTTGTCGACAGAAATTTTATAATCTGTTTATGGTGTAAAAGGAATATATTATTTCATTTGTCGATGGGAAAAAGCCATCTGCTCCCGGGAGGCATTAAAAATATTAAAATAAGTAATAGCTCTATCAGGCTTGCACCTGCCGCTCTTCGATGTTAACCCCGCCGCCCTCCCTCGCCGCCCTTAGCGCTTTCTTTATGATAAGGGCAGTTTTGTCCCTGCCACGTCTCGTGAACAATGTAAGCGTATTTTAGTCCCTTTGGAAATTCCTACAATGTGCAACTTTTAATACAAAACGTACATGACACTACCTACATACTAACAGCGAACATGAAAATGTGTGTGTTGATAGGTACTAACTACTAACAAAACAAGATATCGTACATTTTCAATAGTCTCAACAACGATTTACTTATAGCTAACTATATGAATTGTGTACATTGCAAAAATTAACTATTGTGTACATTACAAACTTGGTAGTGGTAAAGCAATTTCGATACAGTTATTTAAATTGCAATAGAACTAACATCCAAACTGTTTTTTTTTGCAGCCAGCTTGCACTAAACTCTGTAGCATCAGATATTTCAGATTCTTTTTAAAAATTGATTAATATTTTTAGAATTGATTTTAAGTTTATCAATTTTATAATTGAAGTAAATTGATGTTTGACTAATTTTAATGGCGCGGAACCGCCATCTTTAATTATTCCAATAAATACGGGTAAGTGTATTGAGTTCGGTCTCGTTCTAAGACTTAACCGACTAGTAAATGCTTCAGCGTCTAGGTCGTGATATTTGATTGAGGGTTTACGAAAGCAATCGTATGTATCCTAATCGAATTAAAATTGCCATTTGGGCTAAGGTGAGTGTAATTAATTGATTGCTTAGTATGACATAAGTAGGTACATAGATCTGAGAGGACATCTCAGTTAAAATCTCTGGTTCTAGTATAGGTATTAATAAATTAAGTTTGTGCGGGTGATAACTAAAGTGCGCAGATATTTAATTAATAATAGTTAAATTAGTTATGATTTAAAGTCTCACGTTTTTTATTTATTTAAATACGTAATTGAAAATCATTACTCAGCACGTTAAAATATGTATTAAATGATTATTCCTGCTTCTGGAACGATTTTTACACGTATCACCCTTACCTACTGGAACGTCTGTAGAACACATCTGCTTAAAGTTTTCACGGAAAAAAAAAACCACCCTTATCGCATTGCCACACCGCGGTGCGGCGTCGCTGCGTTACTTCTGCGCTGTCACTGCGGCGCCTTACATGGAAAATTCCATGGTACGCTACACGCTACGTTCTCAAATATCACTTGTCGCACCGTGTGGCAACGCTTTAGAGATAGGATTTTCGAAAAAATATTTTTATAACCTAGAACCGTAAGCCGTAGAAAGGGCTTAAAATAAACGCTTTCTGTTTTAGAGGATTAAAAAAGGGAATAGGACTTAACGTAAGCGAAATTTACGTCCAAGTTAGCGCACTTACTCAGCTCCATTTTTTCCTCCCCTGTGCAGCATGCCCGCGCGTGCCATCTCACGCCCACGCCCTAAAAAAAAAAACAAACCATCCATTAGCGTAGACACGACCTTTTTCCACATCTTTTCCTGCACTAAATACTGCTAAGACAACCCAAAAGGCTGATAAGATAAAGTTTATCCTTATATTGGGCAGACGATACAGGCGTGTCGTAGGTAAACGAGCTCACTTTCGACTTAAGTACATATATTTTTCCAGTTTCGCGTTTTCTCATGGTCAATACTAATTTCAATACATTGTATCATTTCAATCTACACTGGCAGTTTATTAAAATAACAAATTAATGATTTATAACATACCTCAACAACTTTTGCATCGGTGTTAATAATGTCTACCGACCGAATTTAAGTCACAGCGGCAGATCTCAGCGGAGGCAGAGATTAGCCAACTGAGTAGGAGATATTATAACGCACAAATGCGCGCAAGTACAAATGCACTCTAAATCCCTCATTATCATACCGCGATAGGTTGGTAATTCAACATGACCGGAGAGAGATCAAGCGCAGGACCAAATGCTTCACAGTTCTGAGGCACGGGGATATATGTAGGTACTTCCCAACTCCAGGCTACTGTTGAAAATTTCTCGACAGAGACCCAATACTTTTTTCTAGCATGAGCCGTGTCTCAAACCCAAGACCCCCGTAACCGAAAATGCTAGCCACTGGACTAGTGACACATAATAGATTTCTCAAATAATTCAAATGATACAGCCTAAGTTTTAATTAATTAACTTATGTGTTCAACGTATGTTTGCACCGTGTACAGCGTATTTAGCGTATGTTTGCAATCGCTATAGAATGGTAAACGAACAGAACTAGTTGAACCATAATCTATACATCTTCTATACATATAATAAAATCGTAGAATTGCTGTATCTGTACATTGAAGATTTTTGCAAAATAATAACTGGGGGATGTTAGGGATAAGTAATAGAACGTAAAAAAGCTATTTTTGAAATTTTTGTCTGTTTGTCTGTTTATCTGTTTGTCTGTTTGTCTGCTTATCTGTTTGTCTGTATGTTTGTGCGCGCATCACGTAAAAACTACTGAATGGATTGAAATGAAACTCGGCATGATTTAAGTTAATACTATGGAGTAACATATAGGATACTTTTTATCCCGAAATTCAGCACGGTTCCCTTGGGAGAGGGGATGAAAGGCAAAATGTGTACTTAGCTGTAATTCGTTAACGGGTGGTCCGATTTCATTCATTCTTTTTTTGTTAGAAAGTAGATACTTTAAAGACTACAGGCTAATCTCTGAAAGGCTGGACCGATTTTGATGGGACTTTCACTGGCGGATGTTTACATTTTGATGTACCTAAACATCCGCCAATGAACTTTTAACAGTTTTTAGCAAGGTTTAAGCTCAAAGGAGCATAGGAAAAACAAAATGATTCCCACGTGATTATTAAAATCAATATCCACGCGAACGAAGTCGCGGGTATCCGCTCGTATTATAATAAACTTGAAGCTGACTGAATAGTTTGAAATTGCTACTGCGTTAGAATTCCGATACAATTCCTGACAGGTAAATTAAGTTACGTCTACAACGGTAGCAGCTCATCTATCCACTTTGAACCATTCCTCTTCTAGATAAAAGCTGCAATTTAGCAGTTTAATCAGCAATCAATTCCGTGGAGCTTGATGGATGGCCTCGGGGGAATATTTCAGTGTCGAAACGGTGCATTTAAGCGACATCTTCAACTAAAGGTACACATTGGACCATGGCGGGCAGTTAATGAGGCGACCTCGCCACTGTTTGTTTTAGCTGAATTTTAACCTTACCTACCGCAGCGAAACTTATATTCCATTGTGCTATTCAGTGGGTGGAGAGCTTGGTGGATAATGAGATGTTCTATAAAGATGCACATTTTCGTTTTCATATATTAAAACATCTTACTTTATTATAATTAATATTATAAACGTGAAAGTTTATGTACTAATATATGTATGTTTATATTGTATGATGATGTATGGATGTTTGTTACTCTTTCACGCAAATCTACTGAATGGATTTGGCTGAAGGAATGGAGATAGATTATACTCTGGACTAAATTTTATTCCGGAAAATTAAAGAGTTCCAGCGGGAACCAAAAATCTCAATCCACGCGGACAAAGTCGCAGACATCATCTAGTCCATAATCTAATATCTAATACTAATAAATAAAATTGAAGTGTCTGTCTGTAATTTCGAAATAACTACCTCATATATATTAAGCTCAAATGGTTATTTGAACGGTACAATAACCGAATCACACGTTTTTAAAATTTTTGTCTGTCTGTCTGTCTGTCTGTTTGAACGGGCTAATCTTCGGAACCACTGAACCGATTTTGACGGGACTTTCACATACAAGTAGAGAATTAACCAGGGAGTAACATAGGCTACTTTTTAACCGACTTTCAAAAAAATGAGGAGTTGTGTTTTTCTACCTATGCACACCGATATCTCCGAGATTTCTGAACCGATTTGCGTAATTTTTTTTTAATCGATAGAGAAACATTGCGACACTGTCCTACAAAAAATTTGGATTCCAACTCCTCATTCCTGATGCCGTAGGGGACCTGGGGGGTTATTCTGTAACTTAGTTAGCAACTGAAAATAGTTGCCAACTATATACATTGCTGCTTTACTGTGTAAAATTATGAAAACACTTTTTATTTCCCACAGTAAAGCAGCAATGTATATCAAACTAATTCGTTGGCAACTATTTTCAGTTGCTAACTAAGTTACAGAATAACCCAACTGATCCCCAAAACTAATGGGATTTAGGAACGGTTATTTATATTGATATTGGGGTTACCAATTATAGACTTTGTCGTTTAATGAACTCGAGTAGGTACATGTCCAACTCCTCAACCCTGATGCTGTAAGGAATTTCATTCCGAAATCGTGGGGATCCCACGGAATTTTTACTGGAAAATTTGTTTTGGAACAAAACATTTTTTTGTACTGTGAAATACTGGAAAATTAAAAGTTCCTTTTTAAAAACCTAAATCCACACGGGCGAAGCCGTGGGCATCATCTAGTAATATTATAAATGCGAAAGGATATCTGTCTGTCTGTTACTTTTTCATGGCTCAACCGCTGAACAGACTTTAACGAGGTACGACATTGACGAGATAGTTTGCATCCTGGAGATGGACATGGACTTCTTTTAATCCCGGAATAAAAGAGTTCCCATGATATTTTGAAAAACAAAAAAAAAAACTAAATCCGCACGAGGACGAAGTCGGAAGAAGGGTTGTGATCTGTTCTCATCTTGTGAACCCAGAATCAGGCATTTCGGAGATCGTTACCAAGGCTAAACTTCTTATAATAATTCCTAATCTGCTGATTTAAATAGGTACCATAAATGTACTGTTCTGCTCAATCCATCAACATTAAATGAAAAATAGACACTTTTCGGCATTGTTTGTTTATAATATTATTTTGGAAATTAAAATTATATGACTGTGGCCAAAATATAACTAATAACTAATAAAATAATAAAAATTATGTTACCCAGTTAAACACCTGTTAAATTTTATAACTAAGTTTGGAGCGTTTTACAAGTTTGTGAAAGACAAGCTTTCAGCATTGTGTAAAACGCTTGCTATAATTCTCGGAGACACGCAATTTTACCATTAGCCTAGCAATTGTTAACACATGTGTCACGTATAATTGTATTAACTGTAGATTTATGTATCCGCTGATTTAGTCTATATAAGGAAATAGGGCCCCCGATTCGTCGCTTACTATGGCCTTGTGATGTTATTGGTTGTTTTCCTGGTCGAGTTTCGGCCAAAATGTCCGGAGAATAACCATTAACCAACTATGCAAGATGTAATATTATAAGTGCACCCTCTATTCCCGCTCTCTCACAGTCAGATGGGTTAATCTTCCATGACCGGAGAGAGATCAGATGCAGGTCTAACGGCAAATTATGTCCTTTCTGAGGATGGATGAGGTGAGATGAGATGGGCGCCACAAAATTCCAAAAGTAATTGTTGGAAACTCTATGTACACAACCAAACCTTTTTAGGACTCGAACCCGGGACCACACAGAAGAATAAGTTAGTCTGTAGACTAACAAAAGTGTAAAAAAGGAAGAATTATTACATAATTACTATGTGATAAAAATATCATAATAATAGGTATATTGATTATAATATTTTTTATTAAAAGTAGAATATCTAAAAAAAGAAATACAAATTGAATACAAAAGTTTTCCTTCTAATTAATTATGTCGAATTCTGTCTCCTAGAGACGCATAAAATGAGATTAGAATATAAAACGAGCAATGGTTCTTTATGATTCTTGTCTCTCTTTTGCAATTTTCGTTCGTAAAGTTTCCTATATAAGAAAGTCTCGAATCTCGATACCAAGAAATGAAACATCATCTATACATATAATAAAATCGTAGACTTGCCGTATCTGTACATTGAAGATTTTTGCAAAATAATAACTGGGGGATGTTGGGGATAAGTAATATTCTAATAAAATATTAGATATGGCTTTATTTCAATGCATGACTTTTATAACAATGGAGTTGGTTCGGGAAATGCAAACATAGTATTTCAGAAAATTTTGTTGTGATGCTGTGATATTTTATTTTATTTTACATGCAAATGATATTATAGATATTATAGGTATGTAGGTAATGTGGCTAATTCTGTTGTACACAATCTCTAAACCTAAACTAAAATGACAGGTCTAAATCTATTGCTATCCTTTTCCGCAATGAGCACTGTGAAAGAGATAGGAATAAATTTAGACCTGTCATTTTAGTTTAGGTTTAGAGATTGTGTACAACAGAATGGGCCACATTATTTCGTTTAATTTTTGTTTTGTTACCACTTTCATTTGGAATATTAATTGTGTCGGGACAAAAAAAATTTTTGGGTTATTCTGTCAAGAAATTTTCAATTAACTGACCGGAGTTGGAAAGGTTGCGGTGTTGTTCAGCTGCATCTGATCAGATTATGAGAGTATAGAGAACAGTGCACCTATGATTGCGCACACACTTATGTGCTATAATATCGCCTGTATTGTCAGTTAGTCTCCTATGAGAGAAGCTGCCGTGGCCTTAATTGAGTCAGAAGAAGATTTTATTTTAAGTTAGGTAGGTACCTATCACTTGAATTATTTTTAGGGTTCAGAACCGAAAGGGTAAAAACGGAGCCCTATTAATGTCAGTCTGCTGTCTGTCTGTCTCGTAGACGAAATTAATTACAAACCTCAAATTTTGGTATTTGGTATTGAATTAAAAATTTAATTAAATTATTTTCCCATGTATGAAAAAGGAGCCGGATTTTTTTTCTCACCCTAGCTTGTGGGGTATCATTGCTTAGAACTTATTGAGTACGAATATATAAATTGTTTTAATTTTTTGCTCAAAAAATAAGGAAATGGGGGGCCATCAAAGTTGTCAGTTTTACACCATTTTTGTAACGGGGGCTATCTCAAAAACTAAACCAGTTAGGAATATGAAACTTCGGTAATATGTAACATATACTGTATTTAAGCAAGAAATACTGAAAACAACAATTCATAAAGTAGTTTGTATGCTGTGACCAAAACAAACGAACATTTTTTGGGTTCTTTCACGGCTTGGAAATTAAATATTTCTTACACCCAAAATATTATATTATGTTGTAGCAAATAAGCCGATGTTATAACAAAAAAATCGCGTTAAATAAATAATTCAAGTAGTTTGGAGTCACGTCACATCAACAACAAAAAATAAACTTTATGAAGAGGATTACTAGGTATGTTCAATTTTACGAGAAACCTGCGTACGATTTTACAATATACAGGTAGATAGGTACTAACAGCTACTAAAATTATTATTTATTTTGTATGTAATGATTACCTACGTAACCTGTAGGTTGTATGTGATCTGTGAGTATCTTACCTGGACGATTGGTCCGGTGGTAGGTAGACAAGGCTTTTGTTTTGGATCATTCCAAATATCTGAAACAAGCACAAAAATGTTTATAATCAAAAGTGTAGCTATGCATCAAGATGATATAGTTCAAACTACTGGTTCGAATACAATTATTTACTACAATTAATATTAAGTACTTACAATTGCGAATGATTAAAATACCCCTATAATGACATGAACAATGTATTTGCCGTATATAATGAGCGGAGTGTGTGTGATCTAGGGAAGATTGTCTTACAATTTAATCCGGTTAAACTGCCAATGAAATGGATCGATTAGAAGGATTAAGACCTAATTGATGTCTTAGTACCAATCGGAATTTCGGAAATCCATTCAATATAAGCTATAACCTCCTCAATGCGCGTTATTTTAGTGACTTATTGGTTACTAGCTGACCCCCGCGACTTCGTTCGCGTGTTTATAGGTTTTATATACCTAGGATCGGAACGGATCCCATAATTCTTTTATGTACTTAAACTAAATGTAGCCTAAGTTACTCCTTATAACAACACCTATCTGCCATTGAAAGTTCCGTTAAAATCGATCCAGCCGTTTCTGAGATTAGTTGAAACAAATAGACAGACCGACAAACATAAATTTAAACGTACGCCAGTTTAAAATAAGCCGTACGTACAAAGATCCGGGTCCCATGTTATTTGAACCCAATAAATGTCTGTCATTTCTGAACTAACAAACCTATGACCTTGAAATATTTACGGGATAATATATAAAGTACTACCTTTCTAACAAAAAAAGAATGAGTGAAATCGAACAACGCGTTAATGAATTACAGCTAAATACACGTTTTAACTTTCTTCCCCTCTCCCTAGGGAACCCTGCTGAATTTCGGGATAAAAAGTATCCTATAACCTACCTCGGAGTATAAACTCAAATCGCACCAAGTTTCATTCGAATCCATTCAGTAGTTTCGGCGTGATGCGCGGCCAAGATACAGACAGACAGACAGACAGACAGACAGACAGACAGACAGACAGACAGACAGACAGACAAAAATGAAAAAAATTACAGTTTTGGTTTCAGTATCGATTATAGAGTGCCCTCCAATAAAAATTTTCAAAATATCTTCAATGTACAGAATTGGATCTGTTACAGTTTTATTATATTATAGATGTAGATAATCTAGATATATTAGGTAAGTAGTATAGGTAAGTACAAGTTCTCAATTAAATGTTACATTTTTTATTATGGAAACATAAGATTTTGTTGTATCCTTATCCAAGCGATAAGTAAAGGGCAAGGAATTGGTTGGAATATTTTTACTATACTTTACACAAATAAATTAAATTGAGTCTCTGTTTGTGATGTATAAATAACTGGACTTGTGCTGTTATACTCGTAGGTATCTATTCGACAGTAAAACCAAATTATAATGTAATCCAATAGGTATGACCTATTTTTCCAACACCAAACAAATAAACAAACAAATTGCTAACAGTATTTGCTTTAAAATAAGTAGGTTAGATTTAATATTTTAACAAAACTGACGATCACGAACAAAATGTTTCAATAAATGTTTATCAAAACAACAGGAACAGGCAGCAACCCGTCGCTCACATATGATTGACAGTATGAACTTCGACCCGTATCTGTAACTGACCGAAATAGCTCCCGTTTAAATATTCTATGCATTTCACACGAAATGTGGTATGCCTCGTTCTCTTATCTCTGTAATTCGGCAATTGAAAAGTGGGTATATTTTATGTACCTCCTCTCTCCATGAGATGGACGGATCAAGTCAAGGCTAGTATGGAAATCCCATTACACGAGTGTGCAAGAAAGGCAACCGTCAGAGAGGAGTGGAGACGAATTGTCAAGCGAGCCACAGCCAAAGTGACGACCACGACCAGTCTGTCAAGACTGTAGCGCCGAAGAAGAAGAACTATCTCTCCTCTTTCCTAAATAGTACCTAGGGAGTAGGGTGGGTGCTCCTAAGCTCGGTCCCCGCTCCAAAAACCGGCACTTTTGGTTTTGGAGCTAAATTGCTATTAGTGCTGACTGCTAACCCATCAACACGCATAGGAGCAGCGTGACGGGTCTAACCTCTAAAAATCCCTGTCTCTTATGAGAGAGGAGGCCTGTGTCCAGCAGTGGGACGTTAAAAAAGGCTGTAGTGGTGATGGTGGTTAAACTGCTATCTTATATTAAAACTATTTTTCCATTAGAGCAAGTAAAAGCTAAAAAATACCCATTGTTCCTAAGCGGCACCAAAACGCTAATACTGACAGAAATAAAACGGAGTGCCGACTCTTGGAGCGGGGGCCGGATTTAGGAGCATCCACCCTATAAGTAGATTTGTTTTACGAGGTTGCGATCCACGTTTAAGTATCTATTTTATATTTTATTCACGTTTTACCAAATAGAGTACCTAAATACATTTCGCGGCTTATAAACCAGTTGAATATTTTTAAAATTTTACAAGAGAGCTTTAAAATTGTGAAATTTCACCCCTTTTTAGGGGCCTCTCAAATTTTACGTCTCAATATATTTTTTACCAAGGAAAGCTGTATTAGTAAATATACAAATAGGTCGTTTTGGCATAAAGTGCAAGACAGCTTTCGTTTTTCTCATAACACTCAGGAGAATGTATTTATTTAAAAAAAGCGTGGGGTGCTTTTAAGATGTTATCGAAATGATAATCCTCTATACACCCATGCACCCCATGCTTTTTTTTAATAAAATACATTTTTTTCATATGCACACTATTATTAATTTATATTTATTAAAATTTATTTTCTATTTTTTAGTTTGTTTTTCTAAAAAAGCGTGTTTTTTAGTTTTTTTTAACTATTATTTATTTATATAGTAGATTAGGTCGTTTTGGCATAAAGTGCAAAACAACTTTCAGGAGAGTGTTATGAGAAAAACGATTTTATAAGTTTTGGTTGTTATGATACATTCATCTGGTTTTGCGATATGTTATTTGATTATTTTTTTTAAGAATAACTGCTGAGTTTCTTGTTGGTTCCTTTCGGTAGGAACAGTATGCCGAACCAGTGGTAGATTCACTTGACGATTCAAAAGCACTTGTAAAAGTTAAAAACTTTTCTATTATATTCTCGGAGAATGTTTTTATATGCGCATATACTTACCATAGGCGTATGCCTATGGTAGTTATATGCGCATATAAAAACATAGTATACAACATGCGCACATGAGTGTATACCTACTCATACTTAGAGCTACCATTGCGGAGTCTGGGCGAGTCAGTAGTGATAAACTGACTGCCTCGTTGGTCTAGCGGTTAGCACGTTTGACTGTGGATCACGAGGTCCTGGGTTCAATTCCCGGGTCGGGTCAAAAAAAAAATATGAGGTACTGGGTTTTTCTGTCAAGAAATTCTCAGTGCCAGTCCGGAGTCGGAAGTTGACGGTGTTAGATACACCCCCGTGCCTAGGAGAGCACGTAAAGCCGTCGGTCCTGCGCCTGATCTCTCTCCGGTCGTGTCGCATTGGCGTCCCATCGGACTACGAGAGTGAGGGAATAGTGAGTGTGCACTGTGTATGCGCACACACTTGTACACTATAATATCTCCTGCGTAGATGGCTAAGCTCTGCCTCGATTGAGACTGGCCGCCATGGCCAAAATTCGGTCGGGAGGACATTATATTAGTGATATATAAATAAATCTTATTTGTTGAGTCATCTTCTTGCTTTAGATTTATTTATTCATCGTCCACACGTGGTGATCTAATTTTTAGTAAAAGGAATCAATTCACCGGCTCTGCGGTTCCCGAGGCCCGAGCACAGTTGGCCGTGTCCCGTTGACCCAAATGCAAGACTGACCGGTTTGCGCATCCCGCCGCCCGACACACAACACATGTACCAATGTTATTTCGGAATTTTCCTAGCATCACGTTCACGCCTCGTATTAAGTACTCTATCCCCAATAAACCTATGAGAAAAATTTTGTAGCAAATATTTTTTTATTTACGTCCCTGCTGGGTACAGGCTTCCTCTCTTATAGGAGAGAGGGATATTATGGGTTTAGACTTAGAATCTCTTGGATTTTTAATCATAGATTGATTATATTTATTACTAGCTGATGCCCGCGACTTCATCCACGTGGATTTAGGTTTTTAAAAATCCCTTGGGAACTCTATGATTTTTCGGGATAAAAAGTCTAGTCTAGCCTATGTGTTAATCCAGGGTATAATCTATCTCCATTCCATATTTCAGCCATATCGGTCCGGAATTGCAGCGTTAAAGAGTAACAAACATACATACATTCATACATACACACAAACTTTCGCCTTTATAATATTAGTGTGATTGATACGCTTTAAGCGTGTAATAATCAATCCAAGATTGCAATCTGGTATGATACCTATTGTTGTAAACAATTTACAACGAGAACCGGAAAGCTTTTGTTTTCCTGGTATAAAAAGTACCCTATGTCACTTTCTAGGACTTCAACTATACCCATGCAAAAATTCACGTCCATCCATGGCCCTGTCATGGCGTGATTGAAAGACAAAGCTAGAAAACCACAAACCAAACAAACAACACAAAATAAAATCTACATTTTTTTGAACTTGGAATTGAATCTGGAACTTTTTGCTTGCAGCGCGAGTACCTGCTTACATATGGGTATAAGCACCAGATTGCGTACCCATTGGACACCACAGACCAAACAGAAGTTTTGGTTTGAGTACATATAATTTAGTTGTATCTCCCTACACTACTCAGTGTCCGAAAAAATAACTATTCGGTGTCCATGCCAATCCAATACTATCGTTGTCAATCACTGAGTTCTCGGTTGGTCAACATACTCGTAGTTACCCAATAACAGATCAGAAGTTTGGCGGTTCTTTATTAGATACTTTGAGTGGTGTAGTTACCTAAATTACATGTCCACTCAGAGGCGGCGGAAGGCGTAGGCGACGTGGGCCCAGGCCCACGACCTCGCGCTTCGGAGGGCCTCGCGCCCCGTAGATTTATGCATTAAACTTAAAAGCCGTGAACGCGTTTTGCGGGCAGAGGGCCTCGCAAAATATATCTTGCCCACATAAAATTTAGGTCTTGCCCCGCCACTGTGTCCACTGAGATACGCAACTTGTCCGCAGAGGTAGATCTTCACATGAAACAAAATTAGTAGGGTGGACGCTCCTTAGGCCGGCACCCCCCCTTAAGTCGGCACTTCGTTATATTTCTGTCGATATTATCGTTTTGGTGTCATTTAATCGCAATGGGTATTTTTTTTATTTAGTATTGCTCCAATGGGGAAATAGTTCTAAAATAAGGCAGAACTTTTTTGCACCCCTTTCCCTCAATTTTCGCTTAAAACGAGCGCGAGTGCGTAAATCGCTGAATTTCTTACAAAATTGCTACTTTCCGAGCGTCGTTTGGTAAGAAATAAATTACGTATTATAATATTTAAGACTTGTTGTTGCGATTTAATTTGTTTTGCGTAATATTTGACATCGTGTTATAGTGATTTAACTCAATTATTTTGCGTAGTTACAGAAAAAACAGGGGTGCCGGGCTAAGGAAAACCAGTAGTATGAGGTGCCTGAGATCGGCAGGGGGTGCCGACTTAAGAATTTGGGTTATTCCTAAGGTCGGCCCTATTGAATAAACTTAATATTATCTACATAAAAATTGTCTGATTGTTTGTCAAGGTTGTTAAAAAAAATTATATATCTATTTCTTCAAAAATTCTATTAATTTCGAAAAAGTGTATTTTTTTGGCGGGAAAATGAAATAAAATGAAAACGAGGAAAGAATTAATATAAATATTAAAAAAAAACATAAATTGTAGCGGACAATATCGGGGGTAAAAGCTAATTTTCTAATAAAAAAATGAGGGCCGACTTTGAGAACACAAATGCCGGAGAGAGGGACAAAGGTGCCGAGCTTACGCAAATCAGTACTTTTTTATTAAATAAATTAAAAAAAAATACTTCTTTATGCAAAAAGCGGGTATTAAAAATTTATTCTAAAAGTCAAAAGCATGAAGTATTAGAAGAAAAAAACATTGTACTGAAATTGCTTCGTTTGACACGTCTACGAATTTTTAAACATGACACGACGCTTAAAGTGCCGACTTATAGAACATTCACCCTATATCGAACTAATTCGTTGGCAACTATTTTCAGTTGCTAACTAAGTTACAGAATTACCCCCCCTGAAGGCTGAATAGGCGGATGGTTAGGGTTGGGGCATACTTGCGTAGAATCGAAGCGCATCTAAAAAAATGTTCATGGCATATTGACACCTATCTCTACAAAATAAGGCCAACGAATTCGCACAAATGCGCGCGCATTCGTACGCCGAAGCAGTGCGCATTTGCTTAACTTTTTTTTGATAGATGCCTTGTTTTGTAGAGATAGGTGCCAATATGCCGTGAATTTTTTTTCGATTCGCTTCAATGCGCATTTACCCTGCTCAAGTATGCCCCGACCCTTAGGAGTTGTCTAAAACAGTGCCGCATAAACGTTTATAGGAGCCGCTGCGGTGGCCCGCGCACCTGTGGCCTCCATAAAACACTTTACGGCCTACAAAGTGCTACAGGAGGACGAGTCTACGGCGATTTTGATTTTGTGAATCATAAATCATCGGAAAACGACAGTACAATAATAATATGAACAACTGTTCTTTGGTTTTACCACTTGTGTTGATCTTTTTAACCGACTGCAAAAAAGGAGGAGGAAACTCAATTCGTCAGAATATTTTTAGGGTTCCGTACCTACCTCCTATGTATGTTCCTGATTACTCAAAGACGCCGGGACTGATTTGTTGATTTGTACTTTCCAGATGACCATGGTCATCAGATCCGGATCTGGGATCCTTCAGAAATTGAGGAAAATCTTCAAATTTTATGGTGTGTTAAAGTCGGTTTAATTTTTTCTAAAATGTGGCTTGTCAAACTATGAAAACTCATACTGATGACAAAACTCAGTCCACCACACAACGGGCGATGGAGAGAATTATGTTACCTCAACGTGATCGACTCACCAGAAATGTAGAGAGAGATTCGTAAAAACAGGATAGTACACAGTAGCTCAACTATAGTCGCAAAGCTGAAGTGGTTATAGGCAGATCCACAGATCATCGATGGGTGTTGAAGTCCCTAGGTGCTGGAATGGCGACCCGCACGGCGCACCACAAAACACCGTGGTGGTAGACCCTCCCCACTAACTGACATGAAATGACATCAAACGAGATGAAAAAAGCCGCTGGATACAAGCGACACAAGACCTTCTTCTTCTTCTCGTGCCTCTCCACTATTGGAGGTTGGCCGTCATCTCGTCATAGAACTTTCGGTCTTTCGCAGAACGGAAAAGTTGTGCTACGTTGGCTATTCCAGTCCATTCTCGGATGTTTCGAAGCCACGATTTTCTTCTTCTACCGATGCTTCTCTTTCCTTCAATTTTGCCCATCATGATGATCTGAAGGGGATCATACAGATTATGTCTGAGTACATACCCCATATAAAAACCTTGAGTGTAGAAAACCTTTCAAGAGACCGTCCAACAGTGTAGGTACAAGACAGCAATGTAGAAATTTTATACCTCAACAAATATTCAATATCAAAATATGATCCAGTTGTACGAATCCGATTACCTTCACATAACACAAATGCTAGGGTATAAATTGAATTCTATCCAAATGCTTGCAAGTCGGTTTAAAATCATGCCAGCGATACACGGGGAAAAATTTGAACAATTTTTCAATATGTTCGGAAAATATTCCGTGGTTGGTGGTCAGCAGTTACTGCATTTCAACGTGTTCAATCGATACGTCATACGTATGAACAGAGAGTTGTCTTTTTACTAGAGCAGCAATCAACCACAGAATGAACTCAACCTGATTGGACATTTTAGACGATCGTCCATCAGACTGTAGTCGACCGACAAAAATTACAGATACAGCGTAACGTTCACATTCACTTCTGATTGGTCGACACACTCTCTCTATTTAAAATATTATTCTTTATTGGCTAAAATGCCTTAATGCAGCAAGGTTACCATAAATTCAACCAATTACCACGTTTGAAATTGTAGCAACTTGATTTTGAACAAGATTGATGCAGTTTTTAGACGATATCGACCAGCTGGAGAAACTTAAAATGGTTATTAGATTTTTGTAATCGGCGGGGTTATTTTTTGACGCTTGACGTATAAGGTCGGCTAGCTCAATGCACATGTAGTGGTCTCGGAATGCAGTTAATATTATATTACACCGGGTGCGAACAAAGCATTCCCGGTACGCGACCCACTTCCTACAGACCTACTTTATTAAAGTTACAGAGAAGCATCCGCACAGAAATAATATAGTTCAATAAATATTACTTTGTTATTCTGCGAAAGCTTATTGTCATATTGTGCCATCGAGTGAACGTAATGCACCGTTATGATATTGCGAGTAACAATCTTAATGATTTTTTGTTTCCTATCCGTCCATTTTGTTCAACATAATATTCCTATATTCCTAAATATAAAACTTATTAGCGCATCATTGTAAACTTATGACACAATAACGATTGGTTGCATGGAACTCGGAACTATAACTGTTCGACTACAAGTTCTAATAGTTTCGAAACTTTCAAAATATCCTGAATTCACGTAATGGCTATCAGTGTAAATAGGATCTATGCCCGTAAACGGGGTCACGGCAAAGTGTATGCACCATTTAAGTAAGTGCAACACATTTAATCAAAGTTACTTAAATTTAAGAAATATTAATTTGTGATGCCACAAATACTAATAATATAGTTAAGTTAATTAGAAAAGTCGCAAGTAATGTAATTGCTAATTAATGATTCGAATCTTGGTTTCAAATTATCACCTATCAAAGATTTCCGTATGTGATTGGGCGCACAAATTCACCCAACGATACAGTGATGCAAAATCTATTCGATACTGAACACCGAAAAAGATAAGCTCTATCGAACAAACCAGATATCGCATATTGATTACAGCATAAAAGCGAATCTAACATAAAATACCAAAGCTTCGTACTTTATAATTTAAGAGCTGAAAGAATTATTTATTTTCCCTACAAATTAAAAATTAAAAACTTCAAATAAACATTAATTAATTTAATAAATAAATAAAATGGTGTTTCTTTATTAATGACAAAAATGAACAAATAGCTAATGTGAAACAATGCTAGGTCCTGTAGGCCTGTGCCCCAGTTAGCCATAAACAATGGAGAGGCAATTAAAATCACCCATGTAGGTATGTTGACCAGTTTAGTACCTACCTATCCTCTATTTGTTAAATGTAGTCGGCGACAACAAAATAAAAGTAGAAAATAGTACGTAAGTAAGTGTAGAACTCATAATTTTTAATGATAAGTTTACACTGTTGATCTCAAATCGAATAAATAATAGTTTAAAAAAACTAAAAAACACGCTTTTTATAGAAAACCAAACTAAAAAATAGAAAATAAATTTTAATAAATATAAATTAATAATAGTGTGCATATGAAAAAATGTATTTTATTAAAAAAAACGTGGGGTGCATGGGTGTATAGAGGATTATCATTTCGATAATATCTTAAAAATTAAAATCACCCCACGCTTTTTTAAATAAAATACATTTTTTCATATGCACACTATTATTAATTTATATTTATTAAAATTTATTTTCTATTTTTTAGTTTGGTTTTCTATAAAAAGCGTGTTTTTTAGTTTTTTTAAACTATTATTTATTTTCTACTTTTTAGTTTGGTTGATTTATAAAACACTAAAAAAATCATGTCACTTAAAATACAACAGATATTAATTATTAATAAATTATTTTATTTGTTTTTTATTGTAAATCGTACATTAGGATTAAAGTAAATAAGTACTAATTAATAATATTATTATTTTGTTTTAATATTGTTTTATCTTCGCATTCGTGCGTTTTGTGCTTAGATTTTAGTTGTGTGTGACATCTATTTTGTTTACCTTAGTTACAGTTAGTTACCGTGCGGTTAGTTATTTCAATGGGTTCCTGGATGGATTGAAAACACTATTACCGGGTAGGTAAAGGTAACCTACCGGGTCTCGGTAGGCGGCGCTGATGTCGGTATGTCACGGGGCAGGACGAAGTCTGCCGGGTCCACTAGTTCAATATAATAGTTAACTTATTCAAAGTTGGCAACGATGACAAAGGAGTATTATATCAAAATATCACGAGTAATATTTTCAAAACGCAAAAACTCTTCTAATACCTATAACGTGAAACAAAATTTGTAAACTACAGTCGACTTTCAATAATTTGAAACTCAAGGGATAAAGAAAAATATCACATTACCAAGAGTTCAAAATAAGAGTTAAGCCTTCAGTCTATCATTGTCCAATTAATTTTTGATAGTGGTGAGAGATGAGAAGTACATAGGTACCTAACCGTCACTTCTCACTCACTTTAACATTTGAAGAAAGACTGAAATATGAACTGCAAATGACTCTTGTCTCATTATCTCATTTATGTAAACAATCGATAGGTCTGTGCATGATAAACACTTCAAATTATAGAGAGTACGGAAGCCCGGACTTCAAATTATTGAATGTTGGCGGGCAAGATTTAACTTCAAATTACCTAGTGGACCAATTAGTATTGATTTTATTCAATTTATCGAGTGTTTTTCAAGGGACTGGGAAAAAAGTTCAAATTATCAAAAGATTCAAATTAACGAGTGTCAAATTATCGAGAGTCGACTGTAGGTGCATCTATCGTAACCTCACGTAAAATTAGCAAATATTACTATTACCACTCGAATTTCCAATAGCGGTAGGAAATATTAACCACTTTATTATAACGCACAGCCGGTAAACTATGCGCAATACTTTCTTTAATGAGAGCGCAACTAACACCGGCTGTTGGATCACACCACCGCCGACTCTGCTGTTGCCAACGCTGTCGATCAACGACGAAAACTGGGTCGATATGTGTGCCCGCTCACCACATCGGAAACACACAACCGATTTGCTTTATTGAGAAGTCTTGATATTTCCTAACCAGAAACTGCTTCAAGTTGGTCTGCCTGCCTGCAAAGCCTGTTCTATAAGCGCACGACTCAAAGCCATTATGAGAAGCTCCTTGCAAATCTGGATCTGTGATGCACATATCCGCGGTCGTAACCCATGCGCGAGCGTCCACTTTGTTCTTATTCGGACTAAACTCAGGTAGCTGGATATCTTTGCTAGTAGACGGCGCTTTCATTGCCGAGGCAATTTTAATTTCCAAGCTAGATATCGCCGCTAACCGTGAAAGAAAAACGCAAAAAAAAAATTCCGGCTCCTTTTTCATGTATGCTCCCTGAAAAATAATTTCTTTCAATTTTTAATTTAATATTTGGTTTTGCGTCAACGTTTTACACAAAATATGTACCAAAATTTCAGGTTTGTAACTCATTTCGTCTACGAGCTAGAGACCTGTGACCGGCGGATAGACAGATAGACGGACAAACAGACAGCAGAGTTACATTAATAGGACTCCGTTTTTACCCTTTGGGTACGGCACCCTAAAAAGGGCCATCCCTAAGTTATTTCGAGGCGCGTAGTTCGGTATGATGTTTTTCGTTATAACGTGCATTGGTTATTGCGTGATACGTTATCACATATTTTCGTTGTTACGGTAAACGTTATAATGTGCTTTCGTCATCACGTTATACGTTATTATAAACATTCGGTGTCGTATTATTCGGCGTAACATATTTCGAAGTCATGATGCGGACTCTGATTCAACGCCTGAGCGATATCTTTTGACAAGCTTTTTTTTTTCAAAAGTCCATGTCAATTCACCTCCGTGTGTCAATCCCCCGACAGTTGACACATTTATTCGAAAATCCCAACCAAACTCCGCCGAATACGCCCAAAACAACTCGTTCCGTTGCTTACTCAACGAAATAATAATTTAACAAAAATCTTATTTTGCAAATTGAATAATGGAATAATCTTATCAAATTAGTGTATTGTCATCGGTCCTCGATAAATCTACAAAGTTTGAATGAAATCTGACCGTTTAAAGTGGGTCAAAATCGCGTTCAAAGAAGTCGGTTACAAACATACATACCGGTGAAGCTAATATAAAGCGTGTAAAAAGTATTAACGAGATTGTGGAAAAAAATCATTAGGCTAATTTTAATCCCGGGGATATATATTTAGGGTTCCTATATAAAACCCTACTGTAACTACTGAAATGAGGGACAGTACATTTTCACTGCTTTACCACCTAGACGATCTTAACACAATTTTTAGCACAGAGATACTTACCTTGCATCCTGGAGGCTACTTTTATTGCGAGAAATCAAAAAGGTACCACGAATACTTAAAAAACCTTAGATAAAAGTATTAAAAGTGAACGAAGTCCCGGGCATCAGCTAGTCTTGCCGTATCTGTGCAAGTCTAAGATTTTATTTTATGTATAGATTCTTCTTCTTGCGTCGTGTTCTTCATTACTGAAGGTCGTGTCCAGAATGAAAGTCCTTCAAAGTTCTTATGATAAGCCTCCATTCTCCTCGTTCTTCGGCTTTCTTTAGGGCTGATGATACAGAGAGACCAGTGAGTGCAGTCACTTGGTCACTCCAACGGCTAGGTGATCGGCCGCGGGGACGTTTCCCTTCGACTTTGCCTACCACCATCAACTTGTCGAGATCGTCTGGTTGACGGCGGGCAATGTGACCAAAATACCCCAGTATTCGTTGATAGCATATAGTTGAGAGTCTAGTTTTGATTTGGAGCTGATCGAGTATAGACTTATTCGTCCTCTTGGCGGTCCATGGTATTCTAAGCATCCTTCTCCAACACCACATCTCGAAAGCGTCTATTTTCTTTCGGTCCTTAGCCCTAATCGTCCATGATTCCGATGCATAGAGAAAGATGGAAAATACCAGAGTACGGACCAGTCTGGTCTTCGTGACATTGGAGATCTTTCGATCTTGCCATATGCGGGTAAGTTTGCTCATAGCGTTTTTGGCCATTTGTGTCCTTCTCTGGATTTCCTTCTCGCATCCTCCTTGATCAGAGAGCAACGATCCGAGGTATACAAATTCTCTGACAAATTCGAGATCTGAGAGTTCTCCGGTCCTAGAAAGCTGACCAGTTCTGTCGATGGCCATTACTTTGGTCTTGGACTTGTTAATGGTGAGTCCGACTAGTTCGCTCTCGTATTCTACCCTGCGGAAAATGTCAGCAAGTTCTGTCTCAGTTGACGCAAAAAGAGTGGTGTCATCTGCGTATCTCAGGTTGTTGATCTTTGAGCCTCCGACAGAAATGCCTCCCTCCCATCCCTCTAAGGCTTTTCGCATGATGTACTCGCCGTAAATGTTAAAGAGAATGGGAGACAAAATACATCCTTGCCTAACTCCTTTTTCTGGTTTAAAAGACCCTGAGACGACGTTGTTAACCCTAACCATGGAGACACCTTCAACATACAAGTTCGCGATCAAAGTTATAAGGTGTTTAGGTACTCCCATTTCCATTAGTATGGACCATAGGCAATCCCATCTTACGCAATCAAACGCCTTAGAGTAGTCGATGAAGCACATGAGAACAGGTATGTTGAACTCTCGACTTTTCTCGATTATCTGTCTCACATTCACGATTTGTTCCCGTGTCCCTCGACCTCTTACAAAGCCTGCTTGCTCGTTCGGTATTTGCCACTGGAGAAACGTTCGTAGACGACTGTTAATAATGTACAGCATGATCTTGCTTGCATGGGATATAAGTGCCACTGTGCGGTAGTTTTCGCACTTTTTTGTAGAACTTTTTTTGTGCAGTGGTATTAGCACCGACTCTTTCCAGTCTTCCGGCCATCTCCCCGTTTTCCATATCTGGTTGCATAGATCGAGCATTATCTTCATCCCTTGGTCACCTAATTGTTTAAGTTCTTCAGCGATAATTTTGTCTCTACCGGCTGATTTATTGCTTTTAAGTTTGCGTATTGCATCTCTAACTTCGGATTCCAGGATTTCCGGCTCGAAACAATGCTCGTCCATAGCTGGAGTGCATACTGTTCTTGTCGAAGGGTTTGAGTATAACTTATTACAGTACGATCGCCATCTGTCTGTGATATCATCTATCTCGGTCAATAAGTTGCCTTCATCGTCTTCTATTGCCCACGTCCTTGGTTTAAACTCGCGAGTGATACTCTTTATCTTCAGAAATAAGTCCTTCGTTTGATATCTTTGCGCGTGTTCCTCGATATCTTGGCAGATTGCGTTTAAGTGGTTATTATAATCCCTACGGCACAAACGCTGGACCTTTGCTGAAAGTTCCTGGTATTCTGTGTGGATATTGTCACTGTTGCCTTTTAGGAGTTCCTTTCTATCCTTTATGGTCTTCCATGTTTCCTCTGTTATCCAGACTTTCCTCGGAGCATCAAGGGACTTGTTCTGGCACTCTTTACGTGATGAGAGCATAAGGTCTTTCAATTTATTCCACTTGGTGTCAATGTCGATTAGGTGGTCGAAATGTATAGATAGACTTTTGAAAATAATAACTAGAGGAAGTTAGGGATAAGTAATAGAACGTAAAAAAGCTATTTTTGAAATTTTTGTCTGTTTGTCTGTATGTTTGTGCGTGCATCACGTAAAAACTACTGAATGGATTGAAATGAAACTTGGCATGATTTAAGTTCATACTACGGAGTAACATATAGGATACTTTTGTCCCGAAATTCAGCACGGTTTCTTTGGGAGAGGGGATGAAAGTCAAAATGTGTACTTAGCTGTAATTCATAAACGCGTGGTCCGATTTCATTCATTCTTTTTTGTTAGAAAGGAGATACATTAGAGACTACCGGCTAATCTCTGAAAGGCTGGATCGATTTTGATGGGACTTTCACTGGCGGATGTTTTCATTTTATGTACCTAAACATCCACCAGTGAACTTTTGACAGTTTTTAACAAGGTATGAGCTTCAAGAAGCTTAGGAAAAACAAAGAGTTCCCGCGGGATTTTTAAAAACCTAAATCCCCGCGGACGAAGTCACGGGCCTTTAGGTTTTTTTTTAGCAAGCAATTTTATTAAGGACTAGAGGAATCTAGTCCTTAATAAAATTGCTCAGTTAGGTCACTTTTGTTTTGGGAGCTCAATATGCAGAGATCCAGTGATGCAGATAGGTCGCTGCAGGCCAGTGCACGCGGTCGCCTCTGCTGCTCCGCCTCTCTCAATAAAGAAAAATGGGAACGCTTACAATGAACGCTTTTAACTGTCGAGTTGGAAATTTCTTTCCTCCGACATTTTTCATGTGGACGTAAAGGTTGCTGGCATTAACCATTAAGTGGAAGATTGTCTCGTAACTCGTAAGCAATTTCGATTTGGAAATTGATGAAAAAAGTCAGTGACAGATTTTTTTATTAAATCGTTTCCAACTGTGGAAAAGGGTTTTCTCTCAGGATAAAAAGTATCCTTCATGGATCTCCAGGATGTATGCTATACATTACCGCATGCTGCATCAAAATTTGTCAAGATTAACGCGGTTGACCCTAAATTTGATATTATTTTGTCCTGGTTTCGCATAGTTTCCTAGAAAAATTGTAATTTTGATGAAATTCTTATTCCTTGAGTGCCCAAGAGGTGCTGTAAGAAGTAATCCTTGAAATTTCCTTGAAAATTGAAATCCTTCCTTGAAATTCCATATCTAAAGGGGTGAGTGGGGATGATAAAGTTTGTATGAAGAAACACTAAAAAAAAACAATGCGGACGGTCTAGTTTGACACTGGTATAATTTTTGTCCTCTTGAAACATCTGATACAATCTTAATATTTCCCAGAGTTTTCCCTGTCTAATAATATAAGAAGAAACAACAAACAAACCATTCCTATCCGAAATATTACGGCGCGGACCAAGTTTAATTAATTGTCACCTCGTCCCAGTGGAAAGTAAATATTATTCGAGCGAAATATTTAAAAGCAGCTCGAGTTGAGCTCCTTATCGACCACAGCGGTACCACAATCTGATTGTGGCTCATTCCTGCTGGGAAAATATACTTAATAGAAGAGTTGTCTGTTTACTACTGATTAGCATCTTTGCATTAAATCCATACTTAATATTAAAATATCTTTCAGCTTTCCACTTAAATGCGAAAGTAACTCAGTCTGTCTGTATGTTATGCTTTCACGCCTTAACCGCTGAACCCATTTTGTCGAAATTTGATACAGACATAGACTACACCTTGGAGAAGGATATAGACTACTTTTTATCCCGGAAAATCATAGAGTTCCCAAGGGATTTTTAAAGAAACTAAATCCACGTAAACGAAGTAGCAGTTTTAGGATATTAAGTATATTGAAACAGCTAGTATATATTGAAACAGCTCGAAATAAGAAACATCGTATAGCGCGTTGCGTCAAGGGAGTGATCATAAGATCAAAGTTTCGGGCGACAACATTCCATATTACGAATTCCTCGAAAGTGTGTGCTGTAATTCAATAATATTATTTATGCACAACGAGAATATCTAATATAGCCACTATCTGTTAGCAGACAAATATTGCCTTCTCAGATATCTTTTGAGAACTTTTCACGAATCATTCCAACAAGAACCAAAACGAAATGGGGAAAAGAACCGAAGTCAATTTATTTAGAAATTGTGTTGTGATGAAATAACAAAGGCGTCTGGTAAGCTTTTTGGAGCAAGACTCTTGTTATAGTTTATAACAAAATTTTCCGTAGCTCAAACATTGCCCCAAAATCCAGATGTAGGTATCTTATCTTCGATTAATTGTATGATAATGTTTATGTAAGTAGGTATAGCAAATATGAAATGAGAAGCATGAAGTATAAAAAAAATCTGGTAAAAATAAAGTTTCGTTTCCACACCAGTGCAGTTGTTTAATAGAGCAATATTTTTTAGCAGCTCGAGCTCTATCGTCGACGCCAGTTCCACACTCTGATTGCAGGCTGACTGTTGTCAGCACAGTAAAAATATTTATAATAGTTAGCTGCTAAAAATATTATTACGGTAAAGTTTCATTTGTATTTAAATACATTAGGAAAATGTCTTGAGTAAAATAGGGAAACCGCTCAAGCTCCGGGATACACATCTTTTTATTTGTAACATCATTGGTTAAATCTTTTTAGTCTTCGTCAGAAGAAACTGTTTCGTTTCTGTTTCGCTTGTCATACAAAGGTAGACGGTAGGATGGTTTCGCTTCTAAGATATCGCGGCGGAGATGTGCTAAAGATCTTTTAAATGTGCTAAAGGTCTTTTAAATGTGCTATATTATGAAAATAAAATTTATTTCAGAGTAACTAAAAGATCAATACGATGGGTAGGTACCTACTCAATATACTTGCGAGTAATTTGCATAGTTAATGGATTCAGCGGTTCATAATAATATTGGTGACCCGCCACCTTTAATTACATTCCGCGTATTTGCATGCAACTTCGTGAAAGCAAAAACCGAAATGCAAATGAACGAAGTTGGCAACTTTTATCTGATGGTACGAGGCGACTGTATCAAAAAGATATTTCCTCTTCGTTAAACGAAGAAATGCCCGCATTTTATCTTTAAGTTATGGAAAATAATCAAATAGCATTGAAGGAGCTCGGAATAACTTTATATGATTCAGTAGATAGTATATTTTTAGATGACACAGATACATAAAAACAACACAGTATAAAAATATTAACTTTTGCATTTAAAATAGTTATACGTACACGAAATCACGAATTTGTATGATTGAGAGATTGTGGAGGAATCTTCGGTCGTGTCCGAGAGAGGAAGTGACAAGTTAATTTCACAGAAAGGTTTAAGGACCACACAGAATACGATGCCAATAAATTTCTTATATAGCGTCAAACCACAGTTTTTGCGATTTCGGTGGATTTCGGCGAAGAACGCAAAATAAGGTGAGTCGCTGTTAAACTTTACTTTTACTTCAGAAAAACAAGAGCAAGTTCAAAAAATTGTATCTTCTCGGGATTACGTTTACTTTGATAATCATCTATCATTCTCCATTCGAGTCATAAAGGCGGACTTTTATCTGAAAGGCGGCACGTTAAATGAGATAGTAAAACTTTTTATAGCTCGATCACAGTCTCAGAGTGCATGTGCGGCAGAAACTATTCTGTGTCTAAAACGGACGAGCTCGGTATTAACATTTACAACAATCCAGCTTAGGTAAATGGCTATTTATTAATGTTTATTTTTTTTAAACGAAGTTTATTTCGGGAAATTTTATTATAGTTAAAACTAGGTAAGACTATCTTTACCTACCTAATTTAAATGCAAATGTATTTTTTAATGATAACGGTAGATACTTCCTGAATGTCTATTTAAATAGCCAAGATTATGCTTTTATTATAGCATAAAAGATTTACCTATTCGTTCCGTGATTATAAAGAATTTTGAAAAGCTTCGAATGACGGTGGAACCATTAGCTGATCGCACAGCACACATAATGTATAGCTTTAAATTATCCTCATTGCCGGTAAAAGCGCTGCCTAAAAATGCAATTTCATAGTCAAAAGAAAGTTATTTTTGGTGCGGATATGAAAGTAGCATTGTACGATGCAGACATCAAAAGGCGGGTATCAAAGCGTGTTGGCACATAAGGGTAGCGCAAGGCGCCCCCCTTCAATATGAGTTCCTGGTAGTTCGAATTTTACATTAAGCCAATTCCTTGCGTGAGCCGAAATGTTTTTGTTCTTGATATAATTTATGGTAAAATGAAAACATGCCATTACAATCTCTACAAAAGAGAACGTAAAGGTTTATTATCGTATATTTTGTTTCAGTTAAGTTCTTGACAAAAGCATTTGCTAAGAAAAAGAAAATTTGGTAGAACAATCTGAAGCAGCATTTAATGACACTCGTTCTTATAATGATTGAATACCTACCTCGTATTAACACAGCTCGTAGGATATGAATTTATTTGTAAACATAGAGCCTTATAAGGAAACTGGTCTTAAGGGGAACCTTATTAGAATTAATGTAAACAGGATTCAGCTCAAATTGCCATATAAATTACAAGTCGTGATGGATAACCGGGTTTAGGGACGCTAACAGGGTGGCAGTAAATGTTACTGCTGTACTGAATACATTGTTATTCGTATTCATTATGGAATTGCCTTCTTAAATTTTGCCTGTTTTGCAAAAATGTGGGTGAAAATATTATTATTATTCAGTAGACCCCCTACCGCGTAGGTAACCAATAGAAATATGGCTTTGTTGTGTGATTGTGTCTATGTCCACATGTATTGTGTTTATTTATAAATATTCAAAAATTTCCAATTTCAAGTTTTACCCTTGCCGTAATTACAGCTTAGGTTAGCTTTACAGTTTTTATTATTTTGTGAAATTAAAGCAATCCTTAAAATTGTCATCTATACAAGAACGTAAATTGAAATGTCTGTCTAACTTCTTGATTGCTGTTTTGATTTAAAATTAAATAGCTGTCTTTAATTAAACTCATAATGATAAGCGTATCCCAAACGCACGTTTTTAAAGTTTTCGTCTCTCTGTGCGTCTGTATGTCCGGGCAGTGACGTGCACAGAGTTCGAAGCCAGGGTATGCAATCAGTAGAATTAAAATTTCTACTGCTCCTCTACTCATCGATTTACCTAAACATTGCTTTTCTCAGGGTATGCAGAGCTTTTCTGCTTTTATGAAGTGCACGCCACTGTGTCCGGGCTAATCTTCAAACCGCTAAATCGATTTTGACGGAACTTTTACAGGCAGGTAGAAGATTAAACCAACTACACTAATTTTTATCCCAAAAAAAGTAGTGTAGTCGTAACGTAGTGCACTAATAGGAAAAAGTCAATGAGATCCCATGAGATTTTTAAACTTATACAAACGAAGTCATTGGCATCAGCTAGTGAAATAATTTATATGACACCAAACTTGCGCGAGTCTTTTTGCCTATTATTATAATTTGAGACAAGCCGCCTTACCCATTCAATTTCGATGGGAACTGACAGTATCGCTTTCACTTTAGTTGGATTTATGAATAAAATTATATAAACAATTTTAGGTGAAATTATCCACCTCGAACATATTACAAATTCCTAGCAATTCGTATAATAATACCAATAAATGTAAATAGTATACTTGTATGTCAATAATAATTATTTGTTAACCTAGTTCAATAAACTTGTAACAGTCATCTAGCTTTCGCATTTCTCGAGTTCGCAAGTGATCCATCACTTAGCCTTAATTGATGGGATTTGATACAGCACAGGAATATGTTTCGCGTACATAACTAATAAGTCCAATTATATTATGCACGCTAAACAAGTAACTTTAAGGTGTTACGTTTTCCATACTAACTTCATGTTACCATTCAAGAGCGAATGGATTATATATTTACACTGAAATTACATCGCACAGCCTTAATATAATTTTTAATTTGCGCGAAAACATTACATAGACAGCTTAATTATTATAATAGCCATCTATTAAACGCTGTTTTGCCTAGCTGACCGAGACGGCTTTACTTCACTTTTAGCTGTTTATGTAATGTTTTCTTTATGTAAATAAAATTTTCCGCAAATTAAACATTAAATTAAGGCTGTGCGATGTAATTTCAGTGTAAATATATAATCCATTCGTTCTTAAATGGTAATAATAAATTAGTAAGTATAGAAAACGTACCACCTTAAGAAAGAAACATATACTAGAGCTAAACACTTTTACTCAAAATATTATCTCTTCTCTATGTGTTAAAATTGTAATGATAATAAATGTATCTAGGCTGCAGTTTGTACGTTGTGTGTAGTTAGTGCATCACTCAAAAGCTTAGATACAGGTATAATAATAACATTACGACTCCAACTTTTAATAGTATTGATCTAAAAATTTGTCAAGATACAGCTTTGTCTAAAAAAATCACGTATGCGAAATCAGAGCAAGAAAGATTGTTGATGATTACAAAAGGTGTCAATACCGTACTATTTCATTTATTAATTCATATTTTTCCATTTATTTCAAATAGATCGAAGTACCTAGGTAAGTAGTTGAAGGAACAATAGGAGTTGCGAGAGAAGAACGAGTAGATATCAGAGCGGCCCGGGCGGGTAATTCATTGTGAATAATAAATGAAGTGTCTCAAGATGGAATTGTCGCTCGAGGAAGTGGCACTGACAACAGCGGATCCCATTACGCTAGTTGCATATGATCTCTTTAATTAATACTTGACCATCCTTGATCCAATTATTGTATATCTACCTAGGTAACAAAAAGTAATTATGAAAAATAAAAATATGCTGAACATAACGATGCGATATGGCTAAAGATTTATTTTAAAACTAGCGGTCCGCCCCGGCTTCGCCCGTGGTACATACATACTAACATAGCATATAGCACTCAAGCATCACTTACATACATATCCAACGGTGAAAGAATTTTTAAAATCGGTCCAGTAGTTCCTGAGATTAGCGCGTTCAAACAAACTCTTCCGCTTTATTATATTAGTATAGACAAGTGGAAACCCGCGACTTCGTTCGCGTGGATATTGATTTTTAAAACTCCCGTGAGAATCATTTTGTCTTTCCTAAGCTCTTTTGAGCTCATATCTTGCTAAAAACTGTTAAAAGTTCACTGGCGGATGTTTAGGTACTTAGATCAAAATGTAAACATCCGCCAGTGAAAGTCCCATCAAAATCGGTCAAGCCTTTCAGAGATTAGCCAGTAATCTTTGAAGTATTCCCTTTCTAACAAAAAAAGAATGAATGAAATCGGACCACCCGTTAACGAATTACAGCTAAGTACACATTTTGACTTTCATCCCCTCTCCCAAGGGAACCGTGCTGAATTTCGGGATAAAAAGTATCCTATATGTTACTCCGTAGTATGAACTTAAAGTATGCCGAGTTTCATTTCAATCCATTCAGTAGTTTTTGCGTGATGCGCGCACAAACATACAGATAAACAGACAAACAGATAAACAGACAAACAGACAAACAGACAAACCGACAAACAGACAAACAGACAAAAATTTCAAAAATAGCTTTTTTATGTTCCATTATTTATCCCTAACACCCCCCAGTTATTATTTTGCAAAAATCTTTAATGTACAGATACGGCAATTCTACGATTTTATTATATGTATAGAAAAGTTTGTCGCAATTCCCATATTCGTTTTTGGAACAAATCATCCTAAAGTAAGAACATTATTTAAGATCATTAAATGTCCCTAAGATTTCTCATCTGTATCTGTTTCAGTCTGTAACACCAGTATCAGTCAGTAAAATAGTTTCGTTCAGATGATGAAAGTACATATACCTAATGTTGAAAGAATGAATAAATCAAACATAGAGCTGAAAGGAAAATATGCAACAGACTTGATTTTCTCAACAATAGCTGACCGATACCAGATCAGTTATAAACGAAAGTTCGTTTCTTCGTGAGAGCCGCCTCTAAATAAAAGGTACTTTAGAAACAATGCACGTATTGTTTGCCTGTGAAGTGCGACATAATTTAGCATGATTTAAACACGTTTGTGTGCAAAAATAAGTTTAACAAAGCGTTTCACTCTCCGTCTTAAAACAAAATAGGTATCACAAGAGACTGAAATATGATTTGCAAAACGCTGTTGTTAATATGACAGTATAGTGAAAGTTCCAAAGAAGTAGGCAATGCCTGGAATTGATTTGATTTGGTTTTGATTATGGATTCCTACAATAACAAATGTAAGATAAAAACATTTACATTTAGGTATCAATAATAATTTTTAATAGATGTGGCTTAGCATTGTATTTAAACTGAAAGAGCTATTTAATATTACAAAAACTAATAATACCACTTTCTGTGTTACCGTATTACATTGTGGTATTACCGTGTAAAGCAAATTGGTCCATTGTCGGCGTGTTGATTGGATGATAGTAAACTGTGTCCGCGTGACCTACATGTAGCCTGTGACCTAACACCAAACGTGTTTCGATCCAACCTTACGACTATGTACTAGCCTAACGAGACTATGAAATTTTCAGTCAAAAAATTTTTGAGCTTTGGCATCAAGGGCGTTGGATCCAATTGACGACTAGCGATTGTGAACGCAGGTTTATGAAACGTGTTCGATTCTAAAAAGGTTATTTTATTTAATGAATTTGTATCGCTTAGCATTATTTGGATCATGATCCTGGATCATGATGTAAGTATACTGAGCGTTGAGTTCAGCGTATTGCTGGACAATCATGAAATTCATTTCAGTACATTCACGTGGATCACTACTGATCATGATTCGAATATCCAAATACTACGTGAATAAACATCATGTATTGTGATAAATGTTAATCTTTATCTGGCTCGGTGTAACATAAATCTGAACGGAGGACTATAACGATAAAATATCTAATAGAAATAAATAAATTAATAAATAGGCTCGCAAATGGCTGTAAATCTCAATTAAGTGTTCTAACTTCTAACAGATTTAAAAATGGTTGATTTATTGTTTAGTTTAATAGCTTCTCGTTTCGGTTTGAACAATTTATTGCTCGAATGCCGTAACAGAATTATTAAACTTAGTTCATAATTATTTGTACACTTGTATCTAATCATCACACCCGTTGGTGATGGATTGATTGAAATGGCAGCATTCGAATCCTCTTAATTTAGAAAAGTGGACTAAACCTAACTTTTCCCTTGCTTGCGGTGTCATATTACAAGAGACAATATCAGTACTTACGAGTATAATATTATAAATGCGAAAGTAACCCTGTCTGTCTGTCTGTTACGGCTCACTGAACGGATCTTGATGAATTTTGGCACAAGCATAGCTTGTATGCTGGAGACGGCTACATACTTTTATCCCGAAAAACCAATGAGCTTCCGTTAGTTAAAAACCTAAATCGGATTTTAAAGGAAGGATTCCTCCAAGATTTACAGGCCAATTATTCGTGACTGTTTTTTAATCGATAGAGGAAGGTAGCAAAATGGTGCTAAAATTTTTTTGAATCGCTCTATCCTGATACTGAAGGGCTACTGCCCAGTGCCCACCTAAGCCTTAATAATTTATATTTCGATTGTGATATTGTAGATATCTATCTATGTATCTATTATTATTAATAATATAAAGTAGCTTGTCCTGACTGACTGACAATCAACGCACAGCCAAAACCACTGAAGCTAGAAACTTGAAATTTTCACAGTAGCTTCCTTTTGTGACATAGGCGCACACTAAGAAAGGATTATTGCGAATTCCACCCCTAAGGGGGTTAAATAGGGGATAAAAGTTTGTATGAAATTCCGTCATTTTTCAAGTTATATCCATGAAAATTGGTATTTAGGTTTTCGGTTAAAAATAAAGAGTTATGAGCTTAAAGAATTTTGGAAAATCTACCCCCAGGTGGGTTAAATGGGAGATGAAAGTTTGTATGAAAGTCCGTCATTTTTAAAGTTATATCGATGAAAATCGGTGTTTGTATTGTCGGTTGAAAATAAAGAATTACGTGTTTCAGGAATTTTGGAAATTCCACCCCCAAGTGAAATTTATAAGAATCCAAGCGGACGAAGTCGCTGGCATCAGCTAGTAATTTATATTTCGATTGTGATATTGTAGATATGTAGATATGTATTGTATATATTACTCTAGGTCCCAACTCCTCAATCCTGAAGCTGATAAAACCGACAAGTGATGCTCATCCATTTCATACTTTGAGCAAGGCGACGTTTGGAGTCGGTTTTCTGAAAAGAATTTTCTATTTTTTTTTCAGTTTTTCTTCTGTCTTTTATTACTACTAACCCCCTCCTAAAGTTTAATAAAATTCAACTGACAGGCAAGGGCAAGTGTTTAGGGCTAATCTGCCTCTATAATTTGACGAGGGTTACGCCAAGTTTATTTTCGAGCTTGTTGGAGCCTACTTATACGTTTATTTGCTGCAATAGTTGCCAGGTCCCCACCGCGATCGCCTGTCCTGCTGATGAATGATTTATTTTGTTTAGTTGTTATGACTGAAGCCCAGGAAAATGTTAAACTTTGATCTTGGTCTTTTTCAAATAGAAAAATCTGATAAGTGCGAGTCGGGCTTCGCTCTATGAGGGTTCCGTACATATCATCAATTACCTTTTTTATAGATTACTTCGTGTCTATGAAACATTTCGCTTCTGAGCTAGACACCGTAACAACGGGTCAAAGAAAAACCACCACTGAAAAATAATTTATTTGAATATCTACTTATTCAATGTTCGATTTTGGATCAACATTCTACAAATCTGACTGATGGGCAAGGGACCCTAAAAAGGAGAAATAAAAAGTACTTACATTCGCTTCTCAAAAAAAAAATACCAATTCCATTGTTCCACAATACAAACTCACTGAACCACATGTTAAGAAAATATTTTAAACGATCGGGTGTTATAAAGCAAAAAAAAAAAAAACAAAATAACAAGTAAAAAGCTTTGTGCATTTGTGTGAAAGTCAAGTGGCGTGAAATATCCGCACAAGACCTAGTTTCCCGAACGCTTACAGAGTAAGTAGATATAACTTATATATGAAGAATTTGCATGAACAAACGCGCCAGTTTTAATTTTGCACGGGAAAGCTTACTTAGGAATACCGGGCCCATATTGGTACAAATTAGCATCACAAACAAATATTCGTATGGCCGGATCGTGCCGAGTTAATGAGCAGAGGTCCTGATTAGGCTAGATGTTTTTAGGATATTTCTACGTATATGAATAGCCTCCGATTAAATTTTTTTTACATAGAAATCCATTCCGTTATTTTAAATTACTTATAATAGTGACAATTACGAAATTGTAACACACTACAATCTCACTATGAGATTTATTCTAGATTGACTTATATCTCTATGAGACTACACTATAATCTTTATAAGAATCGAAGGTTATGAAAGTTTTTTTTAACAATATTACGAATTTTTAATACGAGTATCTAATGATACTTATTAATAACGAGCGGATACCCGCGACTTCGTTCGCGTGGATATCGGTTTTTAAAAATCCCGTGGGAACTTTTTTTCTTAAGCTCTTTTGAGCTCATACCTTGCTAAAAACTGTTAAAAGTTCACTGGCGGATGTTTATGTAGATAAAAATGTAAACATCCGCCAGTAAAAGTCCCATCAAAATCGATCCAGCCTTTTTGAGATTAGCTGGTAATCTTTACAGTATCTTCTTTCTAACAAAAAAAGAATGAATGAAATCGGACCACGCGTTAATGAATTACAGCTAAGTACACATTTTAACTTTCATCCCCTCTCCCAAGGGAACCGTGCTGAATTTCGGGATAAAAAGTATCCTATATGTTACTCCGTAGTATGAACTTAAAGTGTGCTAAGTTTCGTTTCAATCCATTCAGTAGTTTTTGCGTGATGCGCGCACAAACATACAGACAAACAGACAAACAGATAAACAGACAAACAGATAAACAGACAAACAGACAAACAGACAAACAGACAAACAGACAAAAATTTCAAAAATAGCTTTTTTACGTTCTATTGCTTATTCCTAACATCCCCCAGTTATTATTTTGCAAAAATCTTTAATGTACAGATACGGCAAGTCTACGATTTTATTATATGTATAGATATCATCAAATTCCGTTCCTATTCTTTAAATAGAGGGAGGACTGAGGATATAGTAGGGGTGCAGGCACAAAAGATCCTGAATGGTGCAAGTGCCTCCGATTACGAGAGAAATGAAAGACGAAAAAAAGAATCCGGTTTAAATTGACATAAGAAACTGCTGATAGGTTATAATTTTAGAAATGATGTGAAATTAAATTGATAGCTCTGATAGAGCTGGTTTCTTATTATAATATACATATATATACATATAATAAAATCGTAGAATTGCCGTATCTGTACATTGAAGATTTTTGCAAAATAATAACTGGGGGATGTTAGGGATAAGTAATAGAACGTAAAATAGATATTTTTGAAATTTTTGTCTGTTTGTCTGTTTATCTGTTTGTCTGTTTGTCTGTTTATCTGTTTGTCTGTTTGTCTGTTTGTCTGTATGTTTGTGCGCGCATCACGTAAAAACTACTGAATGGATTGAAATGAAACTCGGCATGATTTAAGTTCATACTATGGAGTAACATATAGGATACTTTTTATCCCGAAATTCACCACGGTTCCCTTGGGAGAGGGAATGAAAGTCAAAATGTGTACTTAGCTGTAATTCGTTAACGGGTCGTCCGATTTCATTCATTCTTTTTTTGTTGGAAAGGAAATACTTTTAAGATTACTGGCTTATCCCTGAAAGGCTGGACCGATTTTGATGGGACTTTTACTGGCGGATGTTTACATTTTGATCTACATAAACATCCGCCAGTGAACTTTTAACAGTTTTTAGCAAGGTATGACCTCAAAGGAGCTTAGGAAAAACAAAATGATTCTCACGGGATTTTTATAAACCAATATCCACGCGAACGAAGTCGCGGGTGTCCGCTTGTATTATAATAAGAATTAAATTTACCAGCTCTATCAGAGCTAAATAATTATTTAAATGATTTCTGTCTGTTAATCTGATGACATGACCTCACCACTGGTAAAATGCGAACTCTGACAAAATGAATATCCATTACGGACAAAATTAAATACCTACGTTAAGCAGTCGAGTACCAAAACAGATTCCCGAACGTATTTCGTAGAGAGTATAAATAAATATTCAGCATAAATAAACGGCTCAGTGTATACTCTGCATGTGGAAGCGTAGGTAGGGATACAGGCAGGCGGGCCTATATTGGATGCCGAGAACAAATTAGCATCTCACTGACATGTGACAAAATACGCTCGTACCACCTCGTACCGTCGACTTAATGAACGGAGAACATTGTCATTAAACGGCTTTAGATGTACCTGCGAAGGTTTAGGATGGAGTCAGTGACTACATTAGGCAGTTTGACGGCAGCTCGGGGCACATTGATAAGGATTATCGGCGTGTAAGTGAGGTGCCGCCCAAATTGTAATCTTGCTAAATGCTACGCCTGAGCGTGTGCGATATTTATATAACATGTAGAAGGGGTGGTGGGTACTCTGTAATCAAAATATTATCATGTAAGTAAATTATTTTTTTAGCAGATTGTGTAGGTGCAAATTGGAGTGCGTGAAATTGTAATGAGTGTCTTTTATGAAGGTTCATGCTTAAAAACTGTGAACTCTACCACATTAGTTATATAGATAAGTAAGGGAGAGTCCGGCAGTACGGGCCGGCATCCAGTACCGGCCAGTTGCTATTTCTAAGATTATATAACAGCTAACGCTGACACCATTAGCTCCATTTAAGTAGTTCACTTTGACAAGTCTATGCCCAAAACGGGGGCGACCTGTCAGCTACCGACTAACTGTCAGTGCAAAGAATTGCGTTGCGCGCGGTGAAATTCGTTACACAAGTATTGTACCGGGGGTGATAATTGAATATTATTGGAATATATCGACAATAGTTAATAGTGGTATGTATTTATTATTTATATAGCTACAATAATAATGTTTTAATTGATGCTTTATACGTAACATTTTATAATTGAGCGATCTCGAAATTTTATTTCGCTTCCTCCAGTACGGGCCACGAAATTGTCCGTCAGTACCGGCCACTGGTTGAGTTTATTTTAAATGGTTTAATTTCTTTATAGGTACATAAATATGTTAGATGATGACAGTGGACGTGAAAGGAAGACAAAGAAGCGCACCTGGGAACCTGCCATAATGCATAGAGCCGTGGAAAAGTTTTAAGTAGGCACAGAAATGAATGCGCGTCAGGCTGAGATTCAAAGTACCAAGAATGACTTTAAATGTAGAATTAAAGCTATTGAAAATTATAAAGAGACAAATAATAAAGCTTTAAGCCTGCTATGGGTCGTTTCCACGACACATTCTCGCCTGAACACGAAAAAGTGTTGGCAGAACATATTAAGGATTTAGACAATAGGCTAATGCCCATAAGCAAACTTTTAGTAAACTTTTCACGGTTAAAGATAAAGAAGTTAACAAAAAAGGCAAGGATGTTTTGCTATCAGGCAACGATACCGACAAAAAAGACAGGAAAAAGAATGAAAACTAGCTCCTTTTTCAAAGAAAGATTTAGGAAGAAACAATATGCCCTCTGTGCCTCGAATCTCATAAAGAGGATTGGATTCAGTGTGGAAACTGCAAGATTTGGGTGCAAAAGGCTTACGCAAACATTTTAGAACTATTAAACCAATAAAATATGTGATTATTGCCTAGTATAAATGGTATTTGTTTCTGGCCCGTACTGGAGGACAATTTTTTTACTATTAATTTTTAGTGTCTTTAGATTTTATTAATAAATTTGATTCTTTCCAAATATATTGATGTTACATTATTTTTATTTATACATTATGAGTTATTTTACATAAATCAGCAAATATATAACATATTACTTTGGAGATTTTAATTTTATACCAAATAAACCTTAGGGTGGCGGTACTGCCGGACTCTCCCCTACATATTATTATAGTTTTCGTTATAAATCAATGTATAGATTCAAGATTCAAATTCTTTTTTCGAAATTGGTATATTGATTAATTTTTGAATGTAAATATTAGCAAGTAGGTATAGAGGGAGTGATTTAACGATGATAATCATTTACGGCAAGTCAAAACTAAAGCTACGTGGGTTCCAATGTCTGAGAAGAACCTAAAACATTACTTAGACTTATTATTAGAAACTATTGGTTAATAACCAACCCATGTGCAAAGTTTATCCTATATTTAAAGTAAAATAAACCAACCAAACTGAATATAGGGATATCCCTTACGTTACAACGTGTCTCTAGAACGAGTTTTTCATTTTAGAGAGACGTTCATTATAGAGAGCTCACTTTATTGCTGTATAAAACATGGATGATAATCGATCACTGCGAGGCCGGAACGAATCAGCTAGTAAATTTATAAAAGCTGAATAAATAAATGAAATTTACAAGTACAAAGTTTCCCGGTGGCTTGTTTTGCTACGTTGTTTCAAAGTTGAGTCGACAAGTCGTCGCGGCCGGTCGCTAACTCTCAATAAAAACTAATGGAGACTCGCTTAGCAATTCCACTTTGCTCTACAAGTCTACACACAAACACAATGCAAATAGCCGTTTTGTTTATATTTCACGTATAATATAGGTGGTTAATGGAGCATTACCGTTAAGTTTAAATTTCACCAACAAGGGTATGCCATTAGGTATGGGTTGCTAACTAAACCAATTTTGGCGCGACTTACACAGGCAAATAGAAAATTGTACAACGAATGATTAAGGTTACTTTTTATCAGGGAAATATTTAGTGTTTCTGCGTAAAAAAATAAAACTGGTTGATATTGGACAATATTTAATATATAAGTTAATACATTTTCACGGTCAAGTGAAAGTTTCACCTTGAAAATGAACCCTGAAATTTTGAAGAAACCATAGAGATTGCTTGCATCCCGGAGTCAGACAGACTATTTTATATCCCGGGAAATCAAATCCATTGGACGCAGTCACGCGGGTTTCAGTTATATAATATGTATATCAATAAATGTTGGAAGATAGTGAACTGTTGTGAATTGTATTGAATCTGAGGCACTCGTGCAAAAGCGCAACCAGAATCCACTTCAAACGGAAAGCTTCCGCGAAATTCCCTGAGAATCGATTTAATTGAAGTAGATTCTCGCCGGTAGATAGAGCGAGTGGTATCAAAATGTCCTGACTCCACGCCAGGAAACCCGCTGGCATCCAGCCAAGCTTCAAGTTACATTTCAGTATACGATCGAGTAACACAGAGGGAATATTTATTACTACAATTACATTACTATCGGTTTAGAGTGAGTTATATTATGCTCTTTTGTCTTAAATTACTCGACTGGGCGTCTATAGACAACTATAATAGGCCTACCTGAGAGATACCAGCGCGGTGAAAAAGGGGTGATGGTCAGGTGTGGGAGGGTTGATGTAAGCCGCAACTACCTCAGAAACCGTCTCATTTAAGCAGTAGACCAATAGCTAAAGAAGGTTTTTAACAATCTCATGTATGCATGAACGAGTATAAGGTAAAGTCCCCTTATTCCGTGGTATTTTCATAAAAACTCGAAAGAACGTCAAAAATTAAGCATTTACTACACCTTTCTGAAGAACTGGGTATTTTTATCAGAAGCGTTATTTATTTAACTCTTGAAATATCCTAAAAGGACAACAATTACAACTTGATTTAAATGTAAAATTAAATTAAATATGAAGAAAGTCCGAATGCTCCAATTCCGAGGTAAAAATCCTAATTCCGAGGCAAATGGCTCCTAATTCCGAGGGTACAAAATTCAAAGGAAACGAGTAGAATGAATTCTACATGGTGTTCAAAAATGAACTGTATTTATTAATAGATTTCAAAATCAATTCGATACGTATGTAATTGTTTAATTATGTTTGTATGTAAAATATTAATATATGTATATTATTATACTATATATAGCTCGATTACCACTCACTCACTGACTGACTGACTGACTCATTGACATAATTGTTCTCCTAGAAAGAGACAGAAAACGATACAATAATGTATGGGAGATATGTTCGGTTGCGGGAGTCGAGTAGGGAAAAATTATGACATTTCAGAAAAACAAGATGGCGGCCGACGTAATTTTTGTGACTTTTTTGTTTTTCAACCGATTTCGTTAAAATTCGCAGGTTTTTAAGAAATTAGTAAATGCTTATTAGAAAAAGTGGAAAAAATTGAAAAAACAAGATGGCGGCCGAGATTTCGGTTTTTAAAATTTTTGATTTTTCGACCCCAAACCGCGGCACCACAGCTCCGAAACGGAGTAATTGACGATAGTATTTTTTTCCTGTATTCGCCCACAATTACCCTTAATTTAGACAGGACGAGAGTGGTTTTTAAAAATTCAAGATGGCGGCTGTCGTGGCGGCCATTCGGTTTGAAGTACGAAAAAACCCAATTTTAAAATTCAAATTTCTCACAGTTGGCAACATCGGAGCGTTTCGACTTCTATGAAGCGATTGTATGTATAGACTCGAGGTATAAATTGGTGGTAAAAAATATACCCCACTTTTGGGGAAATTTCAAGATTTACCCCAAAAATAAAAAAATTGAAATACGGACTTTTTGCAAAATCCGAGTATGAGCGACTACGTATTTTACTTATACAAACGACATTTGGGTATTTTTGTCACCAGAGACTGGCAACACTGGAATTTATCAAAGAAAAAGTGATTTTCGCGACATGGTCTTTTTTCAAGGGCAATCATTTCGCCTATGTGCGAGTGAGATGGAACATGTAAATGTCATCAGGAGCGGTATATCCTGTAGTTAGTGAAAAAATTACGAAAGTATGTAAAATAATTCTGTGAAACGAGTTAACGGCCATTTTGTATTGTTGTTGGGTGTTTTTGAAAATTTTGATCATGTTTTTGAGTCAGTTGGCAACATTTTAGAAAGTTGACATGTATGAATCGATTGTGTAACTCAACTGGCAGTATCGAAGTATGTACACAGTGTTGCCACATATAAGGTAGTTTTTGAGATTTCCCCAAAAATTTCCTCCTGTACAATTTTGTATGAAAAATTTTTTTTTCACTAATGGTTTCACAAAGAAGACAAAAATTTATTCCGAAAAAAATATGGAGAGAGCTGATGATTGAGGGTTTCGGAGACGGGTGAAGGGCACGCTGAAAGTATTAATGATAGGTGGGGGGTGCTCGAGCAAATGTCATTCGAAACGTCGTCCAATTGGGAGTGAACTGAAAAAAAATTCAAAATGGCGAAAAAAAGATGGCCGCCATACAAATTTCATCGGTATCCATCTCGGAGGGTATAAAAGATGGAAGAGTGGTTTTTTAGCAAAAGATGATCAAAATCCGAAGGTCTACTTGATGAATGGAAAAAAAATTCAAAATGGCGGAATTCATTTTTTCATAGAAAATGTATGGTGAATATTGAATTGCCTTTGATGCGGTTCTTCAGCGAATTCTCACAGAAAAATATGGGAAGACATGATGATTGAGGGTTAGTAAGATGGTTGAGGAGCCCGGGAAGGGTTTTGTAGATAGAAAAGAGCTGCTCAAACAAAAACAAGATGGCGGCTGACGTGATTTTTGTAACATTTTTGTTTTCCTACCGATTTCGTTAAAACTCGCAATTCTTGAAGAAATTAGGAAACGATTAATAGAAAAAGTAGAAAAAATTTAAAAAACAAGATGGCGGCTTAGCAGTCTTTCAAATTTTCGATTTTTCGACCCCGAACCGCGGCGCCACAGCACCGAAACGGGTTAGTTGAGGATAATATTTTTTGCCTATTTCCGTCTACAATTATCCTGTATTTTGACAAATCGGGAGTGGTTTTTAAATATTCAAGATGGCGGCTGTCGTGGCGGCCATTCAGTTTGAGGTACGAAAAAACGGAATTTTAAAATTCAAATTACTCACAGTTGACAACATCGGAGCGTTTCTACTTCTATGAAGCTATTGTATGTACAGACTTGAAGTATAGATTGGTGAAAAAAATACCCCATTTTTGGGGAAATTTCAAGATCTACCCCAAAAATTAAAAAATCGAAATACGAACGTTTTGCAAAATCCAAGTATGAGCAACTACATTTTTTACCTGTACAAACGAAATTTGGATATTTTTATCGCCAGGGACAGGCAACGCTGAAATTTATCAAAGAAAATGTTGTTTTCGCGATACGGTCTTTTTTCAGGGGTGATCATTTCGCCTGTGTGCGAGCGAGATGAAAACTTGAAACGTCATCAGGAGCGGTATCTCCTGTACTTAATGGAAAAATTATTCAACTTTCTAAAATAAATCTGTAAAATGAGTTAACGGCCATTTTGTATTTTATTTGTTTTGGAATTGATTTTGAACATGTTTTTGAGGCAGTTGGCAACATTTTGGAAAGTTGAAATGTATGAATCGACTGTGTAACTTAACCGGCAGTATCGATAAATGTAAACAGTGTTGCCACCTTCGGGGTAGTTTACGAGATTTTCCCCAAAAATTTTCTTCTGTCAAATTTTTTATGAAAAATTTTTTTTTTCACAAATGGTTTCACAAAAAAGACAAAAATTTATTCAGAAAAAAAAATATGGATAGAGCTGATGATTGAGGAACTCGGAGACGGGTGAAGGGCACGCTTAAGGTATTGAAGATAGGTGGGAGGTGCTCGAACAAATTTCACTCGAAACGGCTTCCAATTGGCAGTGAGCTGGAAAAATATTCAAAATGGCGGAAAAAAGATGGCCGCCATACGAATTTCATCAGTGTCCATCTCAAAGGGTGTAAAAGATGGAAAAGTGGTTTCTTATCAATAGATGATCAGGACCTTCGGATCCTGATCACTAGAAAAGAAAATTCAAAATGGAGGAATTTATTTCGGATCGAGTAGGGACCGACTGGGGACCGACTAGGGACCGACTCCGGACCGACTGGGGACCGACTAAGGACTGACTAGGGACCGACTAGGGACCGACTAGGGACCGACTAGGGACCGACTACGGACCGACTAGGGACTGACTATGGACCGACTAGAGACCGACTAGGGAACGACTTGGGACCGACTACGGACCGACTAGAGACCGACAACGGACCGACTACGGACCGATTAGGGACCGACTACGGACCGACTATGGACCGACTAGGGACCGACTAGGGACCAACTACGGACCGACTAGAGACCGACTAGGGACCGACTACGGACCGACTAGGGACCGACTACGATCCGACTAGGGACCGACTACGGACCGACTTGAGACCGACTAGGGACCGACTATGGACCGACTAGGGACTGACTAAGGACCGACTATGGACCGACTACGGACCGACTAGGGACCGACTACGGACCGACTAGGGACCGACTAGGGACCGACTAGTGACTACTACGGACCGATACCGGACCGACTACGGACCGATTAGGGACCGACTAGGGACCGACTACGGACCGACTATGGACCAACTACGGACCGACTACGGACCGACTACGGACCGACTACGGATCGACTAGGGACCGACTAGGGACTGACTACGGACCGACTAGAGACCGACTAGGGACCGACTAGGGACTGACTACGGACCGACTACGGACCGACAAGAGACCGACTAGGGACCGACTACGGACCGACTAGGGGCCGACTAGGGACCGACTACGGACCGACTAGAAACCGACTAGGGACCAACTACGGACCGACTAAGGACCGACTTTGGACCGACTACGGACCGACAAGGGACCGACTATGGACTGACTACGGACCGACTAGGGACTGACTAAGGACCGACTAGGGACCGACTAGGAACTGACTTGGGACCGACTACGGACTGATTAGGGACCGACTAGAGACCGACTACGGACCGACTATGGACCGACTACGGACCGACTAGCGACCGACTAGGGCCCGACTAGGTATCGACTAGAGACCGACTACGGACCGACTACAGACCGACTACGGACCGACTATGGACCGACTACGGACCGACTAGGGACCGACTAGGGACCGACTAGGGATCGACTAGGGACCGACTACGGACCGACTACGGACCGACTATGGACCGACGGCGGACCGACTACGGACTGACTAGGGACCGACTAGGGACCGACTAGCGACCGACTAGGGACCGACCGGGGACTTTTCGAGATTTCCCCAAAAATTTCCTCCTGTAAAATTTTATGATTTTTTTTTTCACAAATGGTTTCACAGAGAAGACAAAAATTCATTCGGAGAAAAAATATGGCGAGAGCTGATGATTGAGGATTTTGGAGACAAGTGAAGGATACAGAAGGGTAGAGTGCAGCCCCATGTTGTTGGTACTCAAAATTCTTATCTTAGTCTTTACGCTCACGTGGTCAGATTTTTAAAAGCTTATATCCGAAACTATATGGTGAAGCCCTATGTAGTTGGTACTCAAACTTCTTATTTTCGCGATGTCTGTGTGCTTACGTGGTCAGATTTTTAAAAGCTTATATCTCCGAAACTATAGGGTGCAGCCCCATTTTGTTGGTACTTTAATTTTCGCGATGTCTATATGCTCACATGGTCAGATTTTTAAAAGCTTATATCTCCAAAACTATAGGGTGAAGCCCCATGTTGTTGGTACGCAAAATTCTTATTTTCACGATGTCTGTGTGTTTACGTGGTCAGATTGTTAAAAGCTTATATCTACGGAACTATAGGGTCGAGCCCCATGTTGTTGGTACTCAAACTTACTTTCGCGATGTCTAGATATTCACGTGATCAGATTTTTAAAAGCTTATATTTCCGAAACTATAGGGTGCAACCCCATGTTATTAATACTCAAACTTCTTATTTTTGCGATGTCTATGTGCTCACGTGATCAAATTTTTAAATGCTTATATCTTCGAAATTATAGGGTGCAGCCCCATGTTATATAATGTCGAACGTCCCCGCGAGCTGCTTTAGCAGCTCGCGCACCGAGCAACTAGTTAATATATATATAGCTGCTCGTGCTGATTCATTGACTGACTCACTGATTGATCACCCCTCCTGTAAAATTTTGTATGAAAACTTTTTTTTTCACAAATGGTTTCGTATAGAGGACAAAAATTCATTCGGAACAAAAATATGGAGAAAGCTGATGATTGAGGATTTCAGAGACGAGCGAATGGCATGCTTAAGGTATTGAAGATAGGTGGGGGGTGCTCGAGCAAATGTCACTCGAAACGTCATCCAATTGGCAGTGAGCTGAAAAAAAAATTCAAAATGGCGAAAAAAAGATGGTCGCCATACAAATTTCGTCGGTCTCCATCTCGGAGGGTATAAAAGATGGAAGAGTGGTTTCTTGGCAAAAGATGATGAGGATCCAAAGGTCTACTTGATGAATTGAAAAAAAATTCAAAATGGCGGAATTTATTTTTCCATAGAAAATGTATGGCGAATATTGAAGAGACTACAAGTTGTGAACTATGCAAGGCTTTAATGCGGTTTTTTGGAGAACTCTCAAAGAAAAATATGGGAAGACATGATGATTGAGGGTTTGGAAGTTGGTTGAGGAGCCCGGGCAGGGTATTGAAGATAGGTAGGAGGTGCTCAAACAAAAATTACTCGAAACATCATCCAATTGGCAGTGAGCTGAAAAAAAGTCCAAAATGGCGGATTCAAGATGGCGGCCATACAAACATCGGTGTCTATCTCACCAAGTATAAAAGATGGAAGAGTGGTTTTTGCCAAAAGATGATTAAGACCTTAAGTTCTACTTGATGAGCAGAATGATTCGAAGAAAAAATATGGAGAGTGATAATGATCGAGGATTAGGAATATGGGAGAGATAGGTGGAGGCTGCTCAAACCAAAATACCCGAAAGCGAAACCTCGCGGTCCGCTTGCGGGCCGCGCACCCACGCGCCCTACTAGTTAATATATATATAGCTGCTCGTGCTGATTGGGTCACTGACTCACTGATTGATCACCCCTCCTGTAAAATTTTGTATGAAAAATTTTTCTTTCACTAACAGTTTCGTATAGAGGACAAAAATTCATTCGGAGGAAAAATACGGAGAGAATCTGATGATTGAGGATTTCAGAGACGAGCGAATGGCACGCTTAAGGTATTGAAGATAGGTGGGGGGTGCTCGAGCAAATGTCACTCGAAACGTCATCCAATTGGCAGGGAGCTGAAAAAAAAATTCAAAATGGCGCAAAAAAGATGGCCGTCATACAAATTTCGTCGGTGTCTATCTCGGAGGGTATAAAAGATGGAAGAGTGGTTTCTTCGCAAAAGATGATCAAAATCGGAAGGTCTACTTGATGAATAGAAAAAAAATTCAAAATGGCGGAATTTATTTTTTCATAGAAAATGTATGGCGAATATTGAAGAGACTGCAAGTTTTAAACTATGCACGGCTTTGATGCGGTTCTTTGGAGAACTTTCAATCAAAGAAAAATATGGGAAGACATGATGATTGAGGGTTTGGAAGATCGTTGAGGAGCCCGGGCAGGGTATTGTAGATAGGTGGGAGGTGCTCAAACAAAAATTACTCAAAAACTCATCCAATTGGCACTGAGCAAAAAAAAACCCAAAATGGCGGATTCAAGATGGCGGCTATACAAATTTCGTCGGTGTCTATCTCGTCAAGTATAAAAGACGGAAGAGTGGTTTCTTAGCAAAAGATTATCAAGACCTGAAGGTATACTTGACGAACAGAAAAAAAATCAAGATGGCGGAATTTATTTTTTCACACAAAATATATAATGGCGAATATTGAAGAGACTATAAGTTGGGAAACTATACAAGACTTTAATACGGTTCCTTTTCAAAATTTGTTTTTATGGAAGAACTCTCCTTCTGGCAAATGATTCGGAGAAAAAAATTTGGAGAGTGATGATGATCGAGGGATTGGAAGATGGATGAGGAGCACGGCCAGGGTTAAAGATGCTGAAAATGATAGAAGAAGGTGGAGGCTGCTAAAACAAAAATAATACTGAAATCCCCGCGGTCCGCTTTAGCGGGCCGCGCAGCCAAGCGCCCTACTAGTTAATATATATATAGCTGCTCGTGCTGATTCATTCGCTCACTGACTGACTGACTGATTGATCACCTCTCCTGTAAAATTTTGTATGAAAATTATTTTTTTCACAAATGGTTTCGTATAGATGATAAAAATTCATTCAGAACAAAAATATGGAGAGAGCTGATGATTGAGGATTTCAGAGACGAGCGATGGGCACGCTTAAGGTATTGAAGATAGGTGGGTGCTCGAGCAAATGTCACTCGAAACGTCATCCAATTGGCAGTGAGCTGAAAAAAAAGTCAAAATGGCGAAAATAAGATGGCCGCCATACAAATTTCGTCGGTCTCCATCTCGGAAGGTATAAAAGATAGAAGAGTGGTTTCTTGGCAAAAGATGATCAGGATCCGATGGTTTATTCGATAAATAGAAAAAAAAAATCAAAGTGGCAGAATTTATTTTTCCATAGAAAATGTATGGCGAATATTGAGAGAGAGAAGTTGTGAACAATGCAGGCCTTTGATGCGGTTCTTTGGAGAACTCTCAAAGAAAAATATGGGAAGACATGATGATTGAGGGTTTGGAAGACGGTTGAGCAGCCCGGGCAGGGTATTGTAGATAGGTGGGAGGTGCTCAAACAAAAATTACTCAAAACCTCATCCCATTGGCACTGAGCTGAAGAAAAACCCAAAATGGTGGATACAAGATGGCGGCCATACAAATTTCGTCGGTGATTATCTCACTAAGTATAAAAGATGGAAGAGTAGTTTTTTTTAGCAAAAGATGATCAAAACTTAATAGGAGTCAAATAGTGGTCTTGAAGTCGCGTGGCCTTTACTTCCTTTGACAGTACCGCGAGCCTCAATAAATTCAAGGCGGTGCGTACGAATGTAAGTTAACGACCTGTATGGTTAGTTCGAGCTTGCACACTTCGAAAACGGTACTAGATTTGAATATCGAAAAACTATAATATCAGAGCAAAATTAACCCTAATACTCTTACAATCAAATAAGATTATAAAGTCATAATGTAGTAGGGTACTTCGAATATTTATTTTAAAAATTTCTGCTTGGAGCGTAGACGAATGGCTGAATATATTGGCGGACTCAAACCTTAAAACCAGCCAGTTTAGTTGCATTTCACTCTCAAGTCATGTTAGTCAATGTGTTTCGATACTCGAATTTCTATCATCGTTTCCCCAATGTACAAAGTCGGCATAAGGCCTCTGTACTCACTAGGTTAGCAATCAGCTGTTCGACAAAAATCTTAGATTTGATAACATGACAGGTTTAGGTATTACGGTGTGACTCTTCTTCCATGGAAGCAAAGGAGGTAGCTTGGATGGGATGCCACGTGTGTGGATACACTGGCATTGTCTCACATACAGGTGACCTCCGTGGCAGCCGGAGCAGCAGCCACTAAGGCGGAAAGGGCCAAGAGGCGCAAATATGAAAATATAGAAAATAATTTCATATTTGTGCCTTTTGGGGAGGAGACCATGGGTTCGTAGGGCGAGGATGCTAGGTCCTTTTTTAAGGGCCTGTCATCCCGTCTCGTGGAGTCCACGGGTGACCGGAGGGCAGGCAGTATAATATTGTACTCTGTATTACTACTGTATAATATTGTACTACTGTATATATATACATATATACTCCTACCTATCTAGAATGTGCCCCTGGCTGTGCCCCTCACCCATCTTTCAAACCTTCGATCATCATCACTCTCCGTATTTTTGCTCCGAATAATTTGTAAGGATGAGATTTCTTAAAAAAAAACTAATTTTACATTTGTACAATCGTTTTTTTAGCTCACTGCCAATCGGATGATGTTTCGAGTGATATTTGTTTGAGCACCACCCACCAATCTTCAATAGGTGCACTGGCCGTGCTCCTCATCCATTTCCTAAATCCTCAATCATCAGCTGTCTCAATATTTTTCCTTTGCATGATTTTTTGTCTTCTATACGAAACCATCAATGAAAAAAACAATTTGTACGGAAAAATAAATTCTGACATCTTGATTTATTTTCTATCCATTTAGTAGATCTTTAGGTCTTGATCATATTTTGCCCAGAAAATACTCTTCCATCTTTTATACTTAGTGAGACATCGACGAAATTAGTATAGCCGCCATTTTGAATCTGCCATTTTGGGGTTTTTTTCAGTTCAGTGCCAAATGGATGAGGTTTCGAGTAATTTTTGCTTGAGCACCTCCCACCTATCTACAATACCCTGCCCGGGCTCCTCAACCATTTTCAGAACCCTCAATCATCATATCTTCCCATATTTTTATTTGAGATTTTTCCAAAAAACCACATCAAAGCCTTGCATAGTTTACAACTTGTAGTCTCTTCAATATTCGCCATACATTTTCTATGGAAAAATAAATTCCACCATTTTGGTTTTTTTCTATTCATCGAATAGACCTTTGGATCCTGATCATCTGTTGCTAGGATACCACTCTTCCATTTTTTACCCTCCGAGGTGGACACCGACGAAATTTGTATAGCGGCCATCTTTTTTTCGCCATTTTGAATTTTTTTCAGCTCACTGCCAATTGGATGACGTTTTGAATGACATTTGCTCAAGCACTCCCCTCCTATCTTCAATACCTTAAGCGTGCTCTTCACCCGTCTCCGAAATCCTCAATCATCAGCTCTCTCCATATTTTTGTTCCGAATGAATTTTTGTCTTCTATACGGAATCATTAGTGAAAAAAAATTTTTTATACAAAATTTTACAGGAGGGGTGATCAATGAGTGAGTCAGTGAATGAATCAGCACGAGCAATAATAAGATAAACGATTTAGAATATGAATGTTTGCGTGACTGAACGCGAATGATACTTGGTGTAACTGAAACCATACTGAAATATTGTGAGCATCCTGTATTTTATTTCTATACATACCACGTAATTAGAGGCTCATAGAACCTTATTCCGAGGTAGTATTTCTATCCATACCACATAATTAGGGGCTCATAGAACCTTATTCCGAGGTAATACCACGGAATTGAGTTTTGTAACAAAAAACACGTTTCCTAATTCCGAGTGTTAAAAAAGAAAAGATTTTTCCATAATAAACAAATAATTTAAAGCTTAATTAGATTATCTTCGTAAATATGTACAATACTCTCTCAAAATTGCATCGAAATATGTATAAATTTAATTTTCTTTTAAATTAATTTTCTTTAGCTTTCCCATACAATCTATCAATAAATTACCTAAATAGGTAAACTTTGACACGGTATAGTTAGTGATTGAGACGCCAAAGTGTACCTCGTAATTAGGACTCTGTAACCTTATTGCCTATTTAAATATTCAAAACCGAAACAAGAAGTATTTAACATAAAACGACTCTAAAAATTGAAAAAGTTATGAAGTCTATGAAATCGCAATTCCGCGGTATACCACGGCGTTAGGAACCGGCTAAAATATTTGGCACCTAACGCCGAGGTATTTTCAAAACCTATTTTCACCTTAATTTCTTTACAAATATTCACAAAAGTTGATTGTTTTCGATTGAAAATATAGTCCTCCAAATATTCAAATCTAAATAAAAACAAATAAAGCTCAAAATTAACGGATAAACACTATTTAAAAAAATGTAGGTATTTCGTGCACGAGGTCCAAAATGTATGAAACATGCGTTCGGGCCGGCTGCTAGTGTAAAACTTGCCGGTTATTTTAAAACATATACATATAAAACTAACAATTTCGTCATTTATCTATGGAATGATAAACTATCAATTGATTAAGATATGTTGCAGTAAAAAATAGCTTGGGGATCGGTTGAAAACGCTGTTTTTCTATATACCTCGGAATTGGGTGCCAATTTTAGAATACCACGGAATAAGGAGACTTTACCTTACTTAATATTAAGTAGGTATATTGTGCTGCTGTAGCTGTGGCTGTATAAGTCGCCTGCATTGGGCCGATAATGACAAATGGTTTAGCTTCGACTTGGAGCTCCGCATGTCAAATGCAGGCTTTATATTATTATGACGTCCTGACAAATCCAAATGGCGGACACGACGAACAATGGTACGCCGAAAACAAAAACGAGGGTGGCAGATATTAAACGAAAGGTACAAGAACACAAACGTTGCGTGCGGGCGCCATATGGAGCACGACAAGTGTATAGTCCGTTTCAATAGAGTTGAGCTAAAATGTAAACCAACACACCTTTTTGCTAAAAAACTACAGAATGGATTGAAATGAAACTTGGCACGATTTAAGTTTGTAGTATAAACTTAAATCATGCCAAGTTTCATTTCAATTCATTCTGTAGTTTTTTAGCAAAAAGGTGTGTTGGTTTACATTTTAGCTCAACTCTATTGAAACGGACTATACACCATGCTTCATGCACCGGGCTCCCCGCATGCGTCGGCTAGTCCCAGATGGACAAATCGACGCATACGGGAGCTGCGCAGTGCGCACCTCCTATACGCACTCCTGTCCCGTCTAAAGATATTACGTAGATTCGTAAAATATACTTAGGTATAAAGAGAAAATTAACCGTTCTTCAGTGGTATGAAATAACTATTCTAAATAACCATATTATTTTAAATTAGTCGTGTTATAGTTTTTTTGTAGGTACTTTGTGTTGATAGAAAGATATATTCTGTTCTCCACTCTCGGCGATAAAGTTATTAGGATTCAATAAACTGGATTCGAAATTATTAATCTAATAAAGATCACAGCTTTCAATCTCATTTGTAGACTTTAGCATAATAATTCCACTAAGAGGGGAAAGCTTAAGTTTAAGAAATCGAATTAAGTAAATACAAATATTAAATCAGAGAGCGTGAATTCTATTGTTCAAATTTTCAATCAAGAAACAATAAATCAAATCAATTTATTTCATGTAGGCGTACTCTACATGTAGGTCAGACACTTTTATCCGGTTTTAACGTACCTACCACGTTCGTACCAAGATTTTGATATCATTTTAGAAGTTGTTAATTAGTAGAGGATATTATAGGATGTCGTGGGAAGCTTCGGCCTTAGCCTAACTCTACCAGACCAGCTAATCAAGCTACTTGGCATTCCTGGTTCCCGTGTATGATGTTTTGACTTATTGGTCTATTTTACTGCCTTACAGTTTTCGAGTTAGTGCATTTTTATACACCATCAGATCTTTTTCAAGGACATAACTTTTAAGAAATAAATAAATTAAAAAAAAACGAATAAGTAGGTAATAATATGTCACTAAGGTCGAGAATCGCGCTATGCCTACCTAGTTATTATGCAAGAGCTTTTCAAGCGCATTGGCTTCTTAAGGGTTGATGACACGGAAAGAGAGTGAAGCTAGATTAGGATACTACGTATAAGGAAAATGAATTTTGTATCGGTTTCAATCTTCTCTATCGCGGAAAGAGATTGCATAAGTACAAAAATAAGTTAAAATTGAATAAACATCGAATTAGTTTCATTCAAACACACATGCAATTTTAGTCGTATAAGTTTGTTTTCTATTCATGAATGTACGTATAAATTACTTTTTAGTATTTTATATACTATACCTACCAGGAAAAACTTGAAACCTCTTAGATACATACGTATTTTTTGCAAAAATATTGTATGTTACGCAAAGTAACGCTTGATTAAATCCAATATTGATGTTGTCTGCCCCGTCCTTTTATATAAATATCCATAGCCGTATCTATAACTGGAGGGCTCTTCAACGACGACAGCTATCTCATGGATGTTTCGAGCATTCTCAAAGTTACTGCTAAGAGCTGTCATTCCGCTACGTCAGAATCCGGAAAAGAATAGATGCCGTGAGGATATCTCGAGTAGACTATTGTCACAATAGCCCGTTTTATTGTGCTGTATATTTGTGCACATTACGACAAATGTCTACTTATTCTCCGTGTTATGGAACGCTTTGTGGTCGCAGTTTTATAGTTTATATTATATACTTAAGCTACTCTTCACTGTCGATGTTCAAGCTCGCTTCACGACAATGAACTTATATTTTTTTTTTATTGGTTACAAATGTTCAGTTATTTCGTTAGGTAAACAGAACATATATGTATATCTTCTATACATATAATAAAATCGTAGACTTGCCGTATCTGTACATTAAAGATTTTTGCAAAATAATAACTGGCGGATGTTAGGGATAAGTAATATAGAACCTAAAAAAGTTATTTTTGAAATTTTTGAAATTTTTGTCTGTTTGTCTGTTTGTCTGTTTGTCTGTTTATCTGTTTGTCTGTTTGTCTGTTTACCTGTTTGTCTGTTTGTCTGTATGTTTGTGCGCGCATCACGCAAAAACTACTGAATGGATTGAAATGAAACTTGGCATGATTTAATAAGGAGTAACATGGGCATTTTCACTTTAAATGGCACATTGCTGTTTTCGAGGTGTCCTTTTAAATGCATAATTTTAATAAATATTAAGACATTCATTTTAGTAATTAATTTAATTTATATTGAAAATATATGAAATAGACATCCTGTTTTCGATATTTGCAGCAACATAAAATAAGTTTTTTTTAGTAAAAATCACATTTGAAATTAGCCGAATTTCGAGTTTCATACTGTCCCCTTTTTGGGTGGTCAACTTTGGATTGATTTTGTGGGATATTTTTATATGATGGCTAGTGTTGAGATTACTTACTTTAATAACAAAACTCTTGTACTTTATCATATGACAAATATAATAATAGTTCTCATTGCTGTTAATGTGTTATTAATTTTTATAGTCTGTCCCCTAGTTTTTCGCATTGCGGACATGTCCGCTTTTGTAACGTTAATATTAGCTCGATTATTTACCCAATTGTGGAATTTTGTTTAGTCTTGCAATCCCCAGCATCAGACTATTGCAAAAAGCATAAATCTACTTGAAAAAAGCGTCAGATAGCATTATAAATGAATAAACATTTTTCGTGATTCAAATTAACCGTCTTTTATGTCCATTTTGTGCGCCATCTTGAGTATTTTTAAGGTCTAAACTTTCTGTTTACTTATGTGAAATGCATGCCTTGGAATGTCTTTTATCCAAAAACAATACATCATGAAAGCATTTATCGTGTTAAATTGGCTTAAATTTAAATTGTTTTCGAAGCGGTAGCAATTTTGTAACGTCCGTTTCGTAGCGTTAGACAGTAAGGGTTTGTGCATACAGACACTTTAATAATATTAACTATCATCATCATTGTCATCAATCGATAGACGTTCACTGCTGGTCATAGGTCTCTTGTAGGGACTTCCACACGGCGTAGTCTTGCGTCGCTTGTATCCAGCGGCTTCCTGCGACTCTTCTGATGTCATCGGTCCACCTCGTCTGTCATTTTAGCGCGTCTATTAAAGTGATGGACAGAGTCGATGTTTTATGTATATCATCGACATAAAAAAAGAATTGGATTTTTTTCAAATACAGGGTATAAGGAGACCGCTTCCGAAATTTAGCGCTATTGTTATACTACCTAAATACAATCTTATAGGGTACGTATCGGCGTCGTCGCGAGCGCGGTTTCGCAGGTACCTACCGCTACGTAAATCACAAAAACACTGATTAGCTCTCGCAGATCCCTCGTAAGCGCTGATTGGCTCTCCAATCGTATTGTGTCCCGCTCACTTGTACGATGCTGCGCGCACTTGAACGTCACCGTTTGACTTACGTGCCGGAAGTTATATTTAATGTAATAGTTTTTTTATAAATAAATAATAAATAATCTGAAGAGTTATCCAGAGTTTGTTAGTTATTGATTTGAATAATTATAAAATTATAAAAAACAAAAAAAGTGTTTCATTTTTTTTTATACATTGAAGATATTTCCTTACAAACTGTGTGAAAATGTATTGATTGTGAAAAATTATGGACTCTATTTCCCCCCCTAGGTCAAAATATCAAAAATGCTTAAACAAATGTTTCACTATTTCTTATCAAGTGTCATAATACAAAATTTCATGATGACAGACTCCTATACAAACTTTAATCCCCTATTTCCTTCCCCTTCCAGCCTTTTTTTCGCAACAAAAGATAGCCTATGTTCTCTAACACCCATATTCTAAGTCGTAACTCGAAAAGCCCCTCGACTCCAACTCACTCGAGGAGGCCTCAAGGAATGACTTGAAAGAACCTCAAGATCGGTATTCATAGTTGTCAGGTTGAGGAATTCTCGAGGTTCCTCGAATGAGTGGAGTCAAGGTAAAACTCAAGGAATTACGTCATCGTTTGGCGGAATGTTTCGTTTGTTATGACGTTAGCTATCCTTAATAATGAATTTTTTTTTTTATGTGCGAGTGCGAGTGCGAGTGTTAGTGCGAGTTCGAGTGCTAGTGCAAGTGCGAGTGCGAGTGCGAATACGAGTGCGAGTACGAGTTCGAGTGCGAGTGCGAGTTCGAGTGCGAGTGCAAGTTCGAGTGCGAGTTCGAGTGCGAGTGCGAGTGCGAGTGCAAGCGCGATTGCGAGCGCGAGTTCGAATGCGAGTCCGAGTGCGAGTTCGAGTGCGAGTCCGAGTGCGAGTGCGAGTTTGAGTGCGAGTGATAGTGCGAGTGCGAGTTCGAGTGCTAGTGCGAGTGCGAGTGCGAGTCCAAGTGCGAGTTCGAGTGCGAGTCCGAGTGCGAGTGCGAGTACGAGTTCGAGTGCAAGTGTTGGTGCGAGTGCGAGTGCGAGTTCGCGTGCTAGTGCGAGTGCGAGTGCGAGTGCGAGTGCGAGTTCGAGTGCGAGTGCGAGTTCGAGTGCGAGTGCTAGTGCGAGTGCGAGTGCGAGTGCGAGTGCGAGTTCGAGTGCGAGTGATAGTGCGAGTGCGAGTTCGAGTGCTAGTGCGAGTGCGAGTGCGAGTGCGAGTTCGAGTGCGAGTCCGAGTGCGAGTGCTAGTGCGAGTGCGACTGCGAGTGCGAGTTCAAGTGCGAGTGCAAGTGCGAGTGCGAGTGCGAGTGCGAGTGCTAGTGCGAGTGCGAGTGCGAGTTATAGTGCGAGTGCGAGTTCGAGTGCTAGTGCGAGTGCGAGTGCGAGTGCGAGTCCAAGTGCGAGTTCGAGTGCGAGTGCGAGTACGAGTTCGAGTGCGAGTGTTGGTGCGAGTGCGAGTTCGAGTGCTAGTGCGAGTGCGAGTGCGAGTGCGAGTGCGAGTTCGAGTGCGAGTGCGTGTGCGAGTGCGAGTGCGAGTTCGAGTGCGAGTGCGTGTGCGAGTGCGAGTGCGAGTGCGAGTTCGAGTGCGAGTGCGTGTGCGAGTGCGAGTGCTAGTGCGAGTGCGAGTGCGAGTGCGAGTAACCTAAACCTTTAACTTTAACCTTAACTTTAACCTTAACCATAACCGTAACCATAACCTTAACCTTAACCATAACCTTAACCTTAACCGTAACCATAACCTTAACTTCAACCTCAACTTTAACTTTGCAGGCAACAAGTATAAATTGAAAATTTAAAAAACCCCCGACATTCGCCATTTTGTGGTGGCGGCCATCTTGGATTTACATAGTGCTATTGTACTAGTCAAGCCCTTTCATTTGATACCCATATTGAGGAGTTGTGATAAAACATGTTATCCGCCATTTTGTAGCGGCGGCCATCTTGAATCGATTTTCATCAAACATAGCTAACAACACTCTCGACTAATTTACCTTTCAAACAAAAAAAACCGCATTCAAATCGGTCCACCCGTTTGAGCTCCACAGGGGAACAGACAGACACACACACACACACAGACACGTCAAACTTATAACACCCCGTCGTTTTTGCGTCGGGGGTTAAAAATGGTGTCGCTTTTTCGTTTCATCGAATTTTCCTATTACAACGGTGCTAAAGAAGTTTCACTTCAAAAACGTCACTTTTTATATTTTTTGGTACATTAAGAACTATTCCTTACAATGTCTGTTTTGTAACAATCGTGTCCATTTTGTAACTTTTGGCTGATTTTTGCTCTGTTTTCTTTTAATTTCTTAGAAATTGTCATATATATTCTATATATTTTTTGTCATAATTAAAATTAAAGTGAAAATCTTTTTATTACAGCATAAATCCTTAGGGTATCTAAAAAATTGAAAGTGTGACGTTAAAGATAAAACTCTATTTTGACCAAATTCGTTACAAAACCAAACAAAATGTTAAATAGTATTTTCAGTTTGAATAATTTGCTTCATATTTATAGTTATTTGATATTTATGTGCCCCAAAGTTAACAAAAGTTATGTTTTTCAATGTATTAACTGGTTTATTTTATTTTTATAGTGATTTTATTTTCGTTACAAAACAGACAATTTTTGACCACCCTACTCACAAAAATATCAATTTAAGCAAGAAATATAAATTTATTTAATAAACTTTTATAAATAACATAAACTTTATTAAATTTATAATCTGTTTACATAGTTTTTGCAGCCTTAATTAATAAATTTTTAAAATGTAACAAAGGAGATATTTCAAATCTGGCTAAGTCTTGTACAATACCTTACAAATTAAGGAAAATCTGTTGTTCTCGGGAAAAATAAAATTATTGAGTTAAAACTAATACTTTAGTTGTACAAAAATATTTTTATTCATTAATTATTATTGATCGATTTTCTATTGAATTCTATTGGCGTCGCTGGTGTCGTATGGTTTGACGTAAACTGACAGCTTGTCACTTCAAATAACAATTGTCATTGTGATTGATATTCTGTCAGGCAATGGTGGACTGGTGGTCAATTGCAATCGATTTCTGTTTGATTTTTGAGTTCTTTTCAACAACTTCGCTTTCGTTTTCTGGATTTTGGACCATTTTGCTCATCTGTTTACCTGGTTTTTGTTTTTGGACTGTTACTCATACCATCTGTTGACCCGGTGTTGTGCTACACGGACTTCGATTTTGCTTAGCGATTTGGACGGTGTTGATATTACGATCTAATGACATTTCTGTCAAAGTCAAATGTCAAATCGAAATGAAAGACATTTTACCGCCATGATGAATTTTTATTACTTGTTGCAATCCTAAGCAGAAATACTTGTTTTGTACAACCAAACAAAACCATTTTATAGAAAATATATAGTTAAAAACTGTTCAATGTTTTCTGGACTATATCCAAGTATACTGTACCAAGTCCTAGCCAAGGCCTCATACAGTGATGAAACATCTCCTTTAAAACATGTGTCATTTAAAATGAAAATGCCCACATATAGGATACTTTTTATCCCGAAATTCAGCATGGTTTTCTTGGGAGAGGGGATGGAAGTCAAAATGTGTACTTAGCTGTAATTCATTAACTCGTGGTCCGATTTTATTCATTCTTTTTTTGTTAGAAAGGAGATACTTTAAAGATTACCCGAGTAATCTCTGGAAAGGGTGGATCAATTTTGATGAAACTTTCACTGGCGGATGTTTACATTTTGATCTACCTAAACATCCGCCAGTGAACTTTTAACAGTTTTTAGCAAGGTATGAGCTCAAAGAAGCTTAGGAAAAACAAAATGATTCCCACGGGATTTTTAAAAACCAATACCCACGCGAACGAAGTCGCGGGTGTCCGCTTGTATGAAAATATTATATATAAAGAAATAATATATATTATAATCTGGATTACTCCATATTATGTTGTAAGTTTTACTTTTTTTAATGTTGTAACTCGTTTCCACTTTTTAGATTTGCTCTCTTGTTACACAATTGTGGTTTTTTTATGATTATCGTACCAAAACAATAATAGGTAATAAACAACCAATTATATATCTAATTATGTATACCGAAATTTAAATAATTGACTTAGTTCCAAAACAGTATCTAGTCAAGTAGGTAATTTTTTTTTGGAGAAAATTGTAAAGCGTTTTCTCATCGCTGTTTAATTAAATTCCTGAAATGCAAACACAAACAGTTTTGGAATAGCCAATCTAATGGTTATTCATTCGAGTTATGGACGTTTCGACCTCAAAATTAACGTTTAACAAGTATAAATAGGCACAATGTAAACTAATGTTGTGCAATGAATCTATACAATTAAATGGATGCTCTCTCATGTATAAACATTAGACTTCACGGATATCTATTTAGTTATTTACGCTTCATTTGATAAAAAAGCCAGTGAGAAATTGAGATCGAAAATAAAAGTTTGTTTAGTAGTACATAGTTCGTAACAAATATTGCTGATTGCCTCGAATTGGGTTCAGAAAGAAAAACAATACAAAGCACCCGCTGACGATTGTTTTCTCAAATTAATATAAAATGTCCAAAAACCGTTTGATGAACAAAATGACATATTCAAAGTTTAGTAAGTATACAATCAAAAGGAAATACTTGAGGAAATTAAACTATTAACTATGGTTATGAATAATGATGATATGAATAAAGTAACTTAGTTTAGACTAAAATAGTCTAGACTAAGTCTAATTGACTATATCCTCTTAAAAATAAATTTTGTACGGTAGTTAATCAAGATAAAATAAAATAATTAATGTTGTGATGATGTTGAACCATTATCATCGTTTACTTTTTTTTTTTTTCGTCAAAAAGTAGCAACCCATGAAACGTCAGTTTACAACGTCGAATTAAAAAGTCTGACTATAGGTATGTTTGATAAGTCATTATCATCATACAGTAGGTATATCGCGCATACGTGAATATTCATTCTAATAATAAAACTATTTGAGATGTTAGTCCGCTTTGTCCAGTAGTGACTGTAGGTACAGTGTACAGTCCACAAATAGACAAACCAAACAGAGTAGTCGGGTTAGTGCTTATTTGCTATGTGAATGCTCGTTCCGATGCTTCAATTACAATTGCAAAGAGATCAACGGACAACACATAAGTTTTTATTTATGTTTTACCGTAATAGCGACGGTGGGTAATGAAATACAGCAAAAACTAACTCACAAAGGAAATAGAACAGGACCGTGGTTTTATAAAAGTTAATTTAAACGAGTTCTGGTAAATGATAAACGATTCAATTATTGAAAAAGTGGTAAAGGATACTTTGTTTTAACGTTTGTTTAAGATACAATATCCTATAAACTGTCAGAATGATACAGTGTGGTTAGAACAAGAGATGTTGAATTAAAAAAAGTTAAATTATAACAAAGTGCGAGAGTCCACTTTGTTATAATTTAACTTTTTAACGAAAGCAAAAAAGATAGTGTCTAAGTTATCAGACAGACAAACCAGTAAAACATTGATGAGTAAGCGTGACATACCAAAATCGATTTCGATGATTGGATCTTTCACCGGAGAAAGTTAGTTTTAAGAGCTCATGTACGTGTAAGTACGATTTCAAATGAAATTGCACATGAGAGTATTGCGTTTAACTGTTACAGTAAGAGTATTATGTGATATAATAACAATAACGTAACCAAACCACTAACCACCTTTTGATTAGAAGCTGTACCTAATAGTGTTGTGCGGAGTCACAGATGGCGCAGGTTTTCTTACTAATTTATTTATTCGGGATAAAAGGCTCATTGTTTATTAATTGAATCGAAGTGACTTGGATGTTTGTCGAATTTTCAAAGGTTTAGTCCTTGGCATCTTCTAAATGTTACAACTTGCCTAATAGTAAGTAATGATGAATCTAATAGATAATTATTATTTACAAGCGGATACCCGCGACTTCGTTCGCGTGGATTGGTTTTTAAAATCCCGTGGGAATTATTTTGTTTTCCTAAGCTCCTTTGAGCTCATATGGGTGAGTATCATTAGCGTATTAATTCATATCATAATAATGGTTTAACTCTTCAAATAAACATTATGTTATAAATTAAACTGATCGACAGTCTCCTTATATTCTTCGGATACGATGTATTTAGACAAGATCCAGTATTGACTTCAGTCACCAGCCCAACAATTTAGTAATTGAAGCGTAAAACGTTAAGTGTCTTGGAGAATTTCTAAGTATATGGTGTTGCGTGATGGTGCACATTGCGAACTTTGTCTGCATGCGCAGCAGTGGAATTGTGAGTGTTAGTGCACGTTACTCGTCTTACCATATATGTACATGTCTTTTTTTTATTTATTTTTATTTCAACTAGAAGTTAGCCCTTGACTGCAATCTCACCTGATGGTAAGTGATGATGCAGTCTAAGTTGGAAGCGGGCTAACTTGGAAGAGGTATGCATACCCTTGATCGGTTTCTACACGACATCGTACCGGAACGCTAAATCGCTTGGCGGCACGGCTTTGCCGGTAGGGTGGTAACCAGCCACGGCTTAAGTCTCCCACCAGACCAGACCAGAGACAATTTAGAAATTATAAAATCTCAAATTGCCCCTGCCGGGAATCGAACCCAGGACATCCCGCTTATAATACCACAGCGCTCACCACTGTGCCAGGGAGGTCGTCAAAATGTCTGGTTCTAGAAGATATCAAAATAAGCTTAATTCCTGGTGTACCATGGACTTCCGTAAAGTAAACGCCTGCTTCTGTCCAATATGTGAAGTTGCAATGTCCATATAGTCGTTTTTGTTTTTCTCCGCGTGGTGTTTGTAAAGGAAATCCTCAATAGTGACGTCAGACCCCCCGGATGCAGCTGGCAGCCTGGGAAAGTGCGGCCCTCCTCGCAGACGCGTCCCAGCGCTGACATTGAACGACAATTATTATGAACTTGACTTACTTGGGAGCCATGATAATATATATTTTATTTATCACAAGCGAATACCCGCGACTTCGTTCGCGTGGATATTGGTTTTTAAAAATCCCGTGAGAATCATTTTGTTTTTCCTAAGCTCCTTTGAGCTCATACCTTGCTAAAAACTGTTAAAAGTTCACTGGCGGATTTTTAGGTAGATCAAAATGTAAACATCCACCAGTGAAAGTCCCATCAAAATCGATTCAGTCTTTCAGATATTAGCCGGTAATCTTTAAAGTATTTCTTTTCTAACAAAAAAGAATGAATGAAATCGGACCACGCGTCAATGAATTATAGCTAAGTACACATTTTAACTTTTATCCGCTCTCCCAAGGGAACCGTGCTGAAATTCGGGATAAAAAGTATCCTATATGTTACTCCGTAGTATGAACTTAAATCATACCAAGTTTCATTTCAATCCATGCAGTAGTTCTTGCGTGATGCGTGCACAAACATACAGACAAACAGACAAAAATTTCAAAAATAGCTGTTTTAAGTTAGACTATTACTTATCCCTAACATCCCCCAGTTATTATTTTGTAAAAATCTTTAATGTACAGATACGTCAAGTCTACGATTTTATTATATGTATAGATATAGATATAGAAGAATAGATAGATAGATAGATAGATAGATATATGTATAGATTTGTATGACTTGAGTAGATTGCAAATAATTGAAATGCAGAAGAGGAAAATTTAACTTTTATCTATTTCTGTTATTTTTATGAACCTGTATATATTTCATAACTGCTTGATATGGACGAAGATTAATGTAACCTAAATATACGCACTATCTTTCGGTTTATTCAATACATTTTTACTTAATTACTTCGGCTAGTTAAAATTGTGACGCATCGCTACAAACTACTTTGGCAAGCCAGTCTTTGTCTGGTTGAAAACGCTAATGTAAAAAAAAGTAGACCGTTTGTTTTAATGTAAGTACTTCAGGTTATTTGAATGCTGTCCTGAGAATTTTGCCATACAGGTATATATTTTATACATGTTAGTTAATCAGGCATGTAGATTAGCAAGTTAACAAAAACATTAAAAACAAAATTCATGCATCAAGCTCAAAGAAAACAAGTAAAAGCGATTAATTTATCCTCAATTGCAAAATCGAAATCGAACAATTCGATAACACTTGAAGTTTCTTTAGAAAATCTCCAGTGTAAGATTCATTCAAATTATTAGAGTCTGTTCAAAAAGAGAATCGGCGTGGCCAAACAGTGAACTAACGGTATAGTATTGTACTGTTTTGCCGCTAAACAAAAAGGTAATTAAGCACAGCAGCGCCCTCAAATCCCACCTCGATTATCTTTTTGAACTGACTCTACTTTGCAATTACCTACTCGCAACCTTATGCCTGTACAAGCCAAATTTTTTTTTCTTTTTTGAAAATTTGAAAAATTGTGATTTCCGTTTACTGCGCATTTATCGATTAAGCTATAAAATATGATACCTTCCATAAAATTAGTCAATCCAAAATCAAAAATGTTTTACTTCATTCTTACAAATATGAATAACTTTTAGGTTGCTCCGCTTCATCTGGTTTAATGTAATTTTGTAATGCTTACACTTTTTGACGAGTTTATTATTTCAGAGTTCGCAAGAAATGTACATAAATATTTAGAAAGTTTAATTTAACGAGTTGGTGTAAGTTGTTCTTAGATCAATTAATTTTAATTGCTTACCAAAATTTGAAGACCATAATTCCAATCCAATCAACTCATACTGTAATAAGGCGACAACAAATACCTTATATGTCTACCTTTGTTAGCAAATGCCGCCACTTCGAGAGACAAACTAATGCCGTAACGCGTCTCGAGGTTATAACACGGATGATCTAATGAATTCTCGACTCGTCTCAACAACAACCACAAATTGTGCACACTTAACATATTACATAGAATGACGCGGTTTACGATTCTGTCATAGTTATTTTTGCTTCGTCGTGCTAAAATTTGTATTGTAAATATTGTTTTTCGTTTAAATTAGAATCATGGAAAAAGTATTTTGGGCTGGTAATTTGTAATAATATCTAACCTATCTAAGCTTATCAAAAATTTAATCTTATGTTCCATTGTTGGTTGTAGCCATTTCGTTACCCAGATGTTGAAAACATTAATTTATATTACCTAGCTAAAATATGAAAAGTATAAGTACATAACAATATGCTTTTATTATTATGGGATTTTTCCTAAGATGTTCTTAGGAAAAATCACTTATATAAGTATCTGGTGAACATAATATCAAAAAGGAAGTAATAATACTAAAAATTGCAATAATCTCTGCGGTCGATCCTAAAACTAAATAATGAAGAAGAAGGTTCATTATGAACGAAGATTGAAGATTCTTTGAGAAAAAATCTCAAATAATAGGTATGTGATAGAAATGAAAAATCTTTAAATATACGAGTTAGATACAATAAAATTATCCACATTAAAAAATATGAAGACATAAACTAAATAGAAATACCGACTGAATATTATTACGGAATATTTTACGTGAAGAAATAATGTTAACGGTTTTTTATTTAGGTTATTGTATATTGTATATAATGTTAACGGTTAGAATTTAGGCCGGTTTACTAACCGCTTTATTATAATTACCTCATCCCAGAGATAGTCCGAAATAGTTATTAAGTTCATTTAAAACCAACTGTTTCAGAGGAAATGTTATAATGTTCCATTTTAGAGATCGCTTACATTCGGTTCAGTATTTGAAAGGTATACTAAATTTTCTTTGGATACAAGGTAATATATATTACGCCTTCTCTGCTTTGTATCTTCTCAGAAACATCATTTACAACGTGCGAACTGCGAACCTTGAAGTTTATAATAATAAATTACTTATGCAAACGTAGATTCCTTGAAGTATTTCATTCGTACAGCAAATATTTATGTCCCGAATATTTCGTAGGTACGTTAGCGAATTCCATTTTTACAGAATCCAATGTGGCACTACTATAGTGGCACATATGTGTCGAGCACATAGCAAGCAGCAGCCTCTAAGGCTCTGCACTCAATGTGTCAATATAGATGCTGCAAATTCTCGGCGCACTTACTGTGTGGTAAGAAGCTGTCACTATTGCTACCAGCTCTCGACTTCGATCGAGAGCCTTACTTTAGCGCCGATTCTTGAATCAGATTTGTTGGCAGACGAATCGGGAAGTAGGTGATATGCGTCTCGCGTATATTGTAATGGTCGTAAGACTAGTCTAGCGGGACTGTCGGGTCTAGACGGCGCGTCGGATCCCTATCGGTCTCAGTAGAATTATGTGACGTAAGCGAAAATATGTGTATCTATTAAAGATTTGAAATTTTTATAGGTAAAGATTTCAAATAAGTTGCTTAGATAGCTCAGCAAGGCTTCTACATAGAAAACTGATATATTATTATGTTTTTCTTATAAAACAAAATTAATTAAAAAAGTTTATAGAACTGTATTTTCTATACAATACTTTGAATGGAGTTGTATAATATAGGCAAAAGTCCTACATAAGTAATAAATTGTATTAAAAATAACAAATAAATATAATCAGTATTTAATAACATTATTAAAATTAGTCTATAAAAGATTGTGAAGCATGGGCTATATTAGTACCGCTCACTGCACAAGAGCCTGCAATGCGACACAAAGTGAGCCTATACTTCTATAAACTCTCTTTGTTCAAAAATATATTTCAATTTTGTGTATACATTAATAAACTTATATAGAGCTTTATCGAACTCATAAATTAGTGCATAATATTATAAAAAACAACGAATAAAAATAATATTAATGTATAGATTCAAGAAAGCTTTTACTATAACATATTTGAAAGTGCACATGATTTAATAGAACGACGATCACCTCGGGTCGTCTTCTTTAATTTAAGTAGACTAGCTGATAGCTGAGTAGAGCCTCCAACTTCGTCTAAAACAACAACTGCATCAAAATCAGTTCAACCTTTTTGAAAATTGGACCGGACAAGTAGACAGATGTAGACATTTGGGTTATGCTATCGTTCAAATAAACATTAAGCTTATCAAAAGACAATTATTTCAAAACCACAGACGTACACTTAAAGGTGTAAATTTTACTTATTTGTATAGATAAAATCGCCAAGATCTGTAGACGGTGTTTAACTCGAATTTCTCAAGGCTTCAATTCAGGTACGTCTTCACTCGATCCGTGATGATCCTAATACTAGTTCCTTAAAGATCCCGTAAAGATTTACAATACTTACTAACAGCGCGCTGTTCGGTAGAGCGTAAGTATAGAGAAATACAGCCTTCCAACATAAGCTATTTAGTATCGTGACTGAATAACTCCGCTTAGCAGCTTTGTAAGAATTAATAAATAACAATGGAAGCTATATCAAAAGAGTTTTCACTATACAAAAGGCTATAAAAATGCTGGTAATTACGTTACGCTAACAATTCAACAAGCAACAATGGACGCTGATCTAAGGAGCATATTCGAGCATGATCTAGATCAAATACAATGCGTTCTTTACGAAACCAGTTAGTACTTTGCGATCTGTGTGGTGAGAGTGGTGTTAACTTGTGAAACTGTTGCTCGACAATGGAACAGCGTCTGTTATCGCCGCGGTGTACTAGTGTGGTGCATATCGGTCGCGGGTCATCGCGCAACCTTTCACCGGCTATGTCAGCCTACCATCGCTAGTCACTACACAAGATAGGCTACGAAATGCACGGTTTGTTTTATTAAATCGTTAAAATCCTAGTCCTAGTCCTAGTCACTACATAGTATAAAACAAAGTCGCTTTCTCTGTCCCTATATCCCTATGTCCCTATGTATGCTTAAATCTTTAAAACTACGCAACGGATTTTGATGCGGTTTTTTTAATAGATAGAGTGATTCAAGAGGAAGGTTTATAAGTAGAAAAATTGGACCCGGTAGGTGGCGCTAATAGCGGGCAGGACGACGTCTGCCGGGTCCGCTAGTAATATTATAAATGTGAAAGTGTGGATGTTTGGATGTTTAGATGTTTGTTACTCTATAACTAACTATAAGTAACTATAGTTGAATGGAGATAGATTATGCCCTGACTTAAAACATAGGCTACTTTTTATCCTGGAAAAATCCACAGTTGCCGCGAGGGATTTTGAAAAACCCGAAATTTATATCTACAGCTATAGGTCGATTACTATAGCAAACTTCCTTGAAAGTAGGTATAAAGGTTGGAAAAGGGAGCAAAAACGGAAACCAAACAACCACGATTCCCTCAGAATTTGTGAAAAATCGAAATTCACGCGAGTGAAACCGCGGGCAAAAGCTAGTATTCATATAAATCGTAAAAAGCCACATCGTTCAGTAATTTAGTTTATAGCTTAGATCACGTAGCTTAGTAAGTGTGTGTGTAGCACTCAGTGGAGCTATACGAGCTAAAATATCTTCACACCGAAAACTATACTGACGGGCAAAAGTCGACGAGTGGGGCAGAGTTGTAGGGGGGAGGTAAAAGAGTGACGAATTTCACTTACTGCATAGCACAGCTGGAATTGTTGGCTAGAGCTAAACCACAGTTCTGTTAGTTCGCTTAGCTTAGCTCTGTAGTTCGCGGTATGAATTAAAGTATCATGAAGAAGCCGAACCTACGTAAGCTAAGCTAAATAAGCTTCGTTTACGTTGTTGACGCTTGAATGTTTGCATTATTTTGTTTTTCTTCTCATTTAGCTGTTTTGTTGGATAAAATAGCTTTGAATAACATTAAAATGCTCGTATCTTAATAACCTCCAGTCTTGTAAATTAAAACTTGTCTGTTTCATGTCTGGTTTCAGCCACTTTTATTTTAATTGTCGGTGTCTATTAAAAATGGTAACCTCGCACTTCACATTCACGCTCGCGTCTCGTCTCGCAACTCGTGATTCGCCGTTAATATCCACTCTCTCACACGTCTCACTCGCGCGAATGTAGGTTTTCATAGTCTTGATATGGTTTTGATAATAATATTATAGAAAATAACATAGATAGGTGCTATGACCGAATTCAGAATCCTCAGAGGATGGTCGAGATGTGAGCGTTTGTGATCACACAAATGACACTCTTATTATACATATTTATACTTGTTAATTTCCGTTCCTCTAGCCGTTCTGGTATTCAACCGTTAGTTCATCTGAAAACTTTTACTTGAATCCAACAAAAATGGTTTTCAGTATATGTATATCTTTGTGAATATTTTCATTGGAAAGTTTATTTGAAGGATAGTAATTAATACACGAGAGAGCTTTCATATTTATAAATTATGCTATTTCTATAATTGAAGTTGTTACTATATTATGCCACATTTGCTTATTTACTATTACGAAAACATTCGAGGTAGTTACAGGATCCAGAATTAAATAAATGCTAAGCTAAAATATAAATAGGCATTTGGCTGAAAGGCAAACTTCACGCTATTTGCAATTTATTAACTCTGTTAATTGGATTTCAGTTTATTGTATTCAGCACAATCTTTCTATTGATTCAACAAAATGAGTTGGCTGCTCGTTACATTTTATTTATGCGTAGCCCTTTTAAATTTTGTTAGTTATATTCACTTTGTAATTGACATCATAAAAAATACTTATTTGTTTCAACATTGTCATAAAAATTGTTATATTTCAGCTTTTTAACCTATAGATATTTTTAATTTCAGGTTTTCACAATGCCACATTCTCATCAAAAGTTCAATCCTCTTTCTCAAAAGAGTAGTAAGTAGGTCATAAATATTTATTAAACAACTAGCGACCCGCCCCGGCTTCGCACGGGTAGTAGAGCATATTATGCGTAGGTACTACCCGCTCAGGGATTAGGCAGCGTTTTCCATGAAAGCTCCCAGGCGGCTTGACTTTTTACGATATTTTCCACAATGAACTTACTATATCTCACCATATACCCGAATTACTAATTCCGTGGAATTCTGACGTTACATAATGTTTGATAACCAGAGATGAAACAATTCCCATAAAAAAGATAAAAAATTCATAACTTATGCAAATACAAATCAACTGCTGCATGTAGATATGACAAATGCCTGACAGACACTTCATGGTTTTAATGTCATTCGACTTCCATTTTTGAATAAATTTTTTCAATGTGCTTCTTTTGTTTTCTATTGCTGTTAGTGTGCACTTTCTAGTTTCCATTCTTAGCAATTTCTATTTTAGGGCGAAACAATTAATATTATTAAGCGGCTTAGAGCTTTATATGTTGACAGGGAATTAAAGTAGTTTTGGGGTAAAATCGTACTTCGTAGATGTTAACCCTGTTCTCCATATAAATAACTCATCTGTAAATGACAATGATAGCTGTCAGAACTAAGTCGATATCAAGTGAAAAATAAGGAGAAAAACTAAATATTTCAAATCAAATAAATTACAGTGTATTTGGTACATCTTTTTATTATTTTATATTATTTATTATTTTATTGGGAGATCTTTTTATTACCTACAACTTTGCCATTTGATTTTTTTCCATAGAACTTCTAGTTTTGCCGGAAATCGAGATAAACCGTTTTTTACCCTTAAAACTCCCCCCCTTTTTTCCCGAGCTCAGATCGCCCGTAAATTATTATTCCTTGTATTTTTATAATATCCTCCTCCTTTTCCAATGGGTTTCATCCTACGTACTGTGATTTTTTTTTTGGTTTCAAAAATTATCGACACTGGTCTATATAGGGAGAACCGCGGCCACCGACGCGCTTATAGGCACGCTCCCGCCGCCGCAATTTTTAAATCTGTAATATCTTCGAAAGTATTCATTTAAATCATATGCTGTAAAGGGCCATATGGATTTATATTAAATCAACAATGTATTTAAGGTATTTAATTAGATAAGGATTAATGCTGTATTGGTTGAAATCGCTTCGAAAATTAGCCATTATTTGTCGTAAAAAGTAAATGACAAAAAAATGTTATTGTGGGATATCCATAAGAGATAGACATATACCATCGCGGACTTTTCTGTAGACCTTTTCAATGTGTACAATACTTAGTACATTATTTTGATAAATCTCGTAGGGTTCAGCCTGCGTTTGCAATGTAAGCGGAAAAAAATGTAATTATTAACGACATCACATTAGAAACCTCAAAAATAACAGTATTTCTCCACTATTTAATGGATATTATTATACATATAAACCTTCCTCTTGAACCACTCTATCTATTAAAAAAAACCGCATCAAAATCCGTTGCGTAGTTTTAAAGATTTAAGCATACAAAGGGACATAGGGACATAGGGATATAGGGACGGAGAAATCGACTTTGTTTTATACTATGTAGTGATACTTACCTACCATAAATAATATATGAATATTTTATACTTCTTAAGTTAAAATAATTAAATAACAACATAATATCTATACATATAATAAAATCGTAGAATTGCCGTATCTGTACATTAAAGATTTTTGCAAAATAATAACTGGGGGATGTTAGGGATAAGTAATAGAACGTAAAAAAGCTATTTTTGAAATTTTTGTCTGTTTGTCTGTTTATCTGTTTGTCTGTTTGTCTGTATGTTTGTGCGCGCATCACGCAAAAACTACTGAATGGATTGAAACGAAACTTGGTACGATTTAAGTTCATACTACGGAGTAACATATAGGATACTTTTTATCCCGAAATTCAGCACGGTTCCCTTGGGAGAGGGGATGAAAGTCAAAATGTGTACTTAGCTGTAATTCGTTAACGGGTTGTCCGATTTTATTTATTCTTTTTTTGTTAGAAAGGAAATACTTTAAAGATTACTGACTAATCTCTGAAAGGCTGTACCGATTTTGATGGGACTTTTACTGGCGGATGTTTACATTTTGATCTACCTAAACATCCGCCAGTGAACTTTTTACAGTTTTTAGCAAGGTATGAGCTCATAGGAGCTTAGGAAAAACAAAATGATTCTCACGGGATTTTTAAAAACCAATATCCACGCGAACGACGTCGCGGGTGTCCGCTTGTTTCTATACTAATAAATAAAATTGAAGTGTCTGTCTGTAATATCGAAATAACTACCTCATATGAAGCTCATATGGTTATTTGAACGCTACCATAACCGAATCACACGTTTTTAAAATTTTTGTCTGTCTGTCTGTCTGTCTGTCTGTCTGTCTGTCTGTCTGTTTGAACGGGCTAATCTTCGGAACGGCTGAACCGATTTTGACGGGACCTTCACATACAAGTAGAGAATTAACCAGGGAGTAGCATAGGCTACTTTTTTAACCGACTTTCAAAAAAGGAGGAGTTGTGCTTTTCTACCTATGTACACCGATATCTCCGAGATTTCTGAACCGATTTGCGTAATTTTTTTTTTAATCGATAGGAAACATTGCGACCCTGTTCTATAAAAAATTTGGATTCCAACTCCTCAATCCTGATGCTGTAGGGGACCTAATCCCCAAAACTAATGGGTTTTAGAAACTGGGTTTAAAAGGGTTATTTAAATTGATATTGGGGGTACCAATTAAAGACTTTATCGTTGAATGAACTCGAGTAGGTACATATCCAACTCCTCAACCCTGATGCTGTAAGGAATTGTATTCCGAAATCGTGGGGATCCCACGGGATTTTTCCGTTGTGGGGACGGAAGACGGAAGAAGACGGAGACTACAGATAAGCTACTTTTTGTTCTGGAAAATCAAAAGTTCCCACGGAATTTTTAAAAACCTAAATCCACACGGGCGAAGCCGTGGGCATCATCTAGTTTCTTAATAAAGATATAGGTACACTGGTACAGTGATACACTATCTTTTTTAACTATGAAATATTCAAGACGTATAAGATAGCTCTTTTGTTATTGTTTGTTTGATACCTTAATTAACTAACTTATATTGCAGAAAATACTCCTCATATCGGTCGCAATACAGAAAATACCGACGAATCACAAAAAAGCACGGAAGACCAAAATGAAAAGCTTTCAGGGAAGAAACTAAGTGATACCGATGAAAAGGATACTGGTAAGCAATATTAAACTTTTATAGTGATAAGTAATACAAATTAAAAGTATCCTCAATGAAAATGTGGAGAATTATTTATAAATAAGGGTTTCCAATATCATTTAAGTATGTAATCTATTTGAATCCATATTAATTGATAGCGAAACTTCTTATTTGATAGACCAGGGTAGATCCCTTTAAAAATAATAAAAAGTGAAAGAAAATCACAGTAGGATGAAACCCATTGGAAAAGGAGGAGAATATTATAAAAATACAAGGAAAAATAATTTACGGGCGATCTGAGCTCGGGAAAAAAAGGGGGGGAAGTTTTAAGGGTAAAAAACGGTTTATCTCAATTTCCGGCAAAACTACAAGTCCTATGGAAAAAAATTAAATTGTAAAGTTGTAGGTAATAAAAAGATCTACAACTTTTGTATTTACACTTTTTACACATAACCTTTGAGGTTATGGTTAAATAGGTGTGCGTTGTGTTCGTTGAAATCTCTACTTTCCGATGGTGCAAATATATATAAATATTACTATAGTAAATCTTCTCAGAAAATGAAAAAAACCGGAATTCGAATTTTTTTAAATCTTCTACTAAAATATCATTCAATTTTAATTTTTTAGGTTATGTTACGTTAAGCATGTTATTTTTTAAAGAAAATATTACTAATTTTATTTTAGAGTTGCCACTTCATTATACTTATTGCATTAATAGACCAGTGTCGATAATAATTTTTGAAGCCAAAAAAAATCACAGTAGGATGAAACCCATTGCAAACGGAGGAGAATATTATAAAAATAAAAGGAAAAATAATTTACGGGCGATCTGAGCTCGGGAAAAAAAGGGGGAGAGTTTTAAGGGTAAAAAACGGTTTATCTCGATTTCCGGCAAAACTACAAGTCCTATGGAAAAAATCAAAGTTGTAGGTAAGAAAAAGATCTACAACTTTTGTATTTACACCTTTTTCGCATAACCTCAAAATTTATGTGAAAAGTTCAAAAAACCAAGTTTTTGTTTTTTTATTTTTATCTTTTACAATAAATTTTTTTTTTCGCGGAATTTGGTGAAAACTTACCTTTTTATGTCCCAAATACATTGTAATTTATTTGATTTGAAATATTTAGTTTTTCTCCTTATTTTGACTTAATATCGAAAAAGCACCCTAATTTTTTTTTTTCAAAAATTATCGACACTGGTCTATGACCTAAGATAGTCTTAATCAGTAGCACCGATTTAGTTCAGGAAAGTTAACAATAAATAAAGTCTTCAATTATCAATTACAGAGAAACGAAGTTTAACTGCTGGTAAGAAATAAATCCAAAAAAATATTACAGTATACTACATAAATTTAATTTATTATTAATCACAGTAAAGAAAAATTGGTTTGCAGGTGATTCTTTTACTCCCAGTGAAATGTTGCCAATAGCAAAAAAATTAATAAAGAAAGGTTTGTGAAAGTTTTTTAAATAATTATGTACCTATGTATGTATCAATGTATAAATATTATATATATTTGTTTTATCAATCAAACTAAAGTAATATAACATTAAATAATTATATTTATCTTTGGTAGGTACTACACAAAAATTAGAAATAATAGCAAAATGTTGACAGACAGATGACAGAATCGAAAAATTTTATATATAAAATATTATATAAATAGATGCATATTTTTATACTATGTTTATGGATTATTACTTGACACATACATACCTGCATCGGCTTTTATATTTTTTATTAAGAGCAAAAATACTCTAATTAATTTTTTACCTAGAACGTATGATATTAATCTATTACTCATATCATCGCAGATTACACGCTCTACCCTCCATTGAATCAGTCGTGATATGCACGGTCTATGCATAATATACGTTCGCATTTTACAAGAAGGGAAAATGCTGACGCTGGCTAAAATATTGCGAGTTATGGTTTTTACATCATATTCTTTTATATGGAATGACTATGAATTTAACTCTTTGTTAATTTATGGTTTAAGTGAATCTGTCATTTCAAAATCCACTTAAGTCAAGTTTTTTCAAACATATACTTTTTTTTGTCGCAAACGCACTTTTGTAGGTAGAGTTTTAATCTGGCTAAAAGCCGCGCAAGCACATTCCTTCCTGTTTTAACAATTTAGTGAGCAACATAGATGTTTCCAGCATTGAAACAACTTAAGTCAAGTAAGATGTGGAAACTAAGAGGTTTCCACATCAATAGCGATCTATCTATTCTACTTAATATTATAAATGCGAAAGTGTGTTTGTTTCTGTCTGTCTGTCTGTCTGTTAGCTTTTAACGGCTCAACAGTATAACCGATTTTGATGAACCATCTAGTTTCATATAAAAATTAAAAGTATGTTTATGATGATAATAATATGATTACGTCGCATGATTAAATAAATACAATAGAAATGTACATTTGCATTTTGCATCTAACTAAGTCTGAATAAGAACCAATCTCGGAAAGACATAGGTATTCCAGTAACAGTATATTTCTTTCTCTAGTGGATGATCCAGGAAGTAAGTACGTCTATGTAAATAATAACATGGTAATATTTTGTTAACTATGCTTAATATCGAAATAATATCTATTTGTTTCGTAGATGGTCATGGTTTTGTAAGTTCTACTTACAGTCCCCAAGAGCTGGCAGATAAGTTGTTTGAAGCATTCTGTATGTAATATTTTTATGTACTCATTTCCTTTTTTTAAAGTTTGATTTGTCTCATCCGAGACTGTAATAAATTAACCATAACTTTTAGGTCTATCTATAAAGGATTTTATATTATCTAATAAAATGTATGTATATTTTTGTTATATTTGATTCAATTTTAATTATTTATTTACGTTAAAATGGTGTAATTTTATTATAGTTTCCACCACGAAAAGAATAATATTTCTGAAGGGTAAGAAATGATGTATTATTTTATTTCAATGATGACAGTACTTAAGTATTAAAAAAACCGGCCAAGTGCTTGGCGGGCCACGCGCAGTGTAGGGTTCCGTAGTCACAATCCTCGAAAACAGATATAACTACTTAACCTGAGAACCCTACTTAGCCATGATAGTTTTCCTTTAAAATTGATTATATATACTACTGCTGTGAATTTTTTCAAGTTCCTATATACTGCCATTTGGCTGATAGAGGGGGGGGGGGGACACTTGACTCTTAATAAAAATTAGCACTTTAAAACATCATATTTTACAAACGGATCTAGAAATCGAAAAATGATGTTCCCACACCCACAGTATTTTTAAAAGACCTATTCAACGATACCCCACACTATGGGGTAGACGAGAAAAAAATATTCATCCCCACTTTACATGTAGGGGAGCTACCCTAAAAATAAATATTTATCAAAATTTTATTTCACCACTTTGTCGGCGTGATTAATATTTATACCCATGCTAAATTACAGATTTCTAGCACTAATAGTCTCTGAGATTAACCGAGGACGGGCGGACGGACGGACAGACAGACAGACAGACGGACGGACATGGCGAAACTATAAGGGTTCCTTGTTTACTACGGAACCCTAAAAATGAATAAAATCCTTAATATTTATATTTCAGACGAAGATATACCTGGAATTGATGCACTACAAGCTCTGGCCTTAAGCGGACAAAGTAAGACAATCAATGTAAAGTTTATCTTTTAACCTAGATTCTGATTTCTGAATAATATATATTCATTCATAAGGAAAAACGCAAAAAATTAAGTAAAAATAATCTATCTATAATATAATAAAACTGTAACGGATCCAATTCTGTACATTGAAGATATTTTGAAAATTTTTATTGGAGGGCACTCTATAATCGATACTGAAGCCAAAACTGCAATTTTTTTTATTTTTGTCTGTCTGTCTGTCTGTCTGTCTGTCTGTCTGTCTGTCTGTCTGTATCTTGGCCGCGCATCACGCCGAAACTACTGAATAGATTCGAATGAAACTTGGTACGATATGAGTTTATACTCCGAGGTAGGACATATGATACTTTTTATCCCGAAATTCAGCACGGTTCCCTTGGGAGAGGGGAAGAAAGTTAAAACGTGTATTTAGCTCTAATTCAATAACGGGTACTTCGATTTAACTCATTCTTTTTTTGTTAGAAAGGTAGTACTTTAAGTATTGTCCCGTAAATATTTCAAGGTCATAGGTTTTTTAGTTCAGAAATGACAGACATTTATTGGGTTCAAATAACTTGGGACCCGGATCTTTGAACGTACGGCTTATTTTAAACTGGTGTGCATTTAGAGTTATGTTTGTCGATCTGTCTATTTGTTCCAGCTAATTTCTGAAACGGCTGGATCGATTTTGATGGAACTTTCAATGGCAGACGGATGATGTTATATGGAGTAACTTAGGCTACATTTAGTTTAGGTACAAAAAAGGATTATGGGATCCAATCCGATCCTATATAAAAACCTATATAACCACGCGCACGAAGTCGCGGGGGTCAGCTAGTATTGAATAAACATTTAGGTCAATTTATATTACATGGTAAAATATTATATTGTATTCAATTATTCACCTCCATGTTCTAAAAGGCTAATCAAATCAACCGATAACTAAGAAAAACTTTCAAAGTTGATTAGCGAAGGAACAATTTTGATTAAATTGCGGAAACGCCAACGAGCGTTTGACAAACACAAATGTTAGGTACATGGTCCCTAATTTAATTAACTAATCTGTTGTTAACAAATCGCCCTTTCCAAATTTGTTTGAATTAGCTGTTGACTCGCAAATTGAAGATGTCACCGAAGCTGCTCACGCCATGTACTTGAGGAGTAAGTATAGAAGGGGCATTTTGTCGCTTAAGTTCTAACAATGAGTAAGTAAGTCAAAAAGTCAACTTTTCAGGAAAGGAACAAAAAATAAATGTCTCGTTCTCTTAATCTTATTGTTTAATGTATTTTATGTTAACAAAAACACACAATATACTGTTTGACGCGTCTAAGGCCTTATTTTCTAAAAAAAAATCTTTACACTAGCGGCACGCTATGATGGCCGGTTTGACACATTACAATAGTGATGTGGAATGTCAATTTATTCTCGAACAAAAAACAATTAAGTTTTGTTTTTGTACCTGATTAAATAGGTTTAATAAAACAAAAATGTATATGTTTATTTAATTTATTTGAACGAACTGAATATTTGAACGAAAATGAATATACATACTTTATATGCACACAAGAAACATATGAATACAAAAGATACCAAAAAAGGTGCCACAAAAGGCCATAATTAATCAGATTCGTCCATACTACTATTTTCACTGTCGTCACTGCTATTATCACATACATTAATAATTATATGTTCGTTTTCTATAATATTATCTATTTTCACATCTCTTTCATAATCTTCCCTTATTAATTTAACAGTTCTATTCACAACCTTTTCCCAGTCTCCTTTAGTCACATGTTCACAAGCTTCTTCTAATAATTTTAGCATTTTTTTTGTGGTAAATGGGGGTTCTGTATTGTGTCTTGCAGCATATCCCTTAATTTGAGCCCACACCAACTCAATCGCATTATACTCACAATGGTAAGGCGGTAACCGTATAACTCTGTGCCCATGTTCTAATGCTATTTCGTCAATGACGTATCGGATCTTGGTTGGTTTGTTTTCTTTTAAAAGACGTACTAATTCCGCTTTTAACATATTCATGTTTGCATCTACGCCATTTTTACGAAGCCATGCGACGATATCAGCTTTCTTTTGGGATTGGGCAGGTGGCTTGTCAATTTGCATCGAGTGGTATGGGGCGTTGTCCATAATTATAATAGATGGTTCAGGGAGGCTACACAACATTGAGGTAAACCATTCAGTAAACTTTTCTCCATTCATGTCTTCATGATAGTCTCCAGTGGTTTTTGACGCAAAAGCCATGAGAGAACCTTCGACAAACCCGTTGATGGTTCCGGCGTGACAAATTATAAGTCGCGATCCTTTTCCTACAGGAACTTTGGAAGTAGATGCTGCTGTGTCATCGTTCCAAGAACGGCCTACAGTATGGTTAGCATTAAGCCATGTTTCATCCAAGAACACAACATTTTGCCAATTTTTGATTTCTTTCACTTGCCGTAAAAAAGTATACTTTGCCATCGCTATATCAAATCTTTCCATCAATATTTTGCGTTTGTTACATTTTTTGTATCGAAATCCAATGGTCTTCAAAATCTTCGTTAAAGAACTTTCCCCACCGAAGAATAATCCAGCTTCCTTCAGTGAATGCACCAACTTTTTTCTTGTTGGATACTCCTTCTGTAAATAGTAGCCGTAAACATGTCTTCGGATAGCATCGGCATCAAAGCTATCGATGCCTACGACTGGTTTTGCTCGTTTTCTCTTTTTTGGTGTGTGAAGTTTATTTTCTTCTGTGCCAGTCTCGCCATATTTTTTTTTAGTTATCCGTCTAACAGTTCGTTGTCCAATACTAAGCGCATCAGCTACGCGTTCAACCACTGACGTTATAGGTAAAATTGGCCCTCCATTTTGAGCTTCACGATCGAAATAGTTACGAAGGCATATTACGAACTCACGTGTCTGACTATTTAGAACAGTTCTCTGCGTACGTTCGGTCATATCGACGAAATCCACAACAAAGGGCTTGAACAGAGTCCAAATTAACGAGCAAGGGTCAACAGTAATGCAGTATCAATATTTGAAATCCAAAGCCAGGTCAAAACTATATCACAATCGCATTGCACTGACAGTTTATACTTTTCGAAGCAACGTCAATTCGAAACTGCTTTGTTTTGCATTGAGCATTGACGCGAGTTTGCCGGAGGTAGTAGTTGTGCTAGCCAGCGATCCTATGTGACGATCGTATTAGATTCCATTTTTAAAAATTTATTGATATTTTTTTGCGATTTCAGAGGTTTGTCCACATAGTGAAAATTGTTCATATTCACAAGTACATTCACCCCTTAAATGGTGCAAACTGATTTTTCTACACTTGTATACATTTAAGAAATCAATTTAATAAATAAATTTTGAGTCCTAAACCTAAAACTACATTCGATAAAATTTATGAATCTCTGCACATCACTATCGTCAATAAAGTAATACAATTATTTCCTTCAAAGTCGTTATCAATTAATACGGAACTTCATGAGCGGACAAACGTCAAACCGGCCATCATAGCGTGCCGCTAGAGTAGGCTTTATTAATTTAGATAGGGAGTTTGAGTAAAGCAGTGATAGAACTTAAGCGACGACTTTTTATTAATTTATGCGCTTTTCATGTTCATTTTGTGAGAACAAAATTTTAGGTAAGTCGGAGAGAATGAGACCTAAACGGAGTAAATATAAACGTAAGAACCTTTAATTTTTAAAGCTACGATGGTGGATTATTGTACCGGTAATACCTACCTACCTATGCAATATATATTTTGTTACAGTAGTCACAAAAATAGTGACTGAAGATAAACAACGCAGCACTCATCTTAATAGAAGAAGTAAGTACTTAATTATATGGATTTAGCTAATGCGCTCAACTTCGTTCCTGAGGAAACTCCGGAATGAAAAGTATCTTATGTGAGTTTGCAGTGTTCAAGCTATCTCTATGCCTCGTGTGTCTATGCCAAGTTTCAGCTCAATCGGATGAACGATAAGAGAACGCATAAAGAACGCCGTCTCCCGGAAAAACTTTTCCTGGATGAGAAGTATCCCATGTCCTTTTCTTCAGGATGCAAGCTATCACCCTGCCAATTTTTTTCATAATCATGAAATGATGTACTTAACACGTAATCATGATTCAGGCATGGAAAAGTAACAAACACACAGACAGACAGACAAATAGAGTTACTTTGGCATTTATAATATTAGTAGGTATGTAGATTAGTTACTATTATAAATTTTATATTTGTCCAAAATATAATGTATTTATTTTAAACATACGTATAATATATACGAGTATTTAGAGTTTCAATTGATTTCGGAATATTATAATAGATTTAGTAGATCTTGTTTATAAACTAAATGCACGCATTGTGTTAGACTATTTTTAAATTTTAAGGAATTAAACTTTCAAAGTATTTGAACAAGAAAAGGCAATTAATCATCAAAAAACGACGTAACAACAGCTTCAAGCCAATAAGTAATCAGGGTGTAAGAAAAACATCTGACACAATGGTCTCTTCGGTAGTCGAAAAAGGTAGGTATAAGATACTATAAATAGATAAAAATAATTGTTGTAACTAATGAAAGAAATCATCTAGCCGAACCGTTTTTAGGGTTTCATACCCCAAGGGTAAAAACGGAGCCCTATTATTGTCACTGCTGTCTGTCTGTCTGCCCGTCTGTCAGTATGTCTGCCAGGTCTCTAGCTCATAAATGAAATGAGTTACAAACCTGAAATTTTGGTATTTGATGTAGAACGTTAACCCAAAACCAAATATTGAATGAAATTATTTTTTAGGGGGCTCCCATATATGAAAAACGAGTCGGTAAAAAAAATTTTCTTGCCCTAGCTTGTTGGGTATCATTGTTTAGAGCTCGATAAGTAGATGATGAACATATATTTATTTTTAATTTTTTGAATTTTATAATTTTATTTTAAAAAAATTATAATTTTATTCTTTTTTCACAGGAAACTCTGTATATAAAATCCAGAGGTGTCGTTGGAAGTACAACTGTAGCAATATAGTTGATCTTGACACTTGCCGAATACATTCGGTGTGCGCAAAGGACGCGTCTAATAAATCAATTGATGGTAGGTATGGTGATGTTTCTAAATTTTTTTATATTTACTTCGAAGCGTCTTGGTACGAATAATAGCACAAAATACTTATTTTGCATTTGTTAGAGCGAATACAATAAAAAAACCTATGAAATAGTAATAATAAGTCTATGATTCAGAAATTCTCGTATATTTTTTGTTTGAAAGGTGAATTAGTCGGGAGTATTCTTAGCTATGTTTGATGAAAATTGGTCCAAGATGGCCGCCGCCACAAAATGAAAGGGCTCGACTAGTAGAATACGTCAGTATGATTTTCAAATCCAAGATGAATGGAAGGATGTCGGGGTTTTTTTTTAATTTTTAATTTATTGTTACTTTATTGTTAACTTGTTAATTTTTTATTCGTTAATTCCTAGTTCAAATATTTTCAGAAATCCCCATCGAACACAAAAGTGACGAACACACTTCAGCGATCGATCACTTCAGGAAAATGTGTAAGTTTCTTATCTCATCTACACATTCATATATTCATTAAAACCTATAAAATTTAAGTGAATCCAAATAACTGCCTTTCGTTAAGCTCATACAAGTACTATTATGTGAACGATACCATTACCCCTATATAATACACGTTTTTAAATTTTTGTGTGTCTGTTTGTCTGTCAGTCTTCGGAAAGGCTAAACCGTTGCACTAGGGACTTGAACAATCAGGTACAGTACTATGCAAGGAGTGACCTACGCTGCTCTTTGTGATGAAAATCAAAGAGTTAACTAGGTACCACGGGGTTTTTAAAGATCTAAATCAGAGGTTCCCAAACTTTTTTTCTGGTGGACCACTTTCAAAATTTTGCTGGTTTCGGTGGACCCCCTGCAGCCACATTTCTACCATATTCCCAAAACTCAAAAAAATATATGAAGATTAGATCTTATATGGAAATTTGCGTCCATCGACCAGAGTTAAGGGGGAGGGGGGACGAATTGTGACATTGTGTGACAAGGGGGTGGAAGGGGTCATACATTTTTTGATGTCACATTTCAAAATCTAATATTTTTAAAGTAGGTACTATTAAAACATGAAATAAGAAATTTTAAAACAAAATTTTGTTGAAAAATTGCAAAATATGTGACTTCACACCATTGTCTCACAAATGTGACCAGCTGTGACAAGGACGGGGGTAAAGTTAAGCACTGAATATGGAATATACAAGTTTTTACAAGTAAAAACTTGCATATTCCATAGCTTTTTAAAATATTATCTGCCTACATTGTAAGGTGAAGTCAAGCCAATATTTTAGTTCTTCACTATCGAAACCAGATAAAAAAAATTCGTGGACCCCCGCTTACGACTCGTGAACCCCCATTTTCTTGTCACGCCAACGTAGACCCCCTCAAGTCTCCCGTGGACCCTTGGGGGTCCACCTGGACCACTTTGGGAACTACTGATCTAAATCCACGCGAATGATGTCCGGGTAACTTGAAACTTAAAATAACTATATATAATACCTACAGTCAATGTCTTTGGCATTAGCCAATTATTGAGTCAAGCTATCATTGCAATAATACTATTTTAATAAAATGTATGTAAATATTTTAGTGAAAATATTCACCGTGGACGAAGAAGTAGAAAAAATACGTAAGCATTTTTAAAATTTTTGGACATGAATATACTGTATATTTACAAAAGTTTTAATAATATTTGAACTATTTTAGTGGAATCCAGAAATTTACAATTAAGGCCATCCAACGCAGGTAATGATTAACCTAATACAAAAATATATATATTTATTTAATTAAAAGAAATATTAAAAAATGTTTATAGCAGTTACTTATATATTAAACAATGCGGTCTATATACTATCTTATAAAAAAACTTTATGACCCATATTTATGGTGTAAGTACAGAAGTTTCGTAGGTAAATTAAAAAAGCATAAATTCAAATAATTTATAGGTAGTGTTTTTAATAATAATTTAGCCGCGGTGGAAAGAGTGGAGAGCTTAGCTGAGTACTTCAATAAAATTATCGTGGATGAGCACTTAGGTAAGAGATTTAACGGCATTTTCTGATTAAATGTTTAAGAACCCAAAACATCTGTGATATAATCCTATTTATGTTTAAATTTTTAGCAGCCACAAAATCTTTGAGTACAGACAATATAACACTTTGATGGAGAAAAAATAGAAAATTTTAAGTAAGTATTTAAAACAAAGTTATTATTAACTCAATTTATTTAAAACAAAGTTAGCAGACCGTATACAATTCATTATTATTAGTGATTCATTATTATTAGTGAAGTAACGGAACCACCACTTTTTCAGGAGATGATTTTACGACGCTGCCATTCTTCCAAATTCATCAATAACTGGATGTAGGTAGATACCTACTTAAAATATATAAATAATATTATAATAATATTAAATATAATAATAAAATATTATAATAAAATATTATATATAATAATATTATATTAATATCTAATAATTATAATAAATTAACACTCGTAATGAAATAAATAAAAATTATTATTTATCTATGAATTGCATTATTGAAATATCAATAAAGGTAAAGGTTACCTTTTTAATACGGCGATTATTATATGTACCGCGACATGTTTTTAAAATATTTTATTCAATATACCTACTTGGGTACAACAGTAAACTCTCCATAAATCTATCCATAAGTTTAAAAAATCTACTCCAAATTAATAGTTTAATAATTAATTGAATTTTCGTAAATTTATGAAAACTTTAAAGAATACAAAGTCAGGTTTATTAAGTCACATTAGTCAGGTTTATAAAATCGAGATCGAAATAACATTTAATTTGTAGCTTAGTAAAAGGCAAATAGGCCAAAAGGTTACACGTGGTAAGTACATCGGATCGGCTCCAGTTTATCGAATGTCGGACAAGGCCAGCATCGACACGACCATTCAGCTCCGCGAGACGGACGCCGGAGCCCGGAATCAACTGACACTATTTGCTATTCACCGCTTATTCAGACACAAGTAACAACAAAAGCTGAAGCAGTGTCTATTGACAATGCCAAACAAGTGTTACTAGTTGAGTCTATCTCAAGGGTGACCTTGAAAACTGTATATTCATTTAAACGTTTCTACTAGGAACAAATTTTACCTTCATCTCAAGTTAAACTTGGTGGAACACTTCAGATTAAGTAGATACTTTTCAAAATGTTTTGTGCCCTTAACGACTCAAAATATTAGTTTATTTTCAGAGCATGTTCAATTGTTCAGGTTACATTACACATTACATTAATCATTTTTATGTGATACAAGCGGACACCCGCGACTTCGTTCGGGTGATTATCGGTTTTTTAAAAATCTCGCGGGAACTTTTTGTTTTTCTTAAGCTCTTTTGAGCTCATACCTTGCTAAAACCTGTTAAAAGTTCACTGGTGGATGTTTAGGTAGATAAAAATGTAAAATCCACCACTGAAAGTCCCATCAAAATCGATCCAGCCTTTCAGAGATTAGCCGGTAATCTTTAAACTATCTCCTTTCTAACAAAAAAAGAATGAATGAAATCGGACCACGGATTAATGAATTACAGCTAAGTACACATTTTGACTTTCATCCCCTCTCCCAAGGGAACCATGCTGAGTTTCGGGATAAAAAGTATCCTATATGTTACTCCGTAGTATGAACTTAAATCTTGCCGAGTTTCATTTCAATCTATTCAGTAGTTTTTGCGTGATGGGTGCACAAACATACAGACAAACAGACAAACAGATAAACAGACAAACAGACAAAAATTTCAAAATTAGCTTTTGTACGTTCTATTACTTATCCCTAACATCCCCCAGTTATTATTTTGCAAAAATCTTCAATGTACAGATACGGCAAGTCTACGATTTTATTATATGTATAGAAGAAGATAGAAGATAGATAGATGAATAAAAATATATCTAAATCTACCTAAAAGGTATTTTTTAGTTTCACTATCAAAATCTTTTTATCATGAAAGAAAAAGCAAAAAGCAATGAATATTTAAGGATTTCTTAAAAATGGAATTTGTAAGAGAACGCTCAAAAGAAATGATTGGCACCTTCTGAATCTTTGATGAAGACTCGTTATCTGTTTTAATGTTCGAAAGCGCTTTGGGCTTAAGGATTCACAGTTTTTTTTAAATCTTGGCAAAAATGACAGCAGAAAGATTTTTAACCGATGGGTGGTAGTATGATGGCCTTGTGACAGCAGTAAGGTATTAACCGATGGGTGGTAGTATGGCCTTGTAACAGATCAAGCCGGTCTTAGAAAGTTCTATAGTGTTTAACATTAGTAAAAGGACAATAACAGCAACATTAGGAATGTTAGTATAGTAGCAGGACTTGTAATTTATTGCCTTAACAGTTCTAAACTTCTAACCACAGCTATGAACTTCTGAGTCTTATGATCTATAGTAGGTACAAACTATTGTAATAATAGGTAGATATATTCTATGGTAAAAGATAAACTAAAGATTTTCTTGCTTTGTACAGTCATATTTTCCTAAACTGACAAAGCAGATACATATAAGCGTAAGCAAAGCAAAACATTCACAGTTACAATAAAAAGTGTGAATTACACGATAGGCAATTAAGAAATAGAAATAAACTCCTGATTCCTCAATTACGCCTCAAGAAGGTCCGAAAGTCGTTTGTGGGAATGGGCGTAATGTTCTATAACAAAATTCCACAAGCAATCTTAGACTTGCCTTTACACAAGTTTAAGTACTCTATTAAAAGTATGCTCATAAAAAAGCTTATTATACAATTGTAGATTATTTATACGATAAAAAAGCATGGATTTAACTCGTTCCAGCAATGCGCGAGACGGCATTTCAATCATGTACATAAATAATTGATATATTGTTATTTTTAAAAAGAGCAACCGCCGAGTTTCTTGCAGGTTCTTCTCGGCTGGAACTGCATTCCGAACCTGTGGTAGATTCAATTGACGATTCAAAAGTACTTGTAAAAGTTTATTTGAATAAAAAACTTTTCTATTCTATAAGAATTTTTGATAAGTACAAGTATTCCTGGATTTTAAACCACACACAAAAAATGCTTTAAATAAATGAATTTACACAATTTTTTTTCTCCTACCGCGGCGCAAAGACCTCTTTTATTAGAAGAGGGTTTTGACTTTTGAAGGCTAACCAACCGCGTTGTTCCACTTCCGCTTCGAAGTTATACACGGTTTAGAATTTTCTAGAATTTCTTTTATAGGTAACCTAATTTCGTGATAATATTATGTACTTAGCTTGACATAAAAAATCTGTTAGACAAATACCGAATATTCATCGATGAAAGTGTTTTGGAAAATCGGAGCAATTCTTAGATCACAATGGTTCTGAAGGTGGATCATTGACATTTTTCGCTATAATATGTTTTTTTATCATGGCTTTATTTATCATTTCGAAACAAGTTAGTTTTTCAAGGGCATGCCCGTGGCATGCCCTATGGATACGAAAAGTACGTAAGTTTTTTCAAATCAGTTTGTCAATGTGAATGGTGTTAGTCAATGGTGTACATTTATTTTCTTCATTTGATTCATTAGTTTCTGATAAATAGCTGGTTTAAAAAACCGCTCTTGATTCAGTGTCCAGTGTCTACCGCTAAATGGTTCCAATTAAAACTTAATGAGTAAAAAAAGTAAAACTTAAAACAAATAAAACTTAAAAGCTAAACCAATTCTAGCACAGCAAAAAAGTGTGAATAAAAGCTTCTTACCTCATACGATGCAAGTCTTTCATTTTCCAAACGTTGAGGGCGAATAAATTATAACTGCATAAAATTACCTACATTCAAGCTTTCTTTGTCCTCGTTATGATTTAAAACTAAGGAACATTTCGTTTTGGTCGTTGATTTAAATTCTGGATGTTATGTTTAAATCAGTTAATTACTCATTTCTAGTGAATGGATTTTTTATGTTCAAGTGAAAGAGTTCACAGAAAGGACCTTTCTGAAGTTGTTTGATCCATATTCATAGCAATTTAGTCTGAATAATTTCTATAAGCTTTATCATAACAAATACCTATTTCGAATAAGTAATCTGAAAACAGGAATTGTGGGGCTTCCCCGTCATGACAAATACGATTTCCATATTTGAATTCTTAATTAGAATGGATAATATTACGATACAAGATTTTCATTACGAAAGCTCACCGGCTTACTTGATTCGTATGCAATGAAATGTGATTATGACATTGTAACAATTCAGTTAGTACTTAGTAGTATAAATGAAGTCCGCCGTCTGACGGGCGGGTGGAACGTGAAACAGTGGGTATAATTTGATACAGTGACATTTCAATTTGACTTGCGCTCGAGTTTGTCGCTGCGGTGCGGTTTTGATTGCGGTATGTTGTTGACAGCTACAAGATGCATAAGTAATTGTATTGTTTGTAAATTGCAGCTATGTAATTTAAACCTAGCTTTTGGTTGTTTTGTATGCACACTGTATATTGCAAATGGGATATCAGGGAGACAGCATCAGGCATCCGGCAGCCGCAGCTAAAATGGCTGAATCCGGTAAGCGGCGCAAGTATGCCTCTTTCGCCGAGAGTTACATAATATATGTATGTAGTGGAGATCCTAGGGCAATGGAGTCTTAGTGTAAAAAATTCTTACGACAGTATATGGTAGGTACCAAGACCATTTCATAATGAACAAATCCCACATTAATAAGGTAAATGTGGAATTATGTGAAATATATGTAGTATGGAAGAGCAAAATCAGTTTCACTTTTTAAGAGTACTGCTTTTCTTTAGAGCTTAGGACTCGCCAAGCTGCTCCAATGCAGACTGGCAGGCTTTGACGAATGATATTTTTGACTTTTACATCGCAGTGATAATAACCGGACTAGCACTGAGCATCCTGACAATCTTGGTAAAAAACACCAATACCTATCAATTTTTGGTATGACCCGGGAATCGAAGTCAGGATCTCATGAATCGTGATTCACAGTCGAACATACAAAACCCTAAATCTAAGCTCTAAATGCCTATAAGAGAGGAGGCTTGTGTCCAGCAGTGGGATGTTAAAGGACTGTGAGGTGGTGGTGTGGTGGCAACATGCTTCATTAAAGATTAGATCTTTAATGAAGCATGTTGCTCAAAACAGTTATTTCATAATCGACTCAGCGGCAGGTGGGCACACCCAATTACCTTTCGATCAGACGGGCGGCGGAGCGCGCCGCGCGCGGTCGCCCTAACTAGATTACTGGCCGGCGGCGGCCCATGAACCCACCACAGCCTAACATACTTTTTAACTGAATTGTTTGGCACACTTTTAATATTCTTAGGTACTTTTTATATTCAGCAACAACTTAGCGCTTGATTGCAATGTTACTCAATGGTATGCCTATCTAAGTGACTACCATGGAAGGGACATATTATAGACAGATATCTCTGGCACAACCGAATGTAACCATTACGAAAACTAATAATAATTGTTGACCTTAGTTTATCTATTACTAGCGACCCGCCCCGGCTTCGCACGGGTAGTAGAGCATATTATGCGTAGGTACTACCCGCTCAGGGATTAGGCAGCGTTTTCGATGAAAGCTCCCAGGCGGCTTGACTTTTTACGATATTTTCCACAATGAACTTACTATATCTCACCTTATACCCGAATTACTAATTCCGTGGAATTCTGACGTTTCATAATGTTACCAGAGATAAAACAATTCCCACAAAAAAGATAAAAAATTCAAAACTTATGCAAATACAAATCAACTGCTGCATGTAGATATGACAAATGCCTGACAGACACTTCATGGTGATAATGTCATTCGACTTCCATTTTTGAATAAATTTTTTCAATGTGCTTCTTTTGTTTTCTATTGCTGTTAGTGTGCACTTTCTAGTTTCCATTCTCAGGAATTTCTATTTTAGGGAAAACAATTAATATTATTAAGCGACTTAGAGCTTTATATGTTGACAGGGAATTAAAGTAGTTTGGGGTAAAATCGTACTTCGTAGATGTTAACCCTGTTTTCCATATAAATAACTCACCTGTAAATGACAATGACAGCTGTCAGAATTAAGTCGATATTAAGTCAAAAATAAGGAGAAAAACTAAATATTTCAAATCAAATAAATTACAGTGTATTTGGGACATAAAAAGGTAAGTTTTCACCAGATTCCGTGAAAAAAAAATTTATTTTAAAAGATAAAAATAAAAAACCAAAAACTTGGTTTTTTGAACTTTTCACATAAATTTTGAGGTTATGTGAAAAAAGTGTAAATACAAAAGTTGTAGATCTTTTTATTACCTACAACTTTGCTATTTAATTTTTTCCATAGGACTTCTAGTTTTGCCGGAAATCGAGATAAACCGTTTTTTACCCATAAAACTCCCCCCCTTTTTTCCCGAGCTCAGATCGCCCTTAAGTTATTTTTCCTTGTATTTTTATAATATTCTCCTCCTTTTCCAATGGGTTTCATCCTACGTACTGTGATTTTTTTTTTGGTTTCAAAAATTATCGACACTGGGCTATATAATAGGGAGAACCGCGGCCACCGACGCGCTTATAGGCACGCTCCCGCCGCCGCAATTTTTAAATCTGTAATATCTTCGAAAGTATTCATTTAAATCATATGCTGTAAAGGGCCATATGGATTTATATCAAATCAACAATGTATTTAAGGTATTTAATTAGATAAGGATTAATGCTGTATTGGTTGAAATCGCTTCTAAAATTAGCCATTATTTGTCGTAAAAAGTAAATGACAAAAAAATGTTATTGTGGGATATCCTTAAGAGATAGACATATACCATCGCGGACTTTTCTGTAGACCTTTTCAATGTGTACAATACTTAGTACATTATTTTGATAAATCTCGTAGGGTTCAGCCTGCGTTTGCAATGTAAGCAGAAAAAATGTAATTATTTACGACATCACATTAGAAACCTCAAAAATAACAGTATTTCTCCACTATTTAATGGATGTTATTATACATATAAACCTTCCTCTTGAATCACTCTATCTATTAAAAAAAACCGCATCAAAATCCGTTGCGTAGTTTTAAAGATTTAAGCGTACAAAGGGACATAGGGACATAGGGATATAGGGACGGAGAAAGCGACTTTGTTTTATACTATGTAGTGATTAGTTATCTAGTTACTTACCTAATCAAGAAATCTATTCTATATCTATCTATATCTTCTATATCTATGTTAGGGATAAGTAATAGAACGTAAAAAGCCTATTTTTGAAAATTTTGTCTGTTTGTCTGTATGTTTGTGCGCGCATCACGCAAAAACTGCTGAATGGATTAAAATGAAACTTGGCATGATTAAAGTTCATACTTCGGAGAGTAACATATGGGATACTTTTTATCCCGAAATTCAGCACGGTTCCCTTGGGAGAGAGGATGAAAGTCAAAATGCTGTAATTCGTTAACGGGTGGTCCGGTTTCATTCATTCTTTTTTTGTTAGAAAGGAAATACTTTAAAGATTACTGGTTAATTTCTGAAAAGCTGGACCGATTTTGATGGGACTTTCACTGGTGGATGTTTACATTTTGATCTACGTAAACATCCGCCAGTGAACTTTTAACAGTTTTTAGGAAGGTATGAGCTCAAAGGAGCTTAGGAAAAACAAAATGATTCTCACGGGATTGTTAAAAACCAATATCCACGCGAACAAAGTCGCGGGTATCCGCTTGTCCGTAATAAATACCGCATCGCCACTGTTGTCTACTACGCTGTGGTCGCAACTCGCAGCCGCCGCGACGCCGCCGCGACGCCGCCACGCAAATAATTTGATACAGATTCATCAGATTCTACACGACATTAGGGATGAACCCTCACGTCATTAAGCGAAATTAATTTGAAAACGACATCCTAATGAGTTCGAAATCTGAAAAATAATTTAATTGCACGTACCTGTACGTTTGTTGATATTTCTATTCAAAATATGCTCTATTTAAAAAGACTTTTGGTGCAATTTCTTTTGAACAGGCTACTAATTTTTAAATTCACATAAATGGAACCGAGTAGGTATTCGAAAAAGAAATTAAGACTTTCAAAACCTCCATAAAAACTTTGCCTGACTATGGCATAAAGTGACTTGCCAGCTGGTCTATGGAATATTATATTTACTGCTTTCATAAAACTTGTTTTAATTAAACTCAAAGTCATAAATAATTTATTTCATGAAGCTCAAATTGTGGCTCTTATGATAAGTAAGCAGCTTCCACTGAGAAGAGCCGGCAAGAAACTCAGCCGTTACAATTTTCAAAATATAAAATGCTACCATATTATCTAACTACAAGTGTATCAATTACTATACTACAATATAATTTTGATCGATGTAGTGACGGTGCGTTGTTTTTGGCGCGGTCGCAGCGCTGCAGCCGCACACACTGTGCGACAAATCTGAAGGCGCCCTAATATATTATTATTATAGGCAGCCGAATGCAAAACCGATTGCCTATTATTTCCAAGCAACTTTGGCACTGAGAAATTCGTTAATTGTAGATATAATAAGTAACTCCGATTTAATAAATGTGTTACTTTTGGAAATTAGGTCATAAAAGCGTATAGGTACATACTCAATATAAAAGAAAACTAATAATTCCGCAAATTCCGGGTGGCTAATCTTTATCTGCACGTTGCAGAAGAGAAGGACCTTGCAGACTTCCAGCATCTCCTCAAATTCTAGGAGCTATCGGTCATCGTACTAGACTCATATACCTAGTATTCGATCAACGTTTCGATTTTTATAAAAGGCCCACTGATCTTGATCCTTTAATTATTATTAAAAAAAAATTGATCGCGAAAATCGCTGTTCGCTGCAGCTTATTGTACTGATTCTACAATAGGTAATCGAACACTCATTCGATTTCTCCGACTCAAAGCGCCTTTTCAGTGGCGTGCAAGCGAAGCCGCTCGCCTATTGTGGAGCTAGGTGCATTACTTCGAGAATGTTGCAGCCGTGTCATCGATCCTACGCCCCGACTATTATTGATGGCTTTCAATATAGTTTAAATGGGATAAAACTATTTAAAGTGCAATAAGTCTGAAGAAGAAAGTGAAACATTCAGATTTAAAAGTTTCGTGACCACTAGTCGCTAGGAAGCCGTCAGTCAAGGGGCTGAAACTGTTATACTTGCTGTTGTTCAAGTTGAGACGCTGACTCAAGAGATTTTTGCCAAGTTTTGTAAATTTATCTGTCGTAAAGGAGCCTCAAGAAGAGGTATCGTTTGAGCAACCTCAGTTTGCTTCTTGCTTGCCTTGACCCGAGGTTGCTCAAAAGAACACAAAGCTAAAAACTGGGTGTAAATATTTATTTTGAATCCTAAAAGAATCATAATATAAAGGAATTACTCGAAGGATTGAAGATATATAATCCAACTAGCTGACCCCCGCGACTTCGTTCGCGTGTTTATATAGGATCGGAACGGATCCCATAATTCTTTAATGTACTTAAACTAAATGTAGCCTAAGTTACTCCTTATAACATCACCTATCTGCCATTGAAAGTTCCGTTAAAATCGATCCAGCCGTTTTTGAGATTAGTTGAAACAAATAGACAGACCGACAAACATAAAGGAGAACGGTCACACCCCATAGAAAAAAAACCCAGACCCGACAGAAACGGGACATATCTCATTTTTTTTGTTATTTTTTATAGAGTTAAATTATATATTTTTTATATTCGAAATCAATGGCTAACACCAAAATATTGCCTTATGTTTTTGTTCAGGCGTTACACAAAAAAAAATACAAAATGCCTATTTATCTACAAAATTCGTAAATATATGTAACTAAATGACGAAACAATAGCTATGGAATGTAACAATAGCTAGGTGACCTGGATATGCAGATGGATTATGTAATTTTTAAACTCCTAGTTACTCCCCGCTCTGCGCCATTGTTGTTTTAATGAAAGAGTGAGATAGCATGTTGGTGTCTGTCACCACCAAGCTACCTGAGCCATAGCATGCAGGCAGTACGTGACCGTTTTTATAGATATAACTTCCTACTATGCAAGAAATCATCGAATACGATGATTTTAATGAATTCAAAGTTGATTGTTGTACTAGGAGTTCAAAAATTATATAATCCAGCTGCATCTCCAGTTCACTTAAATACATTCCATAGCTATTGTTTCGTCATTTAGTTACATATATTTACGAATTTTGTAGATAAATAGGTATTTTGTATTTTTTTTTGTGTAACGCCTGAACAAAAACATAAGGCAATATTTTGGTGTTAGCCATTGATTTCGAATACAAAAAATATATAATTTAACTCTATAAAAAATATCAAAAAAAATGAGATATGTCCCGTTTCTGTCGGGTCTGGGTCACAGATGACCATTCTCCTTTAAACGCATGCCAGTTTAAAATAAGCCGTACATACAAAGATCCGGGTCCCAAGTTATTTGAACCCAATAAATGTCTGTCATTTCTGAAATAACAAACCTATGACCTTGAAATATTTACGAGACAATATATAAAGTACTACCTTTCTAACAAAAAAAGAATGAGTGAAATCGAACAACGCGTTAATGAATTACAGCTAAATACACGTTTTAACTTTCATCCCCTCTCCCTAGGGAACCGTGGTGAATTTCGGGATAAAAAGTATCCTATGTCCTACCTCGGAGTATAAACTCAAATCGTACCAAGTTTCATTTGAATCCATTCAGTAGTTTCGGCGTGATGCGCGGCCAAGATACAGACAGACAGACAGACAGACAGACAGACAGACAAAAATGAAAAAAATTGCAGTTTTGGCTTCAGTATCGATTATAGAGTGCCCTCCAATAAAAATTTTCAAAATATCTTCAATGTACAGAATTGGATCTGTTACAGTTTTATTATATTACTAGCTGATCCCCGCGACTTCGTCTGCGTTAATATAGGTTTTTATATAGGATCGGATTGGATCCCATAATCCTTTTTTGTACCTAAACTAAATGTAGCCTAAGTTACTCCTCATGACGCACCTATCCGCCATTGAAAGTTCCATCAAAATCGATTCAGTCGTTTCGGAGATTAGCTGGAACAAATAGACAGGTTGACAAACATAAATTTAAACGCACGCTAGTTTAAAATAAGCCGTACGTACAAAGATCCGGGGCCCAAGTTATTTGAACCCAATAAATGTCTGTCATTTCTGAACTAAAAAACCTATGACCTTGAAATATTTACGGGACAATACTTTAAGTATTACCTTTCTAACAAAAAAATAATGAGTGAAATCGAACCATGCGTTAATGAATTACAGCTAAATACTCGTTTTAACTTTCTTCCTCTCTCCCACGGGAACCGTGCTGAATTTCGGGATAAAAAGTATCCTATGTCCTACCTCGGAGTATAAACTCAAGTCGTACCAAGTTTCATTCGAATCCATTCAGTAGTTTCGGCGTGATGCGCGGCCAAGATACAGACAGACAGACAGACAGACAGACAGACAGACAGACAGACAGACAGACAAAAATAAAAAAAATTGCAGTTTTGGATTTAGTATCGATTATAGAGTGCCCTCCAATAAAAATTTTCAAAATATCTTCAATGTACAGAATTGGATCTGTTACAGTTTTATTATATTATAGATAGATAGATAGATTAAAAAAATCGAAAAACAAAGTAGGTAACAAAAACAAGTATCACACAACATAAATAAAAGTATTATGCGATAAAGAGAATAGAGATAATTTCAATTAAGGTGATCGTACTATGTATATCATGAGATGATCCTCAAGAGCCTTTGATTGGAAGTTTTTATTCGTGGACTAAGCGAACATGCAAATACTTATAAAAATATATTCAGTTTCTCGGTTCTTTTTAAATCTGTTGACCGGGAAAAACTCCGTCGAACCCCGAATGAGTTAACTTAAGATACAAGTATATTCTGGTTTTTGTGCACGGAATTCTTGAGAGTCCAGTTAAAAGCTGCTCCCACCGGGTTTTTGAAAGTTTCGTAAGGAAAGTTTGTTTTCACTCGGGGCATTACATGAAGCCCGAGGCACGCAGGGGAGGCGCTTGCTTCATTTAGGACGGAACTTCCTTGTTTTGCATTTACACGGGGAAAGTCACCCTGGAGAACTGAATATTTCATAAGTAGAACAGTGCTACTGAGTGCGTCCCTACATAATTCAAAGGGCTCATATTATGTTTAAATTAAAGTGTCATCCACAACCACCGCTACAGCCTTTTTACGTCCCACTGCTGGGCACAAGCCTCCTCTCTCATAGGAGAGAGCTCAGACGCACGCGCTGCTCTAATGCGGGTTGGCGGACTTTAACGACTATTGTCACAAGGTGGATAACCGGGACCGCCTGCTTAACTTGCTCTTGGAGGCACGGGGGTGAGACGCCGCCAACTACCAACTCCGGGCTGGTACAGAGAATTTATTGTAAAAAAAATCCAATACCTAACAATTATTTGCTCGACTCGAGAATCGATCCTGGGACCTCGTGATCTGCAGTCCACTATGCTAACCACTAGACCAACGAGGCAGTTAAAGTGTCGTAAAGGAAAGTAAAAAGTATTAAGATAGATGAGCCGAAGAAAATGAATGAGAGGGGTTTTTGGAAATGGGAACACGGTTTATATTGGAAATGAAGGCACGAGCGGCGGCGGTCAGTTTCCCATTTCCCAGTGCGCCGATTCATTTATCCGCGAAATCCACGTCAGCACCGGTAGATATCAATGCCAACACGGGCTTTGTCTCCATAAAATGGGCTAAGTAAATAACCAGATCAACGATTGGCTCATGCAATTTGGTCCAACGGCCGAATGGAGTTTGCACTTTGTCTGATTCCGTTTTTAATTAACGTTGATTCATTTTAACATCGAAGCTCCCTACGGTTTAGATTGCTTTACTTGAAGAGGATTGGAATTTATACGAATTCGCAGTTGCTGTTATTCAGTTAAAAATATTTGCATATACCTACTTACTTAGTTCACAATTTAAATTAAAAATATTGAAATTCACAAAGTGCTGCTTTCTTGATTCTGAGCTCATCAGTTGAATTTTCATTTCCTTCACCTTCATTAAAACTACAGAATCTATCTATAATATAATAAAACTGTAACAGATCCAATTCTGTACATTGAAGATATTTTAATAAAATTTATTGGAGGGCACTCTATAATCGATACTGAAGCCAAAACTGCAATTTGTTTCATTTTTGTCTGTCTGTCTGTCTGTCTGTCTGTCTGTCTGTATCTTGGCCGCGCATCACGCCGAAACTACTGAATGGATTTAAATGAAACTTGGTACGATTTTAGTTTATATTCCGAGGTAGGACATAAGATACTTTTTATCCCGAAATTCAGCACGGTTCCCTTGGGAGAGGGGATGACAGTTAAAACGCGTATTTAGCTGTAATTCATTAACGCGTTGTTCGATTTCACTCATTCTTTTTTTGTTAGAAAGGTAGTACTTTACATATTGTCCCGGAAATATTTCAAGGTCATAGGTTTTTAGTTTCGAAATGACAGACATTACAACCCTCAGTATTGGGTTCAAATAACTTGGGACCCGGATCTTTGAACGTACGGCTTATTTTAAACTGGTGTGCCTTTAAATTTATGTTTTTTAGTCTGTCTATTTGTTCCAGCTAATCTCCAAAATGGCTGGATCGATTTTAACGGAACTTTCAATGGCAGATAGGTGATGTTATAAGGAGTAACTTAGGCTACATTTAGTTAAGGTACATAAAAGAATTATGGGATCCGATCCGACCCTATATAAAACCTATAAACACGCGAACGAAGTCGCGGGGGTCAGCTAGTTTAAAATAAAGGAGAGAGGTTTATTAAGGTAAAATGCCAAAAATTCTGAATATTGTGATTAAGGTCCTGTTTCACCACCTTCTGATAAGTGTTGGATAACTTATTCACAACTTTTGTCTTTGTCACTTGACATAAAGTAAGAAAGTGACAAAACTAACATTTAAGGCACTTGACACTTATCAGAAGGACATTATCAAGAATGGGAAATCTATCTAAAAGTTGTATCAAATGAAAAATAAAGAAATATTTTTATTCCACCAACGAATATCATGTATTCGTTGGTGGAATAAAAATATTTCTCATCATAAGGGATCATCGCAAAAAACATAACAGTTTGAACTTCACTTCTAAAAAGCTATTTGCAGAGGCAACGTTGATATTATCTACAGTGCCATTAAAGTGAAATAAACAAACAAATCCACAAAAGGTCGTGACCTTTTGAAGTAATATAATATAGTAGGTATACCTATTACTTAGTTTATTTAGGTTAACTGAACCCTTTCAAGTTGTCATAAACATCGTACTAAGTTACTTATTAAAATTGTTACGAGGCAGCTCCTAGGCTTGTTTGACGTTTTAAATAAATGTCGGTTAACTTTGCCATAAAATTATTTATAAATAGAGAGAAGGCTTATCATTGCCTTGAATTTTAAGGGCCATTGTTAATTGACTTTGAATTTTACGTACTTGTCGCAGAATTTTCAGACGTTTTGCTAACATTTTGATGGGCTGTTTTTAAAATTTTATTTATTTACAAGCGGACACCCGCGACTTCATTCGCGTGGATATTGGTTTTTAAAAATCCCGTGGGAATCATTTTGTTTTCCTAAGCTCCTTTGATCCATAACTTGGTAGATCAAAATGTAAACATCCGCCAGTAAAAGTCCCATCAAAATCGATCCAGCCTTTCTGAGATAAGCTGGTAATATTTAAAGTATCTCCTTTCTAACAAAAAAGGAATGAATGAAATCGGACCAAGCGTTAATGAATTACAGCTAAGTACGCATTTTAACTTTCATCCCCTCTCCCAATGGAACCGTACTGAATTTCGGGATAAAAAGTATCCTATATGTTACTCCGTGGTATGAACTCAAATCGTACCAAGTTTCATTTCAATCCATTCAGTAGTTTTCACATGATGCGCGCACAAACATACACACAAACAGACAAAAATTTCAAAAATAGCTTTTTTACGTTCTATTACTTATCCCTAACATCCCCCTGTTATTATTTTGCAATAATCTTTAATGTACAGATACGGCAAGTCTACGATTTTATTATATGTAGGTATAGATAGAAGATAATTATAGATTATATGTAGTTTGTAATTAAGTTCATTTATTATGTACTGTTATGGTTATGACAAATACATAAATCTCTGAGATGAGAGATAAAAAAATAATTCATGAAATATTTAGAAGATACAAACGGATTGCAATTTGCAACGAATATACCTACTTTGTATGTTCAATACGAACATTTTGTCATGGAACAAGTAACTGCCTCGCCAGACTATCGTCACACCAATTACGGAGCGCGTGATCATAAGTCATAAAGTACGGTGAAAGTTGTATCAGTTATATGGGGGAAGAATTCATGGATATCACATACGCGTAGGTATCTATACTAACATATAGCTCTAATGGAAATTCGTTGTTCTGATTTAAAATTAATGGCATACAGGGGCAAGATGGGCGAAGAAAAATTGTATTGTACTTGTGCCTTTTTATTTGTTTTATACCTGAAAATATATACTTGATTAAATTCTATCTCCTAGAACTTTATATACATTGATTCAGACTCCAGGATGAAAAACAGCCGCGAAGGAAAGCCAGTTACTACCTCTACTATTAAACTAGTACAGACAGACTAACTTCGGATAAGTATCCAGAAGTTTTCGTTGATTTTATATTTTTCAAAAAAAAAGTAGTGTATGGTTATTTACTGCTAAACCATAAATCCATATTTTAATTTTTAAAAATTGTCAAATACATACATAGGTAGCTTCTAGAATATTCGTAACTCAATTTTTCTAGGATTAAAAAATTATTGTGGTTAGTTTTCATCTTTACCGTTCGTAACACAAGAGTGGAACATTATTTCAATATTTGTTCGGCTATCAGTGTTTCCACGTCGATGCTTCTGCTGGTGTTATTTTTTTGTAAAATAAGACTGCAACAGGCTTGCTGTGTAGTTTCTCTTTGTAGAGTTTACATGCAATAGTGATTGGCAATATTGTTTCTAGAGATAACGGGAGATCGCAAACAGCTGACAGCCGCAAGTTCTATACGAGAGCTATAAGAGGCACATTTTTAATTTTTTAATTTTGCATGACGTCACATCCATAGATGTTAAGGTTCCTTGAAAAATGCGTAGCGTAAGTACCTTTATACACTTCTTGAAGCTTTTGGAAGCTCTCAGGAAGCCATTACGGCTCTTGCGGGTCAACCACTGCAAAACCGTATAAGTATTTGTACATACAAAGAAAACAAATTCGCAGCCGTCTACGGCAAAACTACATAAAACGTGGAGTAGAAAATAATCCTGTAAAACAATGATATCACATGGACCAATACAAACCAACAGTAATAATTAGTGTCCATATTAAGTCCAGTTGAAACAAAAGGGAATTTCGATTAATATAGCTTGTTGGGTGATTGGTTACGCAACGGTAAACGATATTGTCCATTTCGTGGTCAGGTTTACTATTATAGTGTATAAAGGGGAAATGATGACCGCCACATATAACAATGCACACCCATTTTCATTACGGTATCTGGTTTCTGGTTTCAGTTTCCTCCACGTGCATGATTTTTTCGGCCGACGCGACCGCGACGGGCGGACTAATAAAATCGGTATAATCTGTGGTATGGTATTATACTGTAACTGTAGGTATTATACTGTCAGGTTTGTTGCCTCTATAAATCTGCATTATTATACAAATCAATCATTTTATGTGTTCATTGAAACACATCAGTCAACACTCCACTACCTCAATTTTCGAACTTTATTTCTATGTAGGCGTTAACGTTTGTCACAATATGTTATCATGTCCTACCGCAACAACATGGTTGCTGGATCACTTTTAAGCGATAAGGTCGCCAATTGTAGTTACTAAGTGATTTGTTTTGTTTGTGAACTTTTGTGTTTGTTAGTGAAATGTTCATATTCAAATTATTATTCGTCTGTATGATGCGCACGATTTCGACCGCGTCACGTTAGTTCTTTAAAAAAATTCACGGGAACTCTTTAATTTCCCAGAAAAAAATGTATCTTATGTATCTAGACATAGGATATATTAGATATACCTACGTGTAGGAGATAGCTCCAGGATTTACGTGCCAAACATCGTTAAGATCGATTTGTTCTTTAATAAGTGGGCATTGACATTAAGTGGGTATCTATATTCTATCTATAATATAATAAAACTGTAACAGATCCAATTCTGTACATTGAAGATATTTTGAAAATTTTTATTGGAGGGCATTCTATAATCGATACTGAAGCCAAAACTGCAATTTGTTTCATTTTTGTCTGTCTGTCTGTCTGTCTGTCTGTCTGTCTGTCTGTCTGTCTGTCTGTCTGTATCTTGGCCGCGCATCACGCCGAAACTACTGAATGGATTCGAATGAAACTTGGTACGATTTGAGTTTATACTCCGAGGTAGGACATAGGATACTTTTTATCCCGAAATTCAACACGGTTCCCTTGGGAGAGGGGATGAAAGTTGAAACGTGTATTTAGCTGTAATTCATTAACGCGTAGTTCGATTTCACTCATTCTTTTTTTGTTAGAAAGGTAGTACTTTATATATTGTCTCGTAAATATTTCAAGGTCATAGGTTTTTTAGTTCAGAAATGACACACATTTATTGGGTTCAAATAACTTGGGACCCGGATCTTTGAACGTACGGCTTATTTTAAACTGGTTTGCGTTTATATTTTATGTTTGTCGGTCTGTCTATTTGTTCCAGCTAATCTCCGAAACGGCTGGATCGATTTTAATGGAACTTTTAATGTTATAAGGAGTAACTTAAGCTACATTTAGTTAGTAGTACATAAAAGAATTATGGGATCCGATCCGATCCTATATAAAAACCTATATCTACGCGAACGAAGTTGCGGGGGTCAGCTAGTCTACAATATAATAAAACTGTAACAGATCCAATTCTGTACATTGAAGATATTTTGAAAATTTTTATTGGAGGGCACTCTATAATCGATACTGAAGCCAAAACTGCAATTTTTTTTATTTTTGTCTGTCTGTCTGTCTGTCTGTCTGTCTGTCTGTCTGTCTGTCTGTCTGTCTGTCTGTATCTTGGCCGCGCATCACGCCGAAACTACTGAACGGATTCGAATGAAACTTGGTACGATTTGAGTTTATACTCCGAGGTAGGTTATAGGATACTTTTTATCCCGAAATTCAGCACGGTTCCCTTGGGAAAGGGGGTGAAAGTTAAAACGTGTATTTAGCTGTAATTCATTAACGCGTAGTTCGATTTTACTCATTCTTTTTTTGTTAGAAAGATAGTACTTTATATATTGTTCCATAAATATTTCAAGGTCATAGGTTTTTTAGTTCAGAAATGACAGGCATTTATTGGGTTCAAATAACTTGGGACCCGGATCTTTGAACGTACGGCTTATTTTAAACTGGTGTGCGTTTAAATTTATGTTTGTCGATCTGTCTATTTGTTCCAGCTAATTTCCGAAACGGCTGGACCGATTTTGATGGAACTTTCTGGTGATGTTATAAGGAATAACTTAGGTTACATTTAGTTTAGGTACAAAAAAGGATTATGGGATCCAATCCGATCCTATATAAAAGCCTATATCCACGCGGACGAAGTCGCGGGGGTCAGCTAGTCTATAATATAATAAGACTGTAACAGATCCAATTCTGTACATTGAAGATATTTTGAAAATTTTTATTGGAGGGCACTCTATAATCGATACTTAAGCCAAAACTGCAATTTTTTTCATTTTTGTCTGTCTGTCTGTCTGTCTTTCTGTCTGTCTGTCTGTCTGTCTGTCTGTACCTTGGCCGCGCATCACGCCGAAACTACTGAATGGATTCAAATGAAACTTGGTACGATTTGAGTTTATACTCCGAGGTAGGACATAGGATACTTTTTATCCCGAAATTCAGCACGGTTCCCTTGGGAGAGGGGATGAAAGTTAAAACGTGTATTTAGCTGTAATTCATTAACGCGTTGTTCGATTTCACTCATTCTTTTTTTGTTAGAAAGGTAGTACTTTATATATTGTCCCGTAAATATTTCAAGGTCATAGGTTTTTTAGTTCAGAAATGACACACATTTATTGGGTTCAAATAACTTGGGACCCGGATCTTTGAATGTACGGCTTATTTTAAACTGGTGTGCGTTTAAATGTATGTTTGTCGGTTTGTTTATTTGTTCCAACTAATCTCCAAAACGGCTGGATCGATTTTAATGGAACTTTCAATGGCAGATAGGTGATGTTATAAGGAGTAACTTAGGCTACATTTAGTTTAGGAACGTAAAAGAATTATGGGATCCGATCCGATCCTATATAAAACCTATGAACGCGCGAACGAAGTCGCGAGGGTCAGCTAGTAGATAATATTATTGTGTTGGGAAAAAAATAATTTAATGTAAGTATAAGTATACTCTATTTTTCAAATAAACAATATTTTATTTATTGGATAGAGTAACTATTCAACAATCCAAAACTGATGTGGAATCCCATGCATAGATGTACTGTTATTGTATCCAATCGTTAATCCGTTCACGAGAATGCCGGCAGCGGAGCTCACAGCATCCGAACTGGGACAAAAAAGACCTAACCTACCTATTAACTAGAAGAACTTTTTCGATAAAGCGAACGCGCCGGAGAATTCAAACAACAACGAAACAAGCGAACGGGACGAGCAACTATTATCTCAATAACCCAGTTTATCTGATGAACGATGCCTTTGCCGACAAGTTAGTTTACAATCGAATCTATTGAAAAAGCGAGAAGCGCGAGTTATGCAGAAACGCTTTAGTGCATTGAACAATTTACACTACTTTTTTTACATTCTTCAGATATGTAGTTTATGATTTATTGCTTTTTGATTGCTTTTAGTGAACACATTTTCTGATGTATGGGATACCTATTATACATCGGAAAATAATATGTTCATTGTTTTGATTAGATCAAGAATATTCTCTTAATCTGTACCTAAGTGTGAAGGTAATAAAACAGGTAGAATCTAGGTATTATTATAGGTTAGTTATAAGTTTAGTATAGCAAAACCAGAACATTTCCCATTCCGAATGTATGCTTTGTCTTAGTAAAATGTTACAAACCTTTGAAAACACGCGTTTCTCAAAACAACGGGAGATCTGAAACAAAAAGAAATATATGTCATTATTATAATATGGTGTTGTTCTTTTTCTAGATACATTTTTCTTATATAAAGATAGATAAATTTATTTTAATTATTTTAATCGATTAAAATTATTAAAATTCATATTTCGTGGAATCTCAATCTCGTTCCTTCACCTTCGCGTCAAAAGGGTAATTAGGTACTAATAAAGTGCTCTCTGTGATAAATTAAGAAGATAGATTATATCATAGCGAACTACCTATCTACTAGGACTGTGTTGATGTGTTCGCTCACGCTAGTCGCACACCCTATAGCCCCCCGAGTCATAATTAGTAATAGTTGGCCCATCGCATTTGTGGAGAGCCCTGGTATCGCGCGCCCTCTCCACCACAATAGGCACTCAGCTGCCTTCGCTTTTTCGCCGACTGAAGTGTCTTGAGTAAGTACAATGTATTTACATGTACCTAGTCTGTAAGCGACGGCACAATAGTTATGGTTCCACCACAGAGAAAGGAGCTCCAGAGTCCGCATTAACACGAAATAGTATTAAAACGAAATCGTAAAATGTTGGCGGGGGACAGGGGAGAACGCGTTGTTGTGATTGGTTGACTCGAAAGTCATAAAATCAAGTTAAATCAACTAGTGATGGGAATTGGACGTCGACCGTTTTTTATCGACGTATCATTATCGACATGATTTCAGTTGATAATATGATAAAAATAAAACAAAAATTCAAAATTTAAATATTTAATATTATCTCTATCTCTATTTTTTGAACTCGACTGAACACGACTGAACTCGACTGAACACGACTGAACTCGACTGAACACGACTGAACACGACTGAACTCGACTGAACTCGACTGAACTCGACTGAACTCGACTGAAATCGACTGAACTCGACTTAACTCGACTTAACTCGACTGAACTCGACTGAACTCGACTGAACTCGACTGAACTCGACTTAAGTCGACTGAACTCGACTGAACTCAACTTAAGTCGACTGAATACGACTGAACTTAACTGAACTCGACTGAACGAGTCGAGTTCAGTCGAATTCAGTCGAGTTCAGTCGAGTTAAGTCGAGTTCAGTCGTATTCAGTCGACTTAAGTCGAGTTAAGTTGAGTTCAGTCGAGTTCAGTCGATTTCAGTCGAGTTCAGTCGAGTTCAGTCGAGTTAAGTCGAGTTAAGTCGAGTTAAGTCGAGTTCAGTCGAGTTCAGTCGAGTTCAGTCGAGTTCAGTCGAGTTAAGTCGAGTTCAGTCGTGTTCAGTCGAGTTCAGTCGATTTCAGTAGAGTTCAGTCGAGTCCAGTCGAGTTCAGTCGTGTTCAGTCGTGTTCAGTCGAGTTCAGTCGATTTCAGTCGAGTTCAGTCGATTTCAGTCGAGTTCAGTCGAGTTCAGTCGTGTTCAGTCGAGTTCAGTCGAAATCCGTCAAGTTCAGCTGTTGAGTTCAGTCGAGTTCAGTTGAAATCAGTCGAGTTCAGTCGATTTCAGTCGAGTTCAGTCGAGTTCAGTCGAGTTCAGCCGAGTTCAGTCGAGTTCTGTCGAGTTCAGTCGAGTTCAGTCGAGTTCAGTTGAGTTCAGTCGAGTTCAGTCAATATTATTATTAAAATATTGGGATCACTTTCAATGTTCGCATTTTATCGATAAATTATATTTTTATTAGACCGCCATCTCTAATAAGCATGGAGCGAGAATGACTTATGCAGATAAACGTGAGAAAAAAGAGATGGCGATAAAAGACTTCAACGGGAGTGCTTTCGCATTTTGTGTTTTGCTGTACTATTTTAAATTATAATAATTATCCTTAAATTGAAGAATATGGGCTTACCTGTGAAATGTAATTCCGTCTTTATTAAGACTGGACATTTTCCGCACCATTTGACTACACAGTAGGGCATCTTTGACAGAAAAACACCTGTTTAGGGACTTCTTTACACAATGACGTCCGCTCACGGAATGAGGTACCGAATGTGGGCGGCGCATTTAAATAGGTGATTCCAACGCATATGTGTGGTGAGTGCGGGTGCCCTGCTATTACCAGTCTTTATTTGACTGGTCTGTGGGTTCCACACATCGCACGGCGCACGTGTTCAAGTGCATCCGATTCGTCGGAGTACATTGATCGCTTACGACTATAAACTTACTTTTACGTTCTACAAGGGGACAGGTACTTATATGTTATGGCGATAAAAATGCAGATATCCATCACTATAATTATGACTTACCTAAGTTTCTCATCGCGATGAATATCTATCTATACATATAATAAAATCGTAGAATTGCCGTATCTGTACATTGAAGATTTTTGCAAAATAATAACTGGGGGATGTTAGGGATAAGAAATAGAACATAAAAAAGCTATTTTTTGAAATTTTTGTCTGTTTATGTGTTTGTCTGTTTGTCTGTATGTTTGTGCGCGCATCACGCAAAAACTACTGAATGGATTGAGACGAAACTTGGTACGATTTAAGTTCATACTACGGAGTAACATATAGGATATTTTTTATCCCGAAATTCAGCACGGTTCCCTAGGGAGAGGGGATGAAAGTCAAAACGTGGAGCTTAGGAAAAACAAAATGATTCCTACGGGATTTTTAAAACCAATATAATATATCCACGCGAACGAAGTCGCGGGTGTCCGCTTGTTCCTAAATAATAATATTATGTTGTACCTACCTATTGTTATCGATTTTTTCTAGAGCTTTCAAGGGACTCAAAAAGACATTATTTTTTATTTGTCCCATCACAGTGGAAAGGAATACAGGCGGTGGTCATAGAAAAGCATTAATACCTAGTAGCTCAGCGATGTCAATTGTTATTATTCTGGCAGAATAGCATTTATCGATCTCGGAGGACTCAAAGCGGCTATCGGACGAGTATATATTTCCGATCATATTATCGCGGAAGCGTCTTTATGATGCTGTCACATAAATAAACCTCCCCGCCCATTAAGCTACGACTACGGCCATATGAGCCTACAAAATATTACAAGGGAGGCCGAGAGGAACATCGAACACATCAATATCTGTCAATGGCCAAGTAGCCAAATAAAATTATCATGAATGGCTGCCGACGCGCGTATGACGTAAAGGTCCCTGTTTGCGTCCTCGTTTTACATGAGATGACCTAATTCGATATCCTTCACGTCATGGGAACTATCTATCTGTAGATTAGGCTGTTACGGCATATTTTCGATGCATGGGAGAAATCACAGAATGCCATTGGTATTTTCTGTGATTTGTCAAAAGCATTCGATTGCGTTGATCATGAGACTCTCTTACGAAAATTAAGCCACTATGGTATTAAAGAAACTGCACTCAGTCTTATTGCCTCTTATCTCAGTGATCGCATACAGAGAGTATGTATCAATGATGTTAAGTCGTCCGGATCAGCCTCAGTAATGGGTGTTCCCCAAGGCTCTATTCTGGGTCCATTCATGTTTCTGGTTTATATTAATGATTTACCACATTTTGTCAAAAATGCTTGCGATATTGTACTATTTGCTGACGACACGTCTTTGATTTTTAAAGTCGATAGGACTAAGGACAATTTTGACGATGTAAATAATACATTATCTCAAGTTTCACACTGGTTTACTACAAACAATCTACTTTTGAATGCAAAAAAAACCAAGTGTGTCGAGTTTCTATTGCCCAATACAAGGGTTACTAGCAAAAATTTAAAGATAAGTGGTGAGCCATTGAAAACTGAGGACACAACTGTGTTCTTGGGAATAACCCTAGATGCAAAGCTTCAATGGGGCACCCATATAGCAACACTTGCTGGCAAGCTCAGCTCTGCTGCTTACGCTGTTAGGAAGATTCGACAGATAACAGATATAGAAACTGCAAAAATTGTTTATTTTGCATATTTCCATAGTATTATGTCGTATGGACTCATACTATGGGGTAAAGCGGCTGATATTGAAAAAATTTTCGTTTTACAAAAAAGGGCAATTCGCGCAATTTATAATTTAAAACCGCGGGATTCCCTTCGAGAGAAATTTAAAGAAATAGGTATTCTTACGGTAGCTTCTCAATATATCTATAACAATATAATTTTTGTTAGGCAAAACATTCACAGTTACATTAAAAAGTGCGAATTACACGACAGGCAATTAAGAAATAGAAATAGGCTCGTGATTCCTCAGTTACGCCTCAAAAGGGTCCAAAGGTCATTTGTGGGAATGGGCGTAATGTTCTATAATAAAATTCCACAAGCAATCTTAGACTTGCCTTTACACAAGTTTAAGAACTCTATTAAAAATATGCTCATAAAAAAAGCATATTATACAATTGAAGATTATATAAATGATAAAAAAGCATGGAGCAATTTCTCAATGTCTTAAACCGAGTATTTGATTATTGGTGTTCAATTCGATGCTTTGATCATGGGTAGCCTAAGTATGTCACGCTCTCTTTAAACATTTCTGTGGTGGTGTCGTGTGGTGCGGGTTGTTACGTTCCCTCGAATATGGTTGAGCGAAGCAATGGCTGGATCATGCGTCATGCTCGTGAACGGGTGCCACCGTCGGAAATGGGGCTACTTTTGTCTGCCCTTCTTCACATGTGTAGAATTGTAAGCACCATTCCGAACCTGTGGTAGATTCATTTGTCGATTCGTAAACGCTTCCGAAAGTTTATCTGAATAAAATTATGATTACTTATATAAATGATAAAAAGGCGTGGATTTGACTCGTTCCAGCAATGCGCGAGACGGCAATTCAATCATGTACTTACCATAAAATTGTTATATTGATATTGTAAATTTGGAAAAGAGCAACCGCCGAGTTTCTTGCTGGTTCTTCTCGGTTGGAACGGCATTCCGAACCAGTGGTAGATTCATCTGACTATTCAAAAGCACTTGTAAAAGTTTATTTGAATAAAAAACTTTTCTATTCTATTCTATTCTATTCTATTCTATTCTATTCTATTCTATTAATTTGATGTTTCTATACAGTTCGCAATATTTTCCCGATAAAGTTTTTGCTGAAAGCAATGTAAAAATGCATGTACATTATTTTTAATTCTAATATTTTCTACAACCGAGCACAATCGATGTAACACATCTCTCTCGCAGCTTTTGCTAAACTATGTCGATGAAAAAGCCACGAGAAGCCGTTGTAGCAATAATTATACTTTGGCTGTAGGTACGATACGTATTTGCCTATTTTAACACGTAAAACGTCAAAATTTTTTCTCATTGAAAATTTTGTGTAATGGGGCCGATTTTGTGAATTCCAAATTTTGACACAATATCTCCAGTCTCCACATTTTAAGGCGTCTAGTTTCGATGATGATAATTGACCGGGCCTCGTGTTTGTTAGATTAAGATACATGAAAGCAAATAAATAAGTTAATAAATAAATTCCATATCATAAATTAATTCCTCGGAGCGCTTATACATTTACGCCTGTCACATCTACAGTTTTCTGGAAATAAAAAAAGAGTAAAAACTCTACCTACCACATCGCGTATCATATTGAGTACGTATAAGATTTCTTGCCGCAATTCACGTGAAACGCTTGCTCGCCTGCTATTTTTGCGAAATATTTAAATACTGTTATGAAACAATGATCCAGCATATACTCGTAAGATCCCGTCTGCGGCGAGCTTTACAATTGTGTCCTGGGTGATAAGCGGAAAAATTCTATTCAAAAGCGAACACTGCTCTACCTCGCTCGCATAATAATAAGTAAATGGGTCTAACTCCTGTATCTTCCGATGTATCTGGCTGTGAGAATAATGGCGAAACAAAGCATAATGCCTTTTCCCAACCGCATTGTTTGAAGAAAAATAGAATGGAAATATGGTTTCCGGCTTTAGTAATCTTCGAATAATTTAAAGCACGATTCAATAGAAGTGGAAATTAAATTTAAAATTTGGATTTTTCGCCTTTAAATTGATGATGATGTCAGCCAGATATCTTGTTATGTATTCACCTAGGTATTAAATACACAAAAACAAGGTTTGCCATTTACACCTTTGATACCTGCGTTGATGTCACTCACGTACGGATATGCTCCCAAACTAGCTCCCAAATAAAAATAATAAATCTGTCATTTGTAAGATCTAATCCAGAGATGTCAAATTATGAAGTTTTAAAGTTAATTTGCATCTAAAGATTTGCATACAATAATGACATTTACGCGAAGTTAACCTTATCTTGAAAAGTTTTACTAATACCTCAGGCCTTAAAATGTTTACTCAATACTAATTAAGTCGTACTTTGTAGTGTATAAATTCATTAATTCTCAGAAGACTAAAATAAGCCTCTACATAGATATAGTTACGTTAATACGACTATAATACGCCACATAACGAATCCATCATCATTGAGTTAGAAAGGATTATCTAAATAGAGTTGTCTAGTTGGAACACAAAAGCAAAACCTTTTATGTACCTTATGATAAATAAATCTGCGAACCTCTTTAAGCGGACGGTGCCATTATTATATTGTTATATCGGGGTCTTTGTTTGCTATCAATAAAAACAAATTAATCATAAGCATTCATGAATAATTCATTAGCCAATGGCACGAAGCCAACAATCATAGTTTGAAGAGACGCTGTCCGGAGCACATGGCTGCCATATCTTCCTCTGTAAGTATGTGCCGCTTAATTATGGAAATAGCTCATGGATTAAAAATAAATTGAGCAATATTTGGTCAGAGGAATGAATCAAACGGTAATGAGATGATTAGTGCAACCCAATTAAAATAAATTAATACCAAAATTATTTATAATTTACTCATAGGATTATAATAATGTGAAATAACCCGTCGTGCAACATGCGAATATCATACAGTATACAGGGTGTAAGTGACATGTTAATAATGATTTTATACAGTAGGTATTCAGTTAAAAAAGAGGTAAAAAAACGTAAATTTCTTCATGGAAAATCCGACGAGAAATTTCACCACTGGGGACCCTAGAATCATGTACTGAATCTATGGGACGCGTTTTGAACAACATGTCTCTTACACCCTTTATAACTTACTTGAATTATTTTTTTTAATTCTTCTACGAGTTAGCCCTTGACGGCAGTCTCACCTAGTGGTAATTGACGATGCAATTACCACTAGGTGAGGATGGAATGACGCGATGGAAGCCGACTACCTACTACTAAGCTGGAAGGGATCTAGCAGTTTTATTAAAACCGACACCCATACTGGAACGCTACATTATTCAAATTGCTTTTGCCAAGAATTGAATCTAAGACATCCCTCTTATAACAGCACTCACACCTGCGCCATGGAGGTTTTCAAAAAACTGTGAGACAAAAAAAAAGAAAAAAACATAACAAATATAAAACAATTTTCAATTATAATTTATATTAATCTACCATCTAAAAATAGAAGGTTTAAAATTAGCGACCCACGTAAAACCCATTAAAAGTGCGACCACGAAATTAATGTTCAGTAACCGCACGAGTGTCGTAATAAAATAAAAATATATTGCTAATTAGCGAATCCTCCAGCGTCGTTTTGAAAATGTTTTGTTATTGAATTAAGAAATATTATCACAAATCCATGTTATGAGTAGGTATGTTTCAAAATTACTGTTAAGTACTTATGTTTAATTATTTAGCTATTACAGTTTTGATTAAATAATAATATTCTGCGTATTTTTGTTTTGTTGTCATTAATCGAAATTCGGTGGTTAGACAGGGGTAAGTAAACCTAGACGACAAGCGGAAAGGTATAAATAACCGAAAAACGAGTAAGGACAGAGATCGATGGAGGAACCTTTTGGAGTAGGCTCGGGCCCACAATTACGTCTATAGAGTTGATGAAAATAGAGACGATGGTGATTTTTGTTTTGTTAGGCAAATACAACTTCTCGGTGGCAAATGACGAGGTCCTAGGGTTCGATTTTCGGGTCGAGCCAAAAGTTGTTAGGTATATAATACCTAACAATTTGTATCTAATTTCACTGTCAAGAAATTTTCAGTGCCAGCCCGGATTTGGTAATTGGCGATGTTTCATCCCCATGCCTCGGTCAGCACGTTAAGTCGTCAGTCGCGATTATTTTATCACTATCATGTGACAATAGTCTTTAAATGCATGTGCCCAGCAGCGGGACGAAGGGCTGTAGAGGTAGGTAATACATATTATGTACATACATAGTTTACACTTTCGAAGAGTTACTCAATTAATATTTAATATTTATGTGCGTATTACCACTCACACGCAACACCACAACAACGGAAGCAAAACATTTCCTCAGTCATTAGTTTCATGTGTTATGAATTATACAATATCGCGTAACGCGAGAACACGTGGTGTTACGGGGGTCGGTCATTGACCCGCAATTTCAGGGTACCGTTAATCGCTTTTGCGACCGGCCACGGTGTTCCACGGAATACTTCTGTGACGTACAGCTTTGTTTTGCTTCGCTCGGTTTTAATCTTATTGCACGAAAACTCATTAACTAAAAGCAAGTTACCAAATAAAACAACTGGAACTGGATTTGTCATGAACGAATTCGGGTACAATCCATTTTTTGAACAACAATTACTTATAATAAATATAAAAGTAGCGAAGATTTATTTTCCTAACCTAATTGTAAGAAGCTACTTTATTTGGAGGAACTATAAAATGAAATAAACAACATCCTATAATTAAATTATTCTCAGGAGTCAGAAAGGAAAGTGAAAGCCTAATGTTGAAAGCAATGACACGCGTCCGCTTAACGACTTGGACAAATATTGATTAGTGCACGCCAGTTAATTGGTTTAATATTAATCTGTCGCAAATAAGATAACTGTATGACTCTCATTTATATTAACCCGATAGGAATCTGATAAACGATTTGCAAACTAGCCTTATTATTTACGGACGTATAATCTGACCTTAAGTAATCGAGCTAAATGCGAAACTAGAGCCGAAAGTTTTTGTTGCGAGCACAGATAGAAACATAAAAAAACGTATCTGTTTTAATTTTTTATTAAAAAGGTATGCCATTTCCCATTCTCTAGGGCTGCTGGCCGTCAGAATTCTAACCGAGTTTATCTAATTTCGAGAACACGTTTGGGATTTTACAATATTCGACGGCTGACATTTAGAGTATTTTTGTTGTCATTTCAGTAGCTATAGGTTCATAAATAAATTATTATTATTTATCTAATGCTACATCACAAATAGAAGGTATAATTCTGGTAAACGAACCAGACTTTTCCAGACTTTTTCAGATTTTAACCAGAATTTTTCTAGAGTAGAGTATGGCTGCCGTGAGTATGGCTGTACAGATGTTCCTATAATACCCATATTTTTCAACTTAGTTGCTGTTCGGAAGTCGGGACATAGGTATTACACCAGAAAAATTAAAGTCGTTAATGCTGTGTTTTTAAAATTACAAAACTAAATAAAAACATAAAAATTCCCGAATATTTTTGCATTGCCAGCGACAACCCTACGATATACTGCCATTCAATACGCACGAGGATAAATATTTCATTTGATACACCCATAAATCTACTATCTGTTGAACAAACTACTATATTGAACTAGATTTTGCAGACAATGTCGGCAGTAGGTACAGTCTCTATATGTGTAAATTCAGTTTCCTATGTATAGTAAAACTTAATTTTAATTCCAAACTATTATTAATTTTGTTACTTACTATATTTTCGATTAAAGAGGCATATTTTTTAATGAATTTCCCGCGTTCAAATATTTACATTTTCTTCATTCTTATACTTCATTTTCATCATTATTATCTACATCTAGTAGGTATAGAAATCAGATTGTAAAGTGATTCGATTTATAAATGGCTTCCTTTTTGGTATTACCTATATAAACAAGTGTAAATTGAAAATTTAAAAAACCCCCGACATTCGCCATTTAGTGGCGGCGGCCATCTTGAATTTGCAATAGTGCTATTCTACTAGTCAAGCCCTTTCATTTGATACCCATATCAAGGGAGTTGTGAAAAAATATATCATCCGCCATTTTGTAGCGGCGGCCATCTTGGACCGATTTTCATCAAACATGGCTAAGAACACTCTCGACTAATTCACCTTTCAAACAAAAAAAACCGCATTCAAATCGGTCCACCCGTTTGAGCGCCACAGGGGAACAGACAGACACACACACACACACACACACACACACACACACACACACACACACACACACACACACACACACACACACACACACACACACACACACACACACACACACACACACACACACACACACACACACACACACACACACACACACACACACACACACACACACACACACACACACACACACACACACACACACACACACACACACACACACACACACACACACACACACACACACACACACACACACACACACACACACACACACACACACACACACACACACACACACACACACACACACACACACACACACACACACACACACACACACACACACACACACACACACACACACACACACACACACACACACACACACACACACACACACACACACACACACACACACACACACACACACACACACACACACACACACACACACACACACACACACACACACACACACACACACACACACACACACACACACACACACACACACACACACACACACACACACACACACACACACACACACACACACACACACACACACACACACACACACACACACACACACACACACACACACACACACACACACACACACACACACACACACACACACACACACACACACACACACACACACACACACACACACACACACACACACACACACACACACACACACACACACACACACACACACACACACACACACACACACACACACACACACACACACACACACACACACACACACACACACACACACACACACACACACACACACACACACACACACACACACACACACACACACACACACACACACACACACACACACACACACACACACACACACACACACACACACACACACACACACACACACACACACACACACACACACACACACACACACACACACACACACACACACACACACACACACACACACACACACACACACACACACACACACACACACACACACACACACACACACACACACACACACACACACACACACACACACACACACACACACACACACACACACACACACACACACACACACACACACACACACACACACACACACACACACACACACACACAGACACGTCAAACTTATAACACCCCGTCGTTTTTGCGTCGGGGGTTAAAAATTAACAGGAAGTAAGAGTAGAGTAGGTAGGTAATAGTTTACTTAGGGAAAATAATTCACTTTTTATAGCATTTATTTTTATAGCATCCATCACAAACCAGTTTTTATAGCAAAATAAACTTAACTACGGTACTTACCCTGAGTTAGTCCTTTAATCGCGCTATCGACTTTCCACCACGAACGCGTTAAGTCCCGAATTTAAACGAAACATTTTACCTTTCTTTCATTTATGAAACAAATAAACACACAAAATAATTTTAATCAAAAGACGTGTCAAATATATATTTATATTAACTTTCTATACTTAGGTACAGTTTTGATTTACAATTCATACAGACTTACTAATTATGAATATTATGAATGCGGATTTTTAATTAAAAAAAATTGGTTGACTGTAAAGTTGGTTTACGGATTATAATTTTACGTGATAACGTCATAAGAAAACAAAGACAGTTAGATGCGTCACAAGCCGAACGCTTAGTTCCGCGCTCCGCGTTACGTGACGGATGAGTCATGCTTTTTCGTGTGTGCGGCTGGCGTTCATCGATTTATAAGACATTATCACATCAAGAGCCTTAATGCACGCGGATGAATTGGCGCTATATAAGGTTATTATACTGTAAACCTTACATGAAAATGTTGCTACTTAGTAGAAATTAAGGTTCCTCTAACTATATAGGTCGGAAACCGACAATGTACGGACTTGAAGGCATCAAATATGAATAGAACGAGGTGTGAACCGGAGACGGGGGCGGGGCCGTAGTTCCTGATTATCCTCATTTTACATCCGTGTCACGTTCACCGTCTTCCTCCTCAACTAAGATATCGCTAGAAAAGGTCTGGAAGCCCACCTTCGCACATACATTACTTATGTATGACGTTTCTATCAAATTATGTATTTGTATTGCGAACTTTAACATGAGAATATTTTGTCAATACTTACACAGTTGTCGTTTAGATTGTGTACAGTTGTTGTTTGAGTGTACAATTCATAATTGCGCACAATTCACACTAAACGTAAGCAGTTTTTTGCACAACGAAAATTATGCGTCTCACTTTGATATCATAAACGATAGAAGTTCTTCTAGAGGGGAAAAAATGTTAGTTAAGGTGGTACGTTTTCCATACTAATTTATTATTACCATTTAAGAACGAATGGATTATATATTTACACTGAAATTACATCGCACAGCCTTAATTTAATGTTTAATTTGCGGAAAATTTTATTTACATAAAGAAAACATTACAATATATATATACCTATATATATAAAGTGACTACGATAAATGAGAATTAAAAAACCGGCCAAGTGCGTGGCGGGCCACGCGCAGTGTAGGGTTCCGTAGTCACAATCCTCGAAAAACAGATAAAACTCCTTAACCTGTGGACCCTACTTAGCCATGATAGTTTTCCTTTAAAATTGATTATATACTTATACTACTGCTGTGAATTTTTTCAAGTTCCTATATACTGCCATTTGGCTGATAGAGGGGGGGGGACACTTGACTCTAATAAAAATTAGCACTTTAAAACATCATATTTTACAAACGGATCTAGAAATCGAAAAATGATGTTCCCACACCCACAGTATTTTTAAGAGACCTATTCAACGATACTCCACACTATGAGGTAGACGAGAAAAAAAATATCCCCACTTTACATGTAGGGAAGCTACCCTAAAAAAAATATTTATCAAAATTTTATTTCACCACTTTATCGGCGTCATTAATATTTATACCCATGCCAAATTACAGATTTCTAGCACTAATAGTCTCTGAGATTAACCGAGGACGGACGGACGGACGGACAGACGGACGGACGGACATGGCGAAACTATAAGGGTTCCTTGTTTACTACGGAACCCTAAAAAATGACCCTTCTTTTACAATAATATGAGATAATTAACGCTCTGAAATTGTACATGTTTCATACATGGTACATGTTAATCTTAGAACTATTTAACATATGTAGGTACTAAAAGTTACTACAGTCTCCGTTTGGAGTCTTTTTATAGTATGGTCACGTGCTTCCTCAACAAAATACCTAGCACACGGTTATGGCTTGTAGGTCACGTATGACATAAATGGTCAGCGGCAATGAACGCATTACAAACAGTTATGACAAAAGCTTTCGATTTTGTCTTCGACCAATATACTTAATATGAATACACTTTTTATTGGCTTTTGTATACTAAATCGAGACATAACGTGCCAAAAAAACCGTCAAGTTGCAAAATAATAAGACGTTTTCGAAAAGAAATTAGTTTAGTTTTCCTCGAAAGCAGAGCCACGGAAAAAAATAGTCCTCCATTCAACAGGACATATTTAATTATGTAGATCATTAGCATGACGCGACGCTGGATTTATACTATAAAAACCTACTTAGCATTCGAAAAAACTTGCATACCTTGGCTATATTCAAATTAAAATTGAAGTTTCTTGTTGTACGTTTAAATAATTAATTTCTATGGATATGAGTGGGCAGGACTGCTGAATACCTTTCACGCACAACTTGATGTTAAAAGATAACCCATAATAAGGTTAGTTTTGTAATAATATGTACCTACCTACATAAAAGTTTGTACCCTATTTTTTTACTGTTACGAAGTTTTAGAACATAAACACGTAGGCAGTAGTTACAAATATCCAGTTGTACGTTTACTTTATGAATTATAAAGGTGGATATTATATGGAATTTTTATAAAGGTCACCACATATTTCCAGCGTGCTAACGCTATTTCATTAGAACGTCAAAATATTACGAAAGGAACGTGGGTAGTGTTAACCGTAATTTAACAGTGATCAAATCACGTCACGTTTGACGTTGCATTGTTTAGCCTTACTTTTTACGTAATGGGAACACATGTAGAGATAGATACCTGCGACTATGTCTGATAAACTATTCCTTTTTCAAAACTTCTCCTTACTATTCTGCCATTGTTTAATAAACTCCTACTTTTATTTAAATCCTTAAAAAGGTTAAAAACAGATTCAGCCCGTAGTCTTATTATTAACTTAATTATGTTCCCTAATAAGAACAAAAAAAAATATTGTTTTGCACAGGAATCCTTAAAATAAATATTCCAATTCCAATAGGTATATCCAAAAAAAAAAATATTCCTTGCATATTCCTCCATCTGCTTGAGAGTCTTGTCAAAATTGATATAGCCGTTCCGAAGTTAGCCCATACGAACTAACCGATAGACAAACAAAAAATTCGAAACGCGTGTTTTGGATGTGCTACCGTTCAAATAACAGTTATTGTGAAATGACAGACAGACAAACTTTATTTATTTCTATAGATATGCATAAAAATATCTGACTAGGTCCATACTAAAGTGAACAAAATGACGGTAGAAATAAAATTCTTACAAATTGTCAAGATGTTGTACCGTATAAATATTATAATTTGTTACAATTCAAATTTTTTGTTGTGGAATAGGTATGACTTACCAACTTTAAGTGAAGCAAAAAAGGAAGTGGACTTTTAAAATTTGGGTACTCCCGGGGAAGAGCATTAATGACCTGGGAGGCCGTTTCGAAGGCTCTTAAAGAAAAAATCCCACAATCCCTCCTCGCGCTCGGAGGCCGGAGGGGAAGTAATGCATTTCCCTTTATCACCGCGCGGACAGTTTGCGCGCTTCGACAAGGGGGCCCCTTTTACGATTATTGTGTTCACATTGTTACGGGCGATACGAAATAAAAAAATCTGCAAAGCGAAAACCGTTCTGGGATATGCATCCACAATGGCGCATAAAACACAGTACGTAGTTTATTTAGTCTGACCATTAAAATACAATCCATACTAAATAAACGCGAAAGTGTGTCTGTCTGTCTGTCTGTTTGTTACCTTTTCACGGCCCAACAGTTTAACCGATTTTGATGAAATTTGGGTACAGAGTTAGCTTACAGCCCGGGGACGGACATAGTTTTCTTTTTGTCCCGCAAAATTAAAGAGTTAACCCACGGGATTCTTAAAGGTCCACCCGTTTAACCGATTTATATGAAATTTAGTACAGAGGTAACTTGTGTCCCGGAAATTGACGTAGGCAACATTTATCACGGAAAGCAAATAGTTCCCACAGGATTTAAAAAACCTAAATCTACGCGGACGAAGTCGCGAACGTCATCTAGTATGAAATAAAAAAAAATTGCAAAGCGAAAATCGTTCTGGGATATGCATCCACAATGGCGCATAAAACACAGTAGGTAGTTTGACCGTTAAAATACATACATACATAACTTTTTTGACGTCTCTGCGGTATTGTTTAAGCACTAAGTATATCAAGTTAAATTAGTTTTGATTGCTGGTCGCGTATTTTCGTAATATTAATATTTTTTCATAAAGTTAACGGAATGTTGATATATATTTAACATGAAGTTGGAAATTAACCCCTTTAGAATATATACAGGCCCATCAAAGGGCACGCTCCACTCGTTACCCAAAAAATCCTGATGTGTGGATGAATTGCGAGTATTATCGCATATTATGTTCTAAAAATGACCCAGATCGGCCAATTCCAAACATTAGCACTTACATTTATGTTGACGATCAGTTGAGCGAACAGGGTTGGGGCCAACATTAGGCCAAAAATCTGGAACCGGGTTACGATGCAACGTAAGCATTTTTGAAACCAGAACTGCGCATTGGAACAACATACCTACTATCTGAGTCTTAGGGTGAGATCTATAGAGCGTACTCTGACTCTACTCTGTCTTGAGACAGAGTTAAAACGGACAGATTTATGTCCCGTTTTAATTCTGTTTTGAGAGTTGAATCTCACCAAGTTTCTTCAATTTCAACAATTCTGTTTTGAGAGTTATATCATAGGTTTACGCCAAACTATATGTGCAAAGAATCGTACAATGGTGCTAATTTTTTTGTACACAATCTAAAACTAAACTCAATTGACAGCTCTACAGTCATGTCCACATGTACATGGACAGCTGTCCTTGTTCACAGGGAACATTGTAAGTAGTAGGTTTTGACTCTACGTACCTAATAGAGATTTCGATCAGTCCTGAAATCTAGAGCAATTGAACACATCCGTATCGTGTACGAGTTCTATTCGTGGTTTTTCTTAAAACTGCAGTTTTTGTTCACGGCACTTTTTCATATGAATCACGAATAACAATAGATATTGCTGTAACATTCGCGAGTGGCCCGACATTTCGAGAACAAATGACGCAACCAATATTGAACTATAAATGTCAAAATCGTGGTCACATTTCGCCTTGGAAACGACATGATCGTAGCGCAAGCTGCACCGGGAAACCGTCATCCACGTGGAACGCTGAATAAGGGCTAAAGCACACACGATACATTTAGCATCGGTAATCAGAGATTTGATCACCAAAAGAAACTACAATCTGCGATAGAACTCCTCCGCACATTTGACTAACTTATTGACTAACGGACAACGCACAGCCTAGAATCTACAAATTTAAAATTTGAAGGAATATTCCTCGAGTACCGACTACAAGGGGTGACAAGGATATTTTTTGAAATTCCATTCGTAAAGGGTGAAAAAGGATGGCAAAGTTTGTATAAAGAAACATCTATTTTTATACTGGACGTCGTCGTGGGAATCGGCTAGTCGGAAGATATAGCGATTGCATGACTTTCACTCTACTATTCAGACGCCAATCGTAGAAATCTATTGACCAAGCTCAAAGGCTAAGAATTGCCATAATTCGCGATACATTATTATTGATACAGTCGCAAAAACGTGTGATTTCGATGTCAGGATCAATCGCGGTTACTGACAAACTCCGTGTAGCATCGATGCAGTCGCAAAATCATTAATTGCAGCTTCGGACGGTAAAGTATCACGTGTGCTTTGGCCTTAATAAATAATACCACATGTTGCATATAAATAACATCAGTAATTAATTACATCAAGGGAAAGCGTAAGTGTTCTCATGCGAAAGAAGCAAAAACTGCATAATACCAGATAATGGTAAATTGACGAGTAACGTGCGGGAGGGTGCACGGTTATAATTACATAGGTGGTGGCCTGGTGGGAGGGAGGTTATGACCTCCGCTGCCGGCACTCGAGCCGCATGGCTGCGTAGCGGCATGCGGCATGCATGCATATGTTGCTGTCGAGTACACTTCGCGAGATTCAGCCTGACCTGATAAATAAATCATTCACAATAAAAAACATTCATAATGGAGAGGTGAATCGTGATCCAATTAGAGCGATTTAGATTCTCACGTTACCACGATTGTTTGGGGTTTCTCACGTTAGAGTTCAATGCGCTCGCGTATTTGCTTAAAAGATAAAGATACTCGTATCCTGACGCTGTCACCGGCATCTACAAACACTGATGTTACAACTCTTTCCATTTTAAGAACGAAGAAAGCGACGTGGCGTATCACCGTTTCCTGGGAATTTGTATTTATAAAATTAGATACTGAAATGTTGACTCTAATGGCATCGCGTCGTGAATGCCGTTCTTTAAAGCCTAAGAGCGATGCCACTCGACGCGTTGCGGTATTGCTGCGTTGCTGATGCAAATGTTGTACTTACCTATGTAATTATTTTATTTTTATTGAACACAAAGTAAGTACCTATTAAGAAATAAAATATAAGTAACTGTTTAAACAGTTTAGTTGGTACACCTAGCGTTAACACTGCGCAGCGCAAATATAGACCGTGCTCCTGCAGTTGCACGTCGTCTCCTTCATGCGCTCTCTTGTATTAAAATAATATAATATTGTACATATTACGACGTAGGTACGCGTTCAGATGCTATGCTTCGGTTTGTCTGTTAAAGCCTTTGATAAAAATATCGATAGCTTATAGCAATGGCTTAATCGACGTTGAAAGTTTCGTTTATGTTTTGTTGTAGGGCAGTCGTGCTAGAAAGTGCAACAGCGCTTTCGATACACTGCGAGACTGCCGATATAATCGAAATGGAGCACCCACCACCGTTCACTCACCTACTTATAGACTCGAAAGTAATAATAAAAATTGCACACTTTTTATAAATATGGCTTAGGTACTTAAACAAGTCAAATATACACAGGATAATAGGGTAAATATATAAACAGGAATGTGTATCAGCCTAATTACACTTTAAGTTCCATTCGAAACTGAAAACTTAATTCCATACTGAAACACTGCGTCGTCACCCGTCACTGATACGGACAGGTGTATCAAAACTCGTTCATAGAGAATATAATACATATATCCTACTAATATTATAAATGTGAAAGTGTGGATGTTTGGATGTTTGGATGTTTAGATGTTTGGAGCGAACTTCCTTGAAAGTTGATAGTAGGTATAAAGGTTGGAAAAGGGAGCGGGAACGGGAACCGGAACTCCACGATTCCCTCGGGATTTGTTCAAAACCGAAATTCACGCGGGCGAAGCCGCGGGCAGAAGCTAGTAATATATGAAAGTATATTTTTCACTATGCCGGAACTGATGCTTCACTGATATGTGTGAATCGGGCTTAAAAGAAATGTCTAATAACATTTTTTAATTAGCCCTTGACCGTTGACCACGGAACCACAGTTCACTAACCGCAACCCTTGGTCGTGGCATTCAAGCCGCGATAGCCACTAGAAAAGATAATAATGCGGGTTCAAATATAGACGCGCCGTTACCACAGTTTTTATATTAAGATATTTATTTAAAACTTACTATAAGAAACATTTCAAAATATGAAATTCTCAGGTCCGATTGTATGGAATAAGTAAATGTCGGTGAATATGAATGCGAGGTCACGGCTGAGTGTCGGGCGACTGGTAACTGGTAAGGATTTCAATAGAAAGCTTCATACGACACCAGACACCGCTAATCCTATTTGAAAATGTAAATCTTAGAGCGAAAACAAACGCTTTCTACTCGGTACGAGTAAGTATAATACAATTTAGATCATTCATTACAAATAACACTACCTATTATTAGTTTATTTCTATTTAATTAGTAGATATATTATAAGGTTATTGCAGATAGATATTTAAACTATTAATTTACCTAACTCCGAACTTCTAATACCTATCTATTTAATTTTCACCTTCTTTTTACATATTTCTATTTGCCCGTGGGAATAATATCAATTTTCCGAGATTTGTACCTCGGAAAATCAGAGTGCCTTTTATTTCCTAATATCAGTTTAGAGGTTTGCGTTACGCAAAGCTAAAAGCTAGACATACAGACACACTATTTTTACGTTCCATGTTAATTAAATTTAATATTACTTAAGTATTATTGCTTGTTAATTTAATATTACTTATTATTGCTAATACTATATGCGAAAGTGTGTCTGTTTGTTGGTTTGTCCTTAAATCACGACGCAAAAGAGCTACAAATCGACGTTATTTATTGCATGGGTAGGTACAGTTGAGGATTAAGAGAGTGACATTGGATATTATCCCGGGGAAACGAACAATTCCCACGTGAATTAAGTATTCGCGGACGACGTCACTTGCATGAGCTAGTTAACTAATTAGAAATAATAAACAGAGTAAGTAAGTATAGAGATCAAGATCAAATAGAAAACATGTTTCATCTTCGTACAACCGGTGACCGTGGTGAAGATATAATTAACAATGGAATCGAAATAGAACGGATAGAAACATCCGGCGGAGGAGGCAATAAACAATCGAACCGAGATAAATTACTACTGCATCTTTGTGTCTTAACAAGAACCGAAAGTGGACAAAAACTGTAGGCAGGTGTAAGAGGAGGATACATACGCTACAAAATGGCGGATTACATATTTTTTCACAATTCCCTTAATATGGTTATCAAATTAAAGGGCTTGACTAGTAGAATAGCACTATTGCAAATCCAAGATGGCCGCCGCCAAAAAATAGCGAATGTCGGGGGTTTTTTTAATTTTTAATTTACACTAATAGTTCTTGTTAAGAAAAAAAGATGCCATAGCAATTGATCTCCGTGCGCAGATCACCGTTCGATTGTTTATTGCCTCCTGAGGCGCTCGTCGCCTTTCCTATAGACCAATGAAAATGAGCCTGCAATAGTTTTACATCCGCTCGAATAATATTTTCTTGGTATCAAACAAGAAATCAAATACAACGACAAGATTATTGATAGCTGTAGTTAATTTCACTGCAGGATTCAGTCGGGCCCCGAGTGCCCACGAGCCACACAAGCGGTGAGAACGTGACCTCCGCAGTCCGCCGCTAGTCGCTACAACGAGCTCCTTTTATTATTCTCTCAGCGGGCCCTTGCCCTTGCGTATATGCAATTTCATACCATTTCATATCTCGCTTCAAATTAGCTCATGTCTCAAGGGAAAATACAGCCGAGACCGAGGTATCAATATCGCGGTCTTGTACTGCAGCAGGTAATGAGTTTTATTTTAACTACATTAAGGTGCATTGTTTTCCAACATGTGTAAACTTCTACCTATGTTACAGTACGTACTAGGTTTATCATAGGTATCGAGTTTCATAGCTTATTATTATTTATTATTACTAGATAAAATAAGACTTGATTATTTACCTATTCATACTGGTTGTAACTTGTAAGTGTCCAAATAGGCGCGGCACAGAATAGCATTAATCCACCTGTACTTTTTAATGTCCTCATGCAGATATCAAGAATTACTAAGTAACTATTATTGAATTTTTTAAATACATGTTAACAATGTAACTAATAATAAAAATTATACCCATATCTATCTATCTATTCTATCTATACATATACATATAATAAAATCGTAGACTTGCCGTATCTGTACATTGAATATTTTTGCAAAATAATAACTGGGAGATGTTAGGGATAAGTAATAGAACGTAAAAAAGCTATTTTTGAAATTTTTGTCTGTTTATCTGTTTGTCTGTTTGTCTGTATGTTTGTGCGCGCATCACGCAAAAACTACTGAATGGATTGAAACGAAACTTAGTCCGATTTAAGTTCGTATTACGGAGTAACATATAGGATACTTTTTATCCCGTAATTCAGCACGGTTCCCTAGGGAGAGGGGATGAAAGTCAAAACATGTATTTAGCTGTAATTCAATAACGCGTGGTCCGATTTCATTCATTCTTTTTTTGTTAGAAAGTAGATACTTTAAAGATTACTGACTAATCTCTAAAAGGCTGGATCGATTTTGATAGGACTTTCACTAGCGGATGTTTACATTTTGATCTACCTAAACATCCGCCAGTAAACTTTTAACAGTTTTTAGCATGATATGAGCTCAAAGGAGCTTAAAGGTGCGTCCAGACTTGAACATTTCACCGAACCGAACAGCGAACATTTCGGCGAACTTGTTACGCTCAATGTGGACGGCGCGCTTGGAGCGCTTGAGATGGGTTACTGCGTAACAGTTCGGCGAAACTTTCGCCGAACTGTTACGCAGTAACACATCTCAAGCGCTCCAAGCGCGCCGTCCACATTGAGCGTAACAAGTTCGCCGAAATGTTCGCTGTTCGGTTCGGTGAAATGTTCAAGTCTGGACGCACCTTTAGAAAAACAAAATGATTCCTACGAGATTTTTAAAAACCAATATATATCTACGCGAACGAAGTCGCGGGTTTCCGCTTGTTATAATTATAATAATTGTAAGACAGCATATAGCCACACGAGTAGATAAGTACAGAGGGGAAGCTTCTACAAGTGGCCCGCTGTACTCACACATATTATGCGCACGTTTGTCACCCAACTGTACCGGTTGGTGGACCGAGCGGGCGTCCGTGAACCGTTGGTGAGTGTGTTTGTTGTAGAAGCTTCCCCTCTGTACTTATCTACTCGTGTGATATAGCCGTTCCGGTTCACAGTTCAAATAACACAAGTCAAACGGCTGTAATACGTCTATGTAATAATAGTAGAATAATAAATAGCCTCGAGATTCATCTACACATGTGTTAAGATTTCAAGCAATGCATTGCATTATTTTCTTAATACCTCGTATTAAGTTAATTTGATGTTATGTATACCTATTGAAACTCTGGTTACGTACCTACTAAGGAGAGGTAATAGCTGTTGGTATTCTGTGATCTCGTATGAGGATTTGTCTTTCGTGATTCGTTCTCGATTACGTGTCTATCACCAACTTAAATTAACTAAACTACGTATAATTATTTTGTTTTCTCGAATCAAAATATACTTTAGTTAACAATCGTATAATCTATACTTCTATACTATCTATCTATACTAATAAATAAAATTGAAGTGTCTGTCTGTAATATCGAAATAACTACCTCATATTAAGCTCATATAGTTATTTGAACGATACTATAACCGAATCACACGTTTTTAAAATTTTTGTCTGTCTGTCTGTCTGTCTGTCTGTCTGTCTGTCTGTCTGTCTGTCTGTCTGTCTGTTTGAACGGGCTAATCTTTGGAACGGCTGAACCGATTTTGACGGGACTTTCACATACAAGTAGAGAATTAACCAGGGAGTAACATAGGCTACTTTTTTAACCGACTTTCAAAAAAGGAGGAGTTGTGTTTTTCTACCTATGTACACCGATATCTCCGAGATTTCTGAACCGATTTGCGTAATTTTTTTTTAATCGATAGAGAAACATTGCGACACTGTCCTACAAAAAATTTGGATTCCAACTCCTCAATCCTGATGCTGTAGAGGATCTGATCCCCAAAACTAATGGGATTTAGGCAATGTCGGTTATTTAAATAGATATTGGGGATACCAATTAAAGACTTTATTGTTGAATGACCTCAAGTAGGTACATGTCCAACTCCTCAACCCTGATGCTGTAAGGAATTGCATTCCGAAATCGTAAGGCTCCCACGGAATTTTTCCGTTTTGTGGACGGGTTACTACTTATTACAGATAGGCTTATACTTTTTGTTCTGGAAAATCAAAGTTCCCATGAGATTTTTACAAACCTAAATACACACGGGCGAAGCCGTGGGCATCATCTAGTACTTAATATAATAAAGCGGAAGAGTTTGTTTGTTTGAACGCGCTAATCTCAGGAACTACTGCACCGATTTTAAAAATTCTTTCACCGTTGGATATGTACGTGATCCTGGAGTGCTATAGGCTATTAATATGTACCACGGGCGAAGCCGGGGCGGACCGCTAGTTAATTATAAACTTAGTAGGAGTTTGCGCGTAACATTTTTAAGATCATTCAAACAGTATTTTCGGATTACAAAGTCTTCAATTTGCAATTACCTATTTATTGATGAATCGTAACAATTCACGCTGAGTTTGGTGTAAGCGTAAACCAATATTCGTTTTGATACAGCGAATTGCCGTTTTTTACTTGAAAAATGCGGCGAACGCAAAATATTTTCAAGTTTTTTACGTTTGCCATAAAAATTGGCACTTTTCGCCTTAAAAGCAATTTCCACGTTTAACCGCAGACTAGCTTGTTTCGATTTTCCGGCTTCCGCTCGAAAGGCTAGCCGAAAACAATTTTCTGCGTCTACAATATTTTACCGTTCCTTTATTTTGTACGCAATTGACGCTACGACCATTCCAATTTCCATCAAAAGTATTGGCATTTGCACATAACACAACGTATATAAAATCTTGGCCTTCATATACGTAGGTAGTACGTATACGTATACGTAGTAAGTATATTAGAATTTTCATGAAGATACATTATTTTATATACTTATGTATAAACAAGTATAAATTAAAAATTTAAAACCTTCGACATTCACCATTTTGTGGCGGTGGCCATTTTGGATTTGCATAGTGCTATTATACTAGTCAAGCCCTTTCATTTAATACCCATATTAAGGGAGTTGTGCCAAAATATCTAATCTAATCCGCCATTTTGTAGCGGCGGCCATCTTGGATCGATTTTCATTAAACATAGCTAACAACACTCTCGACTAATTCACCTTTCAAATAAAAAAAAAACGCATTCAAATCGGTCCACCCGTTTGAGCGCCACAGGGGAACAGACAGACACACACACACACACAGACACGTCAAACTTATAACACCCCGTCGTTTTTGCGTCGGGGGTTAAAAAACTTAACGAAATCAAAAAGAGCTTAATTAGTCCTGATGGTCCCGTGGATAAGCGGCAATTTGTCAATCGCCGAACTTCCTCACAAAGCTTTTAATGAACGCTTCGCATCTTTGACCACGTCGTCACGCATCCTTTAATCAGGTGTTCCATTAAAAACCCGGCACGTAAAAAATATTTTACTATGCGACGAAAAGCCAAAAACACAAAGGTAGAAAAAAAAAACATGTCCAGAGGCGGGGATTAATCGTTGCTGATGCGATGTTACTCATCAAGTCGATGAGTGGCAATTTGTCAATCACGAAAATTCCTTACAGAGCTTTTAATAAACGCCCCGCCTGTGCTGACATCATTGCGCCTTCGTGAATATCTGCGTCGAATTCCTTTACGGGTAACATTTATTGGCTTATAATTTTGTAAGAATGCAGAATAAGTACATTACGCAACAAAACTTTCTAAACTGAGAAGTAAGTATACCTAAGTAACCTACTTACTGAAGAAAATCAGGATTAGATGCGGCATAATCTTTGTTGGCACGTGGCACTATTTTTAACCCCCGACGCAAAAACGACGGGGTGTTATAAGTTTGACGTGTCTGTGTGTGTGTGTGTGTGTGTGTGTGTGTGTGTGTCTGTCTGTTCCCCTGTGGCGCTCAAACGGGTGGACCGATTTGAATGCGGTTTTTTTTGTTTGAAAGATAATTTAGTCGAGAGTGTTGTTAGCTATGTTTCATGAAAATCGGTCCAAGATGGCCGCCGCTACAAAATGGCGGATTACATATTTTTTCACAACTCCCATAATATGGGTATCAAATGAAAGGGCTTGAATAGTAGAATAGCACTATTACAAATCCAAGATGGCCGCCGCCACAAAATGGCGAATGTCGGGGGTTTTTTAAATTTTCAATTTACACTTGTTATGGTTGGCAGTGTTACTATCGAACAGGATAAGCGGAAATTCGTCACTTACGAAAATGTCTTCCAAATACTACTGACGATATTAACATCGCGATTATTCTTCCTAATATGGATTAGGAAGAATAATCGCGATGTTAATATGTCAATATCGCATGCTCTATCCATTCATAACTCACTCACACTAACTCTCTAACTCACTCACGCTTGACTAGTCGAGTGAGCCTTTTCAAACCTCTCGAGCACTGTCACACAAATGTTAGGCAAATAAGAAACGATGGCGATAAACCGAACCTGTAAGAATTGTAGACAAACATGAAATCAGTTTATTTCCTACAGCAGTTTTTCATTGTTGACTCCAATTTGTCAATCACCCGAACAGCTCAAAGCTTTCAGTGAGGCAGCGCGATACAGGCGACGGCATTTCTGTTTTCATTTAGATGTGCAGATAGTATAAATGCATTATTTTATGTTTTCTTTCTACGAATAAGGATTTAAAATCATGAGTACAAAATTGAAGTGATATTCTTTGTATACTTCTTTTCACTCCCGTCAAGTAGTCGTTAAGTAGGTTGTATTATAATTAAATAATACTAGCTGTTGCCCGCGACTTCATCCGCGTGGATTTAGGTTTTTAGAAAACCTTAAGAATTCTATGATTTTCCGGGATAAAAAGTAACCTATGTTCTCCAGGGTTTAGTCTATCTCTGTAACACATATCGTCAAAATCGATGCAGCGGTTTAGACGTGAAAGCGTAACAGGCAGACAGACAGAGTTCCTTTCACATTTATAATAAAGTATGGAAGTATCAACGTTTTCAGCAAAAGTACAAGGATCGGAAAGTCAGCTGGGTTGTTAAAATGTTCAACATCGGATTAAACCTCGTTGGACGCAGAGCCGTAACGTGATAAACGACAATTTGTCAATCACGGGAATGACTACAAAGCTTTCAATAAAAGCGCCGTAATACTGGCACCGTCATCTCCGCTCCATTTTATTTACGTTGTACCTACTTGAAATATGTGATTATGTTTGTGATACAGGCATTTTCAGTCTAATCTTAGGCTTTATTAATTCATTGATAAGTTGCTATATGCATTAAAAAAATGATATAGACAAACTCTCACTAATCCAGTTTTCCCTTAAATAATAAATCAGTCTGTTCGCCAATATTTGCCGATTCCAATTGGAATTAGAAGACGTAAAATAAGATTAACAAAACCATAATGGTATTGCATAAAGCTGACGATTAATTTTCAGGCAGCAAGTATACATAATAACCGAGAAGCCAGGATTGCTGATAAGATCAAAGATTGCAATAATAATTATTGTTGACGCAATTTAGTACATAGAGCGGGATAAACGATATTCTCAACAAAAGCTTACAATAGTCGCATTCTTATATTAGAAACTTCAAAAACATCATGTATTTAACCGACTTCAAAAAAAGGAGGAGGTTCTCAATTCTAAAGAAAAACTAATAATTTAAAAACGATGGGCTTGACTATAAATATATATAATTATATAAGAATAACATTTTATATTTCCACTTTCGTCGTAATAGATTGCTCTCTGCAAGTATTTCTTTTAAGAAAATTTGTAAGTTAATTATCTACTTCTTCTTAGATATGTTATAGTTCCTGAAACATAAGTAAATACTGTATTTTATTTTGATAAAATTATTTGTATGAGTCAAAATATTATTAAAAAAAATACTAGACTACGCTCAGCGCTGGTTTCTCAATCTGCAAGGCAATCGTCACTCAAAAAGAATACAATGTTTTCATTAAGTATTAAGTGCCAACATCACGAATGTTATACTCTCATTAGCTTACATATATAATTAATGTTCTTTGCATCACAATGGCTGTAATAACCATTAACATGCGGCTGATAGACAGTTTCTCATAACACAACCATAAAGTCGGTCAGAAAGGCATTTTATATTTATTATATCGTTAATTCGAACGTTAAAACGCGTTAGCACTGGATTATGAAAGAATTTATGCGTCTATAGGATTACATATTTTCTCCATTTGATCATAAATATTGTGCAAGCTGTGACTTTGATAGCCGACGATACCAATATAGAACGATCTTATAACACTTCGCACGGACATAATATTATTTCGTAGAAATGAAGGAATAGCAATCGCATTATATCGCAACAAATATAAAAAGTACCTATACATAATGTTATCAGTTAAAAAAATATAGACAGCATAATAAGATTTTTCAATATGATATACCTATTTCTTTTAAATCGGTTATATGAAATACATAGTACTAATTAAGTAATTATTGTTGGCCACAATGCGTTGTAGCCATTTTTCTTAGCGTAATTCGTAAATGGCTTAAAGATTTGCGAGTTCGGTCTATTGTTGTGATTCAGTATTATTATTGTTTTATTACCGTTATGATTTAGCCATGATTTTTAAAATGACGTAAGAATTTGATGCCAATACTCATGGGCTGGCTACACCTGATTGCGTTTGGTAGTGGGGTAAATTCTGCCATCGTTCCGCGAGAAATAAATAGCAAGGCAGATATTGACAGCGCTGGCTAGAAGCAACAACGTAACACTAACACTATCGAGAATATTATCATTGTATTATCATAACACTATGAGCATATCTTATCTACTTCTTCACAACAATAAGGGTTGGTATTGTCTGCTCTGTCTCAATAGATACGAGTATCATATCCACGATGGCCACAGGATCGATTTCAAATTCAATTAAAAGAACAAACAATACCGCCACCGCTTCACTAGAGCCGGCAAGGCCGATGGAATTGGAATACGTGTTACATCCCAAACTATCACGATCGTGCGATCATTTTTTCTTCATCGTATTGTGTATTCTAGTTTTATATAGAACTAGCTGATCCCCGCAACTTCGTTCGCGTAGATATAGGTTTTTATAAAAGATCTAATAAACTAAATGTTACACCTTATAACATAGAAAGTTCCATTAAAATCGATCCAGCCGTTTCGGAGATTAGCTGGAACAAATAGACAGACCGACAAACATAAATTTAAACGCACACCAGTTTAAAATAAGCCGTACGTTCAAAGATCCGGGTCCCAAGTTATATGAACCCAATGTTGAGGGTTGTAATGTCTGTCATTTGTGAACTAAAAAACCTATGACCTTGAAATATTTACGGGACAATAAATAAATTACCACCTTTCTAACAAAAGAGGAATGGATTCGCGGACAGACAGACAGACAGACAGACAAAAATGAAAAAAATTGCAGTTTTGGCTTCAGTATCGATTATATAATGCCCTCCAATAAAAATTTTCAAAATATATTCAATGTACAGAATTGGATCTGTTACAGTCTTATTATATTACTAGACTAGATGATGCCCACGGCTTCGCCCGTGTGGATTAAGGTTTTTAAAAATCCCGTGGGAACTTTTGATTTTCCAGAACAAAAAGTAGCTTATCTGTAGAAACCCGTCCCCAAAACGGAAAAATCCCGTGGGATCCCCACGATTTCGGAATACAATTCCTTACAGCATCAGGGTTGAGGAGTTGGATATATAAGTACCTACTCGAGTTCATTCAACGATAAAGTCTTTAATTGGTACCCCCAATATCAATTTAAATAACCGAAAGTTTCTAAAACCCATTAGTTTTGGGGATTAGGTCCCCTACAGCATCAGGATTAAGGAGTTGGAAACCAAATTTTTTATAGAACAGGGTCGTAATGTTTCTCTATCGATTAAAAAAAAAATTACGCAAATCGGTTCAGAAATCTCGGAGATATCGGTGTACATAGGTAGAAAAACACAACTCCTCCTTTTTTGAAAGTCGGTTAAAAACGTAGCCTATGTTACTCCCTGGTTAATTCTCTACTTGTATGTGAAGGTCCCGTCAAAATCGGTTCAGCCGTTCCGAAGATTAGCCCGTTCAAACAGACAGACAGACAGACAGACAGACAGACAAAAATTTTAAAAACGTGTGATTCGGTTATGGTAGCGTTCAAATAACCATATGAGCTTAATATGAGGTAGTTATTTCGATATTACAGACAGACACTTCAATTTTATTTATTAGTATAGATACAAGTATCAAAAAATAAAATATGTATTTATTTAAGATAAGACTAGCCATGCTACTTACCCTACATTGAAAACAGCTTACAGGTAACTTTATTAAATATCTCGAAAAGCAAACTTGTATTCATGCTGCATGATTTACTTATTTCAAAACCGGGGCCGGGCCCGGACCGAGCACAGTTATAATTATAGTAGTAGTAGTAGTAGTACAAATATAGTAGGCATTATTATGTACGAGATGCACAGTAAGTACCTACCACTGATAAGGGAATCATCTGTGGTAAGTACCTACGCACAGAAAATTAAATAGGTAAGGGAGAGTCCGGCAGTACGGGCCGGCATCCAGTACCGGCCAGTTGCTATTTCTAAGATTATTTAACAGCTAACGCTGACACCATTAGCTCCATTTAAGTAGTTCACTTTGACAAGTCTATGCCCAAAACGGGGGCGTCCTGTCAGCTACCGACTAACTGTCAGTGCAAAGAATTGCGTTGCGCGCGGTGACATTCGTTACACAAGTATTGTACCGGGGGTGATAATTGAATATTATTGGAATATATCGACAATAGTTAATCGTGGTATGTATTTATTATTTATATAGCTACAATAATAATGTTTTAATTGATGCTTTATACGTAACATTTTATAATTGAGCGATCTCGAAATTTTATTTCGCTTCCTCCAGTACGGGCCACGAAATTGTCCGTCAGTACCGGCCACTGGTTGAGTTTATTTTAAATGGTTTAATTTCTTTATAGGTACATAAATATGTTAGATGATGACAATGGACGTGAAAGGAAGACAAAGAAGCGCACCTGGGATCCTGCCATAATGCATAGAGCCGTGGAAAAGTTTTAAGTAGGCACAGAAATGAATGCGCGTCAGGCTGAGATTCAAAGTACCAAGAATGACTTTAAATGTAGAATTAAAGCTATTGAAAATTATAAAGAGAAAAATAATAAAGCTTTAAGCCTGCTATGGGTCGTTTCCACGACACATTCTCGCCTGAACACGAAAAAGTGTTGGCAGAACATATTAAGGATTTAGACAATAGGCTAATGCCCATAAGCAAACTTTTAGTAAACTTTTCACGGTTAAAGATAAAGAAGTTAACAAAAAAGGCAAGGATGTTTTGCTATCAGGCAACGATACCGACAAAAAAGACAGGAAAAAGAATGAAAACTAGCTCCTTTTTCAAAGAAAGATTTAGGAAGAAACAATATGCCCTCTGTGCCTCGAATCTCATAAAGAGGATTGGATTCAGTGTGGAAACTGCAAGATTTGGGTGCAAAAGGCTTACGCAAACATTTTGGAACTATTAAACCAATAAAATATGTGATTATTGCCTAGTATAAATGGTATTTGTTTCTGGCCCGTACTGGAGGACAATTTTTTTACTATTAACTTTTAGTGTCTTTAGATTTTATTAATAAATTTGATTCTTTCCAAATATATTGATGTTACATTATTTTTATTTATACATTATGAGTTATTTTACATAAATCAGCAAATATATAACATATTACTTTGGAGATTTTAATTTTATACCAAATAAACCTTAGGGTGGCGGTACTGCCGGACTCTCCCCTATCTACTACCAGATGGGCGGATTTTGTACGGCCGAATGCGCTGAACTAAGTAGGTACCTACTTTGCTAACTTTGCTTTGGTGTCGACGGTCGGACTGATTAACAGATTATAATATCACTGCATTTCCGCGCTAAACGATAGAGCAAAATATACGTAGCAATAACATAAGCGCTGAACGGCGTTCAGCGCGTAGGTTAGACTGATCCTTTGCACAAAAAAAATCGCCAGCCCTTTTATCACCAGATGAGATCATTAACCACGATGAAATGTCCCGCTAGAATGTTTTTGCGCTTCTTAGTGCCAGAGGTGTTTTTTTTTTGTAATTGAGATCAAAAATTGGATTAATTTATATTATTAACCACAGCCCTATTAAACCAAGAAACTAGAAATTACGAAGTTTTGTTCGATCTAACCTTCACCATCGAATCTTGTATCGAGCGGGCAAAACCACACCGCTGGTCCGGCTATACAGAATCCGCCCATTTGGTAGTTCTGGTATGAGCATTTTAAAATAAGTAACTCATGCTAGACCGCTCTGCGCCCGCGTCCGTCGCATACCGCCCGTGGACAGTTATGCCTGTCTACGGCATAAATCCATTATAAATCGGTAGGTACAGTATGTACGTATTTCTTAAAAAGGTCATTATGGATGAACAAAAAATTTTTATGAAATGATTTATTTATTTCACGCAACATTCCTACTTGCTATGCTTGTTAGGTACCTATATCGTAGAGTAGCGTAGAGTATTTTAAAGTATAACTAACATGCGCCTCAACCAACGCATTTTTCAGTAGTAAAACTACTACCTACTGGAAAAACGTCGATTAAGTTATCCGAATTTTTTTTGGTGAATGTTCAATCGGTTGGTAGGTAGTACCTAACTGAAAAATTCCATTCATTCCGACGGTCCTATTATGTACGATCGGCTTTATTCACTTACTAGAGGATGCCCGCGATTTCGGCTGCGTGGATTTAGGTTTTTAAAAATCCCGCGGGAACTCTTTGTTTTTCCTAAGCTCCTTTGAACTCATACTGTTACGAGATAAAGTTCGTAAAGTAAAACCCGACTACGCTTTAGTAATTTAATTTAATATAAAATAATAATTTAGTGTGCAGAAAAGCGGTGTAAGCAGCTAGTAGCGCCATCTATTATGTCTATCTGAAACTAAATAATATTTGCCGCTCGGACGTCGCTTCTCGATTTTTTTCGTAAATAATATGTAGCCTATGTCACCCGGACCATAACAAAGAATTAATTGACACCTCATTCATCATAATCGGCCTAGTAGTTTAGGCGCTACGGTGGTACACACAGAATTTCATACAAAAATCGGCCACAAACATAAAAACATACATACATAGATACATACATACATAGACTGCTAAAATCATAACCCATAATGTTCTTGGCTTTGCCGTAGTCGGGTAAAAAGTCGCATATTAAAATGAAACTACAGTACCTAATGCGTATTAATTTTTAATAGCTCTTTCCCATCACTAAAGTTTTCCCAATGAAAGTCCTATCAAGATCGGTCCAGCATTTCAAACACAAATTTTAATGTACCCCAGATGATAATCCGGACGTTCAAAGTTATATGTATTCAAAATATATTTATACATAAAATACGAAAGTGTGTCGGTTGTTTTTTTTTTCACTCCTTACCTCAACGATTCAAGCGATTTAAACTGGCATAACTCTCAAACACTACACGGAGATTGGAAATAATATTTATACAGGAAAAACAAACGTTTCCACCCGAACGAACTCGCGGGCAAAAGCCAGAATTACATTATTTATTTTATCAGTAAAGCAATAAAGTACCTATCTAAATACGATGTAAGTAGGTATGTTAAGAGCCCTCTCCATGGCATCGACAAATCGTTGGTGAGTGGAGTCTAAAACAGTGATTTCTGCATTTAGAGAGCGAGACGTCTTCAGTAAAGAAGAGTACTAAAAATACGTATACATAAATAAATAATAAATTAATTAAATAAATAAAGTTTGCTTGAGATATCATGATTTTTAGTGAAAAACGGCAAAGTAAAAAGATGCAAATCTAGGTTTGGTATTTCGCCTATTTTAGCAAATATTTGGCAATTTTTTACATGAACTAAAGACATTTGTAATTATTATGAAGTAACCTATGATAAGACTTCGGTCGTTTTTCAATTTTCTAGTTTCTTATAGTATAGTTTATTTACGCACGAAGTTGCCCCAAAATTTGCCCAAAAATAGTGATTTTTCAAGCGTCATAACTATCAAAATAAATATAATTTTACTAATATTTTTATTTTATGGCATAGGTAATGGAGATATAAATTGATATCTGGCTTAACTTTAGACCTATTGCGACAAATATTAGAATAATAGGCGTAATAAGTTTGTATGGAAAAGCGCGTGAAGAGAGCGGCCTTAATGTATTATGTACAAAATTTCTATTTGATTCATCTTCAACGAATAATATTCAATTTTGAAGGACATAATCGCTTACAAGTTACCTAGTTATCTAAGCAATGTATTAAGCTTTTCGCTTATCCCGAATACGTGACCCAACTACTTATGTCCGCATATTCTCTATGTATCTACTAGGTAACATAATATTAAATTACTGTAGTAAGAATTAATGTAGGTAGGTACTAGGTATGTATTGTAACTAATAAATTGTTAATTTAACAGAAAAAACGATGTCCCGTAAAGTTCATATACTTAATGGAACGGATAATATTATAATACCTATATAGTAGAGGACGAGCATATTATTATCATGAACAAGGATTAAATTAATATTAACTAACTATCTACTCATTATTTCGCGGAGAAGGAAAATTAGCACAAGTATAAATTGAAAATTTAAAAAACCCCCTACATTCGCAATTTTGTGGTGGCGGCCATCTTGGATTTGCATAGTGCTATTCTACTAGTCAAGCCCTTTCATTTGATACCCATATTGAGGGCGTTGTGATAAAAAATGTAATCCGCCATTTTGTAGCGGCGCAGACACACAGACACACACACACACACACACACACACACACACACACACAGACACGTCAAACTTATAACACCCCGTCGTTTTTGCGTCGGGGGTTAAAAATAAGTATTTAGACCTTACCCACAAGATACTTAATATTACTGCTTTGTGGAGTGTTATTCAACGATTATTATTCCGACTGTTGTTTCGGCAAATGGTCACAAAGCGATATCTCAAGAAAGTTTCGCTTAGCAATTGGATCAAGGGCAGGATACAAAATGCGATTTTCCTTGAGACGTCATGTATTGTGAAGGAGGTTTCATTCTGGAGCCCTGACCCCACCATAAATGAAACCATAGTGGATATACACTAACTTATATTTTTTTTTTTGTGTAAAACGTTTGTGTTCAACGCAATCTTACGTGGAATGATTCCGACAAAAAATACTACAAAAACATATTAGACGCTTAAGTTATAATGGCGATAATTTTGTTAAACAGCGCAACAAACAACACTTATTACATACTAGATGATGCCCACGGCTTCGCCCGTGTGGTTTGTAAAAATCTCGTGGGAACTTTGATTTTCCAGAACAAAAAGTAGCCTATCTGTAGTAAGTAGTAACCCGTCCACAAAACGGAAAAATTCCGTGGGATCCTTACGATTTCGGAATGCAATTCCTTACAGCATCAGGGTCGAGGAGTTGGACATGTACCTACTCGAGGTCATTCAACCATAAAGTCTTTAATTGGTATCCCCAATATCAATTTAAATAACTGACAGTGCCTAAATCCCATTAGTTTTGGGGATCAGATCCCCTACAGCATCAGGATTGAGGAGTTGGAATCCAAATTTTTTGTAAGACAGTGTCGCAATGTTTCTCTATCGATTAAAAAAAAATTACTCAAATCGGTTCAGAAATCTCGGAGATATCGGTATACATAGGTAGAAAAACACAACTCCTCCTTTTTTGAAAGTCGGTTAAAAAAGTAGCCTATGTTACTCCCTGGTTAATTCTCTACTTGTATGTGAAAGTCCCGTCAAAATCGGTTCAGCCGTTCCAAAGATTAGCCCGTTCAAACAGACAGACAGACAGACAGACAGACAGACAGACAGACAGACAGACAAAAATTTTAAAAACGTGTGATTCGGTTATAGTATCGTTCAAATAACCATATGAGCTTAATATGAGGTAGTTATTTCGATATTACAGACAGACACTTCAATTTTATTTATTAGTATAGAAGTATAGATTTGTACGAGTATGAATGAAGCATGAAAATATAATGATGTTACGTGTCTAACGTGTCGTTATGTTAATATTCCTCGTGTTCATTCTTTCTCTCCATTTGCAGTTAGTTCAATAACCCACATCGCTGCGCGAGTTTTTATCCTGAATTTTACATAATATGCTTTATACTTAATGTATCTCTAAATAGTATAAAAAAACAATTTAAAGCATTGAATGAAGAATATTTATTATATATTTATTATTTAGTCACCACCTTGACTTATCAGTTATCTTATAAGCATAATCAAATCACACATTTGTACTTACTTACTGTACCTACTTACTTATATGTATTCAAAAATTTTTGAATACATATAAGTAAGTACATATAATTATGTACCTAAAACCCGCGCCACGTACATCGAACGCTGGAAAAACGTGGAGGGGATAGCTGCGTATGGGAACTGTCACGCACGTAATACAATAGCTTACCCCCTCCACTTTCCTTCAGTGTTTGATGTACGTGCCGATGTTTATACCTATGTATGACAGAAGTGGAGAAATAAGTCAACCTGTGGTCACATCACACATGGTCTTCAAAATATTATAGGTAAAATAAGCACAGGTACCTACTTATACTATTGCTGGTACATATTCTATGCTAATATGTAGATGTAGGTAAGTATGTGTTCGAAAACTTTGTAAAGTAAGACTTATATAGATTTGATACAAACGTACCTACGATGTTTTATTAATAAACTAGATGATGCCCACGGCTTCGCCCGTGTGGATTTAGGTTTTTAAAAATCCCGTGGGAACTTTTGATTTACCAGAACAAAAAGTAGCGTATCTGTAGTAACCCGTCCCCAAAACGGAAAAATTCCGTGGGATCCCTACGATTTCGGAATGCAATTCCTTACAGCATCAGGGTTGAGGAGTTGGATATGTACCTACTCGAATTCATTCAACGATAGTCTTTAATTGGTACCCCCAATATCAATTTAAATAACCGACAGTTCCTCAATCCTATTAGTTTTGGGGATCAGATCCCCTACAGCATCAGGATTGGGGACTTGGAATCCAATTTTTTTGTAGAACAGTGTCGCAATGTTTTTCTATCGATTAAAAAAAGAATTACGCAAATCGGTTCAGAAATCTCGGAGATATCGGTGTACATAGGTAGAAAAACACAACTCCTCCTTTTCTGAAAGTCGGTTAAAAAAGTAGCCTATGTTACTCCCTGGTTAATTCTCTACTTGTATGTGAAAGTCCCGTCAAAATCGGTTCAGCCGTTCCGAAGATTAGCCCGTTCAAACAGACAGACAGACAGACAGACAGACAGACAGACAGACAGACAGACAGACAGACAAAAATTTTAAAAACGTGTGATTCGGTTATAGTACCGTTCAAATAACTATATGAACTTAATATGAGGTAGTTATTTCGATATTACCGACAGACACTTCAATTTTATTTATTACTAGATGATGCCCACGGCTTCGCCCGTGTGGATTTAGGTTTTTAAAAATCCCGTGGGAACTTTTGATTTTCCAGAGCAAAAAGTAGCCTATCTGTAGTAACCCGTCACCAAAACGGAAAAATTCCGTGGGATCCCCACGATTTTGGAATGCAATTCCTTACAGCATCAGGATTGAGGAGTTGAATATGTACCTACTCGAGTTCATTCAACGATAAAGTCTTTAATTGGCACTCCCAATATCAATTTAAATAACCGACAGTTCCTAAATCCCATTAGTTTTGGGGATCAGTTCCCCTACAGCATCAGGATTGAGGAGTTGGAATCCAAGTTTTTTGTAGGACAGTGTCGCAATGTTTCGATTAAAAAAAAAATTACGCAAATCGGTTCAGAAATCTCGGAGATATCGGTGTACATAGGTAGAAAAACACAACTCCTCCTTTTTTGAAAGTCGGTTAAAAAAGCAGCCTATGTTACTCCCTGGTTAATTCTCTACTTGTATGTGAAAGTCCCGTCAAAATCGGTTCAGCCGTTCCGAAGATTAGCCCGTTCAAACAGACAGACAGACAGACAGACAGACAGACAGACAGACAGACAGACAGACAGACAGACAGACAAAAATTTTAAAAACGTGTGATTCGGTTATGGTACCGTTCAAATAACCATATGAGCTTAATATGAGGTAGTTATTTCGATATTACAGACAGACACTTCAATTTTATTTATTAGTATAGAAGTATAGATGCCGGGAAAAATGAGACTTCAGATTTCCTATCCTGTACTAACAGTGAAATGTATTATATCTTTGAAAGTTTCTCACGGTAACCATAAACGCTCTAAATTATCAACCATTACTGGAATAGCTGTACTTATTCTTCTACAGTTACGCGTACCTACCGCGTACGATATATCTGTTATAATAGCAAAGTTTATTAAAATACAATCGGACACCCGCGACTTCGTTCGCGTGGATATTGGTTTTTAAAAATCCCGTGATAATCATTTTGTTTTTCCTAAGCTCCTTTGAGCTCATACATTGCTAAAAACTGTTAAAAGTTCACTGGCGGATGTTTAGGTAGATAAAAATGTAAACATCCGCCAGTGAAAGTCCCATCAAAATCGGTCCAGCCTTTCAGAGATTAGCCAGTAATCTTTAAAGTATGTCCTTTTTAACAAAAAAAGAATGAATGAAATCCGACCACCCGTTAACGAATTACAGCTAAGTACACATTTTGACTTTAATCCTCTCTCCCAAGGGAACCGTGCTGAATTTCTGGATAAAAAGTATTGTATAATATGTTACTCCGAAGTACGAACTTAAATCGTACCGAGTTTCATTTCAACCCATTCAGTAGTTTTTACGTGATGCGCGCACAAACATACAGACAAACAGATAAACAGACAAACAGATAAACAGACAAACAGACAAACAGACAAACGGACAAAAATTTCAAAAATAGCTTTTACTTATCCCTAACATCATGCGAAAATCTTCAGTGTACAGATACGGCAATTCTACGATTTTATTATGTATCATATATAATAGATAGAAGATAACAAAAATTTGTTTCATATAAACTTTCACAAAATGGTTTAATTAATTATAGAATCTACCACTGAGTAAACAATAATAGTAGATTGTTACACAAGGGACGTAAGTAAGCTATTACAGAACAAGATCCAATTTGGCGCCAGTGCGAGCGCAGCTCGCATAGGGCGCTAATGGATCGCGTGCACCCGAGATATTTAGTCACACGAGCGAGCGCAGCGAGCGAGGGTGAATATAGTTCGAGGGTGTAATAGCTACTTGCAACCGAGGTAAGCATTCTACTTTATATCATTCTTGCGAGGTAAATAAAACATTGGTAATGCAAAATGAAATTTTAATTAGAATAATTAGCAAATTTAGAGAAAAAATAGAAATTAGCATAGAGTAAAAACACCACAATGACGGTGGTTTGTAGCTTTTTGACAGCATATTGAAATAAGAAAGCAAAACACATTCTGCCAAAGATGTAATTCCTTTCTTTGCACGCCATTTGTTGAATTCTTCGTAAGTTTTCACGTAGCGCTCTTTGGACTTATCCGGCAAAAGGTTTTGCATCATTTGTTCTGCTTCAAGCAAACAAAAATCAGTCTCTCCTCCTTTTTCATCATCTGATGAAGTGCTTGACATTGTTGTAAATAACTTAAATCCCTTTACGAACAAACTTCACAAACTTTCAGATCAAATGAAATGCCGCCATTTCCATTTTTTTTTCGTAAATAGTTTTCCTTTTTTATTTTACGGCTCTGAGTTCCAAAGAGTTTTGCATAGTTTGAAATGTATGAAAATTAAATGCCGCCATGTTCAGTGTTTTTTTTTTCAGTAAAAAGTTTTCTTACCATTTTATAAGAAAAGAGATTGTTTACCAAGGAGTTTTGCATAGCTTGAACTGTAATGTGAACATTACAATTCAAGCATAGTGCGACGTAATGTTGCCTTGAATTGCAAACACCAACTTACAAGGAGACTTTCCACCATAGTAATCCCTAGTTACTGAGCAAGTATGATATAAAAGTTATTTGTACGTAAAGTAAGATAAGTAGGTAATTAATTGAAACTACTCACCTGCCTTTTATAGTGGGTGCCTATAGTGCCTAACATATCATGTAATGACGACAAATCCCAGTGAAAATGATAATTGAATTAGAACATTACATTATTTTATTAATATTTAAATGCATTAAGTAATTACTAATCATATACGAAATTTCAATATACAGTGAGAGCAATCAAATGGATGGAGAAAATGTAAAAAAAATACCGCATGAAAATATATATCATTTAAGCAAATGGATTTTATGATTAATGATCGCATACCTACTCGTAACTCAAGGTAGTGATCAGCATACAGCCTCCCTACAGTAAATCAACAAATCAATTGGATTATATAGTCAATTTGATTTGCTAATCAAAGATTAGGAAGTACAATATTACTTATCTATTATTATTATTTATCTAGACAAAATTTTGAAACACTGGTGCTACGCCATTTTGATTTTAAATTCGATTGTATAAACAAATCACCTAACAGACGTAAAGTGAACTCTTGCTGGACATAGGTCTCTTGCTCATAGGTGCTGTTATAGGTCTTTCAAGAGACCTATGTGCAGCTGTGGACATCTATTGATTGAGACGACGATGACGACCACGATTCTCGCTACTTTTGGATTTGTGTAAAACCAAATTACTTAGTAGGTAGGCTTGTAACCATCGAATTAAAAATAATGTACTATTAATTTTTGTTAATAAATAATAACTCCATTAAAACAATTTTTGATATTATACACCTAAATAAAAATGCTAAAAGCTTCAATGAACATACATTTAAAATATATCAGGAATAAGATTTAAAATAATTAGTACTTAACACATTCACATTAAACGAGTCACGAGTCGCAGGCAATTCCCAGTAAACAAAATATAATAAGACAGTTATCAGTAATTAGAGAAACTATCATTGTGGTCATTAAACAATGGAGAGAGTTGGTAGGCCTTAGGTGACACCTACATAGGTGACTCAGCGAACATCTGGGTGTTATGCAAACCACAACTAAACCGTCGCGTCTCGGACCTGAGGGGATTTAGAGATTAAACCGATACCTATCTAGAATACAGAACTTATTTATGTGAAACTAGTTACACCGGCAGAGAAATACGGCAGTCTTTTGTTTTACCTTTTGGTATCTAGACTAGATAGTATTTGCCTAAATATATTGAGTATGACAATAAGCAGAACCTAGTGTTGGCTGAAATATGCTCTATCCACCTATGGCTCTATCAGTGACCCAAAATGCTCTAATATCGAATAATATGCTCGAAATGGCTACATAATGTATATCTATGCGAATTTGTGATATACATATAATTAATTGTGTTATATACGATAAGCCTAAAATGAATTAGGATAAAATTACATGCTACATGTCTGTTTCAAATTAGTTTTGTATTTCATCCCGTTCCTACATAATTTATCTCGTATCCGAAATACCTCAATATACCCGTTCAATTGGAATTTTAATGTTTGCGGTTGGATTGTCCATCTCAGGCGCGTTCGATCGCACAAATTTTAGGAAACTATCTCGGCGTTTCCTTGAGCAAGCGATGCCGTCACATTGCTAGAAAGAGCATCTTTATCGCTAAGTACGAGTCAAAAAATCTTCCTTACAAAATCATGCCATCTTATTTCCTAATAATAGCTGCCAGATTGTGAAAACTTCGCAGCGCTATTCTAGGATGCCAGATCTAGATAGTTTTTACCATATTCTTCTGACAAAACTGTATCCTCAAAAACTTGTACCTTCCTATACAAAGCCAAGTATATAAGCCACATTGGATAATAAACTGTATAATTTATTATTGAAATACGTTTAAGGCCAAAGGTAATCGACACAGCCGAAATAGTAGCACAAAGGAAGTGGTAGTGGGCGCACCACATACGCTATTGATTCGATAGCAGGTGCGAAAAGAAAGTTTTGGAATTGGGAACCTTGAACATTGGCAGACGTGGGCAGACAAAACACGAACCGACGATCTGGTTAGAACTCTGTACTAAAAAATGCAATAATGTAATAGTTGACGCGTAGACTGTTGATATTATGTTGGTGACATAGATAATGAAATAGACTGATAGAGCATTGGGTATAATATACTAATAAATAAAATTAAAGTGTCTGTCTGTAATATCGAAATAACTAACTCATATTAAGCTCATATGGTTATTTGAACGGTACCATTACCGAATTACACGTTTTTAAAATTTTTGTCTGTCTGTCTGTCTGTCTGTCTGTTTGAACGAGCTAATCTTCGGAACGGCTGAACCGATTTTGACGGGACTTTCACATACAAGTAGAGAATTAACCAGGGAGTAACATAGGCTACTTTTTAACCGACTTTCAAAAAAGGAGGCGTTGTTTTTCTACCTATGTACACCGATATCTCCAAGATTTTTGAACCGATTTGCGTAATTTTTTGTTAGTCGATAGAGAAACATTGAGACACTGTCGTACAAATAATTTGGATTCCAACTCCTCAATCCTGATGCTGTAGGGGACCTGATCCTCAAAACTAATGGGATTTAGGAACTGTCGGTTATTTAAATTGATAATGTGGCCGATTCTGTTGTACACAATTCTCTAAACTAAACTAAATTGACAGGTTTAAAAATAGTGCTATCCTTTTCTGCAGGGAGCATTGTGAAAGAGATAGGAATATATTTAGGCCTGTCATTTTAGTTTAGATTTAGAGATTGTGTACAACAGAATTAGCCACATTGGGGGTACCAATTAAAGACTTTATCGTTGAATGAACTCGAGTAGGTACATATCCAACTCCTCAACTCTGATGCTGTAAGGAATTGCATTCCAAAATCGTAGGGATCCCACGGAATTTTTCCGTTTTGGGGACGGGTTACTACAGATAGGCTATTTTTGTTCTGGAAAATCAAAAGTTCTCACGGGATTTTTAAAACCCTAAATCCACACGGGCGAAGCCGTGGGCATCATCTAGTACTATATATAGTAATAATATTATATACTGTAGTTAAAGGTTGAAAAAGAAAGGCAACTTGTTATCGAGCAAAGTTTTAATCAACTGCACTGTTTGAAAATATTGAGAGTTGCGAAATCTGATTCAAATGCAATATAGCACGGCGGGCGTCTTCAATTCAACATCAGCTACATAAATTACCCTTATATATTATTGGATACTATTTTTCCATTGTAAATTCTAGGAATTCGAAATATGATAGCGTTCGATATATCAAGAGAGATAAAATCCACGTAAATGTTACAAATACGAATATGACTTTATGTAAGTATGTATAGGTTTATTATCTTGTGCGCTTCTTCTTCACTAATGATTTCTCATTTCACGTGTGGTGGAGTTGATTTTTATTTGGCAACGAATTAAAGAGGAGTTTGTCTCTATTGCGCTCCATATAAACGAAATTTGATTCATTTTTTAACACAATACAATCAAAGTCAATGAAATTTTGTATACACGCTCTAGAAACTAAAAACTGTGTCTGTGCTTCGTTAGATTTCCGTAATAATATAAATTGCACGGGCTCAAATTTTTAAATACTTTGAAACAACTTTTTTTTTCCAGCTGAAGTTACGTATGTATGTGGCGCGCTCGAGAGCGCTCAAGCGACTTCTCTTAAAATGTAGGCCGACGCAGTTGAGCTCCACTGAGATCGATATTTGATACGCACCACTCAGAACACCACGCGAGCGGCTCCAGATTCATCACGATACTTTTTCTAAAATAAAACAACCATTGCCCGACCGGCGATAGCGCGTTCGTGCTCAAAAAGTATTCTATCGAGTCATTTTTAACCCCCGACGCAAAAACGACGGGGTGTTATAAGTTTGACGTGTCTGTGTCTGTGTGTGTGTGTGTGTGTGTGTGTGTGTGTGTGTGTGTGTGTGTGTCTGTCTGTTCCCCTGTGGCGCTCAAACGGGTGGACCGATTTGAATGCGGTTTTTTTTGTTTGAAAGGTGAATTAGTCGAGAGTGTTCTTAGCTATGTCTGATGAAAATCGGTCCAAGATGGCCGCCGCTACAAAATGGCGGATGATATATTTTTTCACAACTCCCTTGATATGGGTATCAAATGAAAGGGCTTGACTAGTAGAATAGCACTATTGCAAATTCAAGATGGCCGCCGCCACTAAATGGCGAATGTCGGGGGTTTTTTAAATTTTCAATTTACACTTGTATTTGGTTTTGTTTGGTAGAGCTGTATATTACTATCAGAAACCTGGAACGAACATTATGATATAAAATACGAGTATCTCGCTCTACGTCGTAACTCTCATGTTGTCCCTTCCATTAGTCATACAAATTAGTGTAGTGAGCTTCCAGATCTTTTAGTAGTAAACCCGACTAAAATAATTAATTTCGACTCGACTATAAGAGTATAGTTTCGACTATTATCAATCTATTATTGTCAAATGTTAGTGATAATAACAGACTGATCTATTATCCCTAAAAGCTGTATCAATCATTATTATCATCAACGCTTCTGACGGTATACGTATAAAGCTCAAATTAGAAAGTGCCCCGTTCATCGTTCATTTTCCCTATGAACGATGCACGATACGATATTTGCTAGCACAGTGCCAGTGAACGATGAACGTTCGGTATTTAGACGGTTCATTTTCGATAAATCTAAGATGAAGCCTCGAAAATGAAAGCAAAAATCCCGAGAAATGAACTGTCTTATATGGGCTTTACGAACTTCATGAAAAAAGTGAATAAAGAGAGCAATATAATACGAGTGATAACGAAATACGAGTACCATACATAAGCAATAAAGCGAAGAAATGGTAAAATGAATTACAGAGCTGACCGCACTTAGGAAATGACCCCTAAGCAGATACTCGTATAGTTAGAGTCCTAATCCAACTTTTATCTCCGCGCCACCACAGTCGTGAGAGGGTCCAATAGAAAACAAAATAGAATGTAATCTTCACGTGTAGCTTTGAGTGTCGGAGCTTTAATCGATTCCATTTTACACTTGAGCTGTTTACACACAGACTCGTTAAAGGAGAGAAATGCGGAAAATGCTTTTCATGGAACTTGTCGATTTCAGTCTCTTTATTATTATCTCTTGAGTCTAAAGGTTTATTTAGTGTTAGTCTGGTTTAAAAATATCTAGTCTGGACAATCGTGAATGGCACAGTGAATGGCATGGTCAAGATGACCATGAAAGAACATTAAGGAATAGCACTATTTTTAGATCGGTCAATTTAATTTAATTTAGAGATTGTATACAAAAGTATTATTACCATAACTGTCCAAACCTTTATTGTTATTTCTCTGAATCGAAAATTTTGTCTGGTCTCGTCTATTTACGATTATGTAGTCTAGACAAATGCAGAGCTGTGAATGTTCAAATAACATTGTTTGTTTGTGTTTTTTCTTAATTCGTTGCAAATTTCATGCACATATTCCACATGTAATACATTCTTGTCACACTATAATACATACAGGCAAGCTATGGATATAAGTTTGGGTGTGGCGACATAATCTTATCTTCTGTCCGTCTACCAGAATTTATTCGTATTTTTCTGTACCTATCGTTTAGAAATTTAAACTGTAGCTGAACATTTTTCAATTAAAAAGTTTGTTAACATTTTATTTATTTACTAATTCATTGCTTAACTTGACGCCGTACTATGTAGTATTTTCTTCCAGTTGACCCTGGCATTTTATTTCAATTTATTATAAACGCTACATATTTATAATGTTACCAAAGTAAATAAGGAAGAGAGAATGTAAAGTGAACAGTAGCTATTTTATGCTTGTGTCACACTAATAATAATTACTTGCTTAATTCAGTGTTTACACAGTGTACTATTAATAATACATGATGTGCTCATAAATGTGTCATGACACGTTGAGCTGACAATGTTTAAAATGATTGATAGAAAGTTTAATTAATTCGTTTTCCTTGTTGAATGCTAACAATCAATGAAAGCATTTTCTGTGTTTGATACCTTGGTATCTATGTAATTTAAAAATCGGCTGTGATAGTACCTAATACTATCTAACTTCAGATTACATTCAGATCATTATATATCTAAGAATGCATATTATAAACAAATAAAATGCGAGTATGCATCAAGAATGAGTGAGTATGTATGTTTTATAAAAAAGCTTAGGTAAGTAGATAGGGGAGAACCGCTATGAAACGGACGGGTTTTGAAACGGACAATGTCTGTTTTTAACCCCCGACGCAAAAACGACGGGGTGTTATAAGTTTGACGTGTCTGTGTGTGTGTGTGTGTGTGTGTGTGTGTGTGTGTGTGTGTGTGTGTGTGTGTGTGTGTGTGTGTGTGTGTGTCTGTCTGTTCCCCTGTGGCGCTCAAACGGGTGGACCGATTTGAATGCGGTTTTTTTTGTTTGAAAGGTGAATCAGTCGAGAGTGTTGTTAGCTATGCTTGAAGAAAATCGGTCCAAGATGGCCGCCGCTACAAAATGGTGGATTACATATTTTTTCACAACTCCTTTAATATGGGTATCAAATGAAAGGGCTTGACTAGTAGAATAGCACTATTGCAAATCCAAGATAGCCGCTGCCACAAAATGGCGAATGTCGGGGTTTATTAAATTTTTAATTTATACTTGTAGATAAAGTTGTTGACAAAAAATGTTGTATAGAGATATTTGTAGCACTGTTGATTTTTTGCCAGAAATTAGTTTTCTAATAAAAAAAATGCATCAATCTTAAATGTCCGTTTCATCAGCGGTTCTCCCCTACTTATATTAAAAACAGATTAGGCAAATTGAGGAAGTAACTAGAAAAGTAAGCTACTATAGTCGAATCGCATGTCAGATTTGCGTTTTCTCTCAAAAATAGCCTAGAGCTTACACAAAATGAACATTTCGGCATTCGTCGTGTAATGTCCGTGATTAGAACAATCTTATTTTTTCCTAACCCGTGCAGAGAAATCTCAACGCAAACGTCGACAGTCACGCAACCGCCATAACTATCAATTTGAACAATTTAGTTGGAGAGAAACATTTCATAGTGGTATATTATTTACTAGCTGACCCCCGCGACTTTGTCCGCGTGGTTATATAGGCTTTTATATAGGATCGGATTGGATCCCATAATCCTTTTTTGTACCTAAACTAAATGTAGCCTAAGTTACTCATATAACATCACCTATCTGCCATTGAAAGTTCCATCAAAATCGATCCAGCCGTTTCAGAAATTAGCTGGAACAAATAGACAGATCGACAAACATAACTCTAAATGCATACCAGTTTAAAATAAGCCGTACGTTCAAAGATCCGGGTCCCAAGTTATTTGAACCGAATAAATGTTTGTCATTTCTGAACTAAAAGACCTATGACCTTGAAATATTTACGGGACAATACATGAAGTACTACCTTTCTAACAAAAAAAGAATGAGTTAAATCGAAGTACCCGTTATTGAATTAGAGCTAAATACACGTTTTAACTTTCTTCCCCTCTCCCAAGGGAACCGTGCTGAATTTCGGGATAAAAAGTATCCTATGTCCTACCTCGGAGTATAAACTCATATCGTACCAAGTTTCATTCGAATCCATTCAGTAGTTTCGGCGTGATGCGCGGCCAAGATACAGACAGACAGACAGACAGACAGACAGACAGACAGAAAGACAGACAGACAGACAAAAATGAAAAAAATTACAGTTTTGGCTTCAGTATCGATTATAGAGTGCCCTCCAAAAGAAATTTTCAAAATATCTTCAATGTACAGAATTGGATCTGTTACAGTTTTATTATATTATAGATAGATTAGAAACCTTCCTAATTAAATTATTAAGAGTTAAAAAAAATAAAAACTTAGTTATAACTAAATTACTTTGTGAGAGAGAATACTTTTTATTAACCCCCGACGAAAAACGACGGGGTGTTATAAGTTTGACGTGTCTGTGTGTGTGTGTGTGTGTGTGTGTGTGTGTGTGTGTGTGTGTGTGTGTGTGTGTGTGTGTGTGTGTGTGTGTGTGTGTGTGTGTGTGTGTGTGTGTGTGTGTGTGTGTGTGTGTGTGTGTGTGTGTGTGTGTGTGTGTGTGTGTGTGTGTGTGTGTGTGTGTGTGTGTGTGTGTGTGTGTGTGTGTGTGTGTGTGTGTGTGTGTGTGTGTGTGTGTGTGTGTGTGTGTGTGTGTGTGTGTGTGTGTGTGTGTGTGTGTGTGTGTGTGTGTGTGTGTGTGTGTGTGTGTGTGTGTGTGTGTGTGTGTGTGTGTGTGTGTGTGTGTGTGTGTGTGTGTGTGTGTGTGTGTGTGTGTGTGTGTGTGTGTGTGTGTGTGTGTGTGTGTGTGTGTGTGTGTGTGTGTGTGTGTGTGTGTGTGTGTGTGTGTGTGTGTGTGTGTGTGTGTGTGTGTGTGTGTGTGTGTGTGTGTGTGTGTGTGTGTGTGTGTGTGTGTGTGTGTGTGTGTGTGTGTGTGTGTGTGTGTGTGTGTGTGTGTGTGTGTGTGTGTGTGTGTGTGTGTGTGTGTGTGTGTGTGTGTGTGTGTGTGTGTGTGTGTGTGTGTGTGTGTGTGTGTGTGTGTGTGTGTGTGTGTGTGTGTGTGTGTGTGTGTGTGTGTGTGTGTGTGTGTGTGTGTGTGTGTGTGTGTGTGTGTGTGTGTGTGTGTGTGTGTGTGTGTGTGTGTGTGTGTGTGTGTGTGTGTGTGTGTGTGTGTGTGTGTGTGTGTGTGTGTGTGTGTGTGTGTGTGTGTGTGTGTGTGTGTGTGTGTGTGTGTGTGTGTGTGTGTGTGTGTGTGTGTGTGTGTGTGTGTGTGTGTGTGTGTGTGTGTGTGTGTGTGTGTGTGTGTGTGTGTGTGTGTGTGTGTGTGTGTGTGTGTGTGTGTGTGTGTGTGTGTGTGTGTGTGTGTGTGTGTGTGTGTGTGTGTGTGTGTGTGTGTGTGTGTGTGTGTGTGTGTGTGTGTGTGTGTGTGTGTGTGTGTGTGTGTGTGTGTGTGTGTGTGTGTGTGTGTGTGTGTGTGTGTGTGTGTGTGTGTGTGTGTGTGTGTGTGTGTGTGTGTGTGTGTGTGTGTGTGTGTGTGTGTGTGTGTGTGTGTGTGTGTGTGTGTGTGTGTGTGTGTGTGTGTGTGTGTGTGTGTGTGTGTGTGTGTGTGTGTGTGTGTGTGTGTGTGTGTGTGTGTGTGTGTGTGTGTGTGTGTGTGTGTGTGTGTGTGTGTGTGTGTGTGTGTGTGTGTGTGTGTGTGTGTGTGTGTGTGTGTGTGTGTGTGTGTGTGTGTCTGTCTGTCTGTTCCCCTGTGGCGCTCAAACGCGTGGACCGATTTGAATGCGGTTTTTTTTGTTTGAAAGGTGAATTAGTCGAGAGTGTTGTTAGCTATGTTTGATGAAAATCGATCCAAGATGGCCGCCGCTACAAAATGGCGGATCACATATTTTATCACAACGCCCTCAATATGGGTATCAAATGAAAGGGCTTGACTAGCAGAATAGCACTATTGCAAATTCAAGATGGCCGCCGCCACAAAATGGCGAATGTCGGGGGTTTTTTAAATTTTCAATTTATACTTGTTCTAGATCCAATAACTGAATCTCCGTACCATCTACACGTTTCACAAATACCTACCTAGGTATTTATAGTAAATTACTTGAAACTAATTTGTTTGAATATCTCTAATTACTACTCGGTATGTATAGTACGTACCATATTTGGAGTTTACTAAAGTTTTTGCACCGTAATTTACCTAAGTGGCCAGTGGAAAAAAAAAGGAATTTCACAAGCACCTATTGCATTATTGTTTGAGATCTAATATCTAACATGCAACTTCAACGAAAGAATATTTAAATCACTTGTAGTAAATGTAATTTCGCTGATGAGCCATGATAAATTGTTCCATAAACAGTACATAGCCACACTCGGAACAATAGACCAGCCCGTTATGCGTCACGCTTCATTTGCAGAGCGATTCTAAACAAACGATTTGCTTACTTTGGTACTGGTTTGCCAGTTCCTATTGACTTTTACACTCCAGAAGAAATCTATTTTAAAGTATTAGCAAAATTAGATCTAATTTTCAGTATATGGCAATGGCATAACCAGTACATGGCAATGGCATAGCCAAAGTGCAGTAACCCCAAGTTGTGCGTGCGAGCACGATTTTTCATTTCACATTTATGAGTGGGACATACAAGAGGCGCGATTCGTTAGCACAAATCAACGTTTGGCAAATTATACTTTACTAGCGACCCGCCCCGGCTTCGCACGGGTAGTAGAGCATATTATGCGTAGGTACTACCCGCTCAGGGATTAGGCAGCGTTTTCCATGAAAGCTCCCAGGCGGCTTGACTTTTTACGATATTTTCCACAATGAACTTACTATATCTCACCATATACGCGGATTTGCGATTGGACAGCAATTATTGCACGATTTTCGCTATCGCAAGTGGTTTGCACGATACGTAATCAGCCTGCCGAATTACTAATTCCGTGGAATTCTGACGTTTCATAATGTTAGATAACCAGAGATAAAACAATTCCCATAAAAAAGATAAAAAAATCATAACTTATGCAAATACAAATCAACTGCTGATTGTAGATATGACAAATGCCTGACAGACACTTCATGGTGTTAATGTCATTCGACTTCCATTTTTGAATAAATTTTTTCAATGTGCTTCTTTTGTTTTCTATTGCTGTTAGTGTGCACTTTCTAGTTTCCATTCTTAGCAATTTCTATTTTAGGGCGAAACAATTAATATTATTAAGCGGCTTAGAGCTTTATATGTTGACAGGGAATTAAAGTAGTTTGGGGTAAAATCGTACTTCGTAGATGTTAACCCTGTTCTCCATATAAATAACTCATCTGTAAATGACAATGATAGCTGTCAGAATTAAGTCGATATTAAGTCAAAAATAAGGAGAAAAACTAAATATTTCAAATCAAATAAATTACAGTGTATTTGGGACATCTTTTTATTATTTTATATTATTTATTATTTTATTGGGAGATCTTATTATTACCTACAACTTTGCTATTTGATTTTTTTCCATAGGACTTCTAGTTTTGCCGGAAATCGAGATAACCCGTTTTTTACCCTTAAAACTCCCCCCCCCCTTTTTTCCCGAGCTCAGATCGCCCGTAAATTATTTTTCCTTGTATTTTTATAATATTCTCCTCCTTTTCCAATGGGTTTCATCCTACGTACTGTGATTTTTTTTTGGTTTCAAAAATTATCGACACTGGGCTATATAGGGAGAACCGCGGCCACCGACGCGCTTATAGGCACGCTCCCGCCGCCGCAATTTTTAAATCTGTAATATCTTCGAAAGTATTCATTTAAATCATATGCTGTAAAGGGCCATATGGATTTATATTAAATCAACAATGTATTTAAGGTATTTAATTAGATAAGGATTAATGCTGTATTGGTTGAAATCGCTTCGAAAATTAGCCATTATTTGTCGTAGAAAGTAAATGACAAAAAAATGTTATTGTGGGATATCCATAAGAGATAGACATATACCATCGCGGACTTTTCTGTAGACCTTTTCAATGTGTACAATACTTAGTACATTATTTTGATAAATCTCGTAGGGTTTAGCCTGCGTTTGCAATGTAAGCGGAAAAAATGTAATTATTAACGACATCACATTAGAAACCTCAAAAATAACAGTATTTCTCCACTATTTAATGGATATTATTATACATATAAACCTTCCTCTTGAACCACTCTATCTATTAAAAAAAACCGCATCAAAATCCGTTCCGTAGTTTTAAAGATTTAAGCATACAAAGGGACATAGGGACATAGGGACATAGGGATATAGGGACGGAGAAATCGACTTTGTTTTATACTATGTAGTGATATTATTAAGCAAGACTAATTAATATTTTAAAACAAATAAGTGACCTTTGAAATATACAAAGTAGATATGCCTTCGCGTTGTTAGTTTCGAAATGTTGTATTGTCTGATATGGGTAAGTAGTTTATTTAACTACCCACGAAGTTGCCTCATTTGGCGTAAAATAGACATGTTTCAAATTAAAACAAATATAATTTTTATAGGTTGTTATTTCATATACATACCTACTTATACCCGAATTACTAATTCCGCGGAATTCTGACGTTTCGTAATGTTACCAGAGATAAAACAATTCCCACAAAAAGATAAAAAATGCAAAACTTATGCAAATACAAATCAACTGCCGCATATAGATATGACAAATGCCTGACAGACACTTCATGGTGATAATGTCATTCGACATCCATTTTGAATTTTTTTTCAATGTGCTTCTTTTGTTTTCTATTGCTGTTAGTGTGTACTTTCTAGTTTCCACTCTTGGTGTTTTCTATTTTAGGGAATTATTTCTATAGGGAATTAAAGTAGTTTGGGATAAAATCGTACTTCGTAGATGTTAACCCTGTTCTCCATACAAATAACTCATCTGTAAATGACAATGACAGCTGTCAGAATTTCGCGGAATTAGTATTATGGGTATAATAGATAATGAAGAGATAAATCGCTGTGTGACTTAGATTTAGAACAATAAAAAATATAATAAATAATAATCAGCGTAGGTATAATGCGTTTGTATGGAGAACCGGACGAGATGCGTAACCTTAAGGTGTGAACGTGTTTCGGGTTTGTTGAGTCAAGGCAAAGTACCACCGAGTTGGGTAGGTCGTCCACAATGACCAAGCTATTCGCGCGATGCACGACCTCGGCCAAGCTGGCCTGTGCGCTTGGTATGCACACGCCTTACGGGTAACAAATCAACATCGAGCTATGCTACGCTGTACTGCGCTATGCTGTGCTGTGTTTCTTAAGCTTCGTTTTTTTAACAATCAACATCAAGCTGTGCTGCGCTTTGCTTAGCTCAGTATAAAAGTAATCAGCAGCTCGTGTAGTCGTTTATCTCGTCAAAAATGACTTTATTTTCAAAAAAACGTAAACATTACGGTATAGTTGAATCCGATGATGATGAAAGTGAAGAAGAAGCGGATAAAAGTTAATTAAAAAAAAGTAAAATGTTTCCAAGCTATGACAAGTGAAAAAAACAATGCGTTCTGCCAGCGCGGCGTCGCGTCGCGTCGCTCGAGTAAAATAGAGGAAATTGGTTGCTAATAATGTTGAAGGCACTTTTTGTATTGAAAACTTTTTGTTGGCGTTGTCGATATTTGATTGATTATATCATGTTGTAATAGGTAGGTGTTAAAAATTATTGCGTTCTCAATCCTTGGCAAGGCAAGCGCTAAATAAAAAGTCGTCCTGCAAGAAATATTCTGTACTAAGTAAGTAAACTCGTATAATATACCTTTTGATAAAGAAAACATAACGAATGAAACATATTTGCCTCAGATTGGAGTTCGGTATATTTGCAAAGAATAAAGTTTTCTTATTAAATAACAATTATTTAAGGTTATATTTTGTCGAACTAAGATCCTTACGATGTGTGAGGCCTTGAAACGGTCGCTCGGCTGCAACCAGCGGTTCCGGTCTGCCTCAGACCAAACATTATACTTACCTACTTATTTATTTTACTTATTACACATGACTGTATGTAATATGTATTCATAGCTCTTTAATCAAACTGGATGAATAAATAAAGAATAGTAGTCAAGTACGTACGTAAATTAACCGACTACGGCAAAGTCAAAAGGAAGGGTTATGATTTTAGCAGTCTATGTAGGTACGTAGGTATGTACTTATGTATATTTGTATCCGATTTTTGTATCAGGTTCTTTGTGTTCCACCTTAGCACAGAAACCTTAGCCCCTAAACTACCTACTGGGCCGATTGTTGTCAATTGATTCGTTGTTATGGTCCGGGTGACATAGGCTACATTTTATATAGGTATACAAAAAAATCGAGAAATGGCCTTCGCGCGGCTTAATTTGTTTTAAGCACTTTAAGTTTGTTAGTAGCGCCACTAGCTGCTTGCCCCGCGCTTTCTTCCGTTCGAATTCTCATTAGTAGATACGCAGTTGAATACACGTTTTTCTGCATACTAAAGTCGTGGTCGGGTTTTAGTTTACGAACTTTATCTCTTGTAGTACTGCAAGTAGCTTTACCCGCGACTATGTTCACTCAAAGTATCAATTAGAACCTAAGTAGGTATAATCCCGTTTTCTAACAAAAACTTCAAAAATATTCTAAGAAGTTTGCTCATCTTTATTTTATCGCTCCTTCGTGCGTTAACGTTCGGAGAAAGAGCGAAAACGACGTTCTTTTTAACCAATTACTTTAAAAAGGGGAGAAGATATTACTTAATTTGACGGCGCGTATATTTGAAGTATGATAAATCGTTTGCCGAAACAATTTCGTTGAAATAGCAATGTTTTAGGATTTTACTTAGCGCGGTAATTTAGTTAAAACTGATAATCCATTTAAGAATTTCAACTGATATTTTAACCTCAAGAATGAGCATCGTCGGCCTACATTTCCAGAAATTTTCTCAAATGTATTTAATTATATTGATATAGTCTGTTCGTTTTCTTACGGTCGCCTTTTGTGTCTATCCGCCTCCGCCGCGCGGTGTTTTGCCAAAGACACCGCCGTGACTTCAAAGCATGCCGCGAGGGGTGTACAGGCACAAGGGGTTTTGGCGTTTTATACCTACTCATATTTTTTCATTAAAATTCTCTTTCCTTTTCATATTTTTTTATATTCGTATTTTATTAAAATATAACCATAAACATAAAATATAATATTCTCATAAACACGGGTCTTCTCTCAAAATGAGAAAGATTTTAACCATAGTCTACCACGCTGGCCAAGTGCGGATTGGCAGACTATTCGGAGATTCTGTTAGAATAGAAAAAAAATTACAAACAGAAAAAAAGTAATAAAAATAAAAGCAGAATACTAAGAGCACCTGCGCCTGTACCGACACTAAGTTACCGAACGAACTATACAACTGAGCTGAGTATAACTTTAACCGTGCGTAAATCTTTCATTTAGTATGGAAATTAATTTTTGGGAAAACGGTATGATCACTTTAGATATCATCGAAATGAGAGATTTGCGCACAACTCACTTAAAAGTTCAATTTGACTCTATACCTACTTTTAATTCAACTCGGACTTTTAATACGATGCAGTATCTGTTAAAGGCATCGATGTAAAAAAGGTGAATGCTGACTGCTGTGCTGTGGAAAATGCACATCATTTTCCATCGAAGTGAAATCCCGTCGTCGTCGTCGTCGTTGTCAACCGATTGACGTCCACTGCTGGACATAGGTCTCTTGAAGGGACTTCCACATGCCACGGTCTTGTGCCGCTTGTATCCAGCGGCTCCCTGCGACTCGTTTGATGTCGTCGGTCCACCTAGTGGGGGGTCTACCAACACTGCGCTTCCCGGTGCGAGGTCGCCACTCCAGCACCTTGGGACCCCAACGTCCATCGGTTCTCCGAACTATGTGCCCCGCCCATTGCCACTTCAGTTTCGCAACCCGTTGAGCTATGTCGGTGACTTTGGTTCTTCTGAAATCCGAAAATCCGAAATCTGAAATCCCGTACTTATACAAAAAAAATATGTTAGAGATTGAGTGTGGAAACTAACCGGATCCGGATAATGCATATTATGATTGTGCAGACAGAATCTAGTTCATTTATAATCAGATCGGTCAACAGTGACACTTCACTAGTTCCACCTCCGCGTTTGCTCCGGACTCCGGACTCCGGAGTCAGACAAGTCATGCATTAACGAAAGTAATCAATCCAACCTCGACCTCCTTTGAAAGCCAACCCAGAGCGTTGGAAGAATAATGTCGCGAATCTACGAAGTCGTAGGTTAAAAATTAATATCTTTGACCTGCTAATACGTATATCTATACAAATAATAAAAATACAAGTGTCCGTCTGTGGTTTCGAAATAGCAGAGCATATCCTAGACACACGTTTTTAAATTTTTTCTGTCTACTGTCCATCTGTCTGTCTGTATGTTTGTGCGGACTAATCTCCTGAACCACTGAACCGACTTTGACGTAGCATTCACGGGCGGGTAGAGGATTAGAAAAGGAATGATTTAGGCTACTTTTATTCCTGAGTAATAGATGAGTTCTCACGGGATTTCTAAAAAAACAATCCACGCAGACGAAGTCGCGGGTATCAGCTAATTAATAATAATATTGGAGCTCTTAACAAATGTAGACCATGTTGTGTTATATTAGAGGCCTTGAATTCTTTGTTTTAAATTATAATGTAGAATCTAATTTTGAATAGACTTATTAAGACAATGTTAAAATGAATATCAACTATTATTATCTTTAGTATATTATGTGTATATATATAAATATCTATAGTTAATTGAACGAACGAAAAATAATATGTGAAAATGCAATTGTCGAGGGTGTTCATATTTGAGTTTGTGTAGATACCTACCTACCTACTCTTTCAGGAAATGTGGGAAGTGGGAACAGAATTTTGCTAAAAAGTAGTTTGTTAGCATAAAATTTTCAAATTAAAGCTACACACAAAGCTTTATTTAAAGCACGCATTCACGGTTATATCATTAGAAATTCTCGCAATCGCGCTCCATACAAAGGAAGTTTGATTATTTTTTAGGGTTCCGTAGCCAAAGGGAAATAGTAAAAACGGAGCCCTATTAATGTCACTCTGCTGTCTGTCTGTCTGTCCGTCGGTCACAGGTCTCTACTCTCTATCTTGTCAGACGAAATGAATTACGAATCTGAAATTTTGAAATTTTGAATTCATCTGTGAAAATTTCAACTGTCTAACTATCACGGTTCATGAGATACAGAAGGAACAGGAAGGATGGACACCCCTTTGGGTACGGAACCCTAAAAATGACCGATAATAATGTACCTAACGAACTTATCTTCTCTAATCTCTTAGCACCAGTAATATAACTATGAAGTAGTGAAATAAAATAATTAAAAGAATACGGTCATTGAACTATTTGAATTAACAACTTTCACTGTTGGCCCGAGTTCTTTCTATACTTTTATTTCTTCTTTTATTAGGTGCAAAGGGACAGCGATTACAATTACAAAGGGCATGGCTGTGATCGTCCTGTTTCACAGCATAATAAAGTTTATTATCATTTTAAATGGTCATTATGCCAGAATTGAAAAAAATCTCCCTTCAAAGAGTTTTACGGTTTGAAAAGAATATTCCACGGTGTCTCATACAATTGTCTAACTTTGGTGGGATAAAATAGGGCGTTTTTAAGATAAACGAAAACGACCCCTTGAATATAAATGATGAGATTTATACGTCAACGCCATTCCCTTTACTGTAGAGATAGGTATAATATTTTTTTTTTATAGTAATACCTACTTCTTTCTTCATTTTGTATAAGACATCATAGACAGTAGGTAATACTCGTATTCACTATGTTTAACCATAGGATTAGATATAAGTAACTCAACTTTATCAACATGATATTTTTTTTAAGTTTATAAGATCATACACCTACGTACCTACTTAATGTATTTACCACTATCTTATGGCCGCGGTTTTGTTCCCGGGGAACTCTATTCCCGGATGAAAAGTGTCCTATGTCCGTCTGGAGGATGTAAGCTATTTCTGCTCCAAATTTCAGCTCAATCGGATGAACGAACGCAAGGTAAATATTGACATAATAAAATCAATTAAAACTTGATATTTCAAAATTAAATATGATTAGATTCGCTTGAAAAAAATGCAAGCTTGTACTTTGTAAGCTTTACTGCGACTTGTGCACAAGTTTATTACTGCAGTGTAATTTCTAAATGAACATGGTTTTCAAAAGCTTGTAGAATGATTCAAAACGACTTAACGGCAAAAGCCACGCAGAATTATTATTGGGCAGATAGAAAAAGACAAAACCGTGCAAAAGAGAATTGCTGAATTCTTCGTTGAAAATTAGAATATTTTGGTAAAAAGCTCAAAGCATATTGGCGCAGTAAGGGACGAAAAGGAAGGGACGAATGTAACGTTAGAATAACCATGTGATATTTTTGTAGAATCTATCAATACATATCGATACTAGAAATTTCAATTGTCGTAAAGGACAGGCCTGCCCATGTCCTTTACGACAATTGAAATCTCTGGTATCGATATAATAAAATCGTATACTTGCCGTATCTGTACATTAAAGATTTTTGCAAAATAATAACTGGGGGATGTTGGGATAACTAATAGAACGTAAAAAAGCTATTTTTGAAATTTTTGTCTGTTTGTCTGTTTATCTGTTTGTCTGTACGTTTGTGCGCGCATCACGCAAAAACTACTGAACGGATTGAAATGAAACTTGGTATGATTTATGTTAATACTACGGAGTAACATATAGGATACTTTTTATCCCGAAATTCAGCACGATTCCCTTGGGAGAGGGGATAAAAGTCAAAATGTGTAGGTAGGTACATAGCTGTAATTCATTAACGCGTAGTCCGATTTCATTCATTCTTTTTTTGTTAGAAAGTAGATACTTTATAGATTACCGTCTAATCTCTAAAAGGCTGGATCGATTTTGATGGGACTTTTACTGGCGGATGTTTATATTTTGATATACCTAAACATCCGCCAGTGAACTTTTAACAGTTTTTAACAAGTTATGAGCTGCTCAAAGGAGCAGAAAAACAAAATGAATGCCACGGGATTTTTAAAATCAATATGCACGCGAACGAAGTCGCGGGTATCCGCTTGTAATTACTATTTGTATTTATCGAATATTGAATTTCAGACAGAAAATGTATCAAAACTTAACAAATGCTTTTCCTACCACATTATAACAAAACTTATAAGTATATACTTAGTATAGGTAAGCAATTTAATATTGATCAAAAATATCAAGCGAGAAAAAAGGCGACACAAATAATAAATATGTGTCTAATCTTAAGATAAAATTAGGCAAGTGGGTAAGTAATTCTAAACTTTTTTAATAATACCTAAATATTTAAAAGCCCGTTCTAATTTTTTAAAACTTAACTTCTTAGGTACATAAAATACAACAACACAACCATAAAGTGACACTGAGGTAATTAAACATATTAAAACACAAGCACCACTACTCTATGATGTTTTAACATGACGCGTAGCTTTGCTTGTTCCTCATTATACGTATGTGGAAATGTAGGGTGGAGGCATATTGTTTTCCCTTGAGAGCGCTGGGTGCCAGGTAGGTAAGTAGTCTTCGCATACAGCGCGCATTAGCCAGCATACTACTTGTAACAAACAACATACAGGCTGAATTTTATAGCGTATATGATTCCAATTAGAATACATAAATTCTAACTTTAAGGTATCCGCATTAGGTACTCCCTTTAATTCGAGAAATAATATTAAATTACAGAATATTAGATAACCATCTATTATTAGGATCGGTGCTTAAAATTCAAATATTAGCTACTCAAGGATGAGGATTTCAAAACAAAATTAACCTAACCAAATTAACATTTACGGTAACTAAACAATGTGGCTAATTCTGTTGTACACAATCTCTAAACCTAATCTAAATTGACAGGTTTAAAAATAGTGCTATCCTCTTCAGCAGGGAGCATTGTGCAAGAGATAGCAATCGATTTAGACCTGTCATTTTAGTTTAGATTTAGAGAATGTGTACAACAGAATTGGCCACATTGTGGCCGATTCTGTTGTACACAATCTCTAATTCTAAACTAAAATGACAGGTCTAAATATATTCCTGTCTCTTTCACAATCCTCCCTGCTGAAGAGGATAGCACTATTTTTAAACCTGTCAATTTAGATTAGGTTTAGAGATTGTGTACAACAGAATTAGCCACAATATCTGCCTAACTACTAATACCTAACTATTATAGGTATATAACTATTATAGGTATATTGGTTATAGTGATTATGAACGTAATAATTAAGAATCTTCTGAAGTAGATTATCCCAGCAATTATAATTGGAAAGAATGTGAGCGTATTACCATTCTATTTTCCATCTTTTTCCATTTTAAAATCATAAGAAACAAATTAACCTCATAACATTTAAATACATTTTGTACAGTCCACTACAAAAATCTGTTGAAAATTTAATGACCAGGCTAATGAAAAAAAAAATTAAAAAGCTATTATTTGCGAAAATAAAATCTTTATTATTCAAAAAATAAACCACAAATTGTCAAAGTCGATAATAACGTTTTCCTAATGAGTGCTTCGAGTACTTTTTCCCAAAAGTTTCCGGCAGTCAACACCTCAGTGACATATTTTTTAATTAAAAGCTCATTTTACTAATTAAGTCTAAAATTATGCTACAAACGTACCTACTCTCTCGTACCTTACAAAAACGTAGCTAATTACCTAGCACAAACCCATGCTGTACGTTACATACTACATTGGAGGGTGACGCGTGGAGGTGTTGAATTTTTCCATTGCATTTTTTTATAATATTTTAATGGTCTATAAGAAATTTACATGATTGCAAATTAACTGAAATTGCCAAATACTTTTTCCAAATAGGCATATAGCAATTTAGAATACATATCTATATTAATAATTTCGTGCAGGGGTACGGTAGACTCGATCGAAACCTTATAAGAATAACAGGGCATGAAAAAATATTGATTTCGAGTCGACAACATATATCCGCAAAATTCGTATTATGGAGAATTTCGTTAAATTCTAACGGCACTGACAAACAACAAATCACGTTTGTCATCCAAACAAACCACAGTCGCCATGGATACGACTCGCCAATTTGACACATCTTTTTTTATTTTTATTTGATTTAACCATGGAGATTTAACAGGTTTTACGACTCTCAGTTCTAGCCCTTTTGAGACAATGACTCATAATACACATCTAGGTACAAAATGTAGGTAGATATTTCTGTAGTCATCGGTTCTCATTGTTAAAGGAAAGCAAGGCATAGATTCATATAGCTTCGTTCATTGTCAAAACAAACAAAATATAAGTTTTAAGGTTTATTCTGTGTAAACCTCTTTGTTTTAAAGCACTCAGCCTTTTTCTCTACTTTGGCAGGTAGATAAGTACTTACTAATTTTAAAAATAAAAATTAATTATTATAATTTTGTATTGTATATATGTAATACTTTGTACCAGCTCTACTCATAAGAAGACTCAGGGTCACTCAGCGGGCGATGGAGAGAGCTATGCTCGGAGTATCCCTGCGGGATCAAATCAGAAATGAGGAGATCCGCAGGAGAATCAGAGTTATCGACATAGATCATCGAGTCGCGAAACTGAAGTGGCAATGGGCGGGGCACATAGCTAGAAGAACCGAAGAAAGAAGAAGAAAGAAGGGGTCCCAAGGTGCTTGAATGGCGACCTCGCACCAGTAAACGAAGCGTTGGTAGACCCCCGACACGATGGACAGACGATCTCAAGCGAGTCGCTGGTAGCCGCTGGAATCAGGCGGCACAAGATCGTGATCTGTGGCGAGCCTTGCAAGAGACCTATGTCCAGCAGTGGACGTCTATTGGTTGAGACGACGACGACGACATGCATAGCCCGTGTTGAGGTGTCATGAACACATACAGAAATAGACACTATTTCTTGATAATGGAATGGACCCCTTCATGCGCAAGTTCAACTTGAACTTGGCTGGTTCTTATTTTACAATTAGACATTATTAATTGTATATAATATATTTTTGCAGATAATCTCAATTATTGCGAGTGTTGTGGCCTAGAAACAATTAGGGAGTTAAGAATAACCAAGGCTCGGGCACTGTCAAACATTTTTCCAAAAAATTAAACTGCTCCTGTTGCATCTGTTAAATCACTAGCTGCCTCTACAATACAACCTGATAAATCCCAAGATTTATTTGATGACTTTCGGGTAAGTTAATGGTGCAGGTCACCAAGTACAGTAAAATGAAAAATAATACTTATTACCAGATTGAGGTGTGAGGATATACCTACATACATACACAATACTTATTAAAACTTATGTTTTGTTAATTTATGTTAGTTTATTTTGAATGTTAATTTGAAATAAAAACTATTTGTGTAAAAAATAAACAATTTCAATATAGAGAAATTTTATGATAATCAACGTGTGATGTATAACAGAGATAAGTATCCTTTATAGGTATCTTTGCCAAATTCTCGGGTGAGATACTCATTGTAAAATTACAATTTACATATTTCCTAATATTATTTTCTAAGATTATATTTTTGATTCAGCAGATTTGTTTTACAGAGTTAGTTTATTTTGAATGTTAATTTAAAATAAAAATTATTTGTGTAAAATCTTTTGCAGTTTTTATTTACCTACTATATTTATTAAACACAATGAACAACGACACAACAACACAAGCTATACGAGTTTATGCCTTGCTTTCCTTTAATATTCCTTGAGAACCGATGACTACAGAAATATCTACCTACATTTTTTACCTAGATGTGTATTATGAGTCCCCCGAGCGAAGCCGGGTTTTCTTCTAGTAATATAATAAAACTGTTACAGATCCAATTCTGTACATTGAAGATATTTTGAAATTTTTTATTGGAGGGCACTCTATAATCGATACTGAAGCCAAAACTGCAATTTTTTTCATTTTTGTCTGTCTGTCTGGATCTTGGCCGCGCATCACGCCGAAACTACTGAATGGATTCGAATGAAACTTGGTACGATTTGAGTTTTAAATACTCCAAGGTAGGACATAGGATACTTTTTATCCCGAAATTCAGCACGGTTCCTTTGGGAGAGGGGATGAAAGTTAAAACGTGTATTTAGCTGTAATTCATTAACGCGTTGCTCGATTTCACTCATTTTTTTTTTGTTAGAAAGGTAGTACTTTATATATTGTCCCGTAAATATTTCAAGGTCATAGGTTTTTTAGTTCAGAAATGACAGCCATTATAACCCTCAGTATTGGGTTCAAATAACTTGGGACCCGGATCTTTGAACGTACGGCTTATTTTAAACTGGTGTGCGTTTAAATTTATGTTTGTCGGTTTGTTTATTTGTTCCAGCTAATCTCCGAAACGGCTGGATTGATTTTAATGGAACTTTCAATGGCAGATAGGTGATGTTATAAGGAGTAACATAGGCTACATTTAGTTAGGGTACATAAAATAATTATGGGATCCGATCCGATCCTACATAAAAACCTATATCCACGCGAACGAAGTCGCGGGGATCAGCTAGTTTAGAATATAGTAGATAATAATACCAATAGGTATATAGATACATAAGATTTATTTCTTTAAAATTATGTTATTAGGTACATAGAAAAATAATCTAACTAGTAGTGAATGGTATACTTCCAAACAAATATTTTATAACAATAATTCATAAAAATTCACATGGCAATATAATGCCACTTACAACATTGTTTGTCTTCTAGAATAGACGGTCGCTTTGTAAACCTTTGGTTTGTATCTACTTGCAAACATTTACTTCTGTTTTAGAACCGATCAACCTAATATTTAGGAAACTTAATTTGAAAGTAGAAGAACCTACTATATTAAAAATGCGCTTTAAAAATAGTGCATCTAAATACCTACCTATTTACCTACAGTCACAGAACTATGCAGTGGCGTCGCGCGTGCCCTCAAAAGATGGCATCATTCTGACTCACAGCCCAATGTACTTATGACTTAACGCCTTCCGTCATGACTCGTTTTGTTTACAAACATATCGTGTAATCCGCCACAGGGAAAAATTTAATCAGTTTATTTATTACTAGCTGACCCCCGCAACTTCGTTCGCGTGTTTATAGGTTTTATATAGGATCGGAACGGATCCCATAATTCTTTCCCAAATCCCGATCCCAAAACTAAATGTAGCCTAAGTTACTCCTGGAATGGAACTTTCAATGGCAGATAGGTGATGTTATAACATCACCTATCTGCCATTGAAAGTTCCATTAAAATCGGTCCAGCCGTTTCTGAGATTAGTTGAAACAAATAGACAGACCGATAAACATAAATTTAAACGCACGCCAGTTTAAAATAAGCCGTACGTAGTACAAAGATCCGGGTCCCAAGTTATTTGAACCCAATAAATGTCTGTCATTTCTGAACTAAAAAATCTATGACCTTGAAATATTTACGGGACAATATATAAAGTACTACCTTTCTAACAAAAAAAGAATGAATGAAATCGAACAACGCGTTAATGAATTACAGCTAAATACACGTTTTAACTTTCATCCCCTCTCCCAAGGGAACCGTGCTGAATTTCGGGATAAAAAGTATCCTATGTCCTACCTCGGAGTATAAACTCAAATCGTACCAAGTTTTATTCGAATCCATCCAGTAGTTTCGGCGTGATGCGCGGCCAAGATACAGACAGACAGACAGACAGACAAAAATGAAAAAAATTACAGTTTTGGCTTCAGTATCGATTATAGAATGCCCTCCAATAAAAATTTTCAAAATATCTTCAATGTACAGAATTGGACCTGTTACAGTTTTATTATATTACTAGCTGACCCCCGCGACTTCGTTCGCGTGTTTATAGGTTTTATATAGGATCGGATCGGATCCCATAATTCTTTTATGTACCTAAACTAAATGTAGCCTGTTACTCCTTATAACATTGAAAGTTCCATTAAAATCGATCCAGCCGTTTCGGAGATTAGCTGGAACAAATAGACAGAACGACAGACATAAATTTAAACGCACGCCAGTTTAAAATAAGCCGTACGTTCAAAGATCCGGGTCCCAAGTTATTTGAACCCAATACTGAGGGTTTCAATGTCTGTCATTTCTGAACTAAAATACCTATGACCTTGAAACATTTACAGGACAATACATAAAGTACCACCTTTCTAATAAAGAAAGAATGAGTGAAATCGAACAACGCGTTGATGAATTACAGCTAAATATACGTTTTAACTTTCATTCCCTCTCCCAAGGGAACCGTGCTAAATTTCGGGATAAAAAGTATTCTATGTCCTACCTCGGAGTATAAACTCAAATCGTACCAAGTTTCATTTGAATCCATTCAGTAGTTTCGGCGTGATACGCGGCCAAGATACAGACAGACAGACAGACAGACAGACAGACAGACAGACAGACAGACAGACAGACAGACAGACAGACAGACAGACAAAAATGAAAAAAATTGCAGTTTTGGCTTCAGTATCGATTATAGAGTGCCCTCCAATAAAAAATTTCAAAATATCTTCAATGTACAGAATTGGATCTGTTACAGTTTTATTATATTATAGATAGAAGATATCAAACTCAAGATAAACTAAGGAACTGTAATTGTGGACACGCGAATGTTTATTCAACTGAAAATAATATAGCGAAAGTACAATTTATTCATCTTTTAATAGCGTACGTTATGTACCTACGTAGCAACTAGCAACCAACGAAACACTTGCTTGGAGACCATTGTTCGGTTTTTTCTGCTCCAAGTCTGTGAGACACGTTGTCATGAATATTTATTGAACTGTAGTAAGCACTAAGCATGTAACGCTTAATTAAAGCGATGCAAAATCCTTATTCTTTGAAAATGAAAAATGTTCAGATAATTCCGTAGCTGCCTGTAGCGGAGAGCACTTACCGGCAGCCATCTCCTGAATAAATTATAATAAAGATACTTCGGAACATATTACGCGTAACGCAATAGACTTATATGGTGTTCGTATCTAATTCATTCTGATTTCCCAGGAGACTAATGATATCCTTGGTAGCTGTTCCTCCGCGTGACACTGAAATAGGATCTCGGAGCAATTTCGTCTCAATTGTCTGTTCAAAAATTATCTTTGCTAGCATAATAGGAGGTAATTAATAGAGTAACTCTCCATACCACCAAACAGACGCTCTAAATTATCGTCATATCATAGCATTAATAAATAAATTCTTATTTCAAACGAGCGGATACCCGCGACTTCGTTCGCGTGGATATTGATTTTAATAATCCCGTGAGAATCATTTTGTTTTTCCTATGATCCTTTGAGCTTAAACCTTGCTAAAAACTGTTAAAAGTTCACTGGCGGATGTTTAGGTACATCAAAATGTAAACATCCGCCAGTGAAAGTCCCATCAAAATCGGTCCAGCCTTTCGGAAATTAGCCAGTAATCTTTTAAGTATCTTCTTTCTAACAAAAAAAGAATGAATGAAATCGGACCACCCGTTAACGAATTACAGCTAAGTACACATTTTGACTTTCATCCCCTCTCCCAAGGGAACCGTGCTGAATTTCGGGATAAAAAGTATCCTATATGTTACTCCGTAGTATGAACTTAAATCATACCAAGTTTCATTTCAATCCATTCAGTAGTTTTTACGTGATGCGCGCACAAACATACAGACAAACAGACAAACAGATAAACAGACAAACAGACAAACAGACAAACCGACAAACAGACAAACAGACAAAAATTTCAAAAATAGCTTTTTTACGTTCTATTACTTATCCCTAACATCCCCCAGTTATTATTTTGCAAAAATCTTCAATGTACAGATACGGTAATTCTACGATTTTATTATATGTATATAGATATAGATAAGTGAACTGAAAAAATGTTTAAATATAAAAACCAGAAAGAACCTTAAAAGTCATCCAAGACAGTTAAGTTTAGTAATGCGATTAAAAATTTGACAAAAATTTATCTATCTTCTATCTATACATCTATACATCTTCTATACATATAATAAAATCGTAGAATTGCCGTATCTGTACATTGAAGATTTTTGCAAAATAATAACTGGGGGATGTTAGGGATAAGTAATAGAACGTAAAAAAGCTATTTTTGAAATTTTTGTCTGTTTGTCTGTTTATCTGTTTGTCTGTTTGTCTGTTTATCTGTTTGTCTGTTTGTCTGTATGTTTGTGCGCGCATCACGTAAAAACTACTGAATGGATTGAAATGAAACTCGGCATGATTTAAGTTAATACTATGGAGTAACATATAGGATACTTTTTATCCTGAAATTCAGCACGGTTCCCTTGGGAGAGGGGATAAAAGGCAAAATGTGTACTTAGCCGTAATTCGTTAACGGGTGGTCCGATTTCATTCATTCTTTTTTTGTTAGAAAGTAGATACTTTAAAGACTACTGGCTAATCTCCGAAAGGCTGGACCGATTTTGATGGTACTTTCACTGGCGGATGTTTACATTTTGATGTACCTAAACATCCGCCTGTGAACTTTTAACAGTTTTTAGCAAGATTTAAGCTCAAAGGAGCATAGGAAAAACAATGATTCCCACGGGATTATTAAAATCAATATCCACGCGAACGAAGTCGCGGGTATCCGCTCGTTTTCAATAAATTTCTATGTAACAATGCATTTAAGTAAGTTAAATATACAGTACAGATATAGAATATAGAGTAAGTACATTTAAGGGCTTAATCTAAACTAACATTGAAAAAATAGGCTAGACTTTAATACGTGTAGCTAAAAGCCACGCTCGTCGGACGAGCGACGACCTCATCGCGACGCCATTGTGGCTCAGACCGGTGCTCATGAAATATGAATGCAGCGCCTGAAAGACCGGCGACTCCCAAGCTCGTTTTCTCTATACACGCCCTAATATTGACATAAACACTTAACTGTCATCTGTCATGGTCACTGTAGAAATCCTTGAAGGTAGGTAGGTACTTATTAAAAAAAAAATCGGAGCAAACGAAAACAAGACAAAGGTGTACGTATGTACATGATACAAGGTATAAGGACTCTGCTATCGACAACTTAGCGCTCCCTAAACACAATCAAATACCAATAACCATATTTGTCCTATAGGTACTGTAGTATTAGTGAGTGAGTACCTACCTATTTAGTATTTTACACACCAACAATCCGGGATTTCCGGGATCCATGCCCGCCAGTGACAGCATCAGCTGATTGCATTACATTGCGAACTTTTAAAAATACAAGAAATATTTCAATTTTTTTTTTCGCGTTTTTTATCTTTGTTTCCGCTAGCGGTCCCCTTACACCCGACTATAATGAATTGAACTCTGATGCCTGATGCATGTTCAATGTTCATTTATCATTACCATTTGCCAGTAATTATTATTATCTATTTAATTGCACTTTTACTACATTTGTTTCCGCCAAACAGACGCTCTAAATAAATCGTCATACCTACCTAATTGCTATAATATAAAATTCTCGTGTCACAATTTTCGTTCCCATACTCCTCCGAAACGGCTTGACCGATTCTCATGAAATTTTGTGAGCATATTGAATAGGTCTGAGAATCGGCCAACATCTATTTTTCATTCCCCTAAATGTTAAGGGTAGTCCACCCCTAAATTTTTATTTTCTATTTTTTAGACAAAATTTTTAATTTTTATTTTTTTATGATACAACATACAAAAATACATACAATCCTAAATTTTCACCTTTCTACGATCAACCCTTATTTTTTAATAGTCATTATAGTAATTTAATCATTTTTCATCTCCGGTCGATAACTGATCAATCGTCATTTAATGGATGGTTCGAAAACACAATTAACGGGTAGATACAGGTAACCTACCGGGTCTCGGTAGGTGATGCTGATGTCGGTATGTCACCACCGGGCAGGACGAAGTCTGCGGGATCCACTAGTTCTTGTATAAAAATAGTCGGAGCAAACAAAAATAATTTTAATCTTCGCAGGATTTAACGTTGATACATGGTCAATGGTTAGGTTTACCTACTTGTTGTATGTTTGATTATTATTTAATTGCACTTTTTGCTGCAATAATGGACCTTCCTTCATTGTTTGCAAATATTTTGTAAGTACATTAAAGATACAAAAAAAACGTAAGTATCAGTCATTGCATGGATTTCAGTAAATTCCTTGTTATGTAGACAGGTACATAAAATGATTCATAATTTAACAGCTTCGTCAAATTGGACAATTTCATACTCAGATGTGCTTAACTACTTTTCTCATTCACAGTTATTTATGTAAAACTTGTCTTCATTGTAATCATCTCCCATGAAAACCAGTCATGTGTTATTAAATTATTATATGGGGGTCGTGCAACTTTTGAATACGTCGGTATATATTTTTATTTCTTAAAACTAGTAGGGATTGTTCGATGTTAAATTTTTATCGATGTTTTTTGTACTGCATATTCATTTCACATTGTATGTGTTGCAAGCATCGATGTTTGCAAGTAGTTCGGTATTTTACTATATTTTATTGTTCGCTTAAATGTTGTAGGTAATTAGGTAGATTAGTAGGTACATAGTTTGTTGTTCTCTGTATCGATATTTCTATAAATAAAAGTAGTTATCTGAGTGGATTGACAAGTCTTGGTATGGAAGCATCTAGGATTACAAATACGATTCCCAGGCTGTTGGTCACAGTAAGCAAAAACTACAAGAACATTAATATAGTATAACAATTAGGTATAGGTATCTAATGTTAAAACGTTATAAATTGGATTTCTTTGCTATTTTAATAAAAGAAGCTTGAATAAATAAAATATAATAAACAGAATTCTTTGTAACTAGTTGGTCAAAATCAAAATCTACTAGATAAAAAATCCAGCAATGTGAAGTAACTACATGATCATACCTTCAATAAACAAGCAAAACACTCTAAAAAAAGGTAAACAAAAACAAAACATTGTGTATATTTACCGATACTGTCAACTTTCGAGTTGAATGAAAGAGATGTCAGTAGAGGTTTATTAACATGTACCACAGGGGTAGTTTACACTGTGTGTCTTGTCCCCAAAATAAACAAAGATTACGTAAAAGCAATTCCCACGCACGTCACCCGATCGATTATTATATGCAATCAAACTTTTGAATACGCCCACTTACTTTTTAGAAGAGCAACAAAGCTAGGATCGAGTTGACTCTTGTTACACACCGCATCCAAAGCACAGCTTGACAAGTCGCCTGTGCCCTTGAAGTTGTACAGGTTATATTATTATCGATAAAGCACAACACGCGCACTGACAGTTCTAACAAACAATTCACAGGTCAAGTTCGGAACCGGCCTTGGCGGAATAGAATGAACGGCGTTGAGACGTTTTAACAGTTTGTAAATACGAGCGGCTGCGACGGTGTACGAAAGAAGTAGCTATGTGTGTGTAGGATAGCAATGCAGTCGTATCGGATCGGCCGCGAAACAGCACTAGCGCTCCGTGGCCAAGCTGTGACTGGCGAGTCGCGAGGGCGCCGCCGAACGTATGGTGAACAGCGAGTGGCGAAGGACCCCTCACCCGCCGCGCCTCCTGCCGCTCGCCGCAGGCCTCCCCGTGCGCGCGCCTCTCCACGCACAATGCCATCAAACTGAAAACATAATATTACTTATTTCTCAAAATAACTACTTAAATGCTTTTTCATATTTCACATTCGTAAGTAAATTTTTAGTTAAAATAACAATAAGTAACAGATTAAATGAAAACTCTCATTTGGCATAAAATTTCCACAAATCGATAACAGGAATATCGATAGAGACGCAACACTACTAATTATAGATTTTAAGCAGCATTTTGATAAGTCGTCAAGACTTAAGAGTGCCAAGAAAATTTGTAAATAGTTTATATTTTATTTGTAAACTAGATGATTCCCACGGCTTCGCCCGTGTGGATTTAGGTTTTTAAAAATCCCGTGGGAACTTTTGATTTTCCAGAACAAAAAGTAGCTTATCTGTAGAAACCCGTCCCCAAAACGGAAAAATCCCGTGGGATCCCCACGATTTCGGAATACAATTCCTTACAGCATCAGGGTTGAGGAGTTGGATATGTACCTACTCGAGTTCATTCAACGATAAAGTCTTTAATTGGTACCCCCAATATCAATTTAAATAACCGAAAGTTTCTAAAACCCATTAGTTTTGGGGATTAGGTCCCCTACAGCATCAGGATTGAGGAGTCGGAATCCAATTTTTTATAGAACAGGGTCGCAATGTTTCTCTATCGATTAAAAAAAAAATTACGCAAATCGGTTCAGAAATCTCGGAGATATCGGTGTACATAGGTAGAAAAACACAACTCCTCCTTTTTTGAAAGTCGGTTAAAAAAGTAGCCTATGTTACTCCCTGGTTAATTCTCTACTTGTATGTGAAAGTCCCGTCAAAATCGGTTCAGTCGTTCCGAAGATTAGCCCGTTCAAACAGACAGACAGACAGACAGACAGACAGACAGACAGACAGACAGACAAAAATTTTAAAAACGTGTGATTCGGTTATAGTATCGTTCAAATAACCATATGAGCTTAATATGAGGTAGTTATTTCGATATTACAGACAGACACTTCAATTTTATTTATTAGTATAGATAATAAAAAAAGAGAAAGAAAAAAAAAACTTGAAAATTATGCTACACATTAGATATATAATACTTAGGTACATACTTAATTATTTTAAGAAAAGAAAATAATAATGATTTATTATTTTAATAATTATTATTATTAATGTACTTAATTACAATGATTTAAGTATTAAAATAAAATAAAGCGCTCAGCGCACCTAAAGAAGTTTTCACTTCAAAAATAGTATGCGAGGATCAGCCGTGTGTAGCCTGTAGATTAGAAACAAAGTCATATAACTTAAACATTAATAAGCAATTACTAGCTATCGATCAAGGAAAATCAATAAGCTTATCCGCGAGCGCACTCCTCGTGTGAAAATGATAAAATTAATATTAAGTATTTCAGTCTAAATTTTTTTCGATACATCAATGGAAGCGTAGCTGTTGGGTGCAGGATTAAGTTTTTGTGTCCAATGTTCTAAGGCCTGAAATCTTAAATTTTATTAAACAGCGTACTTAATATCTAAAAAAAGTGAGAGTGAAAGTTATACACATTAGTTAATATGAACTGTTATTTAAATTGTATTAGGAAATGTTAAAGTTCACTTTCAGTGTTCGGCGTGTTAGTTGTAGGTATAGCTGTCCAACTTATTTATTAAGCAGGTAGCTAATAGATGTCAGTGCACAAACCTCAAAAAATAGATCAAAATGACACGATAAGCTTACAGTAAGTGGAGTGTGGAATTTCCTTAAAGAGACTTCCAACAGTGAACGTCTGACTGCTGAGACGACGAAGCTGAATACCTACCTACTACTTAATATTTACAAATTAACAAGTAAACATAATAATTGATGATTAAACGAACTTACCTGTAAGTGAAGTTCTACCACAATTATGTGAGTCGCTTCATTCGAAGATATAATATTAACTAGGTAGTCCCTTTAACCTAGTTAATGTATATTTTATCTGAAGAATGAAGCGACAAAATATATTAATATATAGAATATCTATTTCTTTTAACTTACAGATCAACATACAGACAGATTCTTTTAAGATACAGATCCAACACCAATTGAATGAATGACAATAAAAACAACTGGTGTCCTAGTTATCGTCCAGGTTGAAGCCTGCAACAATTTGCAGGCTCTCTCAGGAGGGAGAACTCTCCAATAAAATATGATGTGTCGCTGGCATAGCTACTCGTAAATAATAATTTATTATCACCGTAAGTTAGCAAGTTACCTCTAGCAAGAAGATTTAAAAACCGGCCAAGTGCGTGGCGGGCCACGCGCAGTGTAGGGTTCCGTAGTCACAATCCTCGAAAAACAGATATAACTCCTTAACCTGTGAACCCTACTTAGCCGTGATAGTTTTCCTTTAAAATTGATTATATACCCTACTACTGTGAATTGTTTCAAGTTCCTATATACTGCCATTTGGCTGATAGAGGGGGGGAACACTTGACTCTAATAAAAATTTGCACTTTAAAACATCATATTTTACAAACGGATCTAGAAATCGAAAAATGATGTTCCCACACCCACAGTATTTTTAAAAGAACTATTCAACGATACCCCACACTATGGGGTAGACGAGAAAAAAAATATTCATCCCCACTTCACATGTAGGGGAGCTACCCTAAAAAAAAATATTTATCAAAATTTTATTTCACCACTTTGTCGGCGTGATTAATATTTATACTCGTGCCAAATTACGGATTTCTAGCACTAATAGTCTCTGAGATTAACCGAGGACGGACGGACAGACGGACGGACATGGCGAAACTATAAGGGTTCCTTGTTTACTACGGAACCCTAAAAATGAAATAGCTTCAAGAACGTTCCATTCATAACATTAACTTTGGCGGTTGTTTTTACAATGCTGAGGGCAAAGCCGTCGATGCTAATGGCAGGTAGACAAGGGAGACAGGTAGCGGCATCCTTTAAGTTTGCGGGGAAGTGAGCTTGGGGTAGCCTGGTAACCTCTCTTCCAAGAAAGCTGCGGCCACTTGCCGAGGGCTGTCATTATTATAAACGACGCAGTAATTCTTTAGTTTCACGTAGTGTACATTTTAGGTTAGGTACTTAGCCAAGAATATAATAACTCAAAGAACGTAAGACCTCAGGTCAAATAGGTGCTTGTTTTTCTGCTATGTTATCATGAAGATCTCGATAATGACTAATTGAGACAAGATTTCATAATATAAATGGGTAGATATAACCAGCCTTAAACACCTCTTCAAGTCTTCAGTTTAGATCAAAATCAGTCCAGTAAGTATAAACCAAGATAACTACAGCTTGACCGAATTTCATGCGAGAAAGCTGAGGGCAAAATTTAATAAAAGTAAAAAGATAAACCGTTGTCGTGGTATCACATTCACTTCATAATCGCATATTATATACTCGTAAGTAAGTATTGGATTTTCTTAAATTACAGCATCAAAATATATATATAGCCGGTACAGCTCAGTTGTTGAAATACCATCAAATTATATCTGTTAATAAGATTGATAATAAAATAAAACTTCCTTAGTTATGACTTTTACCTACCTATGTAGGTATAATATCTTCGGGAACTCTATGTATAATATCCCTAGTTTCCATTTTTGAGGGAAATTGTAGGAAAAATAGAATTTCAGGAAGGTTAAATCAAGTTTACTTGTATGTATTTTCCAAAATAGAGTTTAATTTCCACATATAAAGGATTATCTATAATCCACGCTTTTGCTTCTTGGCTCTATCATCCAACTCCTCTTCACCGGTTGTACGTACATATAATATAATGTAATAAATGGTACCTACTTGTCAAAACAAACCACATGAGCCCAAGCTCGATAGGTTTACTAGTATAGCCATTGTGGAGAGACTCTATGTCTACTTCCCAGTAAATCATCAGACCCTCGTCACTAAGTGCGATATACCTATTCAACTCGTTAAATAGATCAAATCTGTCTAATGTTATGGTAAGTATTACTTTAATAACCTTTGAACTTGTTTAGGATAAAGAGCAGCACCCTGATAAGTCAAATTCAAATTCAAAAATTCAAAATTCATTTATTCAAAGTATGTATTTCAAAGTATTACACTTTTTGAACGTCAATTTAGGAACAGGCAATGGTGATAATTACTTACGGAAACTTAAAACTAAAGCTACGAGGGTTCCAAACGCGCGTCACCAAGACTTAACGATGCCAAGAAAAACTGTAAATAGTTTATTTTGTTTGTAAATAAATAAAAAATTAGCCGAAACTTGAGGAGTTTACTAGTACCCATTGAAGAGTTCAACTATCCACTTCTTGGTTCCATCATAAGATCAGCTCCATACAACCAAACTGTAGTATTGTCATCGAAATTAGGTAGGTATATACTTACATTTGCAACGTTTCAAATCGATCGGCGATAAGAAGTTGGTTAAATTCGACTTTCAATATTTTGTTTATATTATGAGGTGAAGCTAATAATAAAAGCGTATTAAAAATATGTAAAAAAGTGGTATCTTTCAATAGGGGGAAATACAGGTGGTTGTAATTATTTCGTCACGCACTGTGTCGTGTGGAAAACTTATCTTCAAAATAGTTAACACTTGAATCTGATTAGGTAGAAAAGCCTTTCTGGTACCAATTATTTTTATAACACAAACAAAGGAACTGTTATTTTTGGAGGCACGTGGTATCTCAACAAAATTGTGTTGGTATAATACTCTTAAAATTAATGATCATCATTCATTTTTTATTTATGTTTTGCACTGAACTTTTTTGATAGATACGAGTACTTACTGTGCTAAAAAATTTCAGAGATTATTTTTTATTTCGATGTTGATAAACAATACTTACTTAGAATTCAAGTAATAATTCGAATGCAATACGTGATTCCGAAATATAATAAAGGAGGAATGTTTATTATGAATATTGCTGACATGATGCTGCGTTACCAATATTCGAGGCTGAAATAACAATAATATAATCCAGCGAAGAGTCATCATATTTTATATTATGTTCCGGATATTACAATTTCTGTGAAAATGCTATCGCTGACTTGAACCACCAAATAAACTGACATTAATACAACCTTCGTTACTGCATCTACGAGATGAAGGAAAAGCGCTAACGGAGTCGAGAAAAACATAACTGTGGGTACACACTTAAGACTTTTTTTTAGATTTATCATACAAACTTCGTAGCCTAGATAAAGATACATTTAACAATGTATCTTTATCTAGGCTTTATATAATTAAGTTCCCGGTGTGCTTGTGTTAGTAATTCTTCACCGTGTTCTCTCTTATATAGCTTGACACATTTTGATGACTTTTTTTGTACTTATGGGGTCACCTGGATAGTTCTTAGCTGTAGTTAAGTAAATAAGTTAAGTTAGATAAGTGACGCTGTTGTCGATATCTACAGTATTTTTTACAAGTGGAAACCCGCGACTTCGTTCGCGTGGATATTGATTTTTAAAACTCCCGTGAAAATAATTTTGTCTTTCCTAAGCTCTTTTGAGCTCATATCTTGCTAAAAACTGTTAAAAGTTCACTGGCGGATGTTTAGATAGTTCAAAATGTAAACATCCACCAGTGAAAGTCCCATCAAAATCGGTCCAGCTTTTCAGAGATTAGCCAGTAATCTTTGAAGTATTTCCTTTCTAACAAAAAAAGAATGAATGAAATCGGACCACCCGTTAACGAATCACAGCTAAGTACACATTTTGACTTTCATCCCCTCTCCCAAGCGAACCGTGCTGAATTTCGGGATAAAAAGTATCCTATATGTTACTCCATAGTATGAACTTAAAGTATGCCGAGTTTCATTTCAATCCATTCAGTAGTTTTTGCGTGATGCGCGCACAAACATACAGACAAACAGACAAACAGATAAACAGACAAACAGACAAACAGACAAACAGACAAAAATTTCAAAAATAGCTTTTTTATGTTCCATTACTTATCCCTAACACCCCCCAGTTATTATTTTGCAAAAATCTTTAATGTACAGATACGGCAATTCTACGATTTTATTATATGTATAGAAGATTTAATTTTCCAACCAAATCTTTCTACAAAACCAACACCCATGCGGACGAAGTCGCGGGCATCAGCTCATACGTATATAGTTAATTTAAAAACAAATCTTTGTAATGAATACATTCACTATAAAAAAAACGTTGCGATCTAATAACTCCGACATTGGATACCACATTTGATATGATAAAAAATGATAATATAAAATGTTTTGATTTACATAATCGTCGGAATTTTTTTACCGTAGGTATTCTGCAAGTCTTTTTGCGTTGTATAATAATTCTACAAAATAATAACAAAATAGTAGATTATCATACTACCGAGTAACATACATATCTAAGGATACTTTTTATCCCGAAATTCAGCACGGTTCCCTTGGGAGAGGGGATGAAAGTCAAAACGTGTATTTAAAACTGTGAAAATGTGTAAAAATGTGAAACTAGATACTTTAAAGATTACCGACTGATCTCTAAAAGGCTAGATCGATTTTGATGGGACTTTCACTGGCGGATGTTTACATTTTGATCTACCTAAACATCCGCCAGCTTAGCTGTACCTAATTGATTAACGCGTCGTCCGATATCATTCACTCTTTTTTTAGAAAGGAGATACTTTAAAGATTGTTTCGTAAATATTTCAACGTTATCGGTTTTGTAGTTCAGAAATTACAGCCATCACAACCCTCAGTATTCCATATAACTTGGAAATCGGATTGCACCTTTGAACATCCGGATTATCATCTGGGGTGCATTAAAATGTGTTTGTCTATCTCCGAAATGCTGGACCAATTTTGATGGGATTTTCATTGGGAGAACTTTAGTAATAGGAAAGAGCTATTAAAAAATTAACACTCATTACTGTAGTTCCATTTTAATGCGCGACTTTTAACAGTATGAGCTCAAAGGAGCTTAGGAAAAACAAAGAGTTCCCGCGGGATTTTTAAAAACCTAAATCCACGCGGACGAAGTCGCGGGCATCCTCTAGTAATAATTAATATAATAGATAAAAATTAATTAATTATTTATCATCAGTTGACATCACATTAGTCTTTCAACAATAAAAGTAAAGGTTGAATACATTAACATTTATAAAGCTGCATTCTAACCATAAATATACAGCTACTTAATAGTACCTACTTGGTAGCGGGGTAAAACGCAGACTGTTTACATTCGCTCAACAGAAATAAGTTGTTTCTAAACCGTTGTTGCATTGTGTAGGTAGCGCGTACCACACTCATTCATCTAAAAACCTTTTCAGATGCAAAGTTTAAGACTTGATTTATTTTACACCCAGCCCGTGCCCCGTCCGCCGTCCGGGCGCAAATAAATTCAGAAATGTTCGACTGCGGCAAGGAAATGCCTGTCATCATTATTTCAGCCTGTGGAAGTCGCTGCTGGACGTACCTAATTCTTTCCCAATGAGTGTCTTTATACAAATCCTCAGCCATACTTTTCCAGCCACTTCCTGTTACCTTCTTCTATATCGGTCCGACATACTGAAGATCGCTTCACACTGTGTTCACTTGTAACTACGCGGTCTCCAATCTACAACTCTCCCAGAGTCCCAGCCCATTGTCGTTGACATCGTATAGGGACACGCGCTTTTGCGCTGTTTGCATCCAGTTATAGCTCCCCGCAACTGGTCTATTGTACCTAATCGGTCCACCTAGTGCGGGGTCTACAAATACTATATGCTTTCCATGAGTGCGATCTCGCTATTCTAGCATCTTGGGACCCCAACATCTAACGGTTCTTCGAACTATGTGCCCCGTAAATTGTCACTTCACAATCAATTGAGCTATGTCAGTGACTCTAGTTCTTCTACGGATCTTCGCATCTCTGATTTGATAATGTAGAGAAATTCCGATCAAAGTCTCAGTCCGTGCACGGCGTTTTTTTTTTATAGGAATAGCGGGCAACTGAGCAAGTGGGTCACCTGATGTTAAGTGATTACCGCCGCCCATGAACATTAGTAGCATCTGAGGAACCACTAATGCGTTGCCGGCTTTTGAGGAAGAGGGCTGACTCTTCAGCTCGCTGCCGGAACACACGGATGCTTTGCGGCAGATTACGGCTGAAGTGTGGTCGCTAGCCAGGCGGACTCGGGATAGAATCCTACCGCAAAGCGGTGATACCATCCAGATTAAGTTGTGTGGTATCAGGCACAACGACCCTTAAAGGGGACTGAGAGCGTCAGGGCCTCGTTAGCACCGGCATTTCACACACACACACACAGCAACCGGCAGGGTGCACCGCGTGCAGGTGAGGTTGACTTTGGCCACATAGGTGGAATTTGGGCCACTTACCCACACACACCGTAAAATAAATCCGGCCGAGGTGCATGCAGAAGCGCGGCGCCCGCCACGTCGTCGCGCGTCGGGAGACAAAAACGTGCATTTGCGTTCCCAACGCGGACCCCGTATTTATCCAGATTCTAGTGTTGTCGTATCGCATAATAAGGGAACACCGCTTTGACTAACGCATACGGCCCTGAGTCGAAAACCATAATCATTTCAGCGAAAACCCCGCTTTTCATAACCGCTAATTAGCTTAATTGTTGCGAATATGCGTGCATTAAATTAGTAGGTGCTACAGCTTGAATGTGTATTTATTTTAGTGATAGCCCAATTGCACTTTGCTAATCGATCTACATGATGCCGTTAACAAACGAACAACAAAAGCTGTGATAGCCGAGTGGTTAGGACGACCGACTTCTAATCGGAGGTCGTGGGTTCGATCCCGGGCACGCACCTCTAACTTTTCAAAGTTATGTGCGTTTTAAGTATTTAAATATCACTTGCTTTAACGGTGAAGGAAAACATCGTGAGGAAACCTGCATGCCTGAGAGTTCTCCATAACGTTCTCAAAGGTGTGTGAAGTCTGCCAATCCGCTTGGCCAGCGTGGTAGACTATGGCCAAAACCCTTCTTACTCTGAGAGGAGACCCGTGCTCTGTAGTGAGCCGGTAATGGGTTGATGATGATGATGATGATGAACAATGGCATCTAGAGGCTGGTCGAGGGTTTATGTTGTCCGAAAGGAAAATTAACAAAGTCGTTGTCTATGTGGCGGTTTTCCTTACAATCTTTACAATTATGTTGTAAACCATTTTTAACCCCCGACGCAAAAACGACGGGGTGTTATAAGTTTGAGGTGTGTGTGTGTGTGTGTGTGTGTGTGTGTGTGTGTGTGTGTGTGTGTGTGTGTGTGTGTGTGTGTGTCTGTCTGTTCCCCTGTGGCGCTAAAACGGGTGGACCGATTTGAATGCGGTTTTTTTTGTTTGAAAAGTGAATTAGTCGAGAGTGTTGTTAGCTATGTTTGAAAAAAATCTGTCCAAGATGGCCGCCGCTACAAAATGGCGGATTATACATTTTTTTACAACTTCCTTAATATGGGTATCAAATGAAAGGGCTTGACTAGTAGAATAGCATTATGCAAATCTAAGATGGCTGCCGCCACAAAATGGCGATTGTCGGGGGTTTTTTAAATTTTCAATTTATACTTGTTATCAAGGTTAATAACAACAATCCTCACATGGGTTAAAAATACATTGACTTTCCAAAGTGTTTACCAGGTACTAAATCTGTCGAGGTTGACTGTAAATGATGCAGCTGTAAAGATGTTGCCTTATTGTCTCGGCTATACAGTGTAGGCAATCGCCCCACGGCTTGTCTGTGATTTAGAGGCTATTTTTCATGTGTATTGCACGAACCAGGAACGGGGATAAGTTTTGTCCGCAGTCCTGCCGTACCGCAATCAATTGAATGCTTTTTATTACCACCCATCGAATAGGCAAACGAGGGCCAAGTATAAAAAGAAAACAAGACAAATCTCGGAGAATTTTATTTACTGGAAAATTCTAATGATTTTTTTTCGATTTTCAATATTTTTAGTGGATCATTATAGCCGGCAAATCTCTTATATTATATCCTTTGAAGGTATTATGTTCTCATAAAATACTGTAACGAAATCTATACATATAATAAAATCGTAGACTTGCCGTATCTGTACATTAAAGATTTTTGCAAAATAATAACTGGGGGATCTTAGGGATAAGTAATAAAACGTAAAAAAGCTATTTTTGAAATTTTTGTCTGTTTGTCTGTTTATCTGTTTGTCTGTATGTTTGTGCGCGCATCACGCAAAAACTGCTGAATGGATTGAAATGAAACTTGGCACGATTTAAGTTCATACTACGGAGTAACATATAGGATACTTTTTATCCCGAAATTCAGCACGGTTCCCTTGGGAGAGGGGATGAAAGTCAAAATGTGTACTTGGCTGTAATTCATTAACGCGTGGTCCGATTTCATTCATTCTTTTTCTTTAGAAAGGAAAAACTTTAAAGATTACTGGCTAATCTCTCAAAGGCTGGATCGATTTGATGGGACTTTCACTGGCGGATGTTTACATTTTGATCTACCTAAACATCCACCAGTGAACTTTTAAGGTGGTACGTTTTCCATACTAATTTATTATTACCATTTAAGAACGAATGGATTATATATTTACATTGAAATTACATCGCACAGTCTTAATTTAATGTTTAATTTGCGGAAAATTTTATTTACATAAAGAAAACATTACATAAACAACTAAACGTGAAGTAAAGCCATCTCGGTCAGCTAGGCAAAACAGCATTTAATAGATGGCTATTATAATAATTAAGCTGTCTATGTAATGTTTTCTTTATGTAAATATAATTTCGCGCAAATTAAAACTTATATTAAAGCTGTGCGATGTAATTTCAGTGTAAATATATAATCCATTCGCTCATGAATGGTAACATGAAGTTAGTATGGAAAACGTAACACCTTAACAGTTTTTAGCAAGGTATGAGCTCAAAGGAGCCTAGGAAAGACAAAATGATTCCCACGGGATGTTTAAAAACCAATATCCACGCGAACGAAGTCGCGGGTTTCCGCTTGTATAAAATAGCGTAAATAAATATATTTTTATCACGGACTGCCCAAAAAAATATTTGAAAGGATCTGACATGAATAATGAACAAGGTAAAACTGAAAGGTCTCGTGGAAAAAGTACAAGTTAATTTTGTTGGGGCCAAGTGAAAAAAAAATTGAAGTCAGTTTCTAAAACGGCCAGTGGGTCAAAAGGTTCTAATGGTGGGCCCGAAAGCCAATTATATCAATTAAATACTTCACCGCTAAACTGGACCGCTCTCAACGTCAGTTTTTTTTTTTTAGCTTTTTCTACCTCAAATATGTGGAACACCCTCGCGGCGCGGTGTTCATGATTGTCGAGTCTCGACTACAATCTTTACCTTTAAATCAATAGTGAATATAAAGCAGCATTTAGTCGTTTTAAGCTAACCGCTTTCTGACTCCTTTGGAATACCTACGAGTACTTACTTAAATTCATGTAAGTACTACTGATACAAGTTTTAAGCATTACAGACATACTGTCTACTGACAATGAGCTTTAGGTTTAACTAGTGTTGCGCTCGGTGCGTGAGCTGCAAGCAGCTCGCGGGCGTTGTAGTCTCTTCAATATTCGTAAAATTAAGAAATGGGAGGCCATACCAAATACCAGAATATTCTGGAGAGTCTCTTGAAAGATAGGAAGAAATATTGGTATCACGTTTCGTATTTTTTCTGAAAGGACACTAATGAGTTCTATGCATGCGTTTAGTGGCAAAAAGATCTATACAAAAATATTCTTGAGAGCCACTTGAAAATTAAAAAGAAATTTTGTATGGACTCGAATTTTTTTTGTTCCCTAGCTATCTTTTTTTTACTGGCTCACCAAAGGGCCTAAAGTCTTGAACATTTTTAGTTTCAGGACCACGCATCTATGATAGATAGTTTTTGAGGGCCGTTAGGGTACTCTGGTAATTTTTCCACATTCACCACGTTTTGTATTTTTGTGAAAAAAAATCTTTAAGTTCTATTTATACGTGTAGTGGGGGGAAAAAGTTTCATACAACAATGTCTAAGAGAGCCTCTTGAAAAGAACCTAAAAAATTTGTATGGAGAAAAAATTTTTATTTCGGCGGCCATCTTTTTTTTACCAGTTCACATAATGGCCCAAGGTCCTTAATAACATTTGTTTGGGACCATGCCTGTATGACTGGTAGTTTTAGAGGACCCATGAGGTACCCTAATTTTTCCACATTCATGACGTTTCATAATTTTCCTGAAGGAAGACCCATAAGTTCTACGTATATAAATAGTAAGGGGAAAAAGTTCAATACAAAAATGTTCTGGAGAGCCTTTTGAAAATTAAAAAAAAAATTGTATGGTCACGAAATTTTTTTTTGTTTGGTACCTATCTTTTTTTTACTGGCTCACCAAAGGGCCCAAGGTCTTGAACATTTTCAGTTTCAGAACCATGCCTCTATGATTGATAGTTTTTGAGAGCCGTTGGGGTACTATAGTAAATTTTCCACGTTCATGACGTTTCATAATTTCTTTGAAAGAAAATTCATAAGGTATACGCATATAAATAGCGAAAAGAAAAAAGTTCCATACAAAAATGTTCAGGAGAGCCTTTTGAAAATTAAAAAAAAAATTTTTATTGGGGGGCCATCTTGTTTTTGCCGGTTCACCAAATTGCCCAAGGTCTTTAACAATATTTGTTTGGGACCATTCCTGTATAGCTGGTAGTTTTAGAGGACCCATGAGGTACCCTGGTAATTTTTCCACATTCACTACGTTTTGTATTTTTTGTGAAAAAAACTTTTGAGTTTTATGTATACGTGTAGTGGGGGGAAAAAGTTTCATACAAAAATGTCCAGGAGAGCCTCTTGAAAATAACCTAAAAAATTTGTATGGAGAAAAAATTTTTTTGTTCGGCGGCCATCTTTTTTTTACCGGTTCACCCAATGGCCCAAGGTCCTTAATAACATTTGTTTGGGACCATGCCTGTATGACTGGTAGTTTTAGAGGACCCATGAGGTGCCCTGATAAATTTTCCACATTCATGACGTTTCATAATTTTCCTGAAGGAAGACCCATAAGTTCTACGCACATAAATAGTGAGGGGAAAAAAGTTCCATACAAAATTGTTCTGGAGAGCCTTTTGAAAATTTAAAAAAAAAATTGTATGGACACGAAATTTTTTTTTGTTTGGTACCTATCTTTTTTTTACTGGCTCACCAAAGGGCCCAAGGTCTTGAACATTTTCAGTTTCAGAACCATGCCTCTATGATTGATAGTTTTTGAGAGCCGTTGGGGTACTCTGGTAAATTTTCCACGTTCATGACGTTTCATAATTTTCCTAAAGGAAGACCCATAAGTTATACGCACATAAATAGTGAAGGGAAAAAAGTTCCATACAAAATTGTTCTGGAGAGCCTTTTGAAAATTAAGAAATTTTTGTATGGAGAAGAAATTTTTTTTTGTTTGGTGGCCATATTTTTTTCACCGGTTCACCCAATTGCCCAAGGTTTTGAATATTTTTTGTTTGGGGATGGTACCTCTCCGACTGATAGGTTTCGAGATCCCTCAGGGTACTTTAGTCAATTTTCCACGTCCAGCTCTCTCTATAATTTTGTAGACCTAAATTTTTTGAATTCTACACACACGGAAAATATGGTGAAAAAGTCCCATACAAAATTGTTCAGGAGAGGTGATCAATACGTAACTTCAAGTAGCTTTATATATATAATAGTAGGTAGAAGCTTATTTTTCATCCCATCTATTCGAAAAGGACGACTTGGTTCGCCTTTATGTGGTGCCAAAGGTGGTGTTTTCGGCGCATTTTTATAAGTGCGCGTAAAAGATCTTTTAATCGCACTTATTTATAAGTGCGCCTAAAAGATAATTGCGGCGCACTTATTGAAGATGAAGGGCCCGTGGTCCCACCGGGCTAGGCGCGAACGATAGTATCGATTGTTGTTATTGTTGTTACAAGTTTGACGTCTGTGTATGTATGTGCGTCTGTGTCTGTCTGTTCCCCCGTAGCGCTCAAACGGTTGAACCGATTTGAATGCGGTTTTTTTGTTTGAAATGTGAATTAGTCGGGAGTATTCTTAGCTATGTTTTATGAAAATTGGTCCAAGATGGCCGCCGCCACAAAATGGCGGATTACATATTTTTTCACAACTCCCTCAATATGGGTATCAAATTAAAGGTCTTGTCGTCAAGACCTTTCATTTTGACGTTTGTGTGTGTATGTGTGTGTGTCTGTCTGTTCCCCCATAGCGCTCAAACGGTTGAACCGACATGAATGCGGTTTTTTTTGTTTGGAAGGTGAATTAGTCGGGAGTGTTCTTAGCTATGTTCGATGAAAATTGGTCCAAGATAGCCGCCGCCACAAAATGGCGGATTACATATTTTTTCACAACTCCCTCAATATGGGTATCAAATGAAAGGTCTTGACTTGTAGAATAACACTATGCAAATCCAAGATGGCCGCCATCACAAAATGGCGAATGTCGGGGGTTTCTTAAATTTTTAATTTATACTTGTATTATTAATCCGCCATTTTGTGGCGGCGGCCATCTTGGCCGATTTTAATCAAACAAACATAGCTAAAAACACTCCCGACTAATTCACCTTTCAAACAAAAAAACCGCATTCAAATCGGTCCATCCGTTTGAGAGCTATGGGGGAACAGACAGACATACACACACACACACACACACAGACGTCAAACTTATAACACCCCGTCGTTTTTGCGGTGGGGGTTAAAAATATGAGGCGCCTTTTATTTCCTCATAGAGGGTGATGAAAAGTAGAGTGTATCACTCGGGCGCAATATATTTTTGGCTCGGGCGACGTACTTTGAATCCCTCACTTCGCTCTGGATTCAAAAAAGCGCCCTCGCCGTAAAAATATTATTTTGCTCCCTTATGATACAATCTACTATTTTCTAATCGTTCGGAAAGAGTTCAGATTTTTTCATGTTTCAAAATTGGTAGGTAGATCTTTCCAGTTTTGAAAATTATTTGCGTTTTTTAGAAAAACGTTTAATGTAAAATAAACAAATGATATTATCTATACTAATATAATAAAGCGGAAGAGTTTGTTTGAATGCGCTAATCTCAGGAACTACGGGACCGATTTCAAAAATTCTTTCACCGTTGGATATGTTGGTACGTGATCCCTGAGTGCTATAGGCTATATATTATGTACCACGGGCGAAGCCGGGGCGGACCGCTAGTCATTAAATTAAACTCATAAACCTTTATCACGTTGGCCTATTGTATATCCAACTTCGCTAACCAGACATTCTGATGCTTTTCTAAAAAGACCTGCATATTTCTCCGTTTCAACAAGTGTGGCCTGTCGCTTCGTCATATTATAAGAGGAATAGTATTTGCAATTCCTAGGGTCACAAGCCACAACATCCTACCGACGTATGCAATTTTTGCATTTTACTTTACGATATTTAAAACTTTTTTTATTAAAACTTTTACAACTCAGAGACTTAATTGCAAGCGCCGTAAAAACGTAGTCCAAATACAACATACCGATTCTAGCTTACTATAGTAACATTGTACGTACTATAGTAACATTCACAAGTATAAATTAAAAATTTAAAAAACCCCAGACTTTCGCCATTTTGTGGCGGCGGCCATCTTGGATTTGCAATAATGCTATTCTACTAGTCAAGCCCTTTCATTTGATACCCATATTAAGGGAGTTGTGAAAAAATATGTAATCCGCCGTTTTATAGCGGCGGCCATCTTGGACCGATTTTCATCAAACATAGCTAACAACACTCGACTAGTTCACCTTTTAAACAATAAAAACCGCATTTAAATCGGCCCACCCGTTTGAGCGCCACAGGGGAACAGACAGACACACACACACACACACACGCACACGCACACGCACACGCACACGCACACGCACACGCACACGCACACGCACACGCACACGCACACGCACACGCACACGCACACGCACACGCACACGCACACGCACACGCACACGCACACGCACACGCACACGCACACGCACACGCACACGCACACGCACACGCACACGCACACGCACACGCACACGCACACGCACACGCACACGCACACGCACACGCACACGCACACGCACACGCACACGCACACGCACACGCACACGCACACGCACACGCACACGCACACGCACACGCACACGCACACGCACACGCACACGCACACACACACACACAGACACTTCAAACTTATACCGTCGTTTTTACGTCGGGGGTTAAAAATGCCGGTGGTTGTCAGGTTATAATATATGTAATTGTATAAGTAATAATAAGTAGAGACAGCTTACAAACGCACATTCAGTAGCACAGAAGCACAAAGAGCTTGTAGTGGTTGCTTTGAATCAGATGAATGTTACGAATCACACTCGCTCGTTACGCCGTGAATGCCACGTAATTGAGACTTCTTCGTCGTCACATCATAAAGATTACAACTCTTTTGCTCTCGTAAATCACTAGTCTTGCGACATCCTGGCGCCTTTTTCAACAAAATTAATGTTGCTCCTTGAGACACTATAGCCAGATATTTAAACATTTTGTAAGTGCTTTGTATTTTTATTAGTAGGTAACATTTACCTACTGGTTTTTATTCGCGTTGTTGTTAGAGAAGGTCATCTTTTATTTTATAGAATAGAATAGAATAGAAAAGTTTTTTATTCAAATAAACTTTTACAAGTACTTTTGAATCGTCAATTTGAATCTACCACAGGTTCGGAATGCAGTTCCAGCCGAGAAGAACCTGTAAGAAACTCGGCGGTTGCTCTTTTTTAAAAATAACAATAATATAACAATTATTTAAGTATGTACATGATTGAAATGCCGTCTCGCGCATTGCTGGAACGAGCTAAGTCCATGCTTTTTTATCGTTTATATAATCTTCAATTGTATAATAAGCTTTTTTACGAGCATACTTTTAACAGAGTTCTTAAACTTGTGTAAAGGCAAGTCTAAGATCAAAAGTATTTGATCAAAAACGTGTATTATTTGAATGTGCCTAATATTTAGTTGTGGGAATATTAACTTCGCTGTAAGTAAGTAAAAAAATAATAACCACCGAGTTTTTTTCTCGGAATGTTGGCTCTACCGAGTGGAAGTGGTGATAATGACTCCTTACCAACTGAAATCCAATTGACAATTTAATTTAAATCTACTTTATTTTATTTTAGTGTAGTTTATTTTGTAATTAAATATTAATTTAGATCTTCTAATTTAGGTAGGTAGGTAGCAGCACTTCGCTTTACTAGGGTTCAGTATCAGTAGGGACTAAGTACACATGGACTACAAATGGACTTAAAATCTAGAACTAGACTAGACTTAGATTGAATAAATTCTATTCCATTCAAAGCAAAGTAACATAATAATATTACCTTTGTAGTTTCACTAAGGAATTATTAACAAGTTGTAATATTCTATGTCACAGCTCGTAAAAGCTTATAGTAAGTAGGTATGAGTGTCCTATCGTCATACGGAATCGCTAACGATTCTCTAAGCTTATTACGGAAAGTTACCTACTGTCCTAATTTCAAACAAGTGTCCATATTGTGGACTGAAGCCTGCTACATTTATGAAGTTTAAGCTATCAGACGGTGCACTTTACTTACCTAATAAACTATAGATAGTCTGTAACTACTTCGACCTAGAAACTACCTATCTAGGAGTACGTAATTGTTCCTGGTTTTGGAATGTGGTCCTCTGTTTACTGTTCCAGAATCTTCGTACAAAAAGCTGCTTGCTGCTAGAAACAAAATAATTAAGTATTTCCTATTTACCCAGCGGCTCAATTCACGCAGTAAATGCTTTTATTTTAAGAACCTATATAGTATCTCATTTACTAAATAGGTTCCCTCTCACCCTCTCTCTCTTCTCTCTCTCTCTCTCTCGTAACTTTTCGATACATCAATATAGATACGACATACAGTACTCTTTTGCACGACATACAGTAACTTCTCCATCATCAGAAGTTTCCTTGAATAAGCCAAGCCCACTCAGGACTGTAACTAGCAGGCTTTGAATATGATGATGAATTTAATGACTTCAATGTGACATAGTGCAATATTTGTACAATCTCCATACTTTGTCACATTGTTTGTTACTTTGTCACGTTCCAAGCACGGGAACGATCGAGACAAAATGTGGCGCAAATATAGAAAGGAAGAAAGAAGCATCATAGAACAGGACGTATAATTCTTGTTATCTGGGGAAAACAAAGAGGTTTTTTTAAAAAATGTTCTTTAACGTCTTGCACCGTTAAGTTACGTGATCACCAAATAAAGGCAAAATGGATTGCAAAAGTTGACAAAATCGTACTGTTTCAAAGTTAAGGGTAGAATTTTGGTAAAACTTTATAGGGAACCGTATACCGTATTCGCAAGTTTGTAAAGAAAGCGTCTATGGGCAAACCTCTTAGAATATATTAAGTGCTTACGGCTTACCTAGGACAACATCAGCACTTGGAGAAATTGTTAGAAATTTATTTCCCGTCTAACTTACTCGTGCTCCGGAAATAGAGAAAACAGCCTTGTGTCTTTTAGCTGTCTCGTAAGAACCTTCGCGAACGCTTTCAGGGAGGAGCACACGAGATTACACATGAGATTGCAAAAGCAAAACAATAGTAGCGCATTCTGTATTGCGAAGACGAAGCACATTCTGTACGTATACGCCCCGCGTTAGACGCAGTGTCCGAAAGGAAAAATGTGGAACGAGGGCCCAGAATAGGATGAGGTCGACGACCCCCCGGGCGCCGTCTGCACCGCCTTAACAAATCTCACATTATTTAGCACGATCTATGATAACTGCCAACTAAATTCACACTATTGCACAGCAGCGATAACGCTTTATATAAGAGGGAGTAATAACGATCGTAAAGAGGGTAGCTTTCTCATGGATTCAATGGTAAACAAAATTTGACGGTACACCTAACTATATATATTAAACCATGACTGATTTTATTCTGTTCCTGTTTTGTTTGTAATAAATTGCTTAGATCGATGTGAACCATAAATCTGTCCCCGTAGGAGTTCTTGAAGCCAGCATCATTATTTACAACCTCAGACGCAGAAGACTACAGAAAGGTGTTTGACAAATGATAAATGCTCCACCATGTTATAACTTCATGATTCGCAGCCAAATCACATTATAATTCTGAACTAACTGATAGTCTACCCACGATTTAGTCCACGTGGAGTAAGGTTTTTTTAAATCCTGCTGGCACTCTTTTATTTTTCGTAATAAAACTGCCTCGTTGGTCTAGCGGTAAGCATGTTCGACTACGGATCACGTCGTCCTGGGTTTGACTCCCGGGTTGGTCTAAAAATTGTTAGGCGTTGGGTTTTTCTGTCAAGAAATTCTCAGTGCGCGCTCTGAGTTTGTAGTTGGTGGTGTTATGCTTTCGTTCAAGTAATCATATGAGCAGGAGGAGGTAATTTGGAAATCACTGACAACTTCAATTTTATTTAAGTACTAGCTGACCCCCGCAACTTCGTTCGCGTGTTTATAGGTTTTATATAGAATCGGATCGGATCCCATAATTCTTTTATATACCTAAACTAAATGTAGCCTGTTACTCCTTATAACATTGAAAGTTCCATTAAAATCGATCCAGCCATTTCGGAGATTAGCTGGAACAAATAGACAGAACGACAAACATAAATTTAAACGCACGCCAGTTTAAAATACGCCGTACGTACAAAGATCCGGGTCCCAAGTTATCGGAACCCAATAAATGCCTGTCATTTCTAAACTAAAAACCCTATGACCTTGAAATATTTACGGGACAATACTTAAAGTACTACCTTTCTAACAAAAAAAGAATGAGTGAAATCGAATAACGCGTTAATGAATTACAGCTAAATACACGTTTTAACTTTCATCCCCTCTCCCAAGGGAACCATGCTGGATTTCGGGATAAAAAGTATCCTATAACCTACCTCGGAGTATAAACTCAAATCGTACCAAGTTTCATTCGAATCCGTTCAGTAGTTTCAGCGTGATGCGCGGCCAAGATACAGACAGACAGACAGACAGACAGACAGACAGACAGACAGACAGACAGACAGACAGACAGACAGACAGACAGACAGACAAAAATGAAAAAAATTACAGATTTGGCTTCAGTATCGATTATAGAATGCCCTCCAATAAAAATTTTCAAAATATCTTCAATGTACAGAATTGGATCTGTTACAGTTTTATTATATTATAGATTTATAAAAAAAATCCTTAAAGAAAATTACTGTAATTAACTTTTTGTAAGAGATAGAGACACTATCTGAAATAACATACTTAAAATTCGAAATTCTTTTAAATAATATAACTTAAAAGCTTCCGATATTAATGAGGTCTGATCAAGGTCTGGTAAAAAGACGTTAAGCTCCGAAGAGTGATAATCAAATCTGACGTAAAATTAAAGTTAAGGAAAACTTTGTCAGCTGCCATCAGGCTTATGTTGGTCCAACTAGATTGTAAGCGTCTATCTCCTCTGTACACAAGCCGTTGATTGGCAGACGTCTGTGCAATCAACCTTACTGATAAACGCTGATGGATTCGAGGCGAGTCATGGTCTGATAAAGTAAAATAAATCCCTAGTGGTCCTTTAACAGCGTATTTATTCGCCATGCTTGCGATCTGTTTCTGTGTCAAACATTATTGATTGAACAACAACAGTTATTGATATAATGGTTTTCTGAGGTTCCTCACACAAAGGGCAAAACGGAACTCTATAGGTATTTATGGCATTCTGCTGTCGGTCTGTCTAATCCTAGGTCTAACCGTATATCACATCTCTTGCTAGTCTTAATTTACAGTATTAAAACAACAAAACACCATTCATAATTTGTAAACTGTGACAAAAACAATCGTACATTTTTAATTTGCAATGCATTTGCATCTACGGTATGACGATCGCATTTACCTCTGATTGGCTAATATAGTTAGGCTTTATGGTATAGGCTAAAATAAGGGTAAAATCTAGGGTGAAATTAATTCGTCTGATGGATTGACGTCTATAAAAATAAAATGCAAGTGCGTGCAAGAAGCGCGTTGCGTATAAACGGCAATTGACAAGCCAGCATACATCTTCATTAAGAGAGTCTGGTACTTACGTTAACCGTTGCTTATGTATTGCTCGTCTGTGTAAACATCGTACGCTCAGCTACTTAATACTAAATTCTTTAATGTCTGCCGATCACGCACATGACTTCACTGTTTGTTGAATAAAAGACAACTTAGAAAGTTGCTTGTTTCAATACAATGTTTCCGGGTAAGTAAACGCCTAACACCTAGTAACGATTCGAGAAAAATAGTAAATAATTATATAGATATAGGTGACAGATAGATTGTGTAGCTTCTAATTACATTTTCACATTGAAAAAGTCGTGTACCTACAAGATCTCTCTAGTTCTTCTACCTGCTTCATACCCTCTCTGCCGTTTCATTCATTCAATTACTTATATGGATCATAGCTTCCTCCCTTCTATCTTTTGAAAATTCAGTATTCCCCCACTTTCCTATATTTGCAGGTAGCTTTAAGTTTATCGCAGATGAGTTGACCGCTTTCATTATCTAGTCAGCCTAATATCTGCGGCTACGTCCGCAGGGTCTCTCCTCCTAGATTACCAGTGACCATGAGATTTTCAATACTACTGGTTTTTGTCCTTGCAGCATGGCCGATGACCTCGAGCGTCATTCGCAGACAAATGTTAAAAAGCCTCATTTTTATTTACAGCTTTTCCAGAATTGATAAGTTGGATCTATGTCCATTCCACAATGCTTGGGCATACGTCTCCAACACTACATTTGAAGACGTCAATCCTATTGCTATCAGAAGATTTTATAGTTCTAATATCAGGCTTCGTGGAAAAGAAAATGGAAAAGAAGAGAACGCACTAACAATAAGTGTACTTTAGCCCATAGCCTACTGAAACATGGTGCTTTTCGATATTCGATGCGATGACGAGCTTCTTGATCGCAGCCATCTTCATTCTACTAATCCTTAAAAGTCTCAGACTGCTTTTATATTATATTTTGTTATTTTTATTGGCTACTTATGAAAGTTGATTAAAGAAAACTATGAATCAAGGTTTACATCGATGGTTGGAACATACCGAAATAATATTTTTGTTTTTATGTATACTTACTCGTCTTGAATACAATATCTTTTTTGATAGATTGCATAAATTTTGCAGTCGCCAACACCGATTCATATTGTTGAAAATAATTTTGCCGTAGAATCATGTACTTATTGAATTATTGATATTTATAAAATGTACCGAGTGAGCTGCCTACTTGAAATTCCGAACAACGAACATGCTCCAGAGTCCAGACGTCTATAATCTGCTTTCAATTATACCCTTAAGATATATCTCCAAATATCTACTCGATCTTGAGTAAGATAATTTACTATGCATCGTAGCATAAGTAAAATGAACTCAATAAACGGGAGCTTTCTATTTGTTTTCGTTCCAATCAATATAGACGTCCACTGCTGGACATATGTCTCTTGCACGATCTTGTGCCGCTTGTATAGCTATTTCGACTGCTAGAATCGCTTGCTGTCTGTCCACATAATATGGGGTCTTCCAATGCTTAGTTTGATTGTGTTTGCGGGGTCACCATTCGAGCACGTTGGAACCCCAATGTCTACCGATTCTTCGAGCTAATTAATTACACAAGCTGATGTTAAACTGTACACATTTTGAATGTCATCAATTTTAAGAGTATACCATAATGCAAATGATAATAACTAATTACGAACACTTACAACTAAAGCTAAGGCCTACGAAGATTCCAAAAAAGCCCTGTTCCGAGAAAAGCCCACAATAAACTCAGTGTACAGTGTACTGTGTGTGTACAGACCATAGGTTGAGCGTAGCGAAAATATTCTGAGTCTATGGTACAGACTTAATTATGACTAGCTGACCCCCGCGACTTCGTTCGCGTGTTTATAGGTTTTATATACCTAGGATCGGAACGGATCCCATAATTCTTTTATATGTACTTAAACTAAATGTAGCCTAAGTTACTCCTTATAACAACACCTATCTGCCATTGAAAGTTCCGTTAAAATCGATCCAGCCGTTTCTGAGATTAGTTGAAACAAATAGACAGACCGACAAACATAAATTTAAACGTACGCCAGTTTAAAATAAGCCGTACGTACAAAGATCCGGGTCCCATGTTATTTGAACCAAATAAATGTCTGTCATTTCTGAACTAACAAACCTATGACCTTGAAATATTTACGGGATAATATATAAAGTACTACCTTTCTAACAAAAAAAGAATGAGTGAAATCGAACAACGCCTTAATGAATTACAGCTAAATACACGTTTTAACTTTCTTCCCCTCTCCCTAGGGAACCCTGCTGAATTTCGGGATAAAAAGTATCCTATAACCTACCTCGGAGTATAAACTCAAATCGTACCAAGTTTCATTCGAATCCATTCAGTAGTTTCGGCGTGATGCGCGGCCAAGATACAGACAGACAGACAGACAGACAGACAGACAGACAGACAGACAGACAGACAGACAAAAATGAAAAAAATTACAGTTTTGGTTTCAGTATCGATTATAGAGTGCCCTCCAATAAAAATTTTCAAAATATCTTCAATGTACAGAATTGGATCTGTTACAGTTTTATTATATTATAGAAGATAAGTGTATGTTAGATCACCATATATACTTTTAATTACAAGTTTAAATAAATTTTAATTACAATTTTTATAAAATCTTTTTTTTAACCTTAGTCCATTATAAGTATAACCATTTTCATTTTAACAAATTTAGTCCCGCAAAGTTTTCATCCGGCGGCAATGTATTAAAGCAATCTAACTTCTAAAAGTCCTCCTTAATTACACTGTTCGAAGTCAATTGACGTCTGACCTGAATCTGCATTTGAATAAGAAGCCGGGAGTCTTCCAACAAGTTTATAACAATCTCTCCATCTTAATAACTCCAATCTCGCAGTTTGATTGTAAACAGAGATATACTGCAGTGTGAGGAGGCTGGCGTTTTGACAAAGTGTCCTTCCTACTTGAAGACGAGCCTGTTGACAAAAGATATTATGATCAAGCCTTTCAACTATCTAAACTGACACAAGCAATTGCTACTTCATTATTTGTTTGTAAAACTAATTCGTTCTTTCTAATAAACGAGAAATCCTTACCTATAGGCAAAGAATTAATATTGAGTAATAACGTGGACAATCATGTCCGTTAGGTGTTTTTAAACATTGAATACAACGATTTTTGATTAAATTTTATCTGTACAGAACTATTGTAAGAAAACATGTAATACTTAGGTGATATGTAACAGGAACGCCGCCTTTTGAAATAGGTAGATAAGTACCTACCCAGACTTCAAAGAATATAATGTACTAGGTTTGTTCATCGTCTATCTTACTTTGTGAGCTGACATCTGACAACGTTTCCTACTTGATGCCGAATCTGTTGACGCTGTATTTAGAATTTCAACAATCTACATAAACAGAAACGATTCCCGCTTTCTCACTTATTTGAATAAGAAAACGAATGTCTTCCAACAAGTTTCGTACAATCGTTCCATCTTAATAAATCCAATCTCTCGGTTTGATTGTAAACAAAGCTACTGTAATGTGAGGAAGCCGACATTTGACATAGTTTCCTGTTTGGCGCCAAGTCCGTCGACGCAACTCAAAAGATGAAGGCCTTTCAACTATTACATAGAGAGTTGATGGCAGAATAATTTAATAATTTCATCGCATACCTACCAGAAATAGATTATTATTAGTGAAGCATTGATTAAAAAATGCCTAAAATCATTTTCTTAAACCCACTATCGTTGGGGTTTCACATAAATGAAAACAGCTGATTCATTTACTCGCGTTGCACTTTTTGCACTAATGCTTCCTGGCAAGACTTCCATCCATAAATCTCTTCGCCAGACTTCTATATCTATATGTTAATGAGTGAATTCATTGTCGTTTTTAGGGTTCCGTACCCGAAGGGTAAAAAACGGAGCCCTATTAATGTCACTCGGCTGTCTGTCCGTCTGTCCGCCGGTCACAGGTCTCTAGCTCGCAGACGAAATGAGTTACAAACCTGAAATTTTGGTATTTAGTGTAAAACGTTAACCCAAAATCAAATATTGAATTAGAAATTGAATTAAATTATTTTTCAGGGGGCTCCCCTCCCATACATGAAAAAGGAGCCGGAAAAAAATTTTTTTCTTTACCCTAGCTTGTGGGGTATCATTGTTTAGAGCTCATTAAGTAGAGTACAAATATATATTTTTTTAATTTTTATCTCAAATAATAAGGGAATGGGAGGCCATCAAAGTTGTCAGTTTTAGACCATTTTTGTGACGGGGGCTATCTCAAAAACTAAACTAGTTGGGAATATGATATTTCAGTATATTATGTACTAAGTATATGCTCTATTTAAACAACAAATACTGAAAACAACGATTTATTAAATAGTTTATAAGCTGTGACCAAAATAAACGAACATTTTTTTGGGTTTTTCTTTCACGGTTTGTTGCGATGTCTAGCTCGGAAATTAAATATTTCTTAGACCCAAAATATTATATTGTTCATAATTATGTACGGAACCCTGAAAGAGCGAGGCCCGACTCGCACTTGGCTGATTTTTAATTGTTGGTTCATCGTCATTTCAAGGATTTGACTTTAGCAAAGTTTTTTGTAGATACCTTGCCACCTTGTTTATCTTGATCGCAAGTTTCAATACTCTATTAAAGTCTGTTTGTTATTACCTATCAATTTCATCGACGAGATTTTCATACACCATAATTGCCACCGACTCTTTAGCTATTTCGTAAATTGGCACAAACAATTTCAACTTTCTTATTCGCTATAATAAGAAATCGAGTATCATCTAACAAGTTTAGTATGTACGACAATCGTTCTATCTTAATAACGTTAATAACGACGCTTGGTTATAAACAGAGTTATTGAAGCGTAAGGAAGCTAAGATATTACAAAGTTTTTTACTTAGTGCCGATCGTTTAAATTGGGACAAAATAAACTAAAAAGTTCTATACCTATTATTTACAGATGCATAATATTATGTAACTTCAATAAGCCATTTTAACCGATAGACGCACACTGTTGGACATAGGTACCGCCACAGAACACAATCTTTCGCTTCTATCCAGCGGCTGGCAGCGACTCACTTGAGATCGTCCGTCCCCCTATTGGCGGGAGGTCTTTACGAGCACTTTACCAGAATTCGACCACATTATAATTCCCGCTAAAATCTCCACTAATTAATCTCTAAATTGTACTTAATAGTAAAAAAAAGAAAAACTTATCAAATAATCAAAATACATACCTATGGTCGAAACAAAAGTTTTTGTTATCAATACACAAGCACATCGTTCAACAGATCTTAAATCAATAAACCCATCCGAGCTGCGAGTTGTGACACAATCTCGGATAGCCAATAATGCATTCTGAGCTCAATCTATCTTATCCGATTCATAAAACTTTCCGAGAGGCAAGATACGAACGATCGAGTTCTCATAAGTTTTTCTTAGACGGGATATAGGTTACCGCTATTCGATTTTATATTATTATTTTTGTTTAGTTTCTTTTTCTATGGATTTATTCCTTTCAATCATAACATTCTTTTGAAAATACCTCGATTAGTACATGTCTGTATCATAGGTATACAAGGTATATACATAGGGTATTTTTTAGAAATATTTTCATGTGATTTTGCTTTTTCTTGTATTTTATATTTTCATAGATTAAGTAGGCAATTCAGCATCACGCTAATTTAATAAAAGTTGCTGGATTAACTTGAACAAGATAGAATGACAACTTTATATTATAACGGCTCATTTAGCTCGTTATACATTCTTTTTGAATTAGTTTTTTTTTACTTTATTGGTTTTGCACTTTAAAACGAAAATCATGCCTGATAGAAAGCAATATTATGTCTAGATCTAGGTTTGGACGCGCTTGAATAGAAGTAGGCGTTACTTTGCGGAATTCCATGATATTATACAATGAACACAAAATTACTTTGCTATAATCCGCTAACTGCTGTGCTGTGATAGCCTAGTGGTTAGGACGACCGACTTCTAATCGGAGGTCGTGGGTTCGATCCCGGGCACGCACCTCTAACTTTTCGGAGTTATGTGCGTTTTAAGTATTTAAATATCACTTGCTTTAACGGTGAAGGAAAACATCGTGAGGAAACCTGCATGCCTGAGAGTTCTCCATAACGTTCTCAAAGGTGTGAAGTCTGCCAATCCGCTTGGCCAGCGTGGTAGACTATGGCCAAAACCCTTCTCACTCTGAGAGGAGACCCGTGCTCTGTAGTGAGCCGGTAATGGGTTGATCATGATGATGATGAATCCGCTAACAGTGACAAATTTGTAGGCACAGCACCACACAAATTCACCATAAATTTAACTCGACGATCGTTTCGCTCCGACACCGGAGCATCTTCAGGAGATGTTGACTTCACAACGAACGATTGCAAAGCAACGAAACGATCGTCGAGTTTTTGTGGTGAATTTGTGTGGTGTTGTGCCTACAAATTTGTCACTGTTAGCGGATTATAGCAAAGTAATTTTGTGTTCATTGTATAATTGGACACGCTTCTCTATTCTCTTTCTTTGATTCGTAGATGGAGGTATTCATGTTTAATTATTTTGGTGAATAAGTAAGTTTTATGGCAACGTAATGCTCTAATATCCAATTAAGTGATGCTGAATTACTACACCGGTGAATCGTGATCCATCACGTCCTCTACAGCCTTGTATTTTAGTGGCGTGCCGACCGCCACCTCACGTACCTAATTCCTTTACTGTAATTATCTTTTTATTGAGGTTGACGGGAACATAAAGATATGAATTGTGGAAATAATTGTAAACGTAATATTCGGAATAGATTTGTTTGATAAAAGAAAAGTTATTTCTATATACTTATTTGTTTATAGTATAAAATTAAAATATTATACCGATGACGTTTATGAAACGTACAAAAAAAACATAGTCATTGAGCTTTTAAGTTCTATAGTGCACGTTGTTTATTTGCACAAAAGCTTACATCATAGGCCATAGCGGTCATTTTAGACAAATGGCAACTTTAGTCCCAGCATAGTCTAATTTCCTGGTTTTGATATTTTTATACCCCCAGAAAAGCCGTCCTATAAGACAATTTACAATGGACATGTTGGCAATCTTCTATCTTCTTCTACCTACATATAATAAAATCGTAGACTTGCCGTATCTGTACATTCAAGATTTTTGCAAAATAATAACTGGAGGATGTTAGGGATATGTCATAGAACTTAAAAAAGCTATTTTTGATTTTGTCTGTTTGTGGTCTTCATCATCATATAGGATACTTTTTATCCCGAAATTCTGCACGGTTCCCTTGGGAGAGGGGTTGAAAGTTAAAATGTGTATTTAGCTGTAATTCATTAACGCGTGGTCCGATTGCATTCATTCTTTTTTTGTTAGAAAGTAGATACTTTAAAGATTACCGGCTAATCTCAGAAAGGTTGGATCAACTTTGATGGGACTTTTACTGGCGGATGTTTACATTTTGATCTACTTAAACATCCGCCAGTGAACTTTTAACAGTTTTTAGTAAGGTATGAGCTCAACGGAGCTTAGGTAAACAAAATTATTCCCAAGGGATTTTTAAAAACCAATATCCACGCGAACGAAGTCGCGGGTTTGAGGGTTGTACTTAATAAGTAGGTACGCCTTTAAAGACTCAAATGCTATATTCACTGCCTTTCGAACTGGACTATTGGCAATAGTCCATGTGCAAAAAAGGAATTTCTACTTTAATTCATATTTGTTTACAACCACGCTATCTTATACAGGTTATATTTACCTACATAATACAGAAAATACTAAATAGGTATGTTGGTATGTGAAATAAATTACAATTAAAAAACAGCACAGTACTCGGTACAGTACCTACTTACTCCTAATTTTTCAAAACTGCCCATGAGGTTATTAGTTTGAAAGGCAGGCCTGGTAGCCAAAAATAATTTTCTAGCAACAGGGGCCGCGCCGGTCGGCGGATCAACATGGCTTAAATCGACAAAAACTAGCTTTATTAGGTACTAGCTGACCCCTGCGACTTCGTTCGCGTGTTCATAGGTTTTATATAGGATCGGAACGGATCCCATAATTCTTTTATATACCTAAACTAAATGTAGCCTAAGTTACTCCTTATAACATCACCTATCTGCCATTGAAAGTTCCATTAAAATCGATCCATCTGTTTCTGAGATTAGTTGAAACAAATAGACAGACCGACAAACATAAATTTAAACGCACGCCAGTTTAAAATAAGCCGTACGTACAAAGATCCAGGTCCCAAGTTATTTGAACCCAATAAATGTCTGTCATTTCTGAACTAACAAACCTATGACCTTGAAATATTTACGGGACAATATATAAAGTACTACCTTTCTAACAAAAAAAGAATGAGTGAAATCAAACAACGCGTTAATGAATTACAGCTAAATACACGTTTTAACTTTCATCCCCTCTCCCTAGGGAACCGTGGTGAATTTCGGGATAAAATGTATCCTATGTCCTACCTCGGAGTATAAACTCAAATCGTACCAAGTTTCATTCGAATCCATTCAGTAGTTTCGGCGTGATGCGCGGCCAAGATACAGACAGACAGACAGACAGACAGACAGACAAAAATGAAAAAAATTGCAGTTTTGGCTTCAGTATCGATTATAGATTGCCCTCCAATAAAAAATTTCAAAATATCTTCAATGTACAGAATTGGATCTGTTACAGTTTTATTATATTACTAGCTGACCCCCGCGACTTCGTTCGCGTGTTTATAGGTTTTATATAGGTCGGATCGGATCCCATAATTCTTTTATGTACCTTAACTAAATGTAGCCTAAGTTACTCCTTATAACATCACCAATCTGCCATTGAAAGTTCCGTCAAAATCGATCCAGCCGTTTCGTAGATTAGCTGGAACAAATAGACAGGCCGACAAACATAAATTTAAATGTACGCCATTTTAAAATAAGCCGTACGTACAAAGATCTGGGTCCCAAGTCATTTGAACCCAATAAATGTCTGTCATTTCTGAACTAAAAAACCTATGACCTTGAAATATTTACGGGACAATACTTAAAGTACTACCTTTCTAACAAAAAAAGAATGAGTTAAATCAAACTACCCGTTAATGAATTACAGCTAAATACACGTTTTAACTTTCTTCCCCTCTCCCGAGGGAACCGTGCTGAATTTCGGGATAAAAAGTATCCTATGTCCTACCTCGCAGTATAAACTCAAATTGTACCAAGTTTCGTTTGAATCCGTTCAGTAGTTTCGGCGTGATGCGCGGCCAAGATACAGACAGACAGACAGACAGACAGACAGACAGACAGACAGACAGACAGACAGACAGACAGACAGACAGACAGACAAAAATGAAAAAAATTGCAGTTTTGGATTCAGTATCGATTATAGAGTGCCCTCCAATAAAAAATTTCAAAATATCTTCAATGTACAGAATTGGATCTGTTACAGTTTTATTATATTATAGATATAGAAGATAGATAGATAGGTATTAGAAAGCTGTAAATCGTCAACCATACGTAAAGTAGTAAAAGTTTCTCCATAAGATATTGGTAAGTACCTAACTACTTTATCCGTTGTGGATAATTAATTATCTTACCTACTATCAGAGTCGTAAACGGCTGAACAACTGTCTCTAACTTTGCCAGAAACTACTCACTAATTAATTTACCTACACGCTTTCTCTGTTGTTCACTTACTTAGTTATTGTTTTGTTGCCACTGAAATTCTGTATTTTACCTACCACGTCTGGCCAAGAAATATCTACTTAATGACTTATGTTGAATGGAAGCAGGCGTTACTTTGCGGAATTCCATGATATACAATGAATATAAAATTATTTTGCTATAATCCGCTAACAGTGACAAATTTGTAGGCACAACACCACACAATCTTGTAGGCACAACACCACACAATCTTGTAGGCACAACACCACACAAATTCACCACAAAACAAACTCGACGATCGTTTCGCTCCGACACCGGAGCATCTTCAGGAGATGTCGACTTCACAACGGACGATTGCAAAGTCTTTGCATCTTCGCAATCGTCCGTTGTGAAGTCGACATCTCCTGAAGATGCTCCGGTGTCGGAGCGAAACGATCGTCGAGTTTGTTTTGTGGTGAATTTGTGTGGTGTTGTGCCTACAAGATTGTGTGGTGTTGTGCCTACAAATTTGTCACTGTTAGCGGATTATAGCAAAATAATTTTATATTCATTGTAATGACTTATGATCATTGTCCTGGAGGACAAAGTCAAGTTGTAGAAAAAAATAGGTTTAATATTAAGAACTAAATGATGCCCGCGACTTCGTCCGCATGGATTTAGATTTCTTAAAATCCTGAGGGAACTATTTCCTTTTCCAGGATAAAAGTTTCCTATGTCTATGCAAGGACGAAAGCTACATCTGTACCAAATTTCGTATAAATCGGTTAAACGGATGAACCTTCAAGAATCCCGTGGGAACTCTTTAATTTTCAGGGATAAAAAGTAGCCTATGTCCATTCCCGGGATGTTACTTATACTTGAAGCTACCTCTGTACGGAATTTCAGAAAAATCGGTTACACTGTGGGGCCGTGAAAAGCTAGCAAACAGACAGACAGGCAGACACTTTCGCAATTTATAATATCAGTAGGTATGGATTGTATGAAATTACCTAGTTGAAGCCTGAAGGTTACACTTATACCTTGGTCAGTATATAAAACCTACCTACAATTATGTAGAAGAAAAATAGCGTAAGCGACTTTCCTATTTTCCTAATTAGCAATCTTTATATAGGCACACCTACATATTTACCTCTAATATCATGTTGGCTATGCTATGGCGTGCAAATATTTTCATTCCAAATGTAATTGGAAAACTCTGTACCTACAATAAAAGTCTGGGGTGACACGAGTCGACTTGGCGACGAAATAGATTTACGGCCCGAGGTTTCATTTGTTGATACAAATTAACATGAAACTATTCATAATTATGGTTGCAGTTTGAAGAGTTATTCCATATATTTTTTGTCATCGTTGAAAACATTATATTTATTTTCAATTTACTTAACAAGAAATAAAGTTCGTAAACTAAAATCTGACTAACTATACTACTACGAACTATAACAATGAATCAATTGACACCTCATTCATCAAAATCGGCCCAGTGTTTTAGGCGCTACGGTGGAACACACGTGTGTGCCTAAGTAAGTAGTTACTAAGTACGTTTATTTATAGAAGTTCTGTTGATCTTTTATCTAACTACTTACTTGGATATTTTTAAACTTCCAAAAAGGAGGAGGAAAGCGTTTTTGAATATACTAACGCAAAAATATGATGTAAGTAGTACGGTTTATTTGTAAACGAAAGGTTCTCAATTCGGCGCGTATTTTTTTTATGTATCTAGTTATTTAGACCAATTTCGAGATTTCGGGACCGATTTTCATGATTTTTTGTTGTCAATCGATTGAAGTTTGTGAGATGGTCCTTAAACAATTTTTAGCCCTAACTCTTCAATCCTGATGCGGCAAGGGTACTGCCCACCTAAACTGCCAAAGGGTTCGGGAACTATCGCAGCTTGTGAATCCATATTGTACCTACCTAGATATTCAAGTAGATATAGACTAGACATTGAACTCTGCTGCTGCTTCAAGCTGTGATAGCCTAGTAAGCTGTGATAGCCTAGTGGTTAGGACGACCGACTTCTAATCGGAGGTCGTGGGTTCGATCCCGGGGCACGCACCTCTAACTTTTCGGAGTTATGTGCGTTTTAAGTATTTAAATATCACTTGCTTTAACGGTGAAGGAAAACATCGTGAGGAAACCTGCATGCCTGAGAGTTCTCCATAACGTCCTCAAAGGTGTGTGAAGTCTGCCAATCCGCTTGGCCAGCGTGGTAGACTATGGCCAAAACCCTTCTCACTCTGAGAGGAGACCCGTGCTCTGTAGTGAGCCGGTAATGGGTTGATCATGATGATGATGATTGAACTCTGACCCAAGTCCCGAATCCTCAATCCTGAATCCTGATGCTAGAATACGTAGGTACTGCAATCCTATTTCTAAGCCGTAATCGTTGGCCGTGAGGTTTCAGGAACTATCGAATGTAAATTAATTTTAATTTAGGTACACTAAATTACTATATCCACACTTGACTAAAATCTTATAAGTAGCTACGTATAATTTAAACAGAAACTTTAACTCAAAATATAACAATTTCAATTTTAAATTTCCAGTATTTTGCACCATAACGCAGCGTGTCGTCAGTGATTACAATATTTCAATTTTCATGTGGATCGGCGAGCTTACTGTGCGATCCGAATAAATCACCCTTGATATGTTTAATCCAGCGAGAGGATGTCAATCTACATATCTAATCCAATTTACAAAACAATCCACCAAACATTAATTCGTCGTCGTCGTCTCATACAATGACGTCCACTGCTGGACATAGGTCCCTTGCAAGGATCGCCACAGAACACGATCTTGTGTCACCTGATACCAGCGGCTGCCAGCGACTCGCTTGAGATCGTCCGTCCATCTAGTGGGGGGTCTACCTAATGGTGCAAGGTTGCCATTCCTTGGGACCCCAACGTCCATCGGTTTCTCGAGCAATGTGCCCCACCAATTGCCACTTCAGTTTCGCGACTCGCTGAGCTTGCGCTGAGCTATGTCGGTAACTCTGGTTCTCTTGCGGAGCTCCTCATTGCTGATTTGATCCCGCAGTGATACTTCCAGCATAGATCTCTCCATCGCTCGCTAATGCCCGGGCTACACGAGGCTAGTTTTTCAAGCTAGGATAGCAAGCTAGTTTTCTTTTAAACTGTCTTGGCTAGCTGACCTGGCTTGGAATATGCTAGTTCTGTTTACATGAGGCTATATTATTTTAAGCTAGTATTATGAGGTGACCACACGTCCAAAATGAACTGCAGGTGAAAAAAAACACTATTCGACTAAAACAGTTACTTGAAAAACTGTGCCAATTCGCACTAGAAGATGAATTACAAAAACGGCTGTGGGTAAGACCGTGGATTTTAAGAAGAGATGAACGTGGATCATTGATGGATCGTGGATGATTCATGGTCACGGTACAGTTGTACGAACTTTACATTAATCTCCGTACTTAGTTTGGGCATCTTAAAATCCCAAAAACACGTCGCGGAGAAAAACAAACAAAACGCGTGGTTACTGCTTACGAGTCAACTGAAAACTAGCTTCGCCGGCCACATGAAGCTAGTACACAAGCCAGGATAGTAAAATCAGTGGTGGGGGCGCTACTAGCCTAAAAAATAGAACTCCATCCTATTAAAAACTGTCCTGGCTTGTCAACTAGCTTACTAGTTTACTAGCTTAGAAACAAAGCTAGTTTTGTCTACACGAAGCCAGAAGTACTAGCTTGCTAGCTTACTGACACTAGCTTGCTATCCTAGCTTGAAAAACTAGCCTCGTGTAGCCCGGGCATTAGTGACTAAACAGAGTATAATTATTCGTATATAAGGAACAACACAGCAAAACTGAATAGGAATTTAATGAGGTTTCACACCGCGGCGCGCGCCTAGAAACTGCGCTACAGCAGTCGCACGCTGTTGTCATAGCGCTTTTCCAGGTTGTAATGTGTATCGGTTTCTTCGGTTGAATTGAAGATTATGTTATAGAAGTAGTAGGTGCGTAAGCATAGCTATTTTTTATCCCTGAAAATCAACATGGGATTTTAAAAAACCTAAGCTGGCATAGCAACACGCAAACAGCGAAAGTTTTATTGGTATAGATACAAATGAACCGTAGGTAAATATATTAAGTACACCATAATATGTTTGTGTTAGTATACTTATTCAAAAGTTGTCGCATCATATCTAGTTACCAAACAGAATAGCAAATACCTATGTTTCAAAGCCACTTGAATTTGAGACAATACTCGAGGAAATCGGCTTATCTTACACAGGCAGGTTGCAACTAAGTAGAACTCAAGCTCAAAACAGCGGGAAGCTCCCGATAACATTCTTTGACATGACATGAATGCAACGTGCGCCTAAAATATAGCGCAGTAATGTGTGTTTACATACGTCTTCTCCATTCCTTGTTCTTGTATACAAGACGTCTTTAACCGACTTCCAAAAAGGAGGAGGTTCTCAATTCGGCGCGTATTTTTTTTTTTTTTTTTTTTTTGTATGTATGTACACCGATTACTCCGAGATTTCTGAACCGATTTGCGTAATTTTTTTTTAATCGACAGAGGAAGTTCGCGAAATGGTCCCATAAAATTTTTTTTCTTCAACTCTTCAATCCTGATGCTGCAGGGGTACTGCCCACCTAAATTATGAATATTGGGGCAACGTTCATTATGAATTCATATTAAGGATATCAAGCAGAGACTGTATCATTAAACTTCAGGTCCCAGCTCTTCAGTTCTGATGCTGCAAGGTACTGCCCACCTAAACTATGGGAATTGTGGCAATATTCGTTATGAATTCATATTAAGGGTATCAATCATAGACTACATCATTAAATTCCAGGTCCAAGCTCTTCAGTTCTGATGCTGCAAGGTACTGCCCACATAAACTATGGGAATTGAGGCAATGTTCATTATGAATTCATATTAAGAGTATCAAGCATAGACTACATCATTAAACTCCAGGTCTAAGCTCTTCAGTTCTGATGCTGCAAGGTACTGCCCACATAAACTATGGGAATTGAGGCAATGTTCATTATGAATTCATATTAAGGGTATCAAGCATAGACTGTTTCATCAAATTCTAGGTCCCAGCTCTTCCGCTCTGATGCTGCACACTTAATCTATGGGAATTGGGGAACTGTCCATTATGAATTCATATATTTGGTACCAAGCATAGACTGTATCATAGAATTCCGGGTCTCATCTCCTCAGTCCTGATGCTGGAGAGTACTGCCCACATAACTATGGAGATTAGGGAGCAGTCCACTATGAATAATTCATATTGTAGGTAGGAAGTAAATCCTACTGCTGCAGGATACTGTACTCCTAAGCCGTGGGGATTAAGGAACTGTCGATTATGAATGGATGTGAAACACTAAAAAGCTTAAAATAAAAATTCTTTTCAAAAAACCGACTTCAAACGCCACTACAAAGTATAAAAATAATTTTTGTTTGTACACAATGACCTTCTAAAGGTCAGTGTTTGTACACGTATGTTGAAGTCGGGCGGGCATAAGAAAAAACGACGAAACCGACGTGCAACGCTCGCCCAACTTCAACATACGTGTACAAACACTGACCTTTAGAAGGTCATTGTGTACAAACAAAAATTATTTTTATACTTTGTAGTGGCGTTTGAAGTCGGTTTTTTGAAAAGAATTTTTTTACAATTACCACCGCGTACGAGTATTATCTCGACTCATTTCTTACTACTCACCTAGGTATAGGACATTTGATTATTCTATAAGTAGGTATCTAAAATAGGAAATTCTTACTTCCATAATTTACCAACGCATAATATAGTAGGTATATTAAGCACCTAATAGTAGCCAGCTAAAATGAGGTGTTACCGTATTTCAGAATTTTGATATATTTAGGACACAGGATATTTTTCATCCCGCAAAATAGTTCCCCCGGGAACGGCGTTCTTTTTGCGTATTGTTCATCCGATTGAGCTGAAACTTGGCACAAAGATAGCTTGCATCCTGGAGAAACACCTCGGATACTTTTCATACCGAAAAAGAGTTCCCACGGGAACGAAGTTGCAGCAAGCAATAGCAGCAGCTAGTACCTAACTACCTAAATTGATAAAACGCTTAAATGCAAAATGTAATGGAAATTCGATGTTGTGAATATAAACGAGACAAACTAATTTGGATAGAACGGGGTAAAAAGCATTAATGTTATTTCTGTCCGGTTGGATGACGGACGGGTTGAACCCTCCGCGAGATGAGAAAGAACCGCCAGCCAAGCTATTTATTCCCTTCATCACTACTAAGCATTATCTTCACGCTTGAATAAGCACTTTCATTTACTCAAACAGGTACTACTGTTTTAATTCGTTACAACGTGGTCCGCCTGAAAAAATTAACAAAAATCAGCCAAGTGCGAGTCGGGCCTCGCTCTTTCAGGGTTCCGTACATAATTATGAACAATATAATATTTTGGGTCTAAGAAATATTTAATTTCCGAGCTAGACATCGCAATTCGCAACAAACCGTGAAAGAAAAACCCAAAAAAATGTTCGTTTATTTTGGTCACAGCTTATAAACTATAATCTATCTATAATATAATAAAACTGTAACAGATCCAATTCTGTACATTGAAGATATTTTGAATTTTTTTATTGGAGGGCACTCTATAATCGATACTGAAGCCAAAACTGCAATTTTTTTCATTTTTGTCTGTCTGTCTGTCTTTCTGTCTGTCTGTCTGTCTGTCTGTCTGTCTGTCTGTCTGTATCTTGGCCGCGCATCACGCCGAAACTACTGAACGGATTCGAATGAAACTTGGTACGATTTGAGTTTATACTCCGAGGTAGGACATAGGATACTTTTCATCCCGAAATTCGGCACGGTTCCCTTGGGAGAGGGGAAGAAAGTTAAAACGTGTATTTAGCTGTAATTCATTAACGGGTAGTTCGATTTCACTCATTCTTTTTTTGTTCGAAAGGTAGTACTTCAAGTATTATCCCGTAAATATTTCAAGGTCATAGGTTATTTAGTTCAGAAATGACAGACATTTATTGCGTTCAAATAACTTGAGACCCGGATCTTTGCACGTACGGCTTATTTTAAACTGGTGTGCGTTTAAATTTATGTTTGTCGATCTGTCTATTAGTTCCAGCTAATTTCCGAAACGGCTGGATCGATTTTGACGGAACTTTCAATGGCAGATAGGTGATGTTATAAGGAGTAACTTAGGTTACATTTAGGTTAGGTACAAAAAAGGATTATGGGATCCAGTCCGATCCTATATAAAACCTATATCCAGGCGGACGAAGTCGCGGGGGTCGGCTAGTATTTAATAAATCGTTGTTTTCAGTATTTGTTGTTTAAATAGAGCATATAGTACATAATATACTGAAATATCATATTCCCAACTAGTTTAGTTTTTGAGATAGCCCCCGTCACAAAAATGGTCTAAAACTGACAACTTTGATGGCCTCCCATTCCCTTATTTTTTGAGATAAAAATTAAAAAAATATATATTTGTACTCTACTTAATGAGTTCTAAACAATGATACCCCACAAGCTAGGGTAAAGAAAAATTTATTTTTTCCGGCTCCTTTTTCATGTATGATAGCCCCCCTGAAAAATAATTTAATTCAATTTCTAATTCAATATTTGATTTTGAGTTAACGTTTTACACTAAATACCAAAATTTCAGGTTTGTAACTCATTTCGTCTGCGAGCTAGAGACCTGTGACCGGCGGACAGACGGACAGACAGACAGACAGACAGACAGACAGACAGACAGACAGACAGCCGAGTGACATTAATAGGGCTCCGTTTTTACCCTTCGGGTACGGAACCCTAAAAATCAGACAAGTGCGTTTCATAACAATTAGCTTTTTTTACTTATCTAAGTACTTATTAGATATTTAATTTATCCTTTTTGATCTATGAAATATTTCGTTTCCGAGCTAGACAGAAAAAATCCTAAAAAAGTATAGTTTGTTTTTGGTGACAGTTTATAAACCATGTAATAAATTAAACTAAAACTTTTTAAGTATTACTTACAGCCTTTTTATATTTTAGTATAAAATGGGATGAATGTCAGATATGGAGTTATAATTCCAGAAGCGGGAAATCAAAATGTAATTAATTCCATTATGGTATAACATGTTCCGTTAGTTAGAAGATAACTTATATATCTACTGTATCATCCCGTATTTCCATACTTTATCAAGATCTGGAAATGGTGTCAGGCTATATATAGGTACCTATGTTGATATAAAATATATTTTATATACCTACATATATTTGTTTTGAAAATTAGATTTACTTATTATTTTTCGGAATATAAGGCACAAACGATGATGAAAATGAAACTCAAATGACAAATGATTGTTCATAATCGAAGTAAAGGAATTCGTTTATAAAATTTTACAAATATCAGTACATATTTGATAATTTATTTAGCATAAAATTTTTGGGCTTAGTTAACTACGGATTTATCATTTAATAGTTGGCTCGACTACTCGTCTCAAGCCCGGCAGACAACAATTAATTACTTCACACAACTTTCTTTAGTTCGCTGTCGTTTGAGTTATTATATTGTTGAGCTTTAAATCTTTTTAAACGTATTTTCATTCGCAATTTGTCAACCATGATAAAATATAGAATCCGTTAAGCTTTTTATTTGTTTTTTCTTTTACCTATCTATTCAATTTCTCAATTATAGAATTAAGAATAGAACAGAATCAGATTACCTTATATTCTTTTCTTCGTAGCTATCATTAATAAATAATAATTTATAATTAACGCTATTTATTCACTTTGAAGAGCCTCTTGTTCTACATAAAATATAACATTCGCTCCTTTGATTTTAACGGATCTTAGATGATTTTTGGAAAAAAATTGAAACACTGCATTTTTAACGATAATTTTCCTGAGTAAGTCTACAATATCACCATGAAACTTCTCTGAAAACATGGGCTCTAAATTTCTTAAAGTTCTAACGTTCGAGTACCTAAGTAGGAATTACCATACTTACTTACTTACTTATACTTATTATACTTACATATATAGTCGGTCCCATTCAGAAAAGGTAAACCTTTTCTTTCTGTGTCGATCTAGGAATGCCAACAAAGTTACTGTATTACAAGAAATTACGAAACTATTCGATATATCCCCCATTTCGTCGACGATTGCAATATTCGCGTTTGCTCTGCGATACGAATGAATCGACCCTTGATGTGTTTAATCCAGCGAAAGGATGTCAATCTGCCAAATCTAATAACGCACAATCTCTAGATAGGTACTTAGTTACTATTGCTCTTCCTTTTGCAACGTTTTTAATATTATAATTTGTATACCAATAAAATTAGTAATTTTCTACCTATTAGTTTATGCACACATAAAATAATTTAGAGACGGAAAATTAATTTGCCTAAGCCATACCTGACTGTGCTGTGCTGTTCCTGGTGTAGATACGTCGACGATGCCAGCGAAGACGACCCACAGGGAACATTGGGGTGTGAGGCAGATCCACCCCAAACACATGAGTAGAATCTACTCATGTGCCCCAAACAGTCTGCAGCCTCGCGGGTAGAGGCGCGACCCATAGTATGACCTGCGAAGCGTCTCGTGAACACGCTCATGATTAGGGACTCTAGATGGGATAGAAACTAGTTGGACATACGTGCGGCGTACGTCCACGTGACTCATGTTATGTAGTTATGACACTTATATTAAAATTTAAATACTTAGTATATACCATATAATAGCTGACAACATTACTCTACTAACATGTAGGTACTAATATTTACGTATCAGATTTAAAATATGTAGAGTACTAAAATAGGTTTATATTATACTTTGAATTTCAGGTACGCTAGAAAAATGCTACAACCTTAATTTTCTTCTATTCAAAGGATAAAAGGCCATTTAATTCATGGTGATGTGTAAAAATTAAAGTTCAAAGTGTGAATGAAAATTTTTATGTCATTTTTCATTCAAGCAGCTCTCTACTTTTCACTCGATTAGGGCTGTGTTCATTTAATTACACGATTGCAGTTTCCCAGTTTGTCGAGTAGATTGCACTGACGAACGGAATTTCAGAAAGTGAGTAAAAATCGTACAAGTCGCAGATTTTACTGTAAAATCTGTAACTGGTTTACTCGTACATATATTATGTACATACAAGTTTGAAGATTCTGAAATAATTTTTTTTGCAATTTTGTTCCACGGCTGCTCGTACATGTTATGTCATTATGTCGTCTATCATAACAGCTGTATTTATAGATCGACCAGAATCTCATGAAAAATAGGGAAATTAAATTTTGTAGTAAGCATAGGTTAACTCGCTCGATGCCCTAGTGATAAACAAAGTATCTAATTACATTCAGAACACCTTACCTGGGATCGTTTCACGAAACGAAAAATCAAGCAACTGCATTTTAAATACAGAAACAAAGTAATCAACATCCAATTACTTTGTTTTTGTGTTGTGCTTGTTGTTTACTTGGTTTTGCATTTATATTCCGGGTTAGTGTGTGCAGTTACTTTGTTTGGTCAATTCTAATTTCAGTAAACGGTTCAAGTTATTTGAAATATTAAACTGTGGTAAAAAACTACTCGAAATAAAACTTTTGTTAATACAAATAAGTCAATTTCACAAAAAAATGTCAGTTACTTTGTTTATCGCTAGGGCAGCCGTAGTGTTGCTAACTTTGGAATTTCATTTCCGTATTTTTCATGAGATTCTGGTCGACCTATACTATAATTTTAGTTCATTGTTTCATAGTTATATAAATATATTTTAGTCTCACGAAATAGTAGCAATGTTTATTTATTTTCAGACATAAATCATAATAACTACTAACACAAGTAGGTAAAAATCCCCCGACATTCGCCATTTTGTGGTGGCGGCCATCTTGGATTTACATAGTTAGTGCTATTCTACAAGTCAAGCCCTTTCATTTGATACCCATATTGAGGGAGTTGTGAAAAAATGTGTAATCCGCCATTTTGTGGCGGCGGCCATCTTGGACCGATTTCATCAAACATAGCTAAGAATACTCCCGACTAATTCATCTTTCAAACAAAAAACCGCGTTCAAATCGGTTCAAATCGGTTCACCCGTTTGAGCGCTACGGGGGAACAGACAGAAACACACACACAAACACACACATACACATACAGACACGTCAAACTTATAAGTTATAACACTCCGTCGATTTTGCGTCGGGGGTTAAAAATGCTTCATTATAATGAAGGGTAACAAAATAAGTTAACGATGATTAAATGACGATGATGAGAATACAAATTGGGGGATGGAGAAAATCCCAAATGATTTTTATTATTTGGCACAAAATGGGTTGAACCTTTCCTTGACGTCTGACGAGACTGATCTGCCAGTTGAGCTATTTATTTCCGTTATCGCTTCGGAGCTTTATCTTCAAGCTTGAATAAGCATCTTTTGTCGTGTCAATCGATCCGCGATCCAGCATATCACAACAAAGTCGCTTTCTCTGTCTCTAATCCCTATGTCCCTATGTCCCTATGTATGCTTGAATCTTTAAAACTACGCAACGGATTTTAATGCGGTTTTTTTTAATAGATAGAGTGATTCAAGAGGAAGGTTTATAAGCAGAAAAATTGGACCCGGTAGGTGGCGCTAATAGCGGGCAGGACGACGTCTGCTGGGTCCGCTAGTATATTACAAAATACTGCTTCAAACCCAATTAAGTAGGTAATTGTGAGAATAAACGGAGGACATGAAAACTTGAAATAAGTCCATCATCCTATATTGACGCCGATGGTGAAATACAATTTATATAAAAATAAAAACTGCTTTTAAACTTTTTTCTTTTATTATTCAACTACAAATTAGCCCTTGACCGCAATCTCACCTGATGGTAAGTGATGATGCAGTCTAAGATGGAAGCGGGCTAACTTGGAAGAGGTAGGTATATACCCCTGATCGGTTTCTACATGGCATCGTACCGGAACGCTAAATCGCTTGGCGGCATGACTTTACCGGTATAGGATGGTAACCAGCCACGGCTGAAGCCTCCCACCAGACTAGACCAGAGACAATTTAGAAATTATAAAATCCCAAATTGCCCCTGCCGGGAATCGAACTCGGGACCTCCCACTTATAAGACCACAGCGCTCACCACTGCGCCAGGGAGGTCGTCGAAACTTTAAATAGTTTTATGAATACATCACTGATGATGATAATGGTGAAGTATTGTTGTTACTTACAGAAGAAAAAGTAATGTAGAAAAAAGTATATTCTATAGTTTAACAATAACCACGATTTATTTGCATATTAACGGCCTGTTTCACCACCTTCTGATAAGTGTTGGATAGCCTAAACGTAAGTTTTGTCACTTTCTTACTTTATGTCAAGTGACAAAGACAAAAGTTGTAGATAGCTATCTAATACATATCAGAAGGTGGTGAAACAGGCCGTTAATATCCTAGATATAGGTAGGTACCAACGAGCACAAGTGAAATATTTACATGTGCAAGATACTACAACACTGAACACACACACACCGAGGCTACCTAGTAACCGATCACACGTCAACATCGATATCAATCCATTTACGAAACGCAGAAATACGTTCAAGATTGATGGGGTATGTGGAATTACGAGTAGATAGAGTATATGTATAGCTACAACACTCACTATAAATGTGAGAAATGTTTTTCTGTTTAATAAAATTTGTGATAAAAATTAATTCCTCCAGCCTGCCTCGCAAAGAACCTGAAGCTTCTGAAAAGTCAAAAGCTCTACTACTCGGCTGTAATCTCTGGTTGTAATCTAACTAGGTCTAGGTTGAAATTTTAAAAGAGTAGATAAGATAAAAATTGTAATGTTTAATTTAAACTGTTTTATTTTGTAGATAATTTAAGTCAGAGATCTCGTTCTCGCGAGATTGCATTCCCTAATGGCAGCCGCATGATGTGAATTGTGACTTCATCATTTTTGCGCTGTTCCAGGAGTCAAGAGCCCTGAGCAATTTATGGACAAAGCGACTTCCGCCGTCGCTATTGTGAAATTTCGGACTTTTTTGGGTTGGATGACTTGATTTCTTTTGTTGAATTTGAAAATGCCAGTCTCGCTGTTCAAGTCGATATTTTTCTTTCGCGTGTTAGTTATTATAGTCACAGACATACCTACTCGTATACAGGGTAGATCGGCGACCACTACTATTTACTAAGAATTCACGCATGCCGCTCTGAATTTTTTTAAATTTTTGTTTTAAAATTTTTCCTAAACAAGTGTAAATTAAAAATTTAAAAAACCCCCGACATTCGCCATTTTGTGGCAGCGGCCATTTTGGATTTGCATAGTGCTATTCTACAAGACGTCATTTGATACCCATATTAAAGGAGTTGTGAAAAAATGTGTGATCCACCATTTTGTAGCGGCGGCCATCTTGGATCGATTTTCATCAAACATAGCTAACAACCATTAACAACACTCTCGACTAATTCAACTTTCAAACAAAAAAACCGCATTCAAATCGGTTCACCCGTTTGAGCGCTACAGGGGAACAGACAGACAGACAGACACACACACACAAACACACACACACAAACACACACACACACACACACACAGAGACACGTCAAACTTATAACACCCCGTCGTTTTTCCATCGGGGGTTAAAAATAGCTTGTTAGACGATCGATAACGCCGCGTTATACCGCGCGCGTGAATACATGCACTCATACAGATACAAATGCAAAGCTAAGCTTACGCCTCGCAGACTGTAATAGAGACCGTTGTCACAGCACAGAACAACAACTACTGTCGGCACTTCAAACTCAAAGCAAGGATCCAGGGGACAGACGTTTTACAATTAGTACGTCTTTAGTACGTCTTTAGTGCGTCACTTGTGAAAAAAACCTTATAGGTACTTACTTAATCAGGACTTTTGTGACGGATGTTTAGGTAGGTACCTATCTACTTCTACATTACTATAGGCTTGTACCTAGGTGCCTACCTAGTAGGTATCTAGTTTACATCCGTAATGTCGTCGCCTATAATAAGCACTTATCTACGATTTGTACATATACTTCCAGCTGTGCTTCCAACAAAAAAATACCTAGCTGCCTAATGCCTATATGTAATTACTTATACTTCAACTTCTTTCCCTTGGAGAGTCTTTACTGTTAGAGATTAAAATTGGATATACCTACTTACCTACCTAATTGATGCTTTGTCTGAAATGCAGAACATGGAAGCTCAAAGCTTCTCATGGAGGAAAAGTATTGTAAAACACAAGTATAAATTAAAAATTTAAAAAACCCCCGACATTCGCCATTTTGTGGCGGCAGCCATCTTGGATTTGCAATAGTGCTATTCTACTAGTCAAGCCCTTTCATTTGATACCCATACTAAGGGATTTGTGAAAAAGTATGCAATCCGCCATTTTGTAGCAGCGGCCATCTTGGACCGATTTTTATCAAACATAGCTAACAACACTCTCGACTAATTCACCTTTCAAACAAAAAAACCGCATTCAAATCGGTCCACCCGTTTGAGCGCCACAGGGTAATACACACACACGTCACACACACACACACACACGCACGCACGCACGCACGCACGCACACACACACACACACACACACACACAGACACGTCAAACTTATAACACCCCGTCGTTTTTGCGTCGGGGGTTAAAAATAAATATCTAGGTATAGGTACTACCTACCTCCAATATCATGGAATCGGAACAACTTTATGATAAGTCGTACCTACCGACTCAATTTCCTTTTTACATGTCCTGATTGAGAATCGTGACACGCATTCTCAAAGGAAACAATCTCATGCGCTACCACAAGCCATTTAGATCAGAATATGCAGTGCGGTGAGAGAGATTTTTGTTTATGACGTTTCAATTATAACCAAGCTTTAAGCTTCCCTTACACCGTCCCTTACTTTGCGGGCCTGCATAAAAGTTTGAACAGGGATATCGCAATAACGCGTTGGATTATATCGGATCGATATTATCGCAACTTATTGATATTAACGTCGGTCGCGTCGCGTCCCGTCCTAATACAAAATGTACAAGACGCAAAGAGGCACCTGCAAAGGCACCTGTGTGGAGGTGGCTTTATGGCATTAAGTTAATTTCTTATGTGTGTAAGTATGTAGAAAGTTTACGTTTATTTACTACCCTCTCTGCGTCGTAATGTGGTCGCAATCCTCCTTTGTCCTAATTGCTGAGGGCCTTTCCATTAATCACATAATGGTATGAGGTTTTTTGAGTTAATTATGCGGTGGACTCCCAGTACGATTATGACTTAAGCACGGCTGACGATTATTAAATCTGATATTGTGGCCAATTCTGTTGTACACAATCTCTAAACCTAAACTAAAATGACAGGTCTAAATTTATTCCTATCTCTTTCATAGTGCTCACTGCAGAAAAGGATAGCAATAGATTTAGGCCTGTCATTTTAGTTTAGGTTTAGAGATTGTGTACAACAGAATTAGCCACAATACCTAGTATTAATAACTTTGATGGAGAAAACGTGAATCCAAAATGGGATCTTCAAAGTGGATCACGCATCCAGTGATCGAGTTGTGTAAACCACAGTTGACTGATAGGTACAAAAAGCCACCCTCTAAATTTATTTCTTGCTTTACAAATAAAGGAGAATTTTAGCGATTTTAAAAATTACTAAGTAACTATGAGCCTGCTCAGTAAACGTGTGTCCGAGTATGTGTGTGCCGAGTCAAGAGGGAAGAGGATTTTACTTCCAGTACTTTTAAAACAGCTACAGTAGGCCTCTACACCTATGCAGCTGTAGTAAGTACTTGAAGTAGGTACAAACAATAAATAATAATAAATAAATAAATATAAATATACACACATACACACACGGTCGGCTGTTCCTAAAGTAGGCAACTTAATGCCTGTGTTATAGGTAACAACCGACTGATATACATATTTACGTATATTACACATATAAATATTTAATAAATGTATAAATACATAATACATACTTATATACTTACATAAATACACCCAGACTCGGGACGGGAATCGAACCCGCGACCCGGGAGAGGTAGGCAGGATCACTGCCAACCGCGACAACGGGCCAGTCAAAATGTAACAATGTAAGTAACATTACTTAATATAATAGGCATTAAGTTAATTAAGCGTAATCCGGAAAATAAGTAATGACCGTCCATGTCAATCTACAATCAAGTCTGATATAATAATACATAACACAAAAATGAGAGTAGGTACGTAATTAACAAAAGGAACAAAGGGCTTCGGGAAACGCTCGGTACCATTGTTGCTTTACTTAAATAAAAGGACGGAATTATTTTGATCTTAAGTCTCAAACTCGTCCATTGTCGTCCATGCATTTTAATCAAAATCTTGGGTCCGTATAATTTTTATTGTTTTCTTAGAAAAATAATGTTTTAATAAAGTTTTATCAAATAATATATAAATGAGCCGTGGGGCTATTCTCTAACTTAGTTATCAATAGTAATTGAAAACCACGGAATTAGTTATATATACATTGCTGTTTTCTTGTGTCATAATATGAAATCACTGTTTATATTTCACACAATAAAGCAGCAATGTACATATTATATATCGAACTTCCTTGGTGGCTAACATTTACTGTTGATAACTAAGTTAGAGAATAGTCCCCCCTGGAGAGTGACATCGGCTACTTTTTAACCCCCGACGCAAAACGACGGGGTGTTATAAGTTTGACGTGTCTGTGTGTGTGTGTGTGTGTGTGTGTGTGTGTCTGTCTGTTCCCCTGTGGCGCTCAAACGGGTGGACCGATTTGAGTGCGGTTTTTTTTGTTTGAAAGGTGAGTCAGTCGAGAGTGTTGTTAGCTATGTTTGATGAAAATCGGTCCAAGATGGCCACCGCTACAAAATGGCGGATGACATATTTTTTCACAACTCCCTTGATATGGGTATCAAATGAAAGGGCTTGACTAGTAGAATAGCACTATACCAAATTCAAGATGGCCGCCGCCACAAAATGGCGAATGTCGGGGGTTAGTAGTATGTATGGCCGGTTCAACAGCACAGCCCCACACGTTTTCCACTGGTGTATTCTTATATAAAAAAACTAAATTCCGACAGTTTTCACCCCAAGCCGATTGAACAGCAATTTGATCAGATTGTTCATAAAAAAGTGCGCTCGCGGGGACTACCTGCCGGTATGCGGTCCATGACAAAAGCGCATCCGCGCCAGGTACCCGAGGCAGGCAACCCCTCCGTACGCAGGTAGCAGACCCTTCGGCAACTATGGACTCTTGCTTTGCTATGGTTTCCATTATTATCCGACTTCATATAAAAGTGTATTACGAGCTATGAGTTTATCATGTTATTTCATGATAATTATAATGAATGAAAAAATAGAATTTTATATTTACTTATTTATAGATTTAAATATGATTAATAGCTAATGTATGTTATACAAGCAATGCGAACAATTTCAATTTCAACTAACCTAACCTTTATAGTTCTTATTATTCACTATTTAATTAATTACAAAGAAAATATACTCGAACTTAAATGTTGAGGAATTGAACCCAAGACACACTCTATTATAAGACCGCCTATTGACGGTGGTCAGTTTGTCAATAAATTCATTTCACAAGTATAAATTGAAAATTTAAAAACCCCTGACATTCGCCATCTTGGATTTGCATACTGCTATTCTACTAGTCAAGCCCTTTCATTTGATACCCATACTCTTGAAACGCGGCTGAAAAACATGTCTCCCTCTCTTGCGGCTGTCGGACCGGCTCGACAAGACTATGTTATCCTAGTTTAGACCTTATAGTTAAAATTATTAAGAGAGTTGTGAAAAATATGTAATCTGTCATTTTGTAGCGGTGGCCATCTTGGATCGATTTTCATCAAACATAGCTAACAATACTTTTAATTAATTCACCTTTCAAACAAAAAAAAACCGCATTCAAATCGGTTCACCCGTTTGAGCGCTACGGGGGAACAGACACACACACACACACACATTATTTGTCCGACCTGGGAATCGAATCTGGGACCTCGCGATCTGCAGTCGAATATGTTAATCACAAGACCAACGAGGCAATTACATCATAACTTACTTGTACGTTTCAAAGAATTTACCCTAATAATAGAATAATTTATAGCTCTATGCACGAATCTACCTGTTCGATTTTTTTGTCCATTAGATTTATGCATTTTACGATCTCACCAACCCCTTGACACGCACAAACTTGTCTGATTTTTTATTACTCTTTTATATTTTATCATCCCATTATCTTCGGGGAGGTATGTAGACAGGAAAAAATATTGCACGCAGGTGCAAAACAGGTGTTCAAGCATGTTGCTGCACGTCTAAGAGCATGTGTATAAGAACGATACATTTCAATTTTTCTAACACAAGTTTACTCAGTGCGACATCGTTAGGATCTCAGTCTAAAATAAGTCTTAAATATTACTTAGCTGTCAGTAGTAGAGTAGTAGAGTCAGTGTGTTGTGAACCTACATATTTATTATGGCGGTAAGTGTGTAATTGCACCAATTATTTAAATAATGATAGCTTATAATATTTTTTAGTGACAAAACCCAGGGACATACCTAAATTGCTCTAAAAGCCAACAGTTCAAATAATCATTTATAAGGTTTGACCATATTGTGACATGGTGATAATAAACCCTCGTATTTTTAGTTTTAAGTTTTCGTGAGTAATTATCACCATTATATCATGTTCTTAAATTGACGTTCAAAAAGTGTACAGTGTACCAATTTTGAATAAAGTTTATTTGTCTTGACTTTGTAACTAACATCTTGATTCGTTAGTAATGGGACTTTTATAAATTGTAACAATTACTTTATAAATTGAAGTTAATTTAATTAGTTTATGTAATTTTATTTGTTGAAATATCATCTTTTTATTTCAGGACTCGCAGAATGATGAATTCACCTATAAACATTACTACTATCCACTCAATGTGTCAGACGATCAAGATGCGAGTGATTGTGCGTCAAATAATAAAAAGACTGCTTCAAAAAAGAACAAAATGATGGAGCAAAACAATATAGATGTATTTTTTAAACAACCAAAAAAAAAGAAGAGAACTACTATTTCTTCAACGGTAGCGCAAGCGACTGAAGGAGGTCTATCGTATATCTCATCCAATGATGGTGATGGTGTCAGTGCAACTCATCTCATCAAAATAGATGTCTATGACATGAAGAATCTGAAAGGGGTTTCACCTCTTGAGTACTGGAAACATGCAGATTTACGATTAAAGTACTACGCGAATTCAGACGCTGATAAATTTTATCACGCCACTCGAGATATTATTTACAACATAACAAAGCAGATCGCAGGAAGAAATGATTGTAAAAAATATTTTATCGACAGAGATGTCAAACAATAAAAATACCTATAAATTATTCCATCGTAAAAAATATAACTATTTAAAAGATAACATCGCTGCCTGCTGCAAATAAATAACAAAATTAGTAACCCAGGTCACTTAACGTAAATATATTTCAAAATAATATGTACTCTCCCTACTATTTTGCCTGTGAACACAGCCGAAACAAATTATAAAAGAGTCCTGTTCTAACACACTCAAGTCATATTCCATCTCGCCATCTACAACAATGCTGTGTCAACTGTGTGCCTTTAACGACTCTGTTGACGATGAAGAATTGCTGGCAAATTGTGAAGAAGCAGAATTGAACGCTAAGTTAGTTAACATATGTATGGAAGTCGAACGAGATCAAGTTTATTCGTGAGTATTTTTTATCCATCATTTTTTTCTCCATGAACAGTGTTTATTTTAATCTATTATACCCCAAACGGTTGACCGAAGATAAGGTGCATGATTATATTTTTTTATTGATGTAACGGCCACCATCCCATACACCCTCGTCCCTGACTAGTTCAAACTTGTTTAAACACAACGCTGATGGGGAGGGGCTATTTACGTATAAATACTCGGTTTTATTGTTAACTACACTCATTCAGAGCGAAGTTGTGATAGAAAAATATTAATCATGGAAGCTTTTTCCAATGATGAAATAAGTGTATTTACTAAATCATTTGTGTTAAATAAGATGCACCGATACATACGGTTGTGGTACATTTCTGAAAGACTACCTAGATGGATGTTAGATGACCCAGAGATTAAACCGTTTTATACACCATGTAGTGGTCATCGTATCTCCATTTGTCCTCTTTCGGATGAAATTGACGGTGTATTTCCTATGAAAGCATATTGTAATATGTGTGCTACAAATGGTAAATATTTAAATAAAGATTAGTGTAACGTTTGTATTATAGAAAATATGTTTCATAATTCTATTTTTATTTTTCAGTTCAAAGCAAACTGGAGCCGGAGTGAAAAGAGAGGCTACTGCAGTCACACAGTCTACGAGTAAACGACCATGTTGTCAAGAACCTTCTACATCTACGGGGTTATTAACGACATCAAAATCAGTGCAGGAAGAATCGTCCTCATCTGTAAGTTCTACAAAATATCATAGTGTTGAGTGTCCTTACTGTAAAATAAATATTAGTCGAAAGTACTATACCAACCACCTTAAAAGCAAGAAACATATGAATAATGTACTTCTTAATAGTTCGGTACAAAACTTAACCAACGTGCAATTAATAGAAAATGCTTTTGGTCGACGGATAGCAACATACAGGATTTCCAATAATAATTTAGAATTTGAGACGCCTGAATCTTTTTTTAATTCCATTAAAAATATTGTTCATGACTTGCTTCATACGCTTTTAAAAGAGCATACTTTGATTAAAGTTAACTTCATTTTAAACGGTGACTTTATTCAAGAATCAAAAAATTTAGAAAATTCATTTGACTTTCAAACGTGTAACTATACATTCTGTTTAGGTGATGAAATTAATACCATTTATTCGGATTTATTAGCTGAAACTTCGAGTAAAGTTTGTAATTTTGAAAAGAAAGATAGTGGTTGGAGTCTTAAAAAAATTAATTATGTGGATTTAAATATAAATAAATTAAACCCGTTAAAAGGGAACTCTTATATAGATTTACCAATAGATATCAAACATAAACTTGCTATTATTAATGTAAAAAATAATGACAATAGATGCTTTCAATGGGCTATACTTTCCGCTTTGTATCCAGTCAAAGTGAATGCAAACAGAGTGACTTCATATATAACGAAACAAAACTCTTTAGATTTTACAAATATTTCATTTCCAGTACAATTAAAAGATATCAGTAAATTTGAGACATTAAATAATATTAGTATAAATGTTTTTGGACTTGAACATGACACAAAAAGCAATTCTACGAAGATTATTGGTCCTCTCTATTTCACAAAATCTCGAAAACATAAACACATAAATTTATTATACATAAATAATGGTTCTAATGGTCATTATTGTTATATAAAAAATCTTTCCAGGCTAGTTGGTCAACAATTAAACAAACATCACCACGCCACATTTATTTGCGATGGTTGCTTACTATATTTTCAATCGGAGAGTAAATTAAAATCACATCAAAAGTTTGATTGTAATCACATTAAAACTGATATGCCCGATATCACGAAAGCTAAATTAACATTTAATAAATATGAGAGAAAGCTCAAATTGCCTTTTGTTGTTTACGCAGATTTTGAAGCATTTCTAAATCCTATACAAGGATGTGATAATGATCCAACTACCTCATACACAACAAATTTTCAAAAACATGAAGTATATAGCTTTGGATACTATATCAAATGTACATTTAATGATAGTCTATCAATATATAAAACATATACAGGTACTGATTGTGCCAAAGTGTTTATGGAGACCTTAAATGATGATATTAAACGAATTTATGATGATCATTTAATTGAAGTTAATCCACTGCCTCTAACGATAAATGACAACGAAAAATTATCTGCAATATCTACATGTCATATATGTGAAAAAGAACTAAAATCGGATCGCGAAATAGCATATAATAAATACACTGGAGTTTTTGTAGGTGTCTGCCACAAAAGTTGTAGTAAAAAGTTAGAAACTCCTCAATTTATACCGATAATTTTACATAACCTTAGTAACTACGATGCTCATTTCATTGTGCATGCATTGAATTTCTCAGAAGGTGCAATAAATGTCATACCCCAAAATAAAGAACGATATATTTCGTTTTCAAAAAAGACACAAATCACGAACAAACAAATTGAATTGAGGTTTATTGATTCTTTTAAATTTTTATCTAGTAGTCTAGAATCGTTAACAAATAATTTAAATGATGAAGATTTCATCGAATTGCGAAGAAATTTTCAAAGTGAAAAAGATATTTATTATTTAAAACGTAAAGGTGTATACCCATACGAATATATGACATCATTTGACTCCTTAAATTTAACATCACTTCCAACACAGAATCAATTTTTCAGTACACTTACAAACAGTACTATTTCAAATGAAGATTATAAACATGCTAGAGATGTTTGGAACCATTTTAAATGTCTTTATATGAGTGATTACTCTGATTTATACTTGAAAACGGATGTATTACTTTTAACAGATATATTTGAAAATTTTAGAAACGTTTGTATTAAAACTTATGATTTAGATCCTGCTCATTATTATACAGCACCAGGTCTTAGTTGGGATGCAATGTTAAAGTACACACAAATAACATTAGATTTATTAACAGATTTTGAAAAAATTGCATTCGTAAAATCAGGTATACGCGGTGGTGTTTCACAGTGCAGTAACCGCTATGCACAAGCCAATAATAAGTACATGGCAAATTTTAATGAGAAAATTCAATCATCTTATCTCGCATACTTAGACGCTAATAATTTATATGGTTGGGCTATGTCTCAATACCTTCCTACAGGTGGATTTGAATGGGTAAATTGTGAGACTAATTTCAACATACCGATTGATTCTGATGTGGGTTATATTCTAGAAGTAGACTTAGAATATCCCGAAGCTTTACATGACTTACATACCGATTTTCCTCTTTGTCCAGAGAATATACTTGTTGGAGGGAGTAAAACTTTAAAATTAGTTCCAAATCTATTCGATAAAACTAAGTATGTAATTCATTATAGAAATCTTATACAGTGCCTAGAAATGGGTTTAAAACTAAAAAAAATTCATCGGATTTTAAAATTCAATCAAAGTCCTTGGCTACAAAAATATATTGATTTAAACACACAGTTACGTACATCTGCCCAATCTGATTTTGAAAAGGATTTCTATAAGTTAATGAATAATTCAATATTTGGGAAAACAATGGAGAACATTGAAAAACGTGTAGATGTCAAACTATGTACACATTGGGAAGATAAGGGAAAATCTGTTGGTGCTCAAAAACTTATTGCGAGACCTGAGTTTCATAGTGTCTCAATATTTTCAGAAAATTTGGTTGCTATACAATTGAGAAAAACTAAATTACTTTATAATAAACCTATTTACTTAGGATTTTGTATTTTAGATATTTCTAAAACTCTTATGTATGATTTCCATTACAAATATATGAAAAAGAAATATGGCTCAAGTTGTAAAATGCTTTATACAGACACAGATAGTTTCATATATCACATTTTTACTGATAACTTTTATGATGACATTAAACCTGACTTAAATAAATACTTTGATACTTCGGATTACCCCTCTAATAATAGTTATGATATTCCTCGGACAAATAAAAAAAAAATTGGTTATTTTAAGGATGAAAATAATGGTACTATTATGACTGAATTTGTTGGTTTGAGATCAAAAGTGTATGCTTTTAATACACAAAATAAATTCATTGCTAAAGCAAAAGGCGTAAACAAATCGGTTACCAAAAATTTTAAAATTAAGAATTATAAAACAGTTTTATTTGAACAAAAAAATGAGTTATGTGAAATGTATAGATTCAGATCGATAAAGCATATAATATTTACTCAAAAAAATAATAAAATATCATTATCACATTCAGATACTAAACGGTTTTTAATTAATAACTCTACCAACACTTTAGCTTGGGGTCATTACAAAATAAAGTCGATTACTAATGATTTGCGGTAAGACTCGATGTTATTTTTTAAGTAAGTGCTACAATGTATAGATGTATCTTTAAGTTATAAATTGTATAGAAAATTAAGATATAATTATGAATAAATGTATACTTAAATCAATGTCTTATTACTTTATTCCCCATTTCTATATCTAATTCAACTGAAACTACACGTATTTTTGAACATGTATCATTTTCTCCATCCATTTACTGCTATAGTTGCAGGACCGAGTGGATGTGGTAAATCACATTTTGTGACAAATTTCTTAAAACACTGTAATGATATATGTAATACACGATTTGATCAAATTTTGTGGTGTTACGATGAAATGCAGCCTCTATACAATCTAGAAAATGTAACTTACATTCAAGGAATTCCTGAAATCAGTATGTTTGATGGAAAACATCCTCGATTAGTCATAATTGATGATCTTATGAGGGAGTCAGATGGTCGTGTTGTTGATATTTTTACTAAAGGTAGTCACCACAGAAATTTAAGTGTATTTTATATCACACAAAATCTTTTTCATCAAGGGAAAGGGCAACGAGATATTTCTCTAAATACAAGTTACATAATTTACTTTAAAAATCCCAGAGACCGAACACAAATTCGCCATTTAGCACGTCAAGTATTTCCTGAGAATTCAAAGTTTGTTGAAGAGGCTTATAAAGATGCCACTACAGAACCTCATGGTTATTTAATGATTGATTTAAAGCAAAATACAAATGATTCATGTCGTTTTAAAACTAAGATTGATAATACTTCTAATGATTGTGTAGTATACATCCCTAAAAAGGGGTTTAAATATGGTTTGCATGACTCAATTCTTGTCAGTAGCAAATAATGGTTGAAGGAAGTACTACGCAAGACACGAAAAAGTTGAGGTGTGCATTACAAACATTTAAACCAAAATATCGTAAAATTTTACTTCGCTCTCTTAAGAAAGAAGAAATTAATCGTGTTTGTGAGTATATCAAAGAAATATTTAAAGAAAATACCCCCAATAAAGAGACAAGAGAATCGTCTGTAAAATTGAATTGCTTCTTTTCTACAAAGTTAATATAAATATGTATTCAGAATCACTGTAAAACAATGTCTGCACGAGTAAAAACACACAAAAATTTACTAAAGGCTTTACACACACTTCAACCAAAATTCCGAACAGCCTTATTGAAAGTGTGTAAGGACGAGGAAATCAATTGTATTTGCGAGTGTATTTTCAATATACTAAATGGTAAACTACCTTTAAAGGATTGTGAGAAGACTAAGTTAAAAAAACACAAAACTATTCTCAGAAAATTAATAAAGAAAGGGGGAAATAAATCACGAAAACGTATTATCATTCAAAAAGGAGGAGCATTTCTGCCTATTATTTTGGGAGCTGTTTTAAATGGGTTGTTTAATTTAATATAAAAATGGAACACGCAAAAAAAATGGTTCTTATTGAACCAGAGGTCATTGAAATACTAAAATCAAGAAATATTGCATCTGACGATTCTTTGTCAAGATTAGATAAAGAAATGCAAAAAATACTGAAAAGTAAACTAGATGATCGTGAAAAATGGACGTTATACACGCAAATTTTACAAAGATATCTCCATATTACCGAAGGAGAGAGAAAACCAATTAAATTACCAGTCACTGTAGAGGACGATCGAAACTATGACAATAACAGTATATTTAAAAAGGAAATGAAAGACAATGATTCAGCAGTTAATGCGGAATCAGATGATGATAAGCACGTACTTGGGCTACCGATTGAAATTTTATATACCCCTACTTATATAAACAAACTTATACCAAAAACGTATAGAAAAAAAGGTGAAATATTGTTAAATACTCTGTTAAACAATAAAGAAAAAATTAGTTGGAAAAAGGATGGATTGATAGTCGTAGATAATGAAGCTGTAGATGGTAGTAATATAGTGGATCTAGTAAATTATACCTTGAGACCATTAAAACGCCCCAAGCCTAATGGATGGGAAAAATTTATCCAAACTATAAAAGATATAGGGGTTCCCTTAATATGTATTGGTAACCCTCAAGCTTCTGAAAATATTAGTAATATATCACCAAAATCCAGAAGACATAGTTCTCCAATTGATGATAAAAGTCCAAAAACTTTAACATCATACAAACTAAGGAAAAAACAGGACGTTTGGGAAAGATGGAATCCATATTAGACATCAAAGATATATATTACGATGTGTCCAATCCTGCTGGTTATGGAAGCGCAGAGAAATTATCAAGAGCATTAAAAGGTAAAATGAATAGAAAGCAAGTGAAAGAATGGTTGCAAGCTCAGGAAACTTATACATTACATAAGCCTGTGCATCGAAAATTCCCTCGGAATAAATATATATTGTCTAATCTTAATGAACTTTGGCAAGCAGATTTAAGTGATATGCGTACTTATTCTCAATATAATGAAGGTTTTAATTATATTCTTTGTGTTATTGATGTTTTTAGTAAATACGCTTTCGCTAGAGCCCTAAAAAAGAAAAATTCTGAAAGTATAAAACAAGCATTTGAAAGCATATTTACTGAAGCTAATGCAACTCCCACCCACTTACAATCAGATAAAGGTACCGAATTCGTATCAAAAGATGTTAGACAATACTTTAAAAGTAAAAATGTAAATTATTACACAACCAACAACCCAGATATTAAAGCAAGTGTAGTTGAAAGATTTCAGAGGACATTAAAAACTAAAATGTGGCGTTATTTTACACATAAAAATACCTATACTTATATTAATATTTTACAAGATTTACTCTATTCTTATAATCATAGCTTCCATTCAAGCATAAAAATGTGTCCGTTTGAAGTTAATTTTAATAACATTATGATAGTTTGGAATAATTTATATGGAAATATAAATAATAAAATCAGTGCTATACCACAGTCTAAGTTTTCGATTGGAGATCATGTAAGAATAACAAAATATAAGCACATTTTTCAAAAAGGATATGAGACAAATTGGAGTGATGAAATATTTATTATAACTGGTATAAAAAATAACATGTCCAGAGTAGTATATACTATTAAAGATCTTCAAAGTGAACCTATTGTTGGTACTTTTTATGAGAATGAATTACAAAAAGTTACATATAGCCCCACCACTCAATATAAAATTGATAAAATACTACGGTCTCGCTACTCAGGTAACAGAAAAGAAGTACTTGTCAAGTGGAAAGGTTATCCTGATAAGTTTAACAGTTGGATTTTAGAATCCAGTCTTAATCAGATAGGATGATGGAAGACAATTTTTATTTAACTTTACTTAGTAATAGTTCAATGGAATACTTCCCGGAAAACACGACGACCATGTTCTCAACAAAATTACCAAAATCACTTATTTTGGAAGGAGAATGGCACGTTGGAGTTGTTGAATTTCAATATCCTTGCACTATGTATACGGTTCGAGAGTATGAAAATGTTATTTATACATCAAAGTGGATTACAATACCCGATGAAGATATAAGTTCATTAGTGCACTATAGAAACCGTATTCCTGTCATGAATTATGATAGCATTGATCATATTGTAGCTGAATTAAATAAAAATACCGATGCTGGAATAATGTTTAATTATGATGAAATAAAGAAGCAAGTATCGGTATTATGTACGAATACCTTCATTGATGTACTTAAGTTGTCAACAAAGTTATGTTTACAACTCGGTTTTGAACCAAATACAAACCTAATTCAAAATAAAACTGGAACATATCCTTATAATTTAAAATTAGGATTGCCATCTCAGTTGTTCATTTATTGTGATATAATAGAGCCACAAATTGTTGGAGATGTTATGGCCCCTCTTCTCAGAATCGCACCACTAGATCCAACAGTCTATGTATACGGGGCTAATAAAATGCATATTTTTTCACCGCCTCATTATGTACCTGTCATGCGTAGAGAGTTCGATGTGATAGAAATAGATATAAGAACGAGTACAGGTCGAAAAGTACCATTCCAGTTTGGGACCACATGTATTAAAGTACATTTTAAGAGAATCAAGTGAAAAAGTGTATTTAAAATGTCGTGTCCGTACTTACATTATTATTCTCATCAAGCTGGTACTGGTATTGGTGCAATTTATAAAGGTGCACCTTATCAGCGAGGTCATGGTATTGGTAGTTTTTTGGGTGGACTATTCAGATCTGTTCTTCCACTTTTGAAAAGTGGTGCAAAAGTTGTGGGTAAAGAAGCTTTGAATGCTGGTGTGGGTCTATTATCTGATATGTTAAATGTGCAACCTATGGATGAATCTATGAGATCACGTTTAAAAACAGCAACTTCGAATCTAAAACAAAAAGCTGACAAAAAAATTGATTCAATAATGAGAGGATCAGGATATAAAATTAGGCGACAAAAAAGGAAACGTATCACTCCTAAGAATACTCTCAAACGGAACGGTACTAAGAAAATTAAACAGAGTAATATTCAAGATATTTTTCATAAAAGTTAAAATTAAATAATGTCATTTTTACATCATAACTCCTGTGAATGCGTAAAATCTGAGTTGGATTTGTTTGCTTTACCATCAACTCAAACTAGTATTGAGGGAGGACAATGGATTCATTACAACCCCATTTCATCGTTGACTGATGATGGTCCCATTGAGTTTTTAGTACCTGGAAATGGAGATGATTACATTGATTTATCTCATACCCTACTTCACATAAAAGCTAAAGTTCAGAATGCTGATGCAACTAGCATTTCGGCGACGACTAATGTTGCTCCAGTTAACAATTGGCTACACTCACTTTTTAGTCAGGTTGACATATATTTAAATCAAAAGCTCGTATCACCTCCAAACAACACTTATGGGTATCGAGCTTACATCGAGACTTTGCTTAATTATGGTGCAGCTGCTAAGAAATCTCATCTTACTTGCGGCCTTTGGTATAAAGATACAGCCTCGAAAATGGATTCATGTGATGCTTCAAATCAAGGATACACAAAAAGAGAAGAATTAGCAAAGGAAAGTCAAACTATTGAAATGATTGGTCACATACATGCTGATATTTTTAATCAAGATAAGTTTTTAATCAACGGTGTCGAAATGCGTCTAAAACTAGTACGTTCTAAAGATACTTTTAATCTTATGTGTTCAACAGCAGATAGTAAATTCAAAGTGCATATATCTAGTGCTAGCCTTGTAATGCGCAAAGTTCGGATCAATCCCAGTGTATTAATTGCACATGAGAAAGTATTAGCTACTACAACTGCAAAATATCCTGTCACTCGTGCTGAAGTTAAAGTCTTAACGATTCCATCAGGGATTCAGGGAAAAATGCTTGATAATGTATTTTTAGGACAAATTCCCAAAAGATGTATAGTTGGTTTCGTAGGAAATTCGGCCTTTAATGGATCTTTAAATACAAACCCTTTTAATTTTGGTAATCACGGACTTAACCTGTTCGGTTTGTATGTTGATGGCCAATCTATACCATCAAAAACATTAACACCCTCTTTTGATAATAATATGTTCACGAGTGCATATCATACTTTATTCTCTGGAACAGGAATTCATTTCTTGAATGATGGAAATGACGTCTCTAAGGAGGAGTATAATAATGGATATTGTCTGCTTGCTTTTGATTTAACTCCTGATTTATCTGCTAATTCAAACTCCCACTGGAATCTCATAAAACGGGGTAGTGTAAGATTTGAAGTTCGATTTGAAAGAGCTCTAACAACAACTCTTAATTGTATTGTATACGCAGAGTTTGACAATGTAATTGAAATTAATAAAAATCGAGATGTTAGTTTAGACTACAATAGTTAAAAATGAATATAAATGCGGGTATTTAATTTTTGAGTCATTTGTTAACCACTCATTCAATCAAGAAGATTATCTTATTTACTTTTAAATTTATTTCTATTTAAGTTTTCAATGGATACTACTGAGATTGGGAAATATTTAAACATAATCGATCCAAATATTCACTTCAATGTTTTTGCAGCAAATAAGATACCGATCTATTTAACACCACCGGCTTATTTAATTTCTAATTTAGATCCTGATACAAAACCTGGATCTCACTGGGTAGCAATATACGTGGATACTAATGGTGTTGGTGAATATTTTGACTCGTTTGGTCGAAAACCAATGGATTATCATGAAATGTTTTTGAAAAACAATTGTAAGAAGTGGAGTCATAATAATAAAGTACTTCAGAACTATTTCAGCCCATTTTGCGGAATGTATTGTTTAGTTTATATATATTTTAAATATAACAACATCTCAATGTCACAATTTCTTAATATATTTTCTGATAATACTTTGTATAATGATCAACTTGTACAATATATGTTTATGACTTTATTTATAAGGTAATGAAATAAAAAAAATATTGTTTTGAATAACTATAGTTTTATTTACATACCATTTTTTTAAAATAAATCTTAAAGTAACGATAACTTAAGTGTACACTGTGATGAGAACGGGCTGTAGAGACTTGGACTTGGACTGGAATAATGATTTTCATCTTGTGAGAACGAATGGAGTGAATCTTGCTCAGAGTCTTCATAGTCTGTTGCTGGTATTCGTATTCCAAATAGAGCATCTTCCCTCTCAATGAATTCAACCGGGCTGTAGAGACTTGGACTTGGACTGGAATAATGATTTTCATCTTGTATGTCTTCACACAACTCGATCTCGATATCCTCAAAATTGAGCGTATTTTCCTCTTCCACTTCTTCACATAGTGAAACCATTTCTTCATCATAAATGGTCTCGTTCAGTTCACACAATTGAGACGACATTGTATGGTTTTGACGTAGTGAAATAGAATATGAAGTTCGTCTCTCAGGGCAAAACACTTTTATACTTTGTTCCGTCGATGAAGAGTGGGGGACTCGGTTTAGGAATTTATTAAAAACACATGTGTATACGCCCATCATTAGGAATCCGTCTAAACATCTTTTAAATAGTTATATTTTTTACGATGGAATAATTTATAGGTATTTTTATTGTTTGACATCTCTGTCGATAAAATATTTTTTACAATCATTTCTTCCTGCGATCTGCTTTGTTATGTTGTAAATAATATCTCGAGTGGCGTGATAAAATTTATCAGCGTCTGAATTCGCGTAGTACTTTAATCGTAAATCTGCATGTTTCCAGTACTCAAGAGGTGAAACCCCTTTCAGATTCTTCATGTCATAGACATCTATTTTGATGAGATGAGTTGCACTGACACCATCACCATCATTGGATGAGATATACGATAGACCTCCTTCAGTCGCTTGCGCTACCGTTGAAGAAATAGTAGTTCTCTTCTTTTTTTTTGGTTGTTCAAAAAATACATCTATATTGTTTTGCTCCATCATTTTGTTCTTTTTTGAAGCAGTCTTTTTATTATTTGACGCACAATCACTCGCATCTTGATCGTCTGACACATTGAGTGGATAGTAGTAATGTTTATAGGTGAATTCATCATTCTGCGAGTCCTGAAATAAAAAGATGATATTTCAACAAATAAAATTACATAAACTAATTAAATTAACTTCAATTTATAAAGTACTTGTTACAATTTATAAAAGTCCCATTACTAACGAATCAAGATGTTAGTTACAAAGTCAAGACAAATAAACTTTATTCAAAATTGGTACACTGTACACTTTTTGAACGTCAATTTAAGAACATGATATAATGGTGATAATTACTCACGAAAACTTAAAACTAAAAATACGAGGGTTTATTATCACCATGTCACAATATGGTCAAACCTTATAAATGATTATTTGAACTGTTGGCTTTTAGAGCAATTTAGGTATGTCCCTGGGTTTTTGTCACTAAAAAATATTATAAGCTATCATTATTTAAATAATTGGTGCAATTACACACTTACCGCCATAATAAATATGTAGGTTCACAACACACTGACTCTACTACTCTACTACTGACAGCTAAGTAATATTTAAGACTTATTTTAGACTGAGATCCTAACGATGTCGCACTGAGTAAACTTGTGTTAGAAAAATTGAAATGTATCGTTCTTATACACATGCTCTTAGACGTGCAGCAACATGCTTGAACACCTGTTTTGCACCTGCGTGCAATATTTTTTCCTGTCTACATACCTCCCCGAAGATAATGGGATGATAAAATATAAAAGAGTAATAAAAAATCAGACAAGTTTGTGCGTGTCAAGGGGTTGGTGAGATCGTAAAATGCATAAATCTAATGGACAAAAAAATCGAACAGGTAGATTCGTGCATAGAGCTATAAATTATTCTATTATTAGGGTAAATTCTTTGAAACGTACAAGTAAGTTATGATGTAATTGCCTCGTTGGTCTTGTGATTAACATATTCGACTGCAGATCGCGAGGTCCCAGATTCGATTCCCAGGTCGGACAAATAATGTGTGTGTGTGTGTGTGTCTGTTCCCCCGTAGCGCTCAAACGGGTGAACCGATTTGAATGCGGTTTTTTTTTGTTTGAAAGGTGAATTAATTAAAAGTATTGTTAGCTATGTTTGATGAAAATCGATCCAAGATGGCCACCGCTACAAAATGACAGATTACATATTTTTCACAACTCTCTTAATAATTTTAACTATAAGGTCTAAACTAGGATAACATAGTCTTGTCGAGCCGGTCCGACAGCCGCAAGAGAGGGAGACATGTTTTTCAGCCGCGTTTCAAGAGTATGGGTATCAAATGAAAGGGCTTGACTAGTAGAATAGCAGTATGCAAATCCAAGATGGCGAATGTCAGGGGTTTTTAAATTTTCAATTTATACTTGTGAAATGAATTTATTGACAAACTGACCACCGTCAATAGGCGGTCTTATAATAGAGTGTGTCTTGGGTTCAATTCCTCAACATTTAAGTTCGAGTATATTTTCTTTGTAATTAATTAAATAGTGAATAATAAGAACTATAAAGGTTAGGTTAGTTGAAATTGAAATTGTTCGCATTGCTTGTATAACATACATTAGCTATTAATCATATTTAAATCTATAAATAAGTAAATATAAAATTCTATTTTTTCATTCATTATAATTATCATGAAATAACATGATAAACTCATAGCTCGTAATACACTTTTATATGAAGTCGGATAATAATGGAAACCATAGCAAAGCAAGAGTCCATAGTTGCCGAAGGGTCTGCTACCTGCGTACGGAGGGGTTGCCTGCCTCGGGTACCTGGCGCGGATGCGCTTTTGTCATGGACCGCATACCGGCAGGTAGTCCCCGCGAGCGCACTTTTTTATGAACAATCTGATCAAATTGCTGTTCAATCGGCTTGGGGTGAAAACTGTCGGAATTTAGTTTTTTTATATAAGAATACACCAGTGGAAAACGTGTGGGGCTGTGCTGTTGAACCGGCCATACATACTACTGGGGTTTTTTAAATTTTCAATTTATACTTGTTATCTCAGGAATAAGGTACAAAGAGGCGAGATTTAGGTATATCAACCTAAATCTGCATCGACGAAATCTCGATGATGTATCTAAGTACTTATAAAAACAAAAGTATAAACTAAAACCTACTCCTGTTTTCGTACTATTTCTTGTCGCTGTCGGACTATTTTGGAGGCAGGCGGTAGTCGGTACAAATATTTTAGTAGGCGTTAAACTGTACCGATACAAGTCTCGAAAATATCTAAGACTTGTCTAAGACAGTTTCTAAATCGGGCGGGACAATACATTTTATTGAAGAAAGCGATCCATTTCTTATAAATGTTTTATTTACCTACTAGCGACCCGCCCCGGCTTCGCACGGGTAGTAGAGCATATTATGCGTAGGTACTACCCGCTCAGGGATTAGGCAGCGTTTTCGATGAAAGCTCCCAGGCGGCCTGACTTTTTACGATATTTTCCACAATGAACTTACTATATCTCACCTTATACCCGAATTACTAATTCCGTGGAATTCTGACGTTTCATAATGTTACCAGAGATAAAACAATTCCCACAAAAAAAGATAAAAAATTCAAAACTTATGCAAATACAAATCAACTGCTGCATGTAGATATGACAAATGCCTGACAGACACTTCATGGTGATAATGTCATTCGACTTCCATTTTTGAATAAATTTTTTCAATGTGCTTCTTTTGTTTTCTATTGCTGTTAGTGTGCACTTTCTAGTTTCCATTCTTAGCAATTTCTATTTTAGGGCGAAACAATTAATATTATTAAGCGGCTTAGGGACCTTTCAGATAGACCGGCGCGGAGAGCAGAGCAAAGGAGAATGCCCAAAAATCTATGGGCGTGTAACCCAGTCGTTTACAAACGTGTTGTATGCAGCATTTATTGCAGATTTATACCTGATAACCAAACACACCATTTTAATACCTCTAGGACTTGTAGTTTTAAATAAATCTAAGTTTAAGTTTGAAAATGATTCTAGGTTATGTGTAGTTTATAATTGTTAAAGTAGTAAGGAAAGCCGTGTATCTTTCCTGCCGATTTGAACTATTAATTGTTTGGCGCGCACTATACTTAACATACCTGTCCAACGATATCCAATACAAACACAATAAACCAAAATAATATTGGTCTCCGGTGTGCTACAATAAACATTCAAAATGTAAATAGAGTAGACGTCACTAGCGTCACACACAACTAAAACAATGACATGTCATATTGACATCTTGAAATAAGTTTCTTTACACATAATCAAAAAGGTTGTAGTTTTATTATATTCCATTGCACAAAACGCAACGAAGTTAAAACAATATTATAAAAAAATAATAATATTAATTATTACTTATTTACTTTAAGCATATATTGTACGATTTACAACAAATAACAAATAAAATAATGTATTTAAATAATTAATATCCGTTCTATTTTAAATGAAATTATTTTTAAAAAAATAACAAACCTCTTTTTATTTGGGCATGTACCTATGCGTAGAATGTAATGCAAATGGCGGTCAGACTTAAACGGGAAGTTAAAAAGACGGTTTAATTCCTTTTTTATTACATTTTTTTATCGTGAAGTGTAGCATTAATAATTATTAATTTTCAAATTGTCATATATTCGTAAGATAATTTTTAATAAATTACATTTTGTGTAAATGTTTGGGTCAGGGGTGATCATTCTCCTTTGATCGGCCGGTCTGTGTGAAAAAAGAAATGCTCTCCGATGCTCTCCGCGCCGGTCTATCTGAACGGTCCCTTAGAGCTTTATATGTTGACAGGGAATTAAAGTAGTTTGGGGTAAAATCGTACTTCGTAGATGTTAACCCTGTTCTCCATATAAATAACTCATCTGTAAATGACAATGACAGCTGTCAAATAAGGAGAAAAACTAAATATTTCAAATCAAATAAATTACAGTGTATTTGGGACATCTTTTTATTATTTTATATTATTTATTATTTTATTGGGAGATCTTTTTATCACCTACAACTTTGCCATTTGATTTTTTTCCATAGGACTTCTAGTTTTGCCGGAAATCGAGATAAACCGTTTTTTACCCTTAAAACTCCCCCCTTTTTTCCCGAGCTCAGATCGCCCGTAAATTATTTTTCCTTGTATTTTTATAATATTCTCCTTCTTTTCCAATGGGTTTCATCCTACGTACTGTGTTTTTTTTTTTTTGGTTTCAAAATTATCGACACTGGGCTTATAGGGAGAACCGCGGCCACCGACGCGCTTATAGGCACGCTCCCGCCGCCGCAATTTTTAAATCTGTAATATCTTCGACAGTATTCATTTAAATCATATGCTGTAAAGGGCCATATGGATTTATATTAAATCAACAATGTATTTAAGGTATTTAATTAGATAAGGATTAATGCTGTATTGGTTGAAATCGCTTCGAAAATTAGCCATTATTTGTCGTAAAAAGTAAATGACAAAAAAATGTTATTGTGGGATATCCATAAGAGATAGACATATACCATCGCGGACTTTTCTGTAGACCTTTTCAATGTGTACAATACTTAGTACATTATTTTGATAAATCTCGTAGGGTTCAGCCTGCGTTTGCAATGTAAGCGGAAAAAATGTAATTATTTACGACATCACATTAGAAACCTCAAAAATAACAGTATTTCTCCACTATTTAATGGATGTTATTATACATATAAACCTTCCTCTTGAACCACTCTATCTATTAAAAAAAACCGCATCAAAATCCGTTGCGTAGTTTTAAAGATTTAAGCATACAAAGGGACATAGGGACATAGGGACATAGGGATATAGGGACGGAGAAAGCGACTTTGTTTTATACTATGTAGTGATTTCAAAATCTAGAGGTCCAGGGAATTACGAGTAGATAGGTAACAAGGATTGATTCCGCTATAAATAAGAGAAAATAATGAGTTTGTTCATATTCATTAAGTAGATCATTATTATTATCTGCCTTTCAATAATTGATCCACATCAAATCCGTCAACTTCATTAGGCATCTCATATTTTGGAACTAGCTAGGTAGGTATAGGTAGATCATTTTATGTAAATTAATGTAACTAAGTAATTCGTCGCATAGTCCTTTCTTAATTGAACGGGACAATAAAAATAAATCCAGATGGTGGTTAGGTACCTACTTTCTTATCTAGCTGAAAAAATACGTATCGCATACATTTTAGGTCTGTTTGAGAAAGGATCAGAGAAGCCATTTTACGCGCGATCGCTTTCAATCATACTCGGATCATCATAGGAAATGTTCAGTACAGGAAAAGTTGACAAAAATAAATGTACAGGCTTATAACATTTTAAATAGGTTCTAATATAATACTTAAGTAGGTATGTATTATGTAGGTAGGTTAGGGTATCAGCTGTTGTACTAAATATCTATGTATGTATTCTATGGTAGGTATTATATTTGTTGTAGGAATCGATGTATGTATGTAGGGTACCTACTCACAGAATGGAGATTTGAGAAAAAGTCCTCGTTGGTCTAGCTGTTAGCATATTCGACTGCAGATCACAAAGTCACGGGTTCGATTCCCGGGTCGGACAAAAATAATTGTTAAGTAGATAGGTACTGTGTTTTTGTGTCAAAGAAATTCTCAGTGCCAGCCCGGAGTTGGTAAGTAGTTGGCGTTGTTTTACCCCTTGCCTCGAAGAGCACGTTAAGCAGTCGGTCCCGGTTATTGCGTGACATTGTGTGTGGTAAGTACCTATATCATGTGACAATAGTCGTTAAAGCCCGCCAACCCACAATGGAGCAGCGTGGCGGGTCGAAGCTCTAAATCCCTCTCTCCTATGAGAGAGGAGGCCTGTGTCCAGCAGTGGGATGTTAAAACGCTGTAGTCGTGGTGCTGGTGGCGCCTAAGTAGGTACAGTTAGAAAAAGAAACTGAAGAAAAATAAGTTAGATAATGTTCCTATTGTTTAGCCCGCCAACCCGCATTGGAGCAGCGTGGCGGGTCTAAGAAAGGTCTTTATAAGAAATTATAAAGAATAATAAGAAGATTCGGTGCCAATTTAATAAATCGGCAGCTACATTTCAGATTTTTACCGCATGGCTTTTTATGTGGCCAACTTAAATTATATTAGATATACCTACGTAACTTCACTACATAGTATAAAACAAAGTTGCTTTCTCTGTCCCTATGTCCCTAGACCCTATGTATGCTTAAATCTTTAAAACTACGCAACGGATTTTGATGCGGTTTTTTTTAATAGATGGAGTAATTCAAGAGGAACGTTTTTAAGTAGAAAAATTGGACCCGGTAGGTGGCGCTAATAGCGGGCAGGACGACGTCTGCCGGGTCCGCTAGTTAAATATAATTTATATATTTTATTTTGTATATATAAGGTAAAGTCTGTTCGTTTTCTTACGGTCACCTTTGTGTCACGCCCCCTCCGCCCGCGCGGCGTTTTGCCAAAGGCACCGCCGGTGACTTCAAAACATGCGACGCGGGATGTACAGGCACTAGGGATTTTGGCGTTTTACATCGAAGCCTACCTACTCATATTTTTTTATTAAAATTCTCTTTCCTTTTTTTTATTCGTATTTTATTACAATATAACCATAAACATAAAATATAAAATTATCATGAATACGGGTCTTCTCTCAAAATGAGAAGATTTTAACCATAGTCTACCACGCTGGCCAAGTGCGGATTGGCAGACTATTCGGAGATTCTGTTAGAATAGAAAAAAAAATACAAACAGTAAAAAATAAATAAAAGCAGAATACCAGAATACTAAGAGCACCTGCGCCTGTACCGACACTATGTTACCGAACAGTCTTTACCTACCTAGCTCATTATTGTAAATTTTTAATTTCTATTCTAAATTACATAGTGATACCTAAGTACCTACATAATTATCATGAGACTACAGCACATTTAATTATATCACCACGCGGTAATATTTTAATCGCACTTGTGTGGTAAAAGTCTTTCTTACCTTGAAAATACCTATCTATTGAAAATTACATTTATTATAGGGCCTATCTATACTAATAATATAATAAAGCGGAAGAGTTTGTTTGTTTGAACGCGCTAATCTTTGGAACTACTGGACTGATTTCAAAAATTCTTTCACCGTTGGATATGTTTGTGATCCCTGAGTGCTATAGGCTATATATTATGTACCACGGGCGAAGCCGGGGTGGACCGCTAGTCTACTCATATGTCCCTTTTTTAATTTAACGCTACGTTAAAACCCACTCATTGACGCGTAATTCATCACTTTAACGTATAAATTAAAAATTCTTTTAAGTACATATTATATATCAGTAACATTACATAAGTATAATTTCATAAATCATGCGTCGTAATATTTAGATTGTGGCGTTAAAATTAAATCCTGGCAAAGCGACGCATCTCCTAAAAAAATAAATTAATAATCCATCCCGCGCGCAAAATTGCCGCGAATCAAATTGTGGGAAATATTTCGTTACCGCGTCCTCGGCTGTAATGTGTTGATGTTACATTGGTTTGGTATATTTGTAATATTTTCAACTTTCTCACCATCTTTCAAGGTTTTTAGTTATGTAGGTAGGTACTTATGTGATTAGTGATTACTAGAGGATGCCCGCGACTTCGTCCGCGTAGATTTAGGTTTTTAAAAATCCTGCGGGAAACTCTTTTCCATCACTAAAGTTTTCCCAATGAAAGTTCCATCTTTGATTCAGCATTTCGGAGATAGACAAAGACAAATTTTAATGTACCTAAATGTAAATTTTTATGATCTACCTAAACACCCGTCAGTGAACTTTTAACAGTTTTTAGCAAGGTATGAGCTCAAAGGAGATTAGAAAAAATACAACTATAAATTAAAAATTTAAAAAACCCCCGACATTCGCCATTTTGTGGTGGCGGCCATCTTGGATTTGCATAGTGCTATTCTACTAGTCAAGCCCTTTCATTTGATACCCATATTATGAGAGTTGTGAAAAAATATGTAATCCGACATTTTGTGGCGGCGGCCATCTTGGATCGATTTTCATCAAACATAGCTATAGGTAGACCATAATCTCATGGAAAATAGGAATATAAAATTTTGTAGTAAGCAACACCAGGTTTTAACTCGGCTGCCCTAGTGATAAACAAAGCAATAACATTCAGAACAATTTTACAGGACAAGCAAAAACATTGAAAACTCTTATTTAAAGGCAACCTTTCTACAAAAAGACCCCAAACCCTCAAATAAGTATTTTTATTATTTTTTATGTAATTATAGGTCGACCAGAATCTCATGAAAAATACGGCAATGAAATTCCAAAGTTAGCAACACTACGGCTGCCCTAGCGATAAACAAAGTAACTGTAATTTTTTGTGAAATTGACTTTTTTGCATTAACAAAAGTTTTATGTCGAGTAGTTTTTTACCACAGTTTAATATTTCAAATAACTGAACCGTTTACTGAAATTTGAATTGCCCAAACAAAGTAACTGCACACACTAACCCGGAATATAAATGCAAAACCAAGTAAACAACAAGCACAACACAAAAACAAAGTAATTGGATGTTGATTACTTTGTTTTTGTATTTAAAATGCAGTTGCTTGATTTTTCGTTTCGTGAAACGATCCCAGGTAAAACTTGTCTATCGCTAGGGCAGCCGCAGTGTTGCTAACTTTGGAATTTCATTTCCGTATTTTTCATAAGATTCTGGTCTACCTATAACAACACTCTCGACTAATTCAGCTTTCAAACAAAAAAAACCGCATTCTAATCGGTTCACCCGTTAGAGCGCTACAGGGGAACAGACAGACAGACACACACACACACTTGACAGTACAGTGACAGGCCTTCCAGATCGAGCTTTGAGTGGGCTCACCAACTGTTGGCTAACAAGTCACAATGTTTTGATACGTTACAAAAGTTATCCACCTCCGTAAGAATTTATCAAATATGTCAAATGTTCACACAATCTGTGTGAATGTATAATATGTATTTTCAATCTGTTTGTGCATAGATATTAATCATCTGTGGTGCACAGTGTGACCATTTGTGGCAGATTTCTGCCATTTGGGCAGATTTGGCTCCTAAATTTTAACTCTGGCAGAATAAACTGACGATTTAAGAAATTGGCAGATTGTGGCAGATTTCAAGGAAATCCTTATTATTTTTGAAATTAAAAGAAAAAAACTCATGATTTTATGTTTATTTACTAAATTATTGTATGATTTACGTAGTTAGTAGAAAAATTTACTTTTATAATTTAAATTTTTTGCCTCTAAGAGAAATCTGCAAATGTGAATCTCAAACTTTGAATTCAATCTTTCCTTCAAATAACGCATACATTTTTGACTAAACTTTGCAATCAATTGCACGTTTATCACTGAGCAATGTTTTCATAGATTTACAGTTTTCAGATCCACAATGTGGCCAATTCTGTTGTACACAATCTCTAAACCTAAACTAAAATGACAGGTCTAAATTTATTCCTATCTCTTTCACAGTGCTCACTGCAGAAAAGGATAGCAATAGATTTAGACCTGTCATTTTAGTTTAGGTTTAGAGATTGTGTACAAAAGAATTAGCCACAATATGTTGTTTACAAAGAATTTGTGTCAATTATCAACATTGCAAATGAATTTCCCAATAGAGTAGATGAAAATAATCTTCAAAGTAGACGACGAATTTAGACAAATGAAATTCGATAAAATTGTAGGTAAGCGATTTGTTAGAATCTGGCGTTGGTGGCACCAGTACAAGGTTAAGTGTGGACAAATTCTGGAGAGCAATTGGGAAAATGTGTGATGCAAATGGAGCTCCAAAATATCATATTAATGTTGCAAACTTTGCAATTTAGCTCTCTTATATTTACCAATGTCAAACGCCTAATGTGAGAAAATATTCAATTAAACATTTAAATCACAAATAATAAACAGATTCAATCCAAATAAACATATATACTATGTACAAATTATATACTGCTGAAGCCTGAAGATATTAATTATAGAACACAGTGACTGTATTTCTTCCAACCAAAGAAATGATGATATAGATGTTGTTTAAATCATTGTATAGGTAATGAAAATAAACAAATGTTGACGCAATATTATAATATTAAGCGAAACAAGACAAAACAAAATGTATATATTTTAGGTTGGTTTGAGAATTTTTAGTACTTATTTTATTTATTCATTCCTGTCCCCATAAGAACTGAAGAAGATTCATATGATGGCATATTTTTGGCATTTTCTGGAATCGAGTTGGCAGATTTTGGCAGATTTTTTTACCAGTGTCGGGCAGATTCACTATTTTTGAGATGGTCACACTGGACTGGTGCAATCAAAAATTTTGACAGTTAGCAGCTGAATTCAGCTGAATATTTGCCGTAGAATTTATCTTTGAAATTGAGAAATATTTTGTGATTTTAAAGTGTAGATAGTTTTGTTAACCCACAAATTTTATCAGCATTTTAAATAAATAAGACTAACCGTAGATTAATACACATAGGTATATAATAACCTTATAAAATCTACAATATGATTCAGGTAGGTAAAGGTCTTTGTTTACTGTTAAATACGAGTAATAGTTAAACGTATGAGAATATGCATTTATTTTTGAGCGATACACTTTCAACCCTTTGCTAGTTATACAGTCTTTTGGAAAATTTAATAAACATTTACGTAACAACATCGTTTTATTAAACAAAACTAGACGGTAGGTATGTAATCTGTTGACATTTTCCAATATGGCTCACTCTGATCGTTTATAATCGTGTTATTTTAAACTTTTAAAGTTTTTGCAAAATAATCAGTCTTTGGTATAATCAATTAATGTTAACTTCGTCAAATCTAGCTAATTTCGTTTCATCTACAAACACAATTCATATTTTTTCGTATAGATTTTAGGTTGGAATTTTTATTGATGTTCATTTTAGGTTTGGTCTGATTTGCTGGTCTATTCAAAATTTACTTCTATTTCAGATCTCCTTGTATAATTGTTGTGACATCACAATTTAATGAGGTAATTACAGTATTTAATTATTTATCTTAAATCATATTGAATTAGGGTGGTCATATTTCAATCATCAAAATTCTTTGTACTATGCAGATTTCTTGAAAAGTGCTTCCCAATTGCTTATTTACTGTTAGTGTTATATACCTGTTATGTGGGAAATGTAGCATCCCAAGACCCCTCACATGAGAAATCTCAAGTGACTCGCTGACTGCTGCTGGATACAGCAGCACAAGATTGTTTTCTGTAGCGATTCTTGCAGAGAACTATGACTGATCGTCTTTCTAGTTGAGACTACTGTTACCAGAAATGTATTATGAATTGTGTGTTATGAATTTGTGTGTATAGTATGTTTTATAATACACATATTATATACTAGCGGACCCGGCAGACGTCGTCCTGCCCGCTATTAGCGCCACCTACCGGGTCCAATTTTTCTACTTATAAACCTTCCTCTTGAATCACTCTATCTATTAAAAAAAACCGCATCAAAATCCGTTGCGTAGTTTTAAAGATTTAGCATACATAGGGACAGAGAAAGTGACATAAATTTTATTGACATTTGCATTAAATAATGGGAATATGTGAAGAAATGGTTATTAATATAAATATTTGGTCATCAGTCGGTAACAGGAAACAAATTGGTTTCAAGTCATGGTTTCGTAACTAACTATGTTTGCAATTATGTTTATAAACACTTAAAGGTCAGAAAAATTAATACTTAAGGTCCAAAATAACCATTTAGTCAGTGAGATTATACAATTTAATTGCAAGAAAATAATAGTCTTAAATAATTGTGGCCTAGCTTAAAGCAAGATTCCAAAAATGTATTAATTAAATTGTTGTTGGACTTATGCCCTTAAATATAGATTTGTAAATGCTCTATGAATACAAAAAAAGGTGAAGAAAATTTGAATTTGTATAGATTGCCTGGAAGAGATTGCTTAATAGTGATAAAGCTGGCTACTGTACAATTTTTTATCTGCACTTTTGTTATTTTGTGTATATTTTGTGTATACAATAATAATAGTTTATGAAACTTTTGTATAATAGAGATTATTAAAACACAAGTATATAAGTTTAAAAACTGAGTCGTTGGCAAGTTTATTAATAGTATCACACGAGTGTTATTACATATTATATGTATATATGTTTCATACACTATTTTAGCTGAACTCTATATATTTTAACTTCAAACCAGCAAAAACACAGTACACAGTAGATTGATAAAATCAATATAATTATGTTAAAATCCTGCACCACCATAGGAAATTGTATGCACTCAACAAAAATTGATGTGAAACTTCCTTAGTTGGGTTGCATTGTATTTTAATGGAAAAAATTACTATAACAGAATTTTGTTAAGAAGTAATTTTGTTAAGAAGAATTTTGTAAGAAGACAATGCTTTAATATTTTTCTTTTTGATATAATAATCAGGATTTTAAGGTATTATGAGTGTACATCACAATCCTACTATTCTACTATAATATTATAAATGTGAAAGTGTGGATGTTTGGATGTTTGTTACTCAATCATGCAAAAACTACTGGATGGATTTGGCTGAAATTTGGAATGGAGATAGATTATACCCTGGATTAACACATAGGCTACTTTTTATCCTGGAAAAATCCACAGTTTCCAGGGGATTTTGAAAAACCGAAATCTATAGGTAGATTACTATAGCAAACTTCCTTGAAAGTAGGTATAAAGGTTGGAAAAAGGAGCGGGAACGGGAACCGAAAATCCACGATTCCCTCGGGATTTGTTAAAAACTGAAATTCACGTGGGCGAAGCCGCGGGCGCCTCAGTGACCCTGACCCTGAGTGACCCTGAGCCTCATAAGTAGGCTCAGGGTCACTCAGCGGGCGATGGAGAGAGCTATGCTCGGAGTATCCCTGCGGGATCAAATCAGAAATGAGGAGATCCGCAGGAGAACCAGAGTCACCGACATAGCTCATCGAGTCGCGAAGCTGAAGTGGCAATGGGCGGGGCACATTGCACGAAGAACCGATGGACGTTGGGGTCCCAAGGTGCTTGAATGGCGACCTCGCACCAGCAAACGAAGCGTAGGTAGACCCCCCACTCGATGGACAGACGATCTCAAGCGAGTCGCTGGTAGCCGCTGGAATCAGGCGGCACAAGATCGTGTGCTGTGGCGATCCTTGCAAGAGACCTATGTCCAGCAGTGGACGTCCATTGGTTGAAACGAACGAACGAACGAACGAACGAAGCGGCGGGCAGAAGCTAGTATTAAGTATATTTTCATTTAATTTCCATCATATTTATTACAATCAGGTAATGGATCCAGTGCTAGATAGTGAATGGCTAGGATGCAAGAACGATGCAGTCGACGAAACTCCGAGTCTCGGCAACATTGCCCGGAGCTGGCAGTGGAGAGAGAGAGGCATCAATCCACCTAATTCACCTTCCAACAAAACATTACTTGAAAATGTCGCCGAAGATATCCTTGTGCAGAAGCCATTAAAAATAAGAGTAAGAATCAAAGAAACAAAAGTAATAAACATTTTACATATTTAAACTTCTCATTCTTATTCAGTCTCAAATCTATACTAATATAATAAAGCGGAAGAGTTTGTTTGTTTGAACGCGCTAATCTCGGAAACTACTGGACCGATTTCAAAACTTCTTTCAACGTTGGATATGTACGTGAGCCTTGAGTGCTATAGGCTATATTATATTATGTACCACGGGCGAAGCCGGGCCGGACCGCTAGTAAAATATAAAGCAGTTGCAACACAGATGTTTACTTACATAGGTCGATTACTTAAAAATTGTAGCATGACAGTTTTGCTGTAGAAGAGAGAAGTTCTTTGCTGGTAAAAAATATTTTTTGCATCTAAATAATGTTATTTTTGCTATGCAGTTTGCGTTATAGAGAAGTTCTTTATAGGGAGCTTACACTGTATTTGTTAATTGAATAAGTAAAGTATCACCATTGCCTTAAACCTACCAGATACTGGAGTTCCACCACGAGTATGACAGCCTCGCTATGACGATAGAAATCACCTTTGATTGGCTTAAACTCTCGCACTGTTGTCTAAAATGCACTGTTGCATAAGAATATCAGCCAGTCTAAACAATTGAGATTAGATCAATGTGATTATTACAACTTTTGTGCTAATGGGATGGTTTAAAATTTAATTGTCCATAATTTGTTTGTTTCTACTCATTAGAATATGATAAATGTAGGATATTGTTGTATTACAGTGTTGCGAATTGCCAGGATTTCCAAGGTCGACTTTCCTCATGGTTTTCAGTCCAGACGGGTATGTAGTTGTAAAGTGACTGCAATGAATAACAATAAAATAGTTTCAGTAAATGTAATAGTAATATTTCTTATTTTGCAGCACCAAAGTGGCATCCACACATGGCAATCACAATGTGTATGTGTCAGAACTGGCCAGCGGTAAACATGTGAGGATTCTAAAAGGACATCCCCGCACACCGTGGTGTATCGCTTTCCACCCATCTCACCCTCAACTCATAGGTTCGGGGTGCCTAGGCGGCCAAGTCAGAGTGTGGGATATTTCTAGTGTAAGTACAACTACTTGTACTGTACTGTACTGTACTGTACTGTACTGTACTTGTACTAATTTTTAACTACTTAAAAATTTTAAAAACCCCCAACATTTGCCATTTTTTTGAATTTGCATAGTGCTATTCTACTAGTCAAGCCCTTTCATTTGATACCCATATTGAGGGTTCTGTGAAAAAATATGTTATTCGACATTTTGTGGTGGCGGCCATCTTGGACCGATTTTCATCAAACATTGCTAACAGCACTCCTGATAAATTCACCTTTCAAAGAAAAAAAACCGCATTCAAATCGGTCCACCCGTTTGAGCGTTACGGGGGAACACACACGCACGCACACGTTTTTGCGTCGGGGGTTAAAAAAAATGCACATGGTATAATTTGATTTTTTCATCTTCTTGCGGCTGTGCAGGTTACTAGGCTCCTATACCATGACCGTCCTATGACCTAGCTATGACCTAGCTATGACCTATAGTTGACCGTCGCCGATCTATTGTGCTATGTGTGACTTAAACAACGATTATTTTATGTGAGAAATAGAGAAGGAGCACAAAGATAGTGAAAAATTAATACATTATGATTAATTATCATGTTTGGTCACAGGGTGGCAGTGAGGTGTGGAATGTGTCCAAAGAAACAGTGATAGCATCCATAGCGTTCCACCCGCGAGAACAACTGCTGGTCATCGCTACATACAATGAGCTTTATTTCTGGGATTGGAGCCAACCTGCTCCTTTTACTAGGGTATCTACTAATAATATAAATGAAAAAGTCAGGTAAGTGATATTAAAAAGTAGTCTTTGCGAATATGTATTAATATAGCCATTATACTCAATTAAATAAAGTCAAATTATAAATTAATTAAAACCAAAAATTATTTGATTGATCCATGAATCCTTTTTGAGTGGTAGATATTCGTAACTTTGACGCTAGAGAATTCAACGACTCTAAAATTTCCTCAATACTATAGTTTCAAATAGTAAATAGGCACTTCAAGTATTCTATTTACTATTTGAAATTGCTGCACTTGAGAATTTCCAACAATATGACTTTTTTTTTAATATGTAAATAATGTTTTTATAAATTCGAGAATAAGTTTTTTTTTATTATTTTCTGTAAACATGTCATTTTATTAAAAAAAAATAGTTGAAAAACATACAATCGATTTCAGGTATGTGGCGTTCGATTCACTGGGTTACAAACTGATAACGGGAATATCGTTACGACCCATACCCGGTGGGATCAGTAACAGTGTTCCCCAACAGCATCCCACTGTGACTCCGGCCAACACCAGCGCAGCGAGACGCGACGATCCCGACGAAGGCGCGGGGAGCAACAGGCCGCAGGATAGCTCCGGCTCCTCGCAGGACGTCATCGTCAACTCTTATCAGAACCTAGTGCAGAGATACGACAGTCTAGTGAGGAACTACCAGCGGCTATTTATGGTGCGACACAGACTGACGGCGACCCCGCCGCCTCCCAGTACGGTAAATAAATTGTTTAGTCTCATCTATTAATAAAATCGTTTGTTAACCCCCACCCCCCGACGCAAAAACGACGGAGTGTTTGACGTATGTGTGTGTGTGTGTGTGTCTGTGTGTGTCTGTCTGTGTGTGTCTGTGTGTATGTGTGTCTGTGTGTCTGTGTGTGTGTGTGTGTGTGTGTGTGTGCGTGTGTGTTGTCTGGGGTTGTTCAATGTTTAATTTACACTTGTAAACACTTTGTCCAAACACGTACAATCGTATCAATACGATTTATTTAGTATATAGGTATGTTCTGTTTTATATTTAAGACAATATCCTCGATGTGGATTTTATATGACGCGGAACATCTCCTAGGCGGCTTGACATTTTCAACGATAATTGTCGTCATATTTCAACCAATTTACACATTTACACAAAACCTTAACAAATTATATACGTAGTGTATATACCTAAACCTTTCTCGTGAATCACTCTGTCCATTGGCGAAAACGACATGAAAATCCGTTCAGTATTTTTTAAGTTTATACCGAACAGACCGACAGACGCGGCGGAGGACTTTAGTTTATAACTAGCGGTTCGCCCCGGCTTCGCCCGTGGTACATAACATAATATAGCCTATAGCACTCAAGGATCACGTACATATCCAACGGTGAAAGAATTTTTGAAATCGGTCCAGTAGTTTCCGAGATTCCGAGAAACGAACTCTTCCGCTTTATTATATTAGTACTAGCGGTCCACCCCGGCTTCGCCCGTGGTACTTAATATATAGCCTATAACACTCAGGGATCACGTACATATCCAACGGTGAAAGAATTTTTGAAATCGGTCCAGTAGTTTCCGAGATTAGCGCGTTCAAACAAACGAACTCTTCCGCTTTATAATATTAGTACTAGCGGTCCACCCCGGCTTCGCCCGTGGTACTTAATATATAGCCTATAACACTCAAGGATCACGTACATATCCAACGGTGAAATAATTTTTGAAATCGGTCTAGTAGTTTCCGAGATTAGCGCGTTCAAACAAACGAACTCTTCCGCTTTATTATATTAGTATAGATAATATGCAGTGATTTCTTGCTGGCCAGCATAGATGGTGTGTATTTACGTATTGCAGACGGACCGCGGCACAGACCCCATGGAGACGGACCCGGCCCCTGAGGCCAACAGCTACACGCGCGTGGCGCGCGCCTGCCCCGCCGCGCCGCAGCTCGCTGACGGTATGTAGCTCAAATCGTATTTCTATTTTGCTAGTATTTAACATCTAGCATAGCTAATGTACCCTATGGTCATTCAGAGCACAATCTATTGCCAGATATACCCTGATCTCTAATTCCGTGGAATTTCATAATGTTACCAGAGATAAAAACAATTCCCACAAAAAAGATAAAAAATTCAAAACTTATGTAAATAAAAATCAACTGCCGCATGTAGATATGACAAATGCTTAACAGACTGGTTGGAGAAATGGTGAGAATGTCATTTGACTTCCATTTTTGAATGAATTTTTTCAATGTGCTTCTTTTGTTTTCTATAGCTGTTAGTGTGCCCTTTCTAGTATCTCTTGGTATTTTCTATTTAAGGGCGAAACGACTAATATTATTACGCGGTATATGCCTTTTTATGATGACAGGGAATTAAATAGTAATTTGGGGTAAAATCGTACTTCGTAGATGTTAACCCTGTTCTCCATACAAATAACTCATCTGTAAATGTCAATGACAGCTGTCAGAATTCCACGGAATTAGAAATCAGGGTATAGTATAACAGGGGCTACTTTTATAGGGAACTCCAGTTGAGCCCTCTAATACGGGCGATAACGGCTGTCTTTTGTCAAATCAAATCAACTTTATTCAAAATTGGTACACTGTACACTTTTGAAAGTCAATTTAAGAACAGGCAATGGTGATAATTACTTACGAAAACTTAAAACTAAAACTACGAGGGTTTCAAACGCGCCCTGATGGGCTATTCTACCAACTGAAAATGGTTGCCAATGAATTAGTTCGATATACATTGCTGCTTTACTGTGTGAAATATTGTTTATATTTCATTTCACACATTAAAACAGCAATGTATATCGAACTAATTCGTTGGGAACTAACTTAGTTGGTAACTAAGTTACAGAATAGCCCCACTGGTCTGTGAAGAGCCTCTATTACGCTTTATATAGCTGAGCTAAGGTAGAAAAAATAAATGAAAGACTGAAAGGAGACTAAAATCCTCAATTTATAAAACAACCTTATAGTACCTACAAATATTTTGGTTCACAAAATTAAAAATAAACACTTAATTATTTTGTATCAGAAAATCCCACCACGGGCACATCTAGCAATAGACAAGAAACTGACAGCGGAGACGGCGAAGGGAGTAGTAGCCGCCTGCTCAATCTTGACGCCTTGTCTTTTGATAGTGGCCCTTCAAGGTAACCAGATGACTCGTGTGATCGTTGTGACAGGGTCTCCCCCCACGTTTATTGACGAGTAATCGGCTCGAGCCGATTGCGTCGCACCTCTCATATAGCCGATTAACGCCGATCGGCCGACGGGATGGCTAATACATCTACGTTCGGCAGTCGATTCTTCCGAACGGTCCTCGCGATCATATAGCCGATTAACGCCGATCGGCCGACGGGATGGCTGGTACATCTACGTTCGGCAGTCGATTCTTCCGAACGGCCCTCGCGATCATATAGCCGATTAACGCCGATCGGCCGACGGGATGGCTGGTACATCTACGTTCGGCAGTCGATTCTTCCGAACGGCCCTCGCGATCATATAGCCGATTAACGCCGATCGGCCGACGGGATGGCTGGTACATCTACGTTCGGCAGTCGATTCTTCCGAACGGCCCTCGCGATCATATAGCCGATTAACGCCGATCGGCCGACGGGATGGCTGGTACATCTACGTTCGGCAGTCGATTCTTCCGAACGGCCCTCGCGATCATATAGCCGATTAACGCCGATCGGCCGACGGGATGGCTGATACATCTACGTTCGGCAGTCGGTTCTTCCGAACGATCGCGAGAAATTGGTTTCATCGTGGATCGAAAATATATAAAAAATTGGTTTGCCTGTATAGTTTACGGACGATAATTTTACATGATAACGTCATAAGAAAACAAAGAGAGATAAGTCGTAAGCCGAACGCTTAGGCTGATCGTGCCTTCTCTATTGCTTGTTCCGCGCTCTCGCTTGCACGCGGAACGTGACAATGAATAAAGCTTTTTCGTGCGCGTAGCCGGCGTTCATCGATTTATAAGACGTCAAAATGCTGTACGGTTATCATTGCAGACTAGTCGGCTCTTTACCGCTTTGCAATCGGACGCCATATTAACATAGACCTACGATTAGGTATAGCCATTTCGGACTCGCTCGAGCAGATTCCGCGTCGATAAATATGGGAAGACCCTTGTAGTTCGCAGGATGTACCTCACTGCACGCTATTTTCTTTATTCGCAGGGACCGTAATTCGACACGTCGAGAACATTCCATATTCGGTTCGAGACCCTCCGCATTCCATCCCCTGAACGACACCACTGGAAGATCGTTTCGAACGTTCGATGAGAACGAGCTAGCGTCTAGACTGTTGCCTAACCCATTCTCGTCGACGAACGGGACACCGCGACCGAATAGAGTTTCATTCAGCAGCCTGGCCGGCCAGCAACCCGCCGATAGCGCGGCGAATTCCTCTCGCACCAGTATATTCCCCGCCTACAGGCCGGACTCCCCGGCGCTCTTGGACTTGCACTGGTCGAGGAATATCCAACGGCACAGTCGAATATTCGTTTCCATTCCGAACGATAACTCTTCGACTACAGATAATGCAACACCGAGAACGTCCCGACAGAACGCATCCGCGACGTCCACGACTAACGCGACTCAGACCACTTCCTCTACCGCTCCTCAATCGCAATCCGCACCGGTGGACGCGCAAACTATTAACGAAAGTCTCGATTTGATCCGCGACATCCTCAGAGATTCGGGCACGAGACTGTTGAATTTGATAACGAACATGTCCCTGTCCAGTCTCAGCGCGGAAGAAGACATTCCCCGTCGAAGCGGCGCAGCGAGAGCGCACTCCGACGACAACGAGAGCGGCGAGCGCTCGCGAGCGTCGACGCGCCCGCGCGTTCGCTTGTTCGGTGAGAGTTTGCGACCCGGTATCGAATTATCCAGCACGGAATCCGACAGCGACCACTCCCCGGAAGTTAATATTTTCCGAACTCGAAATTCGACATTCAGGGAAGACGACGCGAGTGATCCCGAGCGATCCGGCGGCGCAGGTCCGTCGAACTCCTCCGGAGGAACGAATCCCACGGATAGGTTCGTTTTCGAATTGGGAGAATTTCGGCTGCATAATCTCGACCGCGAAACGGGCGGTATCAACGTATCCGCAAACGGCAGTCGATTTCGCGTGCGGACTCAGAACGATGCCGAAGCACAGGGCCCCAGCACGTCCACCGGTGATAGCCGAGACGTTCCCGGGAACTCGGAGCATCGCAACGATCGAAACGACGTCAATTCTAACAGGCCGTCGACGAGTAGGGACAGTTTCTGGGGACCCGGTCGACTCCCACCGGAAGAAGCCCTGAGAAAAGTTCGCTGTGGAGTTATCGCCATGCAGAAGCATACCGTGCTACTGACTAATATGTGGCTCCGCGGACACCGCACCACGCTGCCGGAGTTGCGCAACATGTGGGAAAATCTGCGCAGGCGAATTTTGACGTTGCACAGGGACGCGGGTCCGTACGAATTCCCCACTCACTACACGAGATCGATCTTAGAAAGATGCATGATGCTAGCCCCGGGCAGAAACTCGAGAACGCAGACCGGTAACCAGGGAGAGAGTACCAGAAACTCTGAAGCGACGAACACTGAAAGCGTACCGTCCGATGAGCCCGAACCGGGCACTTCTAGAGATAGCCCGCGTCGCAGCAGCCCGTCGCCTCAGAGCAGGTCGTCTAGCGTGCGTTCGTCGCCGGCGCTCAGGAGGAGGGTACAGTCCAGCTACCGGTGGAGACTGGAAGACGAAATCAGACGCCGAGACGACCTGAGGCGTCGGTCGCGCAATCCCGCGCCGTCTCGCGTCCCCGCGAGAGCGCATCGGACCCGAAGAGATTTCGCCAGAGCGATGGAAATAAGCGCGACTCGGCACGAAATTCGCATGCGAGCCATGCAAATATTATCCATCATGTTCAATATGATGATGATGTGCTTGGAGGAGAGAGGATTGAGTCAGTTGATCATAAACATGTTACGCTTCTTGAAGAAGGCTTTGGCGCTCACTTGCTTGATGTTGATAGCGACCAGAAATAGCGGACGCGGTAGCAGCAACACGTCGCCTCAACGTGTCGATTCGTTGAACGTCATTCGTCTAGAGAACGTCGATCATACGGGTCCCGTCAATGTCGACGGACCCGACGAGCCGCCCCAGAGCACTGTTCCAGAGGTGGACGACGATCGTTCCCGCAGCAGCGCCAGCAAGCGCATCAAGCGAGATAATTCCACGAATTCTCAGGCGATATCCACTGACAATACACAAGAAACCCCTACTTCATCGCCTTCGACTTCCACTCAAAACAATACCGCCCAAAGGTGGAGTAATCGTCTCGCGGTACAGATCTCAGCGGCTAACAGAAACGATTCAGTGACCGCCCGAAACAGACAACACTTATACATAGAGAGTAGACGTCTCAAAGCGTTACATAAAACGAACCCTACAGCGCACCCGCTGATCAAAAAGAGAGTGCTTCCGCCTGTATCCTCTCACAGGATTCCCAACTTGCGGTTGCTACCCAAGCGGGGTATCGCGAGGCAGTCGAGGGCGGCTCGCACCGAATCTCAGACTTCGCAACCCGGACCCTCCGGCGCACAATCTGGCGATAGTTCAAACGCTAGACCGTCGAGACTATCTCCGGATATGATAAACGAGTTCGAGCACAGAATCAATTTGATAAGGTTGGCTCACCTGCAGGCTGTTAGGTTGCGTAACGCCGCTCGGAGCAGGTTCCGGCGGCTGCAAACGATCAGATTGTACACGCCGTCCTCGGTCCGGGAAATGTTCAGCTTGCCGAGAACCGAGAACCTCTCTGAAACCTCTCCCGAGAACCGGTCCGCTGCGCAGGACCCGGACTCCGCCAGTCGACGCTCTTTCGACTATAGACCGCTGTTCCTCACACACGAACGCCTGTTACCTCGAGGTGCCACTAGCACGCCGGTGGATGAATCAAATCTGGACCAATTGCACAACGCCATAGAGGACGCGACGGCCGCGGCGATCCCTCTCCTGCAGATGGGCCAAGTCAGTATAAGCAACCCAGACGGGCAAGGGAACCCGCCACCGAGAGTACAGAGAATCCAAGAATATTTACAACCGATTATACTCGCCCAAGTAAGTAATTTTTAACACCCGACGAAAAAACGACGGGGTGTTATAAGTTTGACGTGTCTGTGTGTGTGTGTCTGTCTGTTCCCCTGTGGCGCTCAAACGGGTGGACCGATTTGAATGCGGTTTTTTTTGTTTGAAAGGTGAATTAGTCGAGAGTGTTGTTAGCTATGTTTGATGAAAATCGATCCAATATGGCCGCTGCTACAAAATGATGGATTATTGTCCGTTCATCGTAACTTGACGCGTAATCCGATTGGCAGCACTGTAATTTTCAGTGTTGCAGGTTTCAATACTAATAGCGTTCCCGAAATGTAGGGACAGGAATTATGGAACGGAATGGAAAATTGAGATGCGTGTGTACAAACGAATGTACTCAGCAGTAATAGACCTTGATTAAATGTATTTTTATTTCATAGGAGTAAGGGCATGAATTTCGTAATTCAACTGTTACTACTGACGCGGACGTGCTGATGACTATACTTGTGACTTTTTCTCTGAAATTATTCATACGTTATTAGGAACATTCAGGATAAACTGATTAAGACAGGGTTAAAAAGAATCACTTAGTATAATTATGGTCAAGAAGATGTAAAGGAATAATATCTTCTTCTATGTTACTTGAATGCTCACTGTCACTATCACTTTCGTCACTCTCACTGCCAACCCACAATAAAAAGTGATCATTTTGTTCATCTATTATTTTATCTTTCACTACGTATTCGTCTTCAATTTTTTCAACATGAGAGCACTCTTTTTTCCAAAGCTCATTGTTAATGGAGCCGAATGCTTCTTTAATTAGTGATTCCACCTGATCATCTCTCTGGCCCACATTTTTCTCTGCGAATCTTCTCTTTATCACACTCCATATCAATTCAATTGGGTTTAAATATGCATGATATGGGGGCAGTCGCAAAACATTATGACCATGTGATTTTATTAATTCGTCAGCTTTATATATGGCCTCTGGTTTGTTTTTTTTTATTAATTCATATAAGGCATTTTTAGTCAAATTTGGTGAAAATATCAGCCCCTCCTTTTTAAGCCACTCTACCATATCTGCTTTTAGGCTTGCCATATTTGGACATTTATTTATTTGTACTGTGTGATATGGTGCATTGTCCATCACAATCACACAATTAGGTGACAGGTTTGGTAAAACTTGTTTTTGTAGCCATTTTATAAAGTTATCACAATTCATGTCATCATGATAGTCGGATGACTTTGTTTGCGACTTGAATAGCAGTAACGCATTATTAATAAAGCCGACTGTAGTTCCAGCATGTGCAATAATCCATCGCTTACCAGTACCAGAATCTTTGACCAGTACACCTTCTTCAGACTGTGACTGCCAACATTTTTGCACCCCATATGAGGAATGAATAAATGTTTCGTCTAAATAAACTATAGTCTGCCCCTCTTCTCGGTATTTTTTGATTTTACTCAAGTAATTAAATCGCCAGGCAGCTATGTCAGTTCGTTCAACTAACAGTTTTCGTTTGGATTGACACTTTTTATATTTATATCCAAGTCGTTTTAATATTTTCCAGAGTGTTGTACGTCCACCTTCAAAATTTATATCTCTTCGCAATTCGACAAGTAATTTATTTAGTGTAGGAATTTCTTTTTTGACAGCGTAAAATGACATAATTTTTTGTCGAATTGCACAGGCATCGAAGTCATCGATCTTTATCTTGCTATCCCGATTTGATCGTTTTTTTCCAGGTGTTGTTACTTTTGACGGACCAGGTATACCTAAATTTGAAACTGTACTGGTCTCTTTTTCCTGTCTTAAAATTCGAGTTACAGTAGATTCGGAGACATCTGTAATCATTAAACAAATGCAATTTTAAGTTGCTAGGTACTTTATAAAATTATAATATTTTAGTTACGCAAGTGACGTTACAAAAATTTACATAATATACTTATTTATATATTTTTTAATATCATCTAGCTAATTAATTAACTTATTATGTCCCGCTACCATGCGTCACTTTAAAGGGTAAAATCTTTGTTGTTGGTCACCCTATGAACATACCTGTTATGGCGGCAACTCGAGCACGAACTTGTTGCAATGGAACAATCAGCTTGTTTTCAGCCTTTTCTTTTTCACAAAATGCGTAAACTTGAAGAATAGTTTGTCTTTTAGCACTTTTAATCACCTTCGGCATTTTCAAAACTAATATTAAATTAATAAATTACAAACGAGCACACCGATAGCAACACCGATAGAAACAGTGCTGCCAATCGCATCACGCGTCAAGTTACGATGAACGGACAATACATATTTTATCACAACTCCCTCAATATAGATATCAAATGAAAGGGCTTGACTAGTAGAATAGAACTATGTAAACCCAAGATGGCCGCCACCACAAAATGGCGAATGTCGGGGGAATTTATTCTTAAATGTTATTTAAAATGTAAATACAAAATTCTGTACAATTATCTCCTTCAGTCAGATGTTTGCGCTGGCGCTTAATATGGGTTCTACAATATTATTCAGATCGCTACTAACTACAATTCTCATTCAATTCTAAAAAGGCAGAGCAGGAAATATACGGGCCCTAAGATCAGACATGCGACGACATGCCATTTTTTTGCTCAGAAACGAGTTCTCGAGCATTTTTTTTTCGTGTAATTACCGGATCCGTGTCTATAGTTTATTCCATGAAACAAGCTCCCAAAGAAAATTGCCCTTGTGCGCTCATTGGTTAATGCGCGTGACGTTCATTAGCTAAATCGTTATTAGTATCGTCTTACATGCCGGATTTTCCTCAGTTCTTGAGATGGTACGTGCGTATTAGTGAAAAATATTTAAAACGTTTGATATTGTGAACTTAGAAGTTTTCTGCCAGCATGTAAACCATCCCTTTAAAGCAGAGCATCTTCCCTTATCTAATCGTGCGCATTCACCAATGAGTTGCGAGTATTTTGTTCCCTAGGAGTTTAACTCGTGGAATGGACTATAGTATAAACTGATATTTCAAATTATTTTATTGTGTTTTTGCAGCCAGGTCATTCCGGTCATGTAGCTTGATTTGATTGGCAGAACGCTATGGTGATAGACGAGGACGGTGGCGGCGAGGGCGGTGGCGGGGGCCCCCCGGGGGGTGGGGGTGGGGGCGCGCCGGGTGGTGGTGGTAGCGGCGGCGGGGCCTCGGGGCCGGGGGGCGGGATGCGGCGCGTGGGCGGCGTGGCGGGGCTGCTGGACGCGAGCATCATCTCCGAGGCGCTGCCGGCGCCGTCTCACCGCGTGCAGGCGTGGGACTTCACGACGGGCAACACGCCGGACATTGCCGACAGTGAGTATTCAAGAGGACTGGGGATGTGCGTCGCGTGGACGCCATTGTATGACTGAAAACCAAAAAAGTCGACGGTTCACACACCACCCGAGGCGCTATTGGCATTCATGGCACAAGCTTTGCGCATAGTGAGAGGGGAAAGTAGAGTAATATTAGGACACTATCTCACTAGGACTCCACTAACTCTTCGATGTCCATTTTGAAACTGAAGATCCCTGGTGTTTCTCCATCGCAATGTATTTAGAAGTTTATTATATACTTGTTTAAAATACATTTTTACTCAAACTCTCATAATACTATCCAGGTACAAAGAACGTAGTAGTTCAGAGATGCAGAATACACAATGATGCGAGCATTGATATATCAAAGGACGGGAGGCTCCTGGTGGCGCTTCACCCGGTACCTCGGCTGAGGAACACTAACCACTGGTTAGGTGAGTTTTTTGGGCTGTGACGGAAACTAGTTTTTGAGAATTTGTTTAAATAGTCCGCAGGTACAAAAACGATCCCATATGACGCGATGCGGCTCCTTACATATTATAGCTCATTCCACGAGTCAAACTCCTAGGGAACAAAATACTCCCACCTCATTGATCGATGCGCTTGGCTAGTGATAAGTGAAGACTCTCCCACTTTAAATGGAAGGTTTACATGCTGGCAGGCAACTACTCTGCATTATATTTTTTTATTAAAACAACATTCGTAAAACATCATTGTTTTAATGATTGAGTGTTTTATAAAGTTGACGAAAATGAGCGTCTTTGACGTTTATAAGTCCACAATATCAGAACTTTATAAATATTTTTCATGCATGTCCAATCACCTCAAGAACTATATCTATCCGGCGTGTAAGGCGATCCTAAAAACTATTTGGCTAATTAAGGTCACGCGCATTAGCCAATGAGTGCACAAGGGCAATTTCCTTTGGGAGCTTATTTCGTGGAATGGACTATAGAAAGATTTTTTTGCTTCTGCGGCGGCGCAGCGGCATCCTACGTAACATTTGTTACTCACACGTTGCACTGCAGCGCCAATCTTTCTCATTTCGGAAGCACTCACTAAAAAATTTAATCAAAAAAAAAGAGACTATTCCCAAACTCGACTTTCAAATCGGTAGGCGTTTACTCACTGGAGTGGCCGCGGCTGGGCCAGTGCCTGCACACGGCGATGCTGGAGCAGAGCGCGGTGTCGGTGGCGCTGTCGCCCACCGCGCGCCACCTCGCCGTCGGGCTCGGCTCGCGCCGCTTCACGCTGCCGCCCGACGGCCGGACCAACGTGTTCGCGCTGCTCTACCGCCTCGACCCGTCAGGTAACTCGGCATCTACAAACAGACACCAGTTGGATATTACCTGAAAATTGGTATTCAGGAGTTAAATAGGGATGGGGTTGTAAAATGCCGACCTTCCTGGCACAGTGGTCTTATAAGTGGGAGGTCCCGGGTTCGATTCGCGACAGAGACAATTTGGGATTTTACGATTTCTAAATTGCCTTCTGCGCTGGTCTGATAGGAAGCTTCAGCCGTGGCTGAAATATTTAGCTGGTGCACCGAATGAAATAAGGCTCAAGAAGTGCAAACGCTTTCAGAGAGCACGAGCCGGACCGGGCTGTCGCCCGTCAAGGAGCTGGAGCAGACCTGGGAGAGCGGCTTCACCAGCCTCAACTGCTTGCGCTGGGCGCCGCAGCCCGGACAGGGCCTGGTCTACGCCAACAACACCGGACAACTTATTATCATGAGCTAAGTCCACTTATCTGTAGACAAAGTGAACCGCCTAAACAACATCATCTCATTGATCATGAGATCCGATATACCGGGTCCGATACCCATTTTTTTCCCTACGTAAAAATATATATTAAGTTTTTCTTTCAAGCAAATTCTGGTAGCGGTCCGCACCGCACTGCCGAGGACGTAAAGCAGTCGATCCTGCCTACACCTAGTCTATTCCACGAGTCAACCTCCTAGGAAACAAAATACTGTCACCTCGCGGCTAGAGATAAGTCACAGCATTAACAAATGAACGCTTTCCTTTGGGAGGTTGTTTCGTGGAATGGCCTTTAGTAGGGTTAGTATGAGTTTGCACATTGCGACAACATTGGTCGATTTCGAGTATTTCAACACAATAACTTCAAAGTAAAATGGACCTAATGCGGTTAGTTTCAAGGTTTTTTATGTACATCTACAGCCAGCGATCCAAACGGAAACAAAAATGTGAGTGTCACCCACTGACTTATAGTACTTGGACAAATGGTCAGCGCTAAAAATTGTCCGAACCTAGAGAGATCCAAAACGCGTATAGATTTCCAATCTTCACTTCAGTCTCGTGTTCGTCATCAGAGAGAACACGCGTCAATAATGCCGTACTGTGTTATAAAATCTTGTAAAAACTACCCGAGTAAGGTGAGAAAAAAGATGGTGTATCATATTTTCAGTAAGTATTTTTACATTTATTAACGATATAAAAGAATTATTTCGCTTAGAAACATAGTATTCCATCCAAACAATTATTTGTAAAAACAAATCGCATAACCAACCAAAATGAACAAAAGTATCTATGTGTCCTTTTCTAACACGCTACGCGCGTATAAGGCAGAGGGAGTACAATATTTTTATCAAATTCATCGCCATTTAGCTCGGCTACCGGAGCAATTGAATAATTTAGAACAACGGCTGCATAGAGTCGTTGTTTAATATTTAAATGTGAATGTTTTACTAATTGAGTTATTGAATTTTCTTATTTGAAAAAGTCATATTATTTACTTAGATTTATATATTGTAAGTATTAAAAAAATTCAAAAATCGATATTTGAGTTTCCTTGTATAAAAAAGCTTCATTCTTCTTCATACATATTTAAAAAAAAATTACCCATTTTCAAATTATTTGCTGAGGGACCGAATTCTTAGGAATTGACATTTGGGTGTTATCTAATTATCATAAAAAGTAAATTTAAATTATTTTCATAATGCACTCATTATGGAAATAATTTACTTTTACTTTTTCCGTTATGAATATAAACCAAAGAAGTTTCTTAACCATTTTTTAGGGTTCCGTACGCAAAAGGTGCCAACGGGACCCTATTACCAAGCCTCCGCTGTCCGTCCGTCCGTCTGTCCGTTTGACCATCTCGATAACCGTAATAGGTAGACAGCTGAAAATTTCCCAGAATGTGTATTTCTATTGCCGCTATAACAACAAATAATAAAAATTAAATTAAATTAATAATAAAGGGGGCTCCCATACATGGAAAAGGAGTCGAAATATTTTTTTTTACCCTGGCATGTGGGATGTCATTGTCTAGAGCTTATTAAGCAGAGTTCAAATATATTATTTATTATTTTTTAGCTACGAAAATGAAGAAATGGGGGGCTGTCAAAGTTGTCAGTTTTAGACCACTTTTGTTGTGGGGTTTATCTAAAAAACTAAACTTGTTATGAATTTGAAATATACGGTAGATATATAATACGGAACTCTAAAAGAGCGATGCCCGACTCGCATTTAGCCGATTTTTTAAAAACTGTTAAAAGTTCACTGGCGGATGTTTAGGTAGATCACAATGTAAACATCCACCAGTAAAAGTCCCATCAAAATCGGTCCAGCCTTTCAGAGATAAGCCAGTAATCTTTAAAGTATTTCCTTTCTATCAAAAAAAGAATGAATGAAATCGGACCACCCGTTAACGAATTACAGCTAAGTACACATTTTGACTTTCATCCCCTCTCCCAAGGGAACCGTGCTGAATTTTGGGATAAAAAGTATCTAAATAAGTATAAGTAGATAAAATGAACTTAAATCAATGCGAGTTTCATTTCAGTCCATTCAGTAGTTTTTACGTGATGCGTGCACAAACATACAGACAAACAGATAAACAGACAAACAGACAAAAATTTCAAAAATAGCTTTTTTACGTTCTATTACTTATCCCTAACATCTCCCAGTTATTATTTTGCAAAAAATCTTCAATGTACAGATACGGCAATTCTACGATTTTATTATATTATGTATAGATAAAAATTATCACCTAAAAATAATAACATCAACTTAAATTTCCACAATAGATACATAATATTCTATTATACAAATTCTATGTAATACCTACTTAATATTAATAAAGATGACAAAAAAATTATAGCGACTCCACTCCATTTATGTGGTCCTATTTTCGCTCGAAGCTGCATATGGTGAAAAATGGGCGACCATCAGTTGAAGCTACATAAGGTGATAGTTGAAGCTACATAGGTTATTGCAAGCAAAATTAGGCTGTATTATAATGTATTAAGACATAAATTACAAAGTATTAGTTTGTTTATAAAAATACACATGTATACTCGTTTATATAGGTTTTCTCGGGACATGTTTTTCGTGAATTTTGTATGACACCAGCCATCCAAGTACTATATATCAATGGTGTCACCCTACAAAAATAATATTGTGTCACGGTACACAAATAATATTGTAAGGGCCTATTTCACCACCTGATAAGTGTCGGATAGCCTAAACGTAAGTTTTGTCACTTTCTTACTTATGTCAAAGGACAAAGTCAAAAATTGTGAATGAGCTATCCAACACGTATCAGGTTGTTTAAACTCCACAGTTTTTGCCTTTTAGTTATAAACATCGGCAAGTACATCGAACACTGAAGGAAAGTGGAGGGGGTAAGCTATTGTATTACGTGCGCGGCAGTTCCCATACGCAGCTATCCCCTCCACGTTTCACGTTCAGCGTTCGATATACGTGGCGCGGGTTATACTCGAGAGAACTTCGAACTTCTTTTGTTATTTTTTTTTAACTTCCAGTGATTCCTCTTTTTTAGTTGGATTAAAAATTCAAATAAGTGAGTGCGGTGGCATCAAAATCAGAAATTGTCTGTTAGCACTCAATGTTTACTACGTTTGTATATTTTTTGTTTGTTTGTGACACCATTGGTGAATAAATATTGTTTTCTTTCTTTCTTTCCTTCTTTCTTTCTTTCTTTCGTTCTTTCTCTCTTCTGCCTATACATTTTAGACACATCAAACCATCAGAATTTTGCCACATCTCTACGCTTCTAAAGCTCTCCGTATGCAGACAACAGAAATAATATATTTCTGACAGACAATTTCTGATAATATGCGGCTGGCCTAATACACAGACTATTTATACATCTTAAATGAAAAAAAGCCATATATTTTATCGGATCCTAAATTAACATAGCTTGATTAGGTAATGCTAGTCCAGTTGTATACAAACTTTTGTCTTAAAATTGACAGCTCTTTTATAACGCTCCTCACGAAGAGGCATGGTTGGCCTGCAAGTCAATTTAGTTAAAGCCCAAATTAGATCTCATTTTTCGCGATTTTTGCTTTCATTTTCGAGGCTTCGTCGATGGGTCATGGAAAATGAACCGTCTAAACACCGACCGTTCATCGTTCACGGGCACTGTGCCATAGCGAATTATCATCGTGCATCGTTCATCGCTAAAATGAACGATGAACGGGGCACTGAATTGGGCTTACGATTGGTGTACAACCGAATAGGCACCATGTGGCTCTAAATTTTAAACGTTAATCACTAAAATGTTTCTATGATAAACATTGTTTAGGATATAATATTGTTTAGTATGAAACAAAATTATAGTTTCGTGTTCAATGTTGATACACGAACCAAATTTTACATTACGCCCGTTTGTATGTACATTTTCTCACGACCATTGTATAGTTTTTCAAATTAATGTAAGGGCCCGTTTCACCACCTTGTGATAAGTATCGGATAGCTATCTACAACTTTTGTCTTTGTCCCTAGACATAAAGACGTAAGAAAGTGACAAAACTTACGTTTAGACTATCAGACACTTATCAGGAGGTGGTGAAAGAAGCCCTTAGTGTTCTTATTGTAATTATTGATCTCTATGTATAGACCAAGATCCCAGTGCGATCTGACATAACTTATTTTCGGAAAGATGAAACCTTAGGCTCTCAGTAGTGTCTCAGGTGCTTTGAATAACTGCGTAATTGTGGAGTTCGTAACTGGGGTACTTATGGAGATATATCAAGTGTGAAAGGTAACTAAAAATAAGAGTAACTTAACTTACGTTCACATGGCTAATTTTTATATACATATATATTGTAGAATATCACTCCGAACTACTACCAACAGTATCAGACACTTTCCATGGGCCAGAACTTTTATCAGACGCTTTAATGTGTGTATGTCTGTTCCCCTGTAGCGCTCAAACGGGTGAACCGATTTGAATGCGGTTTGTTTTTGTTTGAAAGGTAAATTAGTCGAGAGTATTCTTAGCTATGTTTGATGAAAATCGATCCAAGATGGCCGCCACTACAATATGGCGGATTACATATTTTTTCACAAATCCCTCAATATGGGTATCAAATGAAAAGGCTTGACTAGTAGAATAGCACTATGAAAATCCAAGATGGCCGCCGCCACAAAATGGCGAATGTCGGCAGTTTTTTAAATTTTTAATTTATACTTGTTAAATATGTAACTAAGACAACTATCATAAAGTTATATTTCATCAGTCAGACAAATTGTTATGACCACAATCCACTAATCACAAAAATTATTCAACCGTGAGTATGAGCGCGAGAGCAGTTACCTTTCACACTTGATATCTCCATAAGTACCCCAGTTACGAACTCCACAATTACGCAGTTAGTCAAAGCAAATGAAACACTACTGAGAGCCTAAGGTTTCATCTTTCCGAAAATAAGTTATGTCAGATCGCACTGAGATCTTGGTCTAGTATCGCGCGGATTGCATATGTCTAGGCTTTGTAATGTAAAAGCGAATACCTATATCTATTCCCAAGACTATACAAAAGCTCTCTTTTGCCCCGACAATAACATAATAAAACCGGTCAAGTGCGTGGCGGGCCACGCGCAGTGTAGGGTTCCGTAGTCACAATCCTCGAAAAACAGATATAACTCCTTAACCTGTGAACCCTACTTAGCCGTGATAGTTTTCCTTTAAAATTGATTATATACCCTACTGCTGTGAATTTTTTCAAGTTCCTATATACTGCCATTTGGCTGATAGAGGGGGGGGACACTTGACTCTAATAAAAATTTGCACTTTAAAACATCATATTTTACAAACGGATCTAGAAATCGAAAAATGATGTTCCCACACCCACAGTATTTTTAAAAGACCTATTCAACGATACCCCACACTATGGGGTAGACGAGAAAAAAAATATTCATCCCCACTTTACATGTAGGGGAGCTACCCTAAAAAAAAATATTTATCAAAATTTTATTTCACCACTTTGTCGGCGTGATTAATATTTATACTCATGCCAAATTACGGATTTCTAGCACTAATAGTCTCTGAGATTAACCGAGGACGGACGGACAGACGGACAGACGGACAGACGGACAGACGGACAGACGGACAGACGGACGGACATGGCGAAACTATAAGGGTTCCTTGTTTACTACGGAACCCTAAAAAGGTTGTCTGGAAGAGAACACTAGTGATAAATCCGCCTTTACCCTCTGAATTAATATTTAAATTGTATGTTTTTTTGTATATTGATTATCCTTTTGAGTTATTGCTTTTACTTACCTAGTTTAAAAGGAGTTATTTCTCTTATTGTCTTAAAGATAATATTAATTTACTGTGGTATTATCTGGTAAGGCCGACTTTGAAAAATGGAAGAAAATGTTATATTCGTTACAAGTGTGTCATTGTTAAAAATCAATCTTGCTTGTTTTTAATTTTTTAATCAGAAAGCTCAAAGGTCAATTTTTACCACCGGCGCAGAGGGGTGTATTTTTGACCGTTTTTCTGTCTGTGTATCTGTTTGTACTTTGTGGGATAGTAGCGCTCAAATGAATGAACTTTTTATCCAAAGGCGTGTTTAATTCGTATGGCTTTTACCTATGTTCGTGGAAAATCTGCTCAGCCGTTAAGAATTATCAGCTCTTTTCTTAGCTGGTGTAGCAAAGCAAACTTGTAACAAAAATAAAATAATATCCATTTTGTTTGGAACCACATACTTAACTAAGTTTGTTTGTAAAGGATAATTTGATTGTTTCTAAAATTCTCCTCGGGAGAAAAATCGCTTTTTTTTTTGATCACGACATCCCCATTAATTTAGTGATTTCAAATATGAACGCATTGTTTTAGGCCGCAAATTAATATAGTCGTGGGAAAGGATATATGCCTACCTAATATTTTTGTAGATATACTAAGTAGTATAACATTATTCAACTTCCTGAAAAAATTAAGACCTTTACACAACGCCCATTTATTGTTGTAATCACAAAAATGCACCCAGATTTTACATTGATCTCAAGCAGAAACTAGATTCATACTTAGTAGGTATTCGTAACAAAACTTACATTTTATGAAAGTACTGAATACCTACTTAATTTTACCTAGATATACTTACCTAATTAGTTTTGGCGGCCACATAATATTCATGAATGACCTATTCATTCTATAATAAATAATGTAACATTTCAGATGTTTTATTTTTCAAGTTTAAAACATCATTGTGGCTAATTCTGTTGTACACAATCTCTAAACTAAACCAAATTGACAAGTTTAAAAATAGTGCTATCCTTTTCCGCAGGTATAGTTGTGAAAGAGATAAGAATATAAAATAGCCCTGTCATTTTAGTTTAGGTTTAGAGATTGTGTACGACAGAATTAGCCACATTATCACGTTAGCAAAATTTTTAAAACGCCAAACTGCACTACAAAGTTGTCTGCCGAATATTTCTCTTTCCGTACATTTTTAGCAACTGTCAAGTGTCTTTTTAAAATGACTTCTGTAATATGTACATAGCGGAGGTACATGGTATTTCCAATTTTGATTATGGATCTAGTTTTTTGATACATTATGAATATATTCTTACTTTAAGTAAATTGGCTTGTTTTTTTATTTGCTCTAGAGTGTAAGTAAGTATATTTTAATATCGTATCTATACTTAAACAAGTCGTTGTTAAGGCCACCTTAGGGCGTTTAAATTACAACTTATACGTAAACTTAATAAGGTAGATATACTAAATTAGACTAAGATTTCTCTTTAGGTATCTTCATCCCCAAATACCTTCTTTTTTTTTCGGAAATTAAGTATATATTTTCTGTTTATGATTAGGTACTTACGTCATTTATTTAATTTATTTAAAATTTATGACTTGTATGTTAAAAATTTGAAGTTTATCGTGAAGAAATAATTACCTATGTATTTAAATTAATTAATTAATAATGAAATTAGCCACCTCTTGGAAGGCTCTTAAAGTAGATATGCTCGAGCACATCATATCAAGCACATTAGTTACTTTCAACTGTTTAAGATTTGATTTAAATCCTGGGATTTTAATGATAGGTTAGGTTACATGTCATGTATAATTACTGATTAGGTTAGGTTACATGACGTCATGAATTGACAAGTTGACCTACTTATCGTTATGACTATCGTTTAGACAGTTGTCAACATCAGGAAGGTGGTCATAGGAGCTTTAGCCCTACTATAATAGATACGACCGTTGTTGTTCTCGTTGGGTTGGTATCGACGAATTTATGATGACCATGACTATGATAACTAAATCATAACAAGTTTGAAATGGACTCGCTTCGTAGACCGTTCTTTCAGCATTACCTACTCGACTTTGGTTTCGCTACAGAGATCAGCGGCTCGCTTCAAATTGTGGCTAATTCTGTTGTACACAATCTCTAAACTAAATTGACAGGTTTAAAAATATTGCTATCCTTTTCCGCAGGTATCGTTGTGAAAGAGATAAGAATATATTTAGCCCTGTCATTTTAGTTTAGGTTTAGAGATTGTGTACGACAGAATTAGCCACATTATTGTGTTAAAACTTAAAAATGAGATCGTAATCCTGCGACAAATATATAACTCGTGTAAGGGGACTGCTCTCGGAGACGAAGACAGGCAATATTAGTGACGATTACTGAAGTACACAAAAAAATCCTGTAAGTACTTATTCTTAAAAGTTCGCAATGTAATGCAATCAGCTGACGCTAGAACGTCAACGAACGTTGGATAAGTACGCAATACCTTAAGTTGTCGCCGCGTTTGGCACGCTATACTTACATACATAGCGGGTTTGAAAAATACTAAACCACATACTACAAGACAAAATATGGTTATTGGTACCTATTGGATTGTGTTAAGGTAGTATGATAATAGGTAATATAATAATAGTTTTCGAGAGTAGTCCTCTTTATTGTATCCTGTACAATATATTAGCAGATAAAATGCTAGAGTCCGTTCTAACAGTTTTAACTTGGTCCTGGACTAAAGAAGAGTTATTTTATTCAATATAGTATATGGATACATTTTCAATTAGGACATATACATAACTTGATTGTAAAATGTGTGATGTTGATACAAATTAAGTCGTTTGTTCAAGTGTAATAAGTTGCTATAATTTTTTAAACTATGTACGTATAATATGTTCGCAACAAACATTACAGAAGTAATTATATTATTATATCTTGTAAATAAGATTCAACATAATAATAATTATTATTATCCATTCCTATTTCATATTTTGGTGGCCATCCTGGCTGCAGCATCAGGTTTAAATTATAAAGCAAAGGTGATTTAATTTAAAACAAGAAAAATCATAGTTTTGCCATATTATTTTTTTTTTTTAATTGAAAATTAGTTGTTATAATAATTTTTATTTTAGGATTTTGTTCTTCCATTAGGTACTTTATGTTATGTTTCGTGTTTGGTTGATGATGTTTCTGTGAACTGTTGTCTTTCCTTGAATATAAAATGTACCTACTCAAAAGAAAAAATCATCCTCGTTCTTCTTCTTCTTCTTCTTATGCGTTAGTCTTGGCAGACTGGTCGTGGTCGTCCTGCTGGGTTATTCTGTAACTTAGTTAGCAACTGAAAATAGTTGCCAACGAATAAATTTGATATACATTGCTGCTTTACTGTGGGAAATTATTATTTATTTATTATTATTTATTTATTTATTTAAATCAATTAGAACGGCGCGCAGGCCACTTACTCTAATTAATTAAGTAAAAACAAAAGAATAACAAAAAATAAAAAAAGAGCACTGTTAAATAAATAGGTTATACAATCACAATCACACTGACTTCTCACAAAACTCCAGACACGTTCGTACGATCACCTTCCATTCATCAGCAAACACATCTAACTCGGGTTTGAAACCGAGGACAGCATTGATCGCTGAGAGAGCGCGAGGGATAGGAGAGCGAGCACGCGCTACTGTACGCGCTCTGGGCACGGCAAACAGTTTGTGTCTCCTGACACGCCTGCCATCCGGTACCAATATCCGTGATAGTTGCTCGAGTAGCAAAGGGCTATTAATCTTTCCGTGGAGGACTTTGAGCACCGTTGTGATCTGATCGAGCATCCTCCTCACTTCCAGTGAGTTATATTCTAGGCAGCCCAGGAGATACCTTGTGGGGTACACGAAAGGGTAGTATCCATAGGTACGCTTATATAGATGCCTGAGATAGGCCTTCTGAACTTTTTCTAAAATAAGTGCGTAGGTGCTTTCGTGGGGATTCCAAATGCACGCACTTGCTTCCAACCTACTGCGAATGAGAGTGTTATATAGCAATTTGACTACATTGTTGTCACGGAAATCCTTTGCATTTCTTAACACAAAGCCGAGTCGCCTGAAAGACTCTTTTGCAACTGTTTTAATGTGAGCATGAAATGTGAGCCCCGGGTCGAATTCAACCCCCAAGTCTTTCATGACGCTAGTTCTAGCAATAGTTGTGCCATTAACTTTATAGTGAAAGATAATTGGGTGTTGCATCCGTCCAAAGCTCATCACATGACACTTGGAATAATTAAAGTCCATTTTGTTTGCTCTACTCCACTCACACAGCGCCTCAACGTCCCGCTGCAGAGCCAAACAGTCATTCTGGGTTTTAATTTCACTGTATAGCTTCAGGTCATCTGCATATAAGAGACATTTACCATGCTTAAGAACCGCGGAGATGTCGTTAACCATAAGTAAGAACAGCAATGGCCCAAGAATTGAACCTTGGCTTACACCGGAACGCGTGTGGTAGTTTCGAGACTTATACAATCCTAATTTAACGAATTGTTGGCGGTCCCGTAGATAATCTGCAAGTAGGTTGAGAAGTCCAGGGGCAAATCCCACATGGCATAGCTTTGCCAGCAGTATATCATTGTTAACTCTATCGAATTAACAATATAAAGTGTTTTCATAATTTCACACAGTAAAGCAGCAATGTATATCGAACTAATTCGTTGGCAACTATTTTCAGTTGCTAACTAAGTTACAGAATAACCCCCCTGGTAGTGGCTCGCTTGACAATCCGTCTCCACTCCTCCCTGACGGTTGCTTTTCTTGCACACTCGTGTAATGGTATTTCTGTTGTGGCCTTGATTTGATCTGATTTGATCTTGCGATCTGCCGCTTGCTCGGGTGCCTTCGACTTTCCCTTGCACCACTAATCGTCCCACCCTTCGGTGGTGTTTCCACATAACTACAATATGGGGTTATTCAAGGGGAGGATCAACAAATTCCTAAAAAGCCGGCAACGCATAAGTGGTTCCTCTGGTACTGCAAATGTTCATGGGCGGCGGTAATCCTTTAACGTGACCCGCCTGCTCGTTTGCCCGCAATTTTTATAAAAAAAAAAATCTTTCTATCGACCGAAAGACCGCGACCGCTAGATTGACGGAATATGAGATTTGTCAGAAAATACAAAGGATTTTTGGTAGGCTAGATCTATTGGGAATTGGGATTATCTTGAGAAGGGGCCTCGCTGATGCAAATTCGCCCACGTGTATATTAGTCTACGCTACGCCACTGTTCAGAAGTAACGTCACTACTCGCCGAAGCCGAATGTATTTTTTTAACCCCCGACGCAAAAACGACGGGGTATTATAAGTTTGACGTGTCTGTGTGTGTGTGTCGGTCGGTCCAACAACCAAAAATCGGTCCAACATGACGGCCACCACATTTTTTCACAACCCCCTCACTATGGGTATCAAATGACTAGTAGAATACAACTATGTAAATTAAAGATGGCCGCCACCACAAAATGGTGAATGTCGAGGGTTTTTTAATTTTTAATTTATAATTATGTTAAAATTTATTGTACCTACCTATCAGTAAAAAGAAGACTCATATGCGCTGCCATTTTTCTTGGTCAATTGAGCACTGCCGCACATGCTTTCGGACTTTAAAGCCTTTTAATTGTACCTATTTCTTTTAAAATGTGTTCTTTTGTTTAATTTATGTTTTTGGTGTACAATAAAGTATTAAATAAATAAAAAATAAACGTCCTACTGGTGGGTAGTCCTCCTCTCTCATAGGACAGAGGGATTTAGAGCTTAGACGCGCCACGTTGCACCAATGCGGGTTGGCGGACTTTGCAACATGCCAACGTCTATTGCCACATGATAGTGATAATAATCGGGACCGACTGCTTAACGTGCTCTCCGAGGCACGGGGGTGAAACACCGCCAACTATCAACTCCGGGCTGGCACTGAGGATTTCTTCACAGAAAACCCCAATACCTAACAATTATTTGCCCGACCCGAGAATCGAACCCGAGACCTCGTGATCCGCGATATGATATGATAACCACTGGACCAACGAGGCAGTCATGTTTATACAAAACCAGCTGACCCTCGCGACTTCGTTCGCGTGTTTTTCTTTGCTATAAACCTCACGGAGCCCGAGACCTTTCCAACGAATGCAAAACCGTGGAAATCGGTTCGTGCGTTCTGGAGTTATAGCGTCAGGAAGGAAAACCCGACTTATTTTTATATAGTAGATAAATAAATATATCTTCATCATTTAACTAAACCCTACGATCACTTAATAAATGAAGTAGTGGTCCCAATCGTAGCGTAACAAAAAATTAAGGCAAATATGTAGGTGAGTACACCAACCATAATTTCAATGTATTATGTAGGTTGGTACATGATATGATGTAGGTAGCAAAGCCGCTTTAAATAAAGATATCGAACCTTAAATCCCTTGATAATACAGACACTGAGCGAGCGCTCGACTATTAGGTCTGTAACACTGAGAATCGAAATTAGTTTGATACCTAGCGCAACCAAACTATTAGATATTATATATAATGAATTATAAGTATAGAATATTTAAATAAACCTACGTCAGGCAATCTTTTACGAGAATTGTTACGTTTTTTAGGGTTCCGTACCCGAAGGGTAAAAACGGAGCCCTATTAATGTCACTCGGCTGTCTGTCTGTCTGTCTGTCTGTCTGTCTGTCTGTCTGTCTGTCTGTCCGTCTGTCCGCCGGTCACAGGTCTCTAGCTCGCAGACGAAATGAGTTACAAACCTGAAATTTTGGTATTTAGTGTAAAACGTTAACCCAAAATCAAATATTGAATTAGAAATTGAATTAAATTATTTTTCAGGGGGGCTCCCATACATGAAAAAGGAGCCGGAAAAAAATAATTTTTCTTTACCCTAGCTTGTGGGGTATCATTGTTTAGAGCTCATTAAGTAGAGTACAAATATATATTTTTTTTATTTTTATCTCAAAAAATAAGGGAATGGGAGGCCATCAAAGTTGTCAGTTTTAGACCATTTTTGTGACGGGGGCTATCTCAAAAACTAAACTAGTTGGGAATATGATATTTCAGTATATTATGTACTATATGCTCTATTTAAACAACAAATACTGAAAACAACGATTTATTAAATAGTTTATAAGCTGTGACCAAAATAAACGAACATTTTTTTGGGTTTTTCTTTCACGGTTTGTTGCGATGTCTAGCTCGGAAATTAAATATTTCTTAGACCCAAAATATTATATTGTTCATAATTATGTACGGAACCCTGAAAGAGCGAGGCCCGACTCGCACTTGGCTGATTTTTGCTTTTAAATTTTCTTACTAAATAGTACCTACGGTTTATATTTTTTTGTGATGGTATGAAAAATTTACTTTTAAAATATACCTACTTATGTTTTATTCTAGGTAAGTTATTATATAACAGTAAGTTGAAGTGTACAGTGGATTACAACTATGTAATAAAATTATAATAGTAGACATGGCTGTTTCAATTTATAATTGTCTTACTACCTATTTCTACCTAAGTGATAACTTATGTTACAATTAGTAGTAAATGAAACAAGTAAATAATGATACAAATATTTTATTCAGTTTCAAAAATGTAACTAATTGCATTTATGACGCTGACAAAATAAAATAAACTAAAATATAGGACAAAGAAATTTCAACAATACATACAAATAATGGAGAATTTGCAAATTGTATTACAATGTTTTAAGCACTTTTGCAAACGCTACCAACGTAATACAGAAAATTATGGAACAATATTACTATCGAATATGTAATAAATAACCAATACTGACAACATATAAAATATATTTCCTTCATATTCAACAATCTATAGGTACTTCTGTTAATGTGAGTACAAAATAATAAAAATAAGATGTCATATTTACAAGTCTTTAGATCTCGACTTTCCGATTTTCGATTCTGTTGTGATATTCAACGTTCGTAGGTTATTGTTATAAAATATACTATTTCCATTGTGACTTAGGATCCGTCACTAAAACTGGTCATAAAAACTAAAACACGGTTTTAACAACTTACGAAAGATAATTGAAAACATTAAATTAACACTAATTCCTACAAATCTTTATTTAAAAAAATGTTAATTTGCTCGTAGCACAAATACACTTTCATTCCCTGACTCATCACAGACCGAATTTAAAATCCACTAGAATTGCGCCTCTCGTCAAACGGGTCCGACAATAGGGTATGATGCCTACGTTTGGTTTTGATCATTATTTTATATGCAACAATAAATATAATTAAAAGCAACCTTTCTGTGAAAACATAGTCAAATTGGGTTGATTATATTTAAAACGATGCAGTAATTGATATTTTAAATGCGGAAGAGTGGGTGCATAGTGGGGACACGTCGCTACGTCTCGTACGCACGCACCCAAATGGCGATGACGTCATTCACAAGTTCGAACATCCCTTTTCTGACTTTTGACAAGTACCCCACCACCAGATTAAAAAAAAATGTTTTAACTGATTTTTTCTTTCTATTTTAATATTGAGGAATGAAACCTTTTGATAAAAACAATCGAGTCATTATTTCTATTATCTCAATGGGGGGTGTTACACTATCAGTATTATCACGCGATCCAATTATTGATGGTTTGGCCGCTTTTTTGCGTCAATACTGATGGATTTCCGAATGGTCTTGAAATCCGCGATCCGTGGATCGTGATACGGTATTGATAGTGTGACAGGCCCCATTGAGACATAATTTGGATATCGCATGTAGTGACGTAGTCAACCGGTCAATATCGCCGTCATATTCGGACCTGTTTGGAAGAAGCGTTAAGTTTTTTTTTTCTATTTTGCGACTTGCGAGCCGCCTCTCAGCGCGATACAATACCCTCTGGTGACTTAGAAGCGTTTAAATATAATAGCATCTATAACTAACTTCTTTTGAGGAGGAAGTGGCGATTTTGATAAAATGCAATAAAATAAATGTGTTAGTGTTCTAATGGCTTGAGCTCTTTGATTTGCTTTATTAGGTAAGCCTTCTCGTCGTTGAACTGTTCGTCTTCGGAGCGGTCCGTGTGGAACTTGGTGAGGAAGTCCACCAACTTGTCCTGATTCCTTAACAGAATGTCCAGTATTGGTTTTGGTTTATTGGGGTTGGCTACGAACACCTGCAAAGGTAAAGTATGATCATTAATTAATATTGTGTATAACATTCCTTGATGCCTCCACCACACAGGTGCGTTATGACCAAGGATCGGAATAGGTAGTGCAATTTGGGATGAACGACCTGGAACATTATCAATAGTGTGGATATGACTGCGGGATTTCTGTCTTGCGCGATTTTGATAGCTCATATAATGTTCATGTAATAAAAACTGAGTAAGGAAACCAGGGATAATATAAAAAAAAATTATAAATTGGCATATCCACATTATGATATAATGCGATATTGTAGCGTCTATTCCGATCATTGGTTACGACATACGAAATTGTCGCTAAGCGTTACTAAGCGTTCTCCGAACAGAGGCGATCTATGGTCGGTGGATCAGCGTTTCTGAACCAGCGCTATTCATTGATATGCGCCATCACAACTAGGCCATACGTCACTCATTTTTGTATATAAAATTCCGGTGTGCGTCTATTGTCCTAAATGGCTTGACCGATTTTGATGAAAACTTATGGAGGCACCAGAATGGTTATGCTAGCTATATGGAGCCGGCAGGTGGCGTTGGTGTTATCGAGATGCAGTTTTTTTTTTTGTTTTCTTACAAGTGAGGTCTGGCAGGACGATATCTGCCTATGGGACCTTTCAGATAGACCGGCGCGGAGAGCAGAGCAAATTTTAATCACATTTAAAATAGAATCTTAAGACATTGAAATAAGCTTTATTTTTACAATTTATCTCTTTGATAAGATAAGAGCAGCCGCTCGGCTGCTCGTCGAGCCGGTCGGCTGCTCCATGCTCGTGCTCTTTCGCGCTCGAGCATTTGACCGTAGGCCAAATTGCTGTGCGTACAATCCGGCCCGAGACTCAAGAGCGTACGCTCGGCTCTGAACGCATCCGCGTGTCCGTTCACACACCGGCGCGGAGAGCAGTGCAAATTTGAACGGCCGGTCTGTGTGAAAAAAAAAAATGCTCTCCGACGCTCTCCGCGCCGGCCTATCTGAACGGTTCCTATCAGGGTTGAGTTTACTATAAAAAAGTTAAAGTTAAGTATCAGACATACCTTAAAAACATGAAAGGCTTCAAACTGTATATTACGCGACTTCTCTTTTAGCATGTTCATCATCAGCTTAAGGTTATCGGGGTTTGTGATGTAGCGGGTCATTATAGAGAAGTTGTGTCGATCGAGTAACAATTCTCCTAGCAACTTGAGACTCTGCCGTCGGGTAACATAGTTTTCAGAGTTCAATAATCGTTGATAGTGACTAAACACCTTATCATAGTTTGCTTCTAAAAACTCTGCGCACAATATTTTGTGACGCGTTAGTAATTCCTGGAAAGTGAACATGTTATTATTGAACAATAAGTCAATGTTCTACTAATCACTACATAGTATAAAACAAAGTCGCTTTCACTGTCCCTATGTCCCTATGCTGTGCTGTAAAAAGCTGTGATAGCCTAGTGGTTAGGACGACCGACTTCTAATCGGAGGTCGTGGGTTCGATCCCGGGCACGCACCTCTAACTTTTCGGAGTTATGTTCGTTTTAAGTATTTAAATATCACTTGCTTTAACGGTGAAGGAAAACATCGTGAGGAAACCTGCACGCCTGAGAGTTCTCCATAACATTTTCAAAGGTGTGTGAAGTTTGCCAATCCGCTTGGCCAGCGTGGTAGACTATGGCCAAAACCCTTCTCACTCTGAGAGGATACCCGCGCTCTGTAGTGAGCCGGTAATGGGTTGATCATGATGATGATGATGATGATTATGAAACATGTTATTATTGAACAATAAGTCAACTCATCACTACATAGTATAAAACAAAGTCGCTTTCTCTGTCCCTATGTCCCTATGTATGCTTAAATCTTTAAAACTACGCAACGGATTTTGATGCGGTTTTTTTTAATAGATAGTGATTCAAGAGGAAGGTTTGTAAGTAGAAAAATTGGACCCGGTAGGTGGTGCTAATAGCGGGCAGGACGACGTCTGCCGGGTCCGCTAGTATATTTGTAAACTTCAGTTGATGCCTGAGTTTTCTAAGATGTAAAATATCCATGAACCAGGATGCGTCTGTGCTAAGTTTCAGCTCAATCAGATGAACAAACACAAAGAACAAACAGACAAATATTTATTTTTATAAATGGTGGGGATGGATTATTATAATACCCACCCCTGGTTCGCGCGGGTAGCAATCACCCACTACTATCCCACGATACATTGTTTTGATACTCACAAGGGATTTTTTTTTTCGTTTATTTGTGTTCATTTATGTTCATATTTTATTTGTCAATGAAAGCTCCCAGGCAGCTTGACTTTTTCAGACATTTTCAACAATTATCGTAATATTTCAACCAATTTACACAAAACCTCAACAAATTATACACCTAAACCTTCCTCATGAATCACTCTGTCTATTGGTGAAAACCGCATGAAACTCCGTTCAGTAGTTTTTGAGTTTACCGCGAACAGACAGACACGGCAGGGAACTTTGTTTTATAATATGTATGTAGTCATATAACAATAATATGAGGAAATTATTAAAGTAAATTATTTATGAAGTAAGTACCAACCTTAAAAGTAGAAAAGGCATCAGAGGCAATATCAAAAGTTGATACTTCTACGTAACGGAAGAAATTGTAAAAGTCATCTGAATACAACATTATCTTAGCTAGGGCTTCATATCTAGCACACTCCCGCAACATGGTGCCACAGTTTGACGCTATTTCCTGATGCTCATATCTGTAAGGAAATGTTGATTAAATTATATATACCACTTTTTTTTCTTTTTTTATGTATTTACGATTGATATATTGGTATTGATATGATTGAGGTTATTTGGTTCCCGCAGGAACTCATTCATTTTCCAGGATAAAAAGTAGCCTTAAGTGTTCATCCAGGGCATAATCTATCTCCGTTTCAAATTTCAGCCAAATCCGTTCAGTAGTTTTAGCGTGAGAGAGTAACTTTCGTGTTTATAATGTTAGTAAAGATTATTATAGACACATGCTAGACCAATGACCATAGTCACTGATGGAAAGTTATGATGTAGCTACCTAAAAAGTGCCTATTGATTGTTTTAAAGGTTGTAAGTGTTAGAAAACAAAGATCTCCAAAGGATATTCCAAACTCCAACCATACATACGGTAAGGAATGAAGACATGTCACTATATTAGCTACTATCATCTGCCCGCGGCTTCACTCACGTGAATTTTGGTTTTAAACAAATCCTGAGGGAATCGTGCAATTTCCGGTTCCCGTTCCCGCTCCCTTTTCCAACCTTTATACCTACTATCATAGATTAGGTAGGATTAGGTAGATTCAATTGACGATTCAAAAGTACTTGTAAAAGTTTATTTGAATAAAAAACTTTTCTATTCTATTCTACTCTATCAAGGAAGTTCGCTATAGTAATCTACCTATAGCTGTAGCTATAGATTTCGGGTTTTTCAAAATCCCGTGGGAACTGCATTTTTCCAGGATAAAAAGTAGCCTATGTGTTGCCAATGCATGCAACACAGCAAACTATTGCAATAATGTGTTATGTGAGCGTGATTTTCCTAAGAACAGTCAGCGCCCTCTATGGCGTTTTTGGAAGTTTATATCTATTTTAGTCCCACAGGAATACTTTTTCGTGATATAAAGTAGCCTATGTGTTAAGTTAGGGCATAATCTATCTTCATTCAAAATTTCAGCCAAATCGGTTCAGTAATTGCGGCGGAGAAGAGGAACAAACATACACACACATGCACACACACACACATAAACTTTCGCTTTTATAATATTAGTGTGACTAGCGGTCCGCCCCGGCTTCGCCCGTGGTACATAATATATAGCCTATACCACTCAGGGATCACGTACAATATCCAACGGTGAAAGAATTTTTGAAATCGGTCCAGTAGTTCCTGAGATTAGCGCGTTCAAACAAACAAACTCTTCCGCTTTATTATATTAGTATAGATAGATTACATTGCAAGAATGTAAAAAGTAATGTTCAAAATTTCAAATAACTAAAAATATTGTGATCTTAAAGATATCTATTTTGAAATACTAATAAATAGATACATTTAACTCATTAATTGTTTGTAGATGTACTCTATTATTAGGGCAGGCATAAAAACAATCACCTTTAAGGGTACCATAGGGCAACTTTTTGCAGGTTTTATTTTTGAATCTGGCTATTCTAGTAAAAACTAACACAAAACAAATAACTTGAAATATGAAAACCCAAACTACATACTATCCACATGTAAGAGCGTTCGAAAGAGGAATGCATATTTTATGCCACTTTGCCCACGTGTACCACGGGCAAAGCTGGGGCGGACCGCTAGTCATGGAATACAAGTATAAATTAAAAATTTAAAAAACCCCCGACATTCGCCATTTTGTGGCGGCGGCCATCTTGGATTTGCATAAAGCTATTCTACTAGTCAAGCCCTTTCATTTGATACCCATATTAAGGGAGTTGTGAAAAAATATGTAATCCGCCATTTTGTAGCGGCGGCCATCTTGGATCGATTTTCACCAAACATAGCTAACAACACTCTCGACTAATTCACCTTTCAAACAAAAAAAACCGCATTCAAATCGGTCCACCCGTTTGAGCGCCACAGGGGAACAGACAGACACACACACACACACACACAGACACGTCAAACTTATAACACCCCGTCGTTTTTTCGTCGGGGGTTAAAAATCAATCTATGGAACATGGTATAAGCTTTAATGATGCATCAGTTTTTTAAGGTTTTTGTAAATAATTATCACAAGTGCCTCACTTTCATAATGATATACTAGTAAATTTGACATTGAAAAATATACAGTGTACTAATTTAGAAAATTTTAACTTTGACTTTTAGCAATAAAGAGTTATGGAAATGTGTTTGTTCTTTTGAAACTAACATAATATTTTGTGTCGCTATTTATTTTTCCACCCGCATTAGAGAAGTGAACTTACCCTGACATCAAGGTGAACAAAATCTCCGGCTTAGTACATATGTACTCAACTGTTGGGGACCGCGTGCCTATTTGGCGCCTCAAAACATTATTGAACACTTGGGCCACATCTTTTTTGCCTTCAAAGTCAATGCGATTTAAATTCTATAAAAAAAATATATTACAATATTAGGCAAAGTATCATTATTTTGTTTGTTTATAATTACAACTACACAATATATTATGTATTACTTGAATGAGTAGAAGCAGCAGATTTGTGTTGTAGAGCTCCTGAGCCAGCTGAGCCACAATGATATCAGTTTGTGGTTCCGCATCAGATGTACCATAGAGCATATTCTTGATCAGAACCTGTGTTGAAGAAGTTTACATTAATGCAACAAAGAACATAGAAAAAATATAACAACAAAAACAAATACATACCAAATTCTTGCTCACATCCTCCTGAGCTTTCTCTGCTTTCTTGTCGCCTCTTTCTAGTGCAGTAACGGCATCTTTTAAAGATCTCACTAACTCCGCAGGGCTCTTCTGAGACTTACCAAAAAGAGGCATATTATTAGAGTTACTTTCGCGTACGATGATCGTAACGATCGTCTACATAAGATTGCACCTGCAATAAACGGCTACGTACAAAAACAAAAACAGACTATTTGCAAGACTACAGCACCAAGTACATGCACTCGATGTTCACGACAATGCAAGAGAAATAAAAGTGAGATTTGATTAAATTTATAGAACGTAAGCCAACCTGGCACACAATCACTCAAAGAAAAATAATTTGAGTGGTAGATCTATAAATCCCTAAGACGTTAGGAAAACAGAATTTCACTCACTGTCTAATTATTAAAATAAAATAATTGTATCAAGCGACACAGAACACAGGCAGACGAAACGAACAGCTGTGATGTCAATACAATATTGCCATTATCAAAAATTCGATTGCCCATAGCCCAATTATTAATATGTCACGTTAAAAAATATTTGTTTAGAATTTATTAAAACATTAATTATTTTTTAATTATTTTATATTCCTAAAATAAACCACGCAATGCAACAAAATTAAAAATATAAAATTAATCTCACAAAACCACATTTTTTTTTTTTTTTTTTTTTTTTTTTTTATTGTATGATAGGCTTACGCTTGACGACAATCATGCCTGGAGAGCAATGATGAGGTCTAAGTTGGAACGCGCTTGCCTAGAAAATGCCTATTCACTCTTGTTTTGAAGGCACTTAAGTTGAACGAGGCGGGAAACACGGACGCCGGAAGGGCGTTCCACACCCTAGCGGTTCGTATCAGAAACGTTGATCGAAAGCGCTTCGTGCGGGCAGACTGTACGTCAACCACATAGGGATGCCAACGTTCACGACTTCTCGCTGTTCTGTGGTGAAATGGTGAAGGAGGAACCAGGTTAAATAGTTCCTGAGCACACTCTCCAAAGTATATCCGATAAAAGACCGATATACAGGCGACATTGCGCCGGTGCTGTAAACTTAGCAGTTTCGCCTGGGTTAGTGACCGATCGCCTATAATTCTACGGGCGCGGCGATCAACCGAGTCTAATGCGTCGAGTTGGTATTTGGCAGAGCCGTCCCAAAGGTGGCAGCAGTACTCCATGCCTGACCGGATTTGAGCCTGATAGAGAGTGAGGCGCTGTGCAGGTGTGAAGTACCGTTTCACCTTGTTCAGGATACCAAGTTTTTTGGCAGCTGTTTTGGCCTTCACCTCGATGCATTTCCCGAAATTGAGTTTGGGTGAGATGTCAATACCCAGAAGTTCAATATGGTCACCAATCGGAACGGATACACTTTGGAAAGTAGGAGCCAAGGTGAAAGGGCTCTTTTTTGCAGTGAATATCACACATCATCGTATGACACAATTTTTTTAGGCTATTTTTTTCCCCATTTCATAGGGTTACTATAGGTCGACCAGAATCTCATGAAAAATACGGAAATGAAATTCCAAAGTTAGCTACGGCTACCCAAGCGATAAACAAAGTAACCGACATTTTTAGTGAAATTGACTTTTTTGCATTAACAAAAGTTTTATGTCGAGTAGTTTTTTACCACAGTTTAATATTTTAAATAACTTGAACCGTTTACTGAAATTTAAATTGCCCAAACAAAGTAACTGCACACACTAACCCGTAATATAAATGCAAAATCAAGTAAACAACAAGCACAACACAAAAATAAAGTAATTGGATGTTGATTACTTTGTTTATGTATTTAAAATGCAGTTGCTTGATTTTTCGTTTCGTGAAACGATCCCAGGTAAGGTGTTCTGAATGTAATTACTTTGTTTATCACTAGGGCAGCCGAGTTAACCTAGTGTTGCTTACTACAAAATTTAATTTCCCTATTTTTCATGAGATTCTGGTCGATCTATAATAGAAAATATTGGCAAACAACGAATAGTGTCAAATGCTTAGATTAAATACAATGTTTTAGTTGCAGTTTCTAGTGTCTACTTATTATAGAATAACTAGAGAATGCCCGCGGCTTCGCCCGCGTGAATTTCGATTTTGCACAAATCCCGAGGGAATCGTGGATTTCCGGTTCCCGTTCCCGCTCCCTTTTCCAACCTTTATACCTACTATCAAGGAAGTTCGCTATAGTAATCTACCTATAGCTGTAGCTATAGATTTCGGGTTTTTCAAAATCCCGTGGGAACTGTGCATTTTTTCAGGATAAAGGTAAATAGGTAAGTTTTAAGTCAGGGCATAATCTACCTCCATTCAAAATTTCAGCCAAATCGGTTCAGTAGTTGCGGCGTGATTGAGTAACAAACATCCAAACATCCATCCACACTTTCACATTTATAATATTATACCCAAAATACCAATTCCCCGGAATTCTGACAGCTGTCATTGTCATTTACAGATGAGTTATTTGTATGGAGAACAGGGTTAACATCTACGAAGTACGATTTTACCCCAAACTACCTTAATTCCCTGTCATCATAAAAAGCCATATGCCGAGTAATAATATTAGTCGTTTCGCCCTAAAATAGTAAACACCAAGAGTGGAAACTAGAAAGTGCACACTAACAGCAATAGAAAACAAAAGAAGCACATTGAAAAAATTCATTCAAAAATGGATGTCGAATGACATTCTCACCATAAAGTGTCTGTTAGGCATTTGTCATATCTACATGCGGCAGTTGATTTTTATTTGCATAAGTTTTGAATTTTTTATATTTTTTGTGGGAATTGTTTTATTTCTGGTAACATTACGAAACGTCAGAATTCCGGGGAATTAGTAATTCGGGTATAGTAAAATTAGTAGGATTATTTTATTTATACTCTGTACTCTGTAGGTGACATGATACTGTCAAGTGTCAATATGTCATCAATGTCAATTATTATAACCTACAATTTTCAATTTTTCTATTAATTGTTTCCACGATTAATCGGATTAACGTGTCGTGTGGATTTACTAGATCCGCACAATTTATAGTTGCTTGAATCGAATATTTTTAATCAGTACAAATCATCATTTCAGAGAAATGGCTGAAGCGGCCACCGAGAAATTATCCAAGAAGTGAGTATTGTGTGACCAATCAAACAATATGCTATTTTCAAGAAGTATCGCGGCTTTCCCTGTATTGGTCCGAAGGGATTTAACACAATTCATGAAATACTCTTCAATTCTAAATTCACGGTTGGTTTAGTTCCTTACAGATGTTATGTTGCAGTAGGTATTTTTTACCACCAAGTATTACTTTTGCAGTGAATTGAAGCGACGACTGAAAGCAGAACAGAAATTAAAAGAGAAAGCAGAAAAGGTTGCACAACAGCCAGTTGTAACTACTGAGAAAAAACCTGCCAAAGCTGAAGAAGAGATCAGCCCCAATGAGTACTACAAACTTCGTACAGCTGCAGTTGCAGCTCTTAAAAATGGCTCAAAAGATGACCATCCATACCCTCATAAGTTCACTGTCACAATATCCCTTGAGGAGTTCATTGAAAAGTATAATAACCTCAATAGTGGGGATGTATTGGAAAATGTTACAGTATCTGTGGCTGGCCGAGTCCACTCTATTAGGGAGTCTGGTGCTAAACTCATATTCTACGATTTAAGGGGTGAAGGTGTGAAAATTCAGGTATGTAACTTTTGAACATATTAAGCAAACTCTTTTAATCTGGGTGAAATGGCCCTTACACAGATCGCCTGGTGATGCCAAGTGTCCCCTCTATAAAGCTCTTTTAATATGAATTCCTTTTTAACCCCCGACGCAAAAACGATGGGGTTTTATAAGTTTGACGTGTCTGTGTGTGTGTCTGTCTGTCTGTTCCCCTGTAGCGCTCAAACGGGTGGACCGATTTGAATGTGGTTTTTTTTTGTTTGAAAGGTGAATTAGTCGAGAGTGTTGTTAGCTATGTTTGATGAAAATCAATCCAAGATGACCGCCGCTACACAATGGCGGTTTACATATTTTATCACAACTCCCTTAATATGGGTATCAAATGAAAGGGCTTAACTAGTAGAATATCACTATTGCAAATCCAAGATGACCACCACCACAAAATTGCGAATGTCGGGGGTTTTTAAATTTTTAATTTATACTTGTTAAACATTTAAATAACTTTTTTAGGTCATGGCTAATGCTAAGATGTATGAATCTGAGGAAAAATTTGTAACGGACACTGATAAACTGAGACGGGGTGACATTATTGGCTGCATAGGTCATCCAGGCAAGACCAAGAAAGGAGAACTCTCTATCATACCCAAGACTGTCAAACTGCTGTCCCCATGTCTTCATATGATGCCACATCTTCATTTTGGTCTTAAGGATAAAGAAACAAGGTTTAGGAAGAGATATTTAGATCTCATTCTAAACGACAAGGTATAAAAATCTTTCCACTAAAATTACTGCATAATTATTAATACATTATTATATTTTTATTACACAATCTATAATATAGGCAATATTGGCTCGGTATGTTTCTTTGTTTATAAAGCTGATAAAATATTGTCAAAAAATATATACTGATTACTTAAATTTCATTTCTTGTCACTTGTGTTAATAAGAATCATTCTAATAAGAATCTTATAGAAGTCAATTTATATAGAAAGAAAAGAAGAAAAATGGTTTGTTTAGCTGCACATTACTTGATACAACTAGGATTCTGGGATGGCCTGGTGAAACAATTGAGTTTTTAAATGAATATAATTCACAGTTCCTGAATTTGAATTTATTAAAGGAATATCTGTTTATTTCAGGTTAGGCAAATATTCTATACAAGAGCGAGAATCATTTCATACATTCGACGTTTCTTTGACAACATGGGTTTCTTGGAAATAGAAACACCAATGATGAACATGATTGCGGGCGGAGCCACCGCAAAGCCATTTATTACACATCACAACGATTTGGACATGGACCTTTATATGAGAATAGCTCCGGAACTTTATCACAAGATGTTAGTTGTCGGTGGATTAGATCGTGTCTATGAAATTGGGAGACAGTTCAGAAATGAGGGCATTGATTTGACTCACAACCCAGAGTTTACAACTTGTGAGTTCTATATGGCATATGCTGACTACAATGATGTTATAGCTATTACTGAGTCATTGCTTTCAGGAATGGTTAAAAGTATTCATGGCACTTACAAGGTATGCAGAGTTTTATCTTTTTAAGCGCATGAATAATTACATCATAATTTTGATAGTCAAAAAGACAACGCATATCACTTATAATTACTACCAGTTTCAGAATGTGTTTTTTTTAATTCTAGTGTACAGGGTGTTATTTTGAGAGCACTCAGTATAGTGAAGAATTAAAGAAAAAAAAATTTTGAGAAAAAGTAGGAGTTCAATAATGCCGAACTAACTTGTGTATGAGATTTTTTTGAAAATATTTAAATGCAGTTTTTATTTTCTTTTAAATTGATGCCATGACCAATTTCCTTTTCTCTTTAATAAATTATGGAAACAATTAAAATCTTTGCCTCACGTACTTACCACTCTCTTAATAATTATAACTAAACATTAATCATTGTATCACAATAATGTAATAAATAATTTTATTAACTCATTTCATTCAATAATTCAATAAACAATCAACAGATAAAATACCATCCAGATGGACCAGATGGTGAAGAGGTAGAAATTGACTTTACACCACCGTTTGCAAGGGTGCCCATGATTGCTACATTAGAAAAGGCACTAAATGTAAAATTGCCACCAGCTGATCAATTAGAAACGCCTGAGGCGAATGCTATACTTAGTCAATTGTGTGAGAAACATGAGGTAAGTTATGGTTTGTACAGAAGTGGTAAAGACACATATCCGCTATACATTTTCGACATAGCTGTACCCATTAGATGTTCTATGACAAAAGCGCAAAATGAGCAAAATGTTTCCACATAATGTTTCTGTCAATTCTTCTGTGAAAGTGGCGCCTAAATTTTCTCCTACTTCATTTAACTGTTTACGAAGTCATTTGGATACTACAGTCGATTTTTCTAAAATTGTCTAAAGTGTAGCTTTTAACACATTTTTTTTTTTTCAATCTGTTAATCTTATTATTTTTCTGATGCTTTCATTTTCAGGTTGAATGCCCTCCACCAAGGACAACAGCAAGACTCTTGGATAAACTAGTTGGCGAGTTTTTAGAAGAAAAATGTATTAATCCTACTTTTATTTTAGACCACCCGCAGATTATGAGCCCATTGTCTAAATATCACAGGGATGTTCCTGGGCTTACGGAAAGGTAAATAACAGTGAAAAAGTCTGAAATTGTAGAATTTAGTTCGTTTGAGTGTATCTCTCTGTAGTCAGTTATGTTTATCTTTCACTTTAATTTATAAGATAACTCTTGACATCTTTGTTTTGTAAATTGTAATAATCATTATCAATAATAATGAATACTATTATTATATTATATAATGTTATTCTTATTAATAAATCTGCTGCATTTTCACAAAATAAGTTACAACTTCTACATTGGATTTGCATGGGCTTAATTTCACCATCTCATCATCTTTACTAATATAATAAAGCGGAAGAGTTTGTTTGTTTGAACGCGCTAATCTCAGGAACTACTGGACCGATTTCATAAATTCTTTCACCATTGGATATGTACGTGATCCTTGAGTGCTATAGGCTACATAATATTATGTACCACGGGCGAAGCCGGGGCGGACCGCTAGTTTAGAATATTTAACGAGGAAAGTTATTATTATATTACATAACAAATCAATTAAACCCAGTCAATTTTCAAAATTAAAGCCAGCAACTTTTAGATCAAAAACTTAAGGCAAGTTTCCTCTCTGATTAATATTTTATTGAAGTAATTATTTTTTGATTTGATTTTGATTTTGCATTGTTACAGATTTGAACTGTTTGTCATGAAGAAGGAAATTTGCAATGCGTACACAGAGTTGAATGACCCGGCAATCCAGAGGGAACGTTTTGAGCAACAAGCCAAGGACCGTGCGGCGGGCGACGACGAAACGCCCCCGACGGATGAAGCGTTCTGCACCGCCCTTGAATATGGGCTACCACCGACTGGTGGGTGGGGCTTGGGTGTCGATCGTCTTACAATGTTTTTGACTGACTCCAATAATATAAAAGTAAGTTTTTTTCTCTGATGTATTAATATATCATTCTCACATTGAAACTTGGTGATTTATTGACGTGATAACGCAGGCTACACACGAAAAAGCACGACTCATTGTCACGTATCGCATGTAAGCGAGAGCGCGAAACGAGCGATAGAGAAAGCACGATCGGCCTAAGCGTTCGGCTTGTGACGCATCTATCTCTCTGTTTCTTATGACGTTATCACGTAAAATTATCATCCATAAAGGACTTCACAGACAACCAATTTTTTTTTTCATCATAATTTTATTTGTTGGGCCCGTAATACTTATTGTTAAAAGTGCACTCAGCAGTGAGCATGATTGAGGGTGTGAATGTTATTGCTGGGGCTGCAGGCTGTTTTATTTCTATTATCAATTATAATTATCTCCAGGAGATATACAATGTTTTTCAAGACATTTGCAAGTAAAATTGGTAAAAACGATAAAGTAACACCAGTCACCAATACTAGCTAATAGTAAGCTAGTTACTATAAAAGATAGTACCACTAGGTGACCACCTGCATCTTGGCTCACATGGAACTAGAAATTCCATATAATATTAATTTTATATGTAAATTTTTTTCTTCTAGGAGGTACTCTTATTCCCTGCAATGAAGCCTGATGACCCAAACAAACACCTTAAAGAGGAATCATCAACAAATGAAACACCAATCCAAAATGGAGCATAACACCTTGTATTGATTAATACTTTAAGTAATACAACCCTCAGTGTTATTTTTTATGTATTGCTCACAATTAAAGTATTTGAAACTTAATAATCTTTTTTTTTTACTGTCTATATTAGTAACAAATGATTGTTCTGCATTCAAAACAGTGAATGTGAAAATTTTGCAAAAAAAAAAAAAAATTACAATAAATTCACCAGTGATAAAATGTTTGAAAAAATTGTACTAGCATTGAATGGATACATGATATATAATTTTGAACACAACTTTTAGATGATAATATATAATTTATTTATACACTTATTATTTTTAGTTTTATTTACAAAATAACAGTGTTTTAGTCTTCTGTTTTATCACAAAATGAATTAGAATTAGGTAAATAACTTCATTTAATCTTCACTCAAAACTTCAGTAGAGTTGTAATGTTCACCTAATCTGAATATGTATCTGTGGTACGTAATAATCAACGGAGGGCCTGAAAACTCAGCCCCCTGTTCTATTGCCAAGGGTCCCGTTGCCTGTATAACTGTGATCGGACACTTGAGAATATTTGATAATGCTCTTATCTCTATATGACCACCCCATTCTTTAGTATTCGTTATTTTATTACAATATTCCTCAAACTCAATATCTGTGAGAGTAAAACCAGTATCCGGATGACACATGAATAGCATAAATTCATCTTTATTCTCCCTTATGTGAGTTGCTACTTCCTTCCTTAAATCATCTACAGATTTGCTCCTGTTATATTTGGTCTCTAATTGATGGGCCACTGCTTTATATAAACAGTCCCCATCTGACGGTATCGAATAAACCTTTAATTTTTTTTCTCGTAACCTGGCAGTTATTTCCTGATTTTCGATATTTCTAGGGCCATGAAGATTTTCTTGTTCCTGAATCATGATCTCTTTTTCCCGATCTTTTTCTTGTTGAATCTTTTTATTTCTGCGTTTTTGTGCTCTAGAGACCTTTTGTGTTGGAATAATTTCGTTTTCGGCTTCTTCTTTGTCATTCGCTTCAGGCTCAATGGACTCTCGACTACAACCATTTTGAAACTCTTCATTTTCTTTTCTATGACGCTCTTCTAAATCTGCTTCTAATTTGACGATCTCTGCAGTAAGATCTTTCTTTTTCGTCTTATCATTTTTCGCTGTCTTTTTTAGAGCTTGAATTTGGGCCTGCAGTTCCTTCTTTTCCTTTTTATGTTTTTGATCTAAAAGACTTTTTTCATTATCTACGATAATATCTGCCATTCTAAACTACTTTTATTGAAATTGTTGTTTCTGTTTTTTATTTTTGTGTTAATTTAATTTTGAGGTTATTTTCCATTAAGTCAATTATTGGTCCGGTCCTAGAAACTAGAAAGATATAACCTTTACCCTAACCTATGGAATTTGCGCTCCAAACAAACCGTTGAAGCAAAGAACAGCCTTGAACAGATGTGGAGTTGCTTTATCTCGTTCTCACCTACTTAAATAGAGTGTGTGAACTGTGAAGTAGGTATAGAAAAAAATAGCCCAGCCCAGGTGAATAACCTTATAGAATAGATACAGATAAGTTATCTTCACTAGGTACAATCTATACCCTAATTTTTAATTCGGTGGAATTTTGACAGCTGTCATTGTCATTTACAGATGAGTTATTTGTATGGAAAACAGGGTTAACATCTACGAAGTACGATTTTACCCCAAAACTACTTTAATTCCCTGTCAACATAAAAAGCCCTAAGCCGCGTAATAATATTAGTGGAAACTAGAAAGTGCACACTAACAACAATAGAAAACAAAAGAAGCACATTGAAAAAATTTATTCAAAAATGGAAGTCATATTGACATTATCACCATGAAGTGTCTGTCAGGCATTTGTCATATCTACATGCGGCAGTTGATTTTTAACCTCCGACGAAAAACGACGGGGTGTTATAAGTTTGACGTTTTAAGTTTGACGTGTCTGTGTGTGTCTGTGTGTGTGTGTGTGTGTGTGTGTCTGTCTGTTCCCCTGTGGCGCTCAAACGGGTGGACCGATTTGAATGCGGTTTTTTTTGTTTGAAAGGAGAATTAGTCGAGAGTGTTGTTAGCTATGTTTGATGAAAATCGGTCCCAGATGGCCGCCACTACAAAATGGCGGATTACATATTTTTTCACAACTCCCTTAATATGGGTATCAAATGAAAGGGCTTGACTAGTGGAATAGCACTATTGAAAATTCAAGGTGACCGCGGCGCCACAAAATGGCGAATGTCGGGGGTTTTTTAAATTTTTAATTTATACTTATTATTTATATAAGTTTTGAATTTTGTATCTTTTTTGTTGGAATAGTTTTATCTCTGGTAACATTACGAAACGTCAGAATTCCACGAAATTAAAAATCAGAGTATACAATGTTTTAGACGCAGTGTCCAGTGTCTACATTGAATATTTTTATAACCTTCTTGGTCAGGTCATTCATATTCTTCGTGATCTGTGGCCTGATCCACAGACCATGAAAAACATAGAATTACAATCCACAGGAAGACACAGAAGATCAACCAGCGTATCACTGATAGGACGACGAATGACCTTTTAACGTGCGTTAAATTTAATAAATTTAAAATTAAATTTAATAACGTGCGTTAAATCTAATATTAGAAACAGTAACGTTAATTGATAAATGAACAATATTTTTACCTTAGTAAGTAACGGTAAAAAGTAACATTAACTGTAATTAAAGTTACTAATTTATTGTTGACGTTATATTTTACTATAATAATTACAATTGTTACTGTGTACCGAGATGCACATCAAAGTTATGGTTTCCAATTTTCACTCCATTTACGTAGGACGTAAAAAAGATTTTTAACCTCATCCCGTAACTATAAAATATTAACTGTAAAATTGATAATATACAATTAACGTTAAAAAGTTATATCGCTGAAACGGGGAAAAAATAGCGTGAAATTAACTACCGATTATTTGTTTAATAACGTTATTCCTGAATGATAAAGCCAGCTAATAAAAAAAATATACTGAAAACCATTGAGAAATAATAATATGGAGGCGCCGTACCTACTTTAAAAACGTGTCAAAAATACACTCATACACGCTTAGATTAGTTATCATACACGCACAATCCGAAGACACAAAATGGCGGGTGTTCATTGTGATGTCTCATGTTGTGCATATGTGAGTACTGAGTGTTTATGTATAATTTTTTGAGTCTGCCGCAAACTGTTTTATTGTTATGTTAAAAATGTAGTATTGTCAAGAGACAATACTACATTTTTGTGTGTTTCATTTTTGTGTGTAAGAACACACATAAGAAAATGATAAGCTTGAGCTATTTTCCGATCCACTATTTTCTATAGGACATTAGGGGCGCCATCGTAGATACTAATCATTAATCTGTGGGGGCGCCTCTTTATTATTAATTTGTCAATGCTGAAAAATGAATTGTCATTTGTCACAGATAAGTGTCAAATGGTCAAATGTCAATTGTTATTTGTCAAATTGTCATTTGTCAATGTGAAATTTACAAATTGTGGTTGTGGATGAAAATTAAAATTGGTTTAAGAAAAGTAAGAACTGAGAATTTAGTATTGCATATTCAAGAAAAAGGAGCGCACAATTACTAGATTTTAAACTAATAACCTTCGTATCATGAATCCATGTTCAGTGGCGGCTCCACAACAAGACACTGAAGGCGATGGCAGATGGAATAGCATTGTAAGTATATTTTCACCAACATTTCTGATTAATTCGATGTGTTTAAAAATTCAATTCTGTTCTATTCTTTGTCATAGTATTGTTTATGTATAGGTAGGTAACCTATTCAAATTTCTGACAATTTTACAGATTATAAACTTAAACAGTGATAAGTTGTTTTTTATAAACCTTTTGGGTTCTGACGCCAAATAATCTAATTTACAGCATAATAGATTCCTTTCGGACGCCAAAGGCAAAGATGCGGACGTTATCTTCATTGGTGATTCCATATTACAAGCTCTAGAACATACTGAAGTATGGAATCAATGGTTTGCACCACTTCATTGCCTTAATTTTAGCATTCACAAAGATCAAACTCAAAATGTGCTGTGGCGTATAAAAAATGGTGAACTTGATCATGTTGATGCAAGAGTAAGTTTAACTTGTTTTCTTTAGCTTTGGCCACATGCTATTCAAGCAATAAGCTGTCACTTTTGACTGTAAAGCCTAAATTAGACAGTTCATTTTTGGGATTTTTGCTTTCATTTTTGAGGTTTCATCTATGAGTCATCAAAAATGAACCATCTAAACACCAACTGTTCATCTTTCACAGGCACTTTGCCACTGTGTCTCTGGTATTGTGCATAGCAAAAATGAATGATAAACAGGGCACTGTCTAATTTGAGCTTTAGGGCATTATTTGATCTACAGCTTAGTCTTACTACAAAAAAAAATTAAATGTGTGTATTACATTTAAGTTGTAATAAAAAATTAATTAAGTGATGACAAAAGAGTTTTTTATAAAAAAGTTATTATCTCTTATTGTAATTTCACATTATTTGAATCATATAAATTACTAGATAATGCCTGCAACTTTGTCCACATGGATTTAGGTTTTTAAAATCCTGTGGGATTTACTTGTTTTTCCAAAATAAAAGTGACAATTTCCAGGATGCAAGCTACCTCTGTAACAAATTTCGTATAAATCGATTAAACGGGTGGACCTTTAAGAATCTCGTGAGAACTCTTTAATTTTCCAGGTTAAAACATATGTACCCTATGTCCATCCCCAGGATGCTTACTACCTCTGTACCAAATTTCATCACAACAGGTTAAACTATTAGCCTGTGAAAAGCTAGCACCGAGACAGACACACTTTAGCATTTATAATATTATTAGTGTGGATAGTAATTATATAAATATTACACACAATATGCCTATAATTTACATATTACATGTTTTTATTACAGGTCATAGTTTTGCATGTGGGAACAAATAATGTTGAACACACGCCTGAACAAGTCTGCGAAGGAATCTTAGAAATAATCCACACAATCAGGGAGAAACATCCAAGTATTTATATTGTTTTACCTGTGAGTACAAGTTTTGTAAACAATATTTATATCAATTCTAGTTTACAAAACATGTAATTTGCATTAACAGAACCATGCAATCTGCAAGGCTCTGCATTTTTTGATCAATTTGAATCAATGAATTGTGTACTAATTGAGGTGCCATGCATTTGGCCCAGATTGAGACCTATTTGTACTGTTTTTTGACACCTGTTTGTACTAAGTATGGTATGATCACTCACACATGTGTAAAGCTGACCTTGTCTTGTGAACTGCACTTCTACCTTTTTAGGCAACTAATGAACTTTGTCAAAAATATAACTTCTCTTTCTTGAAAGTATGTTTATAAATCGCTCAATCCTTACTTTAAAATGTGTTTTTATTATTTTAATCTTCCACTTAGTTCTGTCCAAAGTTTGTATAATAATGGTTTCTTTTACAGAGTCTACTCCCAAGGGGACAATATCCAAATGTGTTAAGAGAAAAAAATGCCAAAATCAACCAACTTTTGCGTGAAAAAGTTGCTTGCATGAATAAGGTGGAAATGGTTACAATAGATAAAGGTTTTATACAAAATGATGGAACGATTAGTCACCACGATATGCATGACTACCTCATACCAACTAATGCAGCTTGCCGGAAGGCTTTCGAACCAGTTTATGATCTCTTACAGCAGATATTGTCTGAAGGCGAACCAGAAAAGGACTTGACACCCTCTGAATAACAATAGTAGGATACACAAAGACACTCGGTTGCTTTTTTATTGCGCAGCGCAGCAAGCTTATTGTGATTAAATAGTAGTACTTAAATTTAGCTTTTTTATCTTAGACCTAAGCAACAAATGTTTTATATTAATTTATTTGTTTTCCTGTTTTAATTTTACATTCCAAATTGATTATTTTATATACATTGGCTGTGTTGAATGTTATTTAAGACCTGCAAAATTATGTTGTATGAATTGCTTTACTAATTTATTTACTGGCACTTATTGGTATTGGATCTAGTAATGTTCATGAAATAGTAATAGACTTAAATATTGTGATTATGAGTACCTACATATTCAAATTCATTACTCTTAAAGGCAAATGTGTTGAATAGAAGTAGGTGTTACTTTGCAGAATTCCATGATATTATACAATGAACACAAAATTACTTTGCTATAATCCGCTAACAGTGACATATTTGTAGGCCCAACACCACACAAATTCACCACAAAAACTCGACGATCGTTTCGCTCCGACACCGGAGCATCTTCAGGAGATGTCTTTGCAATTGTCTGTTGTGAAGTCGAATTAATTTTGTTTTGTAAAAAATCAAAGTAATTTTGTGTTCATTGTATAAGGCAAATGTGTTATAATATTATGTTCACATAATCCCATGATCACAAGATTATTTATTCTCAATTTATTTTAGTCTCATTTTATTGTATGTAAACTAGATTCAGGGCTGTAGCTAAATTAAAACAAGGGCATATATATTTTCAGGCAAAATAATATCTAATTATGTACCCATTTCAATTTAAAAATTACTATTATCTACACTCATATCTTAAACTCAATTATAATAACAAAAACAATGTTAAAATTATACTATCAAAAACAATGTTTTTATTCACAATATGATATTTAAGCATAACAAAATAATGCTATAAAAATATGTTTTCCAACAAAGTACACTAGTGGCCCGACCAAGGAGATTTCAACTAAATTTTTTGGGGATGTCGTTTTCTATAAGTAACCAGCTAGAATATTTTTGTTAATTTTAGATTTTGTTGGTTTAAGATACGACTTTAGATAAAATATAATGTATGAAAGTGATTATAAATATGCGACAATTTCATAGACTACTGCGTGACTTCAGCCTGCGCTTACCTAAATTCGTGACCTAAACTACCCCCCTAGTCAAGTTACATTCTATTCTCTTTTCATGATCATGATCGTTATGAGCAAGGTTTCCCAAAGTTTTTTTTAAATATTATTGTTACTTTATTTTAGTGTAGAAAAAATAATAATTTTATAGTCAATGGTTAGCGTTATTAACTAATGTCAGCACGGCTGCGTCGCCGACCCTCAAGCAGTTAACCACAACTTAAAAGTATTGCATTGCCATTGCATTCAAAATAGTTTGCGATTTTGAAACTCGAACATACTCTGCACAATAATTAAATTATATAATTTACTAATAATAATTTATGCGTTTTCAATGCCTAATAAAAATTAAGGCATATAAACTGCAAAATGACGCGAAGTAATATAAAAAAAAAACTTTCGGAAACCCTGCTTTAAAGCGTAAACGATTATAGAAATATATGAGGAACTTGGCTACGGGGGCTGCTTATTTGTATACATTAGTACATGGATTTATGTCGGTTTATGTCATGCGTGTTATAAAATTGTATACTATAAGTACTTGTCACAAAGTCAAATGTATCGTTTTGCTATCGAACCCCTCCCTCTTGACTGCAGCCCTCTAAAATCTAGGAATAATATAGCCTTGTATGCTCTCAATTGTTATATTTTAATAATAGTAATAATAGCAAATACTATCAAATGTTTTTTTATAAATCTACATACATAAAAAGTAAAGTTCTGATTCACTCATTGACTGACTCATCAACGTCCAGCCCAAACAGTTGAACCTGGAAACCTGAAATTTTGCTCAGACTTTCCCTATATAATCTAGACAAGGTATAAGGATGGATTTTTCGAAATTCCCACGTGATTGAGAATTTCTAATTCCACTGGGGCAAAGACGAGGGTGTCCACTAGTTTGGTATAAAAAGAAACCACTTGCACGAAACAAAGATTTCTGACTGACAATTATTATTATTGTGATAATAATTATGGGACTGGCTTTATGGTCATTTAAAAAGTACACCTATAAACAGGGTCATAGTACTTATTTTTAAGTGTTATTATTTTTGTATATACCTAAGTAAAATTTACAGTGAATCTATTTTTGTATAATTTTCAGTGGTATGTGAATGAAATGATTGTGCCAGTGCTGATTAAAACTTAACATGTTCACTTTTGATTTATCAGTTTTGGGGTATAAAAATATGGGGTTTTTATTTTTATATTCATGTCCTATGTGAATTTGTGGCTTACCAAAGATTTCTTCACTCTCTGAACCAAAGCTATTCAATCTGGATATTAAAATATGTAGGTGATATTTTAACCAATCTCTTGTCCTATTGTGTACCTAGTTATAAGTTAGAGCATTTGCATTTAGTGACAAATTGGGACACGATTTTTTTTTATCAAAATAAGCATACCAAGCGTAACTACGTAGTAGGTAAAGAGGACCATACCTTTTTATAAAAAATCTGAATATCTACTCGTAGGAATTAAGATTTTAGTTACAAAAACAATTTGTTACTTTGCAATATTCTATTTCGTTTTGGAGATCATGTGAATATCCAGTTGTTTATTCGTCTCCTAGTTACGCTTAGGTATACAACTTGAAAGCATAAGTTAGAATTTGCAATACCACTTGGAAGTCTCACCATTATTCATAAGAGAAACCTTAATTTTTACTGTAAACAAAATTGATTGCCCCAAGGATATTTACAGTAATTATTTTATGGTACTAATTTAAAAATATACTCGAGATGCCAAACCATGCTTGAATCTCAAATGTGATTATTTATTTGCATGAATGAATTAGCTTGAAAGTAAAAATGCATTTCTATAAAATGACTTTTATTTTTTAATTTCATTAAATCCTAATGGTACCTACCTACATTTACCTACACATCACACATTTTTTCTATCCATACTAATCACTACATAGTAGGTATAAAACAAAGTCGCTTTCTCTGTCCCTATGTATGCTTAAATCTTTAAAACTACGCAACGGATTTTGATGCGGTTTTTTTAATAGATAGAGTGATTCAAGAGGAAGGTTTGTAAGTAGAAAAATAGAACCCGGTAGGTGGCGCTAATAGCGGGCAGGACGACGTCTGCCGGGGGCCGGGGCCCGGGTCCGCTAGTATATTATAAATGCGAAAGTAACTGTCTGTTACGTTTTCACGCTGAACCGATTTTGACAGAATTTGGTTCAGTGATAGAGACTGGAGAGGGACATAGGCTACTTTTATCCTGGAAAGTCAATTCCGTCAAAGGGATTTTTAAAAACCTAAATCCACGCGGACAAAGTCACGCAATAGTTAAAAGTGAAAAAGATGTTCAAGTTATGGGGACATCTTTACCTGATGGTAAGTTACGATTCAGTCTAAAATGGAAGTGGGCTAACCTGGAAAAGTTACGACAGCTTTATAAACTCATAATATATATTCCTGATCGGTTTCTGCGCGGCATGGCATCGTACCGGATGGCGGCAGGGCTTCGCCGGTAGGATGGTCTTATACGTCTTGTAGTATTAGTCATTGCATATAAATTAAAGTAAAAGTGGTAACTAGCCATGACTGAGGCCTCTCACTAGATTAGACCAGAAATAATTCAGAAATTATAAAATTGCACTGCCAGGAATAGAACCCGGAACCACTGCGCTAAGGAGGTCGTCAAAATGGTTAAAAATAAGGCCACTGATGCTCCAGTAATCTTGCACCAATAAAACAACAAAATGAGATTTCTATTTAACTGCAGCACTCAGAGACATTCATTAAATTGTAATGAGAGATTAACTAATTATTCACTAAATCTATAAATAAGGTGTTATATGGGTGAACTGAGTAACCATTAATAACTCTTGAGTGCGGCATTTAGTTTATTTGCATTTAGCTGTCAATAAATTAATTACATTCAGAAAACTTAAATTATATCGAATAAATTAATATTTATTTAAGAGTCTTCTGTAATATAAACTGAAAGGTAACATGGGACTACGTATTTGCAATGATTTGTCGAAAATGTTAAAGTTCTTCTGCTGTAGTTTTGCTAAATATTTATCCACTGCAGTAGCTGGTAAAAATATCTGATTACATATTTTGGGTACTTCAATTTTTCTTACCTGAAATTAAATATATTTTGAAAATACAAAAAATAGGTATACTTATAGTAGAGAAAAAAATACAAATCTCATTTTTTTTTTTTTAAAAAGAATTATAGCCACGATGACATGACTAATGTTCACCTTTACCGTCCAAATAAGCGATAGCTTGTGTTAAGAGTGGGTACAACAATAGTGTAACAGGTGGGGTTTGAACCAAGTTTGAACTATCAACCTGTCGGTTTTTGATCCATGCCCGAAAACCGTTGCACTATAATTGAGGTTATGAATTTTATATATTTCATCTGCTTTTCCAGTTTCAGGTTGAACATCTTTTATGTAACCTGTTTTATACGTATGTTCTGTACGCGTCACGATGGCGATCGGATCATTGGTTATGATTAAAATAAGTATCTCCTTGTATTGCAAATCTATACATATAATAAAATCGTAGACTTGCCGTATCTGTACATTAAAGATTTTTACAAAATAATAACTGGGGGATGTTAGGGATAAGTAAAAGAAAGTAAAAAAAAATTTTGAAATTTTTGTCTCTGTTTGTCTGTTTATCTGTTTGTCTGTATGTTTGTGCGCGCATCACGCAAAAACTACTGAATGGATTGAAATAAAACATGGCATGATTTAAGTTCATACTACGGACTACGGAGTAACATATAGGATACTTTTTATCCCAAAATTCAGCACGGTTCCCTTGGGAGAGCCGAGAGGGGATGAAAGTCAAAATGTGTACATAGCTGTAATTCATTAACGCGTGGTCCGATTTCATTCATTATTTTTTTGTTAGACTTTAAAGATTACTAGCTAATCTCTCAAAAGGCTGGATCGATTTTGATAGGACTTTCACTGGCGGATGTTTACATTTTGATCTACCTAAACATCCGCCAGTGAACTTTTAACAGTTTTTAGCAAGGTATGAGCTCAAAGGAGCTTAGGAAAGACAAAATTATTCCCACGGTATGTTTAAAAACCAATATCCACGCGAACGAAGTCGCGGGTATCCGCTTGTCTATACATAAAACAACAAGATTATTTTTCTGGTGTTTACAATCGGTTTTAGTCAGCGAAATTAGCCTGCTAAGCTAAGTACTAGCGAATATTGGTGATTTAACTTATAAAAATGATCACACTCACCTTTTCTAAATGACTATTAGCTCTACTGGCAATTTCAAATACAACATTCCTCATATTCTCATCGTCAGCCCCCCTCAGAACTGCTTGTTGACTGACTTGATACTTCATCAGCACCTCCATTGGTAAACATACTGTTTTGTGATAATTTGAAATGTGGACAGATCTGAAATATTTTTAGTGATTTAAAATGTAATGTATGTAATGTAATCTAAAACTATCGAAAACGAAAACAGGTAATAATAGTGATGATTACTACTACTATAACCCCCGGCACGTAAGTCGAGCGCTGACCTTCAAGTACACGCAGCGTCGTACGAGTGAGCGGGACACAATACGATTGGAGAGCCAATCAGCGCTAACGAGGGATCCGCGAGAGCTAATCAGTGCTTACGAACGATCCCCACGCCCTCCCCGCGACCCCCTTACCAGCCGATACCTCATTTTCGACTTCTGAAGGTCAACGTTAGACTTCTTTGCCGTGACTTGTAATTATAATATTACTATAGTATCTGCCCGCGGCTTCGCCCAGGTGAATTTCGGTTTTAAATAAATCCCCAGGGAATCGTTGATTTCCGGTTCCCGTTCCCGCTACCTTTTCCAACCTTTATACCTACTATCAAGGAAGTTCGCTATAGTAATCTTCCTATAGCTGTAGCTATAGATTTCGGGTTTTTCAAAATCCCGTGGGAACTGTGCATTCTTCCAGGATAAAAAGTAGCCTATGTTTTAAGTCAGGGCATAATCTATCTCAATTCAAAATTTCAGCCAAATCGGTTCAGTAGTTACTGTGTGATTGAGTAACAAACATCCAAACATCAACACTTTCACATTTATAATTTTAGTAGGATGATTGCATGGAGAAGCATGCGAGTAGCGTAACCTCAAATATTAATATAGGAAACTAACCTTAGTATGTTGACTATTCCTTGAGCCTTACCCAAATGTGATGCCGCATGATCTGCATGCACATTGGCAACTCCAGCAATACAAAGTAGTAAGTAGTACACAGTAGAAACAGTATTGTCCGTATATGTCTCTACATCTGCCAGGGAATTAAAATATTTAGTCTTCAGTAACCCGGCCCGTGATGAAATGAGTCTCTCAATGTAGCGTCTGGGAAGCTTGTACGTTGAACATACCTGTAAATAATAATAATTAACTACTAATATTATGAATGCAAAAGTGTGTTGGTCTATGTGTCTATTTCATTTCACAGCTCAACCGCTGAATCTTGACATTTAGCACATAACAGAGATTTCAAAACTAAAGACAGACCACTCTTCCTAAAAATACCACAATAGACAAACAATCTGTAGTCTTGTAAATAAGATATATATTTTTGGAAAGTAATAAATCACATTGCATCCAACATTATAACTGACAAACACTATATCCTCCCTATAGTTACAATAGTCCCTCACTATACTTAGATAAGGTTTAGGTTATTAAAAAAGATAAACCTTATTCAATTCTTGAGTGACAGGATTAGCTGGTATATTGGCATTTTGTTTATCATAGATAACACACACAGCATCTTGCCAGAATTGCAATCTCATTGCAGCAGTCTGGGGATCCCTAGTTTGGTCCTGAATCCTCGCTATTTCTGCATTGAAGGCTCTTAGTACTAGTGCCGGAGACCGTAGGGTCTTTGACATCAGGAGAGTAGCCAAATAATTCTCATAATCATGCTGTCTACCTGCAAAAATATGCAAGTACGAGAAGAGTTTCTTAATTACTACTCTACAGTAATTGTTACAGTAATGTTAAAGAAATCTTTGGTCTGGAAGACAAAAGTAGTTTGTTCGTATAGGTACCTTACAATGGTTGCGCAGTAATTTAAAGAATTTTCACTTAAAGATGAGGAGACTTGTTGCGTCAATAATCGGCTTAATGCGCTCTTAGCCCTAGGATATTTCAAACGTAAAATCATGTCTACTTATCCTTGTTTTAATTTAGATATTATAGTTAACCTACAATTGCACTTTTTCGAGTTGAACGTTCGTAATATTCATAAAATCATTTTTTGGAATCTAATATTTACATAATTTATTTTTTTAATGTGTAAAATATATAATAATGCTATAGTTTTCTTGAATTAATTTCTTAATTTTAATTTTCCGCTTCCTCAAAATTCGCAATGTTTGCCATTTTTACTCTGCACAGAATCAGAAAGTACCTCTCTGCTGCCGGAAAACTCGAATGTCACATTTTCAAATGCCAAATCCGTCAAATTTTAATGGCGGCGCAGCGCGCGGCACAGCGCGAGCGCGGCCGCGCACACATAAAATACGACTACTTAATGTTTACATAACAGAAGTGCGATTGTGTAAGGTTTGAACCATGATGGTTATTTTAGACGATCGGTCATTGATGGTCAAGAAAAATTCGAATTGCGTAAAACTGTCCATCAAATGAAGAGCGAAAAGTGACCGGTGGCTTAAAAACGTATCATGGAATTGCGTTTTATTATACAAATAGCATCAGTGAAACTCAATTTTTTATGTTATTAACAATTATGACAGACACAAAAACAATGGAACTTATTACGATAGCATACTAATTTCATAATGAAAATTAACTTTCATAACTTCAAACATAGAATTCCAACGTTAATATCTATAAGCAAATTATGTAACAAAACGCAGACTAGTGAATTATGATCGAGCTTACTAATTCTGAACAATAGTTGGCGTTAGTGGACTTGTTTTGTTATCTGTATAATGGTTAATTATGACATCAAGTGTCAATGTAAGTGTCAATGTCAATGTATTTATGACAGTTTAGTGTTATTTTACGAATTTATAAATTTTCGTAAATTCAACAAAAAATAAAGGACAGCCACAAATTTTCAAAGATAGCTCTATATGTGAATGTGGTTTGGATGAAGGGTCTTCTTCTCTTATCCTCTTCTGCCCAAACTTCTCCATAGGCTCTAACGGGTGTTAGTGTATTTTATTGAATGTTTAGTCCCAAAACTTTTGTGTATAAATATTCTAACTAATATTATAAACGGCAAAGTTTGTATGTATGGATGTTTGTTACTCTTTCACGCAAAAACTGCTGAACGGATTTGGCTGTTTGGAACGGCGATAGATTATACTCTGAATTAACACAAGCAAGTAACTTTTTATCGCGGAAAATGAAAGAATTCCCGCGGGAACCTCAGTGAGGTGGAAGAAACCTCAATCCACGCAGACGAAGTCAGGCCCGCGGTCATCATCTAGTTACACCTATATCTAACAAAATAAAATTGTATATATTATGTAGTAGGTATATTTTATAGATTTACGTAAGATTATTATTTATGTTTACGTAAATGTATGTTTAATGTTGCTTATTGTGATGTTTTAGGCTATCAACTCTCAAGTACTCACAATAACTCCACTATTGTATCGTGAATATGGAAAATTCAGTGTCAGCAGTAGATTGTGTTTTCTCCAAGCTACTCGATACTGGTGAAGTGAATTGTGCTGTGTTACTACACAACTAAAAGCCATACTACAAACAAACAACAACAACAACCAAGTAAGCTTTACCATAATTCATAATTATCCTACAAAAAATAAATATTGTTCATATTTTATTATCTTCATAACAACCATCTCTTGTTTCAGGCAAGCGTGGTGACTCCTAACAGCAAAAACGCCACAATCCGCAGCTGAACGAGCTAACCACTAGAGTAGTTTCTTGACCTTTTTCTAGTCGTGGATCTCTCTCAAAATATGAAAGAGCCGACACCCTTTCCGAAAAGATAAAAAATGAGGTTTAATGTTTACCAGCTTCTATTATTTGCTGTTGCTTATGCTGGATTGGAACATCAAATTGTACACAGTATTTACTCACAACATAATTATTGTATACCAATTTTCACACTAATGCATTATGTTAGGTAGGCTTGCCGTAGACCCTCTGTATTAATTCCATGGCCTTACTTGTAACTACTTGTAACTTAAGAAACACTGCACTAGACCAATGAGGCAGTTGAACACTGCAATAGAGAGATGCAACACATGATATGACTATACATGGAATTCATGTTAAACTTATTACTTATTTATGTGTAAAATTTAAATAAATAAAGTGATTAGACACACTGACTCGTTATCGTCTCAAGAAAACAAGACTGCTTTTGGTCATAATATTATGGTTGTTTACACTAATTGTACATGTTTTTTTTTTAATAAACTAAGATATTTTGTCTTGTTTTTATAAAAGTACCTATTTAAGCTTATTGAAAAATCTTATTACTTGTACAAAACTACTTCAATGACAAAAACCTTAGGAATGTTTTTCTATTATAGCTAATAGTTCCCATACTTAATTAAAGTGATATACTCGGTTGAGCTTTTATCTCACTTTAATATAATATCTAGTTGTATTTGATTGCCATTCAACGACTGTACTGTGGTAAATAATTAATTAAACTGTTTCTGTAGATAATCATGATCAACCCATTACCGGCTCACTACAGAGCACGGGTCTCCTCTCAGAGTGAGAAGGGTTTTGGCCATAGTCTACCACGCAGGCCAAGCGGATTGGTAGACTTCACACACACAACGTTATGGAGAACTCTCAGGCATGCAGGTTTCCTCACGATGTTTTCCTTCACCGTTAAAGCAAGTGATATTTAAATACTTAAAACGCACATAACTCCGAAAAGTTAGAGGTGCGTGCCCGGGATCGAACCCACGACCTCCGATTAGAAGTCGGTCGTCCTAACCACTAGGCTATCACAGCTTTATAGATACACACACATATTTCTGTAGATAATAACAAACCCTATTTTGTACAGTGGCTAGTTAGTGTTGCTGTCACATTCGCCCAAAAGTCGTCCACATGCTGGTTGGCCAAGGCATCCCCCAGTATACGTCCTCCTGCCCATACCCACATTGGCTTCCAGGAATAGAATAGAATAGAAAAGTTTTTTATTCAAATAAACTTTTACAAGTACTTTTGAATCGTCAATTGAATCTACCACAGGTTCGGAATGCAGTTCCAGCCGAGAAGAACCTGCAAGAAACTCGGCGGTTGCTCTTTTTAAAAACAACATTATAACAATTATTATGATTAATGTACATGATTGAAATGCCGTCTCGCGCATTGCTGGAACGAGTTAAATCCAAGCTTTTTTATCGTTTATATAATCTTCAATTGTATAATAAGCTTTTTTTATGAGCATACTTTTAATAGAGTTCTTAAACTTGTGTAAAGGCAAGTCTAGTCTAGTCCAGGAGGCCTAATAGAGCCTTCACTTGTGTAAGTGACACCGCATTGCCTTGGGCATGGTAGTGATAAAGATAATAAAAGTGGCTGTTCTTATGTAATTTTTGGTTAAAATGTAACAACCATGCTAATAGTACAAAGTTGGCTGTGATTGACATTTTAAATTATGTATTTAGCATGTAAGTAGGTTAATTACCTACCAATGTAGGAGGAACTTGTAAATTATATTAAGTTAAAAGTTCCTATATAATATGTAGGTAAATTATTTACCTACTTACATAGGAACTTTTAACTAATATAAATATTCCTATGTAGTAGGTAAGATTAGATTAAAATGTAAGTTTATTTATTGTTTTTCTTTTGTTTGGGCAGAGCACTCTAGAACACTACAGTTCCAGTGTAACCTGCCATGAATAATCAGAAATAAAAAAGATATATATATTCATACAGGTTTTATTCAATCATTACACATTAAGTATTTCACCTCATTATATCAATTTACATAATATCGGCGGCGGCGGCGATAAGGATTAAGGAGCATAATCTGTGGGGATAATATTGGGACTTTCAAAATAAGATTGAATAGGTAGGTAGGTGTAGAATACCTTCTAGGCAAGCGCATTCCACCTTAGGCTGCTATTAAAGATAGTTTTTCCTCATAAAATTGTAACCAGTTTAATGATCCTAATAAAAAAAAGGTGGGGCCATGGTGGTGTCCATGAACCTAAAAAATATTTATTATTATACTATCCTAGTAGGTATTTGATGATTTGTACTATTGGATAAAAAAGTATAACATGCTGCTTTTACCCCGTCATAGCAGCCCTTCTCTCTTGAATGTTACTGAGGAATTTTAAGGGCTGCTGCAACACTTGTGGCTGTTTGATGGCATCAGTCACTTAGGCCACACACTTGTGTTGTACTAGGAGTACCTAGCTGGGGTGCCTAGCAAAACGGGTAGGGGTGGTGAAAACTGCAGATATAGTGTTTGTAGCCTACCTACCTAGTACCTAATAGATACCTAGTAGGTCATATCATAAATATTAAAATATAGCTACCTATTAAGAGAAGACCTTATACAATAAATTAAATAAAACTTTCCTTAAATGATATGAATAGATTTAATAGCAAAAAGATTGTCACCAAATATTTACTTACAAGGTTTATACTATGATGAAACAGAAAACTTACTTAAAACATAGCAATTAATTAAATAAAACTGTAACAAGGTACCTAACTGATTAAACTGGCATGGCCAATCAAACAAAAATACTTACCTAGGTAAGTACCTACTTAATATTGTACCTACTAACGAATCTATTGACACCTTATTTATCAACATTGACTCAGTAGTGTAATCACTATGGTCGAACATACCTATTTAAACACAAACACCTAGGTACTTATTCTTCTTCGTTACGCTCTTGGTAGAGCGGTCGTGGTCATCCAGAAGTGACATCTTTAAGGGCAGATGTTATACGCCTCACGAGCATTCGCCACTTATTCGCCACTTTTCGCTGCTGGACGACAGCCTGGAGCCTTCATACAAGGGAGCGCCCACATGATTTAATTTAGTCGGTCCATCGCATGGGCGACCTTCCTCGCCGTCTGGTGTCCTCAACTTCGCCCTGCACGGCAAGGCGCTCGATGGAGTCACCCTCACGCCGGGAGATGTGTGCTAAAAACTTCAAAATACGACTCTGTACTAACGTCGAAACATGCTGTTTGATGCCGAGTTCTTGGAGTATCGAGACGTTGGTGCGAAATTCGGTCCATGAGATTCCTAACATTCGCCTCCAGCACCACATCTCCAGAGCATCGATTTTTTTCTTCTTGACTTGTCGCAAAGTCCGTCTCTTTGCCGTAGTCGAATTAAAAGTTATATTTACTGCGGTGTTTATTAAGGAATTTGTTTTAAAAAGTTAGAAAATTAGATTTTAATCAATTCAATACACTTATGCCATCAAACGATTAACGATAATCATGGCCCGAGACTCACCGCTATTATTTGACATAGGCGATGATCTCAAAAAAGTTAGACAATTCGAATTAGCTGTCAAATCGTATGAAATCATTCACTCATCGTCTAAAATAACGATCCATGACATTCATGATAGCCATGCAATCGTCAACCATCTATGAACTCCGTACACAATTCGAATTGGCCGTTTGACAGCTGAAAACGTACGTTTATGCTGTCAAATGAATACAATTTTCATGGTCTAAAGTTAGACAATCGCACTTCAGACTTCCAGACTATAAGTCAAGTGGGAATCGTTATGAGCAGAGCTCACAGATTAAACCAGCTTTATACCAGATGATTCTCTGTGGTTTTGATTATTTAACGTTAAAATACAATAACGAAAAGTTAAACTTTGTAAATACTAAAAATATTTCATAAATTCATAACTAATTATTCATACAATTATTTCCAATGGCTGTTTTTTATTTTAAACAACAATATAATATTTTACAATAATAAATGAAAAGAACACATATATTTAGCAGTAAAACACGATATTCCAAAGTTTAATCTACAATAATTGGCACACAGCATGGCCGTCGACCGTATATTCGTCATACATATCCGTCAAAAAACTTTTTATATTATTTTTTTATCTATGGAAACAGATGGCACAAACTATTATATATTCATCCTTGTTCTTTGACGAACAGTTTGTACCAAGATAGTCTTAAAAACATATAGTATAAAAACTTTAATCGCGTGTTAAACTTGGCGTGGAGAGTGAGTAAAAAAGCGGAACCGTCAGACGGTTCCGGGCAGTTGCGGCATGTTTTGTACAATCCGTTGAACGGTTCCTGGCAGCCAAGAGGCTTAATGTCAGAGTGACATACAGTGACATTACTTTTTTTATCTTTTTTAATAGCTTTATGACTCTGGGTTCTAGCTTTAGTGAGCTTAATCGACACTATTTTAGTTAAAAAATCCAAGGGCCACCCTTGGATTTTTTCACTTACAGCGACACAGCTGGCTTGAAAATAAAACGGTTATTTAATTAGGATAATAAATAATCATACCTACCTATTTTGTAGATTTATTATATAGGTAGGTATAAATAATATAGATTTAAAAACATTGAAAATCTTAATGAATAAGTACTTATATACCTACTTAGTTCCCACTTGTTGTTGTATGTCTCAGATTATTCATGAATTTATTAGTTATCAAAACATTGATAATAATTATAGGTAATTCTTGTATATGTTTGATTTGATAGACATAGTTATAAACCTATTATTATTGAAGGTGGACCCGGTTGGCAGAAATTATCCTGCGCCCGCCACATTTCATGGAAAAATAAAAAAATAATACTGAAGGTCGACAACAGCGCCTCCTACCGGGTCCAACTATTGCTAAGAACCATCCAGGTGCCCCCATATACAAAAAAACATCCAAATCGGTCAAGCCGCTAAGGAGAAGAAATGTACGACTATATCGGTTTCCGGTCTGTCTGTCTTTCACACTGTAGAACTATCTACTGTTACCGTAGGTAGTATTTAAATAGGTAGTCTTATACTTAACTAGCTGACCCCCGCGACTTCGTTCGCGTGTTTATAAGTTTTATATAGGATCGGATCGGGTTATAATGTCTGTCATTTCTTCTAAAAAACCTATGACCTTGACATATTTACGGGACAATATATAAAGTACTATATTTCTAACAAAAAAAGACTGCTTATTAAGACTGCTTATACCTACTCCGAGGTAGGACATAGGATACTTTTTATACCGAAATTCAGCACGGTTCCCTTGGGAGAGGGGATGAAAGTTAAAACGTGTATTTAGCTGTAATTCATTAACGCGTAGTTCGATTTAACTCATTCTTTTTTTGTTAGAAAGGTAACTAGTACTTTAAGTATTGTCCCGTAAATATTTCAAGGTCATAGATTTTTTAGTTCAGAAATGACAGACATTTATTGGGTTCAAATAACTTGGGACCCGGATCTTTGAACGTATGGCTTATTTTAAACTGGTGTGCGTTTAAATTTATGTTTGACGATTTGTCTATTTGTTCCAGCTAATTTCCGAAACGGCTGAATCGATTTTGACGGAACTTTCAATGGCAGATAGGTGATGTTACAAGGAGTAACTTAGGCTATATTTAGTTTAGGTACATAAAAGAATTATAGGATCCGATCCTATATAAAAACCTATATCTACGCGAACGAAGTTGCGGGGATCAGCTAGTATATAATATAATTTTTTTTTTTAAGTTTTGTGTTCTGTTTAACAAATTGTTTTCCTGGGTACGTATCATGGTACGAGTACATAATATATCATCATGCATACCGGTGATACCGAAAGGGTTTAAAGTTATAACGTACTTATTTCATAAACTTTAGTCTTTACTGAATGTCGTTTTTAGCTTTGGGACGTAGATATGTACTTTGTTCATTACTTCAGAAAATATTAAGTATAGGCAATGAAAGAAATACAAACAGACAGAAAGTGCAAATGTTCGCAAATAAACTGCACCTCGCTTCGCTCGCCTCGGTCAAATATGCACAACGTCGATGGTTACTGTATAAATCGTTATGGTGTTTATTATTTGTTGCATAAGTGTCGCAGTTAGCAAGGGTGGAATATTTAAATAACAGGCTCCACTGTCGTCATCTCATATACATTTTCAAACCAGTTCCGCCACTTGGATTCTAGTATCCGTCAATTAATGTAGTATTGATACAAAAGTGAGGTGAATCGAAAGGTAGGCACTATTCTCGATTCAAGAGTTGACGCAGATGTTAATATTGCGCTTGTTTTGTGCTGATGTCGCAGCGCATCCGTAGCAATCAGGAGTGGGAGGTGCGCGCTTCTACCCTAGCCCGCAAAACCACCAACCCCATCCGACGCATCGTCGAGAACCTGCAAGTACAGCCTCATCCCGACAAGGAACTTATTGCTCTTTCAATAGGTAAGCTCTTACAGTGAAGTATGAGTTTTCCCTCACTTCGCGGCCAACTTGCATTATTGCCATCTCTTTTTCGGTAGACAGTGAATAATATACCCTGCCTATTTACCCTGCCGAGTTTCTTGCAGGTTCTTCTCGGCTGGAACTGCATTCCGAACCTGTGGTAGATTCAATTGACGATTCAAAAGTACTTGTAAAAGTTTATTTGAATAAAAAACTTTTCTAGTTCCTCGCAAATTTTTGCTATGTAGGTACTTTCCTAAATCAGTATCGTTGTAGCCCTTTAGTATAGTGGGTAGAACATATTATTTTAATGTTTATGAATTTTTTTATGAACTAGTTTTATACCTAAAAACAATTTTTTTTTTATATAGGTACTATTATTTTTTTCGGTCTATTATTAGTTTGGTGCAGGGTATTGTGACGAAATTATGGCAGTGCGAAATTATTATTTTGTATCCATTATATTTTGGATCCAATTTCCATCAATATCGGTTCAACGAGAACTTAATTAGGTATATCGAAGTAGACTCGAATTCGGGAGGGCGAAGCCGGAGGCAAATGTACGGTCTAAGTTGTTATTTGCTAATGGGTATTGAAACTAGGCGCTAGGTCGTCTAAAATAACATAAAGAAATAAATAAATAAATCGAAAATTAAAAATAAAATATTTCACATTAAAAAATGTGCACGGGATTAAGGGCCAGTAAAATTAAGAATTTAAGAGTAGTTTTAACATCGTGTCAAATTTTTAACATAACATAAATAGTGTTGCAAAGTGTTGCAAAACACTAAGCATTTCCACCAAAAAGTTACCAAAAAATAAAATTTTCATAATATTTAAAAGGTCAGGAACCAACACGCGATCGTACAAATTATTCACGTACCTACAACATCGCGAGTCGAGACGAGCCAAAGCCACAAAATATCCCCACGTCATCATTATTTTATCTATTGCTGTTTTTAGGGTTCCGTACCCAAAAGGTAAAAACGGGTCACTCTGCTGTCTGTCTGTCCGTCCGTCACTCCGTCCGCCCGGTCACAGGTCTCTAACTCGTAGACGAAATGAGTTACAACTTACAAACCTGAAATTTTGATATTTAATGTACAACGTTGACCCAAAATCAAATATTGAATTAAAAATTGAATTTAATTATTTTTCAGGGGGCTCCCATACATGAGAAAGGATCCAGAAAAAAAATAATCTAGCTTGTGGGGTATCCATTGTTTAGAGGTCATTGATAAGAGTACGAATATATATATTTTTTTAATTTTTTGCTTAAAAAATATGGAAATGGGGGGGCATCAAAGTTGTCAGTTTAAGACCATTTATGTGACGGGGGCTATCTCAAAAACTAAAAAAAACAGGAATATGAAACTTCGGTATATTATGTACCATGTACTGTATTTAAACAACAAATACTGAAAACAACGATTCATAAAGTAGATACTTTGTAAGCTGTGACCAAAACAAACGAACATTTTTTGGGGATTTTTATGTACGGAACCCTAAATGAGCGAGGCCCGACTCACACTTGGTCGGTTTTTTAAAATGCAGCCCTCTTCCTCACTCAGCTAGTTCCCGCTATTCATATTCGATGGTCAGTCTTTCCATCCGACAGTTTTTATAAGCAGCACCGTACCGGAACGCTAAATCACTTGATGAACGTCTTTAGCGGAAGGGCGGTCACTAGCCATGGCTGAAGCCTTCAACCAGACAAGATCAGAGACAATTTACAAGTTGTAAATTCCCAAATTGCCCCGGCCAGGAATCGACCCCGGGACCTCCAACTATAAGATCAAGTGCTCATCAGTCATCACTGCGCCAGGGAGGTCGTCAAAGCACATACCTATTACCTGCGTTCATTCAAAAAGTGTACAGTGTGCTTTTACCAATTTTGAAAAATAAATAGTTAAACCGAAATCTAAGTAGGTACTTACCTATACTTTTCATGGAAAGCAGAATATTAGGTTAAGAGTTACTGTAAGTCAAGGTTAACGAGGTCTACATTCGGTTGATAAAAGGTAGTAATTTTTTTTTGCCATTAATTAAAATGAATATGAGAAAATCGATAAAAAATGTAAATGATTTGAGTTTCCTGATCACCTGAGGAGCTACCATTTTGTTCAGATTGAATTTTTTTCACAGGTGATCCGACAACGTTCGGAAACCTCAACCCTCCGGACCAACTATTACAAGCTGTTCGAGAAAGTATTGAGTTACATAAAAGTCGAGGCTACGCTCCATCTAAGGGTCACTATGAAGCTAGAGTCGCAGTGGCCAAATACAGCGCCCACCAGGGCGAGGTTAGTCCCGAAGACGTAATCCTAACCAGTGGCTGCTCCCATGCGATTGAAATGGTTATCACGGCAATCGCGGATTGTGGTCAAAATATACTCATCCCTCGACCAGGATTCTCCATATACCAAACGTTATCGGAAGGTTTTGGAATAAAATCGAAATATTACAATTTGTTGGTAAGTTAAAATTTGATAAACATTCCACCGCAACCATTAACATTTCAGCTCTTTAACGGCCCACTGCTGGTCTTAGACCTGCTCTCCTATTTACACGAGAGAGGGATTTAAAGCTTAGACTCGCCACTAAGGACACCTAAAAAGGGCATTTATTTATCACGCTTATTAGGAGTTATGCACATTAGACAAAACTTCATAGAAAAATGGCAAGGATAGTTTGAAAAAGTTTCGTGTTTTCTCAAATATAGGATTTTAGGCAGTATACACTTTAAGTAGGTATATAATTTTATGTAAATGTAACCATTAACGAGTTGGTAGAAGCAGAACAAGTTTCTGTTTTATTGTGGGCATTATTTGCATATTTGCGCCGCATTCTCCTTACGAATCCTGTATTGTTTGCTTATGTTTTATTAATATAATTTTTCATTTACATCTATTACTTTGCAGCCAAACGAAAATTGGAAAATAGATCTCGATGATTTGGAAAGCCAGATAGACGATGATACAGTCGCTATAGTAGTGAACAATCCGTCAAATCCGTGCGGTTCAGTGTACGATAAGGAACATTTAAACGAAATTTTAGACATAGCCTCCAGAAACAGAGTGCCCATTATAGCTGATGAAATATATGAGCACTTCGTGTTCTCCAACCGTAAATTTGTACCTATATCTTCTATATCCAAAGATGTTCCTGTGCTTACATGCAGCGGTCTTACGAAGCGATTCTTAGTTCCTGGTTGGCGGATGGGTTGGGTGATTATTCACGACCGAAACAATGTCCTGGGGAAGGAGATACGACAGGCTTTATCTAATTTATCTATGAGAATTCTTGGACCCAGCGCGCTGATACAGACGGCGTTACCGGCCATTCTAGAATATACGCCGCAAAGTTTCTTCGACGAAGTGTTGTTGTTTATCGAGGTGAGAGGCAGGTTTCCTGTAATAGCCGTGTCGTAAGCTATATCCAAACAAAAACATTTCATGTGAATAATAAGGCCAACTTCCTATCAAAAAGTTTCGGCCATTAAAAGTACTGATATCAAAAATTATGACCAAGTCCTTTGCTAGGCTCGATAAATGAAACCATACAGTTTTATAAGGTAGGGGAAAGGGGCCCAAAGCGGTTATGGTGCCCAAAGCGGATTTGTCTTTTTAAATGAACGCGCCAATAGTTAGGTGTATAAAAAGCGCGCGGGTACGATGCGCTCCCCCCGCTCCCCTTGGGGCATTCGTCCGACTCAGCAAGAACGTTTACACGAGTAGGTGCAGTAAAAAATCAAAATTGGGTGCATTTCGAAAAAAAACCGCGGTAAGTGTAGAGCGTTTTTTTTAATTTACAGTTAAAATAAGCCCTGATCAATAAATTGATCTTGACTTTTGTGTATTTGACTATGATATGAAAGTGCCGACTTGTATGTACTCGTCTGATTTTGAAGTTATTTTTGATTGTGAAAATGAACAGTCTAAAAAGGCAAAGCGGTTCGGGCAAAGAGGTTACCTAACCGCTTTGCCCACGACTAGGGTGAAATGAGATCTGTTATATCAATTGTATGTATCCTTTTAGATGGTGAATAAATACTAACGAAAAACTGCTCAAGCTGCGTGGGACGAAAAGTCCATGGCCAGTGCTTTAAAGGAAGGCCATATTTTCATCATCATTATTAATTTTTAAGATTTCTTTTATTTTGCTGAAAGGAGAGATTGAATTTGCTCTTTTTTAAATTAAAATATTTAAATTGTGCGATTTTTATTAAAATAATAAAGATTATATGACTTATTTTGCATTTCTTTGGTATGTCCGCTTTGCCCGATACCAAAAACCGCTTTAGGCCCCCCCTGAGGGCAAAGTGGTTTTTCTTTAAGTTTTATAAATTTCCTTGTAACTTTATTATTTATCAACCGATCTTTATCTGTTTTAACGACTTTATGCGCCATGAGACACACTATTCGTTTGTGTAAAAGTTAATATTAACATCGATTAACAAACTACTGATTTTCAAACTCAATCTTAACGTATCCGCTTTGGGCCCCTTTCCCCTATATCTTCTTCGATCACCCTCAAGCTGTCATACCATTCCTAATGATCCTGTTAAAATATTTTTAAATAATTATGTCTTACTAATAACACTATAATATGAAGCTCATTTGGGACTGAGAATAGTTTTATTGTTTTCAACTTGACAACATTTTTGCACTCCTTTGAATTTGTTTAATTTAAAAAATGTTGCCAAGTTGAAAACAATAAAACTAATCTCAGTCCCAAATGAGCTTCATATTATAGTGTTATTAGTAAGACATAATTATTTAAAAATATTTTAACAGGATCATTAGGAATGGTATGACAGCTTGAGGGTGATCGAAGAAGATATACCTTATAAAACTGTATGGTTTCATTTATCGAGCCTAGCAAAGGACTTGGTTATAATTTTTGATATCAGTACTTTTAATGGCCGAAACTTTTTGATAGGAAGTTGGCCTTATTATTCACATGAAATGTTTTTGTTTGGATCTCACTCCTTTTTTCTAAGTATTTCAAAGTTAATGCAATAAGTATAATGAAGTCTTTTTTCTCTCTTACGCTTCAGTATAATTAGGAATAGAACCCTATCACATTTTACGGTCTGATTAGATGTGGTTTAATCTTCAATACATAGTATAAAACAAAGTCGCTTTCTCTGTTCTAATTGGGTGAATTTTTATTTTGTTCGTCTGTCTGTCAAAATCACAGATAACAGAAACTCCACTCCAGAGTATTTCCACTCAGTGGTCAGTTTCAGAACTTAGAACCATACGGCTTAACTAAGAGAAGATTTTGAGTATTTGACTCTCATTAAGTTTAATGAATAGTATTAGATATTAGTGATACCTAGTAGCCGGAATCAACAGGACACCAAAGTCTCCTCCAAACCTCCAAAGTCGGCCACCCATCCATTTCCTGACTTGGGTCAAGGTTGCTTATCAAAATTATTAAGAAAATCGCGCTTCTGGTTTTATTGGCAAAGACGAATCTCAAACTACTGGAAGGAACGGGCTTAGGCACACAGATAGCTATTAATGTGGCGTACGACATCCGCAAAGAAAGGATTTTTGAAAATTCAACCCCTTAGGGGGTAATATAGGGGTTTAAAATTTGTGTAGTCCACGCCGACGAAGTCGCGCCCGCGACTTCGAAAAAAAATATATACCTCTTGGCGTTTTATTATTTACCTACACTTTACTTTTTATTAGAACTCAAGACCAGTAAGATTGACCCCTTGCTAGAAAACTTAAAAAGTCACATCTCCCTAAATAGTGCACCGATTTCGATGAAACAAGAACCATATATAGCTTCGAATAAAGTAAAATACATTTATTAAAACAAAATGAAAATTTGTTCAGTATTTTTTGTGTGATGTGGGAACAGACAGATTTTTATATATCTTTGAATTGGTCAGTGTCTGATGCAACTTTTGGACATTTTTCGATTTTTTCCTTCATATACACACTAAGACTCATCTTCTTACCAAATTTCAACATTCCACATACACGGGAAGTGCGTCATAATTTTGATCAGTCAGTGAGTAGGTCTTGTTTTATGTGATTTTCAAACCTCTGTATCTCAGAAACGGTTCAACTTGAAAATTTGAAACTTTCAATTTATCATCACATCCACGAGTTTAACTTATATTTCAAATTTCGTAGGATTACTATCCCGCGAACCAGAGTTATGAGGGGGGTCAAAACAGCTCGAAATGGATCGTGTAAATAACACACTCATGCGTCAAGGCCGGAGGAACTTGGCCTGGCGCACTTCGTGCGCCTAGATTACTGTTTGTTGTTTGTGTTTTCTTGAAATTGAAATTATTTTATTTACTAGCGAAATGCGAATGACTCACCGCTTAAAATTACAACAATTTATAAAATAATTGTTTGGGTATGTCTACCTAAATGAAAAAAAAATATTGTCATTAAATAAAATAATTAATTTTAAAAATAATTCTGATAAATTATTAGCATCGTTCGGCATTGGGATCGCGAGTTTTTGAAAAAAAAAAAAGTGAATCGTGGTATTCTTTCAAATACAAAAATAAATAAAATACAAACAAAGAAGTACTGGAAAATTGGAAATACGACCACCCCCTGGCCCTAACCCTGGCCAGTGCCTGTCAGGTGGCCATTTCATATCCGCAGTTTTGAATACCGAACGACAATAATTACTATTACGGGATTTTATACACAATTTCCAATGCCGTTAGAGCAGAGGCCGTATATTAATTTATGTTAATCGCGAATAGTGCTAAGTTAATGGTGATCGCATACGAACAGATGATGACCTGCAACTTTGCAAGACCTGTAGGAGTCGCGGGAGGCGCTGGCACACAGCGCTTAACTTATTCGTTTGTTCTTATCAGTAAAGCCGGATTCCTAAAAGAAGGAACGTATTCCTACATGAACAGATTCCTATAAGAACAGAAATAGTAGGTATATTCATACACACACTGTAGTTTAAGCCTTATCCACGTGTCCTTTTGGATACTCTTCTTCGGGGAGAAATTACCTTTTTCTTTCTGTACCTATTTATATAAACTAGGTAAATCAACTTAAATTGAATAACGAAATACTTACTTATATAAGTATATATTTTTACTATTTCATTACACAAAAAGTATCTAAAAGTTACTTACCTATATTCGTTATCTATCATTTAAATATTTTTATTTGCCAGTGTAGGTATGTACCTAATTCCGTTCTAATACGAATCTGTCCTTTTGAGAATCTATTCTTTTGCAAATCAGGGGGGTTATTCTGTAACTTAGTTAGCAACTGAAAATAGTTGCCAACAAATTAGTTCGATATACATTGCTGCTTTACTGTGTAAAATTATGAAAACACTTTATATTTCCCTCAGTAAAGCAGCAATGTATATCAAACTAATTCGTTGGCAACTATTTTCAATTGCTAACTAAGTTACAGAACAACCCAGCTGGTCATATTGGAACAAACGCATCTCTGCACCTCCTGCGTGTCTCGCAGGTCGTCTCTTCGTATGCGATCCGCTTAAAAATGAATATTTTTCTCCAGACACAAGCTAAACTAGCTTATAAGGAATTACGAGCCGCGCCCGGGTTGCGGCCGATTCAGCCCCAAGGAGCTATGTACATGATGATAGGCATCCAAATGCCTTTGTTCCCCGAGTTCAATGATGAATGCCAGTTTGTGGAGAGCCTCGTGACCGAACAATCTGTTTTCTGCTTGCCGGGACAGGTATATTATAATATATTGTTATTTTTAAAGATCGGAATAGGTAGTGCAATTTGGAGTGAACGACCTGGAACATTAACAAGAGTATGGATATGACTGCGGAATTTCTGTCTTGAGCGATTTTGATACCTCGTATAATTTTCAGTATCAAAGAGATTTCTCTTTTTCATGTTGTACTAATAAAAACTGAGTAAAGAAACCAAGGATAATATTAAAATTATGAATTGGCATATATCCACATTATGATATCATGAGAAATTGCACCATCTATCCGATCATTGCTTATTTAACTTTATTTTGCAGATATAAAGGCTTTCTACTAATAAATAATTTTTCAATGCAGTCGCGTAGAGGGTTCTTTTTATGAGTTAGCTGTGAACCGAACTAAGGTATAGTCCGTTCGGTAACATAGTGTCGGTACAGGTGCAGGTGCTCTTAGTATTCTGCTTTTTACTATCTATTTTTTTACTGTTTGTAATTTTTTTTCTATTCTAACAGAATCTCCGAATAGTCTGCCAATCCGCACTTGGCCAGCGTGGTAGGCTATGGTTAAAATCTTTCTCATTTTGAGAGAAGACCCGTGTTCATGATAATATTATATTTTATGTTTATGTTTATGGTTAAATTGTAATAAAATACGAATATAAAAAAATATAAAAAAGGAAAGAGAATTTTAATAAAAAAATATGAGTAGGTAGGCTTCGATGTAAAACGTCAAAATCCCTTGTGCCTGTACATCACGCGCGGCATGTTTTGAAATCACCGGCGGTGCCTTTGACAAAACGTCGCGCGGCGGAGGCGGCGCGACACAAAGGTGACCGTAAGAAAACGAACAGACTTTATACCTACAGGCTATTTAATTTTCTAGGTCACAATAATTTTGTCGCATTTCATTTTTTCAACTAGGTAATTGATACACGATGTTATAATATACTAGCGACCCGCCCCGGCTTCGCACGGGTAGTAGAGCATTTTATGCGTAGGTACTACCCGCTCAGGGATTAGGCAGCGTTTTCGATGAAAGCTCCCAGGCGGCTTTTACGACTTTTTACGATATTTTCCACAATGAACTTACTATATCTCACCTTATACCCGAATTACTAATTCCGTGGAATTCTGACGTTTCATAATGTTACCAGAGATAAAACAATTCCCACAAAAAAGATGAAAAATTCAAAACTTATGCAAATACAAATCAACTGCTGCATGTAGATATGACTTTCTAGTTTCCATTCTTAGCAATTTCTATTTTAGGGCGAAACAATTAATATTATTAAGCGGCTTAGAGCTTTATATGTTGACAGGGAATTAAAGTAGTTTGGGGTAAAATCGTACTTCGTAGATGTTAACCCTGTTCTCCATATAAATAACTCATCTGTAAATGAAAATGACAGCTGTCAGAATTAAGTCGATATTAAGTCAAAAATAAGGAGAAAAACTAAATATTTCAAATCAAATAAATTAGTGTATTTGGGACATAAAAAAGTAAGTTTTCACCAGATTCCGTGAAAAAAAAATTTATTTTAAAAGATAAAAATAAAGAACCAAAAACTTGGTTTTTTGAACTTTTCACATAAATTTTGAGGTTATGTGAAAAAAGTGTAAATACAAAAGTTGTAGATCTTTTTATTACCTACAACTTTGCCATTTAATTTTTTTCCATAGGACTTCTAGTTTTGCCGGAAATCGAGATAAACCATTTTTTACCCTTAAAACTCCCCCCCTTTTTTCCCGAGCTCAGATCGCCCGTAAATTATTTTTCCTTGTATTTTATAATATTCTCCTCCTTTTCCAATGGGTTTCATCCTACGTACTGTGATTTTTTTTTTGGTTTCAAAAATTATCGACAATGGGCTATAGGGAGAACCGCGGCCGCCGACGCGCTTATAGGCACGCTCCCGCGCCGCCGCAATTTTTAAATCTGTAATATCTTCGAAAGTATTCATTTAAATCATATGCTGTAAAGGGCCATATGGATTTATATAAAATCAACAATGCATTTAAGGTATTTAATTAGATAAGGATTAATGCTGTATTGGTTGAAATCGCTTCGAAAATTAGCCATTATTTGTCGTAAAAAGTAAATGACAAAAAAATGTTATTGTGGGATATCCATAAGAGATAGACATATACCATCGCGGACTTTTCTGTAGACCTTTTCAATGTGTACAATACTTAGTACATTATTTTGATAAATCTCGTAGGGTTCAGCCTGCGTTTGCAATGTAAGCGGAAAAAATGTAATTATTTACGACATCACATTAGAAACCTCAAAAATAACAGTATTTCTCCACAATTTAATGGATGTTATTATACATATAAACCTTCCTCTTGAATCACTCTATCTATTAAAAAAAACCGCATCAAAATCCGTTGCGTAGTTTTAAAGATTTAAGCGTACAAAGGGATATAGGGACAGAGAAAACGACTTTGTTTTATACTATGTAGTGATAGTGAAGTAAAGTCCGTTCAGTAACATAGTGTCGGTACAGGCGCAGGTGCTCTTACTATTCTGCTTTTATTTTTATTATTTTTTTTTCTGTTTGTAATTTTTTTTCTATTCTAACAGAATCTCCGAATAGTCTGCCAATCCACACATGGCCAGCGTGGTAGATTATGGTTAAAATCCTTCTCATTTTGAGAGAAGACCCATGTTCATGATAATATTATATTTTATGTTTATGGTTATAGAATAGAATAGAATAGAATAAATAGATTTTATTGCATGATTGTAAGTATGTACATGGTAGGTGTTACAAAGTTTTGTGTTGGCATGTTACAATCAGCCATAATTATAATGGCGTGCAATAATTAGATTTTACCATAGATAAATGAATAAGAGAGATATGGCAAGGGGGCGTGGTTCCTGAGAACTCTTCTGGCGTTAAATACACCTGAGAACCGTTTTTGTCTTTAGTCGAATGTCGTCCAACGATCGCTTCACCGCTCTCGATTTTTAACAAAATGCCGTGTTGTTCAGTGGTTGTTTGAAAAAAATCAAGCAAAAAAGTAAATCACACGAAAGATGGCATCTCATTTCACACTTAAGTACAAGTTATTGTTGTTATTTTCCATAAAAAACAAGAAAACATTACTTTGTATATTTACATTATGCTCAAAAAGTGTTAAATTGAGAAGTCTGTATCTCATTATGAACAAAAACCATTACTTGCTTAGTAGAAATCAAACATTGAATCGGTCGGTCTTAGGACGCAATGGTACTTGTACTATATAAATATATTCCTTCACTAAAACGTAGACTTTTCATGGAACGGGCGCCTTCGCTCAACATCGATAACGTGTGATGTACGGTGATTGAAATTGAACGCTGTGTACTAAACGATAAAGTCTATATTTGCTGGTGCTGCTTGCACTGACCTATCAGTATGTAATATAGCATTTTGTAGCAAGTAGTGGGGACAAACTAACGACAGCAGGTTTCCATACAATTTGATGTAAAGGGCACTTCTCCCTCTTATTCATTATTCTGTGGATTTTACAGTTGTGAATAACATACAAAATTAGTCTAATTCTTATGCTACAGAAGTTATACAATTTTTATAAGAATTTTAATTTATTCATTAAGGAACTCTTTTACAGAGCTGAAGATGCAGTTTTGTTTTAAATCTTGTAAATGGTAAATCTTTTATTATAGAGGGTAGCTTATTATAAATTTTAATCATCATATAAAAACAACTTTTTGAGCTCAGAGCAGTTTTACATTGTGGATAGTAAATTTTGTTCGGATATCTGGCATTAAATGATACAACATTTTGACGTGTTTGAAAATATTCATTTTTGAATTTCTTTACGAAACACGCCACTTCGTAGATATATATATACCTACATGGTAATGTTAATAATTTCAGCGTTTTAAAAAGTGGCTTACATGATTGCATTGGATCTTTGTTACAAATTGCCCGGATACACTTTTTCTGAATTAAAAAGACTATTCATTTCGGAAGCATTACCCCAAATTAAAACTCCGTACAGAATATTGGAAACAACATAGCCATGATATGCCGAAAGAGCCGTGCTTCGGTCAGCAATTTTAGATATTCTACGTAAAGCAAAGACAAAATTGATTTTGTTGCACAAGTTGTCAATATAGTATATTGTAGTAATAAGTATATTGTAATAAAATACGAATATAAAAAAATAGAAAAAGGAAAGAGAATTTTAATAAAAAAATATGAGTAGGTATAAAACGGTATAACCCCTTGTGCCTGTACACCGCGCACGGCATGCTTTGAAGTCGCGGCGGCGTCTTTGATAAAATACCGCGCGTCGGAGGCGGCTAGACACAAAGAGCGACACTAAGAAAATGAACAGACTATAACAAAGACAGTAAGTATAATTGTTATGTTTTTGTTTTACAGTGTTTCGAGTATCCCAACTATATGCGAATTGTATTAACCGTACCAGAAGATAAACTGAGAGAGGCGTGCCAGAGGATCGTAACATTTTGCAGAGAGCATGTAATAGGGGGGAAAAGGAAAGACATAGAAAGCAACGATTTTGAAAATGAAGTAAAAGTTATATGTGACGCTGACGACTGACGGTATAACGACGATGAATGTCGTCTGACGTACATAATACATAACTAGTTTTTATTATAATATTAAGTTTTCATGGTTTCGTAAATTTTTCCTTCATTTAGTATGGAAATGGAAAACTTTTTGGAAAACTTCATAATTTAGGTACTTAACATCTCCATATTAAAAGACAGGTTTACTCCACGCAGGTTTGCGTTTACAGACAGTTTGATGAAGACATCACATCAAGGTATAGTACGCGACAAGATATGAATGCGAGCAACGTATGGAGCACAACGGGCTGCTCTTAACTATTGCTCTCAACTTATTTACCAACTGAAAATGGTTGCCAACGAATTAGTTCGATATACATTGCTGTTTTAATGTGTGAAATGAAATCACTGTTTATATTTTTTTTTATCTTTTTATATCGAACTTATTCGGTGGCTATAATTTTCAGTTGGTAACTAAGTTAGAGAATAGTCCACCTGCAGGGATATTCTGTAACTCGGTGTCTATCAACTTAACGGTATAACGATAACTTTAAATGTCAAGAATAGAGAATAGCCCTGCTGGACCATTGAGAAATATGACAAACTTATCGACGCGACAACGTAGGCCACGTGAAAGCTCAGCTATTGTTTAATAATTTCACGTCACGTCACGTTTGTCGTTCACCGGACAACGGGTCAGTCCCAAAATCTAGTAGAATGATGAAATGGTGGCCCGCACATTTTGTTCCGTACTATAAGTACATAAGCGGGGATATTGTGTGAGTCTTCTTTATTTTGATGAAAACTTAATAATATTAAAAAGCTTTGTTATAATAATAATAATTATTGTTTGAAAAGAACGATATCCTGTAAAGAATTTGTGGTTGTGATTGCAGTTACTATTGTACAATATATGTATTACGCTTTAATAAAATTTTATTATTTTTAATTTCCCTACCTACTTTACTTCTTCGTATAGTAAATTATTCGTAATTCTTATCAAATAATATGATTTAGTTTCTCAAAATAATGGCTATATTTTTCAACCAATTCCCAGCTAAGTATATGTTACTAAGGGGTTATTGTCTATAATTAGGTATAAATTAAAAATTTCAATTACCCCCGACTTATGGAAAAACCTACGGGAAAACCTTCCCACCACCCACTGCTCCCAACTTCAGAACTTTGATCACTATGATGTATGTGTCAACCAAATATTCGAACTCGAGACAAATCTAATTATAAAAAAACCGCATTCAAATCGGTTCACTTGTTGAAGAGCTACGGTGCGCAGACAAGCAGACACACATACATACTTAGCAATTAAACTTACAACCTCCCTCTTTTTGTGTCGATTAAAAAATTCGGTGTAAATACCCATTAAGCGTCTAAGATCCCAGCCGCAGCTAACAAAAGAGCTGATAACTTTGACGCTTGAACCGATTTTGATAAAACCTGTCTAAGAACCATTGCTAAGAACCATCTCTAGAAAACCTGCTTTCAAATAAAAAACTGCATTTAAATCGGTTCACCCGTTTAAGAGCTACGTTGCTGAAACAGACACACAGACAGACACACATGGCGGTCAAACATATAACACGCCTCTTTTTACGTTGGGGATTTAAAAGCTCTATCGATCATTCATCTAGTCAAGCCTAAAAGAACACACGCGGCAACGATTTTTGTGTCATAAAAGTACTAAGGTACCTAGTTTTTTTTTTGTAAAAAGTTTTAATGATGAACGTTTTCTTATATTATAATAGGTATGTACTTTAAAATAGTTTTCTGCCAATAATTTTTTTTTTTCATTTAATTTCCATTACATTATTTTACTGTCGACTCACAATGTTTGTTATATTTTTAAAGTTACCCGCCTCCACTGTATAGTCCAAGTCATAGAGAATAGAGTGTCTTTGGTCCAAGTCCATAGATATTTGACACTTGACAGACATCTGTCTATACTTTAGTTAGTCTATGGTTTACGGAAAGCAACAAAATTGATTTGCAATTACTAATAATTAGTGCAAGTGGCGAATTTTATCTGAAAAACAGCGGTTTTGTCAAAACTACAAAATGTCTCAAGTAAAATCTGGCAAAAAAATAAAATGGGCCTTGGATTTCAATCAAAAGTAAGTCGAGAAAACCTTAATTATGAAGTTAGATACTTGAGCCTAAAATTGTGGTTTCCGCCAATAAAATTGGTTATTTAAATCGCTATATATTTCAGGAATAAAACACAGACAACTGAGCTGCCTTCTCCTCCAGGATATAGCCAATCTACTAACGCAAGTTACACAGAATCTTCAAAAGATACAGACTCCAATCTTCTCTTGATCAAAAAACTGTGGGACGTTGCACTTGGACCACTGAAGCAGGTGCCAATGAATCTTTTCATTATGTATATGGCGGGCAATTCTATTTCGATATTTCCAATCATGATGGTGGGAATGCTAATCGTTAGACCAGTAAAAGCGTTGTTTTCAACACAAAGTACATTCAAGATGGTCGAAGGTACTCAAGCAGCAGGACAAAAGTTTGTTTACATTATTGGTAACATTGTGAATATATTGTTAGCTCTTTATAAATGCCAAAGCATGGGGCTTCTGCCTACTCATTCAAGTGATTGGTTAGCATTTGAGGAACCTATAGTCAGAGTGGAACATATTGGAGGCGGGTTATCTATGTTATAAACAGAGTTTGTTTTTATTGGCTACCTTTATTGATTTAAAATCATTTTACCTAGTAAACGTTATTTACAGAAAATTAAATTCATAAATTTACATTCAGTTGTTTCAATCCTTGCCTTTCTTGCTGAATTCTTCCATTTTTGTTTTAACAAAACATTGAGCTTTCTCAAATAATGCCTTGGGGTCTTCAACTTTGTCAATCTGAAAATAAAATAACAAGTATTTTATGTTCATTGAGATAAACAATTTAAAAACTGTTGGGCACTTTTCCAAAAATAATTTTATGTTGTATCATCATGAATATTATGTTCGCAAAGCCATATGTGAATTATAATTATAAAACTAAAATCTATTCTTGGTTCAAATTATTTTAATGTATTGGTACTGTAAAGCAATAATTAAAAACCAACCATTTTCCATTTTATTTTTTCTTATCATTCTTGTCACATGTCTGAGATGTTTTCTTGCAAAACCATTCAACTGCAGTCTGCATTGAGAAAAATATTCACCAAAGTAAAATAATTACATTAACAGAAATGTGACAAACACAAAAGAGGCCATAATGGTTAGTTTATTTGAACCAGGAATAATAACTAGCACTCCTATTCTATTTCCTAATTATCACTAAATTAATGGAAACAAAAATAAAGTAAAAGAAAACTGTAGTAGAAAGTAAAAGAGTAGCATAGTAGTTAGTAGTAAAAATTCAATATCAATGGTATCAACATGACCTCTTTTGTGAGTCTACTATTAGGTATAAATGGAATATGATTCTAAGTAAATCTATTAATTATCTAATTAGTTGATGCCAGCAACTTTATCTGTTTGAATTAAGGTTTTATAAAAGTCCCATGGGAACTCTTTGATTTCACAGACATACCTATCCATAGTCCATCTCTGAGATGCAAGCTATCGCTGTGCCAAATTTCATAAAGATTTTTTCAGCAGTTAGGCAGTGAAAATGTATTAACCTATAATGTCACTAATACAACAGTTTTTTATTAAGCAGGAATGCTATATGTATATTTCAAAGATCACTCCACATATAATCCTCTACAAGCATGTTAAAGTCCTGTTAAAAATGGGTCAGCCATTCAGAAATCAGTCCAGAAAACAGACAAAACTATTCAAAAATGTGTTTGGGTTATGCTATTTGTTAAAAAAATCATATAATGAGCTAAAAAGTTATTTCAAAATCACTCGCATACACTTCAATTTTATCTATGTGTAAAGTTACAATGAACATTCAAGAATTATTATTGTTCCTAGTTTACTGAACTTAATTTTTTTTCAATATAACAGCTTTTATAAATTTCATATAGGAATGTGATGTCTAACCTGATAATTTTGTGCTATGTAAACACCAGTGTAGATACCGGTTCCAAAAATGATCTGAAATGAAATAATTCAATGATAAGCATAATTTTTCTTTGGAGTTGTGGAATAGTGAAATAGTCAAAGTAATGTATAAAATGTGATTTGGAGCCCAGCTACATATTAAAATTAAATTTAATTGGTTTAGGAATTCGCTTAATTTATGGTAATACACATGCCAGTACTTTTAACATGCATGCTTGTCAAACACATTGTCTCTCCACCCATGTATTCCATCCATGACACACTTGTATTCCACTATGTGCAGCCCGAACAAATCAAGTCTTTTGACCGGCAGGCATAATACAGATGTCAGTTGCCTATAGATTACAAGCTTGTATAATAATGGTAGGTATGCTTTTGCACAAAATAATAACATGCATGTGTATTGCCTACTTATATCAGATACAACAAAAACTTACACAATTTTTTACCAACCATGGGAAACAACCCATGCCTGAAGCTGGAGGCTTATGACAAGCATTGGGTGGCTTTTGACAACAAGGCATTTTAGGTCCAATAGTTCATTTTTAAATTTATTATAAGAAAATCATTTTTAAATAATATAATATACCTAGTTTAAGAAAATTTAATTTGAAAATAAACAATATTAACAAAAACTGATTTTCTAAATTTGAAAGTACCTACCTGTCAAAATTAATCAAAAAATCAAGAAGCTCATATAATTTTTTAGGTATATGATTTAAATATGAAATTATTAACATTAATAAGAATATTGTCTATGTACTAATTCAAAACTTTATTGTCTTTGTACGAATTTCAGACGTTGTAGTAGGTACAAACGAAATATTACGCGTTACAAATCCATTAAAAATATTAATATAATAATATAATATCAAAGCTAATAATAAAAATGTTGGATAGTATCTTCTTATCTCAGAGCTCTAAAGAGGAAAGCAATTTCCAGAATCCAGACATTGTAATCATGATGCATGAACATAAAGAAAGACCTATTATAATAATGATACTTTCGGGCTGCGAATTCAATGAAAGTATAATATAAATATTGAATATTTACTTACTAACGTACTCACCAGTCCTTTCAACATATTTTTTAATGATTTATTGACAAATGCGCTTAAATTCGAAATGAATTTTAAGAGAAAGTGAATGACGATTGTGCGTTTAGCATTAATTTGTTGAAATGTAATTAGAAAAGATTATTTTTAACGATATTTATTTATAATTCATTGATAAAAAATACCCTCTACAGATCTCAGAAATTAGAAATCATTTATTTTTATTGAGATTGACAGTGACACTGGCAGATGAATGACATCTGACAAGTGCATAGAGATAATAATAATAAGTAGAGTAGGCATACCTACCTTATAAACGTGCCAAAAATACACTCACACACGCACAATCCTACTTCTAAAATGGCGCGTGTTCATTGTGATGTCTCAAGTTGTGCGTGTGTGAGTGTTCATGTATACATTTTAGGGAGGCCATCTTAAGGGAAGTGCAATAAAATTTCTGCCACGATCTGTTTTATTGTTATGTTTAAAAATGTAGTGTTGTCTCTTACACACTTATGAAAATTTTGATAAGCTTAAGCTATTTTCCGATCCCCTATTTTCTATAGGACATTATGCCAAGTCCACTTCTATAGGTTCATGGACAAGTGTCATATGACTTTTATAGATAGCTACGGTACGGCTCTGGATTCTAGGCATGTTCTATATAGCAGAGCTTGTTAGCGATAACCAAATAAAATAAATAACGTTAATTTGAATATTCTAACCATAAAAATATTAACTTGAATTAGTATCGGTAAAAAGTAATAATATAACGACGTCATTAACGTTAATTATTGCTTCGTAATTATTTTCAATACACAGTAATATAATTATTTTAATGCCATTAAATGTCATTGTTTGTGATGCTCAATTTGATTATACGTAGCTCAAAAATGATTAGGTTCTGTAAAGGATTTAACTACGCCAGTCTTTTACACCTTGTGGCGGCTCCTCACTTCGCGTATTCGTGTTCGCGTATTCGTATAGCTTTATTCGGCAAAATATTTGACGAACACGCGAATAAACATTACATGACAATTAGACCATCCACACATGGAGCAAATAGCCAAATACCCGAATATTCGCCACAATGTGTTACCAACTCTCAAAAATATTTTTCCCTAAAGCTTAAGTCAAAAACACTAATAAAAAGGCCAAGATTTTTGCTTTAAATTCGAAATTAATGGTTTGAAATTATGATGATAATATTGGTCTTATAAAAAAATTGTAAACAAGAATTGTTTTAACGTAATTCCAAAATTATGATTCCTAATGAATGATTCAAATTGCTAATTTTATGAAAATTTAATTTTGAAAGTGATCGTGATCTGCAGTCGAATATATTAACCACTAAACCAATGAGGCAGTAAAATGGCCAGTAATTCATGGTAATAAAACGTGTTAGTAACGGCACAAAAACAAATACAAGTGACGCTCGTATTAGTAAGCGGCACGCGAGCGCTATATTAGTATATTATTAGCTATGCGTTTATCCTGAAGAGTATGTTCCTTGATGTGAATAGGACGAATATGTAGTCACAGTATTTGTGTATTTGTCTATTCGGCTCCTTTGATGCGCGTTGAAAACCGACAGCTGTGCGGATAAGCGTGTTTGTTATTCGTCATAATCTAGATTATAATTATTAATCTGTGGTTAGTATATGATCTATGTTGCCAAATAGGCAAATAACGCGAATATTCGTCAATTACCATCCACACATCGCCGTTTTCGGCAATTAATGTTATTCGTCCTATTTGCCGAATAGGCAAATAAATTTACCCAAATAGGCAAATAGCGCGAATGTTTCGTCAAGTATACCATCTACACATCGCCGTTTTCGGCAAATATGGCAAATACGCGAACACGAATAGCGAAGTGAGGAGCCGCCATTGCATGACATTACGTTTTTAATATAACGGTAAAATTAAAGGTAATTAATGTTAATAAGATTTAACGGTCGACGTATAAAAATAATATTATATCGATTACCGTTATTTTCATACTAACGTTAATCCTGTTGACCAGAGTTAACGTAACCGATTTTTTACAGTATTTTAAGCCCTATGTCCTGGCGGGGTTACAGTTCTCCGTTACGCCCGTATATAGAGGACTTCTATAGATAGTGCCATATTGGTATTCATCTGTGATGGTGGTATTCATACTGTTAATGTACCTACTGCAAAATATGTTGATAACAAGAAGGTTATAATATGTATAATTATTCTATCTACACTGAAGACTGCGCCTAAAACACTGTGTGAAGACAAAGTCATTCACGGGCTATTTTCGGTCTAGTTTTTCTATACCTCACACACTCTGTTTAAGAAAGAGAGTTTGTTGGTGTGAACGAGACAAAGCAACTCCAGACCTGTTCAAGGCCAAATTTCTTTGCTTCAACGTTTTGTTTGGAGCTCAGAATCCATAGGTTCTATGATTCTAAATTAATACCAAGCAAGTTGCACTCAACAGTTATATGGTCATGCTTAAAGATCTTCCAATGCAGCAAAAGACACAAATGATAAACAACTATCCAGATTTTATTTAAAATATTTATTTGTTCAATTATGTCATGCAATAAAATATCATTAAACCAATATTATTATAAACAATAGCACGCAGCACAGCCTTAATTCTAATCATTACTATCACTACTATTTACAATAATTAACAATATATTCAACTCAGCCGTTTCTCATAATATTACTTACCTATAAAATTAAATTATTAGTTTGGTGCTTATTTATTATCTTATAAAGTTTGAAAATTTTTTATAAATATGTATAAAAATCATAATAAAATAACAAATACCGAACAGTAATTGGTCTTATTGAAACGAGAATTTTGGAGTGCGTTAGAAATATTAACAACCGTACATATGCTTAGTGCAAAATAAAGTTACGAACTACCTACCTATTTCGTATTTTAAAGTCTTCTTTTACTGTACCGACTCTTCAGAGTCAGACGCGTATTAGTAGATAGGTATAGACTATAGATGATTAGATCGACCAGAATCTCATGAAAAATAGGGAAATTAAATTTTGTAGTAAGCAACACTAGGTTAACTCGGCTGCCCTAGTGATAAAAAACAAAGTAATTACATTCAGAACACCTTACCTGGGATCGTTTCACGAAACGAAAAATCAAGCAACTGCATTTTAAATACAAAAACAAAGTAATCAACATCCAATTACTTTGTTTTTGTGTTGTGCTTGTTGTTTACTTGGTTTTTGCATTTATATTCCGGGTTAGTGAGTTCAGTTACTTTGTTTGGGCAATTTAAATTTCAGTAAACGGTTCAAGTTATTTGAAATATTAAACTGTGGTAAAAAACTACTCGACATACAACTTTTGTTAATGCAAAAAGTCAATTTCACAAAAAATTACAGTTACTTTGTTTATCGCTAGGGCAGCCGTAGTGTTGCTAACCTTGGAATTTCATTTCCCTATTTTTCATGAGATTCTGGTCGATCTATACTTACTTATCTAAATATTAACAATGACATTAAAGAACAACCATGAGAAGGTACTGATAATTCAACTTAATACAGTACGCTTAGTTACATAATTAGGATTGGTAGTGGTATTTACCTATATCTATTGTTCCGAATTTCGGAAAAGATATTGTATGGAATCCTCGTGAAGGGCTATCATTAGCATAATTATTCCGCCGGACAGGAAACCGAGGATCGCAAGCATTAAATGTATACTTTTTCCTTTGTTGTTTTCATTAAGTTCAGGCACTAAGTCCGCTAAAGCAATATAAAAGAACGTACCAGCCGTGGCAGCGTAAATCCATTGTGAGGCTGATTCATGGTCTTCGGCGAGCCAAATCCCACCCGCCATTCCCATAAAGCTGAGAGCTGAGGAGAGCAAGTTGTAATACAGAGCTCGCCTAATACTCATACCGGAGCGTAATAATACTGCGAAATCGCCCAATTCGTGGGGAAGTTCATGACAGAATACGGCAAGTGCTGTGGCGAAGCCTGTCACGGGGTCGCCGCTAAATGCAGCTCCTATGGCCAGTCCGTCGGTTAAATTGTGTAATCCGTCACCGACTATTACCATGAGTGCCGTCGACGTCATCGGACGCTCTACCGGCGGTGGAGGCGATCCAGGCATCATCGCTCCGAGCTCTATTGACTCTACTTGTTTTGTAGATTCCACTTTCATGTCCTCGACAGATTTACTCGGAGCGTCATGGGAGTGTGCATGGCCTCCGTTGAGAACTTGCATGATCGCTTCGACAGAGTAAAACAAGAGAATCGTGAGAAATGTTACGCTACACTTGAGGATAACTTCAGTCTCTTCCTGAGGTTCGTTCGGTGTTCCGTGAGATTTCAGAGCGTGGGGCATCAAATGTAACAGGGCGTCTCCGCATAGAGTCCCCACTGCCACTGCTACCAAAAAGTGAATAACGTGACTAAATATTACCGATTTTAACATCGGTACTATAGCTACGCCCAAAAGTCCCGTCGCACTTATTACCAGAATACTCAAAGAGGCATATACCCATGCTGAAACAAAAGAAATACTCTATGAAATAACATAAGATTTTCATATCATAAGTACTTACTAGTTAGTAGGATTTTGAAGGAAAAGTTAGTATCCAACACCACAAACACCACTATACTATAGCCTTTTAACGTCCCACTGCTGGACACAGGCCTCCTCTCTTATAGCAGAAAGGGCTTCAGAGCTTAGACCCGTCACGCTGCTCCAATGCGGGTTGGCAGGCTTGTGTCTTGGACTAGTGTACATGATAGTGATAATAAACGGGACCGACGGCTTAACGTGCTCTCCGAGGACCGGACTCCAATGAACTCCGCCAACAGCTATCAACTCCGAGCTAGCACTGAGAATTTTCTGACAGAAAAACCCAATCAAACCCAGCACCTCGTGATCTGCAGTCGAATTCGCTAATCGCAAGACCAGTGAGGCAGTGAAGAAAGGAAATAGGTTATATTTTAAATATTGGATGTCCTTACTCCAAACTCGATCCAGCTTTGGCGATGGCGCTTCGGTCTTGTAACAGGATCTTTGATCTAATTGGTAAACAAGTGCAGGACACATTTCTAAGAATGTTTTCGGTTTTATATTTATACCGCCTGGCTCGCTCTCCATTCCGTAAGCTTCCAATATTTCTCTTGGTGACAAACATGGTTTTTTCAAGATTGGTGTAGCTGGAAGAAAACAGATGGCAATTAAATTGTATTCCGTTTAAAAACATTTTAAACTAATATAAATAAAATTTTAACTGTTCGTCTTTTATGCGATTCCTAAGAAACTTAACACCGAGATACGTAAAATTGCATCCTGGAAATGGCCCATGCATAGGTAGGTATTTACTTTCGGAAAAAAGTTCCCCTGGGAACGAAATCGTGGGCTAAGAGCTAGATCGAACTCTACTAATTAAAACAGAATTGGCCACAATGTTATATTATGGATACTAATGGTAAGACTGAAAATCCGTAACGTGTGATATTTCACACGTTCTATTGATCCATAGAAAGACAAAATTAATAATATGTAAATTGATACGGTCTATTTATTCTTAACGAGCGGATACCCGCGACTTCGTTCGCGTGGATATTGATTTTAATAATCCCGTGGGAATCATTTTGTTTTTCCTAAGCTCCTTTGAGCTTATACCTTGCTAAAAACTGTAAAAAGTTCACTGGCGGATGTTTAGGTACATCAAAATGTAAACATCCGCCAGTGAAATTCCCATCAAAATCGGTCCAGCCTTTCAGAGATTAGCCAGTAGTCTTTAAAGTATCTACTTTCTAACAAAAAAAGAATGAATGAAATCGGACCACCCGTTAACGAATTACAGCTAAGTACACATTTTGCCTTTCATCCCCTCTCCCAAGGGAACCGTGCTGAATTTCGGGATAAAAGGTATCCTATATGTTACTCCATAGTATGAACTTAAATCACGCCGAGTTTCATTTCAATCCATTCAGTAGTTTTTACGTGATGCGCGCACAAACATACAGACAAACAGATAAACAGACAAACAGACAAAAATTTCAAAAATAGCTTTTTTACGTTCTATTACTTATCCCTAACATCCCCCAGTTATTATTTTGCAAAAATCTTCAATGTACAGACACGGCAATTCTACGATTTTATTATATGTATAGATATAGATGTATAGATTTATATATTACTAGCTGATGCTCGCGACTTCGCCCGCGTGAATTCTTATAAATAAATGTCACTTGGAGTTGGAATTTCCGAAATTCTTGAAACACGTAATTCTTTATTTTTAACCGACAATATAAATACTGATTTTCATTGATCTAACTTTAAAAATGACGGACTTTCATAAAAACTTTCATCCCCCATTTAACCCACTTGGGGGTAGTTTTTCAAAAATTTCTTAAACATATAACTCTTTATTTTTAACCGAAAACCTAAATACCAATTTTCATGGATATAACTTTAAAAATGACGGACTTTCATACAAACTTTTATCCCCTATTTAACCCCCTTAGGGATGGAATTCGCAATAATCCTTTCTTAGTGTGCGCCTACGTTATAAAAGAAAGCTACTGTGAAAATTTCAAGTTTCTAGCTTCAGTGGTTTTGGCTGTGCGTTGATTGTCAGTCAGGACAAGCTACTTTATATTATTATAGATTAGGTACGTATAACAACAAAAATTTGATATCTTCTAAATAGATTTAGATTTTTCAGGAGACACTTCGCTGTGTAGAATTTATGGTTCTAATTTCGGTAAATCAATAATAATATAATTTATTAGTTAGTTAGAAGATATATTTATAACTGCGGTTCACAATATTGCTATGCAGGTCCAATTCATGAGTTTACTGTATCGGCTGACTACAAGGCCCCCTGTATATTGAGCATCACTGAGCCATAATAGGATAATGACGGACTCGCAAATGATGAACATACTTGACCGTCTGTCTTATTGTGTACCCACGAGTAGATATGTAGGTACCAACTGTATTCCTACAACATGACTTGAATGTTTAAGTCTGGTTGATAAAATAATATTATTTAATACTTAATAATATTTAACTACAATTAAGGTGGGTGCACCATGGAAGGCCAGGCTCCTTCGAAGGCCAATTATTAAAAAGTAGTAGTTATTTCTATGTGATGACAAATTCCTTTTACTCACACTAACACTCATCGAACTCAAGGACACAGACGCGGCGGCGAGTCCCTCACGCTGCTGTTTTGTCAATGTAGCCCCTCGCTTCGTTGACTTCGATCGTCGAGGTTAAAATTGTAATTCGCGCTCACAGCAAAACGTAAATTTTCAAGTAAATAACCTATTGTTTTCTTTATTTTTTACTCTGAATTAATTTAAATAAGGATTTGCTATGATACTAAAGTAAAAAATATTACTTTTCTTTTATTTCAGTTAAAATATCGATAGTGTTCTTAGAAAAGTCAATGGTTCCTTGTAAAGCCAATCAAAAATATGACGGTTGGCCTTACTAGGGCACATGGGCCTTACTAGGAACATCTAGAAATATTAATACGAAAATATTAATACTTAGTTTTAAAATCTATTTACAACTGAAAACTAAATAGGTATTAGCATTTTCGTGATTTCTAGATTTTATAACACATTGTTTTAACTTTCCCGATATGTAGGTATAATATGTATCGGCCTTACAAGGAACGGGCCCATAAGAAGGCCATTTTAGGTCAGTTATTTTTTTTATAATTTCTTTTTATCGGTTATTGGCAACTTATTTGGTATCGATATAATACTCATTATTATTATTTTTAAAACATTTCAACGAATACATTGTTAGTTATACGATTGTGTTCAAGTAATGTTCGTTGAGTATTTTATATGTGAATATATTATGGTAAGCATTTAATGTTTCGTTTTAATGAAATAATTTTGAATGTAGTTTAAGTATAAACAGATATTTCGATTTTCACAACGTTAGTTTTAAGTTAAACGACTGATTTATTATATTGGCCTTATATGGAGCCTTGTTCCTAGCAAGGCCGTTTGGAAGAGTTTGATAAAACTCAAGTTTAATAAATAGTTATTAATTCTGCAATAACAAAAAGTGTATTATATGTATCATAATAAAACAAAGTATTACTTAATAACTTGTTTGTTTCATTTATCCAGTAAATAAAAGAAAAATAACTGTTTATTCGTTAGTGTGGCCTTCCATGGTCCACCCACCTTATAATCGATAAATAGATAGAGGCATTCGTGATCTCTAAACATTTAAGTATTGTTTCTCTTCTTCGGATGAGCTTTGTATCTAAATATAGGGTGGATGCTCCTAAGGCCGGCACCCGGCACAATGGGTATTTTTTTTAATACCTATAGTATTGCTCCAATGTATATTTATATATTTAATAGTTTTATAATAAGGCAGCATTTTTTGCACTCCTTTCCCTCAATTGTTGCTTAGAACGAGAGCGAATGCGAAATCGCTGAATTTCTTACAAAATTTAGGCGGACAAAGTTGAGGGTAAAAGTTAATTTTCTTTCAGACACGTGAGGGCTGACTTTGAGAACACAAACGCCGGAGGAAGGGACAAAGGTGCCGAGCTTAGGCAAATTAGTAGGTACTTTTTTATGAAATAAATTAAAAAATACTTCTTTATACTAAAAGCAGGTATTAACAGTTGACTCAAAATCATCAAATATTAGTTAGAAGAAAAAAACTGAAAATGCTTCGTTTTCAGACACGTCTACGTATTTTCAAACATGACTCGACCCTCAAAGTGCTGACTTATAGAGCAGTCACCCTACCTTCTTATTGATTGATGAGTGATAAAAATAGAATTAAAAGGAAATACCTAACCCTTTTCTGTAATGAAATATTTAATCGTCAGAATTATTCGTTTTCTCATCAGACGAGCGTTCGTCACTTTTTTTTGGAAAAGATTTTTTCCACAACTGCTTTTAGATTAGGAAATGATTTTCAAGATTGCTTGGCCGGAAAGAGCGGATAACACTCGTTTAGATCGTCGACCGTCATCGAGGACGAAAAGCAATCAACAGAGATTGGACACAGCGTTGAATATACCGTCATTCTAGTTCTGTTACAGGCAAAAAATGCATAATTTTTGGCTCAGCAAGAAATTTATAGCACGTTCTCTTTAAGAAAACGAACTGTTAGATTATTTAAGTTGTTTTTAGCGAATCTTGACTTATTCCATTTTCAATCTAAGTACCTACTTTAAAGCTTACTGCGCAGACCACATTGGGAGCGAAGCGAAGCGAAACGAGGTTCGTTTCGCTTCGCTCATGTCGCAAGACTATGAGAGCTCACTAGTTGGCATCGCTGTCGTTCGCGGTGTGAACCAGCGTGACCACATGTGGTAGATTTCTACTTTTTTGGTAGATTTAAGGCTTGTTGTGGTAGTTAAAAATTGTTGGGTAGATTATGGTATAATTACACATTTTTGATTTTTTTCCCGGTAGATTTGGTAGATTTTGGATCAAGTATATAGAAACTTTCTGTTTAGTAAGATTTTCGGGGCGGGGTTTCCCCGTCCATAACAGGCCATAACTAGTCTTGTTTTGTTTATCTTCTTTGCCCGTTTGCAAGTAGGCACGTCTACGTAAACTTTAAACTTGATGTACCTATATATACGACTTAACACGAGATTGTACGAATATTATGAGCTGAAGAGCACATAATATTATCGAGAGCGATTTCTTTGTTTTGTAATTTAATTTATCACCATGAAAAGAAAATACAGAAGGCCAGTGGCGTAGCGTACCTTGATGGGGGCCCCGTATAAAAATTTGTTTGGGGGGTTTGGTAAATAGCTGATGATGACTTTAGTTTTTCTAAAGATTCTGCCTCTATGGACAATAATGACGCACATCGGGGGCCCCCGTGGCTTGGGGGCCCCGTGTAATTGATACGGCAGATACGGTGGTAGCTACGCCCCTGTAGAAGGCAATATCGTACGGAGTGGGAGCAAAACCCTTTATTTTCAAAGTGGTTGACTAAATCATCGGAAGGAGACAACGCCTTTTGTAAAGCCTGCAATTGCAATATTCTTCCACGGATAGCGTCTCTTAAGGAACATGAAAATTCAGCTAAACACCAAAAAAACTTCAAAGTAATTTCTGGAACACCTAACTTCCTAAGGTATGTAGGTACTTGCCTACGTAAAATAATAATAACAATTGACAGTCACACATCTGACAGTAATGAGTGACAGTTATCAGAAGTTTGACATAAAATTGGTGCTGCCATTTAAAATTATCGGCATTTTATGATTTTTTACTTTCGTTGGCCAGACTGTAATGAAATATAGTTTTATTTCATCTCTAATTTATCATATTAGTGAGGTAGATTTGTGGTAGTTTTTACCAAGACTGTGGTATATTTCGGTAGTTTTTTTAAGCTACAGAAGTAGATTGACCAATTTAAATGTGGTCACACTGGTGTGAACCGTAGTTTGAAAAGATGCAGTAGCATCATGAGCGAAGTGAAACGGACCTCAATTCGCTTCGCTCCCAATGTGGCCTGCGCTTTAAAATATAATAGGTATCATGAGTATCTCTCAATAGTTTCGCCTTCTCGATCACAAGCATTGATTGGTACCTAGGTAAGTATCTAATCCTTAGATAAGTTAACCTTAACTTCTTAAGTGATTCCAGACAATCAAGGTTCAAGAGATCGATTTACGATTTGATTATATTTGGATTCGTGATTCTGGAGCGACTCGTCTGATGTCCGTTGGTCTTGGAGGGTCTACCAACTAGATACTGCAATATTGGCATAACGTCTTTTGAAACTATATAATATAATTGTAACCATTATCATTGCATTAGTTCGATTATATTGTAAACTGACCGTTTGTATGATGTAATGTATATTATGAACTCGTGTGGACAACTGATTGTATTATAAGAGCTTAAGAGTAATTATTTGTGTAGACTATGTGTCAAACAATGAATGCTGTGACCAAGTACCATGAAGGTCACACAGTAGTCAGCAGTAGTGGGTACCAGTTACTACAATGATCATGTCACTCGATGACTCGGTTTGCGGTTTTATAATTCACCTGCAAGTGCTAGTCTGTGTTCTGACTAATATATCTATCACTAAAAATGCGAGTTCAATTTCCGTCTTTTACTTTTTTTAGTCACACGAAATTTTCTAAAGCTATCTAGGTATTGATAAACTAATTTAGGAATAGACAGCAACTGCGGCATGCCAGAAGCTCCGCCGCTCCTAGCTTTGACCAGTTAATCGATTTATTCCTGTTTGTCCCCCTACTCTGTCCCCTCATTCAGGGAGACAGATAGGAATAAAAGGTCCTGTCCTTGTTAGTATTAGACCTTCTGTTTTTAAATAAGTACCTAATGAATTTTAGGTCGATTCTATAGAGAGAGAATCAACTGCCAAAAATGTAAGCGATCAGGCGAATATAATATTATGACAAAACATACTGAATTCAGATTTGCATCTATAATTTCTTTTTGCTCTTAACAAAACCAAACCTAACAAAATCAAAGACTAATAGGACAGACCAAAATTCGATGATTTGTCAAGTTAATCCTCCAGTTTGGTCCTACAGCTACTCCTGAGTGTAGAATAAGTTAAGTGTAGTCAGTGGCGGGGCAAGGCCTAAATTTTATGTGGGCAAGATATATTTTGCGAGGCCCTCTGCCCGCACAAGATTATATACAAGTGTAAATTGAAAATTTAAAAAACCCCCGACATTCGCCATTTAGTGGCGGCGGCCATCTTGAATTTGCAATAGTGCTATTCTACTAGTCAAGCCCTTTCATTTGATACCCATATCAAGGGAGTTGTGAAAAAATATATCATCCGCCATTTTGTAGCGGCGGCCATCTTGGACCGATTTTCATCAAACATAGCTAAGAACACTCTCGACTAATTCACATTTCAAACAAAAAAAACCGCATTCAAATCGGTCCACCCGTTTGAGCGCCACAGGGGAACAGACAGACACACACACACACACACACACACACACACACACACACACACACACACACACACACACACACACACACACACACACACACACACACACAGACACGTCAAACTTATAACACCCCGTCGTTTTTGCGTCGGGGGTTAAAAATGAAAAAAAAAAAAAAAAGGGGCGCGAGGCCCTCCGGAGCGCGAGGCCGTGGGCCTGGGCCCACGTCGCCCACGTCGCCCACGCCTTCCTCCGCCTCTGAGTGTAGTCGAGTGTAGTAGAAACGGAGTTTCGCTTTATGACTAGGTACAGTTGAGACTAGTACTAACTTGTAGAGGGTGATCTTCTGTGTCGGTGCTGTGTGTCGTGGATCTGGCGGAACGTTCCGTTTATCCGGTGCAGGGCAATGTCGTGCGGGGAAGTGAACACTTGCCCTCCGAGCCCCAGACTGTGCAGCAAATGCTCAAAACCCTGAAATGGAAAAGCAGTTTAGGATATTAGGTTAATTAGGTATTTATTATATTGGGGTGAGCTTGTGATAGCCTAGTGGTTAGGACGACCGACTTCTAATCGGAGGTCGTGGGTTCGATCCCAGGCACGCACCTCTAACTTTTCGGAGTTATGTGCGTTTTAAGTATTTAAATATCACTTGCTTTAACGGTGAAGGAAAACATCGTGGGGAAACCTGCATGCCTGAGAGTTCTCCATAACGTTCTCAAAGGTGTGTGAAGTCTGCCAATCCGCTTGGCCAGCGTGGTAGACTATGGCCAAAACCCTTCTCGCTCTGTAGTGAGCCGGTAATGGGTTGATCATGATGATGATGATGATGATATTGGGGTGCTAGCCAGGTAACCTCCAAGTGTGCCTGGGTGCTGCTGGTCCTCTTGGATACGTCCGGGGGGAAGAGCAGTGTTCGGGCCGGTGCGCCCCGGTAACATGGTTAATAATTTTCTTACGGGGATATTGTTAGCCATGGCCAATGACCTGGCGGAGAGAGGTTTCTTCGCGTGTCCCTCTGATTAGTAGAGGGCACTGCGGATGAAACTAGGGGTGAGACACCCCGGGGCGGGGGGCAGCGATGCCCATCGCGGGAGGAAGAAAACCTCGTTACAAAATTACGGGAGGGCGCGAGCCTCTGGAGGGACAGCCCAGAGGCGAGCGGGAGCCCCGGCTGGGGCGACTGCCGGACGCCTGGGATGCATACTTTGGGTTCCCCAGGCGTCCAGCACGGACAGCATGAGGGTCATGCCGTGGTGGTTTTTAGTGGATATACCTGGGGGGAGTCCCACATAACCTTCGTTCTGCCGCATTCAGCCGCAGAACGGGGGTACCTATAAAAGGTTTTCCACCACGTCAAAAAAAAGGTAAGTATTTATTATATTAGATACTAGCCGACCCCCGCGACTTCGTCCGCGTGGATATAGGTTTTTATATGGGATCAGATTGGATGCCATAATCCTTTTTTGTACCTAAACTAAATGTAGCCTAAGTTACTCCTTATAACATCACCTGTCTGCCATTGAAAGTTCCATCAAAATTGATCGAGCCGTTTCGGTAATTAGCTGGAAGAAATAGACAGATCAACAAACATAAATTTAAACGCACACCAGTTTAAAATAAGCCGTACCTTCAAAGATCCGGGTCCCAAGTTATTTGAACCCAATAAATGTCTGTCATTTCTGAACTAAAAAACCTATGACCTTGAAATATTTACGGGACAATACTTAAAGTACTACCTTTCTAACAAAGAAAGAATGAAAGAAATCGAACAACGCGTTAATGAATTACAGCTAAATACACGTTTTAACTTTGATCCCCTCTCCCAAGGGAACCGTGCTGAATTTCGGAATAAAAAGTATCCTATGTCCTACCTCAGAGTATAAACTCAAATCGTACCAAGTTTCATTCGAATCCATTCAGTAGTTTCGGCGTGATGCGCGGCCAAGATACAGACAGACAGACAGACAGACAGAAAGACAGACAGACAGACAGACAGACAAAAATGAAACAAATTGCAGTTTTGGATTCAGTATCGATTATAGAGTGCCCTCCAATAAAAATTTTCAAAATATCTTCAATGTACAGAATTGGATCTGTTACAGTTTTATTATATTATAGATTAAGAATGTGGAGTAAGTTGTAACACATAATATAATAGGTAGGTATGTACCTATACATTGTACAAGAGCCATAGACAAGAGCGAAGTCGGGCGACGTCGCCCGATATCCCTAGAGACGCGTGTCTTTAGTTTGTACATTTTGTCACCTAATGAATACGAGAGTTTACATAATAATTCCTCAAAGGAGTTTACAGGACACTGATAAACGTTAGATATTTAATCTTTTTTTCTTTAATTTACGCAGGAAGTAGGTAGGTACCTACTTATTCATCATCAATCAAAGATTGTTTACAAATGTTTTTAAGGTGCGTCCAGACTTGAACATTTCACCGAACCGAACAGCGAACATTTCGGCGAACTTGTTACGCTCAATGTGGACGGCGCGCTTGGAGCGCTTGAGATGGGTTACTGCGTAACAGTTCGGCGAAACTTTCGCCGAACTGTTACGCAGTAACCCATCTCAAGCGCTCCAAGCGCGCCGTCCACATTGAGCGTAACAAGTTCGCCGAAATGTTCGCTGTTCGGTTCGGTGAAATGTTCAAGTCTGGACGCACCTTAACGATTGCAACTGTGATTGCAACTGTTTAACAGTTATGTTTATACGCTTACCTACTTACTTACATGTTTTTATCTTCGTTATCTAATTCATAACCGTGTTTGCTGTCGTAACATTCATGTTACTTAATGACAACTTTACCTACTTGGAAATGTACGTACTTAGGTAGGTACCTAGTTACTTACTTTAAGTATATTAGATTACTAAGTAAAAGTATTTCATGTGCACTTTATAATAGAATCTTTCAAAGTTTTTAATAGTTTTTGAATCTAAATAGGTACCTAGGTAGGGACCTATCACTGGTACAGAATGCTATTCCTCTGACAAAAACAGTATAATAAACTCAGCGGTCGCTCTTTACAAACACTGCTCTCGAATTGCGAGATGCGAGTTATCGATGAAAATATTGAATTTGGAAAAATATTTAAGTAGGTAGGTTATAGGAAAATTAATTTTTTTCCGAAATTACCCATCAATAGGCATACATATTATGCTAAACAGCCGATACAAGGGGGGTTAAAGTAGCACGGAAAATTATTTCTGCCTGCTATTGCTTGTAATAGTTACTACAAGGGCGTCGCCAGGTAGGGGCAGGGGGGGGGGGGCAGCTGCACCCCCCTAGAGATTTGAAAAAATATAGATATGCTATATTTTGCATTAAGTATCTAAATTAAACCTGGCACAAATGGAAACGAGGTCAGTGAAAAATTCTAATTCGAAAATAAATTGAGAGCTCGTAACCAGCTTCAAAAGATCTCGACTGTAACAACAATACATCGATGCAACAATACCACGTACTTTTCCCATACTATAATATTACCAACTTGCCCCCCCCCCCCCCCCCCCCTTGGCCATCGGCTGGCGACGCCCTTGCTACTATGCATTCTAGCTACGACTTACGAGTAAGTAACTAAGTAGGTAATAACAGAAAGTTCTCACCAATTTGGTGCCAGAAGTTGGTTATGATCGTCACTAGTTACTTACCTGTCAAACTGCTACGCTACACCTACCCTCAAGATGCGAAAAGGAGTTAGACCGTACCTGCTATGTTTAAATCACATTTAGTCAGCATCGATTAGCTTTTGAAATGATTTTATTTGAGACGATTTTGATATTGGAAATAATTATTGAAGTAGTTATTTGTTTGAAGATGCATTTGCGATGACGCATCTTCATACAAAGAAGCTATTTTCAATAGAAATGAGAATTGGTGCTAAATAATAATTATTGTGATTCCATCTTATGTGTAACATTGGATAGGCATAACGTGAACCGTGTCTTATTTTGGTAATTACCGTGTAAAATGAAGTTTATGTTACTTTTGCTAATGAGATTCTTAGGTAGGTAGTAGTAGTACTAGTACCTACATACCTAAGTAGATACTCGGTCGTCATAATACTATGTCAGTCACTTGTATTTCTAGGGTTGTCACTTATCAGTAAGTAAAAGTATAATACATATTATATCTTACTAATATTATAAATGTGAAAGTGTGGGTGTTTGGACTTTGGATGTTTGGATGTTTGGATGTTTGGATGTTTAGATGTTTAGATGTTTGGATGTTTGTTACTCTATAACGTCGCAACTACTGAACCGATTTGGCTGAAATTTTGAACGGAGATAGATTATGCTCTGACTTAACACACAGGCTACTTTTTATCCTGGAAAAATCCACAGTTCCCGCGGGAATTTGAAAAAAACCAAAATCTACAGCTACAGCTATAGGTAGATTACTATAGCAAACTTCCTTGAAAGTAGGTATAAAGGTTGCAAAAGGGAGCGGGAACGGAAACCAGATATCTACGATTCCCTCAGGATTTGTGAAAAATCAAAATTCACGCGGGCGAAGCCGCGGGCAAAAGCCTACCTACTTAATAAATTATTGTAGAAATTCAGTTGCATTGTACGTATTAGGAACTGATTAAATAAGACCCTCCTGATGCACACATAGACTCGCAAAATATACTAAGAAGCCCGCAAATGGTAGCCCTAATTGACCAAGATTTTACTTTCGACAACAATGCTCGACATAGGTTTATGAGCTCGATAGCGAAAGTAAAAATAAAAGATTTGGCTTACAACGCACACCTGTTGCGACTAATGCTTATTCAAGTAAATAGTTACTTACAATATTCTAATCATGTATGTACCTAGTTGGGTGTCTACGTGTGTATGAGTAGATTTACTTACGCTTTTCAGTTTTCCTATAAGTACTTATATAATTTTTAGTACCAAACAATATTTTTTTACTTTCATATACTTAATATATTATAACGGTTTAAAAATATCAAAAAAAAAACTATTTATTTCAGGTTTCACACATTTCATCCAAATATATAACATCCAAATATATGTATATAATACAATTAATAATAGTTTAAGGGCCTGTTTCACCATCTTCTGTTAAGTGTCGGATAGCTTATTCACAACTATTTGTCTTTGTCACTTGATATAAAGTAAGAAAGTGACAAAACTTACGTTTAAGCTTTGATTATCCACATTGTTTAGGCTACGATACATATCAGAAGGTTATGAAACAGGCCCTTAATAAAATAAATTAGATTAAATGTGTGCTGTGCTGCCCGGAAACTGTATAGATACAGGGTGTTTACTGTCTATAAGCTGCATCAATCATTGCTACAATTTCTGGCTGAATTTATGATATTCTTGATGCGACAATGTATTTTTAACCCCCGACGAAAAAACGACGGGGTGTTATAAGTTTGACGTGTCTGTGTGTGTGTGTGTGTCTGTTCCCCTGTAGCGCTCAAACGGGTGGACCGATTTGAATGCGGTTTTTTTTTGTTTGAAAGGTGAATTAGTCGAGAGTGTTGTTAGCTATGTTTAATGAAAATCGGACCAAGATGGCGGCCGCTACAAAATGGCGGACTACATATTTTATCACAACGCCCTCAATATGGGTAATGGGTATCAAATGAAAGGGCTTGACTAGTAGAATAGCACTATGTAAATCCAAGATGGCCGCCACCACAAAATGGCGAATGTCGGGGTTTTTTAAATTTTTAATTTATACTTGTAGCCAATAATAAGAGAGTGTCGGCCAATCAGAAGTGAATGCATCGATGTAAAGAATGTGATCGTCACTGTAGCTGTCACTGTTAGACGATCGACACACAGACGTCCAACTCTACATCGACAAGTAAACGGACTGTGTGCCGATCTTTTATTAGCAGGTAAAGACGGTAAAATTAGTAGGTGTTTTCCTAATGATAAGAGATTACATTATCAAGTGTTTATTATGGGAGATTGAAAATCCTTACCTATCTACCAATACATAACTTGATTAGGTATTAAATGAGTCGGTGTGTGTGGGTACCTATCAATTTATTTGATAGAATACTTACTTCATTCAATACCAGGCTGATTAATGATTATATCTATTCTGATTGTCTGTCTATCTCTTAATTGTAATAAGTCAGTTGTGCCGACGTCATAGTAAAAAATTGTGTAAATTGAAAAACAAAACAAAAATGAGAACTGTCAAATAAATTACACGATAGCAGTATTAATTGAGCACGGACTTGCCGACGAACTAACTTCGGTTACTGATTCATACTTACTTTGCCTTTATGTCGGTGTTTATAATAACGGCTGAGCGATGAGATTTTCACACGCAGGAACAAGATTAGCTATACAAGGAGTGGTCTATAGTTTTTACCTCGGAAAATCAAAGAGTTGCCACGGGATTGTTAAAAAACTCGAATTCAGGACGACGAAGTCGCGGGCCAAGGTAGTCAAAAACAAGCCTAATGAGCGCCCCAACTCATCCTGCTTGGATTTAAATTCGCAACTTCCCTTTCCGCAATCTAGCAACGAAGATTGTCATCGCTGTATGCGGTCCACGTCCACGCTGCACTAATGCTTGTGTACACGAAGCGCGCGTCGGAAACGTGCTCAACGTCGCTCCTAGAATTAGTGGTTGACGACCTCTCTAACGCAATGACATAACTATCAGTTTTGTGCATCAGAAGGCGCGCAACAGAAGGGAACGTAGGTACGATACAGCAAATTTCTTATGGTTTGCGGTGTCTATAGCAGGTATAAAATGTATAAACAGATTATCTTTGGCATGCATCAGTTTTGTTCTGAGAGACAATTTCTGCTTGCCTAAAAGTTGGATATGGATATTCCCAGGTAAGTTCGATTTCCGATAGGGTTAACATGAGACGTTCAGACAGCGGTTTAAGACTAGAGGCATAGTCTATCTGCAGTCGCGCGCTGCAGTGTGATGTGATTTATACAGTTACGCGTACGCGCGCATTCCGTGTCCTGCCGTGCAGTTGTCATCGCGCCGCACGTCACTGCCGCCGGGCGCAGTTTGTGCAGTATTTCCAAGCCAACGAACTCTAAATACTGTCTTAGGCCAAGCCTTTATAAAGAATGAAACTCGTAGACACCTTTGTTTTGATAATAATTATCAACTTATTAAACGCATTGTGCCACCGACCAAGCGACCATCTTATCTTATGTCTAGTATCTAGTATCTACTACCATCAGTTAAGTAACTATCTGGTTACTTACTGTCCATAAATTGATTACATTTACATCGATTTGCTTAGTTAGAGGTTCAAGCATATTGTAACTAGGTAACTACCTAAGAACTATTTTATGGTGTATGAATTTTGAAAACGATCAATTAGGAATGTAGATAACTAAATATAATAAGGTTTATATTTATACAAAAAGACAGTGGAACGAATTGGTAATTTTGCAATAAGTAGGTTTAAATATCGTAATACTCACTAGTTAATGAAACCTATTTTATTTATTTTTAATTGCACTCCATAAATTACATTTACAATCTAATAAGTGAATAGATATTCAGTAATCTTATCCTATACTTTATGCGTGCTTAGGTAAATTTATTATATGTATGTAATGTGAATAACAATTACTAGTCTGTCTGTCCGTGTAGTCTGGCTTTTAGTTACGATAATTTAAGACGTAGGTCTACGTCTTAAATTATCGTAACTAAAAGCCAAAAAAACACCAAATTGTCCTTATTATTATGTAGTTGTATTGCTAGACGATATAATATACTCGTACCATATTTGAACGATTTAATAGATTAAATTTAAACTAAATAAGATAAGCAGTTTTCGATTAAGATAACCTGCAATCAATTCGTGTAGCAGGTAGATAGGTAGGTAACTTTGATGTCCGATGAACTTCCGTTTACGAAATAGGGAAAGGCAATTTAGAAAATAGACTTTTAGAAATTTTCCGATGAGCTTGAATAGCGAGATGTGAGATTCGCCTTTCTTATATCACCGTGAGAATAGAAAATGTTAACGCAACTTGTACCTACCAAGCTAAAGTAGATTAAATATTGTAGGTTGATTTAATTTAAAATTTAAATTAATTAAAACCTACCAACGTCCACCACCCACCAATTTAAGTTTTAAATTGAATCGACTATAATTAAGGGGCTACGATCCTGATTTTTAGAAAAAATGTGAGAAGGATAGATTAACTGTCGTGTATTAATTAGATATGATCTACACATATTATTATAAAAAATACACAAAAATTAATTACCTACCGTTTCCGATTAAAAATATCAAAAAAATATTAAAAATATCAGCAGTGCTTGGAACCTTTTATTGAGAAAATTGTATTCAGTTTCTTTTCTATTTCAAAGCGAAATTAAATCAAATACTTACCCAAAAAGTAATAGATTAAAATATGAAATTCATAGCCCACAGTACCTACCTATCTTATAATTTTCGAGTTGTGACTTAGCAAAAATCGCATAAACTCTGAATATTATGATAATATTCAGGATTTATGCTATTTTTGCTTGGAGGGTAGGTCCATAATATATTATGGACCTACCCTTCAAGATTGATTTTTACGTTACTTTAGAAAACAGAGATAGGTACCTATCTAGATCTAATAGGTAGATATTTAGCTAGATATTAAGTATTTAAAAACAGAACAAACCTCAAAAGTGATCACTCCCTTGTATCCATATTTGTCGAAGATCTTGTCGATGAAGTATTGTTCGGCGGGCGGAGTGGTGTTATTAACGGACTCTAATGTTTGGAGGCTGTCGTCGGCGATCGCGTTTGCCGCCAAGAAGACGATGGCCCACGTTGTCCACATTGTGCGACTGACCGCGCGCGCCTGCGCCGGCGGCGATGTCGCGCCTCCGCGCAACACTACGCTCAGCTCTGAGCAACTCGCGCGTCCACTCCAGATACGCGTCACGAAGCGTCCGCGCTTATTTGTTTGTTTATCCACGATAATCGGCAACGAAATCGCAAGTCGATTTTAAAATGTTCGATATAGGCGTGTTGGTAAGTTGAAGCCGAGTATGCGTCTGAGACTTTCACCTGGCGCTCGTTGGTGTCTCCGAGGCCGGTTCACACCGTTACTGATAAAGTGGTGTATTTATTTTACGTAGTGGCTAGCGGCCATTGATGCGATTCACGAGTATGAAAGTATATTATCAGTAGCCAGGATGCCCGAACACTTCAAACGACCACATTAGGTTAGCTCACTGTTGCGCATTCTTTAATCTTGCATACATTATTTTTATGTGTAAAGAGTTATTTCACGTGGCATAGACACGCCTGCTAATTTTATGAATGATAAGTAAGTAGTATAATGAAAACGCTGACATAATATCTATATACATTTTAGTATAATAAAATCGTAGACATGCCGTGTTTGTGCGCGCATCACACAAAACTACTGAATGGATTGAAATGAAACTTGGCATGATTTAAGTTCATACTAAGTATACGGAGATGATATGCAGTAACATATAAAGGATACTTACTTTTTATCTCAAAATTCAGCACGATTCCCTTGGGAGAGGGGATGAAATTCAAAATGTATACGTAGCTGTAATTCATTAACGCGTAGTCCTTTTGGTTCATTTCTTTTTAACCCCCGACGCAAAAACGACGGGGTGTTATAAGTTTGACGTGTCTGTGTGTGTGTGTGTGTGTGTGTGTGTGTGTGTGTGTGTGTGTGTGTGTGTGTGTGTGTGTGTGTGTGTGTGTGTGTGTGTGTGTGTGTGTGTGTGTGTGTGTGTGTGTGTGTGTGTGTGTGTGTGTGTGTGTGTGTGTGTGTGTGTGTGTGTGTGTGTGTGTGTGTGTGTGTGTCTGTCTGTTCCCCTGTGGCGCTCAAACGGGTGGACCGATTTGAATGCGGTTTTTTTTGTTTGAAAGGTGATTTAGTCGAGTGTTGTTAGCTATGTTTGATGAAAATCGGTCCAAGATGGCCGCCGCTACAAAATGGCGGATTACATATTTTTTCACAACTCCCTTAATATGGGTATCAAATGAAAGGGCTTGACTAGTAGAATAGCATTATTGCAAATCCAAGATGGCCGCCGCCACAAAATGGCGAATGTCGGGGGTTTTTTAAATTTTCAATTTACACTTGTTGTTAGAATGGAGATGCTTTAAAGATTATCCCGTAAATATTTCGAAGTCATCGGTTTTTAACCCCCGACGCAAAAACGACGGGGTGTTATAAGTTTGACGTGAGCCCAAAGGAGCTTAGAAAAAACAAAGAGTTCCCACGGGATTTTAAAAACCAATATCAACGCGAACGAAGTCGTTGGCATCCGCTTGTATTGAATATATTTTAAAATATGAATAACTATCCAATGCACATAGGTACCTATAGGCTAAATATGTATTGGGGTCTCATTACTTAGATACAATTCATTTAATCTTCTCATATATCTAGGTAGGTAGTTTCCTGAGCTTCCTACAAATCTTGCCGGATAACCAAATGGTCTAAGAGCCCGTGAACCTCAGGCCTTCGTTATTTTATAAAAGCTGAAAGTTTCTCTGCGTATTGTCCTCAAACCAGAGAAGATCGATCAGCGACTATGAAGTTTGGATCATGGTGGCTTAAGATTTTTTATCTACACCCATGCTTTAAATCCTCTATTAAAGATTCTGAAATAGTTAGCTTATTGCCAACATTAGAACACCCAATGTTGTAACTTGTAACAACCATTACATCATCCAAACGAGTGGTGTAATGAAATTGGTTGTGGGTGTGTGTGTGTAATTGTATGCGTGTGTGTGTTGTGTGTGTGTGTGTCTGTCTGTCTGTTCCCCCGTAGCGCTCAAACAAGTGAACCGGTTTAAATGCGGGGGTGAGGATGGGGGTGTGGGTGTGTGTGTGTGTCTGTTCCCCCATAGCGCTCAAACGGGTGAACCGGTTTGAATGCGGGGGTGGGGATGGGGGTGTGGGTGTGTGAGTGTGTGTGTGTGTGTGTGTGTCTGTCTGTCTGTCTGTTCCACCGTAGTGCTCAAACGGGTGAACCGATTTGAATGCGGTTTTTTTTTGAAAGGTGACTTAGTCGGGAGTGTTCTTAGCTATGTTTCATGAAAATTGGACCGCCACAAAATTCGGCTTCGTCTCATGTGATAAACCCCTCATTCGTGTTTTAATACCCCTTATTACACAACAGTTGCATAAATAACTATTACGCCTTTATTACCTGTTATATCCTAAAGCTACCATGATCATTTCATAGACGCTAATCATTTCTACCTGTGTCGGCGACGATGCGTAGAGAAACTTTCAGCTTTTATAAAATAACCTTTGATTATCCACATGAAATAACGAAGGTCTGGTAGGTACGCGCTGGCTCTCTCTTTAAAAGCAACGAATGTTTGTGACCTAGGCGCAAAATAATATGATGTACAGTCAAAACCGTTTATGGCGACATCGTTTAGAATAACATACCGGTTATATTAACCGTAGTCAAAGGTCCCGGCTGAATGCTATATGACTGCCTTATCAAAAACATTGCTTTTTACGACATTGGTTACTTCGACATACCGCATTAAACGACCACATTTGACCAATGTTTTCGGAGAATTGTATCTCTACAGGTCGTTCTACAACGACCAGCTTATCTGTATTGTAAACTTTGAATAGGCATAATATAATGGTCAATGGTTATTATCGTAAAAATAAACACGTGTTTAGGGCACACGAGTAGAAAAGGAACAGAGAGGAAGCTACCTACAAGCGTCCCGCAGCAAGTACACTCACACATAGCGCCGCTCACGCACACACGGGCTATCACGGACGCTCCGCTAGTGAACAGTTAGTTGAATAACGTCAAGGCTGTCGTGTGGTCGTGTCGCGTGCGCATTAAATTATTAGCGAGAGTTATTAGCGAGAGTTTAGACAACTGTGTCCTACTTAAAATAGTGTAAATTATACTTATAAAAAATTAAGTGTTGTGTTTAGACAAATATGCCTCAGTATTGTACAGTATGTTTAAGTTCCACTATCTATATCTATACTCTATACTAATAAATAAAATTGAAGTGTCTGTCTGTAATTTCGAAATAACTACCTCATATTAAGCTCATACGGTTATTTGAACTGTACCATAACCGAATCACACGTTTTTAAAATTTTTGTCTGTCTGTCTGTCTGTTTGAACGGGCTAATCGTCGGAACGGCTGAACCGATTTTGACGGGACTTTCACATTCAAGTCGAGAATTAACCAGGGAGTAACATAGGCTACTTTTTTAACCGACTTTCAAAAAAGGAGGAGTTCTGTTTTTCTACCTATGTACACCGATATCTCCGAGATTTCTGAACCAATTTGCGTAATTTTTTTTTAATCGATAGAGAAACATTGCGACCCTGTTCTATAAAAAATTTGGATTCCAACTCCTCAATCCTGATGCTGTAGTGGACCTGATCCCCAAAACTAATGGGTTTCAGAAACTTTCGGTTATTTAAATTGATATTTATCGTTGAATGAACTCGAGTAGATACATATCCAACTCCTCAACCCTGATGCTGTAAGGAATTGCATTCCGAAACCGTGGGGATCCCACGGGATTTTTGCGTTTTGGGGACGGGTTACTACAGATAAGCTACTTTTTGTCCTGGAAAATCAAAAGTTCCTACGGGATTTTAAAAAACCTAAATCCACACGGGCGAAGCCGTGGGCATCATCTAGTAAAAAATAAGGATATTTCTTCTTTTTTGTACCCTAGAGATCAAGTGAAGTAAGTATACATTACATAATACATACCTTTACATAATATTATATTATCTACACAAAAAATTAATGAAATGAAATTAATTGAAATGAAATGAATTTATTTATTGTAGGATAGCATGTGCCACTTATGATATTATGTCAAGACTCTACCACTGGTACCAGTGGCGTAGCATACCTTGGCGGGGCCCCGTATAAAAATTTGTTTGGGGGCCTTTATGAAGGGTAAAGATTTCTCACAAAAGAAAAAAAATGTTTGCATAAAATTAAAAGCAATACCTATTTATTCATCATAATTATTTATCTGTCACTTTTTCTAATTCAAATTAAATATATACTATCCGTGCCTTTTTTCGGCATACTAATTTATTAAATCATTTGATGATGACTTTAGTTTTTCTAAAGATTCTGCCTCTATGTACAACTTTTTAGACAACATTTTTTGACTTTTGTCATTTCTGAAATAAACAAAAATTTGGGAAGTTTTTGTTAATTTTTACTTACGCACGTCGGGTGCCCCCATGGCTTGGGGGCGTATAATTGATACGGCATATACGGTGGTAGCTACGCCCCTGACTGGTACGGAAATCAGATTCTACTCAATAGAATTAGGTAAAACATTGCCAGGTAAGTTAAAATAGCTCCTGTACACAATGGACCATTTCGATGGGCCTATCTAAGGTACCTATCTAAGTAACTAGGTACTTAATTCATTCAATTTACTAAAGTAAGTAAGTATCTAGGTATTGTATAAAAGAAGCTAGTATAATATAAAAAACATTTTATTCCAATCATTACTACATATCTTGCTATACATATATACTAGTATATAATATTTTTATTTTTACCCATAATTTTTCACATGCAACAGGTGACAACCCTATCAGAATAGGTATAAATTTTGGACGTTCTTAGGTAGCTTCCCTTCTGGTTATTCTGTGTTTAGGGTCTTTTGTAATTCTTAGAAAACAAAACACGTGCATGCCGTAGAGTCAAGGCCCAGTTCTTCAAATTTCTTCAGTCAGTTTCTTACCTACTTATCTTACTTAAAACATATTGTTGAATTAATTGTGAAACTTTTAACTTGTCGGAAACAAAAAGAAAGCAAATTAATATCGAAGAAAAATCGCGTATTATTTCAAAACAAGAGAGCGGAGTTCTAAACAAAGACTTGGCAAAAGAATTTGGTGTTGTATGGTGGAACCGGTTGTTATAACTATCGGTTTTTACGACTTAATATGAGTAGTCCCTTCGATGTCGTTATAACAGTTTATCTATACTAATATAATAAAGCGGAAGAGTTTGTTTGTTTGTTTGTTTGTTTGTTTGTTTGTTTGAACGCGCTAATCTCTGGAAGTACCTATCGGATTTGAAAAATTCTTTTTGCATTTGGTTGTCCAACTTTTGGGGCAGGTTATAGGCTATTTAATATCCCTAAAATCCTCCCCTAAGGGGGTAAAATGGGGGTAGAAAGTTTGTATGAAAGTCCTATGTTTTTAAAGTTACAGACCTGAAAATCGGCATTTAGATTATTAGTTTTAAATAATAAAACTCTGTATATTTTATTTTGAAAAATCTTCCCTTAAGGGTGGTAAAATAGGGGATGAAAATTTTAATGGGAAGTTTTAATTATAATTTTGCTATTATCAACTTGAAATTTGGAAGGTAGGTTAATTCTAGGGCTTAGATATCAGCCTGGAAAATATTTCACGAAAATCCTCCCCTAAGGGGGTAAAATGGGGGTTGGAAGGTTATGTTTTTGAAGTTACAGATATGAAAATAGTATATGAAATTATAATTTTTAAATGATAAAAACCTGTATAAGTTATTCTGGAAAATCTCCCCTTAAGGGTGGTAAAATAGGGGATGAAAATTTTTATGAAAGTCCTATGTTTTAAAGTTACATACCTGAAAATCGGCATTTAGATTATGAGTTTTAAATAATAAAACTCTGTAAATTTTATTTTGAAAAATCTACTTTTAAGGGTGGTAAAATAGGGGATGAAAGTTTTAATGGGAACTAAAAACGATTGCAGCGCCCTCTGGCGGTCTAACTTGAAGCGATCATAGCGCCCTTTGGCGGCCAAAACTGGAAACTAAAAAACGATCACAGCGCCCTCTGGTGGCCTAAGCCGGAAACTTGAAGCAATAGCAGCACCCCCTAGCAGCCAAAACTGGAAACTAAAAAACGATTGCAGCGCCCTCTAGCGGCCAAAACGGGAAGCTAAAACGATCGCAGCGCCCTCTGGTGGCCAAAACTGGAAACTAAAAACGATCACAGCGCCATCTGGCGGCCTAAGCCGGAAACTTGAAGCAATAGCAGCGCCCTCTAGCAGCCAAAACTGGAAACTAAAAACGATCGCAGCGCCCTCTGGCGGCCAAAACTAGAAACTAAAAACGACCTCAGCGCCCTCTGGCAGTCTAAGCCAGAAACTTGGAGCAATAGCAGCGCCCTCTAGCAGCCAAAACTGGAAACTACAAAACGATTGCAGCGCCCTCTTGCGGCCAAAACTGGAAATTAAAACGATCACAATGCCCTCTTGCGGCAAAAACTGGAAACTAAAAAACGATCGCAGTGCCCTCTGGCGGCCTTGGTCAGAAACTTGAAGTGATTGCAGCGCCCTCGTGCGGTCAAAACTGGAAACTAAAAATGATTGCAGCGCCCTCTAGCGGCCTAAGCCGGAAACTCGAAGCGATTGCAGTGCCCTCTTATAGTCAAAACTCTTGCGGCCGGAGCTGGAAACTCGAAGTAATTTCAATGACCTCTGACGGCCGCAGGCGGAATCTCGATACGATAGCTGCGCCCTCTGGTGGCCGAAGGCAATTAAATAAATACTAAATTAATAACTAAATCAATAAATAACTAAATAAATAAATAAATAATGTAAAGCTATTTAGTTATTAAATAATTATCTAAATGTGAAAGTGCGGATATTTGGATGTTTGGATGTTTAGATGTTTGGATGTTTGTTACTCTATAACGTCACAACTACTGAACGGATTTGTCTGAAATTGAATGGAGATAGATAATGCCCTGACTTAAAACATAGGCAACTTTTTATCCTGAAAAAATCCACAGTTCCCACGGGATTTTGAAAAAAACCCAAATCTACAGCTATAGGTAGATCAATATAGCAAACTACCTTGAAAGTAAGTATAAAGATTGGAAAAGGGAGCGGGAACAGGAACCAGAAATCCACGATTCCCTCAGGATTTGTGAAAAACCGAAATTCACGCGGGCGAAGCCGCGGGCAACAGCTAGTAATATAATATTTTGACTGTATTTGTAAGTTGTGGTAGTTACCTATCTAGATAGTAGATAGTAGATACTACCCCGGAGCTTCTAAGGCAGAAAAATATAATGTTTGTTTCTTCTGGTTATAATAACTGTACTTAGATATGAAAACTGCTGGACTCACGTGATCTCTTTTCATCGGCGAGAGCAAAGTTTTGGAATGAAATATGTACCTAGTAAAGACCTTAATAATAGGTAGAAAGTGGAAACCTAAATACATAACTACTGATTTGTAGTAGATGTATGCATACAAAACTATGGAAAACGCAATCAGTTTTATCAAAATCATAACAATGACATCTGTGCGCAACGCTATGATGAAATGTTGACATACAAACAAACAAAACTGCAGTAACTATTTACCCACCTAAGTTAATTACTATCATTATCATAACAAATTATACATAGTTTTTACTTCCGCATTAAGTACCTAGTATCTACCTACATAACGTCGTCGTGAATATATTTTGTTTTTAATTTTTAACTTTTTTTTATATTTTTCCAAGTAGGTAGGTAGTTCTCAATTCAGCTCGTATTTTTTCTATGTAAACCGATTTCTCCGAGATTTCTAGACCGATTTGCGTAATACTTTTTTCAATCGATAGAGGAAGTTTGCGATTTTGTGCCACAGAAATTTCTGGCATCAACTCAACAATACTGATGCCTCTAAGTATCAAAATGTGTGATTTTCTTATTACTCAGGTAATGAGAAAATCACAACTTTTTGATACCTACCTACTTACTTTAAGTATAGAACTTAACTTAAGGTTAATTTACACATAGTAAGTTGTCAAGTAGTTAACTAAATTTTAACTTAATTTTAAGCGACTTAATTTTAAGTAAGCGTTTTCACGAAACCAGACAAGTAATTTAGTAAAGCTCTCAAGTTCATACCGAGATGAACGGCGAAGTGCATGAAATAATAAACTCTGTAATTTTATAAATGCTCAGTTGAAGTCACAGAAGAAATTAACAATGAAATTTTCAATGAAAAAACACTTTCCCGCGCGAAATAGCATCTCTAGTCACCGGCGGGGGGGGCAAAATTCTATTATACTTGTTTACTTGCATACTAAATTTTAACTTGCAACTTATTACTAAATTCACTGGTTACATGCATTATTTCACTTAAAATTAAGTTAAAATTTAGTTAACTACTTGACAACTTAATGTGTGTAAACCAAGCTTTATGGAAAGTGTAACTTCTAAAAGCTATAGGGAGGTATTTTCCCCCAGGCAATTTCAAAAGTTCCTCTTCTTAGTAAGTACCTATTGTCAACAAGGTTTGTTTATTCCCTTTGACCTCCATTGATCAGCAAGATCATGAGGGCAAAGTTGTAAAATATAAAATAATTATAAATAATAATAATAAATAATTAATCAATAAATATTAACAATTATTATTATGACTTATGACTATGAGTAGGTACTTATGACATTGTTGTTCTATACCTTAACCATACGGAATTGACATCATATTTTTAACCCCCGACGCAAAAACGACGGGGTGTTAAGTTTCACATGTCTGTGTGTGTGTGTGTGTGTGTCTGTCTGTTCCCCTGTGGCGCTCAAACGGGTGGACCGATTTGAATGCGAAAGGAAATGTTGAAAGGAGAATTAGGCGAGAGTGTTGTTAGCTATGTTTGATGAAAATCCGTCCAAGATGGCCGCCGCTACAAATATTTTTTCACAACTCCCTTCATATGGGTATCAAATGAAAGGGCTTGACTAGTAGAATAGCACTATTGCAAATCCAAGATGGCCGCCGCCAAAAAATAGTGAATGTCGGGGGTTTTTTAAATTTTTAATTTACACTTGTTACAATAATAAAACACAAAAATATTATAATTGGTAGGTATATGTACTTCTTTTGGAATAGGAGGCTGAACCGAAAGGAATTGAAATCTTTTACTAAAGAATCACCAGAGACTCAAGACGAGAGATACGTTGACCCAATAAGGAATACTTATATAGCATCCATGAGCCACAATCAGACCCCTATAAAGAATTTGAGATCAGTTTTAAACAATTGACAAATAGAATAGATCTATTACTGATTGTAGTAAGATATTTAATTCATAATATGCGACGGACGCATGCACTAATTCCGCGCGCGGACGGTCTTGCGTCGCACTGAATCGGAATCGCACGAATGCGCGCGGATTCTCGCGAATGCGCGCACCAAGCTGCGCTAGCCATTTGCAAGCATTCGCTTTTTGTTTTTTGATAGAAATTTATGTCTTGTTTTGTAGAAATATGTACTAAATGCTAATAGTGAAATTTTTTTCGATTCGCCTCGATGCGCTTCGACTCTGCGCAAGTATGCCCCGAACCTAAATATAAAATAGTAACTTTATCTTTTCTTATAATTATGATATAGGGAAGACAACGTACACTATTAATTTGCTACTTACATCTATTGCAATTAGCGATGACCGATTGGGATCAACTGAGAACCTGAACAGAAATATGTATTATTATAATCTCACATACTTAGTTAACTAAATTATTAATTATTGTGTTGCCAATCGATCAAGTTATATTTTGATCTCACTATTAAATTATTTATTGGTAAAAAATTATTTATAATCAGATTTATAGGAATTAGGTACCTAAATAGTTATCGAATTGGTACAATCTTCAAAATTCACCGCAATTAATAAAGACCTCGTTGACACAGTGGTGAATGTCGGGGTCTTATGCGCAGAAGGAATCAGGTTCGATTAGCGGCAGGGGTAATTTGGTAATTTATGATTTTTAAATTGCCTCTGGTCTGGCTTCAGCCGTCGCTAGTTAAGTAGTTACCATCCTACCGGCAATGACATGTTGCTAAGCGATTTAGCGTTCCATCCAATACATCGGGCGCGCAGAAATGGATTCGGGGTATGTACGAGTACCTACGATATCTATTGTACGCGTTTCAAACAGTCAAGATTTAATCTTAACACGTGATCATCAACGGATGTTGCCGTTTTTTTAAAGTTTTGATCACCAAAATAAAACCACTTTGGACTAACTACACAAGTCAGCGTTGTTTAACAAATTAACTTTTTACCAAACTAAACCTGAACCACAGAATACTAACTTGCCCAAATTGTGGAAGTACGTATATATAGAATACCTACTGACTTGTGCAGCCCATCGCCAGGTAAACTGCAGTCAAGAGTTAACTTGACATTAAAAAAAACCGGCATTAAAAAAAGTGCGTGGCGGGCCACGCGCAGTGTAGGATTCCGTAGTCACAATCCTCGAAAAACAGATATAACTCCTTAACCTGTGAACCCTACTTAGCCGTGATAGTTTTCCTTTAAAATTGATTATAATATACCCTACTGCTGTGAATTTTTTCAAGTTCCTATATACTGCCATTTGGCTGATAGAGGGGCACTTGACTCTAAGCACTTTAAAACATCATATTTTACAAACGGATCTAGAAATCGAAAAATGATGTTCCCACACCCACAGTATTTTTAAAAGACCTATTCAACGATACCCCACACTATGGGGTAGACGAGAAAAAAAATATTCATCCCCACTTTACATGTAGGGGAGCTACCCTAAAAAAAAAATATTTATCAAAATTTTATTTCACCACTTTGTCGGCATGATTAATATTTATACTCATGCCAAATTACGGATTTCTAGCACTAATAGTCTCTGAGATTAACCGAGGACGGACGGACAGACGGACGGACATTCCGAAACTATAAGGGTTCCTTGTTTACTACGGAACCCTAAAAAGGAATAAAAACTTAGAGCTTTGTAACTTTTAAAAGCTTAGCTTCACCACCTGATAAGTGTGGGATTGCGTAAACATATAGGTAAGTTTTCTCACTTTCTTACTGTCAAGTGACAAAGACAAAACTTGTAACTAAGCTACACGATACTTATCAGAAGGTGGTGAAACAGGCCCTAAGCTACCTATTTATGGATGAATTATTCAGTTATAATAAAAATTGAATTGGAAAGATTCAATGATGTGTGACCATAACCTTACTTTCATACGGTCGGTCAGAATCGCAAGGTCCCCTCAAGATTTTAATTGTATATTTTTTGTGTTCTAACATTGACCTTGTTGGTATTGTTATCTGTTCATACAATAATACAGTCACGGACAGGGATAACAGGCGGCAATAGCATAGTGCCATAAATACGTACCTTTAATCTATTGATTAGGTATTAAATGGTTACAATAATTACTATCTACTTGCCTACACTTTTGATACGCAGATAGATACCTAAATATTTGATCTAACCTTTGGAATAAAATGTAAAGTAAAACAAAATAAGTTGAACAAGTCTATAATTAAGTAGTGTAAATTAAATTTCCCAGAATTAGACAGTCGATTTCACCTAACTACTCTGCTGAAGGCCATTGCCGTTCAATGATTTAAACCATATTTAAACTAAGTAGGTATATAACAAGTATAAATTACAAATTAAAAAAAACCCCCGACATTCGCCATTTAGTGGCGGCGGCCATCTTGAATTTGCAATAGTGCTATTCTACTAGTCAAGCCCTTTCATTTGATACCCATATCAAGGGAGTTGTGAAAAAATATATCATCCGCCATTTTGTAGCGGCGGCGATCTTGGACCGATTTTCATCAAACATAACTAAGAACACTCTCGACTAATTCACCTTTCAAACAAAAAAAACCGCATTCAAATCGGTCCACCCGTTTGAGCGCCACAGGGGAACAGACAGACACACACACACACACACACACACACACACACACACACACACACACACACACACACACACACACACACACACACACACACACACACAGACACGTCAAACTTATAACACCCCGTCGTTTTTGCGTCGGGGGTTAAAAACAAAATAAGTTGAACAAGTCTATAATTAAGTAGTGTAAATTAAATTTCCCAGAATTAGACAGTCGATTTCACCTAACTACTCTGCTGAAGGCCATTGCCGTTCAATGATTTAAACTCAGTAGGTATAGCAAGTATAAATTACAAATTAAAAAAAACCCCCGACATTCGCCATTTTGTGGCGGCGGCCATCTTGAATTTGCAATAGTGCTATTCTACTAGTTAAGCCATTTCATTTGACACCCATATTAAGAAAGTTGTGAAAAAATATGTTATCCGCCATTTTGTAGCGGCGGCCATCTTGGATCGATTTTCATCAAACATAGCTAACAACACTCTCGACTAATTTACCTTTCAAATTAAAAAACTGCATTCAAATCGGTCCACCCGTTTGAGCGCTACAGGGGAACAGACAGACAGACACACACACACACACACACACACACACACACACACACACACACACACACACACACACACACACACACACACACACACAAACACACACACACACACACACACACACACACACAGACACGTCAAACTTATAACGTTTTTGCGTCGGGGGTTAATAAGGTTCTCCTGATAGTTTAGTGCGGTGGTAGCCTAGTGGTTAAGACTTTGGCCTTCCTTTGGGGGGACTGAGTTCGACCCCGGGCACGCACCTCAAACTTTTCGGAGTTACATGCGTAATATCACTCGCTTTAACGATGAAGGAAAACATCGTGAGGAAACCTGCGCGCCTGACAGTTCTCCATAATGTTCCCCTGACTGAAACTACTCAGGAAGCAGGGGCATAGCTAACGCCGTATCAGTCGTATCAATTCTACAGGATCCCGACATGTGTAAGTAAAAATTCGTAAAATGTAATGCAAAACCTAAATTTTTTACTGATAGAAACTCGTGGCGCCTGATTCCAGCGGCTGCCAGCGACTCGCCGCTGGAATCAGCGATCGGCTGGAAGCACAAGATCGTGTTTTGTGGCGATCCTTGCAAGAGACCTATGTCCAGCAGTGGACGTCGGTTGGTTGAGACAACGAAGAGGCTCGTCATCAATGAATAATGAAATGAATACATGAGTGTTAATGGGAGTGTTTTGTTACTCTCCTTTTCTTCAGCGCAGTTTCGTTTGTATACAAAACTGCGATCAAGAAAGGGAGGGCGCCAAGGGTCTCAAACAAATCATACAGAGCCAATTTAGGACTGGCTACGCCGCTGCATGAGGCATTTATAGTACACATGTGCTTGCGCAAACAGGTGCATTGTCATAGTATTAGATGATAGTCCGATGGCCGATGGGACAGCATCAATCCGTTGACGGGAGCATACACAGAACCGCGGGCTGTACCTAGTACCTACCTACGTGCTCGCAGCTCGATAGACGGCAAATAAAAAAATAAGGGCCTGTTTCATCACCTTCTGATAAGTGTCGGATAGCTTATTCACAATTTTTGTCTTTGTCACTTGACATAAAGTAAGAAAGTGACAAAACTTACGTTTTGGCTATCCGACACTTATCAGAAGATGGTGAAACAGGCCCTAAGACTACTAATTTATTAATTAGGTAATCTAATCTATTTACTAACCTAAGATTTATTATCTAGACAAGCGGAACCCCGCGACTTCGTTCGCGTGGATATTGGTTTTTTTTCTTTTTATTTCTTTCCTATGCTCCTTTGAGGTCATACCTTGCTAAAAACTGTCAAAAGTTCACTGGCGGATGTTTAGGTAGAACAAAATGTAAACATCCGCCAGTGAAAGTCCCATCAAAATCGATCCAGCCTTTGAGAAATTAGCCAGAAATCTTTAGAAATATTTCCTTTCTAACAAAAAAAGAATAAATGAAATCGGACCACGCGTTAATGAATTACAGCTAAGAACACATTTTAACTTCCATCCCCTCTCCCAAGGGAACCGTGCTGAATTTCAGGATAAAAAGTATCCTATATGTTACTCCGTAGTATGAACTTAAATCATACTAAGTTTCATTTCAATCCATTCAGTAGTTTTTGCGTGATACGCGCACAAACATACAGACAAACAGACAAACAGATAAACAGACAAACAGATAAACAGACAAACAAACAAACAGACAAACAGACAAAAATTTCAAAAATAGCTTTTTTACGTTCTATTACTTATCCCTAACATCCCCCAGTTATTATTTTGCAAAAACCTTCAATGTACAGATACGGCAAGTCTACGATTTTATTATATGTATAGAAGATATAGAAGATAGATGTATAGATAGAAGATAGAAGAATATAGAATAGATATCGGAAACGGATTTCTCGATCGATTAAATTTTATTTATTGGAATTCGTACTTTTCCTCATTGGAATAATATAGGTTCCTTAATACAGGTAGGTTGTACCAATATGACTTCTGTGAGATAGGTTTACCAACTACATACCTAGTACGTACCCTACTGTCAACAGGTAAGGTATCTACAGTAGGTACAGGTAAGAATTAATGATACCTACCTATTGAATGTGCTCTAGCTAAGTATCCTACCTACTTATTTGTTTATTTTCCTCGTTTTATCTGATAGATATTCTGGATTAGTCCTTCTGAGAAAAACCTACTTAGTTGTTTTTGTTTACCTTACATAATCGTCATTCAGTAGTAGATATAAAATATAATAGGATATATACCTAATCTAGTATAATATAAAAATTAAAATCAATGCCACTTTTCGTTGTAATTTTAAAACTCAAGAACGAGCTCACCTATCCAAACCAAATGTTTAGGCTTTGTTCGGACTATTTAGTAGATGATTAATTATGTGAAGTTTGCACAAAATCAGTCGAGCGGTTCTTCATTTATCACATTTAACCGGGTAGACTAGGTACAGGTAACCTACCGGGTCTCGGTAGGTGGCGCCGATGTCGGTATGTCACCGGGCAGGACGAAGTCTGCCGGGTCTACTAGTAGGTACCTACACCTAGGATATAAAATTCTGACCGAATTTGTCATATTTTATCCAAAAGTACGAGTAGCTAGCTCATCCCGACTTACCTCTTCTACGGGTGTGCTAAGTATAAGAATCTCAAGAATATAACATTCTAACTAGGTACACAAGTATTATGTTTGAATCTTCGAGTTCCTCATAAAATGATCCTCTTGTTGGTGTTTGCATTGAAATCCATTAAAAAGCTTAAAAGTTATAAAGCGTTTAGGGTGGACGGCCCCTATCCCACTGGCGTTTTAGGAGCGTTGGCGTCTGCGCAGCGTTGTCGCGACGTTAACGTCGCGTTGAAGTTGCGAAGTCGAAGCGTGAACGGTTGCTAATATAGTATGGGAGCCCAGGATGCTAAATGTGGGTTTACTCGAGCGTCGTCGGGACCTAGTAGATTTTATAGATTAGTTGATAGGAAGAATAAAAGGTTATAAAAGGTTTTCCATTTCAGTGGTGGGGAAAGCTTCTAACTGCACGCTCTCATCTTCAATAGACGATTTTTATAAGTTCGGCGTGTGGAAATCGGCTGATTATATTTTTTTGTTATTTTTCATCATTTCCTTCAAAATAGAAAGAAATTCATCCACCCTCGAGATTCGAGAAGGTCAAGATAACGTTTTTTTTGCAACTTTGTACCGCTCCCATTCAAATAGTCACGTTACGTTCAAATAGTCTGATTTTCTAAATATACTTTTCTTAGCTCGTAATTAACCCACCATATTATCTTAATCTGACGTTTCTGAGTATTTCTGTCCTCATCATTTTTTTTATTTTGCGCGTGGCTCTATTTAAAGGGCTTATATATGGTAGAGGGTACTCAGGAGGATGCAAGATGCCTCGCCTCGTTTATCTTAATCTGACGTGCTCGAGGAAATCCAAAAATCCCCTCTTGGGCTCCCCTACTATTGGAGACTCTCAACGTTGACGTCGCGTCAACGCGACGTTGTCGCTGCGCAGACGTTGGAGAAACGCCAACGTTCGCAAAACGCCAGTGGGATAGCGGCCTTAACGTCACCCTATTCGAACCTAATTAAAATATTATTTTTGATATGTAGGTAGGTAGGTACAAATTTATACATAGTTTAAAGTGATGGAATAAAATTATTTTCCTTTTTCTTTATGACCGTGTTTACAGCGAATAGCAATACGACTCAAGTATTACTATAAATACCTACAATGTTTTATTTAATTTCCAATCAAATTACTCGTATATCTATACCTACTTAATATAATAAAGCGGAAGAGTTTGTTTGTTTGTTTGTTTGAACGCGCTAATCTCAGGAACTACTGTACCGATTTCAAAAATTATTTCACCGTTGGATATGTACGTGATCCCTGAGTGCTATAGGCACTATATATATAGTGCTATATTATGTACCACGGGCGAAGCCGGGGTGGACCGCTAGTAAGTATATATTTTATTTACCATCTGTGTACCAAGCAAACATTCCCAGCTACCGTCGCAACGCAGATAGCGGGAGTCAATATTATTTTCATTTGGCTAACTGTTGGCCTCCGACATTCTCCGCGCTGGAGAAAAATTTTTAGGTACCTATTAGTTATTATAGCAAGTTCTTTCAAGTTCATTATATCACTTGTCTTACAAGATTAGGGGCATTTTCTTAAAATATACTAAAGATCCTAGCATGAAGTTATCATATCATAATCTATACATATAATAAAATCTATACATCTATCTATGTATATCTATACATATAATAAAATCGTAGAATTGCCGTATCTGTACATTGAAGATTTTTGCAAAATAATAACTGGGGGATGTTAGGGATAAGTAATAGAACGTAAAAAAGCTATTTTTGAAATTTTTGTCTGTTTGTCTGTATGTTTGTGCGCGCATCACGTAAAAACTACTGAATGGATTGAAATGAAACTCGGCATGATTTAAGTTCATACTATGGAGTAACATACAGGATACTTTTTATCCCGAAATTCAGCACGGTTCCCTTGGGAGAGGGGATGAAAGTCAAAATGTGTACTTAGCTGTAATTCGTTAACGGGTGATCCGATTTCATTCATTCTTTTTTTGTTAGAAAGGAAATACTTTAAAGATTACTGGCTAATCTCTGAAAGGCTGGACCGATTTTGATGGGACTTTCACTGGCAGATGTTTACATTTTGCTCATCAAGGTATGAGCTCAAAGGAGCGTAGGAAAAACAAAATGATTCTCACGGGATTTTCAAAAACCAATATCTACGCGAACGAAGTCTCGGGTGTCCGCTTGTTAAGTATAATTCTAAAAATAGGTCTGAGACGAGCAAAAGCGCATGCACTGATAATTTCGAAAGGCGAGCGGTTGTAGGTATTGTACGTTCTTTGTGTGAAGGGCGGGCGGTGCATCGTACTTATACATATATTTCCTGTGAAGGGCGGGCGGTCGCATTGTGTTTATTTCGTGCGAAGGGCGTGCGGTTGCATTGTGCGTATTTCGTGCGAAGGGCGGGCGGTTGCATTGTGATTTGTGTGTATTTCATTTGTGAAGGGCGGGCGGTTGCATTGTGCGTATTTCGTGTGAAGGGCGAACGGTTGCATTGTGCGTATTTCGTGCAAATCTATCATTAAATTCTATGAAGTATCGCGGTTTTAATCAATTTCAAAGACATATATTTAGTACGAATATAATGGCCACTATGCAAACTTTCTAAAACCACGCTCTATTCTTAGTGTCCTCCTTACTTAGTGTTCCATACTTTTGAGATTTGAACTTTAGAACAGACAGACACGATACTTATAGACTGACTTTGTATACCTACTCTACTACTACAGCCTTCTACTTTGTAGTGACGAAGATAAAATAAATAATGTAGAGATACGTAATTAAAATAATCAATAGGTATTATAGGTACTTTATTGTAGGTATTAATTATATCAACAGTATCATGAGAATAAATAAATTTACACATAGGCACTCGTTGGTTGTAAAAATTACGCATATTATGTTCTATCATTGGATCAAAAATTTCTATTTTTATATAAAAAGTAAGTATAATATATACGTCTACGTGTCAACGTCATTTTTTCCTCCTCATTTTTTCATTGGAAGGAAATATTTGGACACTGCGCAGCGAAAAATAATATTCTAAAGCACAAAATTCGTTTTTATCTACATACCTACTTACCTATTATTTAGTTTTTTATTACAATTACTTATTGCCTTTGAAAAGCAGTAATTTGTATCTACTAGAGCATGCTACAAGCAGGTAGTTACCTAATAGGTATACCTACCTAAGAAGGTTAAATAAAATTTTCTTTTTTTTACCTAAGTACCTACCAAGGTACCTATTCGGTTTTATTTGTATGTTCCACTTTCAAGTTTTATCTACGCTACGTATTTTTTTGCGGAAATTGTCATAGATACTTACCTACCTATCGTACCACGTGCTATAGGGCTGCAAGGGCGGCCTTAGCATTAACTTTTATGCTAATTTTACGTAAGTACCTGAAGACTTATATTTTTCAATATAGAAAACATTGAATATCAGACGCAGACCTAGATGCTTTATCTATTTAGCTATCGATGCTTCTTAATCATAACATCCTGTTTTTTTGAACAGAGGAAAAACCTTTGGCATATTATCTCGGTACAAATGGAATTTAAACAACTTTTTTTCATCCTCGTCTTACTCAACATTTTCATATTTCATACAGTAAAATAACAACGATAAGACACCCTTTGGGAAACTGTGCGATATTGAATATTTACATTCAAATATTCGTTCCAAGTTAAGTAACTAAAACTTATCACCTTGTACAAATATTTTGCCAACAAAATATGTTTCTCCCGGTTTATGTGATATACTTACCTACCTGCTTCACTGGTTATTCGTGTACTTATTACAGAAAACGTTTTTAAGTGGGTTCTTATTTAAGGTGGACTTTGAGGGATGCGTCCAGGGACGTGCGACCGCAAAACGCGATCATGTGCTAAACAGTCGCGTGACTTGGTCACTCACTCAAGATGCTCTGAAATGTAAGGATACATTTCCATGAAAAGCAGTGTGACGCGTCGCGAGCGCGTCTTAAGTCTCGCATGTCGCGATAGTGTGTCGCAGTCGTGTACCTCAAAGTCTACCTAGTCGCTTTTCCGTTAGTCCTAGATAACACAGTAAAGGTCATTGAACTTGAACCTGAAGTGTGTGATAAACGTGTAGGTACAGTAGATACCTACACACAAATAAAATACTTAACACTTGCTTTAAATTTTTTATTTTTTTTATTCATCTATAAGTTAGCCCTTGACTGCGATCTCACCAGATGGTAATTGGAAGATGGAAAAGGTAAGTACCTAACTACGACAGTTTTTTTTTATTTATTAAACCGTTGCATCTTATTGGAAACGAACAAAAGCTTCAATTATTAGATAGGTAAGTATAAAGGTATATAGGTAATTCATCCAAACGCCACTTAACGAGCGAAGTTCCTGATACAGATTACTTTGTTTATGCGTTTTTAGCTGGATCCCCACTAAGTGGGAATCAAAGAAAATACCTAATAACTAATAATATACAGTGTGTCCGGGATCGAATTAGCGATATTTTAGGGACATATTCTACAACTCATTACCTCTCTGAAAATACCACTTATTAGGGCCTGCCCCCCTCCCCCTCTCAGGGACAGCCATTTCAATTTTGCGTGCGTTTTTGTGGGTATGTGCGCACAAAAAATGTAATAACTTGAAAGTCTGCTGATGCACAGGTCTTCAAATGCCCTTATTCGATTGGATACAATATTCTTCATCACTAAATACCAAACAATAGAATAAAATGTAAAAATAACTCGATCAAAAATGCTTCGGAAAAAAATTATTTTTTCAAAAATATTGAAAACTACAAGTTTTTGCTGCATTTTGCAAAAACGAGGTCGTTAAGATTACATTGTTAAGTATTAAATCGACAGTTTTTGAGATAAACAACAAAACGACATAAAAATTTTTACTGTAAGTTATTTACTTTAGGAGATATTATTATTTAAACATAACTTAACCGCGAGCGCGTAAGTTCTTATGTTATTCGAATGTGAGTTTCCATCGCATACCTCGGGCGATCAGGTAATAATAATATTGTTTTTGATTAGTCAGTGAATGAGGTTAAAACTTAGGATCAAACCCCTACTTCAACTGATTAAAAATTCGTATAAAAAATTTAAATATCTGAAATTTTATTTTGTTGTTCCTGGCGAGGAGGCGTTATGATCGCTACTTAAGTTATTACTCATTTTTGTTTGTGATTCAGGTTTGTGAATTTTGCTAGGTTTAAAGACATGCCTACTCGGTATTATTATAGCCATAAGAGAGCATTTAGATGTCAACTATTCGCCTTGGATCGGACGTGGCAACAATTCAATGGAATGGCCACCTCATTCTCCAGACCTTACACCTTTGGACTTCTTTTTATGAGGACCTATGAAGCAGAAGGTCTTTTATATGGTACCAAATACCAGAAAAGAATTATTGGAGACGATCCTGTCCATTGCAGATAAAATAAGATTGTATTTGGACATGATCCAACGATCCTCCTAACATGAAGCAACTAGCTAACAGAACAGAGGTGGTAATTTCGGTTTGTGGCGGAAATAACCTAGTTTTTAGGATATCTGATTTGTGTCACATACACAAATCAGAGTTATTGAGTTATTGAGTTTATAACTAACAAAAATTAAATTATAAAGTTAAGATTTTTTACCTTATTTGTAGTAAAAAAATGATGAATCTTAAATTTGGGTTCAATACTCGTAATTCATGCTTGGGGACGAAGTACTTACAATTACCAATATCTCCAGAAGTAAGTAACTTACAGTCAAAATTTTTATGTCTTTTTGTTGCTTATCTCAAAAGCTATCGATTTATTACTTTATAATGTGGTCTTAAAGACCTCGTTTTTGCAAAATGCAGCATAAACTTGTAGTTTTCAATATTTTTGAAAAAATAATTTTTTTCCGAAGCATTTTTGATCGAGTTATTTTAACATTTTATTCTATTGTTTGGTATTTAGTGATGGAGAATATTGTATCCAATCGAATAAGGTCATTTGAAGACCTGTGCATCAGCAGACTTTCGAGTTATTACAATTTTTGTGCGCACATACCCACAAAAACGCACACCAAATTGAAATGGCTGTCCCTGGAAGGGGGAGGGGGGCAGGCCCTAATAAGTGGTATTTCAGAGAGGTAATGAGTTGTAGAATATGTCCCTAAAATATCGCTAATTCGATCCCGGACACACTGTATAAGTACAAGCGGAAACCCGCGACTCCGTTCGCGTGGATATTGGTTTTTAAAAATCCCGTGAGAATCATTTTGTTTTTCCTAAGCTCCTTTGAGCTCATACCTTGCTAAAAACTGTTAATAGTTCACTAGCGGATGTTTAGGTAGATCAAAATGTAAACATCCGCCAGTGAAAGTCCCATCAAAATCAATCCAGCCTTTTAGAGATTAGCCAGTAATCTTTAAAGTATTTTCTTTCTAACAAAAAAAGAATGAATGAAATCGGACCACGCGTTAACGAATTACAGCTAAGTACACATTTTGACTTTCATCCCCTCTCCCAAGGGAAGCGTACTGAATTTCGGGATAAAAAGTATCCTATATGTTACTCCGTAGTATAGAATAGAATAGAATAGAAATATATAGTTTTTTATTCAAATAAACTTTTACAAGTACTTTTGAATCGTCAATTGAATCTACCACAGGTTCGGAATGCAGTTCCAGCCGAGAAGAACCTGCAAGAAACTCGGCTGTTGCTCTTTTTTTTAAAAATAACATTATAACAATTATTATTATTAATGTACATGATTGAAATGCCGTCTCGCGCATTGCTGGAACGAGTTAAATCCAAGCTTTTTTATCGTTTATATAATCTTCAATTGTATAATAAGCTTTTTTTATGAGCATACTTTTAATCACAGAGAAAGGTATTTGACTGGTCTGTGCTTTTAATAGAGTTCTTAAACTTGTGTAAAGGCAAGTCTAAGACATATTTTATTTTATTTAGTATGAACTTAAATCATGCCAAGTTTCATTTCAATCCATTCAGTAGTTTTTGTGTGATGCGCGCACAAACATACAGACAAATAGACAAACAGATAAACAGACAACCAGACGAAAATTTCAAAAATAGCTTTTTTATGTTCTATTACTTATCCCTAACATCCCCCAGTCATTATTTTGCAAAAATCTTTAATGTACAGATACGGCAAGTCTACGAATTATTAATATATATATAGCTGTTCGTTCTGATTCACTGACTCATTCATCGCCTCTCCTGTAAAATTTTGTATGAAAAATTTTTTTTTCACAAATGGTTTCGTATAGAGGACAAAAATTCATTAAGAGGAAAAATATGGAGAGAGCTGATGATTGAGGATTTCGGAGACGGTTGAAGAGCACGCTTAAGGTATTGAAGATACGTGGGGGATGCTCGAACAAATGTCACTCGAAACGTCATCCAATTGGCAGTGAGCCGAAAAAAAATTCAAAATGGCGAAAAAAAGATGGCCGCCATACAAATTTTGTCGGTGTCCATCTCGAAGGGTATAAAAGATGGAAGAGTTGTTTCTTAGCAAAACATGATCAAGATCCAAAGGTCTACTAGATGAATACAAAAAAAATTCAAAATGGCGGACTTTATTTTTCCATAGAAAATGTATGGCGAATATTGAGAGAGAGTATAAAGTTGTGAACTAGGTATGCAAGGCGGTTGATGCGGTTCTTTGGAGAAATCTCAAAGAAAAATATGGGAAGACATGATGATTGAGGGTTTGGAAGATGATTGATGAGCCCGGGCAGAGTTTTGTAGATAGATGGGGGCTGCTCAAACAAAAAATACTCAGAACCTCATCCAATTGGCACTGAGCTGAAAAAAAAACAAAATGGCGGATTCAAGATGGCGGCTATACAAATTTCGTCGGTGTCTATCTCACCAAGTATAAAAGATGGAAGAGTGGTTTCTTGGCAAAAGATGATCAAGAACTGAAGATCTACAATTTGATGAACAGAAAAAAATCAAGATGGCGGAAATTATTTTTCTACACAAAAAAAAATTTTATTGATGGTTTCGTGTAGAAAACAAAAATTCATGCGGAGGAAAAATACGGAAAGAGCTGATGATCGAAGATTTCGGAGACGGATGAAGAACACGGCGAGGGTATTGAAGATAGGTGGGACGTGCTCAAACAAAAACTACTCGAATCCTCGCGGTCCGCTTGCGGGCCGCGCACCCACGCGCCATACTAGTTATTATAATATATATAGCTCGATTACCACTCACTCACTCACTCATTGACATAATTGTTCTCCTAGAAAGAGACAGAAAACGATACAATGATGTATGGGAGATATGTTTGAGTGCGGGGTATGAGTAGGGAAAAATTATGACATTTCAAAAAAACAAGATGGCGGCCGATGTGATTTTTGTAACTTTTTTGTTTTTCAACCGATTTCGTTAAAACTCGCAGCTATTGAAGAAATTAGTAAACGATTAATAGAAAAAGTAAAAAAAATTGGAAAAACAAGATGGCGGCCGAGATTTAGATTTTTAAAATTTTTGATTTTTCGACCCCAAACCGCGGCACCACAGCTCCGAAACGGGGTAATTGAGGATAATTTTTTTTTCTTGTTTCCGCTTACAATTATCCTGTATTTTGACAGAATAGAAGCGGTTTTTAAAAATTCAAGATGGCGGCTGTTGTGACGGCCATTTGGTTTGAGGTACGAAAAAACGCAATTTTAAAATTCAATTTTCTCACAGTTGGCAACATCGGAGCGTTTCGACTTCTATAAAGCGATTGTATGTATAGACTCGAGGTATAAATTGGTGGTAAAAAATATACCCCACTTTTGGGGAAATTTCAAGATTTACCCCAAAAATAAAAAAATTGAAATACGGACTTTTTGCAAAATCCGAGTATGAGCGATTACGTATTTTACTTGTACAAACGACATTTGGGTATTTTTGTCACCAAAGACTGGCAACACTGGAATTTATCAAAGAAAAAGTGATTTTCGCCACATGGTCCTTTTTCAGGGGCAATTATTTCGCCTGGGTGCGAGCGAGATGGAACAGTTAAACGTCATCAGGAGCGGTATATCCTGTAGTTAATGGTAAAATTATAAAACTATGTGAATTTTTCTATAAAACGAGTTGGCGGCCATTTTGTATTGTTGTTGAGTGTTTCTGAAAATTTTGATCATGTTTTTGAGGCAGTTGGCAACATTTTAGAAAGTTGACTTGTATGAATCGATTGTGCAACTCGACCGGCAGTATCGAGGTATATACACAGTGTTGCCACATTTAGGGTAGTTTTTGAGATTTCCCCAAAAATTTCCTCCTGTAAAATTTTGTATGAAAAATTTTTTTTTCACTAATGGTTTCACAAAGAAGACAAAAATTTATTCCGAAAAAAATATGGAGAGAGCTGATGATTGAGGGTTTCGGAGACGGGTGAAGGGCACGCTGAAAGTATTGAAGATAGGTGGGGGGTGCTCGAGCAAATGTCATTCGAAACGTCGTCCAATTGGGAGTGAACTGAAAAAAAATTCAAAATGGCGGAAAAAAGATGGCCGCCATACAAATTTCATCGGTATCCATCTCGGAGGGTATAAGAGATGGAAGAGTGGTTTCTTAGCAAAAGATGATTAAAATCCGAAGGTCTACTTGATGAATGGAAAAAAAATTCAAAATGGCGGAATTCATTTTTTCATAGAAAATGTATGGTGAATATTGAATTGCCTTTGATGCGGTTCTTCAGAGAATTCTCACAGAAAAATATGGGAAGACATGATGATTGAGGGTTAGTAAGATGGTTGGGGAGCCCGGGAAGGGTATTATAGATAGAAAAGTGCTGCTCAAACAAAAACAAGATGGCGGCCGACGTGATTTTTGTAACATTTTTGTTTTCCTACCGATTTCATTACAACTCGCAATTCTAGAAGAAATTAGGAAACGATTAATAGAAAATGTAGAAAAAATTTAAAAAACAAGATGGCGGCTTAGCTGTAGTCTTTCAAATTTTCGATTTTTCGACCCCAAACCGCGGCGCCACAGCACCGAAACGGGTTAGTTGAAGATAATATTTTTTTCCTGTTTCCGTCTACAATTATCCTGTATTTTGACAGATCGGGAGTGGTTTTTAAATATTCAAAATGGCGGCTGTCGTGGCGGCCATTCAGTTTGAGGTACGAAAAAATGCAATTTTAAAATTCAAATTACTCACAGTTGACAACATCGGAGCGTTTCTACTTCTATGAAGCTATTGTATGTACAGACTTGAGGTATAGATTGGTGAAAAAAATACCCCATTTTTGGGGAAATTTCAAGATCTACCCCAAAAATAAAAAAATCGAAATACGAACTTTTTGCAAAATCCGAGTATGAGCAACTACATTTTTTACCTGTACAAACGAAATTTGGATATTTTTATCGCCAGGGACAGGCAACACTGAAATTTATCAAAGAAAAAGTTGTTATCGCGATACGGTCTTTTTTCAGGGGTGATCATTTCGCCTGTGTGCGAGCGAGATAAAAACTTGAAACGTCATCAGGAGCGGTATCTCCTGTACTTAATGGAAAAATTATTCAACTTTCTAAAATAAATCTGTAAAATGAATTGACGGCCATTTTGTATTTTATTTGTTTTGGAATTGATTTTGAACATGTTTTTGAGGCAGCTAGCCACATTTTGGAAAGTTGAAATGTATGAATCGACTGTGTAACTTAACCGGCAGTATCGATAAATGTAAACAGTGTTGCCACCTTCGGGGTAGTTTACGAGATTTTCCCCAAAAATTTTCTCCTGTAAAATTTTGTATGATTTTTTTTTTCACAAATGGTTTCACAAAACAGACAAAAATTTATTCAGAAAAAAAATATGGATAGAGCTGATGATTGAGGAACTCGGAGACGGGTGATGGGCACGCTTAAGGTATTGAAGATAGGTGGGAGGTTCTCGAGCAAATGTCACTCGAAACGGCTTCCAATTGGCAGTGAGCTGGAAAAATATTCAAAATGGCGGAAAAAAGATGGCCGCCATATAAATTTCATCAGTGTCCATCTCAAAGGGTATAAAAGATGGAAGAGTGGTTTCTTATCAAAAGATGATCAGGACCTTCGGATCCTGATCACTAGAAAAAAAATTCAAAATGGAGGAATTTATTTCGGATCGACTAGGGACCGACTAGGGACCGACTACGGACCAACTAGAGACCGACTAGGGACCGACTACGGACCAACAACGGACCGACTACGGACCGACTAGGGACAGACTACGGACCGACTACGGACCGACTAGAGACCGACTACGGACCAACTAGAGACCGACTAGGGACCGACTAGAGACCGACTAGGGACCGACTACGGACCGACTACGGACCGACTAGAGACCGACTAGGGACCGACTACGGACCGACTAGGGACCGACTAGAGACCGACTAGGGACCGACTACGGACCGACTAGGGACTGACTACGGACCGACTAGGGACAGACTAGGGACCGAGTACGGACCGACTAGAGACCGACTAGGGACCGACTAGGGACCGACTAGGGACCGACTAGGGACCGACTAGGGACCGACTACGGACCGACTACGGACCGACTAGAGACCGACTAGAGACCGACTACAGACCAATTAGAGACCGACTAGGGACCGACTAGGGATCGACTACGGACCGACTAGAGACCGACTAGGGAACGACTACGGACCGACTACGGACCGACTAGAGACTGACTAGGGACCGACTAGGGACCGACTACTGACCAACTAGAGACCGACTAGGGACCGACTACGGACCGACTAGAGACCGACTAGGGACCGACTACGGACCGACTAGAGACCGACTAGGGACCAACTACGGATCGACTAGGGACCGACTAGAGACCGACTATGGACCAACTAGAGACCGACTACGGACCGACTACGGACCGACTACGGACCGACTTAGGTAGACCGACTAGGGACCGACTACGGACCGACTAGGGACCGACTACGGACTGACTACGGACCGACTAGAGACCGACTAGGGACTGACAATGGACCTACTAGGGACCGACTAAGGACTGACTAGGGACCGACTAGGGACTGACTAGGGACCGACTACGGACCGACTAGGGACCGACTAAGGACCGACTACGGACCGACTATGGACCGACTACGGACCGACTAGGGACCGACTAGCGACCGACTAGCGACCGACTAGGGACCGACTAGGGACCGACTACGGACCGACTACGGACCGACTAGGGACCGACTACGGACCGACTATGGACCGACTAGGGACCGACTACGGACCGACTAGGGACAGACTAGGGACCGACTACGGACCGACTAGAGACCGACTAGGGACCGACTACGGACCAACTACGGACCGACTAGAGACCGACTAGGGACCGACTACGGATCAACTAGGGACCGACTAGGGACCGACTAGAGACCGACTAGGAACCGACTACGGACCAACTACGGACCGACTAGAGACCGACTAGGGACCGACTACGGATCAACTAGGGACCGACTAGGGACCAACTACGGACCGACTAGGGACCGGCTAGGGACCGACTACGGACCGACTAGAGACCGGCTACGGACCAACTTAGGTAGACCGACTAGGGACCGACTACGGACCGACTAGGGACCGACTACGGTCCGACTAGGGACCAATTACAGACTGACTACGGACCGACTAGGGACCGACTACGGACCCACTAGAGACCGACTAGGGACTGACGATGGACAAACTAGGGACCGACTAAGGACCGACTAGGGACCGACTACGGACCGACTAGGGACCGACTAGGGACCGACTACGGACCGACTACGGACCGACTAGGGACCGACTAGCGACCGACTAGCGACCGACTAGGGACCGACTACGGACCGACTACGGACCGACTAGGGACCGACTACGGACCGACTATTTACCGACTATGGACCGACTAGGGACCAACTAGGGACCGACTACGGACCAACTTAGGTAGACCGACTAGGGACCGACTACGGTCCGACTAGGGACCGATTACAAACTGACTACGGACCGACTAGGGACCGACTACGGACCCACTAGAGACCGACTAGGGACTGACAATGGACAAACTAGGGACCGACTAAGGACCGACTAGGGACCGACTACGGACCGACTAGGGACCGACTAGGGACCGACTACGGACCGACTATGGACCGACTACGGACCGACTAGGGACCGACTAGCGACCGACTAGCGACCGACTAGGGACCGACTACGGACCGACTAGGGACCGACTAGGGACCGACTACGGACCGACTATTTACCGACTATGGACCGACTAGGGACCAACTAGGGACCGACTAGCGATCGACCGGGGACTTTTCGAGATTTCCCCAAAAATTTCCTCCTGTAAAATTTTGTATGATTTTTTTTTTTTCACAAATGGTTTCACAGAGAAGATAAAAATTCATTCAGAGAAAAAATATGGCGAGAGCTGATGATTGAGGATTTTGGAGACAAGTGAAGGATACAGAAGGGTAGAGTGCAGCCCCATGTTGTTGGTACTCAAACTTCTTATCTTCGTCTTTATGCTCACGTGGTCAGATTTCTAAAAGCTTATATCCGAAACTATATGGTGAAGTCCCATGTAGTTGGTACTCGAACTTCTTATTTTCGCAAAGTCTGTTTGCTTACGTGGTCCGATTTTTAAAAGCTCATGTCTCCGTAACCATAGGGTGCAGTCCCATGTTGTTGGTACTCAAACTTCTTATTTTTGCGATGTCTGTGTGCCTAAATGGTCAGATTTTTAAAAGCTTATATCTATGGAACTATAGGGTGGAGCCCCATGTTGTTGGTACTTAAATTTCTTATTTTCGCGATGTCTGTGTGCTTACTAGGTCAGACTTTTAAAAGCTTATATCTCCGAAACTATAGGGTGCAGGCCCATGTTGTTGGTACTCAAATTTTCGCGATGTCTATAATATGCTCACATGGTCAGATTTTTAAAAGCTTATATCTCCAAAACTATAGGGTGCAACCCCATGTTATTATTACTCAAACTTATTATTTTTGCGATGTCTATGTGCTTACGTGATCAAATTTTTAAATGCTTATATTATCTTCGAAATTATAGGGTGCAGCCCCATGTTATATAATGTCGAAAGCCCCCCGCGAGCTGCTTTAGCAGCTCGCGCACCGAGCAACTAGTTATTATACTATATATAGCTCGATTACCACTCACTCACTCACTCATTGACATAATTGTTCTCCTAGAAAGAGACAGAAAACGATACAATTATGTATGGGAGATATGTTCAGGTGCGGGGTATGAGTAGGGAAAAATTATGACATTTCAGAAAAACAAGATGGCGGCCGAGGTGATTTTTGTAACTTTTTTGTTTTTCAACTGATTTTGTTAAAACTCGCAGATATTGAAGAAATTAGTAAACGATTAATAGAAAAAGAAGAAAAAATTGTAAAAACAAGATGGCGGCCGAGATTTAGATTTTTCAAATTTTTGATTTTTCGACCCCAAACCGCGGCACCACAGCTCCGAAACGGGGTAATTGAGGATAATTTTTTTTTTCTTGTTTCCGCTTACAATTATCCTGTATTTTGACAGAATGGAAGCGGTTTTTAAAAATTCAAGATGGCGGCTGTTGTGGCGGCCATTTGGTTTGAGGTACGAAAAAACGCAATTTTAAAATTCAATTTTCTCACAGTTGGCAACATCGGAGCGTTTCGACTTCTATGAAGCGATTGTATGTATAGACTTGAGGTATAAATTGGTGGTAAAAAATATACCCCACTTTTGGGGAAATTTCAAGATTTACCCCAAAAATAAAAAAATTGAAATACGGACTTTTTGCAAAATCCGAGTATGAGCGACTACGTATTTTACTTGTACAAACGACATTTGGGTATTTTTGTCACCAAAGACTGGCAACACTGGAATTTATCAAAGAAAAAGTGATTTCCGCGACATGGTCTTTTTTCAGGGGCAATCATTTCGCCTGGGTGCGAGTGAGATGGAACATGTAAACGTCATCAGGAGCGGTATATCCTGTAGTTAATGGTAACATTATAAAACTTTCTAAAATGTATCTGTCAAATGAGTTGGCGGCCATTTTGTATTGTTGTTGAGTGTTTCTGAAAATTTTGATCATGTTTTTGAGGCAGTTGGCAACATTTTAGAAAGTTGACATGTATGAATCGATTGTGCAACTCAACCGGCAGTATCGAGGGATATACACAGTGTTGCCACATTTAGGGTAGTTTTTGAGATTTCCCCAAAAATTTCCTCCTGTAAAATTTTGTATGAAAAATTTTTTTTTCACTAATGGTTTCACAAAGAAGACAAAAATTTATTCCGAAAAAAATATGGAGAGAGCTGATGATTGAGGGTTTCGGAGACGGGTGAAGGGCACGCTGAAAGTATTGAAGATAGGTGGGGGGTGCTCGAGCAAATGTCATTCGAAACGTCGTCCAATTGGGAGTGAACTGAAAAAAAATTCAAAATGGCGGAATAAAGATGGCCGCCATACAAATTTCATCGGTATCCATCTCGGAGGGTATAAGAGATGGAAGAGTGGTTTCTTAGCAAAAGATGATTAAAATCCGAAGGTCTACTTGATGAATGGAAAAAAAATTCAAAATGGCGGAATTCATTTTTTCATAGAAAATGTATGGTGAATATTGAATTGCCTTTGATGCGGTTCTTCAGAGAATTCTCACAGAAAAATATGGGAAGACATGATGATTGAGGGTTAGTAAGATGGTTGGGGAGCCCGGGAAGGGTATTATAGATAGAAAAGTGCTGCTCAAACAAAAACAAGATGGCGGCCGACGTGATTTTTGTAACATTTTTGTTTTCCTACCGATTTCGTTACAACTCGCAATTCTAGAAGAAATTAGGAAACGATTAATAGAAAATGTAGAAAAAATTTAAAAAACAAGATGGCGGCTTAGCTGTAGTCTTTCAAATTTTCGATTTTTCGACCCCAAACCGCGGCGCCACAGCACCGAAACGGGTTAGTTGAAGATAATATTTTTTTCCTGTTTCCGTCTACAATTATCCTGTATTTTGACAGATCGGGAGTGGTTTTTAAATATTCAAAATGGCGGCTGTCGTGGCGGCCATTCAGTTTGAGGTACGAAAAAATGCAATTTTAAAATTCAAATTACACACAGTTGACAACATCGGAGCGTTTCTACTTCTATGAAGCTATTGTATGTACAGACTTGAAGTATAGATTGGTGAAAAAAATACCCCATTTTTTGGGAAATTACAAGATCTACCCCAAAAATTAAAAAATCGAAATACGAACTTTTTGCAAAATCCGAGTATGAGCAACTACATTTTTTACCTGTACAAACGAAATTTGGATATTTTTATCGCCAGGGACAGGCAACACTGAAATTTATCAAAGAAAAAGTTGTTATCGCGATACGGTCTTTTTTCAGGGGTGATCATTTCGCCTGTGTGCGAGCGAGATGAAAACTTGAAACGTCATCAGGAGCGGTATCTCCTGTACTTAATGGAAAAATTATTCAACTTTCTAAAATAAATCTGTAAAATGAATTGACGGCCATTTTGTATTTTATTTGTTTTGGAATTGATTTTGAACATGTTTTTGAGGCAGCTAGCCACATTTTGGAAAGTTGAAATGTATGAATCGACTGTGTAACTTAACCGGCAGTATCGATAAATGTAAACAGTGTTGCCACCTTCGGGGTAGTTTACGAGATTTTCCCCAAAAATTTTCTCCTGTAAAATTTTGTATGATTTTTTTTTTCACAAATGGTTTCACAAAACAGACAAAAATTTATTCAGAAAAAAAATATGGATAGAGCTGATGATTGAGGAACTCGGAGACGGGTGAAGGGCACGCTTAAGGTATTGAAGATAGGTGGGAGGTTCTCGAGCAAATGTCACTCGAAACGGCTTCCAATTGGCAGTGAGCTGGAAAAATATTCAAAATGGCGGAAAAAAGATGGCCGCCATACAAATTTCATCAGTGTCCATCAAAGGGTATAAAAGTTGGAAGAGTGGTTTCTTATCAAAAGATGATCAGGACCTTCGGATCCTGATCACTAGAAAAAAAAAATTCAAAATGGAGGAATTTATTTCGGACCGACTAGGGACCGACTAGGGACCGACTAGGGTCCAACTGCGGACCGACTAGAGACCGCCTACGGAACGACTACGGACCGACTAGGGACCGACTAGGGACCGACTAGGAACCGACTAGGGACCGACTAGGGACCGACTAGGGACCGACTAGGGACCGACTAGGGACCGACTAGAGACCGACTACGGACCGACTACGGCCGACTAGGGTAGACCGACTAGGGACCGACTACGGACCGACTAGAGAACGACTACGGACCGACTAGGGACCGACTAGGGACCGACTACGGACCGACTAGAGACCGACTACGGACCGACTAGGGACAGACTAGGGACCGAGTACGGACCGACTAGAGACCGACTAGGGACCGACTAGGGACCGACTAGGGACCGACTAGGGACCGACTAGGGACCGACTACGGACCGACTACGGACCGACTAGAGACCGACTAGAGACCGACTACGGACCAACTAGAGACCGACTAGGGACCGACTAGGGATCGACTACGGACCGACTAGAGACCGACTAGGGACCGACTACGGACCGACTATGGACCGACTAGAGACTGACTAGGGACCGACTAGGGACCGACTACTGACCAACTAGAGACCGACTAGGGACCGACTACGGACCGACTAGAGACCGACTAGGGACCGACTACGGACCGACTACGGACCGACTAGAGATCGACTAGGGACCGACTACGGATCGACTAGGGACCGACTAGAGACCGACTATGGACCAACTAGAGACCGACTACGGACCGACTTAGGTAGACCGACTAGGGACCGACTAGGGACCGGCTAGGGACCGACTACGGACCGACTAGAGACCGGCTACGGACCAACTTAGGTAGACCGACTAGGGACCGACTACGGACCGACTAGGGACCGACTACGGTCCGACTAGGGATCAACTAGGGACCGACTAGGGACCAACTACGGACCGACTAGGGACCGGCTAGGGACCGACTACGGACCGACTAGAGACCGGCTACGGACCAACTTAGGTAGACCGACTAGGGACCGACTACGGACCGACTAGGGACCGACTACGGTCCGACTAGGGACCAATTACAGACTGACTACGGACCGACTAGGGACCGAGTACGGACCCACTAGAGACCGACTAGGGACTGACAATGGACAAACTAGGGACCGACTAAGGACCGACTAGGGACCGACTAGGGACCGACTAGGGACCGACTACGGACCGACTACGGACCGACTAGGGACCGACTAGCGACCGACTAGCGACCGACTAGGGACCGACTACGGACCGACTACGGACCGACTAGGGACCGACTACGGACCGACTATTTACCGACTATGGACCGACTAGGGACCAACTAGGGACCGACTACGGACCAACTTAGGTAGACCGACTAGGGACCGACTACGGTCCGACTAGGGACCGATTACAGACTGACTACGGGCCGACTAGGGACCGACTACGGACCCACTAGAGACCGACTAGGGACTGACAATGGACAAACTAGGGACCGACTAAGGACCGACTAGGGACCGACTACGGACCGACTAGGGACCGACTAGGGACCGACTACGGACCGACTATGGACCGACTACGGACCGACTAGCGACCGACTAGCGACCGACTAGGGACCGACTACGGACCGACTACGGACCGACTAGGGACCGACTACGGACCGACTATTTACCGACTATGGACCGACTAGGGACCAACTAGGGACCGACTAGCGACCGACCGGGGACTTTTCGAGATTTCCCCAAAAATTTCCTCCTGTAAAATTTTGTATGATTTTTTTTTTCACAAATGGTTTCACAGAGAAGATAAAAATTCATTCAGAGAAAAAATATGGCGAGAGCTGATGATTGAGGATTTTGGAGACAAGTGAAGGATACAGAAGGGTAGAGTGCAGCCCCATGTTGTTAGTACTCAAACTTCTTATCTTCGTCTTTATGCTCACGTGGTCAGATTTCTAAAAGCTTATATCCGAAACTATATGGTGAAGTCCCATGTAGTTGGTACTCGAACTTCTTATTTTCGCAAAGTCTGTTTGCTTACGTGGTCCGATTTTTAAAAGCTCATGTCTCCGTAACCATAGGGTGCAGTCCCATGTTGTTGGTAATCAAACTTCTTATTTTTGCGATGTCTGTGTGCCTAAATGGTCAGATTTTTAAAAGCTTATATTTATGGAACTATAGGGTGGAGCCCCATGTTGTTGGTACTTAAATTTCTTATTTTCGCGATGTCTGTGTGCTTACTAGGTCAGACTTTTAAAAGCTTATATCTCCGAAACTATAGGGTGCAGGCCCATGTTGTTGGTACTCAAATTTTCGCGATGTCTATAATATGCTCACATGGTCAGATTTTTAAAAGCTTATATCTCCAAAACTACAGGGTGCAACCCCATGTTATTATTACTCAAACTTATTATTTTTGCGATGTCTATGTGCTTACGTGATCAAATTTTTAAATGCTTATATTATCTTCGAAATTATAGGGTGCAGCCCCATGTTATATAATGTCGAAAGCCCCCCGCGAGCTGCTTTAGCAGCTCGCGCACCGAGCAACTAGTTATACTATATATAGCTCAATTACCACTCACTCACTCACTCACTCATTGACATAATTGTTCTCCTAGAAAGAGACAGAAAACGATATAATCATGTATGGGAGATGTGTTCGGATGGGGGATTCGAGTAGGGAAAAATTATGACATTTCAGAAAAACAAGATGGCGGCTGACGTGATTTATGTAACTTTTTTGTTTTTCAACCGATTTCGTTAAAACTCGCAGGTATTGAAGAAATTAGTAAACGATTAATAGAAAAAGTAGAAAAAATTGTAAAAACAAGATGGCGGCCGAGATTTAGATTTTTAAAATTTTTGATTTTTCGACCCCAAACCGCGGCACCACAGCTCCGAAACGGGGTAATTGACGATAATATTTTTTTCCTGTATTCGCCCACAATTACCCTTAATTTTGACAGAACGAGAGTGGTTTTTAAAAATTCAAAATGGCGGCTGTCGTGGCGGTCATTCGGTTTGAGGTACGAAAAAACGCAATTTTAAAATTCAAATTTCTCACAGTTGGCAACATCGGAGCGTTTCAACTTCTATGAAGCGATTGTATGTATAAATTCGAGGTATAAATTGGTGGTAAAAAAAATACCCCACTTTTGGGGAAATTTCAAGATTTACCCCAAAAATTAAAAAATCGAAATACGGACTTTTTGCAAAATTTGAGTATGAGCAACCATGTGTTTTACTTATACAAATGACATTTGGGTATTTTTGTCATTAAGCACTGGCAACACTGGAATTTATCAAAGAAAAAGAGATTTTCGCGACTTGGTTTTTTTCAGGGGCAATCATTTCGCCTGGGTGCGAGCGAGATAAAAAATTAAAACGTCATCAGGAGCGGTATATCCTGTAGTTAATGGTAAAATTATATAACTATGTGAATTATTTCTATAAAAGGAGTTGGCGGCCATTTTGAATTGTTGTTGGGTGTTTTTGAAAATTTTGATCATGTTTTTGAGGCAATTGGCAACATTTTAGAAAGTTGATATGTATGAATCGATTGTGCAACTCAACCGGCAGTATCGAAGTATGTACACAGTGTTGCCACATTTAGGGTAGTTTTTGAGATTTCCCCAAAAATTTCCTCCTGTAAAATTTTGTATGAAAAATTTTTTTTTCACTAATGGTTTCACAAAGAAGACAAAAATTTATTCCGAAAAAAATATGGAGAGAGCTGATGATTGAGGGTTTCGGAGACGGGTGAAGGGCACGCTGAAAGTATTCAAGATAGGCGGGGGGTGCTCGAGCAAATGTCATTCGGAACGTCGTCCAATTGGGAGTGAGCTGAAAAAAAATTCAAAATGGCGAAAAAAAGATGGCCGCCATACAAATTTCATCGGTATCCATCTCGGAGGGTATAAAAGATGGAAGAGTGGTTTCTTAGCAAAAGATGATCAAAATCCGAAGGTCTACTTGATGAATGGAAAAAAAATTCAAAATGGCGGAGTTTATTTTTTCATAGAAAATGTATGGTGAATATTGAATTGCCTTTGATGCGGTTCTTCAGAGAATTCTCACAGAAAAATATGGGAAGACATGATGATTGAGGGTTAGTAAGATGGTTGGGGAGCTCGGGAAGGATATTGTAGATAGAAAAGGGCTGCTCAAACAAAAACAAGATGGCGGCCGACGTGATTTCTGTAACTTTTTTGTTTTCCTACCGATTTCTTTAAAACTCGCAATTCTAGAAGAAATTAGGAAACGATTAATAGAAAAAGTAGAAAAAATTTAAAAAACAAGATGGCGGCTTAGCTGTAGTCTTTCAAATTTTCGATTTTTCAACCCCGAACCGCGGCGCCACAGCACCGAAATGGGTTAGTTGAGGATAATATTTTTTTCTGTCTACAATTATCCTGTATTTTGACAGATCGGGAGTGGTTTTTAAATATTCAAGATGGCGGCTGTCGTGGCGGCCATTCAGTTTGAGGTACGAAAAAACGCAATTTAAAAATTCAAATTACTCACAGTTGACAACATCGGAGCGTTTCTACTTCTATCAAGCTATTGTATATACAGACTTGAAGTATATATTGGTGAAAAAAATACCCCATTTTTGGGGAAATTTCAAGATCTACCCCAAAAATAAAAAAATCGAAATACGAACTTTTTGCAAAATTCGAGTATGAGCAACTACATTTTTTACCTGTACAAACGAAATTTGGATATTTTTATCGCCAGGGACAGGCAACACTGAAATTTATCAAAGAAAAAGTTGTTTTCGCGATACGGTGTTTTTTCAGGGGTGATCATTTCGCCTAGACCGACTAGGGACCGACTAGAGACCGACTAGGGACCGACTAGGGAACGACTACGGATCGACTACGGACCGACTAGGGACCGACTACGGACCAACTAGAGACCGACTAGGGACCGACTACGGACCGACTAGAGACCGACTAGGGACCGACTACGGACTGACTACGGACCGAATAGATACCGACTAGGAACCGACTACGGACCGACTAGAGACCGACTAGGGACCGACTAGGGAACGACTACGGACCGACTACGGACCGACTACGGACCGACTAGAGACCGACTAGGGACCGACTAGAAACGACTAGGGACTGACTACGGACCGACTACGGACCGACTAGAAACCGACTAGGGACTGACTACGGAACAACTAGAGACCGACTAGGGACCGACTAGAGACCGACTAGGGACCGACTAGGGAACGACTACGGACCGACTACGGACCGACTACGGACCAACTCGAGACCGACTAGGGACCGACTAGGGAACGACTAGGGACTGACTACGGACCGACTAGAAACCGACTAGGGACTGACTACGGACCAACTAGAGACCGACTAGGGACCGACTACGGACCGACTAGAGACCGACTAGGGACCGACTACGGACCCACTATGGACCGACTAGGGACCGACTACGGACCGACTACGGACCGACTACGGACCGACTAGAGACCGACTACGGACCAACAACGGACCGACTATGGACCCCGACTAGAGACCGACTACGGACCAACAACGGACCGACTATGGACCGACTAGGGACGAACTAGGGACCGACTACGGACCGACTAGGGACGGACTAGGGACCGACTAAGGACCGACTAGAGACCGACTAGGGACCGACTAGGGACCGACTACGGACCGACTAGGGACCGACTACGGACCGACTAGGGACGGACTAGGGACCGACTACGGACCGACTAGGGACGGACTAGGGACCGACTAAGGACCGACTAGAGACCGACTAGGGACCGACTACGGACCGACTAGGGACCGACTACGGACCGACTAGAGATCGACTAGGGACCGACTAGGGACCGACTACGGACCGACTACGGACCGACTACGGACCGACTAGACCGACTAGGGACCGACTACGGATCAACTAGGAGACCGACTAGGGACCGACTACGGACCGACTACGGACCGACTAGAGACCGACTACGGACCAACAACGGACCGACTACGGACCGACTAGGGACGGACTAGAGACCGACTAGGGACCGACTACGGACCTACTAGGGACCGACTACGGACCGACTAGGGACGGACTAGGGACCGACTACGGACCGACTAGGGACCGACTAGGGACCGACTACGGACCGACTACGGACCGACTAGAGACCGACTAGGGACCGACTGCGGACCGACTAGGGACCGAGTACGGACCGACTAGGGACAGACTAGGGACCGACTACGGACCAACTAGAGACATACCAGGGAGCGACTAGGGACCGACTACGGACCGACTAGAGACCGAATAGGGACCGACTACGGACCGACTAGGGACCGACTATGGACCGACTAGGGACCAACTACGGACCGACTAGGGACAGACTAGGGACCGACTACGGACCGACTAGAGACCGACTACGGACCGACTACGGACCGACTAGGGACCGACTATGGACCGACTAGGGACCAACTACGGACCGACTAGGGACAGACTAGGGACCGACTACGGACCGACTAGAGACCGACTACGGACCGACTACGGACCGACTAGGGACCGAGTACGGACCGACTAGGGACTGACTACGGACCGACTCCTAGACCGACTACGGACTGACTAGGGACCGACTAGGGACCGACTACGGACCCACTATGGACCAACAACGGACCGACTACGGACCGACTAGGGACAGACTAGGGACCGACTAAGGACCGACTACGGACCGACGAGACCGACTAGGGACCGACTACGGACCGACTAGGGACCGACTACGGACCGACTAGAGATCGACTAGGGACCGACTAGGGACCGACTATGGACCGACTACGGATCAACTAGACCGACTAGGGACCGACTACGGACCAACTAGGAGACCGACTAGGGACCGACTAGGGACCGACTAGAGACCGACTAGGGACCGACTACGGACCGACTAGAGACCGACTAGGGACCGAGTACGGACCGACTAGGGATAGACTAGGGACCGACTACGGACCGACTAGAGACATACCAGGGACCGACTAGAGACATACCAGGGACCGACTATGACTGACTACGGACCGACTACGGACCGACTAGAGACCGACTAGGGACCGACTACGGACCAACTAGAGACCAACTAGGGTCCGACTAGGGACCGACTACGGACCGACTAGAGACCGACTAGGGACCGACTAAGGACCGACTACGGACCGACTAGAGACCGACTAGGGACTGACTACGGACCGACTAGGGACCGACTACGGACCGACTAGGGACCGACTACGGGCCAACTACGGACCGACTAGAGACCGACTACGGACCGACTACGGACCGAGTTAGGTAGACCGACTAGGGACCGACTACGGACCGACTAGGGACCGACTAAGGTCCGACTAGGGACCGACTACGGACTGACTACGGACTGACTACGGACCGACTACGGACCGACTAGAGACCAACTAGGGACCGACTAGGGACCGACTAGGGACCGACTACGCACCGACTAGAGACCGACTAGGGACCGACTACTGACCAACTAGAGACCGACTAGGGACCGACTAGGGACCGACTAGAGATCGACTAGGGACCGACTACGGACCGACTACGGACCGACTATAGACCGACTAGGGACCGACTACGGATCGACGAGGGACCGACTAGGGACCAACTACGGACCGACTAGAGACCGACTAGGGACCGACTACGGATCGACGAGGGACCGACTAGGGACCAACTACGGACCAACTAGGGACCGACTACGGACCGACTAGAGACCGACTACGGACCGACTAGAGACCGACTACGGACCGACTTACGTAGACCGACTAGGGGCCGACTACGGACCGACTAGGGACCGACTACGGACCGACTATTTACCGACTATGGACCGACTAGGGACCGACTAGAGACCGACTAGGGACCGACTAGGGACCGACTAGCGACCGACTAGGGACCAACTAAAGACCGACCGGGGACTTTTCGAGATTTCCCCAAAAATTTCCTACTGTAAAATTTGATATGAATTTTTTTTTTTACAAATGGTTTCACAGAGAAGATAAAAATTCATTCGGAGAAAAAATATGGCGAGAGCTGATGATTGAGGATTTTGGAGACAAGTGAAGGATACAGAAGGGTAGAGTGCAGCCCCATGTTGTTGGTACTCAAACTTCTTATCTTCGTCTTTATGCTCACGTGGTCAGATTTTTAAAAGCTTATATCCGAAACTATATGGTGAAGCCCCATGTAGTTGGTACTAGAACTTTTTATTTTCACAAAGTCTGTTTGCTTACGTGGTCAGACTTTTAAAAGCTTATATCTCCGAAACTATAGGGTGCAGGCCCATGTTGTTGGTACTCAAGCTTCTTATTTTCGCGATGTCTATATGCTCACGTTATCAGATTTTTAAAAGCTTATATCTCCGAAACTATAGGGTGCAGCCCCATGTTGTTGGTACTCAAATTTTTGCGATGTCTATAGTATGCTCACATGGTCAGATTTTTAAAAGCTTATATCTCCAAAACTATAGGGTGCAACCCCATGTTATTATTACTCAAACTTCTTATTTTTGCGATGTCTATGTGCTCACGTGATCAATTTTTAAATGTTTATATCTTTGAAATTATAGGGTGCAGCCCCATGTTATATAATGTCGAACGTCCCCGCGAGCTGCTTTAGCAGCTCGCGCACCGAGCAACTAGTAATATATATATAGCTGTTCGTTCTGATTCACTGACTCATTCATCGCCTCTCCTGTAAAATTTTGTATGAAAAATTTTTTTTTCACAAATGGTTTCGTATAGAGGACAAAAATTCATTAAGAGGAAAAATATGGAGAGAGCTGATGATTGAGGATTTCGGAGACGGTTGAAGAGCACGCTTAAGGTATTGAAGATAGGTGGGGGGTGCTCGAACAAATGTCACTCGAAACGTCATCCAATTGGCAGGGAGCCGAAAAAAAATTCAAAATGGCGAAAAAAAGATGGCCGCCATACAAATTTCGTCGGTGTCCATCTCGAAGGGTATAAAAGATGGAAGAGTTGTTTCTTAGCAAAACATGATCAGGATCCAAAGATCTACTCGATGAATACAAAAAAAATTCAAAATGGCGGACTTTATTTTTCCATAGAAAATGTATGGCGAATATTGAAGAGACTACAAGTTGTGAACTATGCAAGGCTTTGATGCGGTTCTTTGGGGATGTCTCAAAGAAAAATATTCAAAAATATGATGACTGAGGGTTTGGAAGATGGTTGAGGAGCCCGGGCAGGGTATTGTAGATAGGTGGGAGTTGCTCAAACAAAAATTACTCGAAACCTCATCCAATTGGCACTAAGCTGAAAAAAACCCAATATGGCGGCTATATAAATTTCGTCGGTGTCTATCTCCACCACTTCAGCTTTTTAACGTCCTACAGCTGGGCACAGGCCTCCTTTCTCATAGGAGAGACGGATATAGAGCTTAGACCCGCCACGCTGCACCAATGCGGGTTGGCGGTCTATTCACCAAGGATAAAAGATGGAAGAGTGGTATCTTGGCAAAAAACTGGTCAAGTACGAGTCAGACTCGCGCACCGAGGGTTCCGTACTCCAGAAGTATAAGTACAATCTGTTTTTCATTAGTTTGTTTTAAAAGGTAAGGTGCTAATTAAGCTAGGCCTCTAAATTGTATGAGCGCTCATACAACTCAGAGGTCTATCTTAATTGACTCAACTATGTATGTATGGGAACACCCTTTAATTTCCAACTTTTTTTAGTTTTTGGAATTTTTCCTTTAATTGTGCTGTAAGACCTGGCTTTTTGCCTAATTTCGTAATTCTAGGTCAACTGGAACTACCATTTAGATTTTCGACCCAAAACCTATAGGGTACTGCCGGTTGACCTAGATTTGTCAATTTTGGTTAAAAGCAAGGTCTTACAGATCAAATAAAGGAAAAATTCTGAAAAATAATAAATTTTGAAAATTAAGGTAAATTTTGGTACTTACAAGTTTTCGTGAAAATCTAAATTTGCCCATATCTTTTTCTTGTGTGGACTCAGGACTTTAATTTTTATACATCTAATAGGGACTATAGATCTTAGTATCTGGTATAAATTTCAACTTGCTAGGTCCACCCATTCCTGAGAAAATTGGTGGTGACACACGGACAGACGGACAGACAGACAAGAAAGTGATCTTATAAGGGTTCCTTTTTACTTTTTGAGGTACGGAACCCTAAAAATGATCACGACCTAAAGATCTACTTGATGAACACCACTATTCACTGTCCACTACTTACTGTACTGTCATAGCATAAAAATCAGATTTATAAAGCACTAGATTAACGACTTTTAATATTTGTTTTGTATTGCAGATTATCCAGTCACCTTTCCACCACCACTACAGTCTCTTTACGTCCCACTGCTGGGCACAGGCTTCCTCTCTCATAGGAGAGAAGGATTTAGAGCTTAGACCCGCCACGCTGCTCCAATGCGGGTTGGCGGGCTTTAACGACTATTGTCACATGATAGTGATAATAACCAGGACCAACTGCTTAATATGCTCTCTGAGGCACGGGGGTGAAATACCGCCAACTACCAACTCCGGGCTGGTATTAAAAATTTCTTGACAGAAAAACCCTATGCCTCACAATAATTTGTCCGAACCGGGAATCGAACCCGGGACCTCGTGATCTGCAGTCAAATATGCTAACCACTAGATCAACGAGGTAGTTAGTCACCTCTAGGAACATCTAATTTTACAAAATATACCTACCTACCACATTTACGCAAAACTCTTTTGATTGCATCCTAAAAATCCCCGCCACTATATCAATGTTACCCATTCTCAATACAAGAAAAAAAAAATAAAAAAAAAATAAGATTCAATAATTTATTTATGATTCTAATCTGTGGTTGTCTACCTGTACTTTTTATATCGTCGTAGATACTAATCATTAATCTGTGACTTTTTAGCAGCGCAAAGCTGTAAGAAGTTTTAACTAAATTTCTCTTTGTATGATTAAAGCGACAATTGATAATAATTATTCAGAGAACAAAAAGTGTCAGGATGATTTTGGAAATCAATTTTTGACGTGTTATCGTCTTATAAGTCGATGAACGCCAGCCGCACGCATGAAAAGGCATGACTCATTGCCACGTACTGCGTGCAAGCGAGAACGCGGAACAAGCGATGGAGAGGCAATGTTTTCTTATGACGTTATCACGTAAAATTATCGTCCGTAAACCGACTTTACAGATAACCATTTTTTTTAATAATAATAAAATACTTATGATAAAACGTTATAAATTTTACGTTTAATATTATAAAAAAAATAATATTAATTGTATTTTTTTTAATACATAATAATACTACGTAGAACTTCTTAGACGAGTTCTAAATACGAATGACGTACTTTTATTTAAATCCATAGACTGAAAAAAAAAAACAAAACAAAAGGCGGTAAAAATTGTCTCTTTTTTTCTTTCTTTCTACGTTGTATTTCATCTGCTTAGGGTGATATAATTGTTTTAAAGATATTTTTAGAGATTTATCCATCTCAATAACTTATTGAATTAAATATTTCAGTCTGGTATTATTTCGTACTAAACATTTATTAAGTGTTGTAGCTGATTTTGTGGTAAGTGACAATATTTTATTACTGAGGTGCAATGATGGCTTCTTATTCTTCGTCTTCTCTTCGGACCGTGCAAGTCAAGGAAGCTGCTAATTTCGATGCACCTACTCGAGAAGTTTTCTTATATAATATTCCCGGGGACGGGAACTGCATGTTTTCGGCGCTATCTTTTCATATATACGGTCATATAAACCGATCTCAGGAAATACGATCGCGTATTGTTGGAGGGATTGTTTCGAATTGGGATCGATATGGCATGTTTACAATGCGTCGTGACGAAAGCCCGTATGGGTCGGCTGAAGAATATCGCAATGAAATGATGCAAAACGGAATTTACGGCACTACTACCGAATTGACGATGGCAGGAGAAATATATAAAGATTATATGTTTAAACTGTACATAGAAGGTGTTTATGCGCAAGCATTCGGTACCGGACCTATAGAAAAAATGATCGGTTTTACAGGGCATCTCACGAGCGGTCATTTTGATGTTTTCATCGAAAAGAACGTAAATCAGGTCCCTTCAATAAATAGTCACTCTAATGAACTCCATATTCGCGATTCGCCCAGCGGTGGGCAAATCAATGAGGCCAAATCTCTAACGTTTACAGAGTCACAATCTTATAGTTCAAATCTGAATAGCAATGAATCATTAATGACTATTAGTAATACAGAATGTTCTTTGCCAAATAGGAAGCAAATATTGATAAATTCTCCTACTCTCACGTTTTCTCCTACTTTCACGGAGTCGCAACCCTACTGTTTAAAAGTGAATAGTAATAGTTCCGGCAGTGTCTCATTAAGTACCATCATAAACGAAGAACGTTCTTTGACAAGCGATGGGCAAATACTAACAAATCAAGTTGAATCTCCAACATTTACGGAGTCGCAACCCTATTGTTTAAAAGTAAATAGTAATAGTTCTGGCAGTGTCTCATTAAGTGCCATCATAAACGAAGAACGTTGTTTGGCAAGCGATGGGCAAATACTAACAAATCAAGTTGAATCTCCAACATTTACGGAGTCGCAACCCTATTGTTTAAAAGTAAATAGTAATAGTTCTGGCAGTGTCTCATTAAGTGCCATCATAAACGAAGAACGTTGTTTGGCAAGCGATGGGCAAATACTAACAAATCAAGTTGAATCTCCAACATTTACGGAGTCGCAACCCTATTGTTTAAATCTTAAAAGTAATAGGTCTGGCAGTGTGTCATTAATCACCACTGTTCATGAAGAACGTTCTTTGGCAAGCGATGGACAAATTTTGGCAAATGAAATTGAATCTCCTACATTTACAGAGTCACAGCCCTGTAGCATAAAATATAGCCTTCGTCCATGTAAAGTAGTATTAGAGCGATTGCCTGTTGATAATCCACATATAACAGAATTATTACAAAATAAAACTGATAGAAAAGAAATGTATCAACAAAACTGTAAACGGTCACGTGGTAGGCCAAAAAAACATAATACTGCAGCTGAAAAAAAACGTAGGAATTTAGAGGCTGTTTTGCGTTACCAAAAATATAAGCCACAATCTAATAGGAAAGCAGTGCATCGGTATACCGCTGCACACCCCGACGTGCACCGAGGGGCAGTGCAAGTATATACAGCTGCGCATCCTGAAGTAAATAGACAGGCTGCGTTAAGATATCAGCGCTTGCATCCTCAAACCCATCGTGAAAGTGTTAATAAATACTGTGAAACACATCGAGATGAAATACGTCGAGTTAGAAATATTCCTTTAGAAATACGTGGGCTCGGTTTAACGGGTGCACTGAAAGGCAACGATTTAGATCAAATTAAGCCAATTCGTTTAAAACATTCTCTTCTGTGTGAAGAAACTTATAGGTGTATTCACTGCGGCGCAAGACTTTTTGATGAAGAAAAGTCTCGCACAAAGTGGTGTTGTGGACAGGGCAAATATAATGTTGACCCACTTGGACCACTAGATGCCCAGTTTTATGCAAACGAATTTTTTTTAAAAAACGCTAGAGCGTATAATAATCTGTTCAGCTTTTCAGCGCTAGGTACAACTCACGGCTTTCAAAGACCTGCGGGTCACGGTCCTAATTTAGTCAAAGTACAAGGGCGCATTTACCATCGCGTCTTTGATTTGGCTTATAATGGTAGTACAAATAATACAGCATTATATATACACGACGGAGAAGAACATCAAAGATTAGGAACTCAACAAAATTTGTGCCCCAATCTTATCAAGGAGATTTATGCGTACTTAAAAAATAACAATCCCTTGATAAAAAATTTACACTTATTAAATAATCACCCGAGTTCAGAAGCTCGATTAATTTTTCAAAATACAAGTCGACGTACTCATGGACCAATATTAGGAGATAGACCGGTGTCGAATGAGCTTGCAGGTTTGATTGAAACTTCAAACGAACACCACCCGCGAGCAGTAGTAATATGGAAAATTGGTGAAGCAAAACCACACACAGTACACTACTTACATACCGCATATGAAGCGTTTCAGTATCCTTTACTGTTTCCTAGAGCTCCTGAAAGATATTCCATTGATATTAAAGATAAAGCTGGCAATAAACTAAGTCAAGTAAAATACTATCGTTGCCAACTCTTATCTGAAGAGCGGTTTGCAATCTTACGACGCCTTTCGCAAGAATACTTTGTTGATATGTGGTGCCAGACCGAAGAAGAGCGTCTACAATATTTCAAAGGGATTCAAAGCGAACTAAGAATTGCAACCCGACGTGAAATTGACGAAACGATGGTAGGTGAAGGCATCCGACCCGGTAAAGTATATTTACCGGCGAGTCTTACGAATAGCCCACGTTATATGCAGATCAGGTACCATGATGCTATGGCCATTGTTGCACGGTTGGGAAAACCAAGCTTTTTCCTCACTGTTACATGTAACCCGAAATGGCCAGAAATAACTAACAGTTTATATCCCGGCCAACAGATCGCCCTGATTTGTGTGTGAGAGTATTTCAACTAAAGTTGTCAATACTGTTGAAAAAAATCAGATCAAAAGATTTCTTTGGTACCATTGTGTCAATTCTACATGTTATAGAATTCCAGAAAAGGGGTTTACCTCACGCACACATTACGTTCCGCGTAGAAGGAGGAGGGCCCATCGATAGTATGGATATTGATAAATTTATTCAAGCAACTATACCTCCACCGGAACAGGGACGACTGAGACAACTGGTTTTGCAACACATGGTGCACGGCCCATGTGGCACAGAAAGGTCACCCTGCTATGATCAAGCTGCTGGGAAATGTTCGAAAAAATTCCCTAAAAGTTACACTGAAGTGACGTACACGGATGAACGAGGCACAGTACACTACAAACGTCCAGCTGGCGATCAGCCGGCAATTCGTGAACGAAATCAAACTTCAGTCACTAACAGGTGGATTGTGCCGTACAACCCGACGATACTATTGATGATGGAGTGTCATTGCAATTTGGAAATTGCTTCCACCTCCAAAGTGGTTAAATACCTTTACAAGTATCTGCACAAAGGTCCCGATCACGCAAAAGCGGGGGTGACAGAAGTATTTGACGAAATAGAACACTACGCTCAATATCGATATGTGAGCGCTTCAGATGCAATGTGGCGTCTATTGGAGTTTGACATCAGCTGCAGATACCCAACTGTTGTTGCACTACCGGTACATTTACCCGACGGAGACGCGATTGTTTTCCGTACCGGAACCGAGGCGCAAGCATCAGAAAATTATATGTCCAAATTGAAAATTTACATGACGAGGCCTTCAGATCCTGAGTTGGATGAATGTACTTACATAATGTTTTATGAAAGGTACAATGTCGAAACTCAGGTCCGGCCTAATTCAACTGTACAAGTGTTGGCTCATGAATCTGGAAAATATTTTATTACAAAAAGAGTACGAGGCGAAATCGTGGCTCGGATTGTCTTTATATCTCCTACACTCGGTGAACTTTATTTTCTGCGAATGTTACTCATGCGTTATCCGTGCCGGAGCTACGACGAACTGCGAACTGTCAACAATATAATTTACGACACTTTTCAAAAAGCAGCGTTCGAACGTGGTATTCTGAACGATAACCAGGAGTATGAATCGGCAATAGAAGAGGCAGCCGGCTTCAAGACCGGCAAAGGTTTACGTCAGCTTTTCTTCGCACTTATCATGGACGGTGCCCCAGCCCTTCTGTTATGGGATAAATACCGTGATCATTTGTGCGATGATTATCACAGAGGATGTGAATCTGAAATGGAAGCCGCTTACGACCACGGCCTTCGAGACATGGAACAAATGTTACGTGCTCATGGTCGCTCGCTATCAGATTTCGGTTTGCCAGATGTAAGACACAGTATTACCGAGCTTGACAGAGAAACTGGAAGATGGAATGATGAGGCAACTGTCATATTAAATGAATGGGAGTCAAAATTAAATTCGCAGCAACGGGCTATATATAACACAATCGTATTACTTACTAAAGATGATTGTGAGGATACGCCCCCGGTGTTCATCGATGGTCCCGCCGGAACCGGAAAAACCATCTTGCTTAACGTGATAGCTGCAAAAATTCGTTCTAATGGACATATTGCCCTATGTACGGCTTCCACGGGCATAGCTGCACTAAATCACGACGGAGGTGTTACAGCACATTCAATGTTTAAGTTACCGTTGGACTTTGAAGGTGGTAATGCAGTGTGGGGAATTTCAAACAATTCTCAAAGAGCAGCTCTGATCAAAGCAGCACGTCTTATCATTATCGATGAGGCACCAATGGCTCACAGGTACCTGCTTGAAACAATTGACCGTGGTCTCAAAGATCTAATGGAATGCAATACCAAACCCTTTGGAGGCAAAGTGTTGGTATTGGCCGGTGATTTTAGACAAATACCACCGGTGATAACAGGAGCAGGAGAACGTGACATATGCCGAGCGTCAATAAAAAATTCTGAAATCTGGCGCTACATTCAAAAATTCAAGTTAACTGAAAATCAGCGTGCAAAAGAAGACCCACAGTTTGCTAAATTTGTGTTGAGTATTGGTGAAGGTGAAGCTGAAACGACTGAAGAAGATTTATTAATTTTAAAAAAAATCAATTACGTAAATAGTTTGCAACAATTAATTGATAATATATATCCACAGTACGAAGTCTGCGATCCTGAAAATATATGTAAAAGAGCTATTCTATCTGGAACTAATGAAAACATAAGAGATATAAATCAAAAAATACTTGAATTGATACCTGGACCAATCTGTTACAGTGCTGACACCACCGACCACCTGAATGACAACTCAGCTGAACGATTAGAAGGCAATGTTTTAAATTCTATCACAGCACCCGGTGTGCCGGATCATGACTTGAAACTGAAAGTAGGAGCGGTCGTAATTCTTATTCGAAATATCAGTTTCACACACCGTTTAGTTAATGGTACAAAACTAATTATAGATAAAATTTCAAAATTCACTCTCTTAGCACATCACCCAAATAGTAGTGAGCCTATCGTCATACCTCGCATAACTTTTAAATTTAAAATAGGCCGAAACGGTGTAGAAATGACTCGCAAGCAATTCCCTGTCAAGTTGGCTTATGCTATGACATTTAATAAATCTCAAGGGCAAACTCTTGATCGTGTGGGAGTAGATCTAAGAAGTGATGTTTTTTCACATGGACAACTGTACGTCGCTTTGGGCAGAGTGCGACACAGTCATAATTTGCAAGTTTTAATCCCGCCAGAAAGAGTCAGCAGAAATTACGCTCTTACAAAAAATATAGTTTATAAATCATTAATAAACTAAAATTCAAAAGAAAATCGTACAAAAACCTTAATTCTCCTCAATAACGCAATAATTCTCCTCAAGAAGCATCTCAATAGCGCAACGGTGGTCGGTGGTGGTGGCGCAGATCAAAAAACCGTGAGGTCGACGGATCAAACCATAGGATCAAACCCCATTGTCGTACCCACTCTTAGCACAGGTTTTCACTTAATTGGAGGAGAAAGAAGAATATTAGTCATGTTCGTCATGACTAATATTCTGTAAAAAAATCTTTTCAAAGTTTGCTTCTGTAATTAATTAAAAAAACATGTAATATGTAAATAATACGTACCTTATGTGTAAATATCTAATATGTAATGTGTTATGTAGGTAGATTACGTTAAAATTAGAATATTCTTGAACAATGTGTTCACATTCTATAGGTTCTTATTTCTGTTTTATTATTATTATTTTATTGGCTTCATATGTTAAGTTTTCAACTATTAACAGTAATAGAAGGTAAATTGAACGGACTAAAGGGTACCAATTCTAACATCTTTAATGTCTGAATTATAGGCATCTTTTGCTTGCTTACCTATATCAAAACATATTTTTAAATAAGTAGGTATGTAGATGTATTTTTGTTATAGTTAGGACACATATTTGTTTTAGTGTTTATGCTATTTATTTATGTATCGTGGAGCAAGGTCGCAAAAATATTTAAATTTTTATAATATTTTTGCTACATTGCAATAGGTCTCATTATTCAGGCATGCAGAATACTTTCTACCCGATTACGGCAAAGCCAAAAGGAGAGTTTATGATTTCGCAGTCAAAATTTTTATTCTGTTTAAAATGGCTGAAAATGGGAGAACCACGTAAAAAAAAACGAGCTGGAGTCATACCTCCAGGGTGGCTTGGAAACTGGCTTATATTTACACTTACACTTTTTTATTATATAAATTAATAAGTATAAGTAAGTAAATATAAGTTTTTATTATATAAAAAATATTTTAGTTTTTTTTTGCGCGGAACCCGCTATCCCTTTTTCTAAATAAAAGTAGCCTAATATAAGAGTAGCTAGGGTAAGAATAAATATTTTTTTCCGATAAACCCTAAAACGCAAAACTGTTACACACCAAAACTTTAAATCCAAACGGACCCCTGTCCACTCATCTACGCGGTCCGCTTTAGCGGGCCGCGCACCCACGCGCCGTACTTGTTTATTATATAACTAGTATTGCGCGTGGCTGCGCGGCCCGCTAAAGCGGACCGCGGGGTTTCGAGTAGTCTGGTTTGAACACTCCCCACCTATCTTCAATAACCTGGTCGCGGCCGTGGTCCTCACCCATCTCTGAAATCCTCAATCATCAGCTCTCCTCTCCATATTTTTCCTCCGGATGAATTTTTGTCTTCTATAAGAAAACATCAGTGAAAAAAAAATATGTATGGAAAAATAAATTCCGCAATCATGTTTTTTTTTTGTTCATCAAATAGACCTTTGAGGTCTTGATCATCTTTTGCCAAAAAAACCACTCTTCCATCTTTTATACTCAGTGAGATAGTCATCGACGAAATTTGTATGGCCGCCATCTTGAATCCAGAATTTTTGACTTTTTTTTCAGCACATTGTCAATTGAATGAGGTTTCGAGTGAATTATATTTCTCCATATTTTTCCTCTGCATGAATTTTTGTCTTCTATACGAAACCATCATTAAAAAAAACTTTTTGTGTGAAAACATAAATTCCGTCATCTTGTTTTTTTTCTGTTCATCGAGTAGATTTTTAGTTTTTGATCATATTTTTCTAAGAAACTACTTTTCCATCTTTTATACTTGGTGAGATAGACACCGACGAAATTTGTATAGCCGCCATCTTGAATCCGCCATTTTGTTTTTTTTTTCAACTCAGTGCCAATTGGATGAGATTCTGAGTAATTTTTTTTGAGCACCTCCCATCTATCTGCAATACCCTGCCCGGGCTCCTCATCCATCTTCCAAACCCTCAATCATCATGTCTTCCCATATTTTTCTTTGAGAGTTCTCCAAAGAACCGCATCAAAGCCTTGCATAGTTTACAACTTATAGTCTCTTCAATATTCGCCATACATTTTCTATGGAAAAATAAATTCCACCATTTTGAATTTTTTTCTATTCATCGAGTAGACCTTCGGATCCTGATCATCTTTTGCGAAGAAACCACTCTTCCATCTTTTAGGTATATCCTCCGAGATGGACACTGACGAAATTTGTATGGCGGCCATCTTTTTTTCTCCATTTTGAATTTTTTTTCAGCTCACTGCTAATTGGATGACGTTTCGAGTGACATTTGCTCGAGCACCCCCCACCTATCTTCAATACCTTAAGCGTGCCATTCGCTCGTCTCTGAAATCCTCAATCATCAGCTCTCTCCATATTTTTCCTCCGAATGAATTTTTATCTTCTATACGAACCCATTAGTGAAAAAAAAATTTTTCATACAAAATTGTTCAGGAGAGGCGATCAATGAGTCAGTGAATCAGTGAGTCAGTGAATCAGCACGAGCAGCTATATATATATTAATATTATTGTTAATAGATATCATATATATAATTATATATATTTTCTGCTAATAGTTTTGAGATTTGAACTTTCGAACAGACAGACACACTTCTTATACACTGACTTTGTACGCCTACTAGTACTACCATAGCCTACTACTTTGTAGTGAAGAGGATAAATAATTTAAATAAGTAGATTACGTAATGAAAACGTTCGTTCTTTGTGCGAAGGGCATGCAGTGTATTGTACGTATTTCGTGCGAAAATGGGCGGGCGATTGCATTTTGTGTATTTCGTGCGAAGGGCGGGCGGTAGCATTGTGCGTATTTCGTGCGAAGGGCGGGCGGTAGCATTATACGTATTTCGTGCGAAGGGCGGGCGATTCAATGTGCGTATGCACATTGAAACTGCTGCAGCATTGCTGTGAAATGTACCTATGTAAAGCAAGCATACAGCGAGGCAAACGCGCAACGGCACTTTAGCAATCTTGCTGCCTGTCGAAGCAAAGCCTCGCGAGGCAGCCGCGCCCAGTTGGCAACCCGCTACTCAAGTTTAACGGTAGCTAGGTATCCTTGGTCATTATGATTGTTTAAGTGATTTTTTACTCGGTAACGCCGGACATGTTTTTCAGTTCCGTAATGGTTATGAAACCTCAATTTCCTCTGTTGGAACACAATAGAGACGCCGTTGCTTAGCTCGAGGCGCTTTATAACGACCCGAGCCATTCCTACGTGTTCGTTACACGCTCTATTGAATTCGCAAAATGTTTGCCGTTTCATCTACTCACTAGCAGATGCCCGCGACTTCGCTCGCGCGTATTTCTCTTTTTTTAAATCCCCTGGGAAATTATTGACCCAGATTAAAAATAGCCTACGTCAATCTACAGGCGTTTAACAACTCGCCTTGCCAATGTAAAACAATCTGCGAGATTTTAATTCTCATACATCCAACTCCAACTCCTCGCCCCACCAGTGTGAAACCACCCTAAGGATACCGTGATGTTGAATAGCCTATAGCCTCGAGAATTGGACTATCAATTAATGCAAAAAGAATTTTTCAAATCCGTATTCCCAGAGTTCAAACAAACAAACTCTTCCTCTTTATTATTTTAACTACCTCAGATGGCGTGGTCAACTGCGGATTACGAGGTCCCGGGTTTGATTCCTAGGTCGAGCCAAAAAACTATGAGGTATTTGGGTTTTTCTGTAGAAAAATTTTCGGAGCCTGTCCGGAGTTGAAAGTTGGCGGTGTTAGATACACTCCCTTGCCTCGGAGAGCATGTAAAGCCGTCGCGGTCGGTCCTACGTAGGTATCTCTCTCCGGTCGTGTAAGCATTTTCGTCCCATCGGATCGCCACGGTCGAGATTGGCGGTCAAAATTCACCATCAAGTGAGATTGTTGCAGTTAAGCACTACGTGTATAACCCGCGGCACGTACATCGAACGCTGAACGAAACGTGGAGGGGATAGCTGCGCATGGGAACTGTCGCGCACGTAATACAATAGTTTACCGCCTCCACTTTCCTTCAGCGTTCGATGTACGTGCCGATGTTTATAGATGAGATAGGTATAGGAGTCAAGGGCTAAAATTGAACTAGTGCTCTCAATCGGGAATACTCTGAAACTAGAAAAGGTACCTATTTAATCGGACAACTACTGCCATCTATTTTGAAATATGATTAATGTATTTCATTGCTACAGAAAAATAAATGAATGATAATTTTTTTTTAAATCCAAGCGACTTTGAATTATGTATATTTTTTAAAATGTAACGCTATTGCCTCTTTCGTTACAAATATAGATACTTTTCAAGTTTCCTTTAGATTACCTAACATCGCTATAATGATCACGCCTAATAAAATAGTATAGCAACTGCGCCTACAAACTAATAAAAGAAAGAAACTCTTTAAATCTAACAAGGGGCATTCTCTGTAGATTTTGGTGTACTATGAACAATCATGAATTTAAATACGTATAAGAAATAGACGTAGGGATTTCTTTGTTGAAATAAATAAACAACAACGTTCTGTATATGAAATGTATTTATAATTCATTTCAAAGTCTCATACAAACTTAATCATAGCGTAAAGAAAATGTTTTATTTTAATAATTGACCAACAGATCTATAGCTCATCACGCCCACATGCGCACTCAATAAATAACATACTTAATAGCGAACAAGCGATAAAGTTCGTAAACTAAAACCCGACTACGCTTAGTAATTTAATTTAATATAAAATAATAATTTAGTGCACAGAAAGCGCGGGGCAATCAGCTAGTGGCGCCATCCATTATATCTATCCGAAACTAAATAATATTTTACTATGTCACCTGGACATGTCATAACAACTAATCAATTGACACCTCATTCATCAAAATCGCCCCAGTAGTTTAGGCGCTACGGTGGAACACACAGTCTCATACAAAAATCGACCACAAACATGCATACATAAACTGCGAAAATCATAACCCTTCCTTTTGGCTTTGCCGTAGTCGGGTTAAAATTCACACGTCAGGCCAGCGAAGGTCAGCGGATTTTTGTCGATCATAACTCTTTCGAGTTCTCCGGCAAGCTCAGAAACATTTTCGAGCAGGTGAGGTTGAAACTGTCACAGAAGTTGGTCATCCAACTGGGTTTGCTCTTCCACACGATGAACGCGTAGAAGATCGGCACACCGAGAGCTATGAACGCGATACCTATCCCCACTTCCTTCGGGCGCGTGAAACACGAGAACACTACTAGGAATGTGCACACGATCAGGAATGTAATGGGCAGGAGCAGATTGACCCGGATCGGTCGCGTCAGCTCCGGGCGCGAGTGCCGCATCCACAGGAGGCCGGCCACCGAGCAGAATATGAATATCGCTTCCACTGCGCTCACGTACACCATCAATGCTTCCACGTCGTTGAACATCAGCAGGACTAGGGTCACCAAACACTGAAATAATAAGTATAAATTAAAAATTTAAAAAAACCCCGACATTCGCCATTTTGTGGTAGCAGCAATCTTGGCTTTGCATAGTGTGTTTCTACTAGTCAAGCCCTTTCATTTGATACCCGTATTGAGGGTTTGTGGTAAAATATGTAATCCGCCATCTTGGACCGATATTCATCAAACATTCAACAACACTCTCGACTAATCCACCTTTTTAACAAAAAAACCGCATTCAAATCGGTTCACCCGTTTGAGCGCTACAGGGGAACAGACAGACGACTCACAGACTGTGTGTGTCGGACAGACACACACACACGTGTGTGTGTCTGTGTGACGCACACACACACACACACACACACACACACACACACACACACACACACACACACACACACACACACACATTCACACACACGCACTCACACGCACACACGCTCGCACGCACACACACGCTCGCACGCACGCACGCACGCACGCACGCATGCACACACATGCGTCGGGGTTAGCGTGCGGTGACGATGACGCGAGTTCAATATTTTTTATTCAACCAAAAAGTGCTCAACGCGCCTAAAGAAGTAAAACACGTCAATAAACAAGTCGACAAGAGACCTGCATCTAACTCGAACTCACCATAAAAATAAGAGAAGGCACCGGCGTCAGCCTCTTTATGTCTATGAGAGAGATCGCCATCGGCAAATGTCCGTTCCTGGCGCCGACGAAGAATAGCCTCGACGACGTGTAGATGGCGCCGTTGAGGGAGCCGAACGTGCACAGCGCCACGAACAGCGGCATGACCCAGGACATCACGCCCAGGATCTTGTCGCTGAAGGTCACGGCGACGGCGTTCGACGCCAGGATCTCGTTCTTGGTGAGCACGGCGAAGTACGCGACGTTCGTGAGCGCGTACACGAGCGTCACTAGCGGCATCGAGATGCAGATGGCTCGCGGCAGGTTTCTGAAATGTACACAAAAATTATTGAATATGCAATTCCGAAAAGGGCACATGTCGTGGCTATATTTTGTCAAACCGTTTTTACCCGACTATAACAGCAAAGCCAAAAGGAAGGGTTATGATTTTAGCAGCCCATGTATGTATTGGACCTGGACCGATTTTGATGAATGAGGAGTCTATTGATTCGTTGTTATGATCCGTGTGACATACCTAGGCTACATTTTCTTTACGAAAAAATCGAGGAGTGACCTTCGCGTGGCTTTCTAGATTATTACATTAGTTTCATTTAGACATAACAGATGACGCTACTAGCCGCTTGCGACGCGCTTTCTGCACACTAAATTATTATTAAATTATTAAGCGTAGTCAGGTTTAGTTTACGAACTTTATTACTTGTTTGTGATTGTGAAAAACAAAAATGTGACTGGAATATTATAATATTATCCTCGCACCTATTTATTTCAAATACAACAAGTGTCGTAGCAAAAGTCGCTATTTATTTAAACGATTTTACGGAATGAATCTTCTGTACCTTGTAGGTATAAGGTATAAGTAGGTATTCTGTAGTAAGATGGATAGAAATTAAATATCACTTGCTTTAGCGGTGAAGGAAAACATCGTGAGGAAACCTGCATGCCTGAGAGTTCTCCATAACGTTCTCAAAGGTGTGTGAAGTCTGCCAATCCGCTTGGCCAGCGTGGTAGACTATGGCCAAAACCCTTCTCACTCTGAGAGGAGACCTGTGCTCTGTAGGGAGCCGGTAATGGGTTGATCATGATGATGATGATGACCTATAATATCCAAAACGTCGGAGTTATGATTACAATCCTCCATATATAACTACCTACCTACGTTCTAAATGGATAACAGAGGCAAAAGAGGAAAACGTAGACCTCATATTGATATCAACCAATTTAATATAATATGTATATACCTATATTATTTCTAACCGCTTCCTATTACCATTAATTAATAATGAATAATTGCAATATTTTCTATTGTACACAAAGAGATTAAAGTATAATTATTATTATGTTTAAATTGCACGATATTATTTAAAAAAAATAGCCAACGAACGGATGGCGCTTCCTTGCGGAGAATAATTCCCTGCGAACTGAAATCTGAAAGGTCGTTTTTATGGTAATGAATAATTGAGTGGCTATTAGCAGCGACTTCTTACAACTGCCTCGCTGGTCTAGTGGTTAGCATATTCGACTGCTGATCACGAGTTCGATTCTCGGGTCGGGTAAATAGTAGTCGTTAAAGTCCGCTAACCCGCATTGGAGCAGCGTGGCGGGTCTAAGCTCTAAATCCCTCTTCTATGAGAGGAGGCCTGTGCCCAGCAGTGGGACGTTAGAAAGGCTGCAGTGGTGGTGGTGGACTTACTTGTAAGGGTCCTTTAGTTCTTCCGTGACGAAGTTGAGGTAGTTCCAGCCGGAATAGGAGAACAGGCCAGTGTAGAACGCGATGGCGATGTTCCCCGGGTCGGTGATCGTGCCCTCCATTATGTTCTCCAAGTTTTCCGTGTGCCCGGAGAACAGATACCACAGACTCGCGAAGAAGGTGACCAGCAAGGCCAATATTTTCGCTGCCGTGAAGGAATCCTGGACCCGGGTCACCCATTTCACGTTGTAGCAGTTCAGGGCGGTGAGAAAACCTGCGAAAATGAAACAATACTTCCGTTAGTTCCAGAAGTAGTGATTTAGTCCTCCTGCCACTAGGAATTCTCCTTATTTTCAAAAAGTAGTCTATGTCCGTCTCCGGGATGTTAAAAATGTAGTTAAGATCGATTTTAAGCGATTGTAAGCTGTGAAAATTGTTTGACAAGTAATCCGTACAAAGATTAAGTACTTATTAAATTAGACACAGAAGGAAAGACAATTAACAAGTGTAAATAAAAAATTTAAAAACCCCCGGACATATGCTATTTTTTGGCGGCGGCCATCTTGGATTTGCAATAGTGCTATTCTACTAGTCAAGCCCTTTCATTTGATACCCATATTAATTGAGTTGTGAAAAATATGTAATCCGCCATCTTGAAGCGGCGGCCATCTTGGATCGATTTTCATCAAACATAGCTAACAACACTCTCGACTAATTCACCTTTCAAACAAAAAAACCGCATTCAAATCGGTCCACCCGTTTGAGCGCTACAGGGGAACAGACAGACACACACACACACACACACACACACACACACACACACACACACACACACACACACAGACACGTCAAACTTATAATACCCCGTCGTTTTTGCGTCGGGGGTTAAAAATAAATAGTGGTAAATTTCAAATACCTAATCTAAAAGGCAGTTATTTTAAAATCACAGAAAAACAATTCTACATAGAGTATATAGACAGGCTTGCGCTTGACAACCATTTTAATGTTTCACGTTCAAAAGCTGTATTTGTGTGTGTGTTTGTTCATGTGTTTTCAGTTCACACTCTGTTACTGGTTGCGCTTTTAGTGCAACTAGTTCACCGTTTGCTATTAGCTCCCCCTGCTAAGTGCTACACGTGGCAGTGGTCAGCATCACGTAGCCCGGGCTAGCCAGTAAATATAATTCTGAAGTGTCAACATTCACACAAGTTGTTTGTTTTTCACTACATATTGTAAAACAAAGTTCCCGCGACGTCCGTCTGTCTGTTCGTGAACCCAAAAACTACTGAAAAGATTTTCTTTCGGTTTTCATCAATAGACACAGTGCTTCATGATGAGGAAGGTTTAAGTGTATAATTTGTTAAGATTTTGTATTATTTAGTTGAAATAAGTACCTAATATGACGTTAAAATTGTTGAAAATATCGGAAAAAGTCAAGCCGATGAAAGTTCCCTGAACTTTCATCGAAAACACTGCAAAAAAAACCTTTAACACAAGTATAAATTAAAAATTTAAAAAACCCCCGACATTCGCCATTTTGTGGCGGCGGCCATCTTGGATTTGCACAGTGCTACTAGTCAAGCCCTTTCATTTGATACCCATATTGAGAGAGTTGTGAAAAAATATGTAATCCGCCATTTTGTAGCGGCGGCCATCTTGGATCGATTTTCATCAAACATAGCTAACAACGCTCTCGACTAATTCACCTTTCAAACAAAAAAAAAACGCATTCAAATCGGTTACTTAGTAGTATACCTACTTAGTAGCAGTCGGCTACTTAGTACTAGTAGGGAGTAATGCCTAGCTGTGCGAAGCCGGGACGGGTCGCTAGTTAAGTAAGTACCTACAATCATGTTCCGAATGGTGGTAGCACAGAATATAACCAGAAGGGAAGCTACCTAAGAACGTCCAAAATTTATACCTATTCTGATAGGGTTGTCACCTGTTGCATGTGAAAAATTATGGGTAAAAATAAAAATATTATATACTAGTATATATTATGTATAGTAAGATATGTAGTAATGATTGGAATAAAATGTTTTTTAGTGAAATAAATGAATTAAGTAAGTACCTAGTTACTTAGGTAGGTAGTAGGTACCTACTAAAAGTAAGTGTGATAGCAGATGCGTAGATATCCCTAGTGACAATACCTAGATACTTACTTACTTTAGTAAATTGAATGAATTAAGTACCTAGTTGCTTAGGTAGGTAGTAACTATTAAGTACCTACTAAAAGTAAGTGTAATAATAGCACATGCGTATATATCCCTAGTGATAGTAGGTACCTAGATACTTACTTTAGTAAAATAAATGAATTAAATACCTAGTTACTTAGGTACGTAGTAGGTACTTACTAAAAGTAAGTGTGATAGCACATGCGTAGGTATCCCTAGTGACAGTACCTAGATTACCTAGATACTTACTTACTTTAGTAAATTGAATGAATTAAGTACCTAGTTACTTAGGTAGGTAGTGACTAGTAAGTACCTACTAAAAGTAAGTGTAATAATAGCACATGCGTATATATCCCTAGTGATAGTAGGTACCTAGATACTTTAGTAAAATAAATGAATTAAATACCTAGTTACTTAGGTAGGTAGTACCACCTTGACTGTCTCGTTGGTCTAGCGGTTAGCACGTTCGACTGTGGATCACGAGGTCCTGGGTTCGATTCCCGGGTCGGGCCAAAAAAAATGAGGTATTGGGTTTTTCTGTCAAGAAATTCTCAGTGCCAGCCCGGAGTTGGAAGTTGGCGGTGTTAGATACACCCCCGTGCCTCGGAGAGCACGTAAAGCCGTCGGTCCTGCGCCTAATCTCTCTCCGGTCGTGTCGCATTGGCGTCCCATCGAACTATGAGAGTGAGGGAATAGAGAGTGCACCTGTGTATGCGCACACACTTGTGCACTATAATATCTCCTGCGCAGATGGCTAGTCTCTGCCTCGGTTGAGATTGGCTGCCGTGGCCGAAATTCGGTCAGGACATTAGTAGGTACCTACTAAAAGTAAGTGTGCACATGCGTAGGTATCCCTAGTGACAGTACCTAGATACTTACTTACTTTAGTAAATTGAATGAATTAAGTACCTAGGTACTTAGATAGGTACCTTAGATAGGCCCATCGAAATGGTCCATTGTGTACAGGAGCTATTTTAACTTACCTGGCAATGTTTTACATAATTCAATTGAGTAGAATCTGATTTCCGTACCAGTGGTAGAGTCTTGACATAATATCATAAGTGGCACATGCTATCCTACAATAAATAAATTAATTTCATTTCAATTAATTTCATTTCATTAATTTTTTGTGTAGATAATCATATTATGTAAAGGTAGGTATACTTACTTCACTTGATCTCTAGGGTACAAAAAAAAAGAAATATCCTTATTTTTTATAGTGGAACTTAAACATACTGTACAATACTGAGGCATATTTGTCTAAACACAACACTTGATTTTTTATAAGTATAATTTACACTATTTTAAGTACACAATGTCTAAACTCTCGCCAATAACTCTCGCTAATAATTTAATGCGCACGCGACACGACCACACGACAGCCTTGACGTTATTCCACTAACTGTTCACTAGCGAGCGTCCGTGACAGCTCGTGTGTGCGTGCGCGGCGCTATGTGTGAGTGTGTTTACTGCGGGACGTTCTTAGGTAGCTTCCCTTCTGGTTATATTCTGTGGTGGTAGCATAGATAACATTATCGTAATTGAAAAATTTATGTTTTTTATGTTTACCTTTTGATAACCTTTTGTTTGAATTGAAAACCCGAGCTTAACTTTTAACTGGCTCTCATTATTTTTGTGACTTCCCAAAAATACATGATATTGTATCTTCTCTTTATCTTTAATCTTTATATTTAATGCATAATTACATCATGCATTAAATATAAAGATAACCTCATAAACAACTTAGGAATCTATACTAATAAATAAAATTGAAGTGTCTGTCTGTAATATCGAAATAACTACCTCATATTAAGCTCATATGGTTATTTGAACGATACTATAACCGAATCACACGTTTTTAAAATTTTTGTCTGTCTGTCTGTCTGTCTGTCTGTCTGTCTGTCTGTCTGTTTGAACGGGCTAATCTTTGGAACGGCTGAACCGATTTTTACGGGACTTTCACATACAAGTAGAGAATTAACCAGGGAGTGACATAGGCTACTTTTTTAACCGACTTTCAAAAAAGGAGGAGTTGTGTTTTTCTACCTATGTACACCGATATCTCCGAGATTTCTGAACCGATTTGCGTAATTTTTTTTTTAATCGATAGAGAAACATTGCGACACTGTCCTACAAAAAATTTGAATTCCAACTCCTCAATCCTGATGCTGTAGGGGATCTGATCCCCAAAACTAATGGGATTTAGGCACTGGTCGGTTATTTAAATTGATATTGGGGATACCAATTAAAGACTTTATTGTTGAATGACCTCGAGTAGGTACATGTCCAACTCCTCAACCCTGATGCTGTAAGGAATTGCATTCCGAAATCGTAAGGATCCCACAGAATTTTTCCGTTTTGTGGACGGGTTACTACTTACTACAGATAGGCTACTTTTTGTTCTGGAAAATCAAAGTTCCCACGAGATATTTACAAACCTAAATACACACGGGCGAAGCCGTGGGCATCATCTAGTAAGATAATAAAATGCTGGAAGCGTGATTTTCTAGAAGAAAACTTCCTTGAATCGAATTCTAAATTAATTAATTATTAATTAGTCAATAAAAATTTTTGAAAGGTGAATTAGTCGAGTGTTGTTAGCTATGTTTGATGAAAATCGATCCAAGATGGCCGCCGCTACAAAATAGCGGATTACATATTTTTTCACAACTCCCTTAATATGGGTATCAAATGAAAGGGCTTGACTAGTAGAATAGCATTATTGCAAATCCAAGATGACCGCCACCACAAAATGGTGAATGTGTTTTTATTTTAATTTTTAATTTTTAGGTACTTGTTGTATGCAGGAAACCGCAGCGGCGTCGCAGATGCGATGCGGCGACGACGCCGCGACGCGCCGTATGGCATCGCTCTTGTACGATCGGATAATTCGCACAAGTACCAACGTGTCATGCGGGAGGAAGCCGTCATTATCCTGTCAGGCGCAATCAGTAGCGCGCCATCGCAGCGGAGTATAAAGACGCGGATAGAGGTGATGTAGTAGAGTTGATACTCTGGACGGAGCGGAGGCGGCCATTCATTGTTGTCGCTTCGCATCTTTACAATTGCGATCAACGTTTACATTGCGATATCCATATTGTATAATAGAGTTATGATATTAAATCCTTTGATTTATGGGCTGTGAACCATTTGCTTGCTTATTTTTAGTATACCTACATACCTACCCACAAAGTAAAGATATTGTGGGCATCGGATTTTTTCCATTTCATGAAACAGAAACGTTTATTGAAATGGTCGGCCACATCATGAAGTGATCAATTTGAAGATCTAGCCACGACATGTACATTGTACACAATTTTTAGGGTTCCGTACCCAAAGGGTAAAAACGGAACCCTATTAATGTCACTCTGCTGTCTGTCTGTCTGTCTGTTTGTCCGCCGGTCACAGGTCTCTAGCTCGCAGACGAAATGAGTTACAAACTTAAAATTTGGGTATTTTGTGTAGAACGTTGACCTAAAATCAAATATTGAATTAGAAATTGAATGAAATTATTTTTCAGGGGGCTCCCATACATGAGAAAGGAGCCGGAAAAAATTTTTTTTCTTACCCTAGCTTGTGGGGTATCATTGTTTAGAACTCATTGAGTAGAGTAAGAATTTAGTACATTGTTCCTCGACGGGAGAAAGTGACCGATTACTACGAGGGTGTAGTTTGAGGCCCGAGGCCGTAGGCCGTAGGGCCGCAATACGCCCGAGAGGAATCGCACTTTCTCCCGAAGGGATACATAGTGATTTATACTACACCTGCGAGGAAAATAATAAAATAATCAAAAATATTAAAATTATTACCGTAAATCAATCAGAAGAAGAGGTTGGGTTTCCATTGTCTTCTTCTTCATATGCTTTGTTGTAACTATTTCTATCTATCTTTAGATATCTTGGGTAAAAGATTTTCAACATAAAAATAACTACTTAGCCACATATTTTTAATTCTGGCGGCGTTGGGCGGCGTCATCAAATCCGCCGTCACTATCACTACTATACACTTTGACTTCCATAATAGCTAAGTACTTGTAATTTTATAAATTGAAAATTTGGATAGGTAAAACAAAAGAAAGCGACTCGCAAAATAAAAAGAAAATAGCGCGAAAAAAAATCTATTTTGTATTTTTTACTTTTATTTTATGTTCATAACGTGGTGTCGCCAGTTATGGACCAGGCACCAGTAGCTGACCACCTTCACCGTTTTTAACAAAAATAAGAGCTAGATTAGAGTTTTACCGCTGGCAACATTTAAACCATGTAGAATAGGGATCTGTTTGTCATATTGACAAATATCATATGAAACGGCCATTTTGTTTTAAAATGGCAAGGCGAACAAAATGTTGTGTGCAAATATCTTTCGATTTCAATAGTTTTCTTAAGCAAATCGCTAAGAAGGTAAATAAACGTTTTGATCGATGGATTCTCGTTTCTGATTAAAATGTAAATTTACAATGATTAAATCACTTAGATATAAACTGTAAAACATGCTTGTGAAGGAATAAATGCGACATAGAGTTATTTTCAAGTTTTAGAGGGGATGTCCATTACTGGATCGGAAACACATCAAAAATCCAGTCATGGACCTATCTATTCTTATCATTTAAACACAATTACAAGTCAAAATTAAACTTGTATAGTTTAACTAGCTTCTGCCCGCGTGAATTTCGGTTTTTTAACCCCCGCCGAAAAACGAGGGGGTGTTATAAGTTTGACGTGTCTCTCTCTCTCTCTGTGTGTGTGTGTGTCTGTCTGTTCCCCTGTAGCGCTCAAACGGATGAACCGATTTGAATGCGGTTTTTTTTGTTTGCAAGGTGAATTAGTCGAGAGTGTTGTTAGCTATGTTTGATGAAAATCAAGATGGCCGCCACCACAAAATGGCGAATGTCGGGGGTTTTTTAAATTTTTAATTTATACTTGTCACAAATCCCAAGGGAATCGTGGATTTCCGGTTCCCGTTCCCGCTCCCTTATGCAACTTTTATAGCTACTTTCAAGGAGGTTTGCTATAGTAATCTACCTATAACCGTAGCTATATATTTTGGTTTTTTCAAAATCCCATGGGAACTGTGGATTTTTTCAGGATAAAAAGTAGCCTATGTGTTAAGTCATGACATAATCTATCTCCATCAAAATTTCAGCCAAATCGGTTCAGTTCGGTATAGTAGAAGGATTGCATCTTAAAATTTTTGTTCCTTCAAATCTTATCAAGTGGGGTGTCAAATTAAAGGGGTTGAAAAGGTGATTCCGAAAATACAATTTGTTTGACTAAAAAATATTGTGATCAAAAGTGAAAAAGAAAAAAATTATCACGCAGTTGATATTTTTTATTTTTTAACAATATTATACTTGTTTTAAAAAAATAATTATGGTTTCCATGCAAAAAAAAAATCTGATGGGTGGGAAAGGGTTAAAAAATTAATACCTATTATTGTAGTTCCATTTAGATGTGCCACTTTTAACATTTTTTAGAAATGTAGGTATGAGCTCAAAGGAGCTTAGAAAAAACAAAGAGTTCCCGCGGGATTATAATAAATCTAAATCCACGTGGACGAAGTCACAGGCATCCGCTTGTATGCAATATGGGGCCTAGCTCTATATTAACCCAAAATAAAGAAGTGTTAATAGTAAAACGTGTCATACGAGTAGCTATGAATGAGGAACCTTCTTTCACCTAGAAAGAAGATTCTCCATAGCCTTTGCACTCACTCACACATAGCCATCACCTTTTGCCCTCTTGGACAGTGTCCAAGTAATTATTACGCAAGAAGAAAGGAAACCTTTTACAGGTAACAGGCCTAGAAAAACACTTATTCATCTTTTCAAAAAACAGGCGAAAATTCCTCGCTGCTTATGTGAGCAGTATCGTGCTGCATCAGGATTAAGGAGCTGGGACTCAGAGGTCCGTGATTCAATCTAAGCTTGGTACCAAAAATATGAAGTCATAGTGGACAGTTCCCAAATCCCTTTAGTTTAGGTGGGTAGTACCCTACAACATCAGGATTAAGAAGATGAAGCAAATAAAAAATTATGGAACCATTTTGTAAACGTCCTCAAATAGACAAGTGTCAAATTGAAATGTGACGAACCTTGGTTGTTTCTACGTAACTTTGATATTTATATATTCTTCGAAATAATCAAGGAGCGGATCAACAATTTCTTTAAAAGCCGGCAACGTATTAGTGGTTCCTTTGGTGATGCAAATGTTCATGGGCAGCGGTAATCACTCAACATCAGGTGACCCGCTTGCTCGTATGCCCACAATCCATATAAAATAAAACAAGAGATAAAGTTCGTAAACATGCAGGTTTCCTCAAGATGTTTTTCTTCACCGTTAAAGCAAGTGATATTTAAATCATCATCATCATCATCATGATCAACCCATTACCGGCTCACTACAGAGCACGGGTCTCCTCTCAGAGTGAGAAGGGTTTTGGCCATAGTCTACCACGCTGGCCAAGCGGATTGGCAGACTTCACACACCTTTGAGAACGTTATGGAGAACACTCAGGCATGCAGGTTTCCTCACGATGTTTTCCTTCACCGTTAAAGCAAGTGATATTTAAATACTTAAGACGCACATAACTCCGAAAAGTTAGAGGTGCGTGCCCGGGATCGAACCCACGACCTCCGATTAGAAGTCGGTCGTCCTAACCACTAGGCTATCACAGCTTTTTTATTTAAATATTTAAACTAAAACCCGACTACTCATAATAGTATTCAAGTATAAATTAAAAATTTAAAAAACCCCTGACATTTGCCATTTTGTGGCGGCGGCCATCTTGGATTTGCATAGTGCTATTCTACTAGTCAAGTCCTTTCATTTGATACCCATATTAAGGCAGTTGTGATAAAATATGTAATCCGCCATTTTGTAGCGACGGCCATGTTGGTTCGATTTTCATCAAACATAGCTAACAACACTGTCGACTAATTCACCTTTCAAACGAAATAAAACTGCATTCAAATCGGTTCACCCGTTTGAGCACTACAGGGGAACAGACAGACACACACACACACACACACACATACACACACAGACACGTCAAACTTATAACACCCCTTCGTTTTGCGTCGGGGGTTAAAAATAATAATTTAGAAAAACGTGTATTCAATTGTGTACTAATGGAAGAAAAGGCGGGGCAAGCGGCTAGTGGCGCCATCTGTTATGTCTATCTAAAACTAACTTAATATTCCAATTTAGCTGTGCGAAAGTCACTTCTCGATTTTTTCGCATATAAAATGTTGCCTATGTCACCAGCAAACTATAACAACGAATCAATTAACACCTCATTCATCAACATTGGCCCAGTAGTTTAGGTGCTTCGCTAGAACAAAAAATTGGATACAAACATACATACATAGACTACAAAAATCATAACCCTTCCTTTTAGCTTTGCAGTAATCGGATAAAAACGAACTGTCCATCACTGGGTGTCCATAACTGGATTTAGACTGTCCATCATAAAGATTTTTACATATTTCAGTTGATCGTTTTTAGGTTTCCATATTTCAAAACTCGTTCGACTATTTCTAAATTTTAGCAGTTAGTGAGAAGCTCTGTATATCTGAGTATATCATTGTAAAATTATAACACTCTAGATTAAATAATAAAAAAGTTATAGCTCCTCATGTTTGACTCGGCGCTTAACCCTGTCCATAACTGGTGCCACCACGTTATGTAATTATAATAATTAAAATTAAATATATTTAAACTAGCAGACCCCGGTCCTGCCCGGTGACATAGCGACATCAGCGCCGCCTACCGTGACGGTTGTTATTTATTGGGTGCTTTTTACGTCGTGTTTGTCGACATAGGTTTTTTTTCATGTACTGATCGGATTTGATCAAAAATTAAAAAGAAAAAAGCACGTTAGTAATGGAATTTCATAAATGGAACTTCCGCTCTAGCGCGTTAACAATGAAATTCCATATATTTTTTCGTCCCGCCTATTTGTTTGACAGTAATGACGTACTTTGACTTTCGATATGAGAAAAACCAGAAGGTACTTTCAGAGCAGGTGTATTATAATATATATTTTTTTTATACTTATATATTTTTTGCTCAAAAAATAAGGAAATCGGGGGCCTTCAAAGTTGTCAGTTGTAGACCATTTATGTGACGGGGGCTATCGCAAAAACTAAACTAATGAGGAATATTATATTTCGGTATATTATGTACCATATGCTCTATTTAAACAACAAATACTGAAAACAACGATTTATGAAATAGTTTATAAGCTGTGACCCAAAACAAACGAAAATTTTTTGGGTTTTTCTTTCACGGTTTGTTGCAATGTGTAGCTCGAAAATTAAATAAGTATTTCTTAGACCCAAAATATTATATTGTTCATAATTATGTACGGAACCCTAAAACCCTAAAGCCTAAAGCGAGGCCCGACTCGCACTTGGCCGATTATATATTATAAACTGTGTCATCTATCTACGTAAACATATAGATAAGCACATCAGAAGTGATCGTTACAATATCTAGGTAGGTATATACTTATTATAGTCTGTTCGTTTTCTTACGGTCGCCTTTTGTGTCTAGCCGCCTCCACTGCGCGGTGTTTTGCCAAAGACACCGCCGTGACTTCAAAGCATGCCGCGAGGGGTGTACAGGCACAAGGGGTTTTGGCGTTTTATACTTACCTACTCATATTTTTTCATTAAAATTCTCTTTCCTTTTTATATTTTTTTATATTCGTATTTTATTACAATATAACCATAAACATAAAATATAATATTCTCATGAACACGGGTCTTTTCTCAAAATGAGAAGGATTTTAACCATAGTCTACCACGCTGGTCAAGTGCGGATTGGCAGACTATTCGGAGATTCTGTTAGAATAGAAAAAAAATTACAAACAGAAAAAAAGTAATAAAAATAAATGCAGAATACTAAGAGCACCTGCGCCTGTACCGACACTAAGTTACCGAACGAACTATACTTACAGTGGACTTTTACATTCATGTGCTTAAGATGCAGGTGCCATTTGCCAATTACGAGTAGAAAACGTTACCTACAACAGTTTCTATATTGTAGAGAAACAGCGTAGTGATTATTACTTTCTTACTAGAGTAGAAGCTGCATTCATGGAATAATTAACAAGATTTTGCGAATAATTGAAATGACAATTAAGTACCTACCTTCCTAGATTGGTAGGCTTACAGTTTACCTACAGTACAACAGCTTTTGGAAGTTAACTTTAACATCATTACCTGCCTTCTGAAAACGCTTCGTCTTTAATCACACTAATTATTATTATTATAAAGCCGAAAGTTTGTGCGTGTGTGTTTGTTACTCTTTAACGCCTCAACTACAGAACCGATTTGGCTGAAATTTTTAATGGAGATAGTTTATGCCCTGACTTAACACATAGCTATGTAGCCTTTTTATCCTGGAAAAATCCACAGTTCCCACGGGATTTTGAAAAAACCGAAATCTATACCTACAGCTAAAGGTAGATTACTATAGCAAACTTCCTTGAAAGTATAGTATTATAGGTTGGAAAAGGGAACGGGAACAAGGACCGGAAATCCATGAACCGAAAATCACGCGGGCGAAGCCGCGGGCAGAAGCTAGCTTATAATAAATTATTTGTTCCATAACTGTAAAACGAATTTTAAGTCGACTGCAGCGTACTTGACTGGAATACTGGATGTATGTAAGCAAAAAGTTGTAGGTGCGTCCATTAATCAAAAACTGCATTTACCAGTAACATTGCAAGAAAAAGAAAAAAGGATCAACCGGTGTACTGGGAAGGACGAAAATAACCGAGGGGTTATTATAATTTAAATTAATTATCTTCTTCACAGTAAAACGCACAAGAACACGAAACGACGGGAGATAAATACTTTACAGCTGCTCAATTTTTTGGACATTCACCTTTTTAACCGCTAAGGCCTAGGCCGCACTGCGTTTATTCGCGCGAATTTTTTCGCCAAATTCTGTGACATATGGGAATATATGAAGCTGCACGCTCGTGCGATTTAAAATTCGCGAGAAAAATATATTAAAATGCGGAATATAAACCGCGCGAATAAAATTCGCGCGAATAATTTCCGCAGTGCGGCCCCGCTCTAAAACCTGACGAAATGCCCGTACCTTTTCGCGATTATTGTTGCATCATTCAATTAACAACCTCCAAAATTGGCTCGGTAGGTACCTACTAGCTACCCTGCGTGTCGTCACTATAATTACGAAAAAGTTAGCAACTTTCTTGCTACAAATGAAATGAAAAATTAGTGAATCTAAAATTATTTAATCAAGATCAGGTAGGTATTTGAATATATTATTACCTACAAATCCTACATTGTGGCCGATTCTGTTGTACACAATCTCTAAATCTAAACTAAAATGACAGGTCTAAATATATTCCTGTCTCTTTCACAATCCTCCCTGTTGAAGGGGATAGCACTATTTTTAAACCTGTCAATTTAGTTTAGGTTTAGAGATTGTGTACAACAGAATTAGCCACAATGTATCTTTACACTGCATGGTGCACCTAACTTGAAAAGAAAGTAGTGAATTTCTTATCTCCCGCGAGCAGGCTAATCGACTCAACCAGTTACTGCGCAACTAACTATGTTTTTTTTTTCTAAAAAAGTCTACATAGATATATTTAATTTATAAAAACATATACCCGTTAAAAGCTTGAGACTTGAACTTTAAAGTAACACCATTCCACACACCACAACAGCCTTTTTAATGTCCCACCGCTGGGTATACGCCTCCTCTCTTATAGGAGAGAGAGATTTAGAGCTTAGGCCCGCCACGCTGCTCCAATGCGGGTTGGCGGGCTTTAATGACTATTGTCACATTATAGTGATAACAACCGGGACCGACTGCTTAATCTGGTCTCCGAGACACGGGGGTGAAACACCGCCAACTACCAACTCCGGGCTGGCACTGAGAATTTCTTGACAGAAAAACCCAATACCTAACAATTATTTGCGCGACCCGGGATTCGAACACGGGACCTCGTGATCTGCAGTCGAATGCGCTAACCACTAGATCAACGAGGCAATTAACACCATTATCATGAGAAAATATTCAGTACTTTTTATGTGTGAGCAATTTAAATAGGCATATATAGTAAAACCGACTCGGGTTTTTAGGGTTCCGTAGTAAACAAGGAACCCTTATAGTTTCGCCATGTCCGTCCGTCTGTCCGTCTGTCCGTCCGTCCTCGGTTAATATCAGAGACTATTAGTGCTAGAAATCCGTAATTTGGCATGAGTATAAATATTAATCACGCCGACAAAGTGGTGAAATAAAATTTTGATAAATATTTTTTTTAGGGTAGCTCCCCTACATGTAAAGTGGGGATGAATATTTTTTCTCGTCTACCCCATAGTGTGGGGTATCGTTGAATAGGTCTTTTAAAAATACTGTGGGTGTGGGAACATCATTTTTCGATTTCTAGATCCGTTTGTAAAATATGATGTTTTAAAGTGCAAATTTTTATTAGAGTCAAGTATCCCCTCTATCAGCCAAATGGCAGTATATAGGAACTTGAAAAAATTCACAGCAGTAGGGTATATAATCAATTTTAAAGGAAAACTATCACGGCTAAGTAGGGTTCACAGGTTAAGGAGTTATATCTGTTTTTCGAGGATTGTGACTACGGAACCCTACACTGCGCGTGGCCCGCCACGCACTTGGCCGGTTTTTTAGATAGGTTTTTCAATTATCAGTCGCTTATCAGAAGTTGACCTAAAGGTCATGTCATGAGAAAATATTCAGTACTTTTTATGTGAGCAATTTAAATAGGCATTGTATAGTAAAACCGCCTCAGGATTTTAGGGTTCCGTACCCGAAGGGTAAAAACGGAGCCCTATTAATGTCACTCGGCTGTCTGTCTGTCTGTCTGTCTGTCTGTCTGTCTGTCTGTCTGTCTGTCCGTCTGTCCGCCGGTCACAGGTCTCTAGCTCGCAGACGAAATGAGTTACAAACCTGAAATTTTGGTATTTAGTGTAAAACGTTAACCCAAAATCAAATATTGAATTAGAAATTGAATTAAATTATTTTTCAGGGGGGCTCCCATACATGAAAAAGGAGCCGGAAAAAAAAAATTTTTCTTTACCCTAGCTTGTGGGGTATCATTGTTTAGAGCTCATTAAGTAGAGTACAAATATATATATTTTTTATTTTTATCTCAAAAAATAAGAAAATGGGAGGCCATCAAAGTTGTCAGTTTTAGACCATTTTTGTGACGGGGGCTATCTCAAAAACTAAACTAGTTGGGAATATGATATTTCAGTATATTATGTACTATATTATGCTCTATTTAAACAACAAATACTGAAAACAACGATTTATTAAATAGTTTATAAGCTGTGACCAAAATAAACGAACATTTTTTTGGGTTTTTCTTTCACGGTTTGTTGCGATGTCTAGCTCGGAAATTAAATATTTCTTAGACCCAAAATATTATATTGTTCATAATTATGTACGGAACCCTGAAAGAGCGAGGCCCGACTCGCACTTGGCTGATTTTTATTTTAGGTAGGTTTTTCTTATCAGTCGCTTATCAGAAGTTGACCTAAAGGTGCACATCTCCGGATATTCCATTAATAATTTTATTTGGACACAAAGGGATATTCACCTCTTTCAACAAAGATGTCAGTCTACTTAGAGTCTAAGTCTGACGTCAAGACGTCTGAGTGAATAGTCTAAGTCTTAGACTATTCACTCAGACGTCGTTCTAATAATTGTAATCGATCGTACCTACGATCAAACGATGCGATATCGTCGCGTCGTAGGTATAAGCCACGGAAAATAAGTCGACCGGTGGCCTTCAATGCGCAGAAGTTGAAAATGAGGTATCTCGGGATGTGAGGGGGTCGCGGGGATCCTGATTAGCTCTCGCGGATCCCTCGTAAGCGCTGATTGGCTTTCCAATCGTATTGTGTCCCGCTCACTCGTACGACTATGCGCGCACTTGAAGGTCACCGGTCGACTTACGTGACGGGAGTTATACCACAATTATACGATGAAAATTAGTATTGCGATCGCGCGATGACTTGCAAGCTTCAATTAGAATTTTGGACACTCTTGGGGTATTCATATTACCTTGGGGTATTTATTACCTTGGGGTATATATACTCTTGGGGTATACATAATATTATATTATATACTCTAGAGTCTAGTATTTATATTACCTATGTTTGATCGTACGACGAAATCGCATCGTTTGAATTTTGATCGTACGATCGTTAGATAACCAATGAGGACGACGGAGCAGTCAGCTTACTGCAGTTGCTGAAGGCAAGGGCGTCGCCAGGTAGGGTCAGGGCGGGGCAGCTGCCCCCCCCCCCCCTAGAGATTTCAGAAAATATAAATATGCTATAGTTTGAAAAGAAAATTCTGATTTTTTTTAATATTAGTAGTCTACAATTTTGCAGTTTCGGATACAAAAATATTATTTTTTTAAAAACGCATACTTTAGGACTTATATAGAAAAAAAACAAAAAAGTGAAAAAAAATTACGTGGTTTTTCGAGTGCTGCAAAGTCAGCACTGGTCTTACTGATAGTGGTCCTAACAACATACTAAAAATCAGCCAAGTGCGAGTCGGGCCTCGCTCTTTCAGGGTTCCGTACATAATTATGAACAATATAATATTTTGGGTCTAAGAAATATTTAATTTCCGAGCTAGACATCGCAACAAACCGTGAAAGAAAAACCCAAAAAAATGTTCGTTTATTTTGGTCACAGCTTATAAACTATTTAATAAATCGTTGTTTTCAGTATTTGTTGTTTAAATAGAGCATATAGTACATAATATACTGAAATATCATATTCCCAACTAGTTTAGTTTTTGAGATAGCCCCCGTCACAAAAATGGTCTAAAACTGACAACTTTGATGGCCTCCCATTCCCTTATTTTTTGAGATAAAAATTAAAAATATATATATTTGTACTCTACTTAATGAGCTCTAAACAATGATACCCCACAAGCTAGGGTAAAGAAAAAATTTTTTTTCCGGCTCCTTTTTCATGTATGGGAGCCCCCCTGAAAAATAATTTAATTCAATTTCTAATTCAATATTTGATTTTGGGTTAACGTTTTACACTAAATACCAAAATTTCAGGTTTGTAACTCATTTCGTCTGCGAGCTAGAGACCTGTGACCGGTGGACAGACGGACAGACAGACAGACAGACAGACAGACAGCCGAGTGACATTAATAGGGCTCCGTTTTTACCCTTCGGGTACGGAACCCTAAAAAATCTGAACTAGCCGTATGATTGCGATTTTTGCGATTTTTTGTGTAAAATATGACTGGCCTATTTACACTTTTCGCATACTATAATCTCGTGTGCTATAATAAGTATAATATCATCAACTTGCCCCCCCCCCCCCCCCCCCCTTGGCCAGCGGCTGGCGACGCCCTTGGCTGAAGGTTTAGTCCAAGTATACCTATAGGTAAAAGATTAGAAACCAAAGCAATGAACACTATTAATTTTACGAGATTCAGCATCAGATTCTGTATTAGGTACCTACCTAGCTATTTTATTTCATTGCCAGAACAGATTGCCATCGAATTATTGTGAAATCCAAAGGTACTTGGCATCGAGACGAAAAATAAAATGATACAAACATGTTTCCCAAGTAAGTATGAAGCACAGTTTGGTATGAAGTATGGACGATGAAATAATTTCTGGGAACTTGGGAACTGATGCGTATTTAATGAACAAGGCTTTTTTAAACGCATGCAATTCAAAGTATGTAAAAACAACCAATAGGTAGGTAGGTACTTATTCATACGCTTATGAGACTTTTTGACTGTTATTTATTGGAATTCTTTGAATATTACATATAGCCAAAATTATAAATGTACTTACTGTGTCTGTGTAGTTGGGTAAATTTTTTTCTGCCGTGCAGTGCAAAGGTGTGTGTGTAGTGCACGATTACGATCTACCTAAGTAGCTAATTTCAAACATCAAACAACACATCTCCTACCTACTTGAATGAACACGATGAAAATTTTCTTAGAAAACCTCAGAGAGAAAGGACTCTGTAAAAACTGGCCAAGTGCGAATCGGGCCTCGCTCTTTTAGGGTTCCGTACATAATTATTATGAACAACATAATATTTTGGGTGTGAGAAATATTTAATTTTCGAGCTAGACATCGCAGAACACCGTGAAAGATAAACCCAAAAAATGTTCGTTTGTTACAAATATGTTTGCATACAAACTACTTTATAAATCGTTGTTTTCAGTATTTGTTGTTGTATATGGTACATAATATACTGCATATTCCTAACTGGTTTAGTTTTTCAGATAGCTTCCGTCACAAAAATAGTCTAAAACTGACAACTTTGATGGCCCCCCATTTCCTTATTTTTCAAGCAAAAAATAAAAAAATATATATTTGTATTTTGTACTCTACTTAATGAGCTCTAAACTTTACTCTAAACAAAGTAGGTTAAGAAAAAAAAATTTTTTTCGGCTCCTTTTTCATGTATGGGCCCCCCTGAAAAATAATTTAATTCAATTTATAATTCAATATTTGGTTTTGGGTTAACGTTCTACATCAAATACCAAAATTTAGATTTACAACGTCTACGAGCTAGAGACCTGTGACCGGCGGACAGACAGACAGATAGACAGACATACAGAAGAGTGACTAATGTCATAGGGTTCCATTTTTACCCTTTGGGTACGGAACCCTAAAAACTAAGTAAGTAATAATGATGTCCGTTAGATGATACCTAGGTTTTGCTCTCAGTTTTACCTTAGGTTTTATCACGGGTTTTATCACTCACTGAGGTGACTGACAGATATTCTACCGTCTAATGTCATTTGTCACTCATATGCTATCCATTCCCTATCGTCTACGGTACGTACCTACCCTAATACCCTAATACCTTGCTTGTCACAGGTGAACGACAAACGCGAGAACACGACATACTAATACGCGACGCGAAAATATCGTGGCCTACGTTGTCGCGTAGATAAGTTTGTCATTTTCTACGGACTCTCGTCGTGACCACGATCCATCAATCTAGATGGAAATATCGACCAAACAAACAAACATTTTAATTGTGGTATGGATGCAGTACCTACCTATAATTTATGTACAATAGCTTAGTTCAAGTTCACCTAGGGTAAGGAGTGCTCACATGTTACACTGGCAGCGATGAGGCTCACGGCGTCCTTGGGCGGCTCGCAGGCGGGCCACAGCGGCTGCAGGATGTTCTGAGCGAAGGTGAGCGCCGTGATGGCGTTGCCCGTGGGCACCAGCACGAACAGCGCCACCCACAGGTAGAGAGTTCAAGTTCACCTAGGGTAAGGAGTGCTCACATGTTACACTGGCAGCGATGAGGCTCACGGCGTCCTTGGGCGGCTCGCAGGCGGGCCACAGCGGCTGCAGGATGTTCTGAGCGAAGGTGAGCGCCGTGATGGCGTTGCCCGTGGGCACCAGCACGAACAGCGCCACCCACAGGTAGAGAGTTCAAGTTCACCTAGGGTAAGGAGTGCTCACATGTTACACTGGCAGCGATGAGGCTCACGGCGTCCTTGGGCGGCTCGCAGGCGGGCCACAGCGGCTGCAGGATGTTCTGAGCGAAGGTGAGCGCCGTGATGGCGTTGCCCGTGGGCACCAGCACGAACAGCGCCATCCACAGGTAGAGAGTTCAAGTTCACCTAGGGTAAGGAGTGCTCACATGTTACACTGGCAGCGATGAGGCTCACGGCGTCCTTGGGCGGCTCGCAGGCGGGCCACAGCGGCTGCAGGATGTTCTGAGCGAAGGTGAGCGCCGTGATGGCGTTGCCCGTGGGCACCAGCACGAACAGCGCCACCCACAGGTAGAGAGTTCAAGTTCACCTAGGGTAAGGAGTGCTCACATGTTACACTGGCAGCGATGAGGCTCACGGCGTCCTTGGGCGGCTCGCAGGCGGGCCACAGCGGCTGCAGGATGTTCTGAGCGAAGGTGAGCGCCGTGATGGCGTTGCCCGTGGGCACCAGCACGAACAGCGCCACCCACAGGTAGAGAGTTCAAGTTCACCTAGGGTAAGGAGTGCTCACATGTTACACTGGCAGCGATGAGGCTCACGGCGTCCTTGGGCGGCTCGCAGGCGGGCCACAGCGGCTGCAGGATGTTCTGAGCGAAGGTGAGCGCCGTGATGGCGTTGCCCGTGGGCACCAGCACGAACAGCGCCACCCACAGGTAGAGAGTTCAAGTTCACCTAGGGTAAGGAGTGCTCACATGTTACACTGGCAGCGATGAGGCTCACGGCGTCCTTGGGCGGCTCGCAGGCGGGCCACAGCGGCTGCAGGATGTTCTGAGCGAAGGTGAGCGCCGTGATGGCGTTGCCCGTGGGCACCAGCACGAACAGCGCCATCCACAGGTAGAGAGTTCAAGTTCACCTAGGGTAAGGAGTGCTCACATGTTACACTGGCAGCGATGAGGCTCACGGCGTCCTTGGGCGGCTCGCAGGCGGGCCACAGCGGCTGCAGGATGTTCTGAGCGAAGGTGAGCGCCGTGATGGCGTTGCCCGTGGGCACCAGCACGAACAGCGCCATCCACAGGTAGAGAGTTCAAGTTCACCTAGGGTAAGGAGTGCTCAAATGTTACACTGGCAGCGATGAGGCTCACGGCGTCCTTGGGCGGCTCGCAGGCGGGCCACAGCGGCTGCAGGATGTTCTGAGCGAAGGTGAGCGCCGTGATGGCGTTGCCCGTGGGCACCAGCACGAACAGCGCCACCCACAGGTAGAGAGTTCAAGTTCACCTAGGGTAAGGAGTGCTCACATGTTACACTGGCAGCGATGAGGCTCACGGCGTCCTTGGGTGGCTCGCAGGCGGGCCACAGCGGCTGCAGGATGTTCTGAGCGAAGGTGAGCGCCGTGATGGCGTTGCCCGTGGGCACCAGCACGAACAGCGCCACCCACAGATAGAGGAAGGCGGGCAGGTCCCCGAAAGCCTCGCCGATGTACGCGTAGTCGCCGCCGGACTTTGGGATCATTGTACCTGAAATTGTTGAGGCCGCAATATTTAAACGCTTAAGTACTAAAATATTTTTTTAGACGAAGTAGGTACTAAGCAAAGAATTCCAGTAAGTACTAAGTAAATTAAATTGAGTCCACATAAATATTCCTTTTGCTTCCCTAAACGTACCTATATTTAATTTATTCGCCAAATATTTTATATCTGCTTGTGAATATCGCGTAAAAATCGATTCAGAACAATAGACTTTTGAATATACCTACTACTTAAGTAGGTAATTACTACATATAGTATGCATCTTTGAAATAGATAAGAATTATTTCTATTCTATCAGTAGAGACGTCAAGAGAGAGGCCGATGACTTACGAAATGTTTAATTAAATAGATAAGTAGGTACATAATAACATAATTACATATCGACGCAAGAAAATGTATTTGCTGTAAGTAGCAAAAATGGCGTAAGTAGACTGAAAACATAGTTAGAATTAGTTTTTTTTTCTGCGTCGAATGGTCTAGGTCTCATATTGCTGCAGTGAAAAAAAATTAAAAAGTTGTAACATTTTCAAAAAATTTATAAGTTCAAATTGTTTTAAGTCTCCAAAAAAAACCGTATTTTTGATACTTCTTTGGTCATTTTCTACTTACAACAAAAGTGCAATTTGAATCATTTTTTACGTCCGTAAAACATGGAACTGAGCAATTTCCATACAAATAATAAATACTTACGCCATTCTTCATGTCTGTGAATGAAAAGTCAATTTCTGTAAGTAACCAAAAACCTATTTCTTATAACTTTAGGAAAAATATTTTGATATATTTTGATTAGTGAATATTACGTTAGTAAAACTGTGTACAAAAAACAATTTTTCTGTCATTGATAATTAAGAAGTTATGAATTTTTTTCTAATTTAAAAATCGTTTTTTGGCTCTGCTGAAAAGTTGGGTTTTGGCTACTTACAGCAAATACGTTTTCTTGCGTCGAATCATGCAAGCTATTAAGTAGCTAGTAGCTACATAATACAACTGTATAAAATCTGTGGTAGGTAGGTCAGGTCAGGTAGGTGACCTACAATGTAGGTCAAGTTCACAGTTTAATGATTTACAGCCATTCCACTAAATAAATAAAAAAATAATAATATGCAAATGCAAATTTTTATCTCATAATTTCTCACAATAACTCACTATCTCTGTCCCGTTGGCTGATGTACCTAGTACCTACCTACCTAATTTCGCCCGCAACATCATCCGTATGGATTTAGGTTTTTCAAAAATTCCTTGGGAACTTTTCTGGGATAAAAAGTAGCCTATGTCCTTCTTCAAGATCTAGTCTATCTCTGTACCAAATTTCGTCAAAATCGTCCCGCTGGCTGATGTACCTACCTACCTAATTTCGCCCGCAACATCATCCGTATGGATTTAGTTTTTCAAAAATTCCTTGGGAACTTTTCCGGGATAAAAAGTAGCCTATGTCCTTCTTCAAGATCTAGTCTATCTCTGTACCAAATTTCGTCAAAATCGGTTCAGTGGTTTAAGCGTGAAAGCGTAATATGCAGACAGACACAACTTTACCTTCGCATTTATAGCTAGTGTGGATATAATAGGTAGGTACCTAAACATATCGAACATTAATCCATCACATTATTTATTTATTAAATAGGTGGGTAGGAAGTAATTATTTCAATATCTATGATATCTACCTACCATAGTCCATAGATAGGTATATGGAAATCACTACATAGTATAAAACAAAGTCGCTTTCTCTGTCCCTATATCCCTATGTCCCTATGTATGCTTAAATCTTTAAAACTACGCGACGGATTTTGATGCGGTTTTTTTTAATAGATAGAGTGATTCAAGAGGAAGGTTTATAAGTAGAAAAATTGGACCCGGTAGGTGGCGCTAATAGCGGGCAGGACGACGTCTGCCGGGTCCGCTAGTTAAAATATAAAGGAAAGACGCAGACCATTTTCATCGCACTGCCAATTTATTACAGTGTATAGTGCAACGAACGTTATCTACGTAACTGTTATCACACGTGGTTTACTTGTGGGAAATAAACTACGTTCAACGTACCTAATTAAAATTACCCCACTTACCTACTTAGGTATAGATCGACCAGAATCTCATGAAAAATAGGGAAATGAAATTCCAAGGTTAGCAACACTACGGCTGCCCTAGCGATAAACAAAGTAACTGAAATTTTTTGTGAAATTGACTTTTTGCATTAACAAAAGTTTTATGTCGAGTAGTTTTTTACCACAGTTTAATATTTCAAATAAATTGAACCGTTTACTGAAATTTAAATTGCCCAAACAAAGTAACTGCACTCACTAACCCGGAATATATGTAAATGCAAAAACCAAGTAAACAACAAGCACAACACAAAAACAAAGTAATTGGATGTTGATTACTTTATTTTTGTATTTAAAATGCAGTTGCTTGATTTTTCGTTTCGTGAAACGATCCCAGGTAAGGTGTTCTGAATGTAATTACTTTGTTTATCACTAGGGCAGCCGAGTTAACCTAGTGTTGCTTACTACAAAATTTAATTTACCTATTTTTCATGAGATTCTGGTCGATCTATACTTAACAAATTTTTGAAAATTATATTCACAACTTACCTAACTCTGCATAGCATAGAGCGCCGACCATCGACAGGAACCCGGAGAGCATCCACACAACGAGGGCCATGCCTTTAGAGCCGGAGTGCTCCAGGGTCGGACGGGGGGACGCAAAGATCCCGGACCCCACGATAACTCCCACAATGATCGCAACGCCATTTACTAAGCTCAACTCTTTCTTCATCCGTACCCCTTCAGTCGACTCCCCTTCCGCGCTCGCTTCGCTTTCACCGACGTCCATGACCTTCGGCGTCAAGCCTTCCGCGGCTGTTACTTTAGTCATATTTATTTATTAATTAATTTAATATCTAATTATCCTCCGAAATTATAAAACACCGAATCAAGTCTCAACTTTACGTAAAATATTCAGTTTATTATCATTAAACTTTAGTCCGTGCATAATGTTCGCTGTTGCGGAATGTCTGATCTTCAGTCATTCAACATTGCATCACACAGCTTTTAGGCCCCCGCGGCAAACACCACGTGCGGCAAAACACCATAACCAGCCTTGGACCGACAAATCGCGTACTCGGTTCACCACGAAACAGCTGCTGATAACGTGCGAGCTAATATTGGTACACTTATTGCACGCGATACTTATTACAATTCATATATTTTACATTCGAATAGGTTAAATTATTCAAGAAACATATTTATTATATCACGTTCGTCAAAACTAAATTGTCCGATACAGCTATTTGTTTTATGGTTTCATAGAGTATTAAATTGCTCTGTTTTGAACTATCACGAATTTATATGCCGGCAGCGATCGAAAATACGGTACGCGGCGATACAACGGAGTGCACGTTCAACGCTCCCCGACCCCACTTTACTATTCATTTTGCCTCCAAGTTAACCACGAGCCCGACAGTCTACCGCCCGAGTTGCTCGACGGCAAAAACGGCATAAAACATTGCGACGCGCAAAGTATTATCAGCTTTATCAAATTTAGCATACGGCTAAATTCAGTTCCGCCATATGTCCAACAATTCATTGCCAAGTTTGAACGAGTTTCGGTCGTCTCTTTCGCGCATCTCGATCTCGACCACGTGTGCGGATGGCATACTTTTCCTGACAATCCTTTAAATCTGATAACATATCCTTCGACTGATAAGCCTTACGAGCCTATAAAGAATGGACATGTTGACATACCCAGGATGTGAGCAATTCATTTAGACCGCTTCATGGGTCAATGACAGCCGGTATTCTAGGCCATGTGTAGGTGACAGTGCTCAAAGAGCGAGATATTATGTTCGATGTTCGATATGCGATGTAAAAACACCTTTATTAAAAATGAAAGTCGTTATTAAAGTTACCAATACATAGATATATTTTATAAAAATCACTTATTGTAAGGATATTACAGACAAAAATACATTATAGTACGAATTAGTTATTTTTAAATAAGTTTCATCATTATCCGAATCAGTCACAGTGTAATACGACGCATAAAATCTGTCTGATTATAGAATATATACGTGGGAGGGAGGCAAGAAGGGGGAATATAAATTTTTATATGGGCTATTTTTATATTCCCAATCAAAGTCAAAGAGCAGAATTATAAACGCCGCGTTCGAAAACGTAACTACAACTTGATAATACAACAGGATTAAATTAATAAAATCGGCCAAGTGCGAGTCAGACTCGCAAACCGAGGGTTCCGAGGGCTCCAGAAATATTCGAGCAAAACGATAAATATTATATTAATTTGCTTAGCCGCAAAACAAACTATGTTTGTAGAGTATTGTTAATTACAAAAAAACTATGCTAGTTAGAGCGTTGGTTTTATTTTTCCTGTAAAATATGCACAAACTTCTATTGATCATAATAATTATTATTTCTGATTTTTCGATTGGTATAAACTTCGGAGATATTTTGCACGATTAATCAAAAACTATTATTTATAAAAGTAAATATAAATCTATTTTAAAATGTACAAAATGACCTTTCATATGATAACCCACTCGGTATAGATATCTTATTTTGAAATTTGAAACCCCCGATTTCCTTCCCTTTTTTTATTAAATTAAAAATAATTTTAGATTTCTTTTTCTTTAAATAATGTTGGGTTACTATTATATACATCTATTCCTGTCATATCGATAGCTTTAATAGTTACCGAAATAATCGACTGTCAAAATGAAAATCGCATAAGGGTTCCATTTTTACCATTTTGGTACGGAACCCTAAAAACTACTAAATGTTTGACGTTATGTATTAATTATGGTTGAAGTCTACCTGCTGTTAACTAATTTATATATTTTACACTGATCGCGAGGGATTTACAGCTCTCCTTTCTAAAGTTCCGCACTTGTCCTCCGAAGATCTTCGTCAAATCGTTACCAAATTCAAATGGGATAAATTTGATGATATACAACGGAGTTGTGGAGTGACGATTCAAAAAATACACGTCGAATTAAGAACATCCTCCTTTTTTGAAGTTGGATATTATACCACTTTTATACTAAGTTGGATATTAAGTAATTATATTATATAAACTAGTATGGCGCGTGGGTGCGCGGCCCGCTAAAGCGGACCGCGAGGTTTCATTATCGGGTATTTTTTGCTTGAGCAGCCTCCAATCCTCCTATCTTCCAAACCCCCGATCATTATTACTTTCCATATTTTTTCTCCGATTCTTTTGTCATAATGAGAGTTCTTCCATAAAAACAAATTTTGAAAAGAAACTATATTAAAGTCTTGCATAGTTTCCAACTTGCATTATCTTCATATTCTTATAAAAAAAAGAAGCTGTGATAGCCTAGTGGTTAGGACGACCGACTTCTAATCGGAGGTCGTTTCGATCCCGGGCACGCACCTCTAACTTTTCGGAGTTATGTGCGTTTTAAGTATTTAAATATCACTTGCTTTAACGGTGAAGGAAAACATCGTGAGGAAACCTGCATGCCTGAGAGTTCTCCATAACGTTCTCAAAGGTGTGTGAAGTCTGCCAATCCGCTTGGCCAGCGTGGTAGACTATGGCCAAAACCCTTCTCACTCTGAGAGGAGACCCGTGCTCTGTAGTGAGCCGGTAATGGGTTGATCATGATGATGATGATGATTATCTTCAATATTCGTCGTACATGTTGTATAGATAAATAAATTTCGTCATCTTGTTTTTTTTTCGATCTAACTATCAAGTAAATCACGTTTTGATGATCTTTTGCCAAAAAACACTCTTCCATCTTTTATAATCCGTGATATAGACACCGACGAAATTTTTATCACCGCCATCTTGAATCCGCCATTTAGGACTTTTTTTTCAGCTCACTGCCGATTGGATGAGGTTTCGAGTAACTTTTGTTTGAGCACCTCCTACCTATCGTCAACACCCTAGCCGTGCTTTTCACCCGTCTCCAAAATCCTCAATCATGAGCTCTCTCCATATTTTTCCTCCGCATAAATTTTTGTCTTCTATACGAAACCATCAATAAAAAAAACTTTGTTTGAAAACGTAAATTCCGCCATCTTGATTTTTTTTTTCTATTCATCAAGTAGATCTTTAGTTCTTGATCATATTTTTCAAAGAAACTACTCTTCCATCTTTTATACTTGGTAAAGATAGGCACTGACGAAATTTTTATAGCCGCCATCTTGAATCCGCTATTTTAGTATTTTTTTTAGATCACTGCCAATTGGATGAGGTTTCGAGTAATTTTTGATTGAGCACCTCTCACCTATCTTCAATACCCTGACCGTGCTCCTCACCCATCTCCAAAATCTTCAATCATCAGCTCTTTCCATATTTTCCCTCCGCATGAATTTTTTCTTCTATACGAACATCAATGAAAACAACTTTTTGTGTGAAAGAAATAAATTCCGCCATCTTGATTTTTTTCTGTTCATCAAACTGTAGATCTTTAGGTATTAATAATCTTTTGCCAAGAAACCACTCTTCCATCTTTTATACTTGGTGAGATAGACACCGACGAAATTTGTATAGCCGCCATCTTGAATTCCCCATTTTGTTTTTTTTTCCGCTCAGTGCCAATTGGATGAGGTTTTGAGTAATTTTTGTTTGAGCACCTCCCATCTATCTACAATACCCTTCCCGGGCTCCTCATCCATCTTCCAAACCCTCAATCATCATGTCTTCCCATATTTTTCTTTGAGAGTTCTTCAAAGAACTGCGGTAAAGCCTTGCATAGTTTACAACTTGTAGTCTGTACAATATTCGCCATACATTTTCTATGGAAAAATAAATTCCGCCATTTTGAATTTTTTTTCAATTCGTCAAGTAGACCTTTGGATCCTCATCATCTTTTGCGAAGAAACCACTCTTCCATCTTTTATACCCTCCGAGATGGAGACCGACGAAATTTGTATGGCGGCCATCTTTTTTTCGCCATTTTGAATTTTTTTTCAGCTCACTGCCAATTGGATGACGTTTCGAGTGACATTTGCTCGAGCACCCCCCACCTATCTTCAATACCTTAAGCGTGCCATTCCCTCGTCTCTGAAATCTTCAATCATCAGCTCTCTCCATATTTTTCCTCTTAATGAATTTTTATCCTCTATACGACACCATTATTGAAAAAAAAAAATTTCATACAAAATTGTTCAGGAGAGGCGATGAATGAGTCAGTGAATCAGAACGAACAGCTATATATATATTAACTAGTAGGGCGCGTGGCTGCGCGGCCCGCTAAAGCGGACCGCGGGGTTTCGAGTAGGTTGTTTTTGTTTGAGCAGCCTCCACCTATCTTTAATACCCTGGATGTGCCGTGCCTCACCCATCTTCAAAATCTTCAATCATCAGCTCTTTCCATATTTTTCCTCCGCATACATTTTTTTCTTCTATACGAAACCATTAATGAATATTTTTTTTTTTTTTGTGTGAAAATATAATTCCGCACTCTTGATTTTTTTTCTGTTCATCAAGTATATCTTTATTTCTTGATCATATTTTTCAAAGAAACTACTCTTCCATCTTTTATACTTGGTGAGATAGACACCGACGAAATTTTTATAGCCGCCATCTTGAATCCGCCATTTTGGTATTTTTTTTTGATCACTGCCAGTTGGATGAGGTTTCGAGTACTTTTAGATTGAGCACCTCTCACCTATCTTCATAAATTCCAAAACATAAATTCCGCCATCTTTTCTTTTTCTGTTCATCTAGTTGATTTTTGGTTTTTGGTCATATTTTTCAAATAAACCACTCTTCCATCTTTTATACTTGGTGAGATAGACACCAACGAAATTTGTATAGCCGCCATCTTGAATCCGCCATTTTGGATTTTTTTCACCTTAGTGCCAATTGGATGAGGTTCTGAGTATTTTTTGTTTGAGCAGCCCCCATCTATCTACAATACTCTACCCGGGCTCATTAACCATCTTCCAAACCCTCAATCATCATGTCTTCCCATATTTTTCTTTGAGATTTCTCCAAAGAACCGCATCAACCGCCTTGCATAGTTCACAACTTGTAGTCTCTTCAATATTCGCCATACATTTTCTATGGAAAAATAAATTCCGCCATTTTGAATTTTTTTTCAATTCATCAAGTAGACCTTTGGATCCTCATCATCTTTTGCCAAGAAACCACTCTTCCATCTTTTATACCCTCCGAGATGGAGACCGACGAAATTTGTATGGCGACCATCTTTTTTTCGCCATTTTGAATTTTTTTTTCAGCTGACTGCCAATTGGATGACGTTTCGAGTGACATTTGCTCGAGCACCCCCCACCTATCTTCAATACCTTAAGCGTGCCCGTCGCTCGTCTCTGAAATCCTCAATCATCAGCTCTCTCCATATTTTTGTTCTACTTCAATTTTTGTCCTCTATACGAAACCATTAGTGAAAAAAAAATTTTTCATACAAAATTTTACAGGAGGGGCGATGAATGAGTCAGTGAATCAGAACGAACAGCTATATATATATTAATAAAATACCTATTCATTACATTATAAATATTATATTATTTATATATTCATTATATCATATAAAAAAGTACATATATGTATTTGGAATTAAAACAATGAGACCTTTTACTTTATATCAAAATATGGTCTTTCTTTTCTGTATCCGTCTTATAAGAGACTAGCGGTCCGCCCCGGCTTCGCCCGTGGTACATACATAGCCTATAGCACTCAAGGATCACTTACACATCCAACGGTGAAAGAATTTTTGAAATTGGTCCAGTAGTTCCTGAGATTAGCGCGTTCAAACAAACAAACTCTTCCGCTTTATTATATTAGTATTAGATTTCATGACTCCAAGCAGCTTACTACACTCGGAATCAGGGTTCGAAAATATCCAATATTTATTATAAATATCAAAATATCGGATATTTATGATATATATGGGATATATATCAAGTTTGATATATATCCATTTTGTATGAAAGCCATATTATTATTTTATTGTATTATTTATGAATACTATCTGCTATGTTACCTAAACATACTAAAATTATCTAGCGATTACTTTCTTTGTAAAAAATAATAGAATAAATAAGAAATACGTATTGAAATATAATATTTAAAAAAACATTTGATATATTATATCGGATATTACGTTCATTATTCACGTTTTGAACAACGTGAAACATATTTATTATTCACGTTTTGAATTAGAGATAAGTTTAATGAATAAATTTTCATTTTCATTTCATTTTCATATATCCATTATTGATATATATCATCGAATCCTGTTGGATATATATCCGATATATATCGGATATATATCTTGATATATATCCATTGATATATATCCTCGAACCCTGCTCGGAATGCTAAGACGAAGCCAACAGCATCTCATTTATTAAAACCTAATAAATAGTTTGGCGATTATGAGGAAACCGACAGAAGCACAGACATACAAACGTACACACACACATTGATAAACCTTTGGCTTAATCCTCACATGGTCCTGCCTCCGGATTATTCATTGATAAAGTATACTTATTACGGACAAAGGTACTAAACCTGAGTATTTAATATTGTCCATATAAAGTGTAGAACGTACACATACAAGTAGCCATACAAGACCAATATTATTAGTTTTTTTCACTCGTTTCTGTGTACTTAAATATTCTAGCGGAACCGTCGTTCGAGGTAGTTAACATGATGTTTTCCTTCGAATTGTAGCACAGATCCAGCACTTGGGACCAATGGCCCGTCAGCACAAACTTCCGTTCACCGGACCTCGCGTCGTACACGCGTACGGAGCCGTCCAGGCACCCGGTAGCTATTTGGTCCTTTATCCAGATAATCTTGGTAACGCCAGCGGAATTAGCGTCATCAGACTTGGAGCAGTGGTGACGGATCATTTTCCTGCCTGTATCCCATATGGTCACCGTCCCATTCAATGTTCCTGAAAATCAAAATAAGTGAAAATATTTTCTACTAGCGGTTCGCCTCGGCTTCGCCCGTGGTACATAATATATAGCCTATAGCACTCAAGGATCACTTACATATCCAACGGTGAAAGAATTTTTGAAATCGGTCCAGTAGTTTACGAGATTAGCGCGTTCAAACAAACAAACTCTTCCGCTTTATTATATTAGTATAGTCAAAGAGTTCCTAGAGGGAGTAACGCGCTCGCAAGCAATACGCGACACACGGCCGCGACTACTGCCAATGTGTGCGTGACCTCGGTAATCGCGCCGTGTACGATACAACCTCGAATCGCAAATGTGTGCGCGCCTAGGGATACCGGTTATTTGGACAATTGCACAATTTTTATAGATAAATCAAGTATGGTGTAGGATAAAATTTTGTTTTTATTAATTATTTATCTTTAATCTACGTGTGTGTAAAACTGTTTGTTTAATGTAAATCAATAGTTTGCCATGGAAACAGCATTAGTAATTACTTGATTACAGAATATTCATTAGGTATCTACCTCATTATTTAAATATCGGCTGGACCGATTCTGATGGAATTTTTGGTGTGTGTTTGTGTGGGTAAGAAGATAGTTTGTATCTACAATTGGACCCGGTAGGTGGTGCTGCAGTCAGGTTCTAGGATTTTTTTATTACGAACAAATTTTGTTGAAATTTTGTAAGTTTCTTGTCCCTGGGGAGTTTAGATTCATAGTACCTAATTGAATCTGGTAGGTGGCACTGTAAATTCGTAACACTAGATACTAAATAAAAATTATTTCTTGATTTAGTCAAATACTTTTATAATACGTTTCCAACAGTCATCATGTCGTGTCCTTCTGATGACAGCTGTCCAGCGATGTCTTAGTATTGGATCCGTTGGAAATCTACATTAAGTATTAATAATAATTATAAACTAATTAGAAAATTTATTTTTAATTTTTATTTATAATCATAATTATTTAGAATAATTATTATTTAAAAAAATATTGAATTCAGTAAGTATAATATTAATAATAAATATGTACTATATTCCGGGACTTCCCTATATTTGTGGCAAATTACCTCACTACAGGCAACAAATTGATTTTATTAATAATTATTATTAATGTTCACACACGTATATCATACAACAATATATTTTTGCACAATATTGTGCAAATTTCACAATAATGTGCAAAATACCACAATGCTCAGCTGGTATCACCGGCCAGTTCGACGTACCTATAAAACATCGAAATTAAAAATCCTATTTTCTCAAAAAACCATACTCAAATGTAAAAACTTACTGATGATATGAGATCTTCGACCTCTTATTTTGTTGTGAAGGATAATTACGACATAATTTCACCGCACAAACCGGCATATTTTTTTATTTTTCGGGAGCTGTTTACTGCGTGGTTTATTAAGTGACACTGAAGTAGGTGAGAGCGATCCTACCAATTTAAGTGAACATTTTTTAGGGCGCACTCGTGAGTTACATTATCAATCTGGGCATGTGGATAATCAAAGAGTATAGTATAGAAGTATAGATAAACTAGAAATTTAATCAAACGTTAATGACTTAAATCGTCTGTTTAGAAATACATAGTTATTTTATCCTATAAGTAATTATAAAATTGAAACAACACAAACAAATGACCTTTTCCGGAAATAGTAGGTAAATATATTAGCTATTTTATGAATCTCTACAAGGTAACCTCCGCGTCAATTTCGTCATACTCATTTGAATTTAAACCGGTTTATTTTCTAGCAGACCAAAAAAACTACAATGAATGACGGTAAAATTAGAGTTATGCACGAAATATTATGTAAATCTGAAATCGGATTTTCTGATGACGTTAAAGGGTTAAGGCCAAATTAAACGGTGCCCCGTTCATCGTTCATTTTTGCGGTGAACGATGCACGATACGATATTTGCTATGGCACAGTGCCTGTGAACGATGAACGGTCGGTGTTTAGACGGTTCATTTTCGATGATTCATCGATGAAACCTCGAAAATGAAAGCAAAAATCTCGAAAAATGAACCGTCTAATTTGGGCTTTAAGGTTGGTACAGCCTGTTTTTCCTTAGCCGTCTTAAAAGTTTCACAAATCGCAAAAACTTGTCGAAGAAACGCGTAAGCGCCACGTGTTCTTTCCCTGGCGCTTTAAGCGTTCTTGTAATTTTCTCTTAAATAAATAGACAGACAAACAAATTTAAACGTAAGCCAGCTAAGATAGGCCATACATTCCAAGATCAGGATCCCAAATTATTTGAACCCAATACAGGGAACCCAATGAGAGTTGTGATGTCTGTAATTTCTGAAATCTGAACAAAAACCTGACATTGAAATATTTACGGGACAACTTTGGAAGTACCTTCCAGTACCACCTTTCTAACAAAAAAAAAGAATGAATGAAATCGGACTACACGTTAATGAGTTGAACATTTTGACTTGAATCCCCTCTCCCAAGAGAACCTTGGTTTATTTTGGTATAAAAAGTATCTTCCTACCTCAGAGAATGAACTTAAATCATGCCAAGTTTCATTAGAATCTATTCAGTACTTTCGGCGTGATGAGATAGACAGATAGACAAAAATACAGTTTTGGCTTCAGTATCTTAGCCTCCAAAAAAATTTTTCAGAATATCTTCAATGTACAGAATTGGATCTGTTACGCCTAATTCACACGAGAGATTTTATAACGGACGTAAAAAAGCGTCCAAATAGAACAAATGTATTCCCAAGTGTATGTTCACACGTCAAATTTTTTAACGCGACGCATTTTTATCGCGCAGGGTTCTATTCTCAGCGCTCGGCGTTGGGCGATGCAATAGACCATACGAAACTTCTTATTATTCTTCAGATGAGCGTTAAAAAAACGCCAACGCCGGGGTTTTAACGCGACGCATTTTTTACGCTCATACGAATTAGGCCTTACAGTTTTATTATAATACAAGCGGACCCCCGCGACTTCGTCCGCATGGATATAGGCTTTTATATAGGATCGGATTGGATCCCATAATCCTTTTTTGTACCTAAACTAAATGTAGCCTAAGTTACTCCTTATAACATCACCTATCTGCCATTGAAAGTTCCGTCAAAATCGATTCAGCCTTTTCAAAAATTAGCTGGAACAAAGAGACAGATCGAAAAACATAAATTTAAACGTACACCAGTTTAAAATAAGCCGTACGTTCAAAGATCCGGGTCCCAAGTTATTTGACCCCAATAAATATCTGTCATTTCGGAACTAAAAAACCTATGACCTTGAAATATTTGCGGGACAATACTTAAAGTACTACCTTTCTAACAAAAAAAGAATGAGTTAATTCGAACTATGCGTTAATGAGTTACAGCTAAATACACGTTTTAACTTTCATCCCCTCTCCCAAGGGAACCGTGCTGAATTTCGGGATAAAAAGTATCCTATGTCCTACCTCGGAGTATAAACTCAAATCGTACCAAGTTTCATTCGAATCCGTTCAGTAGTTTCGGCGTGATGCGCGGCCAAGATACAGACAGACAGACAGAAAGACAGACAGACAGACAGACAAAAATGAAAAAAATTACAGTTTTGGCTTCAGTATCGATTACAGAGTGCCCTCCAATAAAAATTTTCAAAATATCTTCAATGTACAGAATTGGATCTGTTACAGTTTTATTATAATACTAGTAGGGCGCGTGGGTGCGCGGCCCGCAAGCGGACCGCGAGGTTTCGCTTTCGAGTATTTTGGTTTGAGCAGCCTCCACCTATCTCTCCCCTATTCCTAATCCTCGATCATTATCACTCTCCATATTTTTTCTTCGAATCATTCTGCTCATCAAGTAGAACTTAAGGTCTTAATCATCTTTTGGCAAAAACCACTCTTCCATCTTTTATACTTGGTGAGATAGACACCGATGTTTGTATGGCCGCCATCTTGAATCCGCCATTTTGGACTTTTTTTCAGCTCACTGCCAATTGGATGATGTTTCGAGTAATTTTTGTTTGAGCACCTCCTACCTATCTTCAATACCCTGCCCGGGCTCCTCAACCAACTTCCAAACCCTCAATCATCATGTCTTCCCATATTTTTCTTTGAGAGTTCTCCAAAAAACCGCATTAAAGCCTTGCATAGTTCACAACTTGTAGTCTCTTCAATATTCGCCATACATTTTCTATGGAAAAATAAATTCCGCCATTTTGAATTTTTTTTCAATTCATCAAGTAGACCTTTGGATCCTCATCATCTTTTGCAAAGAAACCACTCTTCCATCTTTTATACCCTCCGAGATGGAGACCGACGAAATTTGTATGGCGGCCATCTTTTTTTCGCCATTTTGAATTTTTTTTCAGCGGACTGCCAATTGGATGACGTTTCGAGTGACATTTGCTCGAGCACCCCCCACCTATCTTCAATACCTTAAGCGTGCCCGTCGCTCGTCTCTGAAATCCTCAATCATCAGCTCTCTCCATATTTTTGTTCTACTTCAATTTTTGTCCTCTATACGAAACCATTAGTGAAAAAAAAAATTTTCATACAAAATTTTACAGGAGGGGCGATGAATGAGTCAGTGAATCAGAACGAACAGCTATATATATATTAACTAGTATGGCGCGTGGGTGCGCGGCCCGCAAGCGGACCGCGAGGATTCGAGTAGTTTTTGTTTGAGCACGTCCCACCTATCTTCAATACCCTCGCCGTGCTCTTCATCCGTCTCCAAAATCTTCGATCATCAGCTCTTTCCGTATTTTTCCATCAATAATTTTTTTTTTGTGTAGAAAAATAAATTCCGCCATCTTGTTTTTTTCTGTTCATCAAGTAGACTTTTAGGTCTTGATCATCTTTTTCCCAGAAACCACTCTTCCATCTTTTATGCTTGGTGAGATAGACTCTGACGAAATTTGTATAGCCGCCATCTTGAATCCGCCATTTTGTTTTTTTTTCAGCTCAGTGCCAATTGGATGAGGTTTTGAGTAATTTTTGTTTGAGCACCTCCCATCTATCTAACATACCCTGCCCGGGCTCCTCATCCATCTTCCAAACCCTCAATCATCATGTCTTTCCATATTTTTCTTTGAGAGTTCTCCAAAGAATCGCATCAAAGCCTTGCATAGTTTACAACTTGTAGTCTCTTCAATATTCGCCATACATTTTCTATGGAAAAATAAATTCCGCCATTTTGATTTTTTTTTTCAATTCATCAAGTAGACCTTTGGATCCTCATCATCTTTTGCGAAGAAACCACTCTTCCATCTTTTATACCCTCCGAGATGGAGACCGATGAAATTTGTATGGCGGCCATCTTTTTTTCGCCATTTTGAATTTTTTTTCAGCTAACTGCCAATTGGATGACGTTTCGAGTGACATTTGTTCGAGCACCCCCCACCTATCTTCAATACCTTAAGCGTGCTGCTCACCTGTCTCCGAAATCCTCAATCATCAGCTCTCTCTATATTTTTCCTCTTAATGAATTTTTGTCCTCTATACGAAACCATTTGTGAAAAAAAAATTTTTCATACAAAATTTTACAGGAGAGGCGATGAATGAGTCAGTGAATCAGAACGAACAGCTATATATATATTAACTAGTTGCTCGGTGCGCGAGCTGCTAAAGCAGCTCGCGGGGACGTTCGACATTATAATATAACATGGAGCTGCACCCTATAATTTCGAAGATATAAGCATTTAAAAATTTGATCACGTGAACACATAGTCATCGCAAAAATAAGAAGTTTGAGTAATAATAACATGGGGTTGCACCCTATAGTTTCGGAGATATAAGCTTTTAAAAATCTGATCACGTGAACATCTAGACATCGCGAAAGTAAGTTTGAGTACCAACAACATGGGGCTCGACCCTATAGTTCCTTAGATATAAGCTTTTAAAAATCTGACCACGTAAACACACACATCGTGAAAATAAGAATTTTGCGTACCAACAACATGGGGCTGCACCCTATAGTTTCGGAGATATAAGCTTTTAAAAATCTGACCACGTAAGCACACAGACATCGCGAAAATAAGAAGTTTGAGTACCAACTACATGGGGCTTCACCATATAGTTTCGGATATAAGCTTTTTAAAATCTGACCACGTGAGCATAAAGGCGAAGATAAGAAGTTTGAGTACCAACAACATGGAGCTGCACCCTATAGTTTCGGAGATATAAGCTTTTAAAAATCTGACCACGTAAGCACACAGACATCGCGAAAATAAGAAGTTTGAGTACCAACTACATGGGGCTTCACCATATAGTTTCGGATATAAGCTTTTTAAAATCTGACCACGTGAGCATAAAGGCGAAGATAAGAAGTTTGAGTACCAACAACATGGGGCTGCACTCTACCCTTCTGTATCCTTCACTTGTCTCCAAAATCCTCAATCATCAGCTCTCGCCATATTTTTTCTCCGAATAAATTTTTGTCTTCTCTGTGAAACCATTTGTGAAAAAAAAATTCGTATAAAATTTTACAGGAGGAAATTTTTGGGGAAATCTCGAAAAGTCCCCGGTCGGTCCTTAGTCGGTGCCTAGTCGGTCCCTAGTCGGTCCCTAGTCGGTCCGTAGTCGGTCCCTAGTCGGTCCCTAGTCAGTCCCTAGTCGGTCCTTAGTCGGTCCCTAGTCAGTCCATAGTCGGTCCCTAGTCGGTCCCTAGTCGGTCCATAGTCGGTCCCTAGTCGTTCTCTAGTCGGTCCGTAGTCGGTCCCTAGTCTGTCTGTAGTCGGTCCGTAGTCGATCCGTAGTCGGTCCCAAGTTGGTCCGTAGTCAGTCCATAGTCGGTCCGTAGTCGGTCCCTAGTCGGTCTACCCAAGTCGGTCCGTAGTCGGTCCGTAGTCGGTCTCTAGTCGGTCCGTAGTCGGTCCCTAGTCGGTCCCTAGTCGTTCTCTAGTCGGTCCGTAGTCGGTCCCTAGTCTGTCTGTAGTCGGTCCGTAGTCGATCCGTAGTCGGTCCCTAGTTGGTCCGTAGTCGGTCCATAGTCGGTCCGTAGTCGGTCCCTAGTCGGTCTACCCAAGTCGGTCCGTAATCGGTCCGTAGTCGGTCTCTAGTCGGTCCGTAGTCGGTCCCTAGTCGGTCCCTAGTCGGTCCGTAGTTGGTCCCTAGTCGGTCCGTAGTCGGTCCGTAGTCGGTCCCTAGTCGGTCTCTAGTCGGTCCGTAGTCGGTCTCTAGTCGGTCCGTAGTCGGTCCCTAGTCGGTCCTTAGTCGGTCCGTAGTTGGTCCCTAGTCGGTCCGTAGTTGGTCCCTAGTCGGTGCCTAGTCGGTCCGTAGTTGGGCCCTAGTCAGTCTCTAGTCGGTCCGTAGTCAGTCCCTAGTCGGTCCCTAGTCGGTCCCTAGTTGGTCCGTAGTCGGTCCGTTGTTGGTCCATAGTCGGTCCGTAGTCGGTCCCTAGTCGGTCCGTAGTCGGTCCGTAGTCGGTCTCTAGTCGGTCCGTAGTCGGTCTCTAGTCGGTCCGTAGTCGATCCCTAGTCGGTCCCTAGTCGCTCCGTAGTCCGTCCATTGTTGGTCCGTAGTCGGTCCGTAGTCGGTCCCTTGTCGGTCCCTAATCGGTCCGTAGTCGATCCGTAGTCGGTCCGTAGTCGGTCTCTAGTCGGTCCGTAGTCGGTCCCTAGTCGGTCCCTAGTCGGTCCTTAGTCGGTCCCTAGTTGGTCCATAGTCGGTCCCTAGTCGGTCTCTAGTCGGTCCGTAACTCCGTAGTCGGTCCCTAGTCGGTCTGTAGTCGGTCCGTAGGCGGTCCCTAGTCGGTCCGTAGTCGGTCCCTAGTCGGTCTACCCTAGTCGGTCCGTAGTCGGTCCGTAGTCGGTCCCTAGTCGGTCCGTAGTTGGTCCCTAGTCGGTCCCTAGTCGGTCCCTAGTCGGTTCCTAGTCGGTCCCTAATCGGTCCCTAGTCGGTCCCTAGTCGGTCCCTAGTCGGTCCGTAGTTGGTCCCTAGTCGGTCCTTAGTCGGTCCCTAGTCGGTTCCTAGTCGGTCCCTAGTCGGTCCCTAGTCGGTCCGTAGTCGTTCTGTAGGCGGTCTCTAGTCGGTCCGCAATCAGTCCCTAGTCGGTCCCCAGTCGGTCCCTAGTCGATCCGAAATAAATTCCTCCATTTTGATTTTTTTTTCTAGTGATCAGGATCCGAAGGTCCTAATCATCTTTTGATAAGAAACCACTCTTCCATCTTTTATACCCTTTGAGATGGAGACTGATGAAATTTGTATGGCGGCCATCTTTTTTCCGCCATTTTGAATATTTTTCCAGCTCACTGCCAATTGGAAGCCGTTTCGAGTGACATTTTCTCGAGCACCTCCCTCCTATCTTCAATACCTTAAGCGTGCCCTTCACCCGTCTCCAAGTTCCTCAATCATCAGCTCTATCCATATTTTTTTCTGAATAAATTTTTGTCTGTTTTGTGAAACCATTTGTGAAAAAAAAATTTTTCATACAAAATTTTACAGGAGAAAATCTTGAAAACTACCCCAAATGTGGCAACACTGTTTACATTACTCGACATTGCCGGTCAAGTTACACAGTCAATTCATACATGTCAACTTTCCAAAATGTTGCCAACTGCCTCAAAAACATGTTCAAAATCAATTCCAAACCAAATAAAATATAAAATGGCCGTCAACTCATTTTACAGATTTATTTTAGAAAATTGAATAATTTTTCCATTAAGTACAGGAGATACCGCTCCTGATGATGTTTCAAGTTTTCATCTCGCTCGCACACAGGCGAAATGATCACCCCTGAAAAAAGACCGTATCGCGAAAACCACGTTTTCTTTGATAAATTTCAGTGTTGCCTGTCCCTGGCGATAAAAATATCCAAATTTCGTTTGTACAAGTAAAAAACTTAGTTGCTCATACTCGGATTTTGCAAAAAGTTCGTATTTCGATTTTTTAATTTTTGGGGTAGATCTTGAAATTTCCCCAAAAATGGGGTATTTTTTTCACCAATCTATGCTTCAAGTCTGTACATACAATAGCTTCATAGAAGTAGAAACGTTCCGCTGTTGTCTGTGAGAACTGCAAGAAATTTGAATTTTAAAATTGCGTTTCTTCGTACCTCAAACCGAATGGCCGCCATGACAGCCGCCATCTTGAATTTTTAAAAACTACTCCCGATCTATCAAAATACAGGATAATTGTAGACGGAAACAGGAAAAAAAATTATCCTCAACTAACCCATTTCGGTACTGTGGCGCCGCGGTTCGGGGTCGAAAAATCAAAAATTTAAAAGACTACAGCTAAGCCGCCATCTTGTTTTTTAAATTTTTTCGACTTTTTCTATTAATCGTTTCCTAATTTCTTCTAGAATTGCGAGTTTTAATGAAATCGGTAGGAAAACAAAAAAGTTACAAAAATCACGTCGGCCGCCATCTTGTTTTTGTTTGAGCAGCCCTTTTCTATCTACAATACCCTTCCCGGGCTCCCCAACCATCTTACTAACCCTCAATCATCATGTCTTCCCATATTTTTCTGTGAGAATTCTCTGATGAACCGCATCAAAGGCAATTCAATATTCACCATACATTTTCTATGAAAAAATGAATTCCGCCATTTTGAATTTTTTTTCCATTCATCAAATAGACCTTCGGATTTTGATCATCTTTTGCTAAGAAACCACTCTTCCATCTTTTATACCCTCCGAGATGGATACCGATGAAATTTGTATGGCGGCCATCTTTTTTTCGCTGTTTTGAATTTTTTTTCAGTTCACTCCCAATTGGATTACGTTTCGAATGACATTTGCTCGAGCACCCCCCACCTATCTTCAATACTTTCAGCGTGCCCTTCACCCGTCTCCGAAACCCTCAATCATCAGCTCTCTCCATATTTTTTTCGGAATAAATTTTTGTCTTCTTTGTGAAACCATTAGTGAAAAAAAAATTTTTCATACAAAATTTTACAGGACGAAATTTTTGGGGAAATCTCAAAAACTACCCTAAATGTGGCAACACTGTGTACATACTTCGATACGACCGGTTGAGATGCACAATCGATTCATACATATCAACTTTCTAAAATGTTGCCATTTGCCTCAAAAACATGATCAAAATTTTCAAAAACACCCAACAACAATTCAAAATGGCCGCCAACTCCTTTTATAGAAATAATTCACATAGTTATATAATTTTACCATTAACTACAGGATATACCGCTCCTGATGACGTTTTAATTTTTTATCTCGCTCGCACCCAGGCGAAATGATTGCCCCTGAAAAAAACCAAGTCGCGAAAATCACTTTTTCTTTAATAAATTGGGCACTGGCACCCAATGACAAAAATACCCAAATGTCATTTGTATAAGTAAAACACATGGTTGCTCATACTCAAATTTTGTAAAAAGTCCGTATTTCAATTTTTTAATTTTTGGGGTAAATCTTGAAATTTCCCCAAAAGTGGGGTAATTTTTTTACCACCAATTAATACCTCGAATCTATACATACAATCGCTTCATAGAAGTCGAAACGCTCCGATGTTGCCAACTGTGAGAAATTAGAATTTTAAAATTGTGTTTTTTCGTACCTCAAACCAAATGGCCGTCACAACAGCCGCCATCTTGAATTTTTAAAAACCACTCCCGTTCTGTCAAAATACAGGATAGTTGTAAGCGGAAACAAGAAAAAAATATTATCCTCAATTACCCCGTTTCGGAGCTGTGGTGCCGCGGTTTGGGGTCGAAAAATCAAAAATTTTAAAAATCTAAATCTCGGCCGCCATCTTGTTTTTCCAATTTTTTCCACTTTTTCTAATAATCATTTACTAATTTCTTAAAAACCTGCGAATTTTAACGAAATCGGTTGAAAAACAAAAAAGTTACAAAAACTACGTCGGCCGCCATCTTGTTTTTCTGAAATGTCATAATTTTTCCCTACTCGACTCCCGCACCCGAACATATCTCCCATACATTATTGTATCGTTTTCTGTCTCTTTCTAGGAGAACAATTATGTCAATGAGTCAGTCAGTCAGTCAGTCAGTCAGTGGTAATTGAGCTATATATATTATAATAGAAGATAGATAGATTTCCCACAGGATAGTGAATTTCTAATTCCATGTGAGTGAACCTGTAGCAATCGTCCGATCGCTATAGTTCCACTTTTAATTATTTGCAGTAATCTGACGTTTCCTAATGTCATTCTGTAAAATAATGTTGCCTACCATATTTCTATAGTGATGTGATACGTTCAATTCATTCAATTTGATGCACAAAAGTTTCGTTCAAAGTTACTCTTTCATTATCATCATAATTTTATTTATCTACTCTGATATCTTAAAATCCCGATTAAGAAATCAAAATGTGTCATATATTGGACTACTTTATTCACATACATCTATAATATTTAAAAAAAAATTAAATAAGTTCATTATAACACTACTTTGTTAGGAAATTATTGCAAAGTAATGTTATAAAATAATTTTTTCTACATTATAGTACAGGCACTGGGTTGTGGTATTTTTGAGCCATGGCGGGTGTTTAGTTTTGTTACTTACAATAATAAATATAATTATTATTATCCCGCTATCAAAGTTACCCTATTACTACTACTGCATTATACTTTATTTCATTACTGACAGGTCAGTGGGTCTACCATCAACTATAATCGCGACTCAATTAAAGACCTAAACTGAACTGAATCGCTATTTCGTACCATGAACTCTTTTATCCAACCAATAGATGTCATGACGTCATGACGTCTATTATAGACGATATTATAGACGAAACAAAAACCTAGTATAAAAATATAGAAACAAAAAGATACTTCATGGTACGAATTCAATGCAATTCATTTTAGGCACCGATATTGAATAGCATCGGAATTGGATCGTTAGATTAAAGATTGTAGTAGGCCTTCTGGTCGAGTCACGACTCTGGATTCTGGTTTTTTCAGCTATGGTGGGAAATCGTATTGTTTTTGGCGCCTATTATTTAAATTTTTAATTTATTATTTATTGTTTTTGTAACCCAAACCTTTGCAAGTGATTTTTGTTGCGCGGAAAAATGTCTAGCAGTGATACTGAAGAGAATTTAACTCCACCTGACCACCGACCAACAATCTTTTGCCAGCAAAATCAAGCAAAACTCACTACAAATATTACCAAGATTTTATGGTTTGGATTTTAAGATATGAGTTTAGATAAAGTAGTGTATGAAACTCTACATAATTAGGCATTAAAACACTCGTGTAATACTATTAAAAACTCACCTGCGGCTCGTTTTTTAAACTAACACTCGTGTTTTAATAATCTTTTAAATAGTAGTTTATGAAACGGTTGCATAATATGCAACCATAGTAAATCAATGGCTCCTACGTATAAAAGCCAAATTAACAATTTTGTCATCTTGGCTTTTTTGTGGCAAACGCATCCTATTGGTACAATTAATAAATAATTAGAGCTTTATTTGAATAAAAAAGTAAAAAGTATAATGATTGCAGTCAAGGGCTAACTTGTAGTTGAATAAAAAAAATAGATGATGATTATGAACATAATCTGATTTTTGATTATTTTTTTTCCATCATTTTTTTAAATTTTATAAATAAAACTAGTAGCCTATGCCACTTAGAATAAGAAATAAAATTCTAACGATACCTTATTCATCAAAATTGGTTCCAGCATATAGAAGTTATGGTACAACATACAAACATACATGAACCCTGAAAACAACATACTCCTTTTTTTTCAGGCAGTCCTTTAAAAAGGTTCTTTATGTTTCTTTTAAATACCGATCACCGAGGTTACGCTTTTTCATGCTACTGTTGACGCTGTTATAACTACTTGGCGAATATTTGTCGCCATTTTTCTTCGTTAGTCATTCGACATTTTCATTTTCACTGTCCATTTTCATTTTTACGTTCTGAGTGTATGAATATTTCTATTTTGCCTACTGCGCGTTGTATTTGTTACCAATTGTTAAGTTTTTGTAACGTTGTGTTTGGTTTTCATTATCTATTTTTGTTAAATTTACCATTTCGTTTTGTTAAGCATAATAAAACAAAGAAATGAATGCTCAGCCAAGCACATCGCATGCTGAGGATACATTTTTACCTCCTAATAAAAAAAAACCGCGTAAGAATATAAGTACCAATGAGAAACTTTGGATTAGAAACGTTTAAAAATATGTGTTTGAAGTGAAATCATCGGAATCAAACATTGAAGTTCCAAAAACCAACTCGGCTCCACTCGCTCGTCTTCGTATCGCAGCAATCCAGTGCTGTGTTCGGGTATAGGATGGATAGGAATTTAAGGAACGCATTCGAATTTTCGTGAAATTAAAAATAACTAAAAAATACATGAATTCTGGCGTAACCAATATTAAAGATATGTATATGTATTTATATATATACTATATATACATATATATAGGTAAACTTTGTATATAAAATATAATAATTACTTAAAATATAAACTTTAATTTAAATAAAATAATTGAATGATTCAAATCAATCACTTGTACCCCATCCCTATTTTAATTTCATTAAAAAGTGACAACCCACGAAACTTCACTTTACTGCACACAATTAAAAGTCGAAGTATACTTATTATATAAAACAATAATTATGGAGGTTTACGCATTTTTTACGCTCATACGAATTAGGCCTTACAGTTTTATTATAATATAGATAGATTTCCCACAGGATAGTGAATTTCTAATTCCATGTGAGTGAACCTGTAGCAATCGTCCAATCGCTACTTATTTGTATAAAACCATAATTATGGAGGTTTATTTGCTTACCTAAAGCAAAGTATCCCAGTTGTGGGTCAGGAGAAAAGGCTATAGTTTCCAAGTCAACATCTGTGTCCCTTTGTGCAACTACTTTACCATTACTTGGTGTTACAAATCCAATTTTACCTGAAATAAAAATTTCAATTTAATACAAAATTATTGTAGTTAGTTTTAGTCCAGACCAGAAAATAAGACAATTGACAGCTGCTGAGTAATATTGGAAAGATGAGACAAAACCAAACCAACCAAATGATGAGGTGCTAGCGGAGTCCTTTTTAACTAAACTGAAATTGGTGTTAACATGAGGTCTGGTAATTGTCCTAACTCTCATTTGCTCGTCCAAGCGCCTCTCATAATCATAATCATTTTTATTCATCCCCACTTGCTCGTCAAAGTTTAAGATGGGAGACTTAGTGCATGTTTCACCACCTTCTAATAATTGTCAGATAGTTAATCACATATTTTGTAACTTGTCACTTGACATAAAGTAAGCAAGTGACAAAACTTACGTTACTTACTTAGGCTATCCAACACTTATCACAAGGTGGTGAAATAGGCCCTTAACATATTACAGATGTGTTGCTTCTGCCACATGAGAATGTGGAATTCTCATTTCACTTCTCGATTCATTCTTTCTGCCACATGAGAATGTGTGATTCACAAATACTTGGAGGGATAAAGGGAATATTAATCATGCTATCGATACTAAAAACAATTACCATCAGTTGATAGGGATGCTAAGAGGTTGTTTTCTGGATGTACATCGATGGCATTAATCCAAATGTTATGAGTTCCAGGTGGTATGTGTTGCAGGACTGTACCAGTTTTAAGATCCCAGATTTTCAGTGACCCATCCTTATAACCTGATGCAAGCCGGATTCCATCATGGAATAACTGAGAAATAAAACAGTGAAATAATGTAATTAGGCTGAACAAATGTTTTAAGTCTAATTTACTGTGATTTTACCTATTGATGACTAAGACCAGGTTTAATGAGGTTCAATTTTTTTTTAAACTGTTGAATATTAAAAAAAAATTTAAAGGGAACAATATTTCTAATAGTTACAGTATCCATATAGTCTTAGGGCCTCTTTCACCACCTTCTATAAGATATAAGATAAGTGTTGGATAGCCTAAATGTAAGTTTCAAAACTTTATGTAGAGTGGCAAAGACAAAACTTGTGAATAAGCTATCTGACACTTATCAGGTGGTGAAACAGGCACTTACCGTTCTATTGCAATTACAGTCAAAACCGTTTATGGCGACATCGTTTAGAATAACATATCGGTTATATTAACCGTAATCAAAGGTCCCGGCTGAATGCTATATGACTGCCTTATCAAAAACATTACTTTTTACGACATTGGTTACTTCGACATACCGCATTATACAACCACATTTGACCAATTTTTTCGGAGAATTGTATCTCTACAGGTCGTTCTACAACGACCAGCTTATCTGTATTGTAAACTTTGAATAGGCATAATATAATGGTCAATGGTTACTATCGTAAAAATAAACACGTGTTTAGGGTCTTTTGTAATTCTTAGAAAACAAAACACGTGCATGCCGTAGAGTCAAGGCCCAGTTCTTCAAATTTCTTCAGTCAGTTTCTTACTTATCTTACTTAAAACATATTGTTGAATTAATTGTGAAACTTTTAACTTGTCGGAAACAAAAAGAAAGCAAATTAATATCGAAGAAAAATCGCGTATTATTTCAAAACAAGAGAGCGGAGTTCTAAACAAAGACTAGGCAAAAGAATATGGTGTTGTATGGTGGAACCGGTTGTTATAACTATCGGGTTTTACGACTTAATATGAGTAGTCCCTTCGATGTCGTTATAACAGATTTTGACTGCAGTATGTTTGAGAAGAATTTAGTCTATATGTTCCTTATAGTGTCCGCCATTAGTATTGCCCTTACTTTACATAAACAGGCTGAATATGATTAGTCTGCAGTGGTCCCTTCAAATATTATGCAACTTTTTTTGATGTTTACCAAAGAGACAGACATTCAGGCTCGCAGAAACCTGTTTAAGCTTTTGTCATCATAACCAAAACCTGTTCAGAGGATTATTATTATGATTCAGGACAAATACCAAGACATAATTGAAAATGTTTCCTATCAATGATATTTACAGTAAAAGTAGCGTAATTTATATACCTTTCCGCATTCAGTTCTTAAAGAGTTCCCTGGCAATATTTTAACTTCGCCGGTGGGTATTTTAAAGACAATTATGTCCCCAGTCATTGCACCGCATACAAGCACATTAGAGCCGAAGTGCCAGAAAGCCCAGCTGAGATCATCTGATTCATCCTCGAAGACAACGGGCCAAGGTTCCTGTTGATCGCCATCCACTCTGCATTTCCAAACTTTTATGACCCCCGACATATCGAGAGTAGCTAAATACGCGCCGTCAAAGCTAAAACCAACGAAGAATACGGAGTCCTTATGACCAGTGCAGCTCGTTATAGTCTGCCCGTTGTCAGTTTTCCACACAAAAGCTTTGTCGTCTTCGCCGCCTGTCACTGCGTATTTTCCAGTGGGATGAAGGTCGCAGCAGAACACTGAGCCGTTGTGCTTATCGAACACGACAGTGGCGAGATCCTCGGGCTTCTCCATTTCTTCATCTTCATCCTGATCGTCGCCGTCTTCGTATATTTCGTCGGTAAAATCCACCTCCTCAACTTCCTCGAAAATTACCCCGTCGTCGTCCATGCCCATTATTTCATCACCATTTATGGATGAAGGCGGTGTGTTCTCCTGGCGGTCTATCATTTTTTCTCACGTTGTAAAAGGTAAGTTGTAATCCGCCTATTTTATCTTTTTTGTAATAAAATTTCTTTGGTTTTCAGGTCAGAATTATTTGCAACGACCAAATTTGCACGTATAACGTATTTTTATTAATTGGATTCAAATATAACTTAATTTATTTAACTTCAATATAGGTTATTTTCCGTTTGAAAATGCAGGAAAATGTGTTGTAAAATCACATAAAAATATGCAAGCATTGGCAAGCATTGTTTTTCAAAGATGAAAATTGAAAAGCAGTGTTGCCAGCACGGTTATGTCAAAAGTTACCTGAAATAAATAAAAAAGTAACCTTTTAGTGTAAAAAGTAACCTTTAATTTTTTTCTAGTAGAATTGTATTAAAAGTTGATAGAATAGATGTTGGTTTTAATAACATATACATACACACACATATACAACATATACACGTTCCCGTCATTGAAATGAGTAGCAGATGGCAGGCGGCAAGCGAGCATGGCAAACGAAATAAGTACAGAGTTTAGCAGATAACCTGTAGTCAGGGCCAGATTAACCCTATCGGGGCCCCTAGGCAATGCAATTCTCGGAACCCTTTCCTTTTTACATTTGTATATACTTTGAGAATTTTTATAAAAAAATCTTGTTAGATCAAGCTTTTTTTTTATTGCGTGGCCTGCATCGACTAGGCGCTCACGGGGGCCCCGTGGGCCCCTAGTCGGTGCGGGGCCCCTAGGCAGTTGCCTAAACCGCCTTATGGATAATCCGGCCCTGCCTGTAGTGCCTACATAGTAATTTCTACACTTACCAAGTTTTCAGTTCTTTTTTTATACAAAACACTATAACAGAATACAAACAAAATTAAACACTTCATAAGATATTACAACAAAAATGACGAGACGGTCGAGACAGATCGAGAGTCAAGACGAAACGAGTGTGAATGTGAAAGACTAGAAAACGACATGATTATTATGAGTTGCAATAAGAACCACAGATGACAGAAATACTAAATACAAAAAATTAAGAATTAATAATTCTACAACATCCGAAAAATCACCTAAAAGTAACCTTTTGAATAGTGTAACCTAGAAGTAACCTGACGGTGTTAAAAATCACCAAAAAGGGTACAAAAGTGACCTTCTGGCAACACTGTTGAAAAGACCTCAATCACAGATATCATATTATCATAGATAAACAAATCACAGACACATATAATTATAGTCCGTATTTCTGCCTGGCAAGGAAATATAGTCTGTTTGTTAATCCCAGAGACAAAAATGACAGCTAGAAATGTCAAACTTAAAAATAATAATACCAGCCTAACAAAAATAGTGTTGACCTCGTGATTCCTGTTCAGATTAAAATCAATACATTCGATCCTTTTGCGAGCTCGTGATTGGATGTATTTTTCGTACGTTCAATTTCAATTGCTATTTTTGCTGTCATTAATGATTGTTGAATTATTGTTTTGTAAAAAAAACAAGTTTTGTATCGAAACGAGTTCATGTATTAAAAATTCACATTCTGAGTAAATACCCATATTATAATAATAATTACTTTTTATTTAAAGGTCAATTTTCAAAAATCCTTTCTTAGTGGATACGTACCTCATAATAGTTATCTGCATGCCCAGCTCTATCCATCCCGTCGTTTAAGCGGTGCGTTGATAGATCAGTCAGTCAGTCACTTTTCCTTTTTATATTTAGATAACTAAAATAAATAAAAACTTCCCATACAAAGGACATGACCAGTGCCTGCCAAACCGATTAGGAAAAATGTGCAGGATTTCTGCTTTTACAGTAAGATTCAAAAATTAATAAAGGCCTATGTAATTTAATATGGATTTATTATTCCGAAAAAGGCCATGGTTTAAAATATCTAAAAAAAACAGTATGTATTGATTCCGCTTTTTCCTTTTATTTACTACTCCATCAGAATTGCCAGAAAGGCATGAAATGTACAAAATTGGTACTTTTTGGGTGATATTCGTACCCTCGGTCTTATTTTCAGTCGAACTTTATTTATAAATTTTTTGACGTTTCCATTGCTACCAGATTTTTATAAAAATAAATATTGCTGGGGACAAAAAGGGATTGGTATGAATCACTAACACGGTTGCTACAGTAGCTACGAGTAACTTTAGAAACGTTCAAACATTATGTGTTTTATTTTTAAATAAAAATAGCGAGCAAACAAGAACAAACCATTATTATTAACAGAATAAGAACTTGGTGTTTGGATTTTGTACCTGGAAGTCCCTTAATGAATGACGACCTCTGACTCCTGACGTTCTCTTTCATTCAGAGAATATTTACTTTTTATAACGAAAGTCAGTGGCGCTACAGCTTGGTACTTTATCTAGCTTTCGAACTTTTTCAGAGTCTCGTTCGTAGGATTCACAACATGTCATCTGGCAACACTACACCATTTATACAATTAATAATAATCATTCATGAAAGTTTTACAAAATAACTCTACCTTTCGATACTAGATGGCGCTAGGCATTGTGGTCATCATATCTAAAAATATGTAAAAAAAATGGTTTTCTACTATTCAACGTCATCTATATAGGTGGAACTTTGCTATAAAAAGTAAAGCTTTTTCATTCTTTGATCAGAATAATTTAAATTATTCAGATTTAAAGTTTTACGAAATAACTCTGCCTTTCGATACTAGATGGCGCGTATAATAATATCACATGAGTGTTTTAATACCTAATTATCAACAGTTGCATACAAGACTTTATCTACACCAATAATATGAATCCTCTATAAGATTCGGAAACAGTTAGCTTACTGCTAAACCCCCGACATTCGCCATTTTGTGTTGAAGCCATCTTGAATTTGCATTGTGCCATTCTACTAGTCAAGCCCTTTCATTTGATGCCCATATTGAGGGAGTTGTGAAAAATATGTAATCCGCCATTTTGTGGCGGTCCAATTTTTATGGAACATAGCTAAGAACACTCCCGAGTAATTCACCTTTCAAACTAAAAAAAACGCATTCAAATTGGTTCACTCGTTTGAGCACTACGGTGGAACAGACACACACACACACACACACAATACACACACACCCTCAACCACATCCACACCCAGCTCCCGCCCAACCCACGCCCACGCTCACGCCCACACCCCCATTCGTCAAAAAACGTCTTAACACCCGGTCGTATTTGCGTCGGGGATTAAAAACGGATGATGTAATGTTGTACTGAATTTCATAACACCACTTGTTTGGATGATGTAATGGTTGTTACAACATTGGGTGTTCTAATGTTGGCAATAAGCTAACTGTTTCAGAATCTTTATTAGAGGATTTAAGAGGAAACGCGGATGCTCTTTTTTCCATACAAACGCTCTCGCTGTTTTCTCCCTGGTTTATGATCCTAAAGCAATGATTTTTTACAATAAAATAAATATCAACCTCATCTATGTCCCTATGTTTTCCTTTTTGAAAATACATTATTTTTATAAGCACTAGAACCGTTACAAAATGCTCAAAATTGCCTATTTTAGATCGCTTTCAACAGAGGCCTAATGTACAAATTTGACAATTAATAATGAAAAAAGAAAAACATAGGGACACAGTATATTATATCCTTTATATTCAGTTTACGAAATATCTTTTAAATTGGTCCAATATTGGAGGAGGAAACATTAGAGAGCCAAACCTCGAATTATGACTTTTTACTTACGGCTATTCAGTCGAATTTGTAGTTGTCCTTATTGCACGAATTTGAGGCGCGGGACGATCGAACGCGACAACGATAGTTTTTTCAAATACCTAATTTTCAAAAGTCTCTTCGACCACATTTCCTCTTAAAGCATGGGTGTAGATAAATGAAATTAATCTATCACATCACTATTGAGATAAGGTTGACAACTGGTTGACAGTATTATTTTTCACAATGACATTTTGAAACATCAGTTTACTGCATAGTGCATTGATATCACAGAGAAAGGAGCTCCAGAGTCCGCATTAACACGAAATTGTATAAAAAACGAAATCGTAAAATGTTGGCGGGGGACAGGGGAGAACGCGTTGTTGTGATTGGTTGACTCGAAAGTCATAAAATCAAGTTAAATCAACTAGTGATCAGAATTGGACGTCGACCGTTTTTTATCGACGTATCATTATCGACAGACGACATGACTTCAGTTGATAATATGATAAAAATAAAACAAAAATTCAAAATTTAAATATTTAATATTATCTCTATCTCTATTTTTTGAAACCCGTTTTAGGATAATGAGGCGCTCTCGTCTGTGAATTTTATCAAATATTTATCGATATTTTAATAGGTAGGTATGGTTCAAATTACAATTAGTATGCAGAGCAACGAATGCATACTAATATAATTTATCGACTCTCTACAACAACTCAACTCGACTCGACTCGACTGGACTCGACTGCACTCGACTGAACTCGACTGAACTCAACTGAAATCGACTGAACTCGACTGAACACGACTGAACTCGACTGAACACGACTGAACTCGACTGAAATCGACTGAACTCGACTGAACACGACTGAACTCGACTGAACTCGACTGAACTCGACTGAACACGACTGAACTCGACTGAACACGACTGAACTCGACTGAACTCGACTGAACACGACTGAACTCGTCTGAACACGACTGAACTCGACTGAACTCGACTGAACTCGACTGAACTCGACTGAAATCGACTGAACTCGACTGAACTCAACTGAACACGACTGAACTCGACTGAACACGACTGAATACGACTGAACTCGACTGAACTCGACTGAACACGACTGAACTCGACTGAACTCAACTGAAATCGACTGAACTCGACTGAACTCGACTGAACACGACTGAACTCGACTGAACACGACTGAACTCGACTGAACTCGACTGAAATCGACTGAACTCGACTGAACACGACTGAACTCGACTGAACTCGACTGAACACGACTGAACTCGACTGAACTCGACTGAACTCAACTGAACTCAGTCGATTTCAGTAGAGTTCAGTCGAGTCCAGTCGAGTTCAGTCGTGTTCAGTCGTGTTCAGTCGATTTCAGTCGAGTTCAGTCGAGTTCAGTCGAGTTCAGTTGAGTCTAGTCGAGTTCAGTCGAAATCAGTCGAGTTCAGTCGAGTTCAGTCGATTTCAGTCGAGTTCAGTCGAGTTCAGTCGTGTTCAGTCGAGTTCAGTCGAGTTCAGTCGAGTTAAGTCGAAATCCGTCGAGTTCAGTTGAGTTCAGTCGAGTTCAGTTGAAATCAGTCGAGTTCAGTCGATTTCAGTCGAGTTCAGTCGAGTTCAGTCGAGTTCAGTCGAGTTCAGTCGAGTTCAGTTGAGTTCAGTCGAATTCAGCCAATATTATTATTAAAATATTGGGATCACTTTCAATGTTCGCATTTTATCGATAAATTATATTTTTATTAGACCGCCATCTCTAATAAGCATGGAGCGAGAATGACTTATGCAGATAAACGTGAGAAAGAAGAGATGGCGATAAAAGACTTCAACGGGAGTGCTTTCGCATTTTGTGTTTTGCTGTACTATTTTAAATTATAATAATTATCCTTAAATTGAAGAATAATTATGGGCTTACCTGTGAAATGTAATTCCGTCTGCACAGTAGGGCATCTTTGACAGAAAAACACCTGTTTAGGGACTTCTTTACAGTTTACACAATGACGTCCGCTCACGGAATGAGGTACCGAATGTGGGCGGCGCATTTAAATAGGTGATTCCAGCGCATATGTGTGGTGAGTGCGGGTGCCCTGCTATTACCAGTCTTTATTTGACTGGTCTGTGATTGATATAAAAGTCCGAGTAAACAAAAATTTATAGGTAAATATCGATTGCACCACATCACTATTTAAGAGTTGTAAAAAACAGGCAACACGGGAAACGTCATTTTTAATTTTTTAGTGTCGGCTCGGGATCGGGATTTTATAATAAATTAGAAAACGTACTTTGTAGGTTGGAAATTAGGAAAAGAAAAGACCAGGAATTATGTTACTTATTAATTAAATAATAATTCCTAATTATGTAATTAAATGGAATAACTTTATTAAACAAATATAATAGAGGTTACCTACTAAACTAATTATTATTGAGTTGATACTGTTTAGTGTTTCAACTAGAAATTTTAGCAACTGATATGGCTCTAACAAATAGAGGTAAAAATAAATTCTAAATATTTTTATCTTTTCATGATGCAGATGTGCAGAGTGCTATAAAATAATTTTTTTTCTAGCTTTATTGCAGACCTCTGCTCCTTTATTATTTAGTAAACGATTTCGTGGAAAGATCAATGTGCAGAAGCCTCGCAAGCCTCATTTTGGAAGGCAAATTTTGATCGATATGTCAAAACCATATTTTGGCCCACCTAAATCCATGTTGCCTGAGATAGTGAAATGTGAGAAAGTTAAAGATACAATGGCGAAGAAAGAGATAGACAATCCCTTTGAACGGATCTTGGCTAATGAATGTCTCAATTGGTTCAATACATCTAAAATGGTTGTATTTTTACACGTTAATTCCATAAGTATGGAGGATAAAACTCCAATCTTTGCAGCGTTGAAGAAAAATGACATGCATCTTAGAACATACGGAAAGAAAATTGTGAGTATGGCAACTAAAGGAACTCGTTATGAGACCGTAAATCAACTCTTTACTTCACATCAAAACATAATATTTGGTCAGCCTGAAAATGCTGCAAAAATGTTTAAAATACTAAAGAAAACACCACAATTGATTGTCATGGGTAAGTACAGCAATTATATTATTTTTTATCAACTTATTAGTAAAAAATATATTATAAGCATATACAATAGTCTTTTAAAAGGATATTAAGGCTTTTAAGTGAGTTGTTGTCTTCTTTTCTAATAAGTTATGTCTATTTTTACACAAAAACTAATGATGATATTTTTTTTTTTCAGCTGGCATAATTCAAGACAAGTTATTATCTAAAAACGATTTAGTTGAGTTCAGCAAACTCTCAAGCTTGGAGGTGGCTCGGAGTCAACTTTGTTCTATTCTCCAAAGCGCAGGCTCCTGTCTTGTGGGCCAGCTCAACCAGAACCAACAGATGCTTTTGTCACATCTTGAGAAACATATACAAATACAAAACAGTTCAACTGCAAAAGATAATACGATAGTTGCTAAAGAAGAGAATTAAAATGTAGATAATATTGATGTTTTTAGGATTAGTTGATTATAATAAATATACAATTGATTAAGATATGTTTTTTTTAACTATATTAAACAATGTTGCCACCATAAATTTTACAGTGTTACATTAAATTGTCTTTTCTTGATAATATGATTTTAACCACTGAGATAGAGTAGATTGGCAGTCAGCTGGTAAGCTTGTTTGATCATAATATTAAAAACAGAGATATAATATTATTATGATCACGATTTCATACCAAATGTTGAGATCATGATCAACTTAAAAATCTGTGGGCTGTGAATCATAAAAATTCATAATTATAGTATGATTTTTTTTTCAGTAACTAGTAGGTACTCATATTTCAGAACCTACAACTAACCTACAAGCTCTTAGTATAAGCTATTAGTAAGTATGGTGGACACATGATTAATAATTTTTCATACCAATTTTATTGAAGTCGAAGCCAGTTCAATGGATGAACCATGAGTGTGACGCAAGAACGAAATCCCTTATCCTCAATATTGCTATGAAAAATCTAAAGGGTTTTGTGAGAAGGTAAGTATATAAACTCTTTCTTATAATTTCGAAATTTCAGTGCCATCTTTGAAGCCACATAAACCATGACTGACTTTGTCCATAACTCCATATTTGCTCTAATACGTCATATAACCCGCGGCACGTACATCGAACGCTGAACGAAACGTGGAGGGGATAGCTGCGCATGGGAACTGTCGCGCACGTAATACAATAGCTTACCCCCTCCACTTTCCTTCAGCGTTCGATGAACGTGCCGATGTTTATACATGCCTCTCACATGCATGTGTGATGTGTGGCACACGTGACGTGAGTCGTGACGTCTACGCCGAATATGGATTGATGAGATTTTTCGCTGCGTCGATCTTCCTAGTCGACGTGTGAATATTGTGTATCGTTTCGAAGATATGATGGTCCACGTAGTCTACAATCTACATGACTATGTGGCCTTCTTCATCTACAGCTCTTGTCTGTGATCTCATCTGATGGTAAGTGACGATGCAGGCTAAGCAGAGAGCCGACTAACTTGGAAGAGGTATGGCAGTTTTTATTAAACTCAGCTTTTTAGAACCTAATAGGGTTCTACGCGGCATCGTGCCTGAATGCTGAATCGCCACGGTTGAAGCCTCTCACCATACTAAGCCAAAGACAATTTCATCATGATCAACCCATTACCGGCTCACTACAAAGCACGGGTCTCCTCTCATAGTGAGAAGGGTTTTGGCCATAGTCTACCACGCTGGCCAAGCGGATTGGCAGACTTCACACACCTTTGAGAACGTTATGGAGAACTCTCAGGCATGCAGGTTTCCTCGCGATGTTTCCCTTCACCGTTAAAGCAAGTGATATTTAAATACTTAAAACGCACATAACTCCGCAAAGTTAGAGTTGCGTGCCCGGGATCGAACCCACGACCTCCGATTAGAAGTCGGTCGTCCTAACCACTAGGCTATCACAGCTTTTTTTAGGGTTCCGTAGTAAACAAGGAACCCTTATAGTTTCGCCATGTCCGTCCGTCTGTCCGTCTGTCCGTCTGTCCGTCTGTCCGTCTGTCCGTCTGTCCGTCCGTCCTCGGTTAATCTCAGAGACTATTAGTGCTAGAAATCCGTAATTTGGCATGAGTATAAATATTAATCACGCCGACAAAGTGGTGAAATAAAATTTTGATAAATATTTTTTTTTAGGGTAGCTCCCCTACATGTAAAGTGGGGATGAATATTTTTTTTCTCGTCTACCCCATAGTGTGGGGTATCGTTGAATAGGTCTTTTAAAAATACTGTGGGTGTGGGAACATCATTTTTCGATTTCTAGATCCGTTTGTAAAATATGATGTTTTAAAGTGCAAATTTTTATTAGAGTCAAGTGTCCCCCCCCTCTATCAGCCAAATGGCAGTATATAGGAACTTGAAAAAATTCACAGCAGTAGGGTATATAATCAATTTTAAAGGAAAACTATCACGGCTAAGTAGGGTTCACAGGTTAAGGAGTTATATCTGTTTTTCGAGGATTGTGACTACGGAACCCTACACTGCGCGTGGCCCGCCACGCACTTGACCGGTTTTATTTAATAGACAATTTAGAAATTATAAATTCCCAAATTGCCCCTGCCGGAAATCGAACCCTGGACCTCCCACTTACGACCACAGCGCTCGTTATTCATTTCATTCATTCATTTTGAATTTCCTAAAGAATTTATCGCATAAATTAAACATCATTTTATATTTTTATAAGTACGATTTTATTTAAAACTAAGTAAGTAAGTATTTTTGTATATCAAAAACAACTTTGGTAGGTATTTGGTACGACTAAATACAAAGTTCAAAGAGATCAATACTATCATTAAAATATTAAATAAACATTTAGGTAATATAAGTGTACAAAAACAGTTTTGAGCAAGTTTTTAAACTCAACGAGTTATTTTTTTATCAACAAGAAAATGTAACTCTTCCTATCTTAACTTTTCGCAATAATATAGGTAAGTACATAGACCGTACCTAATATGAGACACGAAAGAATAATACCCATCATTTAAAACAAGTAAATTAGACAACTGTTTTACGGTGATGTACAAAACGCAAGTTTATGGTGCAGTTAGTCTGCTGGTTGCTGTTGCCAGCGCCGTTAGCGCCACGGCGGCTTCCACTTCATCCCTGTCGTGTCTCACATTAAGTCCCGTAGGTTGTATTTTAGTCTCTCGCTTTCGTCTCCTTCCTTCCGCCCACCAGGAGTAATTAGCTTCACTTGGCTGAAATCGAGCTGCACTCTCCAGCCATTTGCTTAGAAGTACAGGACTAGAGATGGCACTGCTGTTGCATGTGGCCTTGTCGCATGGCTCTATTTCATTGGAATTGTTGTTGAAATTTTCATATTTATCTTGTGATGTAGACGATCCATCCGTATCGTCATGCTTGTGAGTGATCGCTGAGTCTGGATCTGGACTCTGTTCAAATCTTTCGTCGGGGTCTAGAGGTTCATGATCATGATCAAGGCTGGCAAGTTCCGGCTCACTCCAGATGCTGTCGTCAGAGCAGATGCTAAACTGCTCTACGTTGCCTTGAGCTCTATCGTTATAGGTACGGATGAGATGTCCCCATGTCAGCTGGTTTCGATCTGCGTTTACGTTTTTTAACTTTCGGCGCCAGTTAGCGAACCAGTTGCATATCTAAAATTAAAAGTATAAAATTAATCTCTATCTAGCAAGGTAAGGGACCTTGTTGTTTTTTTGTTTAGAAGACTAACACCGTTAAATAGACACTTAAATCGTGGGTCTTATCACTGTAATTGGAGATTCTTCAAATGTTTTAAAACAAGACGTTTACTGTCGTTAGGTAAAACAAAGCAGAACTGTGTTTTAACCAAGCAGTGACAAAAATAGTGCCTATATATGTACAAATAGCAAGTCTTGGCAATATTCCAATTGGGTTGACTATAGCCACGATTGTGTTACTACGTGTAAAGAGACACTTGAGAAAAACTTATTGGATTGTTTTAATTAAAATATTTAGTAATTTAATCTTACTTGTATGTATGTGAGCCCTGTTTCACGGGACAGGTGCTTTTTTTCTTCGCGGTTCGGATAAGGATTTTCTCTCCGTCGCACGAGCCAGTCTTTCAAATAGCGTTTTATTTCTGGAGTGAAGAGCCTTTTCTGCGGCCTTTGGCCTGCTACTAAACACCTCCTGCAAAAGTTTTATCTCACATATAACATCTCTAGAAACAGATGTTTTTTCATTTCCAATTTTTTAAGATGGACGTTTGGTTATTTCACAAATTGCGACAAAAGAATGTCAATGTTCCTTGATTTGAAAGTGACGCACAAAGACATTATCAACTGAAGACTGAAAACAGTGAGTCATCTTCACTAACCTTGTGTGCCGCCTGTTCCTCACCGGTCTCATGGACTTTCCATTGTCCCCCGTTGAACCGTCCATTTTGTCCACTTTAGCCTCACTGGGCCTTTGGATGAGTGTCATCGGAATGAGCTTCTTGTGAATATCTTACATTAACTTGTTACGAGAACTTGTTTAATCCAATAGGTGTGTTTTAGTGGAGCACGTGCGAAGGGCGCCGCAGCTTGCGACACTACTCGTGGCTGGAAACTTTGACGCCGCGGGGGATGCTTGTTGATCTATTAAAAAATAAGGACATCATGACATAAATAGATAGAATACTGTCCGATTACTTTGAACGCCCGAAGAGCGCATTGCTGGTATTCAATGTATGCGTTGATGTAACCGAAACATGACGACCACATTCCGTCATTCGCTTCTAGATGTTATTAGCTCCTGATTATTGTAGCACTGTTAAATATGTATTATGATAAACTCGAACTGGTATACGGACACTATACTTATGTTTGGGGCGACTCGGATTCGGATTTGTATTCAGTAATCTACATAAAAAACAAAAAACATGTTAACTATTACGTGTGCGGTCGAGGTCATTGTTCCTTATTTAAAGAAACGATTAACCATTCGTTTTTTTCGTTTAAAGTTGCGGTTTTAGATAATCTATTAGGAGATCGATTTAAAGCTTTTCATTTGTTTTACATGTGTTAGGAAAATAATATAACATACCTGTATCGGAGTGCGGGAAAGCTCGTGGGCAGTGTGAAAATGGCGGCGGGCGAGCGTGCGACGGCAGCGCCGCGGCGCGCGCGCACAGCCCTGCTGCAAATTCATGTTATTTCAGGACGTCTCCCGCGACGTCTTCAAACTTGATTTCAAGTGTTGTCGCTACACAAACAATATAGAATATTGCTGCTATAATGTTTGTTTATTAAACTGTCAATACTTATTACATCGGAGGTAACATTTAAAAGCTATCAACAGCTTAGCGAATAGCGGTAGCCCCATTAGTACCTGCTACATACCGACGTAGAGCGGCTCTTGCATATCTGATTAATTAAATTTTTATTTAACAGTAGAATTTCTAAGATAAACTCTGTAAGGTTAAAATCGATTAATTTACCCACCTAAAACCCGTACAGCGTACTAATATATTTTATCATTATCCCAATAAAATTAAACCCACCATGAATCACGATGTGAATACCGAAAGGAGCATTGAGTCTTGACCTGAGGGTCAATGAAGATTACGACTCAGATAAAGACTTGTCTATTTACAACTACTTATCTATCAACAGTTTCCTCCTGTTGGCGTCTGTTTGCCTTTTGGCAAAAACCTCGTCCAACTCTTTCCATAATCTTATTTTGCTTTTCTCGTCTAGGTTTTGACCAATCTTGATTAATTCATACCTACTCCCGTCTGATTAATGTAATAGGTATACCTATTATAAAATTCTCGTGTCAGACACAGTGTTTGTAACAAAACTCCTCCGAAACGGCTTGACCGATTCTTGTGATTTTTTTTGTGTATATTCGGTAGGTCTGAGAACGAGCTCGAGAGCAGGACGATCCTGCTTGGAGACGCGGGCATCAGGGCCTTAGGGCCTTTCTGAGTCGCGCCCTGGTCTGTCCCTGTGACAGTCGCCGGCGATGGGGCATCGGGGTCGCGGGCGGCTGGAGTGGGGGCTCTGACTGCTATGCGACCCTGGGAAGATGGCGGCTTCTTCGTGGCTGCCACACCTGCTATGCCTAAGTAGGGGTGCCAGCCAGGTAACCTCCTAGTGTGCCTGGGTGCTGCTGGTCCTCTTGGATACGTCCGAGGGGAAGAGCAGTATTCGGGGCCGGTGCGCCCCGGTAACATGGTTAATAATTTTCCTACGGGGATATTGTTCGACTGGCCCGTTGGCGCGGTTAGCAGTGACCCTGCCTTCCGCTCCAGGGTCGCGGGTTCGATTCCCGCCCCGAGTCTGGGTGTATGCAAGTATATACTTACTATGTATTAATTATACATTTACTATATAAATATATATAAATATATTGTAGTATGTATGTAAATATGTCTATCAGTCGGTTGTTACCTATAACACAGGCATTAAGTTGCCTACTTTAGGAACAGTCGACCGTGTGTGTATGTGTGAATATTATTGTTAGCCATGGCCCTGGCAGAAGGGAGGTTTCTCCGCGTGTCCCTCTGATTAGCAGAGGGCACTGCGGATGAAACTGGGGGTGAGACACCCCGGGGCGGGGGGCAGCAATGTCCATCGCAGGAGGAAGAAAACCTCGTTAAAAAATTACAGGAGGGCGCGAGCCTCTGGGAGGACAGAGCTCAGAGGCGAGCGGGAGCCACGGTTGGGGCGACTGCCGGACGCCTGGGATGCATACATTGGGTTCCCCAGGCGTCGAGCACAGAGAGCATGCGGGTCATGCCGTGGTGGTTTTTAGTGGGTATACACTATACCCCCATTCCCTCATGTGGGGGGAGTCCCACATAACCACAGTTTAAAGAAATCACATAACCTTCGTTCTGCCGCAGAACGGGGGTAGCTATAAAAGCTTTTCCACCACGTCAAAAAAAAAAAAGAAATTCGTTTCTTTCCTCGGAATATTTAAAGTACTTACCTACCTACCTGGCCTAAATCTTGCATAGTCCTCTACCTGCCTGCCTCTACAAACCTAACTTTTAAAAACGGATAAATCGATGTTTTTTCGTACCTATAGGTAGACAAAACTGATGATTTTCTGACAAATCAAAGGTAGGTACTTATCTACCTACCTTTTTACTTGATTTTAACACATATTGGAATTAAGTAAGTATAGTCCGTTCGGTATAATAACATAGTGTCGGTACAGGCGCAGGTGCTCTTAGTATTCTGCTTTTATTTAATTTTTTTCTATTCTAACAGAATCTGGGTGGTTATCGATTTTCGTTCGAAACACCTTGCAAAGGCTAAAATCGCTATGTTTTATCTATTATGGAAAAAATGGTTTTGATTATCTTGTTAAGACACAAACGATGCAAGAAGGCATCCTATTACAAAAGGGCTGAATGCTCAGGGTAAAAAGAAAATTAGGAAAATCCTGTGAAAAAGTCATTTATCTCCGTGTGCAAATGCCCATCTATTGAATTACATATTTTTTTACTCAATTCGTGTGCATAAAACGAATTAGTTAATTTGTTTTTCAAATTAAACAATGATATAAGATTAGACTGTTTACCCTTTGTAATTTATAAAGCCATTCTAACCCTGAAATAATCCAACTTTTAATTTTGTCAATCGCAAACGGTCATTACGTTCTCTGGTAATGGAATCGCTACTTAACGACGTGTTCAAACGTGTACAGCAACGATTTACCCTCCTGCGTATCCGGCGTCTCAGTTAGTGCCGCTGCTGTTCTGTTATAGTATGGTGATTTTTCAATTAACACAAAAAAATTGCATTCGCGAGTAGTCAGAAGTATTTTGTCATGCGGTAGAGTTCATTACGTTCCATCGATTTTCAACGTGACTTAATTTTTTTAATTTTTTCTAGATTTAGTAAGTAGGATTTATGTTTTGTTTCTATTCAGAGTTCTATTTCTGAGATTTTATGCATTCACGTATCTCGAGTATTTTAAATTTAAAGTCGATTTGGTCATTTGTTTCCAGTTCATTTATATCCATTCCGTTCCAAAAAAACAAGCGGACATGAATAAAACAAAGAAAAAACTTACAAAAGAAGAAAAGTTAGCTAAAGATAGAGCCAGAAAACGCCAAAATTAAGAGAAATTAAAAAAACAATTCAGGAATTATTAAAATTAAGAAAGAAAAATAGCGAAAAAATTACCTTTTAAGAAAAGAACAGAAAAAGATTCGCAGCATCATTGAAATGTCCGCTTGAGCACAACATGAACAGAAAAAAACTCTTTGAAATATAAGAAAAAAAAGAGGGGGCAAAATAAAGTTAAAGAGATACGTATTGGTCAACGATACCCCTGAAGTTCCTCAAAAAGAGAATTAAACTGGAAATATTTCACTTGAAATTACAGAAACCAATCAAATTATTGTCAAACCTATCTCCTCAGACAAGGCGACTACTTAACTCGGTTTAACAAAGATTGAGACGTAAAATTTCTGCAAGACCAGCCTCGTCCAATCTAAAATTTTTAATTCATTTTTTTAATTTATTTAAAATGATTATGCTTGTTTACTGTTAATCTAAACTCAAGGTTTAGATTTTATTTCAATTTTCTTCGTTTTTTTCATATAATTATTCATTATTTCATAAAATAATCAAAGATGGGCTACTAAAAAGCTTCTGAATTCATTTTTATCCGACGATAGGTCATTACACTCCAAGTGATTTTCATTTCTTTCCACTGGTTCATTACACTCCATTAATTTTCCGGAAAACTGCTAGAGTTACGAAGAGGCCTTGTACATGTAATTTTTTCTCATACTGTAATCTATAAGTGTATATACAAAAAATAATAATAAAAAGAAAAAAAAATTTTTTTTTCAAAACTGCGAAATTAAAACGAAAATCGATAATCACCCATCTCCGCATAGTCTGCCAATCCGCACTTGGCCAGCGTGGTATACTATGGTTAAAATCCTCATTTTGAGAGAAGACCCGTGTTCATGATAATATTATATTTTATGTTTATAGTTATCTATACCTAATAAATAAAATTGAAGTGTCTGTCTGTAATATCGAAATAACTACCTCATATTAAGCTCATATGGTTATTTGAACGATACTATAACCGAATCACACGTTTTTAAAATTTTTGTCTGTCTGTCTGTCTGTCTGTCTGTCTGTCTGTCTGTCTGTCTGTTTGAACGGGCTAATCTTTGGAACGGCTGAACCGATTTTGACGGGACTTTCACATACAAGTAGAGAATTAACCAGGGAGTAACATAGGCTACTTTTTTAACCGACTTTCAAAAAAGGAGGAGTTGTGTTTTTCTACTTATGTACACCGATATCTCCGAGATTTCTGAACCGATTTGCGTAATTTTTTTTTTAATCGATAGAGAAACATTGCGACACTGTCCTACAAAAAATTTGGATTCCAACTCCTCAATCCTGATGCTGTAGGGGATCTGATCCCCAAAACTAATGGGATTTAGGCACTGTCGGTTATTTAAATTGATATTGGGGATACCAATTAAAGACTTTATTGTTGAATGATCTCGAGTAGGTAGATGTCCAACTCCTCAACCCTGATGCTGTAAGGAATTGCATTCCGAAATCGTAAGGATCCCACGGAATTTTTCCGTTTTGTGGACGGGTTACTACTTACTACAGAATACAGATAGGCTACTTTTTGTTCGGGAAAATCAAAGTTCCCACGAGATTTTTACAAACCTAAATACACACTTTGCCCATTTTGGGAAAACTTATATAACTCCAGTATTTTTAACCGTAAGATCATGAAACTTAGGATTACTTTAGAAAAATAGTTTATGTAACATAGGATCTTATTACTAAACATTTAAATGTTCATATTAGCTGCCAAAATTGAGTGGGCAAAGTTGCTATAATTTTTTTGTAACTTTTCATACTAATAAAATGATAAGCTAGGGTTGTCATTTTTTATTCTTAACCAGGTTTAAGGTAAGGTACGTAAGTTATTATAATTTCAAACCAAAAATATTAAAACAAATATGAAATGAAGCTTATAAAAATCTTTAATTTACTTCTATGAAATTTAATAAGTATATTTTAACTTAATACTAAAACATTCTAGTAAGGAATCATCAAAAAATTAAATCAAAAATATTCAGTCAGTTTGTTAAAATCACAAAAATTATTATTATTAAGGTAGGTAGGTATTAAGGAATAATGAGAAAAAACCTATGACCTTGAAATAATATAATTTTCTATGATATATATAAATAGTATATAATTTTCAAAGTACCGCCTTTCTAACAAAAAAAGAATGAATGAAATCGGACTACGCGTTAATGAATTACAGCTAAATACACGTTTAGACTTTCATTCCCTCTTCCAAGGAAACCTTGCTGAATTTCGGAATAAAAAGTATCCTATGTCCTTCCCATTTTGGAGTGTAAACTCAAATCGTGCCAAGTTTCATTCGAATCCATTCAGTAGTTTTGACGTGATGCGCGGCCAAGATACAGACAGACAGACAGACAAAAATAAAAATATGTATATATTTTTGGCTTCAGTATCGATTATAGTGCCCTCAAAAAAAAATTCAAAATATCTTCAATGTACATTATTGGATCTGTTACAGTTTTATCATATTGTAGAAATAAAAACTTTCTCATAACAACAGAGATAGGTAGTTCCAAAATGAACTGTGATAAACAAAACGTAAACGAAAGTAACTGTTAATGACAATTTAAATTTACTGTACAGGTGACAACCCTAAGGGCTATATTTTGGTGGGCAAAGTTATAAAATGTGCGTCCGAAACAGCAATATAACATTGCCCAGCAACATATTTCTGAAACTGAGAAAGCTTCCGCGCTGATTATTCGATCTATATCGTTTATTTGATATCAAATAACTGTAGTTTCAAAATTACTTACCTATTGCAATTACCAAGCGAGTTACAACAAAAGTTTTTTACACTATTTTTGGCCCGCTTTTTATACCATCAACTTTGACTGGTGCTCACTGCTAACTGAAGTGAAATTGGTAACAGTTGCTTATGCAATTTTGCCAGAAATATACTCAATTTTGTACCACAGATTAAATAATAAACGTAAGTAAAATATCTTTCCAGATTATTCAACATTTGTAAAAAGTACTGCGTCGGGCAAAGTTAGGTTAGTTGGGCGAAGTTACCCGGTTTTACGGTACTTATACAACGCCAAAATCCCTTGTGTCTGTCTCTGTACACCCCGCGCGGCATCTTTTGAAATCACCGGCGGTACCTTTGGCAAAACGCCGCGCGGCGGAGGCTAGGCGGCGAGAGACAAAGGTGACCGTAAGAAAACGAACAGACTAAGTGCTTACTTAGTTATGTTATTTTGATTTGACGCATTTGAGTGCGTCAGCAAACAATACCTATTTATACAGCAAGTTGGTCTCTGCATACTTATATAGCCATAAGCAGGTGAAAATGACGCAACAAGTTCCTTCAGTGGCATAATGTTCGTATAGCGCCGGCCGCGGCCGAGAGTTCATAAATCGGCGCATTGTAGGAGGAAATAACATTATGTTGGTAGGTAGGTAGGGTGAATGTTCTATAAGTCGGCACTTTAAGCGTCGTGTCATGTTTAAAAATTCGTAGACGTGTCAAACGAAGCAATTTCAGTACAATGTTTTTTTCTTCTAATACTTCATGCTTTTGACTTTTAGAATAAATTTTTAATACCCGCTTTTTGCATAAAGAAGTATTTTTTTTAATTTATTTAAAAAAAAAGTACTGATTTGCGTAAGCTCGGCACCTTTGTCCCTCTCTCCGGCATTTGTGTTCTCAAAGTCGGCCCTCATTTTTTTATTAGAAAATTAGCTTTTACCCCCGATATTGTCCGCTACAATTTATGTTTTTTTTTAATATTTATAGTAACTCTTTCCTCGTTTTCATTTTATTTCATTTTCCCGCCAAAAAAAAAATACACTTTTTCGAAATTAATAGAATTTTTGAAGAAATAGATATATAATTTTTTTTAACAACCTTGACAAACAATCAGACAATTTTTATATAGATAATATTAAGTTTATTCAATAGGGCCGACCTTAGGAATAACCCAAATTCTTAAGTCGGCACCCCCTGCCGATCTCAGGCACCTCATACTACTGGTTTTCCTTAGCCCGGCACCCCTGTTTTTTCTGTAACTACGCAAAATAATTGAGTTAAATCACTATAACACGATGTCAAATATTACGCAAAACAAATTAAATCGCAACAACAAGTCTTAAATATTATAATACGTAATTTATTTCTTACCAAACGACGCTCGGAAAGTAGCAATTTTGTAAGAAATTCAGCGATTTACGCACTCGCGCTCGTTCTAAGCGAAAATTGAGGGAAAGGGGTGCAAAAAAGTTCTGCCTTATTTTAGAACTATTTCCCCATTGGAGCAATACTAAATAAAAAAAATACCCATTGCGATTAAATGACACCAAAACGATAATATCGACAGAAATATAACGAAGTGCCGACTTAAGGGGGGGTGCCGGCCTAAGGAGCGTCCACCCTACCTACTTACCTTTAATACGATTCAATTACACTATACATATTATTATATTGGTAAGTATATGGTAGGTATGGGTTAAGTATTAATTATCATGATTTTATTTTATTCTCACAATTAATAGTAACATTTTACCTATTTACAAAGTACAAAAAACAAAATAAATGGGAGGTGTTAGGTACCTACATACTTAGGTACAAGTCTCAACTCTCAACTCCCAATAAGGGCCAATTTTGGATTGACTAAAAAAATATTGTCATAAAAGTTTTAAATAAAAAAAAGACCGTTTCAACTGCAAGGCCGAGTTTGTGGTTCGAGCGTTCAATTTTGAAAAACTACTTCCAAAAATCTTCATAAATAAACGAACTCTCCGAAAAGTCCCCTCTCGGCTCTATCCTCATCAATGGTGTCAACTGCCGCCTGAATTTATTTGCCGAATCGTATTCTTTTCTCTTTCCTGCATCGAGGGCATTCCGCTTGCCATCCCTTTCTGTGCGTGTAGCACGGCGGTCACAACCGGGGTGCTCCGTCATCGCATTCATGAGAATCGTAAGCCCCACAATTTACACATGCGCCGAGGCGACCGCTCGCGTTTTACGCATCACAAGTATTCGAACTTTGACGTCAAATCCTCGTGTCTAGTTTCGTGCATCGTAAAAATGTTAACTGAAAGTGACTCAGGCTTATAACGGGCAAACGAACATAAGAAGCTTTCGAAGCTCTATAGCTTTACAAACGAATCTCAACGCCACGTGAGTTTTAATATCAGTGCTTGTGATTGACTCTTGCGGCATGGGTGAAGAAACTCAAGCCGATGATGGAAAAGTTACGCTAAAACGTAAAATTACACTTTTTAATGGTGTCGGAATAATTATAGGAACAATTATTGGCTCTGGAATTTTTATATCTCCGACTGGGGTTTTTCGTGAGACGAAGTGAGTATAAGCCGCCGCCTTATACCTTTCCCGCCTTCGAGATATATTTTTCATTTCCTACTAGGTAGTATTAGTATCTATAGTTATATTAATAAGTTTATGTTTATAATAATTCTCATGATTAACTACTCTACTCCATGTAGCGTAGCGTTACGCTTGAATCAGATTGTAGTAAGTAGTGAGTTCTAATCCTACGGTTTACGAGCCATACCGGATTTTGGTTCACCATTTTACCGTTATCCATTATAGGTACCTACTATGTTGAGATTTGAGTTGAATTTTATAGATCTTCTTATGTCATTCAATGGGATCTGAATGTTTCATACTTATCGAATGGCTTTTGACGCGATAGATATTGATAACGTCCTATAAATCGATGAACGCCAGCCGCACGCAAGAAAAAGCATGACTCATCCATCACGTACCGTTACGTACGTTCGCTTGCTTGCGAGCGCGGAACTAAGTAATCTCTCTTTGTTTTCTTATGACATTATTACGTAAAAATTATCGTCCGTAAACCAACTTTACAGACAACCACTTTTTTAAATTATTCTTTGGTATGTGTACTAAATACATTTTAAGCATATTAGGTACCTATAGATGTCTACCTATTAGGTTTCTATTAAGTACCTATTCGTTTGAGACTTTTCTTCAACCTTTTACAGTTTCCATTTAAACTGTAATAGATTTTATTATCTTTATATTTAGTGCTTTTAGCACTAAATATAAAGATAATATTTGACGATTAAAATTAAATTAATTTTTGGAGCTCTTCTGGTCATGTGTAAATGATGCAAGATGATACGAAAATACATAATTTCACTTATTTTAGCCTAAATTTAAAATTACCTACCTAAGTAAGCGAGTGTGGACGATTTTATATTATTTTAAAACTACCTGTTTGAATAACCTTTTCTCGTAGAATGTAGAGTTGTAGACTAGTAGGTATAACTAACGATTGTACCTAGGTAGACTACAATCGTTAGTTATACGTTAGTTATATTTTCATTTGTACCACTCACTGAGAGGTACAAATGAAAATATTGAAATGAAAATTCTTTACTTTGATAAATAAAATGACTGAGATAAAGCTTTTTACCTAATGAGCGAGTGCAAATTGCGCTTTTAAAAGGTTATTTTATCACTATCACCCGTGGCACATGTAAAGATAACTAATAATAAGTTTTGAAAAAAGTTTGGCAATGAAATGAGTGACCCGCTTTCCCGCTTTCTTATAACAGAAAAAGAATGTAGATAACATACATATAGCCTTGACACAGTTCTGCGTGTGAGTCCACGATAACAATGGCATATACGGCAAATTGCAAAAAATAAACAATTTGCAACATTCATAAACTATTACGGAGGTATTAGGTACAATCACACAATCTATTGATTCCTTGGGATTTTAATTTGCATAATATTATTTAATGTTATTTATGACAGTTTCTATACTTAGAGTTTCTAAATTATAATGTCATTAAAATGTTAGACCAGTTATTATGATACGATACTTAATAAATAAACAAAAATTCCTTCCTATTTTTAAAAACAAAATAATCTTACAAATTATGTGAATTTATATTTAGGGGTCCAGCTGTTTAAACGCATACTTAATAAAATTAACAAATTAACTAATTATGTACCTATTTCTTACCTATTTGGTTTTACAATAATTATAATTAATTCATTTTTTAGGGTTCCGTACCCAAAGGGTAAAAACGGAGCCCTATTAATGTCACTCGGCTGTCTGTCTGTCTGTCCGTCCGCCGGTCACAGGTCTCTAGCTCGTCGACGAAATTAGTTACAAACTTGAAACTTGAAATTTTAGTATTTGGTGTAGAACATTAACCCAAAACCAAATATTGAATTAGAAATTGAATTAAATTATTTTTCAGGGGGGCTCCCATACATGACAAAAGAGCCGGAAAAAAAATTATTTACCCTAGCTTGTGGGGTATCATTGTTTAGAGCTCATCAATTAAAGTACGAATATTTTTTTTTTTATAATTTTGCTTGAAAAATAAGGAAATGGGGGGCCATCAAAGTTGTCAGTTTTAGACCATTTTTGTGACGGGGGCTATCTCAAAAAGTAAACAAGTTAGGAATATGAAATTTCGGTAGATATATTATGTACCATATACTGTATTTAAACAACAAATACTGAAAACAACTCTTTGTTAAGTAGTTTGTAAGCTCTGACCAAAACAAACGAACACTTTTAGGGATTTTCTTTCACCGTTTGTTGCGATGTCTAGCTCGGAAATTAAATATTTTTTTACACCCAGACACAGCACCTAGAATATTTTGTTGTTCGTTCAATTATGTACGGAACCCTAAAAGAGCGAGGCCCGACTCGCACTTGGCGTTTTGGCACCCCTTTTGGTTTTTTTGCCTTTTGCACCCCATAAAATGAAAAAAATTAATTAATGATAATAATAATAATTATTGTAAACGGGCCGGACGACTCTGGGACATTGAGACGCGAGGGTTTTTTAAGAACTATCGAAAAGGATCTATCGGGGATCCAGGAGCTGGCAAGTGGCAGCTAAAGAATTTGGTTATCCAAAGGGGCAATGCCGCTTTGTTTGAGTTGTTATGAGTACCTACGTTTATACAAAAAAATCCACAATTTGAACTCCGCGCTGCGCCGGCAGGCCAACAGTCACAATGTGTCACTATACGAACTCGTGTGGTATACGACGCAAATAGTAGCTAATACAATAAGTACAACAACAACACATTAGCAGTTCACGCATCCATCAATAAATTCGTGTGTTTTCCCATATTCGAATGGACCACTTGGCATTTGGTTTTGCCCAGCCGAATCGGCTGTTGCAGTAAGGCTGGTCGCTCTACGAATTTTGCAATGATTACGAGCAGCTCGAATAAAAGAAGATAATTGGCTGTAATTGGCACTAGGCTCTAGTATCAATAAACATCGGAATCGGACCAATTTAAAGGATATCGTTTCCTCAATTAACTCGTCGCGTCGCGCGTTCTTCGGGCAAAGAAACCCAGGCCTCTTCCATCGAGGGCGAAACGAACGTTCTGATGCACCAAAGGCACAAAATAATATCTATTGAGTTACTGGTACATAGGTAGTGCTAATTTTTAAATGAACATTTAATTAGTATCGATAACCTCCCTGGCGCAGTGGTGAGCCCTGTGATTTGATAAGTGAGAGGTCCTGGGTTCGATTCCCGGCAGGGGCAATAGGGGATTTATAATTTCTAAATTGTCTCTGGTCCGGCAACATCCTACCGACAAAGCAGTGCCGCCAAGCTACCCTACTAACATTTTTCTACGTTAGCCTGCTTCCATCTTTGACTGCATTGTTACTTAAAATAAAAAATACTTAGAAGCATTTTCCGCGGTTTCCTTCTCATGAATTATTTAAATCGACGATATCGATCAAATTCAACGTTAGAGTAAAGAGATTAATAATTATTATTAATCTCTTTACTCTTGTTTACAGATTGAGAGAAGTTTACAGATGAATCTTACAATTATAATTGTAAGATTCATCTGTAAACCTAATGTGGTTTCAATGGTTTTGTGCAAAACCAAAGAAGCATCTAGGTATACATTTTTTTACAATTTTTATATGACTAGATTATCCTACCTACAAGTCAACAAGCTACAACAAAGATTAATTAATAAACGGGGTGTGAGCGAGGTGTCATATTGCGGCATGATCTTCAATTACGGCGTAACGTAATGCTTGATGACACCTACCCAAATATGCTCATGACCCGATGTGTCAAATTCTTCTCATTTGTGCACGTACCTACTAGCGGTTGACCCTACCGCCCGTGGGATCCAGATTTACCCACGGTTCATAAACCATGCTAAATTCACACAATATTACAGCCCCCTTTTCACACCCTCAATTGAGTTTTCATAAAAATCTTTCTTAGTGAATGCCCATAACCTACTTATTACAGAAAAACTTTAAACTACCTGCTAATTATTCCAAGTTTGTAGGCCTTGTAGATAGGTACCTAGTTCTTGAGATTTCATTATGAGTGGTTTTTGGTTTCTAGGGTTGATTAAAAACTAAATTTTTAGGGTTGGTTACTTGGTTATTGATTTGCAAAAACGGAAGAACGGAGTCGTATTAATGTCACTCTGTCTTTCTATCTAACTAGGTATAGTGGTATAGGCTCTTTGGGTATAGGTATATCACAGATCCTAGCGTAGTAGTAGGTTCGCTTGTATGAAGAGTCGAGGGTGTGCTGATAAAATGTACATTGTACAATGTACTTACATAGTTCAAATAAGTATTTTAAAAGTCGTAGTTTTTCATATTTTCCATTAACTTTTTCACAGCTCTAAAGTTCTAATAGTGAAACAGCACGTAATGTATTGGAATCGTGAATGTTTTAAAATTCAGTCTAATAAAGGACCTTCTACATTCATTGACCCTCATTCTAAATCTAGCAGCTACTTTAATCTCCTATGTAGAGGTTACTGATGTTTTAACGGAAACTGATTTAGTTACTTACCCAAAAAAAAATGTAATTAACCTGCTTAGACAGGCTTAGTTCAATTCTGAGAAAAAAAAAATAACAAACCAAACAAGTCATTGCTGCTAACTATGGATCTCTTAAGAAGGCTTAGAAATGAGGAGATATTATAGAGGAAGCAGAATTGCCGACATAGCTCGTGCAGTCATGAAACTGAATTAGCAATCATGCATGCAAGCATGAAAATGAATTGTCCCGCACCGACGCGACGGCAGACGAAGCGACCTTTCACTAAGCGGTCAGACGATCTCAAGCGAATCACTGACTGGACACAAGCGGCACAAAACTGTGTTCTGTGGCGATCTTTGCAACCTCTGTCCAGTTGTGGACGTTTATGGGTTGAAAAGACGACGAGGACCCTAAACAAGTGTACCTATATAGAGTCAGTCCCCGTAGTGCAAAGCTACCCGTGAATCGAACTTGCCAATTGTTGCCATATTGTGAACGGCGAACGCACTGGTCTGGCATAGCAACAGGGTCAAGGCTGTTCGGAAGTGTGGTCACGTGGTTACGCTTAGAATTTAGATGAAATGTTTTATAGTATTATATTTACTAGATGATACCCGCGCAAGCTACCTCTGTACCAAACATACCTATAAATCGGTTAATGAATGTTACAGCCAATATTAAATCGGAATGGACCTTTTTAAGAATCCCGTGGGAACTCTCTATAAAAAGTAGCCTATTTCCGTCCCTGGGATGTAAGCTAATTGTGTACCAAATTTCATCGAAATCGGTTAAATTGTTGGGCTGTCAAAAGATATCAGACAGACAGACAGACACACTTTCGCATTTATAATATTAGTAGGTATGGATATATAACATGGATACGTCATACCAAAATCAGTTAGTCACAAACTCGAAAAGATATTTGGTTACCAAATATCTTTTCGAGTTTGTGATTAACTGACTATGGCTCTACATTTTTATGAGCCATTATCTATTTCGGTGGAACTCCACTTGCGATGGTTTTAGTCTTGTTTATCGTATTTTTATCAACGGAGAAGGTCATGATCATCTATTTATTGTTTACTGTGGTTTTACGTTTTGGGGAAATGATGTGACACATTTTATGAATAAGAATTAAGATAAGTAGGAGGGTTTCCTCTTAGGTAGGTACCAACCGTACTTTACAATAGAGTATAGCCATATACTATGTTATAGCCTCGTGCTTTACGCAGGCAATCTTATACATATGTATTCAGCGTATGTATACTTAGGTAGGTAGGTACTTCCTTTGATTTCGCTCAGACGTCAGACTTTCGAGAGATGTCATATCAATACGTGTAAAATAGTACCGTGTCTTAGACAATGCGCAGTCTAAACGGGGGACCGACCTAGATTTGAAACTAATCCCATCCCTAAAGAGGTTTTAAAAAATCTAAAGCAACGTGAATGAAGTCGCGAGCATCAGCTATACTGTCTCTACATAAATCTATCTCGCTTTAAGTCTGAAGACTCTGAAGTAAATTAAGTCTTACTACCTAGTATGTAGGTACCTACATATTATGTAGAGACAGCTAACTCTATCAAGTTTTCAGTCGAAAGCAAAGTATGAGCAAATACAAAGTTATAGAATAGAATAGAATAGAAAAGTTTTTTATTCAAATAAACTTTTACAAGTAGGTACTTTTGAATAGTCAACTGAATCTACCACTGGTTCGGAATGCCATTCCAACCGAGAAGAACCAGCAAGAAACTCGGCGGTTGCTCTTTTCCAAATTTACAATATCAATACATATATAACAATTTTATGTTAAGTAGGTACATAATTGAATTGCCGTCTCGCGCATTGCTGGAACGAGTCAAATCCACGCTAGTTTGCTCTATAGACTAATAGATCTCAATCGCAGCATACCTACTAAGTATTTATTAAGTTCCTTTCATGACTTCGAAATAAAAAAACTTGATTGATATAAAAACTTTTACCTACTTATGTAGATAGAGTACAAGAATGATTAATGAACCCTCAAACACTGTCTTTAGGGATGTCATCAGGTAGGTACCTACCTATTTACCCTTAATTTTTGCGCCAACCTGCACCTGAGAAGTATTTTAAGTAGAGAAGCTATTACCGTCGTTTCGTCCCAATGATGCTGGGCACAGACTAAGTACATAAATCCTTTTTTTAGAGTTCCGTACCCAAAAGGTAAAAACGGAACCCTATTAATGTCACTCTGCTGTCTGTCTGTCTGTCCGCCGGCCAGACAGACAGACAGCAGAGTGGCCTCCAGCAACAGGCCTCTAGCTCGCAGAATGAGTTACAAACCTGAAATTTTGGTATTTTGTGTAGAACATTGACCCAAAATCAAATAATGAATTAGAAATTGAATTAAATTATTTTCAGGGGGGCTCTTATACATGAGAAAGGAGCCGAAAAAAAAAAATTATTACCCTAGCTTGTGGGATATCATTGTTTAGAGCTCATTGAGTACAGTAAGAATATACCTATATATTTTTAATTTTTTGCTCAAAAATAAGGAAATGGGGGGTCATCAAAGTTTTAGACCATTTTTGTGACGGGGGCTATCTCAAAAACTAAACTAGTTAGGAATATGATATTTCGGTATATTATGTACTATATTATGCTCTATTTAAACAACAAATACTGAAAACAATGTTTCATAAAATAGTTTATAAGCTGTGACCCAAAACAAACGAACATTTATTGGGTTTTTCTTTCACGGTTTGTTGCAATGTCTAGCTCGAAAATTAAATATATCGTAGGCCCAAAATATTATATTGTTCACTAGCTGATTCCCACGACTTCGTCCGCATGGATATAGGTTTTTATATAGGATCGGATTGGATCCCATTTAATCCTTTTTTGTACCTATTAAACTAAATGTAGCCTAAGTTACTCCTTATAACATCACCTATCTGCCATAGAAAGTTCCATCAAAATTGATCCAGCCGTTTCGGTAATTAGCTGGAACAAATAAACAGATCGACAAACATAAATTTAAACGCACACCAGTTTAAAATAAGCCGTACGTTCAAAGATCCGGGTCCTAAGTTATTTGAACCCAATAAATGTCTGTCATTTCTGAACTAAAAAATCTGTGACCTTGAAATATTTACCGGACAATATTTAAAGTACTACCTTTCTAACAAAAAAAGAATGAGTTAAATCGAACTACGCGTTAATGAATTACAGCTAAATACACGTTTTAACTTTCTTCCCCTCTCCCAAGGGAACCGTGCTGAATTTCGGGATAAAAAGTATCCTATGTCCTACCTCGGAGTATAAACTCAAATCATACCAAGTTTCATTCGAATCCATTCAGTAGTTTCGGCGTGATGCGCGGCCAAGATACAGACAGACAGACAGACAGACAGACAGACAAAAATGAAAAAAATTGCAGTTTTGGTTTCAGTATCGATTATAGAGTGCCCTCCAATAAAAATTTTCAAAATATCTTCAATGTACAGAATTGGATCTGTTACAGTTTTATTATATTATAGATAATCATGTACGGAGTTATGTGCTAACTTTTCGGAGTTATGTGCGTTTTAAGTATTTAAATATCACTTGCTTTAACGGTGAAGGAAAACATCGTGAGGAAACCTGCATGCCTGAGAGTTCTCCATAACGTTCTTAAAGGTGTGTGAAGTTTGCCAATCCGCTTGGCCAGCGTGGTAGACTATGGCCAAAACGCTTCTCACTCTGAGAGGAGACCCGTGCTCTGTAGTGAGCCGGTAATGGGTTGATCATGATGATGATGATGAATTATGTACGGAACCCTTAAAGAGCGAGGCCCGACTCGCACTTAGCCAATTTTTGTAAAATATATTTTTTACTCATTTGTTTCAGATCAGTAGCAGTATCCCTAATAATATGGCTAGTCTGTGGCTTGTTGTCGACACTGGGCGCCCTCTGTTACGCAGAGCTCGGCACCTCCATCTCGAGGTCGGGAGGTGACTACGCGTACATCTACACCGCCTTCGGGCCGCTGCCCGCCTTCCTCCGGATGTGGATAGCGCTGCTCATCATCAGGCCCACCACGCAGGCGATCGTCGCGCTCACGTTCGGCCAATATGTGGTGAAACCTTTTTACCCGGACTGTGACCCCCCGCAAGATGCTGTGAAACTCTTGGCCGCTGTATGCTTGTGTGAGTACCTACCTAAGGTTTTTTTTATGGCACTCCAGAAATACAACATGAAATTACGAGTTTTAACTCGGAAACGGAATAATTAAATAGGTAAGTAGTTTACCCATTCATAGCTTACATACTAGGTTAAATCTATATATTGTGGCTAATTCTGTTGTACACAATCTCTAAACCTAAACTAAATTGACAGGTTTAAAAATAATGCTATCCCCTTCAGCAGGGAGGATTGTGAAAGAGACAGGAATATATTTAGACCTGTCATTTTAGTTTAGATTTAGAGATTGTGTACAACAGAATCGGCCACAATGTGGCCGATTCTGCCAAATGGCAGTATATAGGAACTTACTTACTTACCCTACTTAGCCCTGACAGTTTTCCTTTAAAATTGATTATATATACTACTGCTGTGAATTTTTTCAAGTTCCTATGTACTGCCATTTGGCTGATACAGGGGGGGACACTTGACTCTAATAAAAATTAGTACATTAAAACATCATATTTTACAAACGGATCTAGAAATCTAAAAATGATGTTCCCACAGCCACAGTATTTTTAAAAGACCAATTCAACGATACCCTACACTATGGGGTAGACGAGAAAAAAAATATTCATCCCCACTTTACATGTAGGGGAGCTACCCTAAAAAAAATGTTTATAAAATTTTTATGTCACCACTTTGTCGGCGTGATTAATATTTATACCCATGCCAAATTACAGATTTCTAGCACTAATAATCTCTGAGATTAACCGAGGACGGACGGAAGGACGGACAGACAGACGGACGGACATGGCGAAACTATAAGGATTCCTTGTTTACTACGGAACCCTAAAAATTGAGGTAGGAAGATACTTAAATGTTTCTTTATAAACGAAAGAGGTATAAAGACAAGAAAAACTTGTTTTGATAATACCTATATTAAGAAGCAGTCGTTATACTTGACGTGACCCCTACACCGAGATACCGCATGGGGTCATGCTGTCCGATATATCATGTTTTCTGTTTAGCCTTGATCTGGATTCGCCTGAACACTTTGCATCGGTTTTCTGAGGTGACAATGAGTCTGGTGCATCAGCGGAAGTAGGTACTCTTGAAATTCTTTACGAGGTTCTTGCAATTTGACTCTATTACAATTCTGAATCTATTACAATTTGACTCTATTATTACAATTGTAATTACTCTCTGACCAAGGTTAAGGTAGTAGGTACCTACTATAGATGCTGCTATACTTACGTATTTTCGTGAACGGAAAATAAAGCGCAGGCCCCATTGGGAGTGAAACGAGGTTCTTTTCGCTTCGCTCATGCGGCTTGCCGCTAGTACTGCATATTTTTAATTTTTTAACTCTCGACGCAAAAACGATGGGGTGTTATAAGTTTGACGTGTCTCTCTCTGTCTGTGTATGTGTGTCTGTCTGTCTGTTCCCCTGTAGCGCTCAAACGGGTGGACCGATTTGAATGCGGTTTTTTTGTTTGAAAGGTGAATTAGTCGAGAGTGTTAGCTATGTTTGATGAAAATCGATCCAAGATGGCCGCCGCTACAAAATGGCGGATTACATATTTTTTCACCACTCCCTTAATATGGGTAGGTATCAAATGATTAATGAAAGGTCTTGACTAGTTGAATAGCACTATTGCAAGTCCGAGATGGCCTGGGATGGGGTTTTTTAAATTTTTAATTTATAGTTTATACCTACTTGTCATTATGAAAAGATGCGGTAGCGAGTGGTAGCGGCATGAGTAGGTAGTATAGAGGTACTCGTAGCCGTACCTACCCGAGCAGTTGTAGTGTGAAAATTTCATACTGCGGTTCACACTGCGAACGACAGAGCGAAGCGAAGTTCTCATTGTCTAGCGACATGAGCGATTCGAAACCTTGTTTCGCTTCCCTCCCAATGGGGCCTACGCTTTACGGAATAACATAAAAAAATGTGGTTTAGTTTATTATGTGGTTTTCCTTGTTATGAATGTAGCTGAATAAACTGTAACAATATTAGGTATAAAATGAATAAATTACTTACGTAATGTAGATATCTGCTTACTCTGGTACCTAGTAGGTAAATAGAGGTACCTAGAATGATCTTTTAGCACCAAGTAAGTAAATAGGTTAGAACACCGAGCAATGGCCTGTGACTTCTGTCGTATAGAATCATTGTGTAGGTACATAATATTATTATTTTAAATCTCGCAGTAGACTAGGTAGGTTACCTACCTACTGCGAGATTTAAACCGTTTACGTACCGTATGTTTACCTACCGTAGGTACCTATAGGTTGACCAGAATCTCATGAAAAATAGGGAAATTAAATTTTGTAGTAAGCAACACTAGGTTAACTCGGCTGCCCTAGTGATAAACAAAGTAATTACATTCAGAACAATTTTACAGGACAAGCAAAAACATTGAAAACTCTTATTTAAAGGCAACCTTTCTACAAAAAGAAAGCCGGCACCGAAAGAAAGCCGCATAGCCGTTATTCTAAATGGTATTCTATCTGTTCTATAGAAAATTCCAGTTTATATGTTTGATCTATGTTTTCGTCAACCGTTTGAAAACTTTTGACACAGGCGCGCAGCAAAACTGACAGATGACAGAGCGTTTAATTTGGTATTGCTTAAAGAAAGTAAAGGTGATCTCAAACATAGACAAGTTTTACCTGGGATCGTTTCACGAAATGGAAAATCAAGCAACTGCATTTTAAATACAAAAACAAAGTAATCAACATCCAATTACCTAGTTTGTTTTTGTGTTGTTCTTGTTGTTTACTTGGTTTTCGCATTTATATTCCGGGTTAGTGTGTGCAGTTACTTTGTTTGGGCAATTCAAATTTCAGTAAGTAAATGGTTCAAGTTATTTGAAATATTAAACTGTGGTAAAAAACTACTCAACATAAAACTTTTGTTATTGCAAAAAAGTCAGCTTCACCAAAAATGTCAGTTACTTTGTTTATCGCTAGGGCAGCGTTAGTGTTGCTAACTTTAGAATTTCAGTTCCCTATTTTTCATGAGATTTTGGTCGATCTATACCTATCTAACTACGTAAATGTTGGCAACATTGCGCGGTTGGCACTACCGCGCGAGGTCCGTGCGATTGATCGTGGTGAGTAGGTAGTTGTTAATATAAAGAATTATTGAAATATAAAAAACCCCACCACAACGCTTCCTGGTGATCAGGTTTAACTGTAACACGTCGAAAAACTATGAAGCAAAACGGGGAATCCAAACCGACACAATAGTTTTGAGGAAAACGGTCTCAGTATTTGTAGGACTAGAGTAATAATTATTCCAGTCCGTCTTGGGTTAAAAAAAATAATTAAATTTTTGTACCAAGTGGAAGCTTTAGAATAGAATAGAATAGAAAAGTTTTTTATTCAAATAAACTTTTACAAGTACTTTTGAATTGTCAAACGAATCTACCACTGATAATCTATACTAATAAATAAAATTGAAGTGTCTGTCTGTAATTTCGAAATAACTACCACATATTAAGCTCATATGGTTATTTGAACGATACCATAACCGAATCACACGTTTTTAAAATTTTTGTCTGTCTGTCTGTTTGAACGGGCTAATCTTCGGAACGGCTGAACCGATTTTGACGGGACTTTCACAGACAAGTAGAGGATTAACCAAGGAGTAACATAGGCTACTTTTTTAACCGACTTTCAAAAAAGGAGTTGTGTTGAAATCGGTAAGTACCTATGTTAAAAACGCCCTGATAGGTATTTTCGCTGCGCGCGACGGCCGACACTCGCGCTACACGGAACTCCCTGCACCGCGCGCGCCGCGCGCCCCTGCGCCCTGCGGCCGCCGTACGCGGTACCGCGGTACGCCGCCGCGCGGCGGGGGGGCGCGGCGGGTGGACCAGAAATCTACTTATCCCTCAGGATTTGTGAAAAACCGAAATTCACGCGGGCGAAGCCGCGGGCAAAAGCTAGTAATAAAATAACTTTACCCCGGCTGAGTTTGTTGTGGGCTCTTCTCAGGCCAGGGCGCGTTTGGAACCCTCTTAGTTTTAGTTTTAAGATTCCGTAAGTAATTATCACCATTACCTATTCCTAAATTGACGTTCAAAATGTGTACAGTGTACCAATCTATATACTTAATAAATAAAATTGAAGTGTCTGTCTGTAATATCGAAATAACTACCTCATATTAAGCTCATATGGTTATTTGAACGCTACCATAACCGAATCACACGTTTTTAAAATTTTTGTCTGTCTGTCTGTCTGTCTGTCTGTCTGTCTGTTTGAACGGGCTAATCTTCGGAACGGCTGAATCGATTTTGATGGGACCTTCACATACAAGTAGAGAATTAACCAGGGAGTAACATAGGCTACTTTTTTAACCGACTTTCAAAAAAGGAGGAGTTGTGTTTTTCTACCTATGTACACCGATATCTCCGAGATTTCTGAACCGATTTGCGTAATTTTTTTTTAATTGATAGAGAAACATTGCGACCCTGTTCTATAAAAAATTTGGATTCCAACTCCTCAATCCTGATGCTGTAGGGGACCTGATCCCCAAAACTAATGGGTTTTAGAAACTTTCGGTTATTTAAATTGATATTGGGGGTACCAATTAAAGACTTTATCGTTGCATGAATTCGAGTAGGTACATATCCAACTCCTCAACCCTGATGCTGTAAGGAATTGTTTTCCGAAATCGTGGGGATCCCACGGGATTTTTCCGTTTTGGGGACGGGTTTCTACAGATAAGCTACTTTTTGTTCTGGAAAATCAAAAGTTCCCACGGGATTTTTAAAAACCTAAATCCACACGGGCGAAGCCGTGGGCATCATCTAGTTTTGAATAAAGTTTATTTGAATTGAATTGAATTGAATATAATAATAATATAGGTAGGTACCTAGCTAGTGGGTATAGCTGTGTCCTCGTTGGTAAATGACTTAAATGAGTCATGGATTGGGACTTGAAATGACATTGGCGGCGCCGGACAGACGACGAACGGGCTGACAGCATTAGTCGTTAAGATAATCCATCATCGTCTACGAGTACATCAACGTACTTAATTATTATCAAGTTAAATAAGCTATTAGGTTCGCGATGTTGTTTTGAAAAACTTGTAATGTGCATTGTAAAAGGAATCTGGTATTAAACGGTGCATTACAATGCACCTAGGTACACCTAGGTGTTCGATACGTCCGCGTCAACGAATATACCTATCCAGTTTTCAACAACAGTCGAACAAGGAAGTTTTGACTTTTGATGCACATTAAGAAAGGATTTGTAGTCTCAGACCTCAGTAGAGTTTTTTATCCAACACCACCACTACAGCCTTTTCTCCTGGCTTGCCTCCGAAGCACGGAGGTAAAACACAGCCAACTACCAACTCCGGGCTGACACTGAGAATTTCTTGACAGAAAACCCAATTCTTAACAATAATTTGTTCGACCCGTAAATCGAACACGGGACCTCGTGATCTGTAGTTGAATATGCTAACGAGGAAGTTTAAGTTTCAATTGAGCAGTTTTTTATGACGATAAATTAATGATTTAATAATAATAAGTAGTATGACTGACTAACGATGAAAGGCGTTGAGGAATTGTCTCAACTGTCGTCTGTCAAGGTGGTCAAATGGCACCACAATGGCACGCCGTCAAACGCAGTGTTGGAAGACCCCCCTCCCCCTCTAGTTGGCCGGATGATTTCTAGCGAGTCACTGGGAGCCGCTGGAAACAAGAGGCGCAAGATCTCCAGCCGTGGACGTCGCGTGATAGGTTGTGTTGTGGACGTTATTTTCACCCAGCCAGATGATTATGATTACTATTGAAATTAGGAATGGTAGGAATTGCTTGGTGGATTAATGATAAAAACAGTCGGAAGTAATCGAAAATTCAATTATCAATTTTGAATTTCGATGGAATGGAATCCCTACATCCCAAGTCCCAACATAGAACAATCGAATCTAATTAAAAGCTCTTAATCTATACTATCTATACTAATAAATAAAATTGAAGTGTCTGTCTGTAATATCGAAATAACTACCTCATATTAAGCTCATATGGTTATTTGAACGATACTATAACCGAATCACACGTTTTTAAAATTTTTGTCTGTCTGTCTGTCTGTCTGTCTGTCTGTCTGTTTGAACGGGCTAATCTTTGGAACGGCTGAACCGATTTTGACGGGACTTTCACATACAAGTAGAGAATTAACCAGGGAGTAACATAAGCTACTTTTTTAACCGACTTTCAAAAAAGGAGGAGTTGTGTTTTTCTACCTATGTACACCGATATCTCCGAGATTTCTGAACCGATTTGCGTAATTTTTTTTTTAATCGATAGAGAAACATTGCGACACTGTCCTACAAAAAATTTGGATTCCAACTCCTCAATCCTGATGCTGTAGGGGATCTGATCCCCAAAAGTAATGGGATTTAGGCACTGTCGGTTATTTAAATTGATATTGGGGATACCAATTAAAGACTTTATTGTTGAATGACCTCGAGTAGGTACATGTCGAACTCCTCAACCCTGATGCTGTAAGGAATTGCATTCCGAAATCGTAAGGATCCCACGGAATTTTTCCGTTTTGTGGACGGGTTACTACTTACTACAGATAGGCTACTTTTTGTTCTGGGAAATCAAAGTTCCCACGAGATTTTTACAAACCTAAATACACACGGGCGAAGCCGTGGGCATCATCTAGTTAATTAATATATTTTATTCGTAGCCTTTTCTTAAATCGTTTTTCATTAAGTCCCTTCGTAGGTACTTAACTACTTACCTATAACGAAATTCACGGAATTTACTCAAGTTACCTATCTATACATTAGGTATACATATTACTTACCTACCTACTTTTTCTAACCAGAATTGGAGCTCTTTTTGCTCTAAAGTAATTTCAAGAGAAACCGTAACCATCTCTTATTCGTCTTATTTGAAATCATTTTACTATACTTAGAATGTACATTGTACTTATACTTAGGTACCTATTTGTGAAAGGTTGCTAGTTGTTACGGTTAAATGAATGCAATTTTAGCTACCTACATATGTATAGAATATAGGTACCTAGATTATAGATACAATACACGTATTAAATCGATAGTTGGAGAGTTCGAGCACGAGAAAGCTTGTTATTATTGTATTTTCTCGCATTCATTCGAACGTTGAAATCTCATTAGCGCAGTTCGACTTTGCCTTGACACATTAACAGTTTCTTAAGAAAAACAGAAGTTCATTAGTTAACTGCAAATCATCTGAAACAACTTGTTTTCAACTTTAATGTAAGTAGATAGGTATGTATATTGTATGCTACAGCACAGCATTAGGACTGATCTATATCTACTTATACTAAATGCGAAAGTGTTTTTTTTGTCCTTCAATCACGCGGCAACGGAGCAACGAATCGATTTGATTGTTTGCTTGGAAATGAGTGACATAAGATAATGTTTATGGTGGGAGATCCCGTAAGAGAAAATCATACCCTCATCTGTTATTTAATTCTGATAGAGATTATATGCTAGATAATTCATAGATTGATACATTGCACTTTGGTTGCCTGGCTAAATTTGGTGCCTATGATGTCAAACATAAAACATTTTTATCAATTTTATTCGATCTGCTTCCATCATCTGTTATTTAAACGAATTATATTATGTCAAATGAAAGATTATTTTATTCCCAATCAAACCGTATTTGGTTGCCTGGTCAAAAGTGGTTCTAAATCATGGTTGTCTGGATTTTAAGATATAAAATTTTCTGTGCGAGTGTTGAAAGTGACAGAAAAGTGTTGCGCGCGCAATTCCATTTGACAGACAAAGATGCAGTGAGGCAGGCGTGTACTCGGCAGGTGCTTATAGTCTATACATAGATTAAAACCATAGACTTGCTGTGCCTGTCCATTAAAGATATTTGCAAAAAAAATAAGTGAGAGACGTAAGGTATAAGTAATAAAATATAAAAAAGCTGTTTCTGAAAATTTTGTCTGTTTGTCTGTATGTTTGTGCATGTATTACGCAAAAACTACGGAATGGATTGAAATTTAATTTGGCATGATTTAAGTTACTACATAATATATATTATAATAGCATATAGGATACTTTTTATCCCGGAATTCAGCACAGTTCCCTTGGGAGAGGGGATGAAAGTCAAAATGTGTACTTAGCTGTAATTCATTATCGCGTAGTCCGATTTCATTCATTTTTAGGGTTCCGTACCCAAAGGGTAAAAACGGAGCCCTATTAATGTCACTCGGCTGTCTGTCCGACTGTCCGCCGGTCACAGGTCTCTAGCTCGCAGACGAAATGAGTTACAGACCTGAAATTTTGGTATTTGGTGTAAAACGTTGACCCAAAATCAAATATTGAATTAGAAATTGAATTAAATTATTTTTGTTTAAATTATTTTGTAATTTCTGAACTACAAAATTGATGACTTTGAAATATTTACGGAACAATTTTTAAAGTATCTCCTTTCTAACAAAAAAAACGAATGAAATCAGACTACGCGATAATGAATTACAGCTAAGTACACATTTTGACTTTCATCCCCTCTCCCAAGGGAACTGTGCTGAATTTCGGGATAAAAAGTATCCTATATGCTATTATGTAGTATGAACTTAAATCATGCAACCAAAGTGCAATGTATCAATCTATGAATTATCTAGCATATAATCTCTATCAGTATTAAATAACAGATGAGGGTATGATTTTCTATTACGGGATCTTAGACCATTATCCCTGGAAAACAAACTGTTCACGTGGCATTTCAAAACGTATGAATTTCCCATGCGGATGAAGTCGCGGGCTACGGAGGAACTAGGAAGTCATCACAGATTAATGATTAGTATACTACGATAGAAGTCATGCGATGAAGTTATAGTAGGTGATAAAATAGACTTGCAATGATTGATCAAATGACAAATCCTGAAGCGATTTAAAGATGAAATCTAAATTGAGCTCACATACACTACCCCGGCGCCACACATAGCATAAACATTTGAACACTTATTTGAACACATGTGTGGCAGAGGTTTTTGGATTTGTTCCAAGTTTGAACACTCATTTGCACTTTACCATTCGGTATCGGCACTCTTTAAACTGTGGTATCGGTTTTTCGATCGCACATCAAAGCGTTTAAAGTTCAAATTCAAATGAAGCGAGCATACTTACAAAGTCTTTCTGCGTAAACAAACCTGTGTTCAAATGTGTGAGCAAAGTCCTTTAAAGTTTGTCTGTGTCTGGCACCGGGGTTAGGCAAACCCATTCTATGGATCAAATAGATATACATATTTTACTATAATAAATTAATATTATATTATTAAGTAAATAAACCAAATATTAAGCTGTTATATAAATACTGTGCGATGGATGTACCGGGTTCTATTCCTAGCAGGTGAATTTGGGAATTTATAATTTCAAATAGGCACAGGTCTTCTCTCTCACCGCATGATTGAGCGTACCTGTACTACCTGGTGTAAATAATAATACATTGCCATAAGTACCTAGCTACAGCCCCGGATCTTCAGTTTTTTCGAGGGGGGGCAAAAACTGTAAAATGCCGCCCCCACCAATATTTTCGATATACCAGTATCGGTTACCAGTAGGTATAAACATATAAGACGAGTAGTTGCCCCCCCCCCCCCCCCCCCCCCGAAATTATTGTAATATAAAAAGTATACTCTATCCTCCTAAACCGTTAAACTAATTTTATGGCCTAAAGACGTCGTTTAAATTGAAGTTAATTATATTTACTACAACATTTTTTCATTTAACTTTACCTGTAAAATGAGTATTTTCCCCAATATCGGAGTTTAAAATTGACCAAATCTTGAAATTTAACTTTTTTGGAAATAATTGTCAAGTTTTGAAGAACTGTACCTATCTCAGTAAATATTGAATTTTCAGAGCTGGTTCTAGACTTAAATTGTAGCAATTTTAGATTACTTTAAAAAAGTATTGTATCATTTTTTTTTAAAACGCATAGTTTAGGTTTATATTGAAAATGAAAAATCCAAAAGTGCAAAAACTTCGCGGTTTTTTGAGTCGTGCAAAGTTAGCACAGGTCTTTCGAAGCTCCAAAATCAGATTTTAGACTACTGGTAGTAGTCCTAACATCATATTAAAAAATCAGAACTTGCCGTTTGATTGCGATTTTAATGTAAGATTTGACTGGCGTAGGTAGTAGATTCGACGTGATTCGTGGCCAAGATTATAGACAGACAGACAAAAATGAACAAATTACAGTTTTAGCCTTTAGGTTCCGTATCGATTATACAGTGCCATCCAAAAGTATTTTCAAAATATTTTCAATGTAATACAAAATATGACCTGTACCTAATAGTTTGAAATATGTATGTACCAATACAGTGGCGGATTAGATGTCGACAGCGCTCTAGGCAGCACCTTATCGGCGCCCCTGATTGGCTGAACTAACGGCTAGTTCTGATTTTTAATATTATGTTGTTAGGACTTAGGACCAATAAAAGTCGTGTAGAATATAGGTATTTATACTAATCTAAGTTTGCAGCTTCGAAAGACCTGTGCTAACTTTGCTCCTGCACCTGCTCAATTAATTTTGGCGCCCCTTCTTATCTCGCGCCCCTAGGCACGTGCCTAGTTTTCCTTAAGGATAATCCGCCATAGACCTATAGATTATTTTACTACTATACTGCGCGTTCAATCATCGCAAAGTTGCGATAATGCTGTACTCAGCTTTTGAATTTGCCGCCCTCTGAATCTGCCGCCCGGGGCACGGGCCCCGGCCTGCCCCCCCCTAGATCCGGGCCTGCCTAGCTATTCCAGTTAGTTTGGTTTCATCTCACCACTGCAGGTGCGACCGCAATCGGACAACCTTCGCAGTCATTTGTGAGCTAATAATAACTAATAAGGGTCTCCCCACATTTATCGACGCGGAATCGGCTTGAGCCGAGTGCGTATCACGACGCTATACGATACGCATAATTCCTAATTATGACCGATACACGTCGATCGGCCGGCGCAACGGCTGATCAAAATCTACGTTCAGCAGTAGTTATCTACTCCAAAATTGTCGATATTATCCATCGACGGCACTGTTCGGCGGTCGTCTGAGATGTAGGTGTCGTTCTAATTAGCTAACGACGTAAGATCAAACGATTCGATTTCGACGTGCGATCGAGTCAAACATATGCCCTAAGACTTAAAGGTATTTTTATTGAATGTCGAAAGCCATCGCGCGATCGCAGTACTAATTTTCATCGTACGACGAAATCACATCGTTAGATCGTACGATCGATAAATAATTAGGACGATTCCTTAGCCTGCGTCAGCCTAGGTCAGCGTTCGCCTACTATTAGCGCCGTACGGATGCAATCAGCAAAGTCACGTCACGTCGTCTAAGCCGAGCCGAGGCAAGGCAAGCGACGTTGTATTTACCCTTAAAACCATGAACATGAAACTCTTTCGGCCCGGATGTTCAAACCGATTCCGGGTCGATAAATTTAGGTAGACCCTAATCAAACAAATACAGGTAGCTGTGCTGGTAGAAACGTCAATGTCGTTTTCTTGTCACCAGGCGTGCTGACTGCAATCAACTGCATCAGTGTGCGATGGACGATGCGCATCCAGGACGTGTTCACCAGCTCCAAGCTGCTCGCGCTGATCGTCATCATCATATCCGGAATCTATTATATTTGTATTGGTAAGTTCTGATTTAGTTACTAATTGCGTCCTGATTTAATTTTTTCTTTAATTTCCTTCCGCCCATATAGGTACTAACTGCTACGAGTTTAGAAGTCTCCAAGCATGGAGATGGTTGTGGATGGAAAGAGTTTATGCACCCCGTCAAGATGATTCGCCACCACAGTCACGATAGTCACGATCTTCAGAATACTTTATTATATACACATAGGTACATAATATTTACATGGACTATCCATGTAAATGCAGCTCACTTCAGCGGGAGTGAGCTGAAAGGTGAGCAGGACCTCTGCTTCAAGGGCGTCGCCAAAGTGGGGCAGGGGGGGGGCAGCAGACAGACACACAGACACGTCAAACTTATAACACCCCGTCTTTTTTGCGTCGGGGGTTAAAAACAGAACAAAATAAATATTTAACATTAATTAGATAAATGTCACGGAGAACTTATTTCCGGTAGGGTCGTGTTCTCGTGGCCTCTAATATCCCTCGAAAGATAACCTAGATAATTTAGAATAGTCTAATATGTTTAATAAGTATGTAATTATACATATTCAAGTAGGCATTTCATTTACTCATATCCTACTTAATCTCAAAGCAAGTTCAATTTTGTAATCGTTGGCTGTGTTCGTAAATGGGTCAGTTTGGGTCATTCGGGTCTACCTAGTCTGAGTCCGAACAGTTTAGTGGCCGATCAATTACCGTGCAATTTACAAAGCATCATCGTTGATAAACAGACAATTAACAAATTGCTGTTACGCAAGTGATCCTCCTAATATTGTTGGCTACTTTAATTTGAATTTTGACCGTGTTTTGACCACTTACAGAACATAGCTACTTACCTCATTTTCTACCGTAATATCATAGTATGTTTATCAATCATTTACATTCTTCAGTAGCTGTGGGCAGAATGAAATCAAGATTCTTATTTTTTGTTTGTGGCTTTTTGTTGCGCTCTAAGATGTCACCATCATAGGCCATAGAGGTAACCTTAATTAGTCTCGCTTACCTAAGAGTAAGCGTAAGAGCAGGGGAGTAGCTACCGCCGTATCTGCCGTATCAATTATACGGGGCCCCCAAGCCACGGGGGCCCCCGACTTTTTGTTGTTTGTAAAAATTTTAGAAAATGTGATAGATAAATAATTATGATGAATAAATATTGCTTTTAATTTTATGCAAATATTTTTTTTTCTTTTGTGAGAAATCTTTACCCTTCATAAGGGCCCCCAAGCAAATTTTTATACGGGGCCCCGCCAGGGTACGCTACGCCACTGCGTAAGAGTAAGAGTAAGCTCGCTTACGTAACCTTACGTATCTATCGTATTTAGGATTTGATCAGTTTAGTAAATTTTGATTCTGTTCTAACTTCTAAATGATTCCCAGTAAGAGAAGCATTAATACGAGTATGGTTAGTAAATAAATGAAGATGAAGAGGTCTTCTTGTCTCGCTGTATCGTACCCCACTTAGCAACACATTGTTTTCCGGAGAACGTCGAAATTATATATACTTAGTTGCTTATATTACATAGCAAGCAACAAAGTGAATGATTACGATTATGATAAAAACCAAAGGTCAGATCCAAGTCGTGGTGTTTTGCGAGTAATTATACATGCAGATGAATAAGTCCGATTAAAGTTCTACTAATTTTATCATTTTTCGTAGGTCACACGGAGAACTTTCAGGAGCCTTTCGAAGGGCAATTCAGCGCAGGAAGCATTTCTCTAGCTTTCTACTCGGGCCTGTTCGCTTTCGGTGGCTGGAACTACCTTAACTTCGTGACTGAAGAACTTCAAGATCCATACAAGTACGTACTTACACTAATACATGAACTTTTTTAGGGTTCCGTAGTAAACAAGGAACCCTTATAGTTTCGCCATGTCCGTCCGTCTGTCCGTCCGTCCGTCCTCGGTTAATCTCAGACTATTAGTGCTAGACTATTAGTGCTAGAAATCTGTAATTTGGCATGGGTATTAGATATGAGCGCCGCGGCGGCGCGCCGTCGTCGCCGTGAGTTCACACAGCGCGCCGTCGCCGATTGAAACATGCGGCGCGCCGTCGTGCCAAGTTGCAACTTGCTTTCCCGCTCGCACGCACTTATTTATTAGGTACACAGGGTTCAGAACCGGGAAATCCCGATCTTGAAAGTACCGGTTCTTTTGTCAGTAAAAAAGAACCGGGAAATCAAATTTGATTCCCAGTTTTTTCGGTACTTTCCACTCCCACTCCCACTGTCCACTTGTTCATCTTCTCCTTAGCGTTAAGGTTGTCTGGAAGAAATCACAACTTATCGATAGGACCTCCGTGGACCTACGTTTTAAGTTTTCTTTTATATAACATGTCCTTTGTGTTCTTCTCTTATGTGGTGTGCAATAAAGTATATACATACATACATACTGTCGGGAATTTTATTTTAATTACACATTGTAATTAATTTAAATGTAATTATTTTAATTACAAACAGTGTAATTACTACATAAACTAACTTTACTTTATACTTTCTACTGTTCAAAAGTTCAAAACTAACGTGAATTTGGCGCTAAAATATATGGCGCGAGATAACTTACAATTCTACCGTCTCTCGCTCGCTGTTATATGCGATCGCTCGCTTACTCAGTTTTCGGATTGCAGTGCGCGCAATATTTAACCCACTTGGGGATAGAATTTTCAAAAATGTTGAAATTTATATTTTTTGTTTTTTATCGAAAGCTCAAATACCAATTTTCATGGATATAACTTGAAAAATGACAGACTTTCATACAAACTTTCATCCTTTAACAGTATTTTTCACAGTAGCTTTCTTTTATGATGTAGGCGCACACTCCTCCTTGCGTCAATCCCCTAATACTGTCGTGGCTCGTGACCCATCAGGGAATTAATTTCCCACGAACAAAGTTGCGCCATCTGTTCCGGCTTTCAGCGACGTGAACCGCTTCGGCAACTTTCATGTTGAGAGTGGTCAGATCTGGTCAGTCCAGTGAATTGGACTCCTCTACCTACCTTTCGATCACTTGCTGTTCATTTTCCTGGTAACTATAAGTTTTGTAGGTTATCGCCGGGTTTACGAGCGATATAGCCGAAGAAATCAAAGAAGTCTTCGCAGGTCCGGCGTATGATGCTCTCTCCGTAGATATTAAACAGAATAGGAGATACGATGCAACCTTGACGAACTCCTTTGCCAAACGGGAAAAGTGTTGATATCGTCTTGTCGGTTTTTACTACCCCCTGACTATCTGAGTATACGCCTTGAAGCACTTCTACCAGATGTTTTGGGACTCCCATTTCCTGGAGAACTGTACATAAGTAGGAGCTTCCAGTTCACACAGTCAAAGGCCTTACTGTAGTCGACGAAACACATAATTACAGAGGTACATTGAATTCGGAAGGTTTTTCAACGTAGGTGCATACTAAGAATGGATTATTGGAAATTCCACCCCTATGGGGGTAAATAGAGCATGTAAGTTTGTATGAAAGTCAGTCATTTTTCAAGAGATTGCCATGAAAATTGGTATTTGAGCTTTCGATAAAAAATAAAAAATATGAATTTCAGGATTTTTGGAAATTCTATCCGCAAGTGGGTTAAATAGGGGATGAAAGTTTAAATCAGTCCGTCATCAATTATGACAGATTCAAACTAAGCGGGTTGATTTGATTTTGAAACTTTGATTAAGATTTATGTTATGTTATGATAGAGAATTTTGCTCGCTTGTATTGTGTTTTTCAACTTTATCAAAGAAAAACTAAGTATTTTTTCTTCGTGATTGTGATGTATAAATTTTGTTTTTTATATATTTTTAAATTTAAGACAGATTCAAGCAAAGCGCTCCTATTTAAATTAACGTTATGTTATTATGGAGAATTGTAACTGCTTATAAAAGTAGTTAATAATTAAATGCAGGTAAAGAATATACTTAACTGTTTACAAAAAGAAAACTTTTGATTAAAAGTGTGATTTGTTGTTGCTAAGAAAGTAAAATGCAAGAATTAACGATTACCTACATTGTTTTTGTACCACGTACCTGTATAAGAAGAATATAACGCCTTTTTTAAACCTACAATATGGGTTTTTTAATATAATTTAATATTATATTTAAAAAAATCGATCCCTGATAAAAACTTTAAGGCCCACGACCACGCCGCCGCGACGCCGCCGCCGTGGAATTGGCCATCGGCGCTCATATCTAATGGGTATAAATATTAATCATGCCGACGAAGTGGTGAAATAAAATTTTGATAAATATTTTTTTTTAGGGTAGCTCCCCTACATGTAAAGTGGGGATGAATATTTTTTTCTCGTCTACCCCATAGTGTGGAATATCGTTGAATAGGTCTTTTAAAATATTGTGGGTGTGGGAACATCATTTTTCGATTTCTAAAATTCGATTCGTTTGTAAAATATGATGTTTTAAAGTGCTCATTTTTATTAGAGTCAAGTGTCCCCCCCTCTATCAGCCAAATGGCAGTATATAGGAACTTGAAAAAAATCACAGCAGTAGTATATATAATCAATTTTAAAGGAAAACTATCATGGCTAAGTAGGGTTCACAGGTTAAGGAGTTATATCTGTTTTTCGAGGATTGTGACTACGGAACCCTACACTGCGCGTGGCCCGCCACGGACTTGGCCGGTTTTATTGATGATGTAATATAATATATTTTATATTTAATATTATTATACATATAATATATTTATATGTATATTTTAATACAATAGGTAGGTAGTAGGTACCTGAGGCTTGTATTATTTTTTCTTAAAAATGTATCCTACTTGTATAGCTAACTTGAGGATTGGCGAAGACGTAGTTATTTTTACATTATTACTCAGGTAGTTAGTCAGGTAGGAAAGTGTAACTAGATAATATTTTATTATTATTATGTTACTACTAGATGATGCCCACGGCTTCGCCCGTGTGGATTTAGGTTTTTAAAAATCCCGTGGGAACTTTTGATTTTTCAGAACAAAAAGTAGCCTATCTGTAGTAACCCGTCCCCAAAACGGAAAAATTCCGTGCAAAATTCCGTGAAAAATTTCGGAATGCAATTCCTTACAGCATCAGGGTTGAGGAGTTGGACATGTACCTACTCAGTATCTCAGTAGCTGTACCTACTCAGAGTTCATTCAACAATAAAGTCTTTAATTAGTATCCCCAATATCAATTTAAATAACCGACAGTGCCTAAATCCCATTAGTTTTGGGGATCCCCCCCTACAGCATCAGGATTGAGGAGTTGGAATCCAATTTTTTTGTAGGACAATGTCGCAATGTTTTTCTGTCGATTAAAAAAAAAATTACGCAAATCGGTTCAGAAATCTCGGAGATATCGGTGTACATAGGTAGAAAAACACAACTCCTCCTTTTTTGAAAGTCGGTTAAAAAAGTAGCATAAGTTACTCCCTGACTAATTCTCTACTTGTATGTGAAAGTCCCGTCAAAATCGGTTCAGCTGTTCCGAAGATTAGCCCGTTCAAACAGACAGACAGACAGACAGACAGACAGACAGACAGACAGACAGACAGACAGACAGACAAAAATTTTAAAAACGTGTGATTCGGTTATGGTATCGTTCAAATAACCATATGAGCTTAATATGAGGTAGTTATTTCGATATTACAGACAGACACTTCAATTTTATTTATTAGTATAGATTTATCTATACTAATAAATAAAATTGAAGTGTCTGTCTTTAGTTATTTCGATATTACAGACAGACACTTCAATTTTATTTATTAGTATAGATTTATCTATACTAATAAATAAAATTGAAGTGTCTGTCTGTAATATCGAAATAACTACAGACAGACACTTCAATTTTATTTATTAGTATAGATTTATCTATATACTAATAAATAAAATTGAAGTGTCTGTCTGTAATATCGAAATAACTACCTCATATTAAGCTCAAATGGTTATTTGAACGCTACCATAACCGAATCACACGTTTTTAAAATTTTTGTCTGTCTGTCTGTCTGTCTGTTTGAACGGGCTAATCTTCGGAACGGCTGAACCGATTTTGACGGGACCTTCACATACAAGTAGAGAATTAACCAGGGAGTAACATAGGCTACTTTTTTAACCAACTTTCAAAAAAGGAGGAGTTGTGTTTTTCTACCTATGTACACCGATATCTCCGAGATTTCTGAACCGATTTGCGTAATTTTTTTTTAATCGATAGACAAACATTGCGACCCTGTTCTATAAAAAATTTGGATTCCAACTCCTCAATTCTGATGCTGTAGGGGACCTAATCCCCAAAACTAATGGGTTTTAGAAACTTTCGGTTATTTAAATTGATATTGGGGGTACCAATTAAAGACTTTATCGTTGAATGAACTCGAGTAGGTACATATCCAACTCCTCAACCCTGATGCTGTAAGGAATTGTATTCCGAAATCGTGGGGATCCCACGGGATTTTTCCGTTTTGGGGACGGGTTTCTACAGATAAGCTACTTTTTGTTCTGGAAAATCAAAAGTTCTCACGGGATTTTTAAAAACCTAAATCCACACGGGCAAAGCCGTTGGTATCATCTAGTCTACAATAAAAATAATATTATGTTGCCTGGACTTTCAGAACTTGCGTAGGTAGGTATCATACCTACGTGTTTTTATGTAACGATGCTTATTTTAAGGACTCTCAATAGCCAACGTCTACATTTCTGTATTTTTATAACTTTCTGAGATGAAATACCTATCTACCTATTTACTATCTACATAACGTACAAGCATGCTTTTGGAAATGACAATTTTCTACCTATAATATATTATTTTTACTAACCCCCGACGCAAAAACGACAGGGTGTTATAAGTTTGACGTGTCTGTGTGTGCGTGCGTGCGTGCGAGCGTGCGTGCGTGCGTGCGTGTGTTGAAAGGTGAATTAGTCGGAAGTGTTCTTAGCTATGTTTGATGAAAATCGGTCCAAGATGGCCGCCGCCACAAAATGGCGGATTACATATTTTTTCAAAAGTCCCTCAATATGGGCTAATCTGTGAATATGGGTATCAAATGAAAGGGATTCACTAGTAGAATAGCACTATGCAAATCCAAGATGGCCGCCACCACAAAATGACGAATGTCGGGGGTTTTTCAAGTTGTTTATTTATACTTTTGTGTGCAACTTTTTCGAATGGCATTCTGGTTTTTTACAGTTAAGCATTTAACGTCTTTTAGTACCTAACATAGGTTCGTGTCTCGGCCTCGTGGCGAAGAAAATAAAACGACGGAATTAAATATCTCGAAGTAGATACGAGTAAGTAAGCAGGCTCCCTCGAGAGCACGTCAAACAGTCCTTTATCGAGGCGATTTATTTGCGTTGGCATTTCAAATAAAAGATCCTTTTCCTAAAGCGATGCCGTGAGAAATTGCTGTGGGAACTGGTGATTTATTTATTTCGCATTTGTAAATTTTCTTCCCATTTGTCTATTGTCTATTCTCTACTTGATACCTACCTATTATAAAATTGTATAGGTACTAAGTTTGTCTTTCTAACCAAATGAAATGACCTAAAAACTTCAAAAGCATGTGCTTCAAAACCCGAAATAAAGATCTCAATATTCACGCCAGTGAAGCCAAAAACTAGTGTTTGATAAATAAATAATGAATTCTTCAGAGAATTGCGATGACTACAAAGTTTGATATACCTACCTACCTACTTCCATATTTTTCTTTTTTAAGTTTTTTATTGAAATAAACTTTTACAAGTAGGTACTTTTAAATCGTCAATTGAATCTACCACTGGTTCGAAATGCCGTTCTAGCACACTATTATTAATTTACGAGCGGATACCCGCGACTTCGTTCGCGTGGATATTGATTTTAATAATCCCGTGGGAATCATTTTGTTTTTCCTATGGTCCTTTGAGCTTAAACCTTGCTAAAAACTGTTAAAAGTTCACTGGCGGATGTTTAGGTACATCAAAATGTAAACATCCGCCAGTGAAAGTCCCATCAAAATCGGTCCAGCCTTTCGGAGATTAGACAGTAGTCTTTAAAGTATCTACTTTCTAACAAAAAAAGAATGAATGAAATCGGACCACCCGTTAACGAATTACAGCTAAGTACACATTTTGCCTTTCATCCCCTCTCCCAAGGGAACCGTGCTGAATTTCGGGATAAAAAGTATCCTATATGTTACTCCATAGTATTAACCTAAATCATGCCGAGTTTCATTTCAATCCATTCTGTAGTTTTTACGTGATGCGCGCACAAACATACAGACAAACAGATAAACAGACAAAAATTTCAAAAATAGCTTTTTTACGTTCTATTACTTATCCCTAACATCCCCCAGTTATTATTTTGCAAAAATCTTCAATGTACAGATACGGCAATTCTACGATTTTATTATATGTAATAGAATAGATATTTATTAAAATTTATTTTCTATTTTTTAGTTTGGTTTTCTATAAAAAGCGTGTTTTTGTTTTTTTAAACTATTATTTATTAAAAAAAACAATATAACAATTTATGTACATGATTATAATGCCTTCTCGCGCATTGCTGGAACGAGTTAAATCCATGCTTTTTTATCATTTATATAATTTTCAATTGTATAAAATATGCAGGAAAAACAAGCAACCAAGCGAACACCACCACCCACCACCACCTAAGCACCACCACCATTTTGTAACACCACACAAATCCACCACCAAAACAAACTCGACGATTATTATATATTCTGTGATTTCACTCCGACACCGGAGTATCTTCAGAGTGCTTAGTCTCAGTTTGGAGCGCTCCAAAACTTTATAGTATACTATAAGTATAAGTATTGATCGTATCACAATGACTTCAGAGTTAAATGGACCTAAAATAAGAGTCTTTGGGTTCATTTTGCTCTGAAGTCTTGTGATTCGATCAATAGTATACTTGTATACTTATAGTTTTGGAGCGCTTCAAACTGAGACCTGTGCTGACTGCTGAGACTAAACTACAAATAGTACCTTAAACATCGGCACGTAGATCGAACACTGAACGAAACGTGGAGGGGATAGCTACGTATGGGAACTGTCACGCTCGTAATACAATAGCTTACTCCCATTATAGTCCAGTAACTTTAGTAATCAGACCTTGCGTTAAATCGGGTAGTTCTGATTTTTTGCAGACTTGTTTATGATGTTTGCCTAATGAATAATCCAAGTTTGTGACCTCGAGCGACGAACGCAACTTTGTTAAAAATCGAAAAAACCGCGAAAATTTCAGATTGTTTTCAGATTTTGGCAATTATAACCCAAATGGACTAGTTCTTGACACTACCTTTTCAGGGTGTTTTTAAAGTAGAATAAAATTGCTATAATTTAAGACCAGAACCAGCTCTGTAGGTACATTACTTACTGAGATGCTCGCGACTTTACTCGCGTGAATTCTTAATCTCATACAAACTTCCATCTCCCATTGTACCAAATTGGGAGTAGTTTTCCAAAATTACTTCAACACGTAATTCTTAATTTTTAACCGAAAATCTAAATACCAATTTTCATGGCTATAACTTGATAAATGACGAAAACGTGACGGGGTCTCATTTAAACTTTCATCCCCTACTTAACCCACTTGCGGATAGAATTTTCAAAAATCCTGAAATTCATATTTTTTATTTTTTATCGAAAGCCCAAATACCAATTTTCATGGATGTAACTTGATAAATGACAGACTTTCATACAAACTTTCGTCCCCTATTTAACCCCTTTAGGGGTAGAATTTCCAAATATCCTTTCCTAATGTGCACCTAAATCATAAAAGGAAGCTACTGTGAAAATTTCAAGTTCCTAGCTTTCAGCTGTTTAGGTTGTGCGTTGATGATCAGTCAGGACAAGCTTCTTGAAGCTAGAAACTTGAAATTTTCACAGTAGCTTCCTTTTATGATTTAGGTGCACATTAAGAAAGGATATTTGGAAATTCTACCCCTAAAGGGGTTAAATAGGGGACGAAAGTTTGTATGAAAGGCTGTCATTTATCAAGTTACATCCATGAAAATTGATATTTGGGCTTTCGATAAAAAATAAAAAATATGAATTTCAGGATTTTTGAAAATTCTATCCGCAAGTGGATTAAGTAGGGGATGAAAGTTTAAATGAGACCCCGTCACGTTTTCGTCATTTATCAAGTTATAGCCATGAAAATTGGTATTTAGATTTTCGGTTAAAAATTAAGAATTATGTGTTGAAGGAATTTTGGAAAACTACTCCCAATTTGGTATAATGGGAGATGGAAGTTTGTATGAGATTAAGAATTCACGCGAGTAAAGTCGCGAGCATCTCAGTAAGTAATGTACCTACAGAGCTGGTTCTGGTCTTAAATTATAGCAATTTTATTCTACTTTAAAAACACCCTGAAAAGGTAGTGTCAAGAACTAGTCCATTTGGGTTATAATTGCCAAAATCTGAAAACAATCTGAAATTTTCGCGGTTTTTTCGATTTTTAACAAAGTTGCGTTCGTCGCTCGAGGTCACAAACTTGGATTATTCATTAGGCAAACATCATAAGCAAGTCTGCAAAAAATCAGAACTACCCGATTTAACGCAAGGTACCCCATACTAGCAAATCCTAAAGTTACTGGACTATTATGGTATAAACCATCCTTTTCGCAATGTTTCTTACGGAAAGTTAGAGCTGTCAACTTAGTTTAGTTTAGAGATTGTGTTCATCAGAATTAGCACTATTTTTGCAACCGAGAAAGACCTATAAACAGATTAAATTAGGTAAAATCAAAGCTTTTTTCTTTTATACGTTAGTTTAGTTAGATAGCCCGGCATAATTCGCACTTGTCTTATTGAATGCATTATTCATGGCCGCCGTATTTGTGGCCAGCAGTTCTTTTATCTCACTGAATGGTTAAATTATACGCCTTGATCATTCTTATTCTTCTATACTTCGATGGTTATAGAGCAAGAGTCTACGACGCGGACGGCCAGACTTTCTTCAAGTATTTTATAAAAGCTGAAAGTTTCTCTGTGTCTTGTCCCCAACACAGGGAGGAACGATCAATATACTTTTATACTAATATAATAAACGACTTTATACTTTGACGTAAGATTTTTTACACCTTTATTACCTGTTATCTCCCAAAGTAACCATGATCTCAACTTTATAGTCGCTGACCGTTCCTCTCTATGTTCTGTATGTATGTATGTATCTCTATGATTGTTAGAAACATTCAGCTTTTATAAAATAACGAAGGTCTGGCCGTCGCGTCGTGGGCTCTTGCTCTATAAATAAACATTACATAATATTCCATCTTCATTCCTGTCCAAAATAATGAGCTCATAATGAAATTCCTTTATCGTCGTTTCAGGAATCTGCCGCGCGCCATATGGATCGCTATGCCAATGGTGACCATTATCTACGTGATGGCAAACTTGGCCTACTTCGCTGTCGTTTCGAAGATGGAGATGATGTCAAATCCAGCCGTGGCTGCGGTATGTAGTTTTTACTGTTAAATAGAGTGCATTTTAGAGCTTTTAAGATTATGGGAATTTAAAAATAGGCAGGTAGCATTATGAAATTGTGTGTAATTGACTTGACAAAAATGTGTGAATCTGAATGGACGTAAGTATTTTTGATGAGACGTAAATTGATCCCAAAATAATATCACAAAGCATACCTAATTAATATTAAGTATACGTAACATGTTTTCAAAGTTCGGCTTGTGACGCATCTTTGTTTTCTTATGACGCGGACGTTATCACGTATTTTGTCATCCGTGAACCGACTTTACAGACAACCATTTTTTTTATTTTTCCAGATATTCGGCGATCGTCTTTTCGGCGGATGGAGTTGGATGATACCGGTATTTGTGGCGCTGTCCACGTTCGGAGGCGTGAACGGCGTTTTGTTCACGTCCGCGCGTCTGTTCGCGACCGGCGCGCAGGAGGGACACATGCCGGGCCTCTTCACGCTCTTCCACATCAACAAGCAGACGCCTATTCCATCGCTTATATTCACTGTAAGAGCATTTGTGTAATATCCGGTCAATAAATAGTCAGTTCGAGTTTCAACGGTGATAATGTTTTCGGCGGATGGAGTTGGATGATACCGGTATTTGTGGCGCTGTCCACGTTCGGAGGCGTGAACGGCGTTTTGTTTACGTCCGCGCGTCTGTTCGCGACCGGCGCGCAGGAGGGACACATGCCGGGCCTCTTCACGCTCTTCCACATCAACAAGCAGACGCCTATTCCTTCGCTTATATTCACTGTAAGGAACCTTTCAGATAGACCGGCGCGGAGAGCAGAGAAAATTTTAATCGCATTTAAAATAGAATCTTAAAACATTGAAATAAGCTTTATTTTTACATTTTATCTCTTTTATGATAAGAGGATGCTCGAGGATGCTCCCAATACGCTCGGTGTGAAATATTTAGGGACCTTTCAGACAGACCGGCGCGGAGAGCAGAGCAAATTTTAATCGCATTTAAAATAGAATCTTAAGACATTGAAATAGGCTTTATTTTTACATGTTAACTCTTTTATGATAAGAGGATGCTCGAGCATGCTCCCAATACGCTCTGTGTGAAATATATGAGAGCAGCCGGTCGGCTACTCGTCGAGCCGGTCGGCTGCTCCATGCCCGTGCCCTTTCGCGCTCGAGCATCCGACCGGCTCCGTTCGCGTGCTCTTTCATGCTCGCACAGCCGACCGTAGGCCGAATATGCTCTGCCGTCCGGCCCAAGAGCGTACGCTCGGCTCCGAGCGCATCCGCGTGTCCGTTCACACAGACCGGCGCGGAGAGCAGAGCAAATTTGAACGGCCGGTCTGTGTGAAAAAAAAAATGCTCTCCGACGCTCTCCGCGCCGGTCTGTCTGAAAGGTCCCTAAGGGACCTTTCAGACAGACCGGCGCGGAGAGCAGAGCAAATTTTAATCGCATTTAAAATAGAATCTTAAGACATTGAAATAGGCTTTATTTTTACATGTTAACTCTTTTATGATAAGAGGATGCTCGAGCATGCTCCCAATACGCTCTGTGTGAAATATATGAGAGCAGCCGGTCGGCTACTCGTCGAGCCGGTCGGCTGCTCCATGCCCGTGCCCTTTCGCGCTCGAGCATCCGACCGGCTCCGTTCGCGTGCTCTTTCATGCTCGCACAGCCGACCGTAGGCCGAATATGCTCTGCCGTCCGGCCCAAGAGCGTACGCTCGGCTCCGAGCGCATCCGCGTGTCCGTTCACACAGACCGGCGCGGAGAGCAGAGCAAATTTGAACGGCCGGTCTGTGTGAAAAAAAAAATGCTCTCCGACGCTCTCCGCGCCGGTCTGTCTGAAAGGTCCCTAAGAGCAGCCGCTCGGCTGCTCGTAGAGCCGGTCGGCTGCTCCATGCTCGTGCTCTTTCGCGCTCGAGCATCCGACCGGCTCCGTTCGCGTGCTCTTTCATGCTCGCACAGCCGACCGTAGGCCGAATTGCTCGCCGTCCAGCCCAAGAGCGTACGCTCGGCTCCGAACGCATCCGCGTGTCCATTCACACAGACCGGCGCGGAGAGCAGAGCAAATTTGAACGGCCGGTCTGTGTGAAAAAAAAAAATGCTCTCCGCGCCGGTCTATCTGAACGGTCCCTAAGAGCATTTGTGTAATATCCGGTCAATCCTACTAATATTATAAATGTGAAAGTGTGGATGTTTGGATGTTTAGATGTTTGTATGTTTGTATGTTTGGATGTTTGGATGTTTGTTACTCAATCACGCCGCAACTACTGAACCGATTTGGCTGAAATTTTGAATGGAGATAGCTTATGCCCTGACTTAAAACATAGGCTACTTTTTATCCCGGAAAAGTATTCCTGTGGGACTAAAATAGATATAATCTTCCAAAAACGCCATAGAGGGCGCTGACTGTTCTTAGGTAAATCACGTTCACATAACACATTATTGCAATAGTTTGCTGTGTTGCATGCATTGGCAACACATAGGCTACTTTTTATCCTGGAAAAAATGCACAGTTCCCATGGGATTTTGAAAAACCCGAAGTCTATATCTACAACTATAGGTAGATTATTATAGCGAACTTCCTTGATAGAAAGTATAAAGGTTGGAAAAGGGATCGGGAACGGGAACCGGGAATCAACGATTCCCTCGGGATTTGTTCAAAACCGAAATTTACGCGAGCGAAGCTGCGGGCAGAAGCTATCACACATAATCACAATACCAATCCTACTAATCCTACTATCCTACTAATCCTCCTACTATCCTACTAATCCTACTAATATTATAAATGTGAAAGTGTGGATGTTTGGATGTTTAGATGTTTGTATGTTTGTATGTTTGTATGTTTGGATGTTTGGATGTTTGTTACTCAATCACGCCGCAACTACTGAACCGATTTGGCTGAAATTTTGAATGGAGATAGCTTATGCCCTGACTTAAAACATAGGCTACTTTTTATCCCGGAAAAGTATTCCTGTGGGACTAAAATAGATATAATCTTCCAAAAACGCCATAGAGGGCGCTGACTGTTCTTAGGTAAATCACGTTCACATAACACATTATTGCAATAGTTTGCTGTGTTGCATGCATTGGCAACACATAGGCTACTTTTTATCCTGGAAAAAATGCACAGTTCCCATGGGATTTTGAAAAACCCGAAGTCTATATCTACAACTATAGGTAGATTATTATAGCGAACTTCCTTGATAGAAAGTATAAAGGTTGGAAAAGGGATCGGGAACGGGAACCGGGAATCAACGATTCCCTCGGGATTTGTTCAAAACCGAAATTTACGCGAGCGAAGCTGCGGGCAGAAGCTATCACACATAATCACAATACCAATCCTACTAATCCTACTATCCTACTAATCCTACTAATCCTCCTACTATCCTACTAATCCTACTAATATTATAAATGTGAAAGTGTGGATGTTTGGATGTTTAGATGTTTGTATGTTTGTATGTTTGGATGTTTGGATGTTTGTTACTCAATCACGCCGCAACTACTGAACCGATTTGGCTGAAATTTTGAATGGAGATAGCTTATGCCCTGACTTAAAACATAGGCTACTTTTTATCCCGGAAAAGTATTCCTGTGGGACTAAAATAGATATAATCTTCCAAAAACGCCATAGAGGGCGCTGACTGTTCTTAGGTAAATCACGTTCACATAACACATTATTGCAATAGTTTGCTGTGTTGCATGCATTGGCAACACATAGGCTACTTTTTATCCTGGAAAAAATGCACAGTTCCCATGGGATTTTGAAAAACCCGAAGTCTATATCTACAACTATAGGTAGATTATTATAGCGAACTTCCTTGATAGAAAGTATAAAGGTTGGAAAAGGGATCGGGAACGAGAACCGGGAATCAACGATTCCCTCGGGATTTGTTCAAAACCGAAATTTACGCGAGCGAAGCTGCGGGCAGAAGCTATCACACATAATCACAATACCAATCCTACTAATCCTACTATCCTACTAATCCTCCTACTATCCTACTAATATCATAAATGTGAAAGTGTGGATGTTTGGATGTTTAGATGTTTGGATGTTTGGATGTTTGTTACTCAATCACGCCGCAATTACTAAACCGATTTGGCTGAAATTTTGAAAGGAGATAGATTATACCCTGACTTAAAACATAGGCTACTTTTTATCCCGGAAAAATCTACAGTTCCCACGGGATTTTGAAAAAAACCGAAATCTCTAGCTACAACTATAGGTAGATTACTATAGCAAACTTCCTTGAAAGTAGGTGTAAAGGTTAGAAAAGGGAGCGGGAATGGGAACCGGAAATCCACGACTCCCTCGGGATTTGTGAAAAACCAAAATTCTCGCGGGCGAAGCCGCGGGTATTCTCTAGTCAATAGTCATAATTTCATAAATTCGATGAATATAAAATTATTTTGCTATAATCCGCTAACAGTGACAAATTTGTAGGCACAACACCACACAATCTTGTAGGCACAACACCACACAATCTTGTAGGCACAACACCACACAAATTCACCACAAAACAAACTCGACGATCGTTTCGCTCCGACACCGGAGCATCTTCAGGAGATGTCGACTTCACAACGGACGATTGCAAAGTGAGTTCGTGTCGAATGAGCGGTATTATATATACTATCCCCGCTTAGTCATCTACCCTCCTTTCTCTTTCTCTCTGGCCACGCCCCCAAAATTTGTTGAGCAACGGTGAAGATGACACATTTATTTGCTCATTCAGCAATTCGACACTTCTACCGCTGTGCCCAACTATTTCCAATTGTTCCAACACGCACAGTCTTAAACTTTTACAGCATGTGTGTAAAATTTCAAATGTATGACCCTCGTCTATCCTATGTCCACTATCCAAAAGATGTTTTGCGAAATGAGATCTTTGAGGCTGGTTGTTTCTAAAGGCAGCCATATGTTCTTTATATCGAGTTACAAAATTGCGCCCAGTTTGACCAACATATATAGCACTACATTCGGGGCACTTGAGTTTGTACACACCTGACTTTTGTCCATTATTTAATTTATCTTTACCATTACAAATTCTTCTGAGCGTATTATTTGTTCTAAAAGCAGCGTGTACATCATGTGATCTAAGAGTCCTAGCAATACGCTCAGATATTGGTCCGAAATAGGTCAAACTGGTTTTATATTTATTTATTTATCACATGGCGCGTTCAAATGGGTATAACCCTAATATTGTAAATAATATACTTAGAAAACAACAGTTAGTGCAGGTCAAGAAAAACCTATATCCAGCGCCATCAGACAAAATAAATAAATATAAAACCAGTTTGACCTATTTCGGACCAATATCTGAGCGTATTGCTAGGACTCTTAGATCACATGATGTACACGCTGCTTTTAGAACAAATAATACGCTCAGAAGAATTTGTAATGGTAAAGATAAATTAAATAATGGACAAAAGTCAGGTGTGTACAAACTCAAGTGCCCCGAATGTAGTGCTATATATGTTGGTCAAACTGGGCGCAATTTTGTAACTCGATATAAAGAACATATGGCTGCCTTTAGAAACAACCAGCCTCAAAGATCTCATTTCGCAAAACATCTTTTGGATAGTGGACATAGGATAGACGAGGGTCATACATTTGAAATTTTACACACATGCTGTAAAAGTTTAAGACTGTGCGTGTTGGAACAATTGGAAATAGTTGGGCACAGCGGTAGAAGTGTCGAATTGCTGAATGAGCAAATAAATGTGTCATCTTCACCGTTGCTCAACAAATTTTGGGGGCGTGGCCAGAGAGAAAGAGAAAGGAGGGTAGATGACTAAGCGGGGATAGTATATATAATACCGCTCATTCGACACGAACTCACTTTGCAATCGTCCGTTGTGAAGTCGACATCTCCTGAAGATGCTCCGGTGTCGGAGCGAAACGATCGTCGAGTTTGTTTTGTGGTGAATTTGTGTGGTGTTGTGCCTACAAGATTGTGTGGTGTTGTGCCTACAAGATTGTGTGGTGTTGTGCCTACAAATTTGTCACTGTTAGCGGATTATAGCAAAATAATTTTATATTCATTGTATATCATGGAATTCCGCAAAGTAACGCCTGCTTCCATTCAACATTCATAAATTCGAGTTTAAACGATCACGATCACTTCAAAAAAGGAGCTTCTGTATTCGACCCGTATTTATTTATCGTTTTTATGTACGAAGTTACAACCATAAATGTACCCATATGTTACTAATATTTTTGATTGGTACCTACACTGAGATTGCTGGACCGAAGTCGGCTCATTCTTTGAAGTGAAAACTTCTTTAGGCGAGTTGAGCACTTTTTGGGTGAACAAAAAGCGTGACACTCGCGTCAATGTCACCGCACGCTTCCAGTTTTCCCTTCTATCGACAGTCCCCAAAGACTGCCTCGCATTTTTTTTTTTCAAAAAAGCTTTTGTTTATTTAGAAATCGTTTTTGTTCACAGTGCTTCTTTTCGCTGCTAATGCTGACAACCAGCAACGTGTTCGACCTCATCAACTACTTCTCGCAAACCTTGTGGCTGTCGGTCGGCGCGTCGGTGGTCGGCATGCTGTGGCTGCGTCGGACCAAGCCCGACATGCCGCGGCCGATCACGGTCCACCTCGCCATTCCGTACGTGTTCCTCGTGGCCATCGCCTGCCTCGTCCTCATCCCCGCCATCACCAGCCCCAAGGACACCGCCATCGGCTTAGCGATACTGTTATCCGGTATACCGGTGTACTACGTGTGCGTCAAATGGAAGACGAAGCCCGACTGCTATAACGCTTTCTCTGGCTCTGTACTGAGGTTCCTTCAAAAATTATGCTCTTGTATTTATATTGACTCACCTGAAAAGTTAGCTGATGCTAAATAAAAGACCTATTCGCTATATATTAATTACCTAGGTAATAATATAATATGGATGTTATGATGTTAGTTGCAATGCCGGATCTACATTCTCAACGAGACGGATATAACGAGGCGACGGAAGTGCGAGTGTCGTCAATGCCCTGTAAGGTTAGTACGAGTTTGCATATCTCGATAGATTTCCTGTATCGAAACACTGTAACGTCAAAGTAAAATGGATCTAAATTGCCTTGTTTTAAGGCTAAAGTTTGTCTGTATATCTACAGCTGGCGTTCCAAGCGTAAACTTCTTAAAATAAAGATCGGTAGTATTGAATGTACGACTTTAAAACGGGCTTTGGGTCCGTCTTAGAATAGAATAGAATAGAAAAGTTTTTTATTCAAATAAACTTTTACAAGTACTTTTGAATAGTCAAACGAATCTACCACTGGTTCGGAATGCCATTCCAACCGAGAAGAACCAGCAAGAAACTCGGCGGTTGCTCTTATTATAGGAGTTAATATAGGAAGTGTACTCTATAAAAAACAAAGTTTGGTTTTGATGCAACTCGGTACAGGAGTCCATACATCCAGGGTCATTGTCCTTTACAATATCAATATAACAATTTTATGTCACTTACTCTGACGTGTACCGATATTTGAGATCTATCAACGTTGTTGAGATGAGCAAACTCGTAATAAGCGTACTATATGCCTCGTTTTGCCTCGAGGTGGTGTCAGATTTTGTCCAGAGTATAAAAAGGCAACTACATAAATCGAGAGTGTGGATTGACTATAAATTGACTAACGCTTGCGTGGCCTCTACATGCCGGCGCTCACGCTAGAGTCGAGACTCTACGCGGGGCACTTTGCGAAGCCCTGCGCGAGGCCCTGCGCGAAGCCCTGCGCGAGGCGTGCAGCCGAGAGTGTGGATCCGGGGTTGCACTACTTAATAATATGCTAAGAGCTTCTATGAATATTGGACCAATATGTAACGCGATTGTGTATGACTATGTATTAGCTCTAAGACTATTTATTGAAAGTGTCTATTGTATTTGAAGTTGTAACTATCCTATTATGAGAAGGCTAAGACAATATTGTGTATGAGCCTGTTGCATTTTACCTAAGATTTATGAAAAATGAATTGTTTTACAGATTCATTTAAGTATACACCTTAACTTTAAAATATATGTAAGTATATTAAATTAACAATCATTCCCATTTTTTCACTTTTCATTACACCTATTAAGTACGTTTATGACATGTCGATGATAAAAAGACGAAATTGGTTTATTATTCTAGATAACTAAGTACCTACCTAAGTGTTTTACGGTGCCTATAAGCCTTGTTCTGAACAATGGCAGAGCCGCAGTCTAGACCATAACTATGTGACATTTTTGACGTGACATCGTGTTATAAATGGATGAACGCCGGCTGCACGCACGAAAAAGCATGACTCATTGTCACGTTCCGCCTGAGCCGAGCGTGCAAGCGAGAGCGCGGAACAAGCGATAGAGAGGCACGATCTGCCTAAGCGTTCGGCTTGTGACGCATCTATCTTTCTTTGTTTTCATAAGACGTTATCACGTAAAATTATCGTCCGTAAACCGACTTTACAGACAACCATTTTTTTTGTGAAATGGGTTTATCTATTTATGACATCAATTATCTAAATTCTGTTGTACACAATCTCTAAACTAAACTAAATTGACAGGTTTAAAAATAGTGCTATCCTTTTCTGCAGCGAGCATTGTGATAGAGATAGGAATATATTTAGCTCTGTTATTTTAGTTTAAGTTTAGAGATTGTGTACAACAGAATTAGCCACACAAGTATCAACCTAAAATATAAGTAGGTAGGTACTAGCTAATAAATTGACTATGTTATAATGATTTAGAAAGCAAGTAAGTATTATCTTTAATATTTAGCTTTTAGCTTAATACCATTTTAAATTAAATATCTACTGGAAAATGTAGATAGGTACTTAAATGTGTAATTTTGACAATAAATTAGTTGCAAGTATCGGTTAATTAATTAAACTTTTTTTATATACATAGACCCTGTATATGATAAGTAGGTTCCTATGATCAAACCATCCAATGCTCTCTTATTTGTAAATAAGGTTTTTTTGTAAGAAATATGGATATTGAAATATGATTATGGAATATTTTGGACGTGATATATTTATCTAATATTAATCCTAGTGTCCATTAGGTTGCCATTTCGAATCGAATTAACTTCCCGTTAGGTATATAATTTTGATTTTACAATACATTTGCTCGTAAAGTGGAACCATAATACGCCGTTGTCAAAACTGTAGACTATTATCGCTGCGCTATCAAAGTATTACCGCACAGTTGACCGCTTACAGAATCCGTGCGGTAAAAATCATAAAACTCATGAGACACGTGTAATAATGTTGCTTAATTACATAATGAAGTTGTGAGTAAAATAATTAGCAGATGGCGCAAGACTGCGTCTCTTAGAACTTGAATAAAGTTAAGAATTATTTTAGTAAACATATAGGTACTTAAATATTACAATATGTAGGTATATAATATGTTAGAACCTGTTTCAATATACATAAAATATATGTATGTACTGATATTGAAAGATCGCGCTGTCTTTATGGTGCTATAAAAGTATTTAAAAATCGGCCAAGTGCGAGTTGGGCCTCACTCTTTTAGGGTTCCGTACATAATTATGAATAACATAATATTTTGGATGTAAGAAATATTTAATTTCCGAGCTAGACATCGCAACAAACCGTGAAAGAAAAACCCAAAAATTGTTCGTTTGTTTTTGGTCACAGCTTACAAACTACTTTATTAATAGTTACAGTATTTTTTTTAAATAAAGTATATGATACATAATATACCAAACATTTGATATGCCTAACTGGTTTAGTTTTTGAGATAGCCCCCGTTACAAAAATGGTCTAAAACTAACTTTGATGGCTCACCATTTTCTTATTTTCTAAGCAAAAAATTAAAAATATATAATAAATATTCGTACTCCACTTAATAAGCTCTAAACAATGATATCCCACAAGCTAGGGTAAGAAAAAAAATTTTGCCGGCTCCTTTTTCATGTAAGTACGGGAAAAATAATTAAATAAAAATAATAATTTCTAATTCAATATTAATTGGTTTTGGGTCAACGTTCTACACCAAATACCAAAATTTCATTAGTTTGTAACTCATTTCGTCTACGAGCTAAAGACCTGTGACCGGCGGACGGACGTACAGACAGACAGACAGCAGAGTGACATTAATAGGGCTCCGTTTTTATCCTTCGGGTACGGAACTCTAAAAACGTTATACCTACAATACGCGTTCGTATTGAAAATTAAAATTATAGGTAAATGACTATAATTAATACGTCAGTGATTTGAGTTGGCGGCGGCGCGCCGTGTTTGTATGTTGTTTCATGTATGTATCGTATATGTGTCTGTGGTACCTACACATAATACGTTAGCATTTATCTACGTTTCGATTTGGCGTCCTAAAGGACGTTAGGTTTTATACTTAACTACCTTTTTATACTTAAGTATATACATTATTATTTATAAATAAATTCATATACCTACCTTATATTTTTTACTGTTTATACATGGTTTATACATATAATTATTGTTTACGTATATCTAATATAATTTCAGACTATATTGTAAATCGATTGCTAAATAATTATGTACCTAGGTATTTTTTATTTTTGTACATGTAACTTTGTAAGTATTACGTGATACGTCTATAGTTGAATGTATTTATGTAAAATAATACATATTATATTGTATTGAAAAAGTAAATTGGACTTTTTTTTAAATTAAATTAGACTTATACAAATTAAATTTTCTTCATGAATAATAGTGAATATTGAATACATGAATAATAATAATAATGAAAAGTAACAATCGGTTTCGTGGTTAGTTGGCTCTCTCCATATCATTGATTTATCAAATTTCAATGATCTGTTTATACCTGAATACCAGGAACTAAGGACCAATCTGCAATAGGGTATTCTACTGTGTTTGAAAAAGCACTTCAAAATGTTGTTTTTGTTAATAAAAAGCCACAAAAAATATATTTCGGCAAAATAAACACGCGTTCATGCCATAAAATTAAATTAAATTTTAAACATTTTTAATCCCGCGTAAAACGCTGTCAGCCAATAAGTCAGCCATTTCATGACGTAACAATGTTATACAAGAAGGTTATAAATGTATTCTATATAACACTGGAGTTTGCGCCTTAAATATTGTAGTAAAGATAAAGTCATTCACCTGGGCTACTTTTTCTTTATTACTAATATTTTTTGGACGATATATCGATAGTTTAATATCGAAATGTAGATACAAAAATGTAGGTACAAAATCATCGTAAACTTAATAATCTACCGTATTTCATTTAAAATATATTATGTTTTTTCTGTATTCCTAGTTTACATACTTACATCTTAAAACGAAATGTAATTTTATATAGATATACCTCTGTGGTAAAAAAATAGGGACATTCGCTAGTGAAAAATAAATTAAGAAATTTAATAAAATTGAAAATTTATGTAGAAATATACTTAAATATTCTGATTTTGAGTAATAAAAGCACATTATTTTTTTATTAAATTAAAATTAAAAGTCATAATCTTTAATCTGTATATCACGTGACCTTAAACACGAGCCGCCTTGTTGTGACGACATAATGATAGTTAATACTAATCATTAATCTATGGTCATATAGACAAAAACCATAAAGTTCATTGTACTCTGAAGCAACAACTTTCAGTTCAGTGTAAACAGATCAACTTTATCTTCAAAGACTATTAAGTAATTGTGTTTTTTCGTCAGTACATTTTATTTTTATCTATTTTACGGATGAATATTTTACGTGATAACGTTATTTAAAAATATTGGTATAAGGCCCTGTTTCACCACCATCTGATAAGTGTCGGATAGCTTATTCACAACTATAGTCCTTGTCACTTGACATAAGTAAGGAAGTGACAAAACTTACGTTTAGGCTATCCCGACACTTATCAGAAGGTAGTGGAACAGGCCATATTGTACCTTATTTAAATAAAATAATTACTAAGAACTATAACCAAACATGTATATATATATTTATAATTTAATTTGTTTAATAAAGATACTGGACTATTATAAAGGTGTATGCCCCGTTGACCAACCAGCCAGACCAACCAGTTGGTCAAAGGGGAATTCGTATTTCCCCTTTGACCAACTGCGGTAGGGTAAGAATTAAATGTCGATACATTGTATCGATACATATGTAAATAGGTACAAAACAGAAAAATACAAAACAGGTGTGGTATGTATTAATCACACAAATGTTACGATAATCACAGTAATATTATAAAGGTGAAAGTTTGCGTGCGTGCGTGCGTGTGCGTGTGTGTGTGTGTGTGAGCGTGCGTGCATGCGTGCGTATGTGTGTGTGTGTGTGCATCCGTGCGTGCGTGCCGTGCGTGCGTATGTGTGTGTATGTGTCTGTATGTGTGTGTGTGTGTGTGTGTGTGTGTGTGAGGACTCCTAGATGTAACAATAATGGTATTTATACTGTTATTTAAGCAAGATAGCTTTATGGTATTAAGCCCTTATTGAGCAGTTTTTAGGGTTCCGTACCCAAAGAGTAAAAACGGGACCCTATTACTAAAACTTCGCTGTCCTTCCGTCTGTCCGTCTGTCACCAGGCTGTATCTCATGAACCGCGATAGCCAGACAGTTGAAATTTTCATAGATGATGTATTCCTGTTGCCGCTATAATAACAAATACTAAAGAACAGAATAAAATAAACAGAATAAAATCACAAGTGATTTTTTCCCTCTTTTTTGCTCGATATTGATAACGGCAACTGGTAGATGCTTGGAGTATTCACAGAATATTGAATTATACATATATTCACTTTAAAAATAAATAATTAAATTAAAATAAAACAAATATTTAAGGGGGGCTCCCATACAACAGACATGATTTTTTTGCCGTTTTTATAGATAATGGTACGGAACACTTCATGCGCGAGTCCGACTCGCACTTGGCCGGTTATTTTGTTTGGCAAAATTTATTTTGACGTGAGATTGCTATGAGATTTTGACAAACAAATTGAAGTGAGATCGTTTTGGTTACGTTAAACTCAAGTTTTTTTAAAGAATTAATTGATTTGTTCTGTAAATTAAAAACAACTTTTTTTATAAAGTGAAATATAGGTATAATAGTTATTATATATAGTATAACATTCTCTATTTTATAATAATTGTTTTTTATTAAAGCGCTATGAAAATTTAACTTTTTTAATTTATGTATCGATATAATGTATCGACATTTAATTCTTACCCTACCGCAGTTGGTCAAAGGGGAAATACGAATTCCCCTTTGACCAACTGGTTGGTCAGGCCGGTTGGTCAACGGGGCATACACCAATATAACTGTGTAATCATTTTTGAAGTGACTTACGATTTTTTAAATAAAGCCGATATATCGAAATATCGATATTTTTTTCGGTATATCGAACTCCGATATCGATATATTTAAAAATATAGATATATCGAAAATATTTATTTATTTATAATATATTAAAAAATATCAACAGTCCTTTTTTGTTTGGAGTTTAGATTCCATAGGTTCTATCTTTCTTATATGACCACAGATTAATATTAGTATTTTTTATCATTATGACGTCACAACAAGGCGGCTCGTGTTTTAGGTCACGTGATATACAGATGGGAAATTACGACTTTTAATTTTAATTTAATAAAATAATCACGTGCTTTTATGACTCAAAAGCAGAATATTTAAGTATATTTCTACATAAATTATTATTTTTATCAAATTTCATAATTTATTTTTCACTAACGAAAGTACCCTATTAGTGCAAATCCTATGAGGAACCCAATTTTTATCTTGATTTGACACCGGAAATCTAAAATAATGTAAATAGGCTTCTTATAATGGTTTTGTTATAGGGAAACCACGATTTAACTGAACAATTTTCCCACAAACATAACAAAATCGATTTGGATGTAGTTTACACACTCTAGATAACTTTTTATATAAAAATAAGACTTTTGAATCACATAGTTGCTTACAAAATAGAACGATAAACGTATTTAGACAACTGCGGGTAGATAAAAAATAAAGACCTCTATATCTCAGAATTGTGACGTGCTACGAAAAATAAAAAAATATTTTTCAATTACCGTCCATCTAAGAGAAATTATACCCTCTTCTTCCTAGAGAACGCTTATTTAAAATGAATAAATACTTATTATATCTTTCGTTTTTGCTTATGTCAATATGCACTGTCAAAAAAAAGATCGCAATATAATTTCAGTGTCATCTTGAAAGACAGATTGTGAATAATTTTGTTTGTTTTGGTCACCACCGTAGTACCAGTTCAGCTTACGATAATTTGTGATCTTTTAACTTCTAAGTGCTTTGTTGTGTGAAATATTTTGACTATTTAATATTTTAGTAATCATGATTTGTGTAGCCATTGGCTGCAAAAGTCCACTCAGTGTATTACGTGAGAAAAATATGCGTATATCTTTGCATCGGTAAGTATTATATTGAATTCTGATAAGTTATCACGTTTAGTTTATTATTATTTTGCTGTAGTCATAACGAATGCAATATTAAACCATTTTGATAAATTTATAATGACCGTATTAGAATTATATTTCTTTATTTTGATAAAATTTAATTTTTCATACGAGAATTCATGCCACTAGTGAAGCGCATTGTCATCTCATATCGATATCGATAGTCGTGTAGTATCCGACATATGGCAATAATTGCATGGTCTCAAACCACTTTAGTAAAATATTAACTACCCATACTATACTTCCGTGAGTTCCTTCCGTACTTAGAATTTTATTTCCGTGGAATTCTGACGTAATGTTACCAGAGATAAAACAATTCCCACAAAAAAGAAAAAATTCAAAACTTACGTAAATAAAAATCAACTGCCGCATGTAGATATGATAAATGCCTGACAAACACTTCATGGTGATAATGTCATTCAACTTCCATTTTTGAATAATTTTTTTCAATGTGCTTCTTTTTTTTCTATTGCTGTTAGTGTGCACTTTCTAGTTTCCACTCTTGGTGTTTTCTATTTTAGGGCGAAACAACTAATATTACGCGGCATATAGCTTTTAAAGATGACAGGGAATTAAAGTAGTTTGAGGTAAAATCGTACTTCGTAGACGTCTACCCTCTTCTCCATACAAATAACTCATCTGCAAATGACAATGACAGCTGTCAGAATTCCACGGAATTAAAAATCACAGTGTATAAATGCGTGTATAAATGCGAAAGTGTGTCTGCCTATCTGTCTGTCTGCTAGCCTTTCACGGCCCAACAGTATAACCGATATTGATGAAGTTTTGTGCAGAGGTAGCTTACATCCCGGGCAAGGACATAAGCTACTTTTTATCCCGGAAAATTAAAGAGTTCCCACGAGATTCTTAATGGTCCATCCGCTTATACGAAATATGGTACAGAGGTAGCTTGCGTCCCGGAAATTTACATAAGCAACTTTTATCCCGGAAAAACAAATAGTTCTTAATTATATATCTTATTTCACAAAATTAAAAAAAAACCTAAATCCACGCGGACGAAGTCGCGGGTATGAGCAACGTGTAGTATTTATGTATCTATATAATTGTATATAAACAGTGGAACTAATGCGTTTTGACGAGATAACTTGCATAGTAATTTAAACTTAATTCAAATGAAGTAAAATAAAAGAAGAAAACACTCTTTTAAAGTATTATATTTCAATCTCTTATTACTTTGTTATTGAATCTACCACCATTTCCAAGGGGCTTTTGTCTTAGAGAAGAAATGGCGAAACAAACTCTAGAGCACCATCTTTTGAAATAATTCACATTTACAATCACATCACAATAACAATAAATACTTAATTAAATTATCCTAAAGTACTTAACTTTCACAACGTTGGGCAGCAACCGACTTAACAAAGACTCCGCAAAAGACTTAACAAAGACTGCCGCGTCGGCACAGAACACTTGTATTTATAATATCAATCTTACGTCATTTGCTAAAATGGATACATATTTGACTTCCTTAATAATATTATTTTAAGGTTGGTATAATGACTATTATGAAAAAGTATTATGACATAATTCAATAGTATATTGACACAATATTTGTTTTATTATAAACTAGCTTTTGCCCGCGGCTTCGCCCGCGTGAATTTCGATTTTTCACAAATCCTTAGGGAATCGTGGATACCTTTACACCTACTTTCAAGGAAGTTTGCTACAGTAATCTACCTATAGCTGTAAATATAGATTTCGGGTTTTTCAAAATCCTGCGGGAACTGTAGATTTTTCCATGATAAAATATACCAAGTTGTGTCATAATGGTTGTTAAATACATCAAATTATTAAATAAATCAAATCCTACTATAATATTATAAATGTGATAGTGTGGATGTTTAGATGTTTGGATGTTTGTTACTCTATAGTCTATAACGTCGCAACTACTGAACCGATTTGACTGAAATTTTGAATAAAGATAGATTATGCCCTGACTTAAAACAGGCTACTTTTTATTTTATTTATTTATTTATTTAGTACATACCAAATCTTATAACTAAAACACGAACATAAAAAGGATGTGTACAAGGACAACTTATCTCTAAGAGAGAAATTTTATCCTGGAAAAATCAACAGTTCCCGCGGGACTTTGAAAAACCCGATATCTATATCTACAGCTATAGGTAGATTACTATAGCAAACTTTCTTGAAAGTAGGTATAAAGGTTGGAAAAGGGAGCGGAAAGGGAGCGGAATGGGAATGGGAACCGGAAATCCACGATTCCCTCTGGATTTGTTCAAAACCGAAATTCACCCGGGCGAAGCCGCGGGCAAAAGCTAGTTAGATAATAAAACAAGCTTGGAGAAGTCAAGCTAATCTTTTTATCTGTTAGCATTCTTATATGAAGTCATCTTAATCTGGCCTAGGTATGTACTCCTATTCAAGTAGGTACTCATGGCTTCACCTGGCTTGGCATGGCTTTTTTGATGAATCTTGACTAAACCAATCCTTCAACAATTTGTATCTAAATTAAATCATAAAGTTACCTGTAATATATATATGTAAATAATAATTATTTAAAGAGTTATGAAAAAGTAAAATCATAGTCAATATTGTTCATATACTTATTGTACGCCATAATGTAATTTTTACTATTTACCCGACTGTTACCATATTCATAATACTCTCTTGTACCTACAAAATTACAATAAAAGTGATTTCTATTTCTATAATAATAATAATAATAAATACTCACATACTCACACATACACACACGGTCGTCTGTTCCTAAAGTAGGCAACTTAATGCCTGTGTTATAGGTAACAGCCGACTGATAGACATATTTACATATAAATACATACATATTTTAATAAAGGTATACATACATACATATTATAAATACACCCAGACTCGGGGCGGGAATCGAACCCGCGACCCCGGAGCGGAAGGCAGGGTCACTGCCAATCGCGCCAACGGGCCAGTCAATTTCCATAATTATTATCGATACCTACTTAAATTGTCATCCCTAGTTTATACTTGCTTAGGTCACAACCGCACTGGTAAGACAACACGCGCTGATGCAACAGCGATTCCGTTAAAACAAACTCCTATGAACTTATGGGACTGGCCACATAACTTAAGCGACGTGCGCCATATTTTATTTGTTTAAATCATTCGTTATCTATATTCTATACATAATTATCATAAAATCGTAGAATTGCCGTATTTATACATTAAAGATTTTTGCAAAATAATAACTGGGGGGTACCTAAGTAATGGGACGTAAAAAAGCTATTTTTGAAATTTTTGTCTGTTTATCTGTTTGTCTGTATGTTTGTGTGCGCATCACGCAAAAACTGCTGAATAGATTGGAAAATGTATACTTAGCTGTAATTCATTAACGCGTGGTGCAATTACGTTCATTATTTTTTTGTTAAAAGGAAATACTTTAAAAATTGTTCCGTAAATATTTCAAGGTCATCGGTTTTGTAGTTCAGAAATTACAGCCATCACAACCCTCAGTATTCCATATTACTTGGAACCTGGCTTGCACTTGTACCTTTGAACATCCGGATTATCATGTGTTGCATTAAAATTTGTGTTTGTCTGTCTCCGAAATGCTGGACCGAATTTGATAGAACTTTCATTGGGAAAACCATAGTGATGGGAAAGAGATATTAAAAAATTAATACTCATTAGTATTACTGTATGTAGTTCCATTTTAATGCCCAAGTTCCTTTTTAGTGTCTATTGAAAATGTGAAGGTATTTACCTATGTACCTTGTTCAAGCTAGATAGTCTGTTTAGATATCCAACTTTAAATCTAACATCTTGATTTATTTCATAAACCTACTTTCTTTTAAATAATATAAGAAACGAAATCTCAAAGATAAATATGTTATAGGGGTTGAACAAATCCTTAAGTACACGTAGCCCACGTAGGGTACATTTTCTACTATTCGCAACACAGACTGACACAAGTTAAGTGAATGTTCCCGATCCCATTGTTCATCGCCGCCGTCTTTGAGGCGCGAGTCGCGATGTTGCGCCTTACCATGCGGCCTCGGCCTAAGTATATATAAGTATAACAGTTGAACTACATCAAACTGGTTATTTTTTGTTTAAAGTAGGACAACTGATAGTAGCAGACTTCTCTTTCTTTCTTATGCTTAAAATCGGTACAAGTGAGTGACTCAAAGAGATGTTTGATTTCGTCTAAAATATCTCGTTTCCATAGCTACTTGTTCCTAGCCGTCCATAGCCAATATAAAAAATATATGTTTCATGTCATGAACAAAAAATAATATTTTTTTGTAAACTAGTGTAATTATTCATCTCTAATATAAAACTTATAATTAATTTATATGGGTAAAAACTGATCTATCTACATCAAACTAGAGATCGACCAGAATCTCATGAAAAATAGGGAAATTAAATTTTGTAGTAAGCAACACTAGGTTAACTCGGCTGCCCTAGAGATAAACAAAGTAATTACATTCAGAACACCTTACATGGGATCATTTCACGAAACGAAAAATCAAGCAACTGCATTTTAAATACAATAAAACCGGCCCAGTGCGTGGCGGACCAAGCGCAATGTAGGGTTCCGTAGTCACAATCCTCGAAAAACAGATATAACTCCTTAACCTGTGAAACCTAATTAGCCATGATAGTTTTCCTTTAAAATTGATTATATATACTACTGCTGTGAATTTTTTCAAGTTCCCATATACTGCCATTTGGCTGATAAAGGGGGGAGGACACTTGACTCTAATAAAAATTAGCATTTTAAAACATCATATTTTACAAACGGATCTAGAAATCGAAAAATGATGTTCCCATTCCCACAGTATTTTTAAAAGACCTATTCAACGATACCCCACGCTATGGGGTGGACGAGAAAAAAAATATTCATCCCCACTTTACATGTAGGGGAGCTACCCTAAAAAAAATATTTATCAAAACTTTATTTCACCACTTTGTCGGCGTGATTAATATTTATACCCATGCCAAATTACACATTTCTAGCATTAATAGTCTCTGAGATTAACCGAGGACGGACGGACGGACAGACAGACGGACGGACATGGCGAAACTATAAGGGTTCCTTGTTTACTACGGAACCCTAAAAACAAAGTAATCAACATCCAATTACTTTGTTTTTGTGTTGTGCTTGTTGTTTACTTGGTTTTTGCATTTATATTCCGGGTTAGTGAGTGCAGTTACTTTGTTTGGGCAATTTAAATTTCAGTAAACGGTTCAAGTTATTTGAAATATTAAACTGTGGTAAAAAACTACTCGACATAAAACTTTTGTTAATGCAAAAAGTCAATTTCACAAAAAATGTCAGTTACTTTGATTATCGCTAGGGCAGCCATAGTGTTGCTAACCTTGGAATTTCATTTCCCTATTTTTCATGAGATTCTGGTCGATCTATACATACATTTATATGCTTCTTGATAAAAACAAATGCTGGCAGCACTGTGTGTTTCTCTAATTAATTGTCAAATTTTGTCAATGTCAAAGTGTTTTCTTAATGTCAATGTCAAAAGTAGGTGAGTGAAAATCTTTTGTTTTATTTTCTAAAGTAAAATCAACTGTTTTAGATTATCGTACCAATTTAATTATTTGTTTTATTAAGAAATATTTATATTTATGCCAATTGCGTAGCTAAAAGTGTAAATTATATTAATCTATTTAATATTCAAGAAAGGAGCAGCTAAAGGCAGGAAACAAAATGTTAAAGTTCGAAATAGTGTCTTCTCGTACTGTGGAGGGCGTCGACAAAGAAAAAAAATTTGTAGCTTACATGCTACAAGTCAGACAGGATTCCACGGAGACACGAGTATTTGATCCTGACCCAGCCAATGTAGAAAGGAGGTACACACACTTTTTAGATTTGTACAGTGGGCTAAGAAAAGAGCATCCGACTTTGATGAACAGTGTATCATTTCCGCGGAAGGTGAGTCATTATTTTGTAAATAAACTTTGTTTGTTTTTGTCTGTCTTGGTACATAATTGTCGTCCTTAGCTTTATTTGTACCAAAAATATCAGAAGTAGAGCATGGAAAATTACTGAGCAGTTACAAAACTATCTAATTAAGTTAATTAAAACGATCTATTAATAATATAATAGTGTGTAGACGATGTGTACTTTACTACTTAATTAAAAATCAATAATTTTATTACTTGTATTAGATTTTATTATTTATCAGATTTACACATACATTAACTTAATAATTTAACAATCAAAAGTACTCATGACATCAGCTGCTCTTTGCAAAAAATGTTTGATTAGTTTGAGTCACTAAAGTATGTATATGCACAACATTGTTCTAAAAATAATATTCCATATAAACTATAATATTCATTTTATAATTTTTCAGATAGTTATGGGCAATTTTGAACCTAATTTAATATCAAACAGATGTGCAGCTTTTGAGTCATTGCTGAATATAGTTGCAAGTGAGTCACGTCTCAGGGATGCCCCGGCAGCTATTGCATTCTTTCAGAATGCTGAATTGAAGGACGCCAGGCGACTTATTGTAGAGGGAAAGTTTGATCAAGCCTTATCTGTTTTAGAGACAAGTTTTAAGTTATTAAATAAGGTAAGCTGCCTTGCGGTTATTTTTTGATGAAACTATTTACTCTTTGGGGTAAAGTTCTTTTGTTCTGGAGAAAATGTTTGCTAACATATTCTTCTTCTTCTTCTTGTTGCGGCTATGCAGGTTCTTGAGCCCCTGTAGCACTTTGACCGTCGCCGATCTATTGTGCTCGCCACGATTTATTATTCCACACCGATGTTTGTTGCCGCTAGGAAAAGCAACACCTTTTTGGCTGGAAAGAAAATAGCCTCCTCAGGGTGTATGAAATGTTGCAAACATATTTATTTCAAACTGAATCTTAAGATTTATATGAATTATCTTGAATTTTTAATGTAATCCCATTATCCTGATATGCTAGATAACACTGTAGAGACGAGAGTGTGAATCATTTGAAAATATGTACATTGTACAGCAATCAATTATCTAAAGAATTAGGGTTCTGTCAAATCTATTCAATTTATAATTTACTAGTGGACCCGGCAGACTTCGTCCTGCCCGGTGACATACTGACATCGGCGCCACCTACTGAGACCTGGTAGGTTACATGTACCTACCCGGTAATTGTGTTTTCAAACCATCCAGGAACCCATTGAAATATACACACAAAATTTCATATTATAAATCGGTCCAGCCGTTTAGGAGGAGTTAGGTGACAAACACACGTACAGAATAATTATAACTATAAATACGGGTGAGAGGGTGAGAGAGTTTACCGTATCCACGCGACGGGATGTTTGACAGTTACGAAACCCATGAACATTTTGTATGGAAAAATGTTTTTTCTTTTATTTTATGTTTTCGTCTATGTTTTAATGTTTTTAATAGTTATTCTGCTATTCGGGATGGTCCCAAATATAACAAATCAAAAACAATGAAAATCGGTCCAGCCGTTCTCCAGTTATAAGTGGTCGAACTAACACGACTTTGTTTTATACATATAGATTAGCAGTCTGTTTAGATTTATTAGCTCCCAAGTTTATCCACAAAGTACTGAAGTCCACAAGTTATTGTAAAATAATATACAGTTATTGTAAACTGCCAACACTGCGCTAATAATAAATAATATATATGTTGTATTTTTCAAAGGTGTACACGGATAGATCTCGGGTGGTGCTGAGTGTTCTATGTAGGATAGTGGCGTGCGCGGGCGCCAGCGGAGGGGCTCTGGCCGGGCCCGTGGAGAAGTGGGCACAGTTAGCGTTGAGAAGATATGAAGCAGTCAGTGACTCTGACCTTTTGATCATTTACATACCACTTTTGCATACATGCATTTCTATATGGTAAGTAAAAAAAACAAAAATATATATTTAAGATGATGTAAGCTAACTCTATACCAAATTTCAGTCCAGTCAATTAAACTTTTGAGCCATGAAAAGCTAGCAGACAGACAAACAAACAGACAGATAGATAGACAGACACACATTCGCATTTATGATAATATTAATATGGATTTCAACATTCATATTATTACTAGCAACTTGTAGACTATTACTATGAGTTTGCTCATTTGTTGGAGAGTATTATAATTAAGTATGCTTCAATCCTTATTTATTAACCCCCGACGCAAAAACGATGGGGTGTTATAAGTTTGACGTGTGTGTGTGTGTGTGTGTGTGTGTGTGTGTGTGTGTGTGTGTGTGTGTGTGTGTGTGTGTGTGTGTGTGTGTGTGTGTGTGTGTGTGTGTGTGTGTGTGTGTGTGTGTGTGTGTGTGTGTGCGTGTGCGTGTGCGTGTGCGTGTGCGTGTGCGTGTGCGTGTGCGTGTGCGTGTGCGTGTGCGTGTGCGTGTGCGTGTGCGTGTGCGTGTGCGTGTGCGTGTGCGTGTGCGTGTGCGTGTGCGTGTGCGTGTGCGTGTGCGTGTGCGTGTGCGTGTGCGTGTGCGTGTGCGTGTGCGTGTGCGTGTGCGTGTGCGTGTGCGTGTGCGTGTGCGTGTGCGTGTGCGTGTGCGTGTGCGTGTGCGTGTGCGTGTGCGTGTCTGTGTCTGTGTCTGTGTGTGTGTCTGTGTGTGTGTGTGCGTGCGCGTGCGCGTGCGCGTGCGCGTGCGCGTGTGTGTGTTTGAATGCGGTTTTTTTGTTTGAAAGGTGAATTAGTCGAGAGTGTTCTTAGCTATGTTTGATGAAAATCGGTCCAAGATGGCCGCCGCTACAAAATGGCGGATGATATATTTTTTCACAACTCCCTTGATATGGGTATCAAATGAAAGGGCTTGACTAGTAGAATAACACTATTGCAAATTCAAGATGGCCGCCGCCACTAAATGGCAAATGTCGGGGGTTTTTTAAATTTTCAATTTACACTTATTTTATCTATCAAGTCTTTGTCCCAGCAATTATTACATGTATGTTCTTTTGATTATTGATTTCATCATTGACAGCAAAATGTTATCATGTAAGTACTATATCAAATTGATGCTACTGATTTTATGACTTTATCCTCTTTATCAGTTGATTTATTGTTGTCTACAGAAATTTAATTACTTGATTTGATTTGATTTGTAGCTATGTTTCTTTATGCCTTTGGTTGCCTGGACGAGATTGCTATGCAGAGATAACGTCGTCAACCTACTGTCTGTGTTGTATTATTAATATTTTCTGTGTATTCTGTACAGTGTACAGTGATGTACAATACAAAAGAATAAGTATTCATTCATTTATTCATTCAGGTTAGACAAGATTTCGTAAAAAAAAAATAGTGGTAATCTTTTGAAATTATGACATTTGAAATTGAATTTATTTTGGTAGAGTTTGGGGGTGTACCACAGGGAATTTTTTGAAGTCTGGCTTGTTATCATAGGTACTTTACATATTTTCCTCCCATCAGCTGATATTTCTATGAAGTCATAACTTTATGTGCAAATGACTCACAGTATTTGTACAATATGTAATCAGAACTATGTCCAAAAGTGTTATAGACATAATAAAATATGTGGGTACTGCAGTGACATGGCCAAGAATGAATAATTAAAATCGTATTTATTTATTAATGAATATAAATGATTTTTAGTACCATTTTAATAGATTCATGTCGCATTGCCTAAAAGTATAGTCACCGATCGGACAGGGTTTTTTTATTTACATAATGTAACAGGCATTAAAAGTAGCATGTATCTCAAAACAAACAAAAATATAGCGTTTTTGATATACAATTACTAAGCACAGTTAGGAATAGATATAACTAGTGTTGCGGTCGGTGCGCGAGCTGCAAGCAGCTCGCGGGCCTTGTAGTCTCTTCAATATTCCTAAAATAAAGAAATGGGAGGCCATACCAAATACCAGAATATTCTGGAGAGTCTCTTGAAAGATAGAAATAAATATTGGTGTCACGTTTCGTATCTTTTCTGAAAGGACACTAATCAGTTCTATGCATGCGTTTAGTGGAAAAAAAAGGATCTACACAAAAATGTTTTGGAGAGCCACTTGAAGATTAAAAATAAATTTTGTATGGACACGATTTTTTTTTGTTCCGTAGCTATCTTTTTTTACTGGCTCACCAAAGGGCCTAAGGTCTTGAACATTTTTAGTTTCAGGACCATGCCTCTATGATTGATAGTTTTTGAGGGCCGTTAGGGTACTCTGGTAATTTTTCCACATTCACTACGTTTTGTATTTTTTGTGAAAAAATCTTTGAGTTCTATTTACTTATACGTGTAGTGGGAAGAAAAAGTTTCATACAAAAATGTCTAAGAGAGAGCGCTCACGGAGCGGTTCGCACCCGCGCCCGCCGCGGTTGCGGGCCCGCAATACTCGAAATTCATACAAATGTCGAGTGCAAAACTCACGACGCGATTTACTCCCGCAGAGTTGGCGGTTGCTCGCGGCTCCCGCAGAAGGCGGGCAGCGGGCGCCCGCGAGCTTTGCGGGCGTCGCCCGCAAGCTCTGCGGTTTTTTGGCGGGCGCGATCGCATTTTTCTTATAGGAGGAGCTGGCGAACAAAACGGTATAGTTGCATCAAACTAAAGAGTAAGAGTCTTTATTTGCAAAAATGTGGTACAAATATTATGGATCTTAAAGCTTATTGTCTTCCAACACATTTAACTAATAAATTAGTGTGCAAATTGAATTATTGATTTTAAGACTAAACAAAATGACGTAAGTAGCATACATGTCAACGTTCGAAAGATATAAATATAAAATTAATTGCAATAAATAGAATTTATGTCATACCTATATTCTTTTAAATTGTAAGAACATTTCTCCATGAGCCAGTTCTTTAGTTTTACTTTAAAAGTTTGAAGAGGCATGGCCTGTATTGATTCAGGTAACCTATTAATTATTAAATATTAAATATTAAACTGAATGACATACTTACAGTGAGCTTTGGCGTGGATTTTTATTTACCCATATGTAGTTTGTGACTTTATTGAACATAATAATATGTTAAATTCAGTTTGCTATCTCATATAAGTTAACGGAAGCAATAATTAATTAATATTGCAAGCAATAACTTGTTTGTGTAAACACATAACTCCAGAAGCAGACTATCAATTAATATTAAAACTAAATCAAACTATTATTAAAATATCTGCGTTTATCACCCGCACATAACTCAATTTATATCAACTCAGAGATTAGTTTAACTGAGATCTATTTTCAAATATATTTTATACTAATTAATTAATTACACTCAGCCAAGTCCAAAATGGCAGCATTTATTCGATGAGGGTGTGATTGCTATCGCAGCCCTCAATCAAATATCACGACCTAGACGCTGAAGCATCTAATAGTCGGTTGAGTCTTTGGAGGAGACTCAATTCATGGCTTCGAATTACCCGTATTTATACCAATAATTCAAGATGGCGGTTCGGCGCCACTGAATGAATCAAATGTCAGTTAATTCTAACCTATTTCAATTATGAAATTAATAATTCGTAAACCATTTCTAAAAATTCTAATTAATTTTGAACAAATAATCTGACATTTGTAAGTTAGTTTAGGCCAATTTCAACATAAATTGTTTAAAAACTTTATTAGTGAATAAAGTTTTTAAATGATAAACTTTTTAATTAAAAAAAAATTCTTAGTAAAAAAAAAACAAATTTTTCGTCTGAAAAAGAATTAATAATCATTTTGATTGACATCTTACAAAGTATGGAAATTAATCCATTTTGAACGAAAACGTGCTCGATTATTCAAATCTTTCGAAACTTTATTGTAATTATGCCGTTATGATCGAAACCACGACCTATGGATGCAATTTTGATACAGTTGCGGGCCGTTTTAAGTAAAATTAAGTTGATATTCTTATTCAGCAAGCCAAAGACCATCGGATTAAAAAATATAACATTTTGTTCGCCAGCTCTTCATATATAACTATAACCGCCGGTCTTGCGGGCGTCGCCCGCCAACTCGGCGGGCGACGCCCGCAGCCGCGGCGGCTGCGGTCCCGCAAAAACAAGCGGGCTCGTGAGCGCGCTCTCTAAGAGAGCCTCTGAAAAAGAACCCAAAAAATTTGTATGGAGAGATTTTTTTTTTGTTCGGCGGCCATCTTTTTTTTACCCATTTACCCAATGGCCCAAGGTCTTTAACAACATTTGTATGGGACGATGCCTGTATGACTGGTAGTTTTGGAGGACCCATGAGGTACTCTGGTAAATTTTACACAATCATGACGTTTCAGAATTTTTTTGGAAGAAGACCCATAAGTTCGACGTATATAAATAGTTAAGGGAAAAGGTTCCATACAAAATTGTTCTGGAGAGCCTCTTGAAAAGAACCCAAAAAATTTGTATGGAGAGAATTTTTTTTTTTGTTCGGTGGCCATCTTTTTTTTACTGGTTCACCTAATGGCCCAAGGTCTTTAATAACATTTGTTTGGGACCATGTCTGTATGACTGGTAGTTTCGGAGGACCCATGAGGTACTTTGGTAAATTTTCCACATTCATGACGTTTCATAATTTTCTGAAGGAAGACCCATAAGTTCTACGCACATAAATAGTGAAAGGAAAAAAGTTCCATACAAAATTGTTCTGGAGAGCCTCTTGAAAATTACCCAAAAAATTTGTATGGACAGAATTTTTTTTTGTTCGGCGGCCATCTTTTTTTTACCGGTTCACCTAATGGCCCAAGGTCTTTAATAACATTTGTTTGGGACCATGTCTGTATGACTGGTAGTTTTGGAGGACCCATGAGGTACTCTGGTAAATTTTCCACATTCATGACGTTTCATAATTTTCTAAAGGAAGACCCATAAGTTCTACGCACAAAAGTAGTGAAGGGAAAAAAGTTCCATACAAAATTGTTCTGGAGAACCTCTTGAAAATTAGGAATTTTTTTGTATGGAGTCGAAATTTTTTTTGTATGGTGGTCATATTTTTTTTACCGGTTCACCCAATGGCCCAAGGTTTTGAACATTTTTTGTTTGGAGACGATACCTCTCCGACTGATAGTTTTCGAGATCCCCTAGGGCAGTCTAGTCAGTTTTCCACGTTCAGCTCTCTCTATAATTTTGGTGACCTAGAATTTTTGAATTTTACACACATGGAAAGTATGGTGAAAAAGTTCCATACAAAATTGTTCAGGAGAGGTGATCAGTCCGTAACTTCAAGTAGCTTTATATATATAACTAGTTGCTCGGTGCGCGAGCTGCTAAAGCAGCTCGCGGGGACGTTCGACATTATATAACATGGGGCTGCACCCTATAATTTCGAAGATATAAGCATTTAAAAATTTGATCACGTGAGCACATAGACATCGCAAAAATAAGAAGTTTGAGTCATAACAACATGTGGCTGCACCTTATAGTTTTGGAGATATAAGCTTTTAAAAATCTGATCACGTAAACATCTAGACATCGCGAAAGTAAGTTTGAGTACCAACAACATGGGGCTCGACCCTATAGTTCCGTAGATATAAGCTTTTAACAATCTGACCACGTAAACACACAGACATCGTGAAAATAAGAATTTTGCGTACCAACAACATGGGGCTTCACCCTATAGTTTTGGAGATATAAGCTTTTAAAAATCTGACCATGTGAGCATATAGACATCGCGAAAATTAAAGTACCAACAACATGGGGCTGCACCCTATAGTTTCGGAGATATAAGCTTTTAAAAATCTGACCACGTAAGCACACAGACATCGCGAAAATAAGAAGTTTGAGTACCAACTACATAGGGCTTCACCATATAGTTTCGGATATAAGCTTTTAAAAATCTGACCACGTGAGCGTAAAGACGAAGATAAGAATTTTGAGTACCAACAACATGGGGCTGCACTCTACCCTTCTGTATCCTTCACTTGTCTCCAAAATCCTCAATCATCAGCTCTCGCCATATTTTTCCTCCGAATGAATTTTTGTCTTCTCTGTGAAACCATTTGTGAAAAAAAATCATATAAAATTTTACAGGAGGAAATTTTTGGGGAAATCTCGAAAAGTCCCCGGTCGGTCCTTAGTCGGTCCCTAGTCGGTCGCTAGTCGGTCCCTAGTCGGTCCCTAGTCAGTCCGTAGTCGGTCCGTAGTCGGTCCATAGTCGGTCCGTAGTCGGTCCCTAGTCGGTCCATAGTCGGTCCGTAGTCGGTCCCTAGTCGGTCCCTAGTCGGTCCCTAGTTTGTCCGTAGTCAGTCCCTAGTCGGTCCCTAGTCGGTCCCTAGTCGGTCCCTAGTCGGTCCCTAGTCGGTCCCTAGTCGGTCCCTAGTCGGTCCTTAGTCGGTCCCTAGTCAATCCATAGTCGGTCCCTAGTCGGTCTCTAGTCAGGGACTGACTAGTCGGTCCCTAGTCGGTCCCTAGTCGGTCCCTAGTCGGTCCCTAGTCGGTCCGTAGTCGGTCCGTAGTCGGACCGTAGTCAGTCCGTAGTCGGTCCGTAGTCGGTCCGTAGTCGGTCCCCAGTCGGTCCGTAGTCGGTCCCTAGTCGGTCTACCGTAGTCGGTCCGTAGTCGGTCTCTAGTCGGTCTCTAGTCGGTCCGTAGTCGGTCCGTAGTCGGTCCCTAGTCGGTCTCTAGTCAGTCCGTAGTCGGTCCGTAGTCGGTCCCTAGTCGGTCTCTAGTTGGTCCGTAGTCGGTCCCTAGTCGGTCTCTAGTCGGTCCGTAGTCGGTCCCTAGTCGGCCCCTAGTCGGTCCGTAGTCAGTCCATAGTCGGTCCCTTGTCGGTCCGTAGTCGGTCCAAAGTCGGTCCCTAGTCGGTCCGTAGTCGGTCCCTAGTCGGTCTCTAGTCGGTCCGTAGTCGGTCCCTAGTCGGCCCCTAGTCGGTCCGTAGTCAGTCCATAGTCGGTCCCTTGTCGGTCCGTAGTCGGTCCAAAGTCGGTCCCTAGTCGGTCCGTAGTCGGTCCCGAGTCGGTCTCTAGTCGGTCCGTAGTCAGTCCGTAGTCGGTCCCTAGTCGGTCCCTAGTCGGTCCGTGGTCGGTCCGTGGTCGGTCCGTAGTCGGTCCCCAGTCGGTCCGTAGTCGGTCCCTAGTCGGTCTACCGTAGTCGGTCCGTAGTCGGTCTCTAGTCGGTCTCTAGTCGGTCCGTAGTCGGTCCGTAGTCGGTCCCTAGTCGGTCTCTAGTCAGTCCGTAGTCGGTCCCTAGTCGGTCCGTAGTCGGTCCCGAGTCGGTCTCTAGTCGGTCCGTAGTCAGTCCGTAGTCGGTCCCTAGTCGGTCCCTAGTCGGTCCGTAGTCGGTCCGTAGTCGGTCCGTAGTCGGTCCCCAGTCGGTCCGTAGTCGGTCCCTAGTCGGTCTACCGTAGTCGGTCCGTAGTCGGTCTCTAGTCGGTCTCTAGTCGGTCCGTAGTTGGTCCGTAGTCGGTCCCTAGTCGGTCTCTAGTCAGTCCGTAGTCGGTCCCTAGTCGGTCCCTAGTCGGTCTCTAGTTGGTCCGTAGTCGGTCCCTAGTCGGTCTCTAGTCGGTCCGTAGTCGGTCCCTAGTCGGCCCCTAGTCGGTCCGTAGTCAGTCCATAGTAGGTCCCTTGTCGGTCCGTAGTCGGTCCAAAGTCGGTCCCTAGTCGGTCCGTAGTCGGTCCCGAGTCGGTCTCTAGTCGGTCCGTAGTCAGTCCGTAGTCGGTCCCTAGTCGGTCCCTAGTCGGTCCGTGGTCGGTCCGTGGTCAGCCCATAGTCGGTCCGTATTCGGTCCCTAGTCGGTCCGTAGTCGGTCCCTAGTCGGTCCCTAGTCGGTCCCTAGTCGGTCCCTAGTCGGTCCCTAGTCAGTCCCTAGTCGGTCCCTAGTCGGTCCTTAGTCGGTCCATAGTCGGTCCCTAGTCGGTCTCTAGTCGGTCCGTAGTCGGTCTGTAGTCGGTCTGTAGTCGGTCCGTAGTCGGTCTGTAGTCGGTCTGTAGTCGGTCCGTAGTCGGTCTACCCTAGTCGGTCCGTAGTCGGTCCGTAGTCGGTCTCTAGTCGGTCCGTAGTCGGTCCCTAGTCGGTCCGTAGTCGGTCCCTAGTCGGTCTCTAGTCGGTCTCTAGTCGGTCCGTAGTCGGTCCCTAGTCGGTCCCTAGTCGGTCCGTAGTTGGTTCCTAGTCGGTCCCTAGTCGGTCTCTTGTCGGTCCGTAGTCGGTCCGTAGTCAGTCCCTAGTCGGTCCCTAGTCGGTCTCTAGTCGGTCCGTAGTCAGTCCCTAGTCGGTCCCTAGTCGATCCGTAGTCGGTCCGTAGTCGGTCCGTAGTCGGTCCGTAGTTGGTCCATAGTCGGTCCGTAGTCGGTCCCTAGTCGGTCCCTAATCGGTCCATAGTCGGTCCGGTATCGGTCCGTAGTCAGTCACTAGTCGGTCCCTAGTCGGTCCCTAGTCGGTCCGTAGTCGGTCCGTAGTCGGTCCCTAGTCGGTCCATAGTCGGTCCATAGTCGGTCCTTAGTCAGTCCCTAGTCGGTCCATAGTCGGTCCCTAGTCGGTCTCTAGTCGGTCCGTAGTCGGTCCCTAGTCGGACCGTAGTCGGTCCCTAGTCGGTCCGTAGTCGGTCCCTAGTCTGTCCCTAGTCGGTCCGTTGTTGGTCTCTAGTCGGTCCGTAGTTGGTCCATAGTCGGTCTTCAGTCGGTCCGTAGTTGGTCCCTAGTCGGTCCATAGTCGGTCCGTAGTCGGTCCCTAATCGGTCCGTAGTCGGTCCGTTGTCGGTCTCTAGTCGGTCCGTAGTCGGTCCCTAGTCGGTCCCTAGTCGGTCTCTAGTCGGTCCATAGTCAGTCCCTAGTCGGTCCCTAGTCGGTCCGTAGTCGGTCCCTAGTCGGTCCGTAGTCGGTCCCTAGTCTGTCCCTAGTCGGTCCGTTGTTGGTCTCTAGTCGGTCCGTAGTTGGTCCATAGTCGGTCTCTAGTCGGTCCGTAGTTGGTCCCTAGTCGATCCCTAGTCGGTCCATAGTCAGTCCGTAGTCGGTCCCTAATCGGTCCGTAGTCCGTCAGTTGTCGGTCTCTAGTCGGTCCGTAGTCGGTCCCTAGTCGGTCCCTAGTCGGTCCCTAGTCGGTCTCTAGTCGGTCCATAGTCAGTCCCTAGTCGGTCCCTAGTCGGTCCGTAGTCGGTCCCTAGTCGGTCCCTAGTCGGTCCCTAGTCGGTCCCTAGTCAGTCCTTAGTCGGTCCCCAGTCGGTCCGCAGTCAGTCCCTAGACGGTCCCCAGTCGGTCCCTACTCGATCCGAAATAAATTCCTCCATTTTGAATTTTCTTTTCTAGTGATCAGGATCCGAAGGTCCTGATCATCTATTGATAAGAAACCACTTTTCCATCTTTTATACCCTTTGAGATGGACACTGATGAAATTCGTATGGCGGCCATCTTTTTTCCGCCTTTTTGAATATTTTTCCAGCTCACTGCCAATTGGAAGCCGTTTCGAGTGAAATTTGTTCGAGCACCTCCCACCTATCTTCAATACCTTAAGCGTGCCCTTCACCCGTCTCCGAGTTCCTCAATCATCAGCTCTATCCATATTTTTTTTCTGAATAAATTTTTGTCTTTTTTGTGAAACCATTTGTGAAAAAAAAAATTTTCATAAAAAATTTGACAGAAGAAAATTTTTGGGGAAAATCTCGTAAACTACCCCGAAGGTGGCAACACTGTTTTTATTTATCGATACTGCCGGTTAAGTTACACAGTCGATTCATACATTTCAACTTTCCAAAATGTTGCCAACTGCCTCAAAAACATGTTCAAAATCAATTCCAAAACAAATAAAATACAAAATGGCCGTTAACTCATTTTACAGATTTATTTTAGAAAGTTGAATAATTTTTCCATTAAGTACAGGAGATACCGCTCCTGATGACGTTTCAAGTTTTCATCTCGCTCGCACACAGGCGAAATGATCACCCCTGAAAAAAGACCGTATCGCGAAAACAACATTTTCTTTGATAAATTTCAGTGTTGCCTGTCCCTGGCGATAAAAATATCCAAATTTCGTTTGTACAGGTAAAAAATGTAGTTGCTCATACTCGGATTTTGCAAAAAGTTCGTATTTCGATTTTTTAATTTTTGGGGTAGATCTTGAAATTTCCCCAAAAATGGGGTATTTTTTTCACCAATCTATACTTCAAGTCTGTACATACAATAGCTTCATAGAAGTAGAAACGCTCCGATGTTGTCAACTGTGAGTAATTTGAATTTTAAAATTCCGTTTTTTCGTACCTCAAACTGAATGGCCGCCACGACAGCCGCCATCTTGAATATTTAAAAACCACTCCCGATTTGTCAAAACACAGGATAATTGTAGACGGAAATAGGCAAAAAAATTATCCTCAACTAACCCGTTTCGGTGCTGTGGCGCCGCGGTTCGGGGTCGAAAAATCGAAAATTTGAAAGACTGCTAAGCCGCCATCTTGTTTTTTAAATTTTTTCTACTTTTTCTATTAATCGTTTCCTAATTTCTTCAAGAATTGCGAGTTTTAACGAAATCGGTAGGAAAACAAAAATGTTACAAAAATCACGTCGGCCGCCATCTTGTTTTTGTTTGAGCAGCCCTTTTCTATCTACAATACCCTTTCCGGGCTCCCCAACCATCTTACTAACCCTCAATCATCATGTCTTCCCATATTTTTCTGTGAGAATTCGCTGAAGAACCGCATCAAAGGCAATTCAATATTCACCATACATTTTCTATGAAAAAATGAATTCCGCCATTTTGAATTTTTTTTCCATTCATCAAGTAGACCTTCGGATTTTGATCATCTTTTGCTAAAAAACCACTCTTCCATCTTTTATACCCTCCGAGATGGATACCGATGAAATTTGTATGGCGGCCATCTTTTTTTCGCCATTTTGAATTTTTTTTCAGTTCACTCCCAATTGGACGACGTTTCGAATGACATTTGCTCGAGCACCCCCCACCTATCATTAATACTTTCAGCGTGCCCTTCACCCGTCTCCGAAACCCTCAATCATCAGCTCTCTCCATATTTTTTTCGGAATAAATTTTTGTCTTCTTTGTGAAACCATTAGTGAAAAAAAAATTTTTCATACAAAATTGTACAGGAGGAAATTTTTGGGGAAATCTCAAAAACTACCCTATATGTGGCAACACTGTGTACATACTTCGATACTGCCAGTTGAGTCACACAATTGATTCATACATGTCAACTTTCTAAAATGTTGCCAACTGCCTCAAAAACATGATCAAAATTTTCAAAAACACCCAACAAGAATACAAAATGGCCGCCAACTCGTTTTATATAAATAATTCACATAGTTTTATAATTTTCTCAATAAGTACAGTATATACCGCTCCTGATGACGTTTTAATTTTTTATCTCGCTCGCACCCAGGCGAAATGATTGCCCCTGACAAAAGACCATGTCGCGAAAATCACTTTTTCTTTGATAAATTCCAGTGTTGCCAGTCCCCGAGGACAAAAATACTCAAATGTCATTGGTACAAGTAAAACACATGATTGCTCATACTCGGATTTTGCAAAAAGTCCGTATTTCGTTTTTTTTATTTTTGGGGTAAATCTTGAAATTTCCCCAAAAGTGGGGTATTTTTTTTATCGCCAATTTATACCTCGAGTCAACGCAAACAATCGCTTCATAGAAGTCGAACCGTTCCGATGTTGCCAACTGTGAGAAATCTGAATTTTAAAATTAGGTTTTTTCGTACCTCAAACCCAATGGCCGCCACGACAGCCGCCATCTTGATTTTTTAAAAACCACTCTCGTTCTGTCAAAATACAGGATAGTTGTAAGCGGAAACAAGAAAAAATATTATCCTCAATTACCCCGTTTCGGAGCTGTGGTGCCGCGGTTTGGGGTCGAAAAATCAAAAATTTTAAAAACCTAAATCTCAGCCGCCATCTTGTTTTTCCAATTTTTTCCACTTTTTCTATTAATTGTTTATTAATTTCTTCAACAGTTGTGAGTTGTAACAAAATCGGTTGGAAAACAAAAAAGTTACAAAAACCACATCGGCCGCCATCTTGTTTTTCTGAAATGTCATAATTTTTCCCTACTCGACTCCCGCATCCGAACATATCTCCCATACATTATTGTATCGTTTTCTGTCTCTTTCTAGGAGAACAATTATGTCAATGAGTCAGTCAGTCAGTCAGTCAGTCAGTGGTAATCGAGCTATATATAGTATAATATGATTAAGTCAACTGGGAGAGACCTACGTCCAGCAGTGGACGGAAATGGGCTGATGATGATGATGATGATGATGATGATGATTAGGTCAACATAATATTGGATTTAATCTTCGACATTTTGGATATCAGCTTGCCCTATAAACCAACCAGTGACCTATTACGTTTCGTATTTTTTATCTTATTAACATTTATCTCTCTCTCTGTTTTTTCCTCTATGGTGAATTTTGTGTGTTTATCTCTTGTGATATTAGGGGATTTCTGGGGATAATAATGTGGTGGGTAGTGGGCTCCCAGATGCTTCTACTTGCGACTTGACTAAGCCCAAGACTGACGAAGTTGAGTGGTATCGAGATGTAGTCTCTTATTTACCACTTAAAGTCAGTTTTATTTAATTTGATATACGGTTGAAAACAAACATGAACCGCGCTCCGGATACCGCAGACCGATTAGATCAATTTCAATTGTATGTCAAAGTAAATAAAAGCTGTTTAAGTTGTTATTATTTATTAGTATTAATAGTGATAATAATCGGGACCAATGACTTTATGTGCTCTCCGAGAAACTGCGGAAATGTAAAGGCCTAATTCGGAACTCTAACGTTCGTCATTCATCGAGTTAACGACTTGGTTGAGTTCATCTAACATCTGGTTAAGCAATGTTGATACATTGCTTAATCAGTATAGGTATTCTGAGTATCCAAAACTTTACCTTTAACAAACCTCCAAAACTTTACCAAATACTATGTATCGAGAAACTGTAATATGTAATGCAAAATGAACCCAAAGACTCTTATTTTAAATTGTAATACAATAGTTTGAATATTTATTTTACAACATTTCTACTTGGAGCGCTGGCTGTTTTCGAATGTTGAGTGTATTGGCGAACTCAAACCTTAAAATAAGCCAATTTAGGTCCATTTTACTCTGAAGTCATTGTGTTTCAATCGTATTTAGTAAAGTTATCGAGCTGTGCAAAGTGAGACTAAGCATACTTACTCGTATAGCACAGTCGATGGATATACATCGCTCCTTTCAGATTGTTCAAGTTTTTGTCTCCTCATTTTCAGGGAAACTTTGGGTCGCGACAAGACGCGATTGGTCGAGGAACTGAACTCCCTTCGCAAAAGAGGAATGAAAGTGGACTCTGTACCTAGTCTTATGGAAGCTGTGGACGAATTGGACACGACCATTTAATATTGTTCCGTTTTGAAGGAGACATGCTTTAATTCGTGAGAAAAGACGGGTTTTAGATGACATCTATACAGGTGCCTATTTGGTTGCATGCGAATCTTAAAACTAAATTGATATATTTCAAATTGATGCTGTCCTTTTTGTCGGGAAACATTCAATAGACATGAAACCTGTCAATTTAGTTTACAGAGTTGTGTATAGCCAACAGTGGCGTGCACAGGGTTTTTGACAAGGTTAGGTATGGCAGGCGTTTGACTAATTAAACCTATCCGCAATATTATGGATCCTAAGGGTATGCAGAGCTTTTATGCTTGCAGGAAGTGCACGCCATTGTTAACCGAATAGAAACCAATATCTATTAATTTAAAGTTAAGAGAAGACAAGTTAGTTGTGACACGAACTTAGAGCGATGCCACGCCGCGCGTTTCCATGTAAATTTTCTTGGTTTACCAATTTCTCCGAGATTTCTGAACCGATTTGCGTGATTTTTTTTTTATCGACAGCTGAGGATGTTTGCAAAATGGCCCCATAGATTTTTTTCGAAAAAAAGATAATTTTTTTTAGTTTACAGTTCCATAACTTTTTCAGTTTTTGAGATAATTTAATGATTCTTTCAGATTTTTGTTTTATTTTACTTAAATTTTTATAATTATTAGTTAAAAAAAATTTTGGAAACTTGTCCATTATCGCTGTGCGAACTAAACTGCACTTTATTGTGTCGAATCAAGAGTCGCTTTTTATTTGAATGTCTTGTGTGGACTGGACCTTCTGTACCATCAAATGAATTTTTCTATGTAGGACGCGCCGTGTGACATCACTCTAAAGACACTATCTCATTAGGACGCCAGTGGTAGCGTAACCAGTCGCGCTACCAACAAAATGTATGGAGGACATCTTACCTGCGGACACCAGAAGTGCTAACATGCGACACACGAGAAAATTATCTCTACACTTTTTCTCGACGAATACAATAGAATTTGACGAGAAAAAGTGTAGAGATAATTTTCTCGTGTGTCGCATGTTAGCCCTGCAGGTGTCCGCTTGGTTGCGCATCCAATTTGGTCGCGGCGATCGGGATCACGCGCTGGTGGTGCAACCGTGGTGTTCTAGTGAGATACTGGCCTAAGTGTTTTGTAATTACAATTTTATCTAGTGTTTTATTAATAGCTTTACTATTTTGGAAATCGTGTGTATCCGGCTGTATGTCTCGAATCTTGTAGAACCTTTTCTCCATATTTTCATAGGCAGTTATGAAAGCTATCATCTCGAATTTTAGTATTTGTATATAAAGCAAGCTAGATTGTGTAGGTATCTATAATCTGTATATACTGGTTGCTATATTTAATGTCGCCTTAAAACATTATATTTTTAAAATTATCTACCAATGTAGTTGACAATTAAGTTGATTAATTTTATTTTTAAAAATTACAGCAATAATCACACCTAATTAACTTTACTAGGTACTTTATACGTCAATATTTATTATTGTAAGTTATTTTTTTTTGCATTTAGCAATACCTATTTCCATTTACACAATACTGATGATTTTGATTTGAATCTATAATTATTATATTTTTAAGATCTTGTGTTTGATCATTAATCATGCGATTTTTAATTATTGTTATATTGTTGTTTATCATTTTATATATTTATTCATGAATTTTTTGATTAGTATTCCACTAGTTATTAAGTAGACAGCTTTAGATATGGACTTTACTTAGTATTAATAAGGTTTATCGATGATGATCGATGCTCCGTTTGGTAACAACGTTAATTCTTGTCAATATATAGATTGATATTATATATAGATGATAGTAAAAGTTTTGAAACCCTCAAAAATAATATATTCTAAGTATTGCGGCAACGTTGATCGATTTCGAGTATCGAAAGATTGACTTCAGAGTGAAATGGACCTAAACTGGTTTATTTTAAAGTTTAAGTTCGTCCATACATCTACAGCCAGCGCCCCAAGCGGAAATTTTGTGAACAAAATAAGAATTGGAAGTATGCAATACTTCCAATTATTATTTTGCAAGACTTTAAAATAAGAGACTTTGGGTCATGATGATGATGATGAGGGTTTAGTTGTCATAATCTCTAAAAAGTATACAGTTAGTGTTCGTTTGTATTTTGCTCAATGAGCGGATTCGGTCTTGCTATACACTTGTAGTTCTAATCATTTTAATGGATTTCTATGCGGCTTTTATGATCACAGGCCTAGCCAGTAGACGGTTTACGTAATACATAAATGAAAAGTTTCTGACACTATTAGTAGACCATAATTAGTATTACACCTGTAGTAGTAACAAAAGATTTGATATTATGCATTGGATATGTAATATGTGCCTAATCTAGTATTAAAAATGTAATCTTAACACATTGTGATATATATTGTATTGTCTGGTCTCAATTTAAATGCTCGAGCTCTTAAAACATGTTAATTATTTATATAAATTTTAGTCTACTCATTGTGATATAATTCATTAATGTCAAAATGCAGAGATACTGTGTTCTGTGAGTTGCGACCAAATTCATCAGTTCTAATAAATGATTATCCTGAAATCACCTGGGTGGAGTAAAATCGAATAGTATTGGGATAAAATATAATTTTCAATTAATTTTGTCAATTAATTGTTATTTATGTATCAATTTTTGCTTTCATTATGTACTACGAATTGAAATGTAAGTTTTAAATGACGTAGAATTAAAAATAAGGCCGCTATGAAAAATGGGTAAAACAAACATCGTTTATTCTATGAATAAATATTAATTTACATCATCAGTTGTGATAATATAATTATTATGTACTAGCGAACCCGGCAGACGTTGTCCTGCCCGCTATTAGCGCCACCTACCGGGTCCAATTTTTCTACTTACAAACCTTCTTCTTGAATCACTCTATCTATTAAAAAATCAGCCAAGTGCGAGTCGGGCCTCGCTCTTTCAGGGTTCCGTACATAATTATGAACAATATAATATTTTGGCTCTAAGAAATATTTAATTTCCGAGCTAGACATCGCAACAAATCGTGAAAGAAAAACCCAAAAAAATGTTCATTTATTTTGGTCACAGCTTATAAACTATTTAATAAATCGTTGTTTTCAGTATTTGTTGTTTAAATAGAGCATATAGTACATAATATACTGAAATATCATATTCCCAACTAGTTTAGTTTTTGAGATAGCCCCCGTCACAAAAATGGTCTAAAACTGACAACTTTGATGGCCTCCCATTCCCTTATTTTTTGAGATAAAAATTAAAAAATTATATATTTGTACTCTACTTAATGAGCTCTAAACAATGATACCCCACAAGCTAGGGTAAAGAAAAATTTTTTTTCCGGCTCCTTTTTCATGTATGGGAGCCCCCCTGAAAAATAATTTAATTCAATTTCTAATTCAATATTTGATTTTGGGTTAACGTTTTACACTAAATACCAAAATTTCAGGTTTGTAACTCATTTCGTCTGCGAGCTAGAGACCTGTGACCGGCGGACAGACGGACAGACAGACAGACAGACAGACAGACAGACAGACAGACAGACAGCCGAGTGACATTAATAGGGCTCCGTTTTTACCCTTCGGGTACGGAACCCTAAAAACCTTTGCAAAATCCTTTGCATCAAAATCCTTTGCATAGTTTTAAAGATTTAAGCATACATAGGGACATAGGGATATAGGGACAGAGAAAGCGACTTTGTTTTATACTATGTAGTGATAATTGAAGATGTTTCCCTAATTATATTATAACGCGGCTTACATGTAGTTTTTTTGTGTTTGTACATATATAATTTTATTATTAATTAGCTACAATAGCAAAAAATGATATTTACCAACTTTCTATTGTGAAAATTTGTATTTGATTATCGAGTTCTAGTCTGTGACGCAAGGATTTATAGATCATTATTTTGCATAGTAACATTATATGAACGTGTGATGAAATTTTTCAGTTTTGGTCAGTAGGAAAATCTATCTATTTACTTGATAAAAAGATCTGCGAAATCACTCGAGTCATTTGCAATAAAAGTAATTGTGAGTAAACGAAACAAATTCAAAATATGTATACGTATTTATAGTTTTACTAATTTTTAACTCCTAATTTTTACTCATAAAATCATTACGGCTAAATCACAAAAAAGGCATTCCATAAAAACTCAAAATATGTACCTAAAATTTTTACCTAATATTATTTAATATATCTGATGTCTATAATTTGTGATAATGTTAAATTAACTACTTACAGATCCATTATTAAGTTAAAAGTTCAATAAGTGATTTCAATAATATTTACGTTAATTAAGTATTTCGTATACGTATTTATTTAAAAAGACATTAATAAGCAATGTTAATAAGTAAATAAATAACAATTATAACAATGATACATAACAATGATATCACAAATTTTATGTGGCGTGATTTAATTTAATTATTACGACGTAGCAAAGCGTTAGAGGAGGTGTTTTCGGAACAAAATGATATTGTAATGATAAAGGCAAAAGCACACGCGATACTTTTAGTATCGACGATCTGCGATTTTGCGATTGTTTCGATGCCTTCGTATTTCTTTCTTGCTGAGATTCTCCGCAAGTGGGCGCTAGCCGTCTGTTTTGTGTGACTCCTCTGATGCAGCTTCCCGCCGAAGCTCTATCCAACCGAGCTCACTTTAGAATTCAAGCAGGCCACCCGGTTCGGCGAGGACATACAGCGAGTGTTGCTGGAGAGCTAATGCAGGTTTTGTGTTCGGATACAATCTTGGATATGAATTTCGGTTCAGAAAAGCGACCGAAAAAGTTTCGCGTGTGCTTTGGCCCTAATCGACCCACATTATAGTCCCTAAGTATATAGTCACTTATTAACAAGAAAAATATCTTTAAGTATAATAATTATGTTGTTGTAAATTATGTAATAACATTTTATTTTTGAATCGCTGAACATTTTTATGATAATTTATCACATTAGATATTATAAGGTGACTGATATTTTATACATTTGTAGCAGTGTACTCAATATATTATCTGAAAATAACAGTTGTTCTCATTTTTCGCTAATGTGAAGGCGTGCGTCACATTTTATAATATACACATAGTTAGCGAGGAAACGGGTTCAATTTCCGGGTCGGGCAAATAATTGTTAGGTTTAGGTTTTTCAGTGCCAGCCCGGAGTTGGTAATTTGCGGTGTTTCACCCCCGTGCCTTGGAGAGCACGTTAAGCAGTCGGTCCCGGTTATTATCACTATCATGTGACAGTAGTAGTCATTAAAGCCCGCCAACCCGCATTGGAACAGCGTGGCGGGTCTAAGCTCTAAATCCTATCTATGCGGGTCTAATCTATGAAAGAGGAGGCCTGTGCCCAGCAGTGGGACGTTAAAAGGCTGTAGTGGTGGTGGTGGTGGATTCTTTCATAGCAATGTTAAAAAGGCTTAGGTATTCGTACTTACCTAATTTATTTCTTTTCTAATAGGGTACCTTACGCTACATAAAATCGTTTTAAACGGAGTCACTGGCATAGTCCAGTTAAGAGGAAACGCGGTTGCTCTTTTCTCTATACAAACGTTCTCGCATGTTTTCTCCCTGGTTTGTGATCCTAAAGCAATGATTTTTTACAATAAAATAAATATCAACCTCTTCTATGTCCCTATGTTTTCCTTTTTGAAGATACATTATTTTTATAAGCACTAGAACAGTTACAAAATGCTCAAAATTGCCTATTTTAGATCGCTTTTAACAGAGGCCTAATGTACAAATTTGATAATAATTTTACAAATTTAATAATCAAAAAAGCAAAACAGGGACACAGTATATACCTATCCCACAGACGTATGTCTGTGATATATCCTTTATATTCAGTTTACGAAATATCTTTTAAATTGGTCCAATATTGGAGGAAACACTAGAGAGCTAAACCTCGAATTATGACTTTTTACTTACGGCTATTGAGTCGGATTTGCAGTTGTCCTTATTACACGAATTTGAGGCGCGGGACGGTCGGACAACGATAGTTTTTTCAAATACCTAATTTTCAAAAGTCTCTTCGACCACAATTCCTCTTAACATTCCAATAACTATTAAATAAGCAAGTAACTACCTACGTTAATGTAACCCGAAGAGCCGGCGTCATAACAGCGGCGTATTAACTAAATTGTTAAGGGATTCACCAAAACAATTTTCCCTTCATAAAGGTAATGAATTCGGGCTGATGCCTGATCGCCCTTTGTAATGATTACCATACTTCCTTTCGATCGCAGTTTGATTGCTTAGTAATTTTGATCGAGGTATGATTAATACTTAGATTAATTAATACTACCTATGAGGCTATGACTAATACAGGTACATAGTTAGGTAGGTAAACTTTTAATTTGGAGAGTGTTTGTGCAAAGAATAGGTAATAACCTATCTTAGAAGACATGTCTTTTAATGTAGGTTCACCTATAGGTGAACATCAGGCAGTCAAGAGACGTACCTAGATAATTTTTTTTAAATAATTATAATATTTTAGAAACAGAAAATTGAATGTTGAATAGAAGCAGGCGTTACTTTACGGAAATCCGTAATAAGTATACGAAAAGCCAAAATTATTTTGCTAGGTATAATCCGCAAAACAGTCTTTGTGTGGTACAACATGCAAAATGCGCTATGCTTTGTCAGCTCTCCTGTTGTTAAAAGTGCAAGAAAAACAAGCAACCAAGCGAACCTCACGCACCACCATCATGTAACACCACACAAATCCATCGCCAAAACAAAACCACAAAACACGATTGCAAAGTCTCTTTCTCCTCTTTCTCTCTCTCTCTCTCTCTTTGTAATCGTGTTTTGTAGAGTCTACATATTCTGAGCATGCTCCGGTGTCGGTGTTAAACAATCGTCGAGTTTGTTTTGGTGCCAGTGCATTTGTGTGGTGTTACATGGTGGTGGTGCTTGGGGTTCGCTTGATTCCTTGTTTTTTTTTTTTTTTGCATTTTTAACAACAGGATGGCTGACAAAGCATACTGCACCATGTACCATTGTACAATACTTTGACTTTGACTTTGCGGATTATAGCAAAATAATTTTGACTTTTCGTACACGACGTATGGGATAGCAAATGAAATCTGCATTTCAGCAGAGTCATCAAGTAAGAAGTCGAGATGTCGTAAGCCGAGGAAACTTTTTAAAGAATCAAGTTTGTGTCGAGCGCGGCCGGTAACAGCTATAAATCGGCCGTGCGGATTTACGACGCTCTGCAAATCGGTTTATATTTTCGATAAATAAAATTGGCGCGGGTTTTGCGAGGTAAGCAGAGGCCGTTAGGAGCGCCGGTGCCGCCAGCTGCCGCGCAAACATAAAACCCCGACTACCCTCTCGTTTTCTTGCTGACAATTTTTTCCTGCTCCGGTCATTACGCAGCTGGGCCCGAGACAAAACGGCGAATCGTTTAAGCCCTCTCCGGAGACCGTCCAATTTTATTGTGTGTACGTAGTCGAAATTGATATGCTCTGCGAGTGTCGGCTCCGGGCTCGCGTCACGTGTTGCGGACAACGGCCCCGTGCTCATTTGCTGTCTCGCAACTTTACCTAACGGACAAGCGATAGGTAGACAGAAATACGTAGATATACTACTCCCAATAGATCAATTTTTTTTTAATTTCTTTGTCATGACTGGTGTCGGAAAATTTACAAAAAATCATGAAAAGCTTTTAATATTACTTATTACAATTTGTTTTTGAAAATCTTGGCTCCATTGGGTTTTTCGCACGATTGATATTGCCTACTTAGGTGTCAGAAGCCCCGGTTTTTCAAAAATCGTTTCCTCATTTTATTCAACCGCGTTTTAAATTCAGGACAACATATTTGTAGCATCAGTTTCTGGCGTCACTGCTTCATAGCACTGCTCCGTAGAGGTCGAAAAAGAACCTAGACTACGGCCAGTAGGTACTTACAAGAATACAAAATCTTTGGTACTTAACTCTATCAAACAATTTTATTTTATTCTATCAAAACTTTTAGGAATGTCACACAAAATGTGTCATGCTCTGAAAGCTTCATAAAAATCTTCAAATTATTTATAAAATTTTATAGCAATTGTGCACCGAAGTGATTTGAATTCCCTTTAAATTATACAAGGAATGAAGGTAGCAATTAAGTCTTCACAAATCACAACAATCTCAAATGTTTCGATTTTTGAAAACTAATGTCGGGCAATAGGAACGATTGCGATGTCGTGTCGCTGGTCGTGGGGCTGGCGGTGTTCGCGCTGCCGCTCACGCTGCTGGTGCCAGGGTTTTCCATATGGGACGCCGTGCCCAAGGTCCGCGTCTCGCGGTGCCACATCGTGGATCAGAGCGTTACGTGGAGCCAGCTCAACGCCTCGTTGGCGGCGCTGCTCGTGTTATTCTTCTGTCTCTATCTGGAACTGCGAAAGCGTGAGTAAGTAGAAATCCTATCTTATCGAACAAATTAAAAAAGAAATAAAGATGGTCTCTTATGGAATATAACGGGTACTTTCCCGTGCTGTTGACAAGTTCTGAGGAAAATTTTTCTTCGGCTAGATAATCTGCCGGCTATTTTCCCTTAAATTATGAGCCACAACAATCAATAGGTCTTCCGTCTTGAGTATTTGGTATTCCTCTTCATATGGCCAGACAGGCCAAAATACCCCAGAATCTTAGTAGGTCAACGAAGACACTGGAAGCCATTGGATACAAGTGGCACAAGATCGCTCCACTTCTATCCAATGGCTATTCCGTAGCGACTCTTGCAACTTGCAAGAGACCTGTATCCAACCGTGGATGTCTATCGGTTGCGATGATGACGATGACTGCAGCTTCCGTACTTTACTGGTGTTCAGAATCTTGGCTTAGCCTTTGTACTAGGTACAGCAGATGGCTAACAGATGTAATTTCCAGGTTAGACGAGATGGTTGAGACCGTGCTGACGGTCAGCAAGGCGACCGACGCGGTGCTGGAGGCAGAGCGCGAGAGGCAGGGCGCGGAGGTGCGCGCCTGCGTGCGGCTGCTGGACGCCTCGGCCGACCACTACGAGGCGCTCATGCTGCTGAAAGACGACCTCAGGCAGCGCGACCGGCGCAACCTCGACCACCCGCCGGTCATTGAACCCAGCACTTCTGATTTCTGATCTAAACTGTGATAGTAAATAAAATAGAATTTTTATATTTCATCAACCCATTTTTTAAATAGATTATTAATTGTATGATATAGAATGATAGAAATATAGAAAGATAATGAAATGGAATTTTTGATAATTAATGTTTGAGTAGATACATTTTATTTTCTTACTCGACGCCAGACCAAATTCCTCTAGGTACCTATCTCTCAGTTTAAGTTTTCGCCTCACTGACCTCTCTAAAAATCACATTCTGTATAATAATTGAAGTAATTTAGAGAATTTATTATGTTGGTGCTTTGAGAAGGAATACCTAATTAAGGGGAGTGCATCGTGGTACACGGCATTTTATTTTTCTTAGCGCCAGACATGTTCATTAGAGGAGCCGAGCCGTCTCGCGGGACGCTGTTGACGCGAAAAAACCAATCTGGAGCTGGCAATTACGCTAAATGACCTAATTAGACACTCCGCTCTTTATTTGCCGCTATTTACTAAAAAATATTGCGGTTTTTAACCACCCTCTGTGGTTTAATTACAGCTTCTGTTTTTAACCCCCGACGCAAAAACGACAGGGTGTTATAAGTTTGACGTGTCTGTGTGTGTGTACCTATGTGTCTGTCTGTTCCCCTGTAGCGCTCAAACGGGTGGACCGATTTGAATGCGGATTTTTTTGTTTGAAAGGTGAATTAGTCGAGAGTGTTGTTGGCTATGTTTGATGAAAATCGATCCAAGATGGCCGCCACTACAAAATGGCGGATTACATATTTTTTCACAACTCCCTTAATATGGGTATCAATTAATGAAAGGGCTTGACTAGTAGAGTATCACTATTGCAAGTCTAAGATGGCCGCCATTCAAAGAGAGTGCCAAAGCAAAAGTCTATTGGTTCTTCGAGCAACATGCTGTCCATCGTCACTTTACTCTCTTCTCGATACTATTATGAAATGTTATAATTTGTCTGTTTATTTGTTTGAGCGTGCATTACACAAATACACTGGTGACTGGACCGATTGAGCTTTGGTAGTCTGAAAAAGTTACAAGTATCTAAGTAACTAAATATATTTGAATGAGACTTACAAGACCTAAATCGGTTAATTGAATGCGTGATGTAGCTTGATCTGAAAATGACGGGGGTAAAACTTAGACAAAAGCATATTTTTCAAATTCAAATTCAAAATTAATTTATTCAAAGTAGGTAGGTACACTGTACACTTTTTGAACGTCAATTTAGGAACAGGCAATGGTGATAATTACTTACGGAAACTTAAAACTAAAGCTACGAGGGTTCCAAACGCGCCCTGGTCTGAGAAGAACCCACAACAAACTCAGCCGGGTTTATTTTTTTTTATTATCACCATCTTACAATGGTGGTGGTATAGCCATAAAAATTATTTGAACTGTTGGCTTTTAGAGCAATCTACCTATGTCCATGGATTTTTGTCATTATAAAAATCTTTTAAGCTATAGTACTTAGTAAGATTTTTCAATTAATTTGCGTTTAATAAAACCCTTGAACTTATTGAGAGACATAATATCCACAAGTATAAATTTAAAATTTAAAAAACCCCCGACATTCGCCATTTTGTGGCGGCGGCCATCTTAGATTTGCATAGTGCTATTCTACTAGTCAAGCCCTTTCATTTGATACCCATATTAAGAGAGTTGTGAAAAAATATGCAAATCGTCATTTTGTAGCGGCGGCCATCTTGGATCGATTTTCATCAAACATAGCTAACAACACTCTCGACTAATTCACGTTTCAAACAAAAAAAACCGCATTCAAATCGGTCCACCCGTTTGAGCGCCACAGGGGAACAGACAGACACACACACACACACACACACACACACACACACACAGACACGTCAAACTCATAACACCCCGTCGTTTTTGCGTCGGGGGTTAAAAATGTTCTCTGGCATAAACCTAATTTAATTAAAACCTAATTCAATTTTGTGTGCGGTGCCGCCATCGCGGCCTGCGTTTCTTTCACGTAGTTAGAAACCTATAGACAAACTTTTTCAAACGCCTATCTATTATTACTTATTAATTATTCATCAAAAGGGAGGTTATACCTACTATGCTGCTATTAAATACAAAAAAAAAACATTTTTGTTTTTGTTTATCTAAATTGTTTTATGAAATTTCGCGAATTTATGTGTGAAAATAGTAGTGTGAAAATAGTAGATTACTATAGCGAACTTCCTTGATAGTAGGTATAAAAGTTGGATAAGGGAGCGGGAATGGGAACCGGAAATCCACGATTCCCTCGGGATTTGTTTCAAACCGAAATTCACGCGGGCGAAGCCGCGGGCATTCTCTAGTTATCTATATTTATTTGAATTCAAGCCTGCTTTGTTGCCACAGTAGCTAATACCCTTTAATCCACGTTCGTAACTGAACTTTCGTAACCAGTTACGAACATGGAATTTTTTTCTTCCTTTGATAACCAGCTACGAAAACAGAATTAATATTATGTCGTTTTCGTAACCAAGTTTCGTAACGAGCTACGAACATGGATTTTTTTTTTCCTTTGATAACCAGCTACGAAAACAGAATTAATATGTCGTTTTCGTAACCAAGTTTCGTAACCAGCTACGAAAGAAGATTTTTATTTCCATTTTCGTACCTACCTGGTTATTAATTAAGAAAAAGACCACTTGTTAATACCTGTATTCTACTTGCATATGTCGGTAAAAAAGCGTTATAAATCTATTATTATCATATGCAGCTAGCCTAGCTAGACTGATGAACACTGGCTATTATAAATATACTATCATATTAAATATCATATTGAATCATATTGAATGACATTCAATAGTCGAGTCCGTCGTAACCAAGTTTCGTAACCAGCTACGAAAGAAGATTTTTATTTCCATTTTCATACTCTCAAAAGGAGTCCGCATCATGACTTCGAAATATTTTACGCCGAATAATACAACACCGAATGTTTATAATAACGTATAACGTGATGACGAAAGCACATTATAACGTTTATCGTAACAACGACAATATGTGATAACGTATCACGCAATAACGAATGCACGTTATAACGAAAAACATCATACCGAACTACGCGCCTCTAAATAACTTAGGGATAGCCCTTTTTAGGGTGCCGTACCCAAAGGGTAAAAACGGAGTCCTATTAATGTAACTCTGCTGTCTGTCTGTCTGTCCGCCGGTCACAGGTGTCTAGCACGTAGACGAACTACAAAACGTTATAATATTGTGCTTTCGTCATCACGTCATACGTTATTATAAACATTCGGTGTCGTATTATTCGGCGTAACATATTTCGAAGTCATGATGCGGACTCGACTTTTGAATGTCATTCAATATGATTCAATATGATATTTAATATGATAGTATATTTATAATAGCCAGTGTTCATCAGTCTAGCTAGGCTAGCTGCATATGATAATAATAGATTTATAACGCTTTTTACCGACATATGCAAGTAGAATACAGGTATTAAAAAGTGGTCTTTTTCTTAATTAATAACCAGGTAGGTACGAAAAGGAAATAAAAATCTTCTTTCGTAGCTGGTTACGAAACTTGATTACGAAAACGACATATTAATTCTGTTTCCGTAGGTTATCAAAGGAAGAAAAAAAAATCCATGTTCGTAGCTGGTTACGAAACTTGGTTACGAAAACGACATATTAATTCTGTTTTCGTAGCTGGTTATCAAAGGAAGAAAAAAATTCCATGTTCGTAACTGGTTACGAAAGTTCAGTTACGAACGTGGATTAAAGGGCTAATACACCTCGACACAAACACACGTCACTTAACATCGCGGAACACGCCCCTCTATTTTCATTTAGACGGCTCCGGCGGGAGCGGATCAGCCGCTCGCAAAAATAAATAAAACTGTTATTGAGATAAGCATCTGCGGTGCGGCTTTCGCTAAGTCCCGCTGTGTCGCTGTGTCGCGCTGAGCAATGTACTGAGATATGTTCGGATTACGCTCGCCTCGGAGTTTCCTTCAAATCTGCCGCTCTCCGGCCAAGTTTACAGCTGAAGCCGTTTAGCCTTAAGCGGAATGATAATATAAAAAAATATTGCACCACTAAGTAATATTCTATTACGTTTGTCTTAGCTGTCTTGTATCTAAATTGTGGTTAGATATTATATTCTACATCGATGGTTAGATACGTTGTAAGAAGCTTAGAAGAACTTTTCAATAGATAGGTACTTAACTATATTATTTCTCAAAATGGTATACTTTTCTAGGTACCTAGGTACATACTTAAATTTTTTTTTTCATGGCACGTCTTCTAAAGAATGTTGTTGATATTTGCGGTAACCTGAGCTTTGGACAATCCCAGAGCTCAGAATAATGAAAGGGTGCTTACTTATATAGAACTTTACAGCCAGAATATCGTTCGTCTTACCTCTTCTGCGTTGGACGATTAATTATAGCCGGAAATGTGGATTATGAAGTAGATAGGTATAGGTATTATGATCCTGATACCTACTCTAATAATTATTGCTTTTTTACGTTTAGAAACTGTTTTAGTCTCTCCAGGATATATTTACCTAATCACAAATTCTCCTGTAAACCCGAATTTCAAACGCCTCCTTCTCTTACGAGCGACGCCGGCTTAGGACTCATTGTCAAAATATAATTCGAAAAGCTGTAAGTAACAGCTTTTCAATCAACGAACTTATTTTACTATGGCTATAGACTGTAGAAAACGATTGTAAATATATGCGATAGACTTTATAATAAGTAGGTTTAGTATTTATCTAAGTAGGTACCTACTTACATCTTAATAATATAGACTCGATTAAGCCTATCTAATAAAAAGTAGACTTTCACTTACAGTGAGAGGATCTCCGACCACTTATAAAACATAGAAGTTTATTAAAAGAAAATCTCTTCGCAATAGCCGTCTCGTAGCCACTTGGAGGAATGTAAACGCACGGATTACTCGGAGGCGGCATCGCAAGATTGGCCAGCGCCACCTGCCCCCGGATTAATTTCTCATCATGTCCCGCGTCCCGTGTCCCGGGAAATAATGAAGACTGGAGAAAAATGCCGTAAGCTCGAGATGTCTCTTGATTAATAAACTCCGTAGCCTTTCTCAAACTTTTATGCCTGTTTGAGGCGAAATTTAATAAAATTCCTAATAACCTATTATACCTACTCAGTATTTTATCGTAACAGTGGTTGGACTGTATCACACCGATTTATAAAAAGTCTTTTTCATTGCTAATGTAAAAATAGGTACCTACTAAGTATAGTATAATAATATTTATAACAACAACAAATATATAAAATAAGTGTAGTAATTTTATGAAACAAATGAAAGGAATACCTACTGATGGAAGTCTTCTTCTAAGTACAGTACCTACTTAGTTATCACCCTTCCGGCAAAGCCGCCATGTATGATGTATTAGGTATACCTAGCGTTCCAATACGATCCTGCGTGGATACCGACTTTGTACGGGTATGCGACTGTTTTACCTACACGAGGGAAAGGTTTCAACGCTCGAATGTACCTAGTAGAAAGTTCAAAAATAAGTAAATTCGACACTTATTCGTATAATAATACAATTTGAAGAAATTTCAAATTAGGGGTCAGTCGATACGCAGCTTTTAGTGATTAAAGGGTAATTTTGAGGGTATTTTTTACTAAAATTTGATTTTAAACGGCGTCATCGTGACCGCAGAGTCACGAATGCGACATACGACAGTTCCGTCGCGGCCGCAAGATTGCCGCGAGCATCTGTCGGTTTGTCGCTCTTCTACCATTTGTGTAACTGTTCTCTGTTACAATTACTCGCCATGTCATTATTTTTGCGGTTTTTGTTCGTTCACGCGAACACTTTCGTTCTAACCGAAAGCGCCTGCAGATATGTAAATTGGTGTCATGCGTTGTGGAAAATAAATCTACAAATTCACTAAAATACAACAGCTCACAATTTTGCCGTTGTAGCAACTACGTTGTAGCTGAACGCCGGCTACACGCACGAAGAAGCATGACTCATTGTCACGTACCGCGTGAAGGCGAGAGCGCGGAACAAGCGATAGAAAAGGCACGATCGGCCTAAGCGTTCGGCTTGTGACGCATCTAGATCTCTTTGTTTTCTTAAGACGTTATCACGTAAAATTATCGCCCGTAAACCGATTATTATTTACAGACAACCAATTTTTATTTTTTATTTTTTTGTAAGTAGTTACATTAAAGGCACACGCTTGACCACAATCACACCTTATAGTAGAAAGTGATAATATTGTGGCCTAAGATGGTACGCATTTGCCTAGAAGATGCATATTTAAATGTATCTTTTCCATAAACGTATAAGTGTTTGTTGAGTAAATACTATATCTACATGAACTAGGTAGGTACCTAGTGCATAAAATCTTGATTAAGGAACTTCCTACAGGCTATTAAGTTTCCTCACAAGAAAACCCCGTATCGTCATAAATTCAAATTGTCTTTTGTGCCTTCACTCAAAATTATTTATGTTACTATTTATTGTATTAACATAAATTGGACATGACTTATTTTATTGGTCCCAAAGCGTCAAACGCGGTGGACAAAGGTTATGATTGTATTTCAGATTGTCATAGATCGTAAAGCCAAAGTTTGTTTATTACACCGTTGAAATATAACTTTTAGATTTATGATACACGTAGGTATAGGTAGATAGTTAGATACATATTAAGTCATTTCATTATTTTATTCCAATGTCTAATCTAAGTTTTAATAAAAACTAATAGAAAGCGGTTTACATTGAACGGAGTATGTTTTGGATCTTCAATCTCTATCTTAGCTTATCTGAAAACCTTTGAAAGACTGCCACAGATCGCTGTAAGTAGCATGGCATGATCAACCCATTACCGGCTCACTACAGAGCACGGGTCTCCTCTCAGAATGAGAAGGGTTTTGGCCATAGTCTACCACGCTGGCCAAGCGGATTGGCAGACTTCACACACCTTTGAGAACGTTATGGAGAACTCTCAGGCATGCAGGTTTCCTCACGATGTTTTCCTTCACCGTTAAAGTAAGTGATATTTAAATACTTAAAACGCACATAACTCCGAAAAGTTAGAGGTGCGTGCCCGGGATCGAACCCACGACCTCCGATTAGAAGTCGGTCGCCCTAACCACTAGGCTATCACAGCTTAGTAAGTAGCATAAGTTTTGTAATTTGTAGATATATCTATATATTATCAGACACAATAAAAAGTATCCATAATTCCATATCTACATACCTACCCACTACCAAGTTTAGTGTAACTTGCAAGTTCCAATCAATACAAATCAGTAAATCACGTTGAAGGATTCCGTGCTAATAAAGTACCTATAAGTAGATACACTGAGAAATTAAAAATCTGTTGGCCACTTACGTTTTGTAATACTTACTTTGTAAAATATCATATTCCTAGACTATAAACTAGCAGCGCTATGATCGGTCCTTTATCCATACTTAATATTATAAATGCGAAAGCTTGTCTGTCTGTATGTTTGCTGGCTTTTCACGGCCCAACAGTTTAACCGATTTTGATGAAATGTACAGAGCTAGCTTACATCCCAGGGACGGACATAGGTTACTTATACAGGAGAAGAAAACAGTTCCTACAGGATTTTAAAAACCTAAATCCACGCGGACGAAGTCGCGGGCATACATATATAAGTTGGAAGCAGCTACAAATCTTATTCTCTTCCAGCAGTAGGTAGGCGCTTAATGCGTCCCTAAAAGGCCATAAATTAATCAAGCCCTGGAAGTCATCTGTCCCGCATGCGTGCTCCACCTAGTCGTTTGTCCACGATCACTGGTCACCTTTATTGTTTAAACATTAATGATGAGATGTTACCTACTCGTACCGTGATGTCTTGGGGGTTGCGAATAGTTTAAAGCTTCAGTAATTTCTTATATTACTAGCTTTTGCTCACGCTCCTCCAACGCTCCTCAACATGTATTTTGCTGCAGTTGATCAATTTGAAAGTGTGGTGTCCGTAATTATTGTCGTAAATCGTTAATGATTTTTTTGTTAAAATAATTAATAGTCATTACTAAGCGCGTATGGTAATTATTTTTAGCAAATCTTCCACTAACTTTATTACTGTACTGGACTCTCTATGGACGTGTAGAAATTTCACTATTAGAAAACTCAAGTGAATTAGCAAATCTTAGAACGTAATGACATCAAAATATACAAAAACCTTCACGTATTAGGTACGTAAAACTATTTCCCTTTATGGTTTTGAGTGAATGAGTAACTAAATAGCTAATAAAACATTGTTGAATACAATGTTAAATATCAAAACTGTTGAAGCACTCTACAAATCAGAGTGTACTTACTAATGTCATAGTGGAGTGGGCGAGTAGAATAGGCCAAACGGCAGGGGGCCCGCGTTCAACGCTATCTTTGTGCTTTAATTTAATAATCGCATTTCAAAATGTCTATCTAGCCAAACGCCCGCGACTTTGTCCGTGCCATTCTTTACACGTAAATATAGTTTGAAGTATTTGTCTATGATTACGAAATAACTGCCTTTTATTACGCTCATTTTCTTGTCATTTACACGTTATGCAAAAGCAAACATAAATTTTTATTTTCATCGTGCAGTCTATCTGTTTGTCCGGTGTATTCGAAACGGATAAGTCGATTTTTGGGACTTTCGCAGACGATTATGCAAGAATCATTTAGGCTACTTTTTCATTTACAGGATTAAAAAAAACCAAATCCACGGCGTACAAATATGTTCGGTATCTTTCATTCCGTACGTCCGTTTATATTGTTATTAGTAAGTAGATTCCTGACTCCATGTCGAAAGAGTTAAAAGGTTGATGGCTTATTAGTCCATATCGAAGCTGTTCTAGTGACATTTATTTCGCACAATTTGTCAATGTAAAAAAATACACTTTACATTTAAAATCGATAGGGTCCTAATAAAATTTGAATTTCAACTCCAATTTGGACCTATTAGAGTAAAGTTTTCGTCGTTATCTGTCTTGTAAGTATCCCATCAACCACAATTGACAGTTAAATATTATCTTCAAATTGAGTCTTAACCCAACGCATGCCCATTTTGGTTTAACCGACTAAATTTACAATCTGCTTAACAGATAGATACACGGGCATACGCACGGATATCTATCCATTAGTGAGGTAATGTGACTTGCCGAACTGTCGTAAGTCTAAACAACAACTAAACGGGTAAATGGCGGGCCTAACCACGTTGAATAAGAAATAGCGACGCGGACCGTCCGCCATATTGAATTTATGATGACGTCATATTATAGTCATTAGTCAGTACTCAGTACCTATGTCTAGTCAGTTATAGGTCATGTACCTAATTGGATCGCTGCTTTTCTATAAGTTATCATATAGGTACGGCCGATGTTGTATGACGTAGGTATAAATCCCGTTACGTATTGCTGTAGGTATGAGTAGTAGGTACATACCGTGAGAAGCCTCACTCGTAGAATGATCATCCATAAGATGTATACAATGTGCAGGTCAGATGACCGAGGCAACCCTGTGTGAATAAACTAGTAGCCCAACACATCTGAGTAAAGAATAATGGAGAGACACTGCTGTACGTCGACGAGGAAAACCGCCCTAAAGTGTAACTAAGGCCAAGGTTTGGAATTCAATTAGCCTTTGGCGAAGTTGTTACTTTGATGCCATTTACGTAGACGTATATAGACGAGATAAGCGGAACGGGGATTTAATGCGTATTTCGTCGCGATTCCGTGCTCTCGCCGGGAGCCGGTAAGCCGCGCCTCACTCGCAGTTCAAACATCGGCACTGAGCCTAAAACAGCCGGGGCTTAGCGCTTCCTACGCCGCGCTTGATACCCGTCTTCCAACTTGTAATTCGAGATTCAGGCGCCGAAATAACGCAAATTCTCGCGACTTTATATCTACCGACTTTATCTCCGAATTTACGTAAATTGCAAATGCCATGCCAGACGACATAATATCGGCGTTGTGCCTACGAATCCTGATAGAATTGCAAAAACTGGTAACTTAGGGTCTAAACAGACGATATGCTTTTGTGATGCACTCAGTCTATCCAAACAATTTTAACTAAATGACGAATTCACGTTAAGCTTGAACGCTCGTAACAAACAATAGCGGCAGGGATATTTGACACGAGACTAGCGGCCCGGCGACGTCACAGAGGCTGCCCTGCGTCCTCTCCGCAAGACTACGTGGTCACTGGCGTAATCCTTATTTATGGTAAGACGCCGTGCGACGCCTCCGCTGAACTGACTATTTGTCAGGCCCAGCCCTGCCGGCATCAATCTCGGGCGAGAGCTTATTGACTCCGTCGCTTTATAACTCTATTCACGAAATATCCCGCTGTTGATACACGACCAACGAGCCATTAATACGAAACGTGTACGGCAATAATGGAGACGTAAACTGACCAACAAAAGTGAATCCGAATCACCCCCCAGTAATACAAGAGAGGCGTCTGTTGGACAAACGGTACGAGCCCCGAGCGGTCGTTAGAGATCGCTCTAAATTACGCGAGTTACGCGGCCATCTCGCACCACTATTACAGCTCTATTTTGGCAACTCATAACAGGCCGGGTGTGGCCGTAACGGGTGGTCATGCATTTGCACTGACCGTTAAGCACCATGTACATTTGAGTGCATAACGAGTCGTGAAACAACGTTGGCACGTGACGCGTCAATGCGATTACTCCCTGTGTTGTGTCTTGCAACTCTACTTAAAATAAATATTATCAGGTTGTTTTAAAAGAATAGGTAACTACGGAAAAATTATACAACTTTATTTGCTTTGCGCGTTGCTTTCGCAATTTATAGATGGCGTATTTTTGGGCCATATAAATGAAGTTAGTTATTTTTCACATCCATTTGAAACAAAGTAGGTAGGTATAGGTATTCCTAATGCAAGCTCGTGGCTCCTCTAAGTAACAAACTAATATTTTTTTTATAAAAGCTAGGTATTTCTTTAAATGTCAGGTTAGATTCCTGCTTGAAAATAGTCTTAGTAGGTATTTATTAATTTGATATCTTCTAAGGTTATTAATTACCATCCAATTTTTTCTTCTTCTTTAGGTCTAAAGAATCTGCAAGGAAAATCAATTGTGATCAATGAATGTGTTCATGATTCCGTGAGAAAGCTTTCGCGTTTCTGACGCAATTGTAAAAGGTCCTTTATATTGTTGCACGTTTTTTCAATGACCACACTGACCGCAACCCCTATGGTGTACACGAGATAAAATCGTAAATTATAACCCAATTCCATAGCTGTTAAAACTTGACAGATGAAAAGGCTTGAAGCTGAGCACGCGTATCGTTGCTGTGTCGTTAACATTTTCAAATATAAAATAGGGGCACTTCAATGTTACGACATTATATAATGATTAACGTCGCTTGCGTTTGTTTGTTTCCATAAAACGGGATAATATTTTAAAAATGTATTTAAAATGACCTAGGGTTTTTTTAATAGGAATAGTGGGCAACTGAGCAAGCGGGTCACCTGATGTTAAGTGATTACCGCCGCTCATGAACATTAGCAGCACCTGAGGAACCACTAATGCTTTGCCGGATTTTGAGGAAGGGGACTGGCTCTTCAGCTCGCTGCCGACACACGGATGCTTTGCGGCAGATTACGGCTGAAGTGTGGTCGCTAGCCAGGCGGATTCGGGGTAGAATCCTACCACAAAGCAAAACGTGGGGTTGAAGTGGGATTAAAATTTATTTTAATTTTTATGTCCAATTTAAACGGAAGTTTCAGATAGTTAGATTATTTAATTAATTTCAATTACTTAAGTATTTAAATTAAATTTTTTGTTTGTGTTGTGTTCTGTTTTGTGTTTTTTTTGTATGTGTACTAACATAGTACTTAGTAAGATATTTTTGTAATTAACACTATGGGCAATTAATAGCCTGAAATAAAGAAATTTTATTTTATTTTTTATTTATTTTATTTTAAGTAAGTAGTATGAGAATTTAAAGTTACAGTTTTATACTATTTTAGAAATTTTTTGTGTGCTGTGGCGATCCTTGCAAGAGACCTATGTCCAGCAGTGGACGTCTATTGGTTGAAACGAACGAACTATTTTAGAATATGTACGATATCCAGAGTCTTAATTATATTATTGAGACTGCAAACGCGTATGAAACGCTTAGCTTCCTCGTTTTAAACAATAATTTCTAAAGTTGCACTGCTACAGCAACCGTCTATCTCCGTTCTCCACTAGGTATTTGACTGACTGTTTAAACGCACAGCCTTAACTTTTAAATTTTTTACAGTAGGTTGGTTCCTTTGGTTCATTTTATGACCCAAGGACTTACTAAAAAATATTGGAAACTAGCTGACCCCCGCGACTTCGTTCGCGTGTTTATAGGTTTTATATAGGATCGGATCGGATCCCATAATTCTTTTATGTACCTAAACTAAATGTAGACTAAGTTACTCCTTATAACATCGCCTACCTGCCATTGGAAGTTCCGTTAAAATCGATCCAGCCGTTTCGGAGATTAGTTGGAACAAATAGACAGACCAACAAACATAAATTTAAACGCACACCAGTTTAAAATAAGCCGTATGTTCAAAGATCCGAGTCCCAAGTTATTTGAACCCAATACTGAGGGTTGTAATGTCTGTCATTTCTGAACTAAAAAAACCTATGACCCTGAAATATTTACGGGACAATACTTAAAGTACTACCTTTTTAACAAAAAAAGAATGAGTTAAATCGAACTACGCGTTAATGAATTACAGTTAAATACACGTTTTAACTTTCTTCCCCTCTCCCAAGGGAACCGTGCTGAATTTCGGGATAAAAAGTATTCTATGTCCTACCTCGGAGTATAAATTCAAATCGTACCAAGTTTCATTCGAATCCGTTCAGTAGTTTCGGCGTGATGCGCGGCCAAGATAGGGTAAAACCCGGATAGACGCCCCACTTTTTGAAATGGCCTCATAACTTTTAAAATATTAATTTATCACAAATAATATTTATGAATATAGCTAGTTTAATCTTTTGGGTTCCATTATGACTTGTTTTTGTTGTCCTAACGATTACAGATTTTGCAGAATTTAACTTTTCGCAGACCCTTTTTTTTGGGGATAGATGCCTACCTGTGTGGATAGATGCCCCACTATGAAAATACTAAAAAGGATAGATGCCCTATGAAAAAAAATAAGCAAAATACATAGTTTCATAAGGTTTTATTATCTAAATATATAAAAGAAAAAGGTGACTGACTGACTGACTGCCTGACTGATCTACCAACGCACAGCTCAAACCACTGGACAGATCGGGCTGAATGAGATAGATGCCCTGAAGTATATTAAAACTATCAGGAATTTATTGAAAAAAGAAATAAAAATATAAAAGAACATTAAAAATATTAAAAAAATACTTGATATATATATATATAGGTATATTAGGGATAGATGCCTCTAAGGGCACCTATACCTCGAAAAATCGAGGCAACTATCCTTTTTGATATGGATAGATGCCCCTTTATTTATTAAATAAAGTAAAAACTAAAGAGCGATTATTTACACTTAGGTGTACACTTATTGAACCAGTGTATTGACATAATAAAAAATATAACAGAATCTTCTACTACTTCAAAAGTTATACAACGGCAAATAATCGCCTCTAAAACTTTGAAGGATTTGCCGCGTTCGCTGCGGAGATAATCACACGCACAAGCGAAACAAATTGTTTTAATACAAATGTATGTAGGGGCCTGAGGTTTGGGGGGCCTGCGCTTCTTATTTAAACTATCAATTTTTAGTCGCGAGTTTGGGAAGTCAGGTTTTTTGACACTGAGGCATCTATCCAACTGCGGCATCTATCCGGGTTTTACCCTACAGACGGACAGACAGACAGACAAAAATGAAAAAAATTACAGTTTTGGCTTCAGTATCGATTATAGAGTGCCCTCCAATAAAAATTTTCAAAATATCTTCAATGTACAGAATTGGATCTGTTACAGTTTTATTATATTATAGATATAGATATAGATTCCACCACAAGTTGGTTAAATAGGGGATGAAAGTTTATATTATGAGTCCGCCATTTTTTCAAAGTAGGTAGTTAGGTAATCTACCTATTATACAAGTATAAATTAGAAATTTAAAAAACCCCCGACACTCGCCATTTTGTGGCAGCGGCCATCTTGGATTTGCAATAGTGCTATTCTACTAGTCAAGCCCTTTCATTTGATACCCATATTAAGGGAGTTATGAAAAAATATGTAATCCGCCATTTTGTAGCGGCGGCCATCTTGGACCGATTTTCATCAAACATAGCTAACAACACTCTCGACTAATTCACCTTTCAAACAAAAAAAACCGCATTCAAATCGGTCCACCCGTTTGAGCGCCACAGGGGAACAGACAGACACACACACACACACACACACACACACACACACACACACAGACACGTCAAACTTATCAAACTTATAACACCCCGTCGTTTTTGCGTCGGGGGTTAATAAACATAAAAATTGATATTTGAGGTTTTGGTTAATAATAAAGAAACAATTATTGTTTTGGATGGGAGGTGAAAACTGGTGGTAAAGTTTGTACGAAGGAATATTTTTCCTATTAGGAATAGTACCTAAACTAAGTCGTGGGCTTCAGTTAGTAGGTAAAATCTATACTAATAAATAAAATTGAAGTGTCTGTCTGTAATATCGAAATAACTACCTCATATTAAGCTCATATGGTTATTTGAACGCTACCATAACCGAATCACATGTTTTTAAAATTTTTGTCTGTCTGTCTGTCTGTCTGTCTGTCTGTCTGTCTGTCTGTCTGTCTGTCTGTCTGTCTGTCTGTCTGTTTGAACGGGCTAATCTTCGGAACGGCTGAACCGATTTTGACGGGACCTTCACATACAAGTAGAGAATTAACCAGGGAGTAACATAGGCTACTTTTTTAACCGACTTTCAAAAAAGGAGGAGTTGTGTTTTTCTACCTATGTACACCGATATCTCCGAGATTTCTGAACCGATTTGCGTAATTTTTTTTTTAATCGATAGAGAAACATTGCGACCCTGTTCTATAAAAAATTTGGATTCCAACTCCTCAATCCTGATGCTGTAGGGGACCTAATCCCCAAAACTAATGGGTTTTAGAAACTTTCGGTTATTTAAATTGATATTGGGGGTACCAATTAAAGACTTTATCGTTGAATGAACTCGAGTAGGTACATATCCAACTCCTCGACCCTGATGCTGTAAGGAATTGTATTGCGAAATCGTGGGGATCCCACGGGATTTTTCCGTTTTGGGGACGGGTTTCTAGAGATAAGCTACTTTTTGTTCTGGAAAATCAAAAGTTCCCACGGGATTTTTAAAAACCTAAATCCACACGGGCGAAGCCGTGGGTATCATCTAGTAGGTAATATATTTGTAGCGATAGGTAGATAGGTAGGTATATAATACAAATGGACGATCTTTAATTAGAGTCCATAGTATTATCTCGTGAAATCTCTAATTATATACACGTAGGGGCCCAGCCGGGGGACTGAGGATTAGGCGATTGTTAGTCTTCTCACGTCGTGTATTCAATTAGTGTGGCCCACTGCCTGATATTGGTTTATGACTAACTTCGGATTCGCGTAGCTGCTCGCGTAGTATCTTCAGGAATTATTGTCTCATATTGGATTTTTCCTAAACGATATTTTTTCAGTTTCTTGATAACAAAAAGTTTTAATTTTTGTGTTGTTCATAGAGGTAGGTAGGTACCTATGCGAAATCATTCATCCTAGATTTTCGCAATCCATCAATTTTCGAGCCAGCTCTTGAAGTTTCATTATTCAGTAATGAAGAATAAAATTATTGTTACATCAAAAAAGGCTTTGACACTCAAACAAAAATCATAATGATGATAGATTTCAAACAAGTTAAGTACCTATATTAATCAAGAGCTGAAAAAGATGACAAATTATTATAAGCTGAAAATAGAAATAGACCGGGATACATTGACATTTAACTATAAATTACCTGGTAAGACATATATGTACATATATAATTATATACCTATATCTACGTATGGCAATGTGACTGTTTTTTTTTTGTAAATCCTCAACTGGTAAAATAAAATGTACGAAAAGGGTTACAATATGATTACATTATACCGACACTGTGAATTCGTTACGTTTTAAAACCTTTTAATCATAGATCTACATAATAATGTGAAACGCGACTTCCCGTTCATACGACAACTTGATTGATGTGCCTCCGTAGATTTATTTACCCGAAAAGTAACACGACGCGCGTCCGCAAAGCCTTCACAGCATAAAAATGACCCCCGTTGTACGTACTTTTTGTTTTCATTTTGGAACGCGGTCCTCTCATAATTAGCGTAATAAATTTTAAAATGATAATACCGGGTGAGGGGTAGAGGACAGAGGTATCTTGTGGGACGCTTAAAACCGCGCGTCGGGGGGCGCCGCGCGACGCGCGCCGCCGGCGACCGCGTGTCAATCACTCTCTGGATGTGGAACAATTCTTATTTGAAAAAAGAATAAAAAATGCGTATCACTTTTATTTTATATCGCACTCGAACAGTACAGAGGGTCGCGGGTGGGACGGGAACAGAGCACAAAATCGCTGTTGCGGTAACATCTGTGCCTTATAATAGACGCTTACGTAGGCTCCTTTTCGTGGATCGACCCCGGTGGGATCGCTTTAACATGATTGATCTGTTTATTTTACATTTTAAAGGAACATTTTTACGGTTGCTTGTCAACTTAATAACAAAGTGTTTTATTTCGGTTAAGTTCGGTTTTATTGATAGGTTCTTTTAGCTTTGTGAGTAGGTACATTATACACGAGATGGATGGCGGTGCTATAAATACAAATGAATTGGTAATGATTTAGCTGAATATGATTGGCATTTTCCTTTGTGGTAGGTATTAGTGTCTATCTACAGTATAAGATTACGACAGGCTAATTTGTTACTCATTTGTTTGTCCGCAAAATAACGGAACTCCCATTCTGATTCCCATCGATTAAAAATACAATAGCAAATGCACAGTTTAACACAGTGCATAATGCATATGCAATATTATCGTAAATCGAATAAACCTGGCAACTATTAATTACTTCTCGAACACTCATCTCGTGTATAGATCCGGGCAGAAGCCACTTGTGGTGTTTATTAAAAGCGCTCTTAACGGATACCTTAAAGAGGTTCTAAAAATAAGTATTTAATGAGTGGTGGCGCCGCGCCGCGCCGTGCGGCGCAGTCGAGCGTCAGTTGGATACTTGGACAGCACCGAACAACGCTGGTCTGGTGTTTCAAGTATCTGGCAGAGGAACAGGGTGCAATGCTACTTGCGCGATGATAACAAACTCTCAAATTGACAGGTGCATTCGGTATGTTATTGTATGGATGATATGTATAATGGAAACGCACTTAACTTCAAGAAGGAAACCCATGTTTTCGCAATGCACCACCATGCACCACTGCGAGAGTTCTCAGTCAATCATTAGGTACCTAATATCTACCTATATATTTACCTATGTAATTACCTACCTATATAATATTCGGCTTCATCATTTATGTATATTATGTTTTTGATAATCTTCTATCTATCTATATCTATACATATAATAAAATCGTAGAATTGCCGTATCTGTACATTGAAGATTTTTGCAAAATAATAACTGGGGGATGTTAGGGATAAGTAATAGAACGTAAAAAAGCTACTTTTGAAATTTTTGTCTGTTTGTCTGTTTATCTGTTTGTCTGTATGTTTGTGCGCGCATCACGTAAAAACTACTGAATGGATTGAAATGAAACTCGGCATGATTTAAGTTCATACTATGGAGTAACATATAGGATACTTTTTATCCCGAAATTCAGCACGGTTCCCTTGGGAGAGGGGATGAAAGGCAAAATGTGTACTTAGCTGTAATTCGTTAACGGGTGGTCCGATTTCATTCATTCTTTTTTTGTTAGAAAGTAGATACTTTAAAGACTACTGGATAATCTCCGAAAGGCTGGACCGATTTTGATGGGACTTTCACTGGCGGTTGTTTACATTTTGATGTACCTAAACATCCGCCAGTGAACTTTTAACCGTTTTTAGCAAGGTTTAAGCTCAAAAGAGCGTAGGAAAAACAAAATGATTCCCACGGGATTATCAAAATCAATATCCACGCGAACGAAGTCGCGGGTATCCGCTCGTGTATCTATAAATAATGGTGCTTATAGTTGCACATTTTTCAGCATTGAAAACGTGAATTCAGCAAAACAAGGCGGTCAAATGGCGCATCAGCATTTGCCTCTTCTGATCTCACCTGCATTAAATCGGCGCACTCGATGGACTCTCGTGTAAATTGCACTTTCTCTACTGAAAAATGCGTTGCGTGCGGAAACGCAGCTCGTCTGATGTGATCTGCGCTTGCGACCATTCTGCCAATATAATAATCTCCGAAATGCTGGAGACTTGAGGAATACTCACAGTGACGGGGCAAGACCTAAATTTTATGTGGGCAAGATATATTTTGCGAGGCCCTCTGCCCGCAAAACGCGTTCACGGCTTTTAAGTTTAATGCATAAATCTACGGGGCGCGAGGCCCTCCGAAGCGCGAGGCCGTGGGCCTGGGCCCACATCGCCCACGCCTTCCGCCGCCTCTGAATACTCACTCTACATTACGATACATACCAACCTAGCTAACAAGTCGTTAGCTAGGTAGGTATGTATCGTAACCTGGGACGTATACAACGGGTTCCCCAGGCGTCCAGCATAGTCAGCAAGTGGGAACAGCCGTGGTGGTTTTTAGTTAGGGTATACCCCCACTCGGGGGGGGGGGGGGGAGTCCCACATAACCCTCGTTCCGCCCAAGGAACGGGGGTAGCCATAAAGCTTTTCCACCACAACAAAAAAAAGGTATGTATCGTAACGTAGTACCGTAGTGTTAGTAACAACTCGTAAAAACAGCGTCTTAATTTGTCAGTAATCTAATCACACATCGACAAAACGTATTGCTCGTTAAGTCATTAAAGACGAACAAAAAAACGGGAGTGCCGCGCAGACGTTTATCGGAAGCTATTACACGTCGCTTTATTAATTTTCATAACTACCCTCGACTTCAAAGCGAGCCGCGGCGAGCGCGTATGCCTTCCTTAAGTGATGAGATTTCGTGTGTTATGCCTGTGGTTATGCGGTCGAAATAAGTTATACCTATCGTAGCATCGATTACGTGGTAACTAATCACAGAAAGGAAATTATTATTTAATGACAAATTACTTAGTGCATAACTGTGATGAGTAGGTAATCTCACATGCTGCTAAGTGCTAATGTATCTCAAGAGATCATAACTTTAGCAATGATCTAAGAAATGGCGGGATAACAAAGAGCATCAGGAAGATTTGTCAGTCTGCTTGCTTTAAGCGGTTGCGGTTGTGTATGTGTGTGTGTGTGTAGGTACTCTTTAACGCCGCAGCTACTGAACTGAATTGGCTAAAATTTTGAATGGAGATGGACTATGCTCTGACTTAACACATAGGATTAATTGTATCGTATCAAAATCCACAGTTCCCATGGATTTAAAAAAATTAAATCTATAGGTACCTACTGCTATAAGTAGATTAAGTACTATAGCAAACTTCTTTGAAAGTATAAAGGTTGGAAAAGGGAACGGGAACCGGAAATCCGCGATTCCCTCGGGAATTGTGAAAATCCGAAATTCACGCGGGCGAAGCCGCGGGCAACAGCTAGTATTTATCTAAATTTAACATTGCATGGTTATCAAAGCAGTTTTTGACTGTAGAAACGCTTTCTCTTGTGTGTTGGAGCACGGCCGCGGCTACTGTTTACCGCCCGGAGGCCCTTGAAGACGTTTGAACAGCACTCACTTCGGCATAACCACCTTTGATCTTTGACGACACTTCAAATTCAGCGTAATTTTAAAATGTGTCTGTTTCTACGGGTAAATTCTGATTAAATTGTTATTAAGTAGATATGTAACTACTGGTTCTTTACTAGGAATAACACTCCTCTATAATATTATGTTTGATCCTTGATTTACTTTAGGTCTTTAGGTAATGTTTCCTTGTAATATTTCATGAAAAGCAGTTTTATCGTTTCGCCTGATGCTATCTATCGTTAAACAAATGAAAATAATTAGGTGAAAATCGATAGTAAGAAAATCTGCGAGTGACGGGAAAATGAAAAAAAATATTATATCGAAATTATTTATTTCGTACAGGGCGTGGACCTGATAATAAACTTTAGGATAAATAAAGACTACCACCGTTTAGTTTAATTTTTACAATTCGGTCTAGTTTCAACAAACTGGCTACGGTGTGTGGCACCATTGTGTACCATACCACCTAGTGGGACCACGAGAAATTTCAATTCCTGTATTAAGTAGGTACTTAGGTAATAACATTTCTACGTCCATTTCATGGTTGTAAAACTCTAACATTTAGTAGCTATATTAATTTGACTCTAAAATTCAGATTCGAGTGAAAGGAGTAAGTAACAAGGGCGTCGCCAGCCGATGGCCAAGGGGGGGGGGGGGCAAGTTGATGATATTATAGTATGGGAAAAGTACAAAGTATTGTTGGTACAGTCCAGAGCTTTTTAAGCTGGTTACGAGCTCTTAATTTATTTTCGAATTAGAATTTTTCATTGACCTCGTTTCCATTTGCGCCAGGTTTAATTTAGATACTTAATGCAAAATATAGCTTATCTAAAATTTTCAAGTCTATAGGACCCCTGCCCCTACCTGGCGACGCCCATGGTAGGTAACCTTCTTATTCCAATGAAATTCTTTTGATGTACCCGTACTATATCATATCCTAATCACATAATATATTAAATCCGAATAAGCCAAACAAATAAATCAAACGCACCCATACATACGAACAAAAGTTCGATCGCTTCACACGAGGCGAACACTGAAACCAAAGAGAGACGTATCTCGCTAAAACGATTCCCACATAAATAAAGCTCATCGGATATGAAACCGTATTTACATAGGAAAAATATAAAGAGGCCTAAACGATAGGAGCATAAGGGCGTCGCAGCGGAGCCGCGCTTGGGACGCGGCGCACGTCCGCGGGGACCGCTTCTAATAACAATACGAAATATCAGTTCGTTCCTCCGATCGCAAATCTTACGTCAATAACATATCCAATAGTGGCGCTCAATTCATTTCTCCATAATCTCGTATGGCAGGGCACGTCGCCCGCCTAAATCTCCCGCCACATGTCGCCAAGATGGCCGCTCGACCAAAACGCGAAACTAAAGAAAAAGGAGATCACGAATCGGTAATATCTTTCGAGTCCATAAACTTAAATGTTTATTTGCAGCGATATTTTGTCCTTTTGCGGATATTGCTTTACTAAGTTTAGTGTTGGGGCATTGTTCACGTGAGATGTGTGGAGATGTGGCGCTCTTGTCTGATGAAGGTAGTAATGCTAGGTTTACATGAGCTTAGCTTAATACGAAGTACTTAGTAGGTACTTACAATTTGTCACTAATTTAATTAGCATGTATGCAATACTTATTTAGCATGTTTACACGCAAAGTTCATTCTAAATAGGTAGACTTAGTAGGTAGGTACTAAGATCGTGTAAACCTAGTACGATGAATTAAAAGTTTTGTAGTTTACATAAAAAGTAACCGTGTAAACGGAATGGACCGATTGAGACAGTAACAGATAGAGTGATTTGATTTCTTTATGTGATTAGTCAATTAAGAAAATTGATCCGATTTTCTTAATTGACTATAATTGAGTGGAATAAAGCTATTTTAAAAAGGGTATGGAAAAACTTAGTTTTATTATTAAGTTTAGCTTCCTTATACGAGTTCGCCGTAGAGTAGAGTAATATATGAGTTCGCAGGCTAACTAACCAGGATGTTATGTTCAAGACACATTGGCGGAGTCGAGTGATGGGGAACCGAACGTGCGAACGGCACGTCGTTGCGCATTCGCTCGCAATGCACTCATATCAAGTTGGGTCTCCTCCAATGTAAAATTGCTAACTTTTGTGTTGTCGACCCATGTTGGTGACAAAAGCTGTCATTTTTCATTGGTGGAGGACCCAGATTTGTAATTACCTACCACTGCTTTGCTTCTGCGGAGCTGCTGCAAAGTCTTACATAATATAGTAGAAAAATTCATGAATTACCTATGCCACAAAGTGTACTGTCAAATGTCACGTCAGCAGCAGCGGCGATTGCGGCGTCACACCACGTCGCTGACATAGCTGAAGCCTCAGATTAAGTATCAAGCTCTCTTTAGGCTGAAGCCCTCCTTTTAAGTTAACATTAACTGTGCGTTAATTCGTCCTTTATGTATGGCGATTATTTTTGGGAAAGAGTCATGATTTGACACATTTGCAAACGAAATGACAGATTTTTATCTAGCGTAGGTACTTAAAAAATTAGAAAGAAAGAAAGAAAACATATTTATTCACCAATTACACTGGAGCCTCTGATTGACGCGAAAGGATACGCATTGAACTTGCTGCTTTGTGTTTTGAGTTTGAATAGAAAACATTGCTTTGTTAATGCGTGTATATATACCTAGTACAACAGTAGGTATATGTACATGTACATGTACTCGTATCTTATTACGTAAAACAAAGAACGGAGAACAAGGAGAGCCGACACTTACAGCAGAAGTACAAATAAATCCAAATTGGCGCAATTAAGCCCCTTTCTAATGCTCGATTGATCAATCATCGGACACCGCCGCTCGGAGCAAGCGCTGCTTTGTCTGTACATAGCCGCATTGTCCGCGGACGTGTTCACTGAACATTTCCAATGGATCATAGACTAGCAAAATTACTACGCAGAACTGACAGACACGAATCACGACAAAGTCATTTACATCTACAGTGCCTTTCGTGAAAAAAATTAGGAAAAAAAGTCTTCCCCCCCCCCCCCCCCAAATTTAGTGTCATGTCATACAGTGGCAACACTGGAGATAACAGAGTGGCGCACAGCCGCGCCAAGTTATACTTGTCGCATTATTGTACATTTATTTGACTTTTGCTTCGTTTTTCCATTGCAGCTAGTCAAGGGCACTTATATTGATTCAGATATTGTTAAGAAAATAAAGACGAGGACAAAATATAGAAAAATCGACTGATAATTTCTTAATCTTCTTCGTAATCATATACCTACTTAGTAGTCTTTTGATTGAAATTGTCTGCTGTAATTTTTTTTCTACCCTTTTTCTTCCAATTAAGTACCTACTATTAAGGTCGTGCATGGAGTACTGCAGTCACCTCTACGATGGCTCCGCAAAATACCTACTGGCGGCTTTGAAATTTTGAATGCTGTAGATCGTCGAGCTAGGAGACTCATTGGCGAAGACTCACCTCTTCTGAAAAAACTTCAGAGTCTCGATCATCGCTAAAAGGTTGCCGGCCTGTCAGTGTTTTACAGGATATATTTCGAAGAGTGCGCTCAGAAGCTCTTTGATCTTGTACAAGACATCGGATGGTTTTCCATCCCTATGTCGTCGATGTTCCAGCTACGCGAAAGAAGAGATTCAAGTCTTCGTTCCTTATACGCATGCAGGCTAGGGTTTGGAATACCCTTCCGAAATCTGTGTTTCCTGACACCTATAACCTGGGTATCTTTTAAAAGAGAGTGAATAGGCATCTCCTAGGCAAACGCGTACCATCATAGGCCACATCATCACTTTCCGTCAGGTGTGATAGTGGCCAAGCGTATGTCTATACTGAACAAAAAAAAATCTTAAGAGAAAGGGTAGATTTTAACAAACCAATAAAACCATACCATACCAAATCTACCTCTTGAAAAAATCGCGTAGCAGGTTCAATTTTTTTATTTAGGTAGACCGTGTTGAATATCATGAGATCCGCCTTTCTTATTGTTTACTTAACAATAAGAAAAGGCGGATCTGTTTTAGTACATCTGCGTGCTCTATGATTGTAATCGCAAGCGATTTGGATTGATTCCGTCATTGTGTTCGAGGATAGTGATTTCAGCAGGAATTGTTCCATCGGACTCCCGTATCTACAGAGATCCGTCTAATTCGGTCTTGCAATTTAACTCAATAAAGCCAGACAGTAGGTATTGGATTTTATATTGATATAATTTGAAAAAGAAACTTATAATAATTTAACTTGAAATCATGTTGTATTGCTGTCAGTCATAAGACCTACAAGTTTGTTTAAAAGTTGTATGATCTACTTACTGAAATTATACCCGAATTACTAATTCCGTGGAATTCTGACAGCTGTCATTGTCATTTACAGATGAGTTATTTTTGATGATTATCATTTGTATGGAGAACAGGCCACAGGGTTAACATCTACGAAGTCATCATGTCCCTGTCATCATAAAAAGCCATATGCCGCGTAATAATATTACTCGTTTCGCCTTAAAATAGAAAACACCAAGAGTGGAAACTAGAAAGTGCACACTAACAGCAATAGAAAACAAAAGAAGCACATTGAACAAATTTATTCAAAAATGGATGTCGAATGACATTATCATGAAGTGTCCGTCAGGCATTTGTCATATCTACATGCGGCAGTTGATTTGTATTTGCATAAGTTTTGAATTTTTTATCTTTTTTGTGGGAATTGTTTTATCTCTGGTAACATTACGAAACGTCAGAATTCCGGAAACGGAATTAGTAATTCGGGTATAGCTAAGTTTTTATAGCTTTTGCGTAAGTTAAAATTTATTTAACAAAATAAACTACTTACGTCTAATCGGTTAGATATTGTGCGTATTGATCAGAAATCGATGTTCTTAATGTATCATTAATTAGTAGTAAGTATAGATAATATAGGTAGGTTGTTATATATATATATCTACTTACGTTAGATAGATTGTAACTCGAAGCTTGTCTTCAGCTTTTTGGTATTAAAACTCGTCATTAGAGATATCGACCTCCTCTAATAATTTGTATTCACTACCTATTGATAACTCACAAGAAGCCATGAAAAGATACCTACCTACTCTAGTATGACGTTCGATGTTTTGAATGTTTGAGTTTGTAAGTTTTATGACTAACTGTAGCTTTTTAAGTTTTAAGTTTTCGTAAGTAATTATACCACCATTACATTCATACACTTCTGACGTTCAAAAAATGTACAATGTACCAATTTTGAATTAAGTTTATTTGATTTTGATTTTGACTCAGGTGTAAGACGGTTTCCTTATTCACCCGAGTGGAGAGTGGCCGTGTCGGCAACAGCGCTGGACGCAGATGACCGAGGGTGCCAGTCATGTCGGCGATCGCTATTGATTTCCACTGTTTTTCAAGTTTTCGTAAGTAGATAATTACCATAATTATCTCACTTTCATACACTTCTTAAATTGACGTTCAAAAAGTGTACAGTGTAGCTACCAATTTTGAATTAAGTTTATTTGATTTTGATTTTGACTCAGGTGTAAGACAGTTTCCTTATTCACCCGAGTGGAGAGTGGCCGTGTGGGCGACAGGCCGACAGCGCTGGACGCGGATGACGGAGGGCAGCGGTCACGTCGGCGATGGCTATTGATTTCCATTTAATCCGGCGCGTGCTGCCGAGCTGCCCGCAGCCGACAAAATGCTTGCCGCCTTCATTATGACTGATTGGAGGGCGCTCTATGTATTGAGATTTGTTCTCCGGTCTCCGGTTTCCATTTCGATCATTTGGATACTGAAAAATTATGGATGTGAAATTTACCTATTGAAAAACTGAATAGGTTTAAGTAAAGATACCTACATAGGTAAATGTAATTATTACAAATATATACAATATACATAGATGTTAAATTCATAACCCTTCCTTTTGGCTTTGCTGTAGTCGGCTAAAAAATATGTCAAAGCGTTTTTCGTATCTTCATTCGGGTAAAACTAAAAGTGATGCCATGAGAACTTTCCCTGTGCGAAAAACAGTAAGCAACTACTTAATTTTTTTTCAATAGACTTCCTGATTTACATATATTAAGTAGATTCCTTGCAGTATATTGCAGTGGATTTTTTTACAATTTGAATCTTGAGACATTGTATATTATATTTATAAATACATCGATCAGCTGTTCCTAAATATTATGTAGGTAGTTGGATCGAAGCTGTTTTTGAAACAGTTTCATTGATTTCGTGATTTAATTATATTAACTCAGCACTCACCGCTACCGAACCATTGAAATGACGTTCTTCAATGGTTCACTCAATTTTCTTAGACAATGGCATCTTCTCAATACATCATCATTATATGCACAGTTTACAGTTACATTCATTCACTTTTATATCACACCAAAACAAAAAAGTTTTTCAATTACAAAGCTATATCTTTGTTCATGTTTATTACATCAATTACACTTCAAAGCCTTTTTTTCGGGAGCGAAATGGTTTTTCAGTAGCCACTAAATTCGGAGGCTTACGCCGCCGAAAAATTAATTGATCGAATCTCGTTTCTGAGAGGAAACAGCGCGGAAGAGTTTTAATTAGCGAGAAAAAAAGGCACCACAAAACTTCCGACGTAAAAAAACACCGGGAGACAAGGGTGGGCGGAACGAAGAATAAAAATCTCCCGCTCGTAATGCGGGCAACATTTGTGTGAGGAAGACGCTCGGTAATGGAAGACAAATTTCAATATAATTTGCAATACATAAGCGTGTTACTTTAATAGCCCAGAACCACCCTTCAAATTAAACGGGGCTTAAGTTTTATTTTATTTTTTTCTACCCCGGCTGGCGGATGGAGCTCGCCGCTCGGAGTCGCACGGCGCTCGCCGGCGCCGCGCCGCGCGCGCTCGCAGGCGTCTGGAAAAATATAATCCGACCAAATTAATTGCTCCTACTGGCAATAGTGGCGGGCCGCGATGCCGCCAAATCAAATTAAGGACGCGCTATAAAAACCAAATTAGTGCTCGCTTTAACCGTGAGGGGGTATTTAGTTACAAGACGTTAGTTCAAATCCCGCCATTTTCATCTATACTAATAAATAAAATTGAAGTGTCTGTCTGTAATATCGAAATAACTACCTCATATTAAGCTCATATGGTTATTTGAACGCTACCATAACCGAATCACACATTTTTAAAATTTTTGTCTGTCTGTCTGTCTGTCTGTCTGTCTGTCTGTCTGTCTGTCTGTCTGTCTGTCTGTTTGAACGGGCTAATCTTCGGAACGGCTGAACCGATTTTGACGGGACTTTCACATACAAGTAGAGAATTAACCAGGGAGTAACATAGGCTACTTTTTTAACCGACTTTCAAAAAAGGAGGAGTTGTGTTTTTCTACCTATGTACACCGATATCTCCGTGATTTCTGAACCGATTTAAGTAATTTTTTTTTAATCGATAGAGAAACATTGCGACCCTGTTCTATAAAAAAATTGGATTCCAACTCCTCAATCCTGATGCTGTAGGGGACCTAATCCCCAAAACTAATGGGTTTTAGAAACTTTCGGTTATTTAAATTGATATTGGGGGTACCAATTAAAGACTTTATCGTTGAATGAACTCGAGTAGGTACATATCCAACTCCTCAACCCTGATGCTGTAAGGAATTGTATTCCGAAATCGTGGGGATCCCACGGGATTTTTCCGTTTTGGGGACGGGTTTCTACAGATAAGCTACTTTTTGTTCTGGAAAATCAAAAGTTCCCACGGGATTTTTAAAAACCTAAATCCACACGGGCGAAGCCGTGGGCATCATCTAGTTAACAATAAATATCCCCTCGCAGCCGCACGGAATCCTTATTGTTTTACTTTTTACACCCTTGTGTCCCGGGCGGGATGTAGCGCGGACGTCTTCCTCCGAGGCTCCGGCTAATTTGTTCTTTTTGTTTACTTACTTATAGGGCGTGGGTAATAAAAATTTGTGTTGCGCGAATTGTGCGGACTTTAAATTTTATATAACCGCCGCCGGTGCCCTGGACGAGTTTTGCATTTAATTGGAGAAAAATTTAGGGTCGGCGGAGCGCTTCTGTGAGGATTCTTAAACTAATTGGATGGTCGTTACAAACTTTTTTGCTTTAACTGTTTACGCAATCGCAAGTTAGAAAGAGATTTCCTAATACCAATCCACCTACCGCTAGTAAGCTAATACCTACCGCTAGCACGCCAAACTGATTTTGGGGTTGTATAAATTACAATAAACAATGCTATAATCTGTTGGTTAAGTTTACCCCATACATTATACAGATGACTTAGCGAAGGGGTGAATTTGATATTTTTTGTCAGTTTCGGGCGAGGCGGCTGCCGTAATTAGAGGCGATGCTCGGAATTAGAGGCGGCGGCGATTTAAAACAATAAGCTGGCACTGTCATTAGCTCGCCGCTACGCAGTGACTGGTGACCCGGCGTCCTAATGTGACGACATTATGTATTTATTACGTATAACTACTGCGATTGAATACAAAGATAACATATTATTACAAATTAATGTTGAATATAAAGTGGTACCTACAACGTGTTTTCTTTGTGAACTTGATCAATAATATTGTAGACGGTTGTAACGTAGGTAGTTGGGTAGGTAGGTATATATAGTATACCTACCTACCCAACTACCAATTTCCCAGATTAAAAATTTAACACTAAGTATAATTAAAAATTTAACAAAATCTATATGAAAAATATATCTATACCTAAGTATGTTACTTTTTTGTGGTCAATATTATCAATTAATGGCTACAATATAAATAATATTAATTGCTACAAGTAGGCAATAAAATACCTATTTGGTTTGAAATTAAATTTTCCGGGGTTTATTTATTTTATATAATAAGAAAATAAAATATTTTACTTAATTTGTAAATAAGGAAACGCTTTGATGAGCTGAATTTATCCATTTAAATATGAATTTGGAATGTTTTGGTTCAAAATACCTAGATAGGTATATATTTCTAAACCATATGCAATAAAATAATTCCCTACAAGATATTATTTTATTTCACAAAATTACTCAAACTGTAAATAGTTCTTTAAAGCATCCAAACCAGTTGTTAATTGAATATACTTAATTCGGTAGGTGGATACAGACCGTGTCCAAATGTAGATAAATGTGCTAAGGATGTTCTTAAATTGATTGCATTTTTAACAAAAAGAACCATAGTAAATTATAATACATCATGGTAAATGGTGGTAGAAACGTATATCCCACAGTCCTTTAACTTATCTGGTGTATTAGGCCGTTTCCATAATTCAATATATGGGTAGGTACTAGGTATGTTTTATCTAATAATAAATTAATTAGCAACGTTGTTATTTGTCAATAACAACATTGCTAAGGAATAAATATTATATAGATTGCAAATACATTGAATATAACAAATAGGTACATATAAACCGGATGTGAAGACAAGGACGGATATAAGTGCAAGTATCTATTTGGTGCACCAATATTGAAATAAATGACTTGATCAACAATAATCTGCGTCTTATCTCGGACTCATATACCTATCGTCAAATCTATATATAATGAATCTGCGTCTTAAATCATAGATTTGAAAGACGATTCTACTAACTTATACTACTATATTATTTAATTGTACCTACTTACTTATAGGTAAGTACTTAATGGAATAGGAGCGATGCCGACATAGCCCATCGAGTCGCGAAACTAAAGTGGCAATAACCGGGTCACAGCACAAAAAACAGATGGACGTTATGGGGTTCTAATGGTTCCTTGCAAGAAACCTATGCCAGCAGAGGACGCCTTGAGACTCTTGAATGACGAGAAAACTGTCGAGGATTTATTATAATTACAATCGTGATAGAGTTTTTTCTTAAAATCTCCACAAAGTACGTACATTCTCTATTTTCCCGAAGAACAGATGGACGTTATGGGGTTCCAATGGAGTTGCAAGAAAACTATGCCAGCAGAGGACGCCTTGAGACTCTTGAGTGACGAGAAAACTGTCGAGGATTTATTATAATTTCAATCGTGATAGAGTTTTTTCTTAAAATTTCCACAAAGCAGGTACATTCTCTATTTTTCCGAAGAACAGATGGACGTTATGGGGTTCCAATGGAGTTGCTAGAAGCCTATGCCAGCAGAGGATGCCTTGAGACTCTTGAGTGACGAGAAAACTGTCGAGGATTTATTATAATTTCAATCGTGATAGAGTTTTTTCTTAAAATTTCCACAAAGTACGTACATTCTCTATTTTCCCGAAGAACAGATGGACGTTATGGGGTTCCAATGGAGTTGCAAGAAACCTATGCCAGCAGAGGACGCCTTGAGACTCTTGAGTGACGAGAAAACTGTCGAGGATTTATTATAATTTCAATCGTGATAGAGTTTTTTCTTAAAATTTCCACAAAGTAGGTACATTCTCTATTTTTCCGAAGAACAGATGGACGTTATGGGGTTCCAATGGAGTTGCTAGAAGCCTATGCCAGCAGAGGATGCCTTGAAACTCTTGAGTGACGAGAAAACTGTCGAGGTTAATATTATAATTTCAATATCGATAGAGTATTTTCTAAAAATTTTCACAAAGTAAATTCTCTATTTTCCTGTATCTTTCCTTAACGTAAGCCAAATGTCACGAAGGTAGGGGTGTTTTGCATGTTCCGGGATAAGCTTTAGTTAGGTGTAAGCCGGGCGAGGTCGGTAAATCAATCCCGGCCAGTTGAGACGACGCGGCAAAAATAAGGCACTTCGCCGCAACTTCGCCCGAAAATCCGCTTACACGACCGCTCTCCTAACAACGCGGACTTACGGTCAGCTGCAGCATAGTTTAAATTGCTTTTGAAATTGGCTACAGATGCTGACGCGTGAAGGCTCTTAAATTCCACCACTGCTATTCAAAGCACTATTTTAGAGTTAAATAATAACAAGTATACCTAAATTAAAAATTTAAAAAACCCCCAACATTCGCCATTTTGTGGTGGCGGCCATCTTGAATTTGCATAGTGCTATTCTACTAGTCAAGTACATTTGATACCCATATTGAGGGGGTTGTGAAAAAATATGTAATCTGCCATCTTGTGGCGGCGGCCATCATGGACCGATTTTCATCAAACATAGCTAACGACACTCCCGACAAATTCACCTTTCAAACAGAAAAAACCGCATTCAAATCGGTTCACCAGTTTGAGCGCTACGGGGGAACAGACAGACAGACACACACACACACACACAGACACGTCAAACTTATAACACCCCGTCGTTTATGCATCGGGGGTTAATTAAAACACATGCTCTTAAAAACCTTTCGCCATACAAGGGTTAAATTGATGCTTTTGAAATTGTCTACGACTTTTGAGATGAGGATTTGAGGAAGATCTTTGACGATGGAGGATGGAACTGATAGGTTTGTAAATGACGATGTGATTTCGAATATTAAGTAGAATAATAAAATTATTATATGAGTATAAGTATAACGATGATAGGTAGGTAGGTAACCCATTATTATTAAGTACATCCTTTCCCTTACGAGAGGCTATAATGCTAATAGAGAATAGAAGACATCACATTATGTAGATAATGATCGTCCGAAACCTACAAAAAATAATTATCAGTAGGTACATTGTTATGTTGAATTATTATTCACGAAATGTAGGTAGCGAGGCGCTCACTTCGGATCGTTTTGGAGATCGTGCGATATGTGAATTGCATGCGTTTCATAAAACGACATGATGAGTGAAATCTGTCTGCTGACAGTCGTGATGTCGTTAGGTATACATATATTTCATCTCTATATCGAATTACAAACTTTGTCCGTTCATCGCTGCTACGCTCGGGCAAAAGTCCTATGCCCTGATTTTTAATTCGGTGGAATTGTAACTGCTGTCATTGTCATTTACAGATGAGTTATTTGTATGGAAAACAGAGTTATCATCTACGAAGCACGAATTTACCCCAAACTACTTTAATTCCCTGTCAACATAAAAAGCCCTAAGCCGCGTAATGATATTAGTCGTTTCGCTCTAAAGTAGAAATCGCTAAGAGTGGACACTAGAAAGTGCACACTAACAGCAATAGAAAACAAAATAAGTACATTGAAAAAAAAAATTCAAAAATGGAAGTCGAATGACATTACTTACCACCATGAAGTTTGTCATATCTACATGCGGCAGTTGATTTTTATTTACATAAGTTTTGAATTTTTTATCTTTTTTGTGGGAATTGTTTTATCTCTGGTAACATTACGAAATGTCAGAATTCCATGGAATTAAAAATCAGAGTATAAGTTACATAATTTTATGCAAATATTAAATAATTATACCTACAGCGATAAAAAAAAACTATACGATGAAAGTCATATTAGATACTCGTACACTATAAATTAAATTTTGGTAGCCCTAAGTAGTAGCCTGGTAAGACTATTAAAAATTAATCGTACATGCATCGATATGTGGATAATACGTGTGCGCGCATCCGGCGCGGGCGCGCGCGCAAGTCTTCATTACGCTCCCGGCGATTCAATTCGACACATCTTCGGGGTTCCACCTCGCCCAATAATTACTCGCGCTATCATTAAGCCACCAACAGAACGTAATAACCTCGCAATTAGACGGTGGCTGTCATTAGATTGTAATAGAGTTTCGTACAATTTGTGAGTGAAATCGTCAAGCGTGTCACATTACCGGCGCCCATTAGGGCGTTTATATACAACATGGAATTGGAACGAGCACGGAGCAGTCCACAGATTATCGTGATAGACAAACAGAGCGCTTTGTCCCGATAATAGCACCTTATAGGGGGTGTCCCTATCTACCGCTCCGTTGTACCTACTTTTTGTTTATTATCTTTATCAGCCTCTTCTTTTTGAAGTTAAGTTTACTTCATTGTAAACTGTTATGCTTAAATCCACTATCCAATGTAAGTAAAGTCTTTAATATTATAAATCCAGCTAATTCCTCTGCAACTTTTAATAACCTCCTACTTCGTCTTCATATTCTTTCAAATGCCCAAGCAAAGTTCTAAAACTTAATATTATCTTATAATCCAGCCGATCCCTCTGTAAGAAGACCACCAACTCACATTGGTAGCGTGGCGAGTCTTCCTTCTCTAAATTCCTCTCTCTCCTATAAGAGATGAGGTCTGTGCCCAGATGTGGGACATTAAACTTTAGAATTGGTGGTTCGGCGAGTTCCGGCCAATATGTACCTAAGCTGCGATGTTATAACAATAAATGTCGGCAAGCAGGACAATCGTTTCTCCTCGATACCGGAGCATCTTCAACCTCCTCGACATCTCCTGAAGATGCTCCGGTGTCGGAGCAAAATGATCGTTGTGTTTGTTTTGTGGTGAATTTGTGGGGTGTTGTGCCCACAAATTTTAGATCCGCTAACTGTTAGCTCCGCTAACAGTATAGTAAAGTAGTAGTATAGCAAAGTAATTTTGTTTTTCATTGTAGGTATATCATGGAATTCCGCAATGTTACGCCCTTTGGTTACGCCTACTTCTATTCAACAACTAACTATAAATTTTCCGAATGCATTGGCCAAACGCGTTGGGTCAATTTGGCAATTTTGTGAGGACAAGAAACTAAAATAACCAATTCACATAGTCCTAACTACCTATTAATCATTCTAGTTTCTACCGTATAGATGCTTTGAATTCCAAGTTCATGAAATAACTGCCGATGTGTTTAGGATCATGCTGTATATACGGATATTATACAAAATATCGGATATCCATACGCGTCCACTTTTCGGCAACTTCGTATTATACCACACTTCGTGAATTAGGATCGCGCGATAAGATGCTATCTGCGTGTTAAATAACACGTTTCCTGCAATCATTGCGGCGGTTCATAATATAATTACCGCTTTCGGGCAACCTTTCATAACAACTGATATCTACAAATTACGTGTGGATTAAACGCAATACGTTTTCTATGTCACATGTTAGGAAAGACTGTGATAAAAAAATGCAAAATTATGATGATGTAGCACTAACTTTGGGACAAAACACCGAAATCTTGCTATGCAGCAGGGCTATTCTGTAAAGCCATTTTCGATTATAGAGAGTGAATTCGAGGTGAGTTTGCTAATTTGTACTCTGTAAAACTCGATAGTACAGGTCTTCTCACTCAAACTCACTTCACTTCGCAAGTGCGTAGCAGATTTTTACAGAATATCAAACCAAGGTCAAGTGAGTTTGCTTTCGAAGCGAGTTATTTCACTTGAGTGAGCTTCGATATCGAGATGGTATTTTAGAGAATAGCCCTACAGGTCTTTGGTATAGAATTTAGTAATCATGATGATTTTGTGTGTAGACGAGTGTAAGTAATTGCAGACGTACATCTATCTATACCTACCTACATATAATAAAATCGTAGACTTGCCGTATCTGTACATTAAAGATTTTTGCAAAATAATAACTGCGGGATGTTAGGGATAAGTAATAAAACGTAAAAAAGCTATTTTTGAAATTTTTGTCTGTTTGTCTGTTTATCTGTTTGTCTGTATGTTTGTGCACGCATCACGCAAAAACTACTGAATGGATTGAAATGAATGATTGAATTCCTTGGGAGAGGGGATGAAAGTTAAAATGTGTACTTAGCTGTAATTCATTAACGCGTGGTCCGATTTCATTCATTCTTATTTTGTTAGAAAGGAGATACTTTAAAGATTACCAGCTAATCTCAGAAAGGCTGGATCGATTTTGATGGGACTTTTACTGGCGGATGTTTACATTTTGGTCTACCTAAACATCCGGCAGTGAACTTTTAACAGTTTTTAGCAAGGTATGAGCTCAAAGGAGCTTAGGAAAACAAAACGATTCCCACGGGATTTTTAAAAACCAATATCCACGCGAACGAAGCCTCTTCATACAAAATATTTCAGTATTTCAGTAAATTTCAGTAGATAAAATCCGAATCGTTGCTGACGAATTTAATTTCAACCTTAGGTATGCCTCTCCTGTATAGGTCTAGGATAATATGCGATTTCCTCAAGAGTTCTTCAAATATGTAATACTTATACCCTTGATATCACGCGCAATTCATTATTCAAAGACTTACCGAATAGAATAAGATACGGAAGGAAGTTTAATTCCAAATCTTGAGATTTTATTTAAGTTATGACACCTATTAAGCACAAAGTGGTAAAACACGTTCGGCCATTAAGCAGGTCTGGAGGCGGACGAGAGCAGGATATTATCGCACCGCTTGTTGCCCGCGTAAAATGTAGTCCAAGAGACGGCCTGAACAATTGTGAACGACCTGCTACGTAATGTAATTGAGGAATCAGGCACATAATTATGGTGGATACACCTGTATTCGGTAAGTTCGAGTAAAGTAAAATCTTGATAACATTCATTTATTTCAAGAATTGAAATAGTTTAACCAAATACAGACAGATAGAGGGACGAATGGACAGATGGACTGACGGACATTACGTACTTGAAACACAACTTATAATGTCAAAGAAAGACAGACAGATGGACAGTCGGACGGACAGACGGACAGATAGTCAGCATAGATCGCGGTGTGAAGTTCCTATAAGTAATCTATGCCCAGCAGAATGTAGGTAGGTATTGTTTGTTTATAGATTTATAAGATACAAGGAAACTACTGTCATAATTACAAGTTTCCAACTTCAGTGGTTTAGGCCGTGCGTTGATAGATCAGTCAGTCAGTCAAGACAAGCTTTTTTATAAGTAAGTAAGAGGTAAGTAAATATAATAGATTTGAGGCAAAGATCATGGTAAAATGAATATCCTGAATTCGTTCTATTGGAAATTGTAGTAACCGTCTCTTATAGTAGTTATAATAATAATGGTGGAACTTCCGGCCCCAGCAGCGTGGAAAACTTAAGCGAAAAAAGCGAACTGCCCCCAGGCAACGCTTAACTTTGTTAACCGCCCGGATGTGACGTCATTTAATTTATTAACACGTTTCTACCGGCAGAGTTAATTTTTACGGCTAATGACAGTTTTCACGTTGCCTTTGAAACAGATAGTATTTTATTTTGTAAAGTAAACTTTATTCGTTTATTATTGATTCTAGGAAGGACCGACAATCTAAAATAATTTGGGAGTTGGATTTTCTGTCAAGAAATCATCTTTAGCAGCCTGAAATTGGGAAGTTAGACGTGTGAGATACATCCCCTACTTCGGAAAGCTCCCTGCGCTGCGCCTGATCTCTATCTCGATCTCGTGTCGCATTCGCGTCGCAACTATGAGAGTGAGGGAAAAAGAGAGGGACTTGTGTTTCCGCACATACTTACTTCGGCACTGTAATATCTCCTGCGAAGTTGACTAGTCTCCGCCTTTACGATAGGTCACCGCGGCTCAAATTTGGTGCGGAAAGACATTTTATATGGGATCTACTATACCTATAGTTTGTTAGATATGTACGTACTAAGCTTTAATTGGCTTCTACATTATTTAGTTGCCAACGCCAAGTTGTTTCGATCGCCAAGTTGTCGCGCGCGATCCAGCAATATCATTAGGTTACCTAACAGCGGCTGAAACCTTCTAGTAAAATGATTACGTCAAGACTGTGAAGTTAACTGTGTTTTAGACTCTAGTTGCGGTATCCATTACAAAGTAATTACAAAGTAATAACCACTTTACCTTGTCGTCCCATCTACCTTGGGTCGAAAAAAAGATTAGGCATATAATAAACTTAATAGGTTAGTGTCATATATAGTAAATAATTTACTATATACACTGTGCCTCCTGTGACAGGTGATACAAGTCAAAAATCACCATTTTACAGGAGAGCAAAAACAAGATTAAAAAAATTCTAGTTCGCGATCTAATTGGGCTAGGTTAAACTTGAGTGCTTTCTTTTGTAGAGAAAAACATTCACTTTCACCGTGTATTTAAATTTTTGCGGTAAATATTATAGTTTTAAAGTAATTCTTGAAAAACCTGTGAGTTGTACCTTTTTTAATTTCTAATCGATGCTAAAATTACGTGATAAATGATACAAGTACAGTTAAATTACGTTACACCTATATATTGTCTTCGTGTAAATTGATATACATAAAGTAAAAATATCTAATAACTCATTAGAATATATTCCCAACCCAATGGTGCTCAAACAAAGAATAAATGTAATATCTCAAAGATGAGATTTTTTTACTTATCAGTCCCCTATTTTAACAATTTAGCTGAATTGTATCAGTTTGCTAAAATTTTGGTCTTCTGAAAAATGTGTTAAATAATACAACTCATGTTATACCCCACACTAAAATACATTTTTATGGTGCAAATAAATACAAGTTTTACAAAAATAAATCAACGTTTGTGAAACTTCTTCTAAACCAATAATTCACTAATAAAATACTAGCTGATGCCCACAACTTCATTTCGGGTGTATTCTTAGAAGTATCTTATATCGATTTCCAGAATGTAAACTGCAAAAATATAAAGGTTTTTATCTTCAATATGATGGACTCTCACACAAAGATTTAACCCCTATTTCAACCCCTTCAAGCCTTTATTTCGCAACAAAAGATAACTTATGTTGGTCTCCAAAGTCTAATTTATCTCTGTTCCAAATTTCATCAAAATCAGTTTTGCGGTTTAGGCGTGAAAGCATAATATACAGATAGACAGAGTGACATTCGCATTTATAATATTAGTATGGATTAAAGTCCTTACATATTATGAAACTGGCGTTTTATCGAACTGGCTACTATGATCTCATATATCTTGGCGTATTCCAAATTTAAATTTATTTCAAAAGTGGTTTATGTATTTGTTTTTTGAATCTAGTGATTCATTTGTTTTCGCTCAATTTGATTTTTCTTTGACATCGACCTGTTCAAAAAATGGAAAACTTATCGCATTATTTACGAATACGAGTTCCACAGTGGCACCAGTACTGCAAAAACAATTCGAAGCATTAATGATGAGTATGGGGAAACCCTTACTGTAAAAGAAAGCATGGTACGATTTTTGTTCCAACGTTTTTGTTCTGGAAATTTTGACCTAAAAACAAACCCCGTGGACGGCTGGAAACCCTAGTTGACAATGAAGAATTAAAGATGATTGTGGTAGCGGATCTATCGCAAACTATGTTAGAGTTAGTGGCAGGCTTCGGTGTGAGTGATATAATAATATTAATTCACTTAAAACAAATTTGAAAAGTGAAAAACTCGAGAAATAGGTACCTACCGCATGAATTGAGTGGAGCACACTAACAAACACGCATTAAGTGCTGCGTTACATTACTCAATTGTCATAATAACGACGGAATTTTGAATCGTATTGTTATCAGTGATGAAAAATGGTGTACGACAGTCGGAAATGCTCATCACAGTGGTTGAATCCAAGAGAACTGGCGAAACCCAACTGGTGAAACTGTCCCAAACGAAAGTTGACTCAGAAAAAACTGCTGGTGTGTGTTTGGTGGACCAGTGCTGGTATCATACACTATGGGTTCCTAAGATCTGGCCAGACAATAAAGATAGATCAACAATTTTAAACCATGATGGAAACGTCAGCAGTTAAACAACCGAAACTGGTAATTTCTCTTGCCCAATACTGTTAACTTAGACCAACGCTAGAACTCATACTTCACAACATACATACTTCGCTAAATTAAAGGTGCTGCGATTGAAATATCTCCAACACCCATCACTCTCCCCGGAAGTTTGCTTCAACAGATTACTACTTTTTTCGGAATTTAGTCAATTTCTTGCAAGGAAAACAATTCAATAATAAAGTCCTATATTTAAACTCATGATCGCGCTCCTGAATAAAGCATAGCAAAACAGATATTACTTCTTATCGGTTAAAAGAGTAATCTTGAAGTGGTAGGCTATTGGTACTGTCTTTATTGTAATCGTAATAGCGTAAGCTTTACCTCGTTTCAAACAATCCATAGTCTTGTATTCATCATCCTTGAATTCATTTTGTGTAAGAAAAACGGGGAATATTTTCTTTGGTATGCAAAACAGATCGATCATCACACCACATCAACTTTCCAATGCAAGAGTAAGAAATTGCTTGAAAATATGTTGAATCACAAGTCATTTAGATAACAGTACCTACCTAAACTTTGCTGTTTTGTTTGAAGCTGTACGCACTAGTTGGTACCAATCTCCTTGCAAGAGAATAACCATACTCATGTGCTTCTTCTTACGCTCAATTAACGCATGGTTGGTGTCAATCTTCATAAGAGTATGACTTGACGATTTCACTTGTATCATTCACGTCTCCTTCTTCATACATTTTTTCTAGATTTGGTTTGAGTTTTAGATACAATTCAATTTATATTCGTTTACACAGATAATGTTGATTTGTACACAATGATGCAAGTCGAGATGTATCACTGATCACAAATTAGGCATAAATTTAGATTGTGATTATTAGGTATATGTATAATTGTACCCTAATCAGTTTTGAAAAAAATCTGTTCAAAGTGATATAACTCTAATTATATCAATATTCACGATAAATATACTAAAAATAAAATGTGAAAATTAATATAATCGCACTTATACCACGAAGCACGAAAAATAATGCATGCAGAAAATTACTTATTGAGGTTACAACTTGAAATATATCTATATGCACGATATTTTTGCAAAAATGCTGCCACTTATATCACTTTGCACAAAATTATCTCCGAAACTATAATAGTTAGAAGAACGTGGGTTAGACCAAAAAAAAGCTAATTTTTTTCTGATCATTTCTGTGTAAAAATCTCAAAAAGGGTACAACTCGACTTAGATCACTCATCACAGGAGGCACAGTAAAATGTACCCACTAACAAAAGTTCACCAACATTACTCTCAGTTTGGCATTAGACGTTGCAATAGATCATGTCACGCGTCGAGTCCAGCGCGATATCGCCAGATGAAATTTCAAAACTGCGACTCACAAAGTATAACAACAACATACGGGCACGGAAAATCAATAAACGCAACCGCACTCAGTGCCACCCGAATAAATACGGGTCCGACTATCCAATAAAACACAGCAACGGTTTACAATTAAGGCTTTAAATCTGCAATAGGTGTTGCCATAAATTGGACGAGAAAACAATCAGCGGGCGAGCGTCGTTCGCAATTAGCGCTGCGCGGCTCGATAAATTTGCATTAATGCTCTCGAAAAATCCGAACGGCAATAATTTTCACGTGCTGTGTTGTTGTTGTGCCCTGGCCGGCTACCGGCTGGACGGAGCACGGAGCACCCGCGGCCCATCTACTGTGGAAAACATATCATACGTTTTTCTAGTTCGCCGGCGTCCCGGGGAATTGATTTTGTTTATTGTTCGAGCGTTGGAAAAAATAAAGCTTTTTTTTTAATTGTTAGAAGTTTATATATCCGAAATGAACGTGGAGTTGGTTGAGCCAAGGTTTATCGGAATTAATGATGATGTCCGATATTTGATTGTTGTTTTTTTTTCTAATGGCTTTATTACGGAGACGAACGCCACCGTTTCCATTTGCATTAAATTCACTTTCTACGAAAATGTATTAAGAGCCCTCTCCATGGGAGCGACAAATCGTTTGTGAGTGGAGTCTAAAACAGTGATTTCTGCATTTAGAGAGCGAGACGTCTTCAGTATAGAAGAGTAATAAAATTATACACATAAATAACTAATAAATTAATTAAATAAATAAATTTTGCTTGAGATATCATGATTTTTAGTGAAAAACGGCAAAGTAAAAAGATGCAAATCAAGGTTTGGAATTTCGCCTATTTTAGCAAATATTTGGCAAATTTTTACATGAACTAAAGACATTTGTAATTATTATGAAGTAACCTATGATAAGACTTCGGTCGTTTTTCAATTTTCTAGTTTCTTATATAGTTTATTTACGCACGAAGTTGCCCCAAAATTTGCCCAAAAATAGTGATTTTTCAAGCGTCATAACTTTCAAAATAAATATAATTTTGCTAATATTTTTATTTTATGGCATAGGTAATGTAGATATAAATTGATATCTGGCTTAACTTTAGACCTATTGCGACAAATATTAGAATAACAGGCGTAATACGTTTGTATGGAAAAGCGCGTGAAGAGAGCGGCCTTAAGTATTTTAAAAAGTTAGGTAAGTACACATAAGGTGAGTAAGCAGGTTCTAACGTAGTTGTGTACACTGTCTGATGGTTATACTCTCTTCTTTACAGCTAAGTGAGTACCATTATAGACATTAGACTCTTATTACTTTCCATCAGCTATAATGATCGGAAAATTGATCGTAGAAACATCATCCAATGAACAAAAAATATTCTCGACTTAAAAACTGTTTAAAAATCAGCTGAAAATTAGCTGAACTAACAGTTTTGACTGAATAAGTATATACGTAGAGGTAGCTATAAAGTTAAATATAGGCACAAACGAGTTAAATGACATGGGCTTTCTATAAGGTGCGTTGGGGTAATACCGGACGGATTTTCGACTAGTTGGAAGAGTGTCGCAAAAAATTTTTTTTCTCGAAATCCATACATCTTATATTAATGTAATATATCGTAAACGGTTAATGGTTAAACGTAGTTTAGCTCTAAAAATAGTTTGTTTATGTAAACTCAACGGTTTTTGTTTTATACGTACGCAAAGTCAACACAATTTTTTTTATGACCATGATTAAGAATTGGCCACCAAGGGGTATGACCGGACATAAATTTAAAGTCACTTCTAGTGCTTGGAGAACAAAGTCTTAATAAGGAATATATTCGGTCTTTCCTATTCTAAAACATATTTGAATATGAATTATAAATAACTAGAAACAAAAATGTTCCAATCGATTCTTTCATTTTTGGTTTTATGCCATTCGAACTTACCCCTGATGTAAAAAAATTGTGATTTTGTGGTTCTCAAACTTTGGCATGCCACAAAGTAAGTAAAACGGTAAAGATCGGATGCATTTGCCGGTGCCCAGTGGGGAAGCCTGGTGTAGTAAGTACCTACTCAATTGTTAAATTTATTGTGTGTACAAGTTCATGTACGTGTAGCAGGCGCGTGTCTTATTATAAACAGGAAGGGAGTAGGCATAAAAGAGTCGATTAGAATCGGAATAAAGGTATAGAACTTGATGAAGTAAAGCAAATGTGACTAAGTGGACCAGGATATCAGATATTTGGAAAAGAAAACTGAATTACTACTTAATACGTAAGGTCCCTGGTTTGCCTTTGGATAAAACTTTAGGCAACTATAAAAACTAAGAAATGATTAGCAATGTAAAATTCATTTTTTTTTCATTAATGGTACTTATTAGCCTAGTTCATGCTTGTAAGATAAGTAATTATAGTAAGTAACCAACTTTCAATAAACTTTTTTTTTAAATTGTCACAATGTATCTTGTTATTAACGATCTATGAAAAGTATTCGTACCAGATTGAGCTATTAAGGCACAAAATTTGTGTTTTAACTCTACTTTGGAATCTTACTATTACTCCGATTAATTAATCTTACTGTTAATCCGTTTTAGAATCTTTTTTTATTTATTTATTTATTTTTTATTTCCGTTTTAGATTGCTTTTACTGAGTAATCTCAGTAAAAGCAATAGCGAAAGAAACCTCGTACGGCAGAAACATTTATGATTACTTAATAAAAGTTTGACTATCACTGCCTTATTTGAAACTTGCAAAGATCGGAAAATTTTCATCCGATCTTCACTTGCGAGGGGGTACACCGGATCTTCGCCAACATCAATGTTAGCTCTTTTTGGATCAAATTAATCTCTTTGTGGCATCATAAAACTAACTATCCAGGCAAAATAATTACAAAAAAAGCTATATCTTCGCTAAAAAAGACAGATAAAAATAAAAGTTGAAGACCGGATTGACGAAAAAATTACGAAAATTACCTTGTTTTGTTTAATGGCGCATAGCACACGTCAGACTTGATGGAGCGATTTGCGGGAACCACGGGCCGGGGCCCAATTAAATGGCCTAATACACAATATTGCCCGCATTTAAAAATATGCCCTAATTCGTCCGATATTTGAGTCATACGGTCTTAACCCACCTCCGATCTTACCCTAACGCACCTTACATTCTCCTCCTATTTAGTTTCCTGTATAATCGTACTGTGCTAAATAAAATATATGTTCTATCAAAGTTTCACTTAACATCCAAATGGTTTTCACATGCAATATTTTACATTCCAACTGCGGTCACAACTCTGGACGTAGGCGTTGAAACCAATTTAGCAGACTAGTCGCGCGAACTCCCGCCGCGAAAATGTTTAAACAATGCTAATTATTAACTTCGATTCTAATTCATTACCATACTAAGAATTTATAAAACTTACTCAAGTTACAATAAATTTAAATTCTAATGCCAAAAATAAATGTTTCGACGCCTTTTATGTATGGGTGTGTGATGTGTTTACAATTTTTGGTAATGGTAATTTTCATATGGAAATAAAATTTTGTCTATCTACTTGTAACTTGTTTATTCGATTCTGATAACAATATGATAATATAATGTATATTGCATAAAGTAAAGCAATGGCTATCCCAGTGTAAAGTATAGACGAACACCTTTTTTGTCTAGCCAAGTCGGTTTTCGTTTTGAGTTACCTAGCTACTTATTTAATGGTTTTTGATATTTATCCATGATCATGTTCAATTGATAAATAATATTTATTTTATATTTATTAAATATATCTATCTATATGCACATTAGGCAATAGTTTTGTTATTGGTAGATTAAAGTTTTCAATTTAGAAATACAGAGGACCTTTACTTACTCTTATGGCCTATTTATTTAAAGTTCTATTTTATTGGTTCCATTTAATTTAATCTTATAGTGACATTCTGATATGAGTCCGTCATGCTGAGAGCCTACTGTGATACGACATTACTTTTAAGTACTATATATACATATATGCGTTATATACCTACTCACATACGTAAAAATATATGTAGGTATATGTACGTGAAGAGTGGTAAATTAAACAACATATCTCATTCAGCCATGTACACGTACCTACCTAATAAGTAGGTAGGTACTTCAGTGCTTGATTCCAAAGAAATATTGCATGTTTACAAATTGCCATCATGTCAGTCGATGCATAGTCTAGTCAACAAGTTCAAAAACGTGAAAAATAGAGATGAAGGTCCTAAAAATATGAGCGATATTTCTCATTCGATTCGTAATCACCTCTAGAAAAAATAATTTTGAAGGATTTTGGTGCAGGTAAAAAATTGCAATTGAAAAATCATAATAATCATAGAAATCATATTATAGTTATAAAAATCATAATTAACAAATTAATAAACTTTCATGAATCGCAGGATCTTATGAAGTATATATATTATATACCCATCAGAAGGGCTCCACGAATTTTAAAATTTTTAGGCCAATTATTTATACCTTTCATCACATTGTTTATGCCAACGGAGATTGGGAAAAGATTTGTTAGTTAACAATTGAATAACTTATTGAAAAATGGTGATTGTTTTTTTCTTCAGGACTCGATTCTTTCAAGTGTTAAGAAGATACTAGAATTTTTTCAAATGATTAAAATCACATTTTGTTATAAAAAAAATATTTTTATTGCTGAACTCTCGCGCGCGCATGCAGTAACAGCCGCCCGGAGACCTATTTTCAACGTCAAATTAAAATTATAAATAATGGAGATAGAGTTTCGGAAGTTAAGACTTTTTTATTGGAAATTTCCTCTTCTTTAACGAATTTTTTTTCAAATTTGCCTAAATATTTTTCGAGTTATTAACAAAAAATGAAATATCTTTTTTTTCATCTTATTTTGTTAATAACAACTGCAATTTTTTACCTGCACCAAAATCCTTCAAAGATTTTTTTCTAGAGGTGATTCTGAATCGAATGAGCTATCGCTCATATTTTTAGGACCTTTATCTCTTTCTTACACGTTTTTGAACTTGTTAACTAGACTAGCAATCATAATTAAAATTATTGTGATGCTCCGAAAAATAAAAACGAATTAAAATCGTTAAGTTATATTGTACCTATGTATTTCAAAAATATAGACGCAATGAAAACAAATAATATATACTAGGTATATATATCTAATTCAAATAGATTTTGATCGTTCAAAACCATATCTTTCACCTCGATGTGGTTTATGGGGTTGTTTGGAGTAATGTCTTGAAAGGGTCACCATACACGTCAAAAGTTATGCGCCGTGTATTCTTTTATATTCTAAATATTTATTGGACATCATAAAGCTAGAGCGATATGAGCTCGGCAGAGGGAGTACAAAAAAATCATCTTTCAAAATTTTGTGGAGACGTTAACAACGATATTAAATAACGTCTCTATCCACATAAAGCGTAGGGGAAAGGGGCCCAAAGCGGATACGTTAAGATTGAGTTTGAAAATCAGTAGTTTGTTAATCGATGTTAATATTAACTTTTACACAAACGAATAGTGTGTCTCATGGCGCATAAAGTCGTTAAAACAGATAAAGATCGGTTGATAAATAATAAAGTTACAAGGAAATTTATAAAACTTAAAGAAAAACCACTTTGCCCTCAGGGGGGGCCTAAAGCGGTTTTTGGTATCGGGCAAAGCGGACATACCAAAGAAATGCAAAATAAGTCATATAATCTTTATTGTTTTAATAAAAAACGCACAATTTAAATATTTTAATTTAAAAAAGAGCAAATTCAATCTCTCCTTTCAGCAAAATAAAAGAAATCTTAAAAATTAATAATGATGATGAAAATATGGCCTTCCTTTAAAGCACTGGCCATGGACTTTTCGTCCCACGCAGCTTGAGCAGTTTTTCGTTAGTATTTATTCACCATCTAAAAGAATACATACAATTGATATAACAGATCTCATTTCACCCTAGTCGTGGGCAAAGCGGTTAGGTAACCTCTTTGCCCGAACCGCTTTGCCTTTTTAGACTGTTCATTTTCACAATCAAAAATAACTTCAAAATCAGACGAGTACATACAAGTCGGCACTTTCATATCATAGTCAAATACACAAAAGTCAAGATCAATTTATTGATCAGGGCTTATTTTAACTGTAAATTAAAAAAAAACGCTCTACACTTACCGCGGTTTTTTTTCGAAATGCACCCAATTTTGATTTTTTACTGCACCTACTCGTGTAAACGTTCTTGCTGAGTCGGACGAATGCCCCAAGGGGAGCGGGGGGAGCGCATCGTACCCGCGCGCTTTTTATACACCTAACTATTGGCGCGTTCATTTAAAAAGACAAATCCGCTTTGGGCACCATAACCGCTTTGGGCCCCTTTCCCCTATACCATAAAACTCGGAGCCGCACGGACATGGCCGTCAAGCGCCGGAAGAGGCGCTCCGCGGGGACACCCTAGTTGGTGCTTAATATATGAAAATATTCAATTTTATAACATTCCGTCGAGATAACATCTCAGCCTGTCGATTTGATATTTTCGGCGGTAAGGTAATTTTATACTGGTCGTGAATGGAGGCCGGTGCCACGCTGCGCGCGCCGCGCTCCTCGTAACTTAGCACTTAATCATTTACATGGACACTTTATACGACCGAAGGCCAGATAGAGCCTCGCCTGTAATGTCACTTCAAGTTGTATAGGAGTTGTAAATGAAATTTGCTGCGTCGTCTTCAAGATTTTGTAAAAATAAATGGGTTTTTACTTTCTTATATTCTTACACAATTACACTCAGGTACCTACATTGTCAAACTACATGGCATACACAGAATCTTATTAGTTACAGTAGGTGATTGTTTACCAAACTGCATTTTACTATCTATGAGAAACTAGCTGACCCCCGCGACTTCGTTCGCGTGTTTTTCTTTGCTATAAACCTCACGGAGCCCGAGACCTTTGCAACGAATGCAAAACCGTGGAAATCGGTTCGTGAGTTCTGGAGTTATAGCGTCAGGAAGGAAAACCCGACTTATTTTTATATATGTAGTAGATAAACATACCTAAATCTAGCATAACTGAAATGGCAAAATTGCTGTGAAAGACCCAAACAGGATTCTTTATGCCAATGCCAAGAACCTGATTAATATGTATTAAAAAAATTATAACTCACTAGAGAATACCCGCGGCTTCGCCCGCGAGAATTTTGGTTTTTCACAAATCCCGAGGGAGTCGTGGATTTCCGGTTCCCATTCCTGCTCCCTTTTCTAACCTTTACACCTACTTTCAAGGAAGTTTGCTATAGTAATCTACCTATAGTTGTAGCTAGAGATTTCGGTTTTTTTCAAAATCCCGTGGGAACTGTAGATTTTCCGGGATAAAAAGTAGCCTATGTTTTAAGTCAGGGTATAATCTATCTCCTTTCAAAATTTCAGCCAAATCGGTTTAGTAATTGCGGCGTGATTGAGTAACAAACATCCAAACATCCAAACATCTAAACATCCAAACATCCACACTTTCACATTTATGATATTAGTAGGATAGTAGGAGGATTAGTAGGATAGTAGGATTAGTAGGATTGGTATTGTGATTATGTGTGATAGCTTCTGCCCGCAGCTTCGCTCGCGTAAATTTCGGTTTTGAACAAATCCCGAGGGAATCGTTGATTCCCGGTTCCCGTTCCCGATCCCTTTTCCAACCTTTATACTTTCTATCAAGGAAGTTCGCTATAATAATCTACCTATAGTTGTAGATATAGACTTCGGGTTTTTCAAAATCCCATGGGAACTGTGCATTTTTCCAGGATAAAAAGTAGCCTATGTGTTGCCAATGCATGCAACACAGCAAACTATTGCAATAATGTGTTATGTGAACGTGATTTACCTAAGAACAGTCAGCGCCCTCTATGGCGTTTTTGGAAGATTATATCTATTTTAGTCCCACAGGAATACTTTTCCGGGATAAAAAGTAGCCTATGTTTTAAGTCAGGGCATAAGCTATCTCCATTCAAAATTTCAGCCAAATCGGTTCAGTAGTTGCGGCGTGATTGAGTAACAAACATCCAAACATCCAAACATACAAACATACAAACATCTAAACATCCAAACATCCACACTTTCACATTTATAATATTAGTAGGATAATCACAACTGGGGTAAGTAAAGAGCCTTTATTTAACATCAGATGCGACGATAGTCAATCTCTAACCTGTGCATAATAACAAAAAACTTCCACCATTAAACATGGCTTGCAGATTCGAGTGTAAATTACGTGTTGCTCGAGCCCCGCAGGTACCCAGTAGCAGCGCTAACGCCACTGACCACGACAATCGGACATTGAAACGCAGATAGGCACATAAAGGGCCGAGAGAGCGGTTGTCATAAGTCAGCGAGGTGACTGAGGTGGACGATAAATAAGTGGTTGTTTTGCTTGTGAGGTGGTTTTGTTCCGTGAGGTTATTTTGCCCTGTGTTGTGAGTAGGAACACCATAAATTAGATGATAAAAAATATATTCTGTGTTCAGCTTTTCTATTACTCTTTGGGTGAGTTTAGCCCGAAATAACCCGAAAAAGATGCTAACTTTGTCCTCGTCAGAAAGTTCTTAGTCACTCAGCTAGCGATGGAAAGAACTATGTATAATTGTATATGCTTGCAGTCTCCGTAGGTACCTGATTGATTCAGAAGTTTAATGCCCGTTTTCACTAAACCTAGGAGACGCCTAAATCGGATGCTTAGATATTTAGGACATGCCTAGGGGAAAAAAACGTTTCACCAACCCTTAGGTGATGCCTAACGACGTTAGGCGCCAACTAAAGTTACGACACCGATTGGGAGGTGCGTAATGCTAGGCAACCCATAAAATGACAGTTAGGTATGACATCTGCCGCTCAGATTCATATTTGTTTTCTATTTTCGTGGTCATTTGTGTTTGCTATCGTATATTATTGTCTTTTTAATTAAATTAACTTTTAATATGAGTTCAGAAAATATATTAGAATTTTTGGAGTTTTTAAATAATGTAAATGATCTGGACATCCGTTCTTATGCTAGACCAAGAGTGATTGGACCTAGAATGAATAACATCCAAAATTAATATGATGATGTAAACTTTTTCAAAAGATACAGAATGTTCAAAAACACATTGTTGTTAATATTATATCTTAGGTTATTAATAAGTAAAATTGCGAAATAAACGATCGATATTCGGTTGTTTTTTAATTCAATTCCAAAGTTTATACACAAAATACGTCGCGTAAGATGCAGGATGCAGGCACAGGCCACAGAGAAAGACTATCTGTTAAACGTGTGTTAAACGTCAAATAGAAAAACTGACAGTTTTTGTACACTCAGAGTATGTATAGACAGCATGAAACAAAAATTCATAGACAAGTTTAGGCAATTCAAAGCTTAGGAATTGCCTAGTGAAAATGGATTGGTGAAACGTAAATGTATGCCTAGGGATCTCCTTAGATTAGGCATTACTTAACTAGGCGTTGCCTTGTTCGTTGTTAGTGAAAACGGGCATTAAGAGTATGTATGTAGGTACGAAGAGATATGCAAGTAGGAAATGGCATGGTGGCTTAGCTATAAGGGTATACGGTGGTTACACTAGCGATTAGATCAGACCCAAACCCATTTAAAAACTTTAAACTCTTAAATCCCAGCCAGAAATCGAGGCCAAGATTTTCCAATTATAAGGCTACACTGCTGCGTCAGAGACATCGATTAGACCTGAGCTAGCTTAGAAAATACCAATTGGAACTACAGCTAGTTATCTCACCGCCAGCTACACCACGTCAAAGGGATCATTGAATACTAGGATAGTCCCGGAAATCGTAAAGATTATGGTGACCTTTGTTATGAGTCGCCATCGCGTAGCACGCGTGGGACGAGCCGCGGTAGCCAAAGTAAATCTAGACTTTTCTTAATGTTCCCCGTATCATATTTCAAGAGAATCAATTAGAATATTTTAGATGGATGGAAAGAGAATATTTTATAGTTTACATCGTCCTATAGGAGATTAAAATAATATTTCAGAAAAGTAGGTAATAAAGTAAGAAGATGTACCTACCTATTTAAAATTTAAATAGGTACATAATGATTTGCATTTTCTAGCAACATACTTATTTATTCCGTTTTCCCATGAGGGTTTTCCCGCATAACTAAGCGTGAAGTTTATGTTAGAGGCAAGTATAACAATCGCCTATAATAAGCAATAAAAGAAGATGTTTGGAATTTGGAGAAAGATTTTTGTTCAGGACCCCTAAAAACGAGCTTAAAATTTGACAACACTGACGATCAATTGCCGGTTATCTACTGAAAAGAAAGGTCAATAAGAGTGAGTAAATGGTGCGGCTGTTGCCAAAAGTACCGACAAAGTGCCCACTACTCCGCTCCAAGCAACGTTTTATCCGAACGCGCGCCCGCGGTCACTCGCAACGCCACATATCACGCCACGGACCGAGTTATACGTCTTGCGACAAAAAGCCTGTTAGTCAACAAAACGCTGCCCACCGCAGACCATAACACAGTTCATTATTTATATTAACAGTTTAGCAGTCAGTGGCCAGATCCCTGGATCCGGAATTATGGCCGCGTGAATATGCGTGGGCATTATTTGTGCCCTTGTTAAGCGCTGAGGATATTATAAAAATGATTCCTTTATCCGCGCTGTGACATTCGCTGGAAATTGGTCCTTTAATTTATGATCACCATAAAAAAGGATTCGAATCCGTGCCGGTTGGAATTTCATTCATAAGAAAGGCAGAGGCGTCCGAGGCTTTATGGGTGGATGTTTTCATTAATTCAACGTGGATTTGGAGAATGTGGAAGGTATCGGGTGTTGCATGACGGTGGTCGCATTGATCGTATGATAAGATGCCAGCTCCTGACTACTGTGTAGTGTGTACTACTCCTGTTTCGCGTCAACGGCCGAAATTCATAACCTATCAAATCTAAAATCTATACAAATTGAAGGTTAAAATTTTAAGCCATATATACCTATGTAGTAAAGTGTGTTTACCAAATACTAATTGGTTAAACGGAATCTCAATTCGTAGACTGATTATTGAAATGCTTTAGTAGTGTAGGTAACTGATTTAAATATTTGACCAGTAAAGAAGATTCAATCTGTATAGATTTCTAATAATTTCGGCCGTAAGTGGGTCTAACTCACGTTTATTTTTAATGTGACCTTATAGAGAGTTCGCAGTAATTGCCCTGATCTGAGCGCAATTTGAAATGATATATTGCTATTGCCATTTGCATATTAAACCGAACATCGATCCTCGAAAGTCGAATGCGTGACTTAAATGATGACCGCGATCAGTGGTAACGTTTCTTAGACGTACAGAAGAGTACGGTCATTAGTCACGGGGGTATCGGTGGCGACGCAGCGAGCCCTGTGGGAGCCCGCGGACCGCGGCGCATCATCAGATAAGCGACAATAAGTCAATACGCGCTCCAAATAAGCTCTGGTGCGCATTAGTCACCGCGGTGACCGACCGTCGGACGAACCGACAGCCCGCCTAATCCACTCAAAACATACGGAGACATTTGTCGGCCCGCCGGGGATCGGGTGATCGATAGCGCGACTCGCCACAAAACGATAGATAAAAGCCGATAAGTCAGAAGAAATATGACGCGAACAAAATCGGGAGATATACGTAATAAGATAAAAGTCAAACAATGATTCGACCGCGGATTCGCCGCGGCATAATTTATGTGACAACGCGTGATGGACGAGCGGCGACTTTCGGTAAACTATTTACATACGGCGGCGGGAGCGCTGTCGGATTGGGTTCTGTTGTGACAGAGGGTGGGGCTTAGTACCGAAAACAAATGTCACTGTTATTTATTAGGTTACAGTGCTATTAGGGCTAAGAAGGGCAATGCGGTTGCCTTCGTTAAATTTCTGTAAAAAAGTGAAATAGACAATTGCGGTTGGCGTGACGTCGGATAGCAATCTGAGCACGCGAAAGTGGAGTGACAGCCGTCACTTCCGAGAAGGTCCCGCGGCGATTGGTCTAATTGAATCAAGAGTCGGGCTCGCTCGCTGGCATGGCCAATTCCCTTCGCACGTCCACTTGGATTGCTTTCTAAAACTTCTCGATGTTCCCTTTAAACATTTACTGTAGGTAAATAGGTGGGTATATTATTTTTGACAGTAATAGTAATCATTATTACTTACTAGCGGACCCGGCAGACGTCGTCCTGCCCGCTATTAGCGCTACCTACCGGGTCAAATTTTTCTACTTATAAACCTTCCTCTTGAATCACTTTATCTATTAAAAAAAAAACCGCATCAAAATTCGTTGCGTAGTTTTAAAGATTTAAGCATACATAGGGACATAGGGATATAGGGACAGAGAAAGCGACTTTGTTTTATACTATGTAGTGGTTATTAAATTAAGAACAACATGTCTTGCCAAAGTTACCAGCGAGTTGGCTGTTCGAACAGTAGTGTCTCTTTAGTCTTCGAGATCTTTAGGGTAATTTTTGCTAATCATAAAAGCTGACTCAGTGTAATCGTATGATTATTTATGCTCAACTGCAGAGTAAGAAAATCAGGATTTTTACAGTTGTATTATTTTCTAGAGTAGATATAAAAGTGTGACTTTGAGTAGGTGCCCATAAACGAACACAAAGGTCGGGTAGGTGAAAATGTTAGAGCGACAATCCCCGCGGAGACAGCGGCAACTTCACTTTTTATCTGCGCCGTGCCGCCGTACCGCGCGCTCGACCGTGTAATTGGATGAGAACGACGCGATCCCAATAGCGCGCCCTTATCTGTTCGCGGCGAATGCGACCCCCGCGCCCCGCGCCCCGCCCGCCCCCGCACCCGCCGGCGTTCAGCAATAAGTTTTTAGTGAGTAATTCAAGATAACCCCTTGATGTTGTTCATTTTCACACTTCCTTCCCCGAGAACAGCTCTTTATTGCGTAATATGTAACTGTCTCTCGCCGACGGGCGTCCCGGGGGCGCGGAGACAACTTCGCCCCTTTTATGATGTTAATGCGATCGCCGTGCACCCTCCTATCCTATCCGGATAATGATAATTGCTTTTTCGGAAATTATTGTTTGATGTTGTCGCTTAATGCCGTCCGGATGATTCCGGAGGTCGTACGACTTTACAACACTAACAGTTGTTACATTTAATTAAGTTCACTTTAATTCAGGACTGACATGCTCGATGGAGACGTAGGGTGCGAGGGCAAACAAAATGCAATTTGGAGCAGACATCCTTGTTATCGCAGTCAATAGAAAAGTTAGCGAAGAAGAAAATGATCTTGAGAAATTTTCAAGATCATTTTCTTCTTGATTTGAGATTTGATTAACATTGAGATTTTTTGCCACATATCTAATATTTATTACAGTAACTTCTGACCGTACCGACAGTTATCATTTCCTCTAATATGAGCGGCTTAGATAACAACCTAAAGGCAACGGTTCTGAGAGATAGCCTACGTAAGTTTTAACCGTATACTTATGTATGATGATATAGACGTTTAGTGAACTGGACCCCATAGCTACGCTAAAGCCTTAAAAAAACTAGCTAAATTAAACCTGACTAATATATTAACCCCTTTTTTCCCCACCAAGAGTACCTATGTAGGTAATATTGTGCTAGGAATATGTACGGCAATAGAGTGTGATTCGAACCTTCGACCTTTTGGATTTCAGTCCGCTTTTGATCGTTAAGCTATGTCGACACTCGATCACTGTGTGAAGGTAGTGTTTACAGAAAGTGTATAATGTGATACATTAACGAAATGACGAAACGACCCTAGAATCTGAATAAAAGCTAATTCGAATTAGCGACACAAGTACGGTGTTTTCTCACGTACCTTTTTTTGCAATCAAAACCGAATCAATTAATACCGGAGAGCTACCTAATCGGGGATTGTTACGAAAATGCAATTTGGCTAGAGCGTAAAGGAAGGAAATGGATTAAAAAATCCCAGCTCATGTGGAGGGTAGTCCTTTATTTGCGGAGCGAAGCGGGAGGCTGCGAATTGTCGTCGTATTAGTCGCTATCAGATGGGCGCCGGCTCTGCGACGCGGCTATCTGCTCCCCCGACCCCTTGCTTCAACCCATCTGTTTTACTCTTGCTTTACCGGCTTCTTCTTTAGCTTTTGTTTCATGTTAGCTGTAGTGTTACAGTATGTTTTGACACGAGAAACAACAAACTTTTTTACTACATATAATCCGCTAGAACTAGATAAATCTGATGGTACAACGTGAAGTACTTATGCAATACCCATCGCCCACCCTTCGGCTATTGCACATGCAAAGAAAGGCAAGCAAAACGTAACCCACAAAACAGATCCTTCAAGACACACTATGCACACGTAGATACTAAATAAACCCTTGTAGGGTAGTAGATTGTAGTAAAGTGTTACTTTACGAAAATTCATGGTATACACGATTTTTCTTAACATGGACTCTAGAAGCTTTCGGCAACCTGGGCAGTCGTCTACTTAGCTTCTGGAGTGAACTCGATTGGGTGAAAGTACCTACTAGCGGTGTCAAATACAACGCAAGGATATTTCTAGGCCTGTTTAAGTCTAATAAGACCAATGTCTAAGTGCGGAAACAAGCCTTCTAAACTTCTGAAGATGAGCGACAGGTAAATAAAATCAGAGTGGAAAACCTGTCTATTTCGGGAAACTTTTTGAGATACCCCTAAATAAATCACTAATGCAAAATTTAACGTTAAAAGTACATAGGTGATTGTCACTCGAAACTCGAGAGCAATTGGAAACAAAACTTTACTAACAAATTAATATGATGCTAATATGTGTTTCAGTGTTCCGGCGGCACCTCTGATCACAAGGCGGCGGGTAATGGTCCCTACCACCCTACACTCAACATAATGCTCTCGCAATTTCACTCAAAATAACGAACACAATAAAAAACGGCGTTTTCGGCGCGTCTCCCAATAAGAGGCTCGCTGGACGATCAGTGGACGTGAGCGTCCACCGTGCGGATATTGATTTACTTTTACACGTTTTTTAACTAACATTCTTTGACTTCGAATGAACAATATGGTACCGAGGCTTTAGCGATTTTAAAAAACGTTATAAGTTTAAGTATACCTACGTTGATACTACATAGGTATGATAGATTTAAGGTAACGGATAACTACTTATGTTAGGAGCTTATATTAGCTACAAGTAGGTGGTACCTTCAAAAAGATACACTTGCTTGGGCAGTTTGAAGATCGTTCTATAATACAATTCACTACTAAAGTTCTTGGTTTCTAGTCTCTCCGTGTTTCGAGTTGGCATCTTCGTGGTCTCTACAGTTGTGTGAAATTTAGGTAGGCTTAGGTATACCTACACCATCATCACTACTACCATAGGTTAACAATATGTATTATTATATTATGATGCTGTTAAAGTCTATACCTACAAGTTAATAATAAGAATAATATAGACTGACTGATAATAAATAGACTGCTGGGTCTAGAGACTTGAGATTTTGCATATTGGTTTTCTCTATAACGTATAGACACTTACCTACTAAAAAAAGGATTTTATCTACTCTCATATCTTAAAATCCCGAATATGAAATCAAAATGTGTAATATATTGGACTACTTTATTCACATACATCTATAATATTTAAAAAAATAAAGTAGTAGTAGTGTTATAATGAATTTTAAAAAAATTCATTATAACACTACTTTGTTAGGAAATTATTGCAAAGTAATGTTATAAAATAATTTTTTCTACATTATAGTACAGGCGAACTGGGTTCTGGTATTTTTGAGCCATGGCGGGAAATTCGTGCGACCTCCTTACAGTAGATGTGTGTAACTGTACAAACGCGTTAAACATTGTGAATTGTGTTAAATTGCAGAAGAGTAACTACTAAAAATTAAGTTTACTTAAAATTAAGTAACTACTAAAAATAACTACTAAAAATTAATAACTATTAAAAATTAAATTTTTGATAAGCTTGAGCTATTTTCCGATCCACTAATTTCTATAGGACATTAGGACTCCTCTACTACTATTAATTTCTCTATGGTAACCCAGGCTATATGGTCAACGATCTTGGCCTGTCCCGAAAGGGACAAACCGAAAAAGAAGAAGAATCTCTATGGTAACAACTGAATTTTGGCGCCATACGCTAGTTATAATATTTAAATTTTTTATTTGTTACTCAAAACTTTACAAGACATGGTTTTTATTGTGCGGAAAAATGTCTAGCAGTGATACTGAGGAGAATTTAACTCCACCTGACCACCGACCAACAATCTTTTGCCAGCAAAATCAAAGAAAACTCACGACAAATATTACCAAGATTTTATGGTTTGGATTTTAAGATATGAGTTTAGATAAAGTAGTGTATGAAACTCTACATAATTAGTTATTAAAACACTCGTGTAATACTATTAAAAAACTCGCCTGCGGCTCGTTTTTTAAACTAACACTCGTGTTTTAATAACCTCTATTATGCAACCGTTTCATAAACTACTATTAAGAAATTATAAACTACTTAGTTACATAAATTAATAGCTGATAGGTTTTTGTAAATCTAGTGTAATTGAGCGGAGACTTCCAAAATCCAAAAAAAAAAAAATGTAAAAAAAAAGTGGTTTTGATACAAGCCTTGGGTGGTAATAACATGGTAATAATTACTGAACAAGCACTTTATTATGATCTAAATAATGATTATAAGTGGGTGAGAGCGCGGCCGGTGGCGCGTCCTCGCCCTGTAATCTCGCGCCGGCCCCCAATCACGCATTTCTCACCCGGACGCGTTGAAAAAATAATACTTACCTCACCGAGATTTGTCTATAATTTGCCGGTGCCGCTCGGCCGGCGCACGCAGCCGGGGTAACACTCCTAAATAAAGGTCTTGCTAGATAGAAAGCGCGACAGCAACAGCATGACGGGTTGTAAGTTGTAACACTGGACACGTTGATTTGTAACACAACTAATTGTAGGGTTAGTAGTTAGTCAGAGTTTGCAAATCTCAACATCGTCAGATTTCGTGTATCAAAATACTGTAACATCAAAGTAAAACGGAATTTAACTGCCTTCAATTTAAAACGCAAGCTCATCTTATATTGTGCGCTCCAAGTGGAATGTTTGTGAAAAAAAAATAGATATTACCTAACGTGATGGCGCCAGTTATGGACAGGGTTAAGCGCCGAGTCAAACATGAGGAGCTATAACTTTTTTATTATTTAATCTAGAGTGTTATAATTTTACAATGATATACTCAGATATACAGAGCTTCTCACTAACTGCTAAAATTTAGAAATAGTCGAACGAGTTTTGAAATATGGAAACCTAAAAACGATCAACTGAAATATGTAAAAATCTTTATGATGGACAGTCTAAATCCAGTTATGGACACCCAGTGATGGACAGTTCGTTTTTATCCGATTACTGCAAAGCCAAAAGGAAGGGTTATGATTTTTGTAGTCTATGTATGTATGTTTGTATCCAATTTTTTGTTCTAGCGAAGCACCTAAACTACTGGGCCAATGTTGATGAATGAGGTGTTAATTGATTCGTTGTTATAGTTTGGGGGTGGCTACATTTTATATGCGAAAAAATCGAGAAGTGACGTTCGCACAGCTAAATTGGAATATTAAGTTAGTTTTGATAGACATAACAGATGGCGCCACTAGCCGCTTGCCCCGCCTTTTCTTCCATTAGTACACAATTGAATACACGTTTTTCTAAATTATTATTTTAACCTCCGACGCAAAACGAAGGGGTGTTATAAGTTTGACGTGTCTGTGTGTGTATGTGTGTGTGTGTGTGTCTGTCTGTTCCCCTGTAGTGCTCAAACGGGTGAACCGATTTGAATGCAGTTTTATTTCGTTTGAAAGGTGAATTAGTCGACAGTGTTGTTAGCTATGTTTGATGAAAATCGAACCAACATGGCCGTCGCTACAAAATGGCGTATTACATATTTTATCACAACTGCCTTAATAGGGGTATCAAATGAAAGGACTTGACTAGTAGAATAGCACTATGCAAATCCAAGATGGCCGCCACCACAAAATGGCGAATGTCAGGGGTTTTTTAAATTTTTAATTTATACTTGTATACTATTATGAGTAGTCGGGTTTTAGTTTAAGTATTTAAATATCACTTGCTTTAACGGTGAAGGAAAACATCTTGAGGAAACCTGCATGCCTGAGAGTTCTCCATAACGTTCTCAAAGGTGTGTGAAGTCTGCCAATCCGCTTGGCCAGCGTGGTAGACTATGGCCAAAACCCTTCTCACTCTGAGAGGAGACCCGTGCTCTGTAGTGAGCCGGTAATGGGTTGATCATGATGATGATGATGATGATGGGTTTTAGTTTACGAACTTTATCTCTTGTTTTATTTTATATGGATTGTGGGCAAACGAGCAAGCGGGTCACCTGATGTTGAGTGATTACCGCTGCCCATGAACATTTGCATCACCAAAGGAACCACTAATACGTTGCCGGCTTTTAAAGAATTTGTTGATCCGCTCCTTGATTATTTCGAATAATATATAAATATCAAAGTTACGTAGAAACAACCAACCAAGGTTCGTCACATTTCAATTTGACACTTGTCTATTTGAGGACGTTTACAAAATGGTTCCATAATTTTTTATTTGCTTCAACTTCTTAATCCTGATGCTGTAGGGTACTACCTACCTAAACTAAAGGGATTCGGGAACTGTCCACTATGACTTCATATTTTTGGTACCAAGCTTAGATTGAATCACGGACCTCTGAGTCCCAGTTCCTTAATCCTGATGCAGCACGATACTGCTCACATAAGCAGCGAGGAATTTTCGCCTGTTTTTTGAAAAGATGAATAAGTGTTTTTCTAGACCTGTTACCTGTAAAAGGTTTCCTTTCTTCTTGCGTAATAATTACTTGGACACTGTCCAAGAGGGCAAAAGGTGATCCTTAGCTATGGAGAATCTTCTTTCTAGGTGAAAGAAGGTTCCTCATTCATAGCTACTCGTATGACACGTTTTACTATTAACACTTCTTTATTTTGTGTTAATATAGAGCTAGGCCCCATATTGCATACAACCGGATGCCTGTGACTTCGTCCACGTGGATTTAGGTTTATTATAATGCCGCGGGAACTCTTTGTTTTTTCTAAGCTCCTTTGAGCTCATACCTACATTTCTAAAAAATGTTAAAAGTGGCGCATCTAAATGGAAGTACAATAATAGGTTTAACCCTTTAATTTTTTAACCCTTTCCCACCGATCAGATTTTTTTTTTGCATGGAAACCATAATTATTTTTTTAAAACAAGTGTAATATTGTTAAAAAATAAAAAATATCAACTGCGTGATAATTTTTTTCTCTTTTACTTTTGATCGCCATATTTTTTAGTCAAAAAAATTATATTTTCGGAATCACCTTTTCAACCCCTTTAATTTGACACCCCACTTGATAAGATTTGAAGGAAAAAAATTTTTAAGATGAAATCCTTCTACTATACCGAACTGAACCGATTTGGCTAAAATTTTGATGGAGATAGATTATGCCATGAATTAACACATAGGTTACTTTTTATCCTGAAAAAATCCACAGTTTCCACGGGATTTTGAAAAAACAAAAATCTATAGCTACGGTTATAGGTAGATTACTACAGCAAACCTCCTTGAAAGTAGCTATAAAAGTTGCATAAGGGAGCGGGAACGGGAACCGGAAATCCACGATTTCCTTGGGATTTGTGACAAGTATAAATTAAAAATTTTAAAAACCCTCGACATTCGCCATTTTGTGGTGGCGGCCATGTTGATTTTCATCAAACATAGCTAACAACACTCTCGACTAATTCACCTTGCAAACAAAAAAAACCGCATTCAAATGGGTTCATCCGATTGAGCGCTACAGGGGAACAGACAGACAGACCCCGTCGTTTTTGCGTCGGGGGTTAAAAAACCATAATTCACGCGGGCAGAAGCTAGTTAAACTATACAAGTTTAATTTTGACTTGTAATTGTGTTTAAATGATAAGAATAGATAGGTCCATGACTGGATTTTTGATGTGTTTCCGATCCAGTAATGGACATCCCCTCTAAAACTTGAAAATAGTTCTATGTCGCATTTATTCCTTCACAAGCATGTTTTAAAGTTTATATCTAAGTGATTTAATCATTGTAAATTTACATTTTAATCAGAAACGAGAATCCATCGATCAAAACGTTTATTTACCTTCTTAGCGATTTGCTTAAGAAAACTATTGAAATCGAAAGATATTTGCACACAACATTTTGTTCGCCTTGCCATTTTAAAACAAAATGGCCGTTTCATATGATATTTGTCAATATGAAAAACAGATCCCTATTCTACATGGTTTAAATGTTGCCAGCGGTAAAACTCCAATCTAGCTCTTATTTTTGTTAAAAACGGTGAAGGTGGTCAGCTACTGGTGCCTGGTCCATACCTGGCGACACCACGTTAATTGAATGCACGACATTTTTATTCGGTAATCTTTAAGTTGGTTTTATTCTCTTTCGCTGTTGTTTCGAAGCTCGAAATCTATCAATGTTAACGAAATGCGCAAACTCGTAATAAAAGTATTGTTTTTGTGCCCTTTGTACAATTAGTTAAACACTTCAAAATTGTTGATGGTTTTCACCAGATCAACAGCAATGTTCGTTTTAGTTGGTATGAGTTGATGATACATAGACTATGCTATAACATCGTCGAAAAACATTGGAGTGGACCATATTCGCGATTATGATGACGTATAAAGCGTCAGGCTGCTGCCGATCCCGACGGCAGTAGCTTGCCTTTTTTGCATTCCCTGTATTATGAAGGCCTTAATTGTAATTATTGTAATAATTACAATTTCTTGTATACAAACTTCAATGGATAAGTTTGCGCCGCGCGTCGCTAACGTCTCGTTTTTCGTTTGCCCAAGACTTTAAAGTTGATGCCGTAAGACCGACGCACTGGCAGCCATTGGTATCACTCCTAATAACTGTCGAATCATTGCTGTTTCTTACTATTTAGACAGTAGCTTTCTAATACGGTGTATATATTTTTTTATTGAAATTTGATATTGCAATCTATCTTCCTCTCTCTTCAAATAAATCTTGTACCTACTTATGTATAATTTTTCTGTCATTTTTTATTAGGTACCTAAATCGTAAGTATGGTTTGGACAATTGAAAGAAATGAGAAAACATAAAATCTACTTATGTACATTAAGTAGGTACCTACACGAACAGTAAAAAAAGCAATTGCAAAATTGCTCCGTCGACATGCAAAAGATACTTCTCTGCTATTTAAGAATTAAGATACGTATTATGATTGTTAAAATGAATGATTGTTATCCATTATTTGTTCACCACAAGCTGTGACCATATCAAACATTGCCAAATGCCAATGTCACGGAAAATTAACCAAAGCACCATTGGGTGATGTTTTGACGTTTGAGTGACGTTTACTTTCAATGGAGAATCACGCGGAACTGACGACGCGACGGGAACAAAAAAAAAACAAAATTTTGGTGTCCCATTGTACCTATCCGTTGCGATGCAATTTCGCACAATGAAATGTATTTATGAATAGGACATCACACCTAACTGTGTAATATAATAACCACTTTACAAGTTCACGAGTCAGATACAATTTTAACAGACAAAAAATAAGGATTTTCATTTGCTGTGTATCGCTAACGTAGTGAGAGTACAGTGAGAGTAGGAAGTTCTCAACATAATTCTTCAGAAATACCTATCGATTTCATACAGAACTAGCTGACCCCCGCGACTTCGTTCGCGTATTTTTCTTTGCTATAAACCTCACGGAGCCCGAGAACTTTCCAACGAATGCAAAACCGTGGAAATCGGTTCGTGCGTTCTGGAGTTATAGCGACAGGAAGGAAAACCCGACTTATTTTTATATAGTAGGTACGTAGATATCTATACTAATATAATAAAGCGGAAGAGTTTGTTTGTTTGAACGCGCTAATCTCGGGAACTATTGGACCGATTTCAAAAATTCTTTCACCGTTGGATATGTACGTGATCCTTGAGCGCTATAGGCTATATTATATTATGTACCACGGGCGAAGCCGGGGCGGACCGTTAGTACATAATATAATTTGATTATATTTTGCAACCCTTGGACTAATCACAAGTTATCCAACTTTTAATAGCAGGTGTATTTGATGTTTTTTAAGATAGGGTTTTTGCTGCCTCACTTGCTAAGCCAAGGCTTGACAGTTGCACGATGCTGTCAAAAATATTTTGAATGATCACCAGCGCATTGACCACCAATTCGATAAGCAAAAAAAAATTATCCTTTTTTCCCAAGTTATACCCTCAAAATTTTTATCAAAGTTTTTAGTTAGCAAAGGGAATAAAAAATAACCACTGTGCTATAATTATGCAATCGTGTGTCAATCAGTCCTATTCACAGTTATGGGAAATAAGTTTGTGAGAAGTGAAAATACCTAGGCATAAGGAAGGTTTCTAGAAATAGGCCTAGATAAAATAATCACAAAAAAAGGTCATGACCTTTAAAAAAATCTATTTAAATAAAAAAGCTGTGATAGCCTAGTGGTGAGGACGACCGACTTCTAATCGGAGGTCGTGGGTTCGATCCCGGGGCACGCACCTCTGACTTTTCGGAGTTATGTGCGTTTTAAGTATTTAAATATCACTTGCTTTAACGGTGAAGGAAAACATCGTGAGGAAATCTGCATGCCTGAGAGTTCTCCATAACGTTCTCAAAGGTGTGTGAAGTCTGCCAATCCGCTTGGCCCGCGTGGTAGACTATGGCCAAAACCCTTCTCACTCTGAGAGGAGACCCGTGCTCTGTAGTGAGCCGGTAATGGGTTGATCATGATGATGATGATGATATAAATAAAAAAACAAAACTTAAAATTAATAACTACTTTACCTACAGTAAAATCACGGAGCATTGTTTGGAAAACTTTCTATCAAGATTTTTTTCCCAATATTCTCTCTATTTGATTAGAATAGAATTTAGATTAGAGGTCCAAAAAGTATTTATATACTAAGTAATCAATGAAATATTTTTTTTAACTGTTCATGAATAGGTATGGCTTACCAACAACTGCATAATATGTCTCTTAGGGCCTGTTTCACCACCTTCTTATAAAGTGTCTGGTAGCCTAAACGTAAATGTTACTTTCTTACTTTATGTCAAGTGACAAAGATAAAAGTTGTAGATAGCTATCCGATACTTATCAGAAGGTGGTGAAACAGGCCCTTAAACTAGTACTACTTACTAGAACTACCTTAAAATAGTACTAGGTACGAGCATATCGAGCGCGATGTTTCATTGCTGTTCAGTAAAAATGTCCTTCATATCTAACATAGAAAATAAAAAAATCCTATCTGGTGGTGCTTCACCCGGTCTTTTGTGGTCGTGTCAAGCATATCGTGTCCCTCGGTGACGGATTACCAACTGTTAGCCGCTTATGTCTTTTGTATCCGACACCTTTTCCGAGCCGACAATTTTTTTTCTTGAATTAATAAGTCCACTATTTGGGGTGGCCCAGTTCGGATAGCAGTTAGAATATGATTGCATTGGTTAATAGTAAGTATTCCAGGCCTATATTTAATAATATAAAAAGATTTTTTTGAAATCACATCTAAGAAAAGTAAACTTTAATTACGCAAGAATTGAAAAGGATTGTAATAAAAGGTGCAAATACACAAACAAGTTAGATACTTATGGGAATAATTTACTTCTTAATATGGGAGTCAATCTATGTCGCTACACCATATGTAGTAGTATTGTCTGACATGCATGCTCTACACAAATGTGTAGAGACACTGATCGCATTTATTCTATTTTATAGAAACCTAGCCTAACCTAAAATTCTTAAAGGAAAATATTGCATAGGTACTGCCTATGTCGATCAATAAAGACCTATTCACACATATCATGTGAACTCCGGCCGCAGAACAATTCCGGCATCGTATTCTCATAATTCAATAACAGTATTGCAGTGATATCTACCACAGGGTCTTCAGATCACACATGTTAGTGATTTCTCAATACATATGCGGAAGAGTTTTGAGATGTTGATGCAGACGCATCCGTGATCCGTCAAGAATTCGTCGTCCTTACATTAATGCTTGCCCGGCCCCACAGACCAATTTGTTTGTACTTAGTGGAGGTGGGTGCTGACACTGCAGCACTGTGATGTCACTGACACTGAAAATTTTTACAGTGGCGGTACTGTGTCGGAACTGTGACCTCACCGATATGTGTGATTATGCCTTTAACATGTTTGTGCCTACCATAAGGCCCACCACTTGTTTCGATGACGATTGTTAAATATTTCTTGATTGGGCCACTACCGTGCCAGTCATGCAGGCATCTCGGCGGCGATCACCAAATTACAAACAAAAAGCTAGGAGCGTCGTAATCTGACGTCGCATCACGTCCGATCAACGGCTGATCATGATTTACGAACACATCGGACGGTGATAGGTGATCTGGTCTTACAATTTCGATTGTCGATAGCCGAATTCGTTGCCACAAAACGATTTATAGAAATCGGACAAAGAGGTTTATTTTTTGTAAAATAGTTATACAATTGTTATACATGTTTTCAAGGCTCATCATAAAACATGATCGATGGGAATATTTAGTAAGGCGGCTATACTTAGAATAGTGCTTCAGTTTATTTATTTATTTATAACCTATAGGTGTTCCATCCTGAGGGTAAATTTTAAGTAAAAATCTGTAACTTTTTTGGTAAATAAATGATTTTTATTATTATTATTATTTTATCCATACTGATGCCTGCACATTCACTATTGGAAATGACTTTTCGGATTCTTTCAAGACTAGGTTTGGCTTAACAAGCCTTAAAATACGCGCTCATTCAAAATGTGAAAAGGATCGCCGTTGTCGGATATGACTATATAGGGGGACAAAATATTATGATATCTATACTTACTTTATATTATTTAAATTTTTATAATACCTACCCACCTATTAAAAAAGGTATTAACTACCATGCTAAGTTCATCTAAGTATCTAACCTTTCACTCTTCAATAAGTTCCATATTTTACAATTCTGTAGGGTTTCGTCAAACAATAAAGTTGTAGGCCTATCTATCTATCCCTTAAAATCGACCTAATTCATAAAATAACAAGTTATGTTTATGGTTCTCAAATTAGAGCGAGATACGAGTCGAAGGGCAACGTCGGCCCACCTGTCCGATTAGTATCACCCACTTTGAGTGGGTCACGGCCGAGCATGCCGTTCCACAAATTGAAATCTTTTTCGTTATGCCGCGTCAAAGATTCTAGCTGACGTGAGATGCCGCTGGATTAGAAGCTGACTCATAGCACTTCACGATACCGAAGCGTAAGGGAAGCGTTGCGTGTTTTTTTAAATCAATCAAAATGATAGCCAGCACTCAACGGTATCAACATTCCATTATCGTATCATAAATAGACAAGCTAGCGTTTAATTGATTACAAAACAGTATCCATAGCGGATGTTAGAGCTTCCTAAATATGCGAGGCCTGAAACAAACGCGACGCGGAAAGATAGTCCGACGAGACGGCAACAGCTTGAGCACAATCAGTGCGACACATCTCGCTCGTAGCTTTTGCAACGTTTCGTCGAAGAAAAAGCTGCTAGAAAGCCGTTGAAACAAAGAAACATTGCCGCACTGATTGTGCCTGCGTTGCAGAATCTCACACTGAATTTGTCATATAAGAAATTACACAGTTTCTTGGTTGTGTGGGACCATCAGGATTCACAATTCCTTATAGCCCCACCCAAGTTAAGCAGTGGGACCAACAGGAATTGAAATTCCTCGTGGTCCCACTGAGTGGGTCAACCAGTGGGACCACGAGACCGTAGCCGTTGCTTCAAACTACAGTGTGTGACAACCGATGGCATTAGACTGCATGGAGTACGGCTCATTGAAGGCGTGAACTCTTCCATACCGTTCCTTGTACCTATTACAATTTACAGCTTCTATGCTCTACTTCTAGCTTCTTACTTCTTATCTCTGGTAACATTACGAAACGTCAGAATTCCACCGAATTAAAGATCAGAGTAGGTATAGGACTCGCGTTAGACACGACGCCGAGCGACGCTGCATGCATGGCGCGTTCTTTTTGTTTCAACCTTTAATCTAAATTAAAACAGGGACTTTTACTGGATGGGCCACGGCCCTAGAGACTCCATTACAGGCAATAAAATGCCTATTATTATCGAGGGCCGAAAAGTCGATGCACGCGATGCAATTACTTGATTGGCGGTGTTCTGGCCGGCGCTGGGTGAGCAGTGATTGATGTCGAACATAATTAGAAAACACTTCAGCATGTGTCTTCATTGGCGCAATCTTAATTGTGGGCAGCACTTACCTCGCTGACTCAAGCAGCACGCGCCAGCCACGCCGCAATCATCTCTGACTTGATTTGTATAGATAGCATGTAAAGAGAACAAATAATTAATGTTTTGGAATTATTTTATTATGGTTTATTGCAAACGCTACACTAAAGAGCGTAGAGCGTAGAGCGGCGTTGCTGAATCAGCAACGTTAACCCGATTCGGTAATTAAATCGGTGACTTTGGGGGTTAGAATTTGGTCTTCCCCCGCCTCCATGCCTCAAGTACCGTAAAGTATAGTATAACCCGCGGCACGTAGATTGAACACTGAAGGAAAGTGGAGGGGGTAAGCTATTGTACTACGTGCGTGACAGTTCCCATACGCAGCTATCCCCTCCACGTTTCCTTCAGTGTTCAATCTTACGTGCCGAGACATAAGTGGAGACCTGACATAATGTAATGTCGATCCGCAAGTTGTATGACATAATTAAAACGTTGTTCATGGAAGCTCACACACGTCCAAATTCAGACTTCGTAATGAACATGCGCCATATTTGTTTGTGGATTTTGCGAACTGACACTCGCACAAGCGAATAAATAATTAGAAATAAACTACACGTTTTTAAAGTAATTAAGTGCCATGTCATGTCTGCTCCATGATGTGTGAGTAGGTATTATGTTCTGTAAAGGTACTTGAGTCTTGACTTATTTAGAAACTAACAGAGAAATGGTTGATTGCAGAGTAAGTCAAAGCGCCCGGTTATTGTCACTAAAATTAAGTTAATTTATGAGTTTCAGTTATCTAAACTGCAGGGGTGCTAGCCAGGTAACCTCCAAGTGTGCCTGGGTGCTGCTGGTCCTCTTGGATACGTCCGAGGGGAAGAGCAGTATTCGGGCCGGTGCACCCCGGTAACATGGTTAATAATTTCGGGGATATTGTTAGCCATGGCCAATGACCTGGCGGAGGGAAGTTTCTCCGCGTGTCCCTCTGATTAGCAGAAGGCACTGCGGATGAAACTGGGGGTGAGACACCCCGGGGCGGGGGGCAGCGATGCCCATCGCGGGAGGAAGAAAACCTCGTTAAAAAATTCCGGGAGGGCGCGAGCCTCTGGAGGGACAGCCCAGAGGCGAGCGGGAGCCCCAGCTGGGGCGGCTGCCGGACACCTGGGATGCATACTTTGGGTTCCCCAGGCGTCCAGCACACAGCATGAGGGTCATGCCGTGGTGGTTTTAGTGGGTATACCCGGCTGGAGTCCCACATAACCTTCGTTCTGCCGCATTCGGCCGCAGAACGGGGGTACCTATAAAAGGTTTCCACCACGTCAAAAAAAAAAAAATTTAACTAAACTGCAAATGAAATAACGATAGAAGCAATGTATGAAATTACTGTAGTTATACGTACTTTATTAATTTTATTATTATTCTTAATTAATATGAAAAATCAAATAATATTATAATCTTTCCTACATAATTATTTAAACTAAAAAGACATCTTTTCTATTCAAACAAGTAAACTAAATATAATTATTGTTTCTTTAACTAATATCAAATAAATTTTAGTTAGTAATAAGTTTCCTGTTCTATCCATTTCGAATAAGCTCGTCTAATCAAATATCTTCTTAATTCATCAGCAAAAATCATTAGAATGAAAAATGGTATTGACAATAAAAAATCATGCCAGGCTATTGGTTCGGTACCAAAAACCTCCTGACATATAGGAAGGTATGTGACAAGCAGAGCTGCTATAAAATCCACAACAATACTTGCGTTCAAGACATGATTTTTCATTCCCTTTTGCAGCAAAGAAACTCGGCGCGTTTTACATATAATTACATCAGAAACCTGCGTCCAGCACACAGCAACAAAGTAAGCAGTTTGCGCCTTTCTTTCCAATCTCTTACGATCTTCATACAACCAAGGACGACCTATTGTGTCCTTTACAGTTGCCGTAGTGGATTCCCAGTCCTTGCGGATAAAAAACAAACTAGAAGGGAAAAAACCGCTTTGCGCAAATACTACGAAATAGCAAAACATTCCAGCACAAAACTGAATTAATCCAATTTGGAAATAAGCCATGAATATCAATACTCTATTGACGAGGTGATCTGTGGGTTTACGTGGCGGGAAGTTCATTATGTCAGATTCCGAAGTTTCATAGGCAAGACTCACTGCAGGTAACAAGTCAGTTCCAACGTTTATGACCAATATCATAATAAGAGTCATGGGCAAAGGCATTCCGAAACAGGCATAGAGGACAAACGGTAGCATTTCAGGCGTATTAGATGTCAGTGTATATGCTATTGTTTTCTTCAAATTATCAAAAATACGCCTTCCTTCCTGTATACCCAGAACGATGGAAGCAAAATTATCGTCTAGTAGTATCATATCGGCCGCCTGTTTTGAAACTTCTGTGCCGGTGATTCCCATTGCAATTCCAATGTCGGCTTTCTTCAAAGCGGGAGAATCGTTAACACCATCTCCTGTCACGGCAACAACGTGGCCTAAGGATTGGTATGATTCTACAATGAATAATTTTTGTTGAGGGCTGGTTCTAGCAAACGTAATTTCATCATATTTTTTCTGACATGCTTTTAACTCTTTCGTGCTCATTTTCCGTAATTCATCACCGGTAATGACAGCTGAACGGAATTGTTGCTTTATATGAGGTGGTACATCAGAAAGTTCTATGTGATGTTCAAAAGCATAGTCATATGCAGTAGGGTGTGTTATAGTACCACATGATCTTGATATTGCTAATGCTGTTACTGGATGATCACCAGTTACCATTATTACTCGAATACCTGCTTGGCGGCAAAGAGCAATAGATTTATCAATATTAGGTCTAGGTGGGTCAATCATAGAGATAGCTCCTAAAAATCTCATATTTTCAACTGGAAAATTACGTTCTTGTGTGTTGAATATATAACCTAGTGGGTAATTAGCCAAAGGCAACTGGTAGTCACAATATCCAATCACACGTTCACCCATATTGGCTAGTTTAATAAAATTTTCCCTTAGTTCTTTTTTTGCTTGGGGAGTCATTGGTTGGTCCTCCTCATCGGTAAGGACTTTTGTACAATATTCTAAAACAATTTCTGGTGCACCCTTCATTATTAAATAGTAGCTGTGTGTGGTCTTCATTCTATGTATTGTAATTTGGTATTTATAAGCTGAACTAAAAGGTATTTCAGCTTCTTTCGGATTATCCTCTCTAGTTTTTGTTGCAGACCGATTAATTTCCATATACCTTAAAATCGCTGATTCTGATGCATCGCCAAGAATTTTTCGTTTTTCAATAGGTAGATCTAGTGTGTCAAAAGCAAATGTAGCTTTCAAATTGAGTGATGCAGCTAGGCTTAATGTTGCATATGCATGATCAGAAACATGTGCATGATCTGTTTTGTCATAAATAGTGTAATTACAAAACAAATGTGAAACGTTCATTTGATTCTCTGTAAGCGTCCCAGTTTTGTCCGAACATATGCAAGAGGTTGAACCTAATGTTTCAACAGCTTGTAGGGTTTTTGCAAGGCAATTTTTACTTTTTAGTTGATTAGCTGATAATGTCATACAAACTGTTAACGTCACAATCAGACCTTCGGGGACATTAGCTAATACAATACCAAGCATATATTGTAATGCTGATAACCAATTTTTTTGTATCACGTATACCATAATAAAGAATATTATACCAAAAGTAAAAGCAACGCCGCAAATAAGCTTAATAAAATGAGTTATTTCTTTAGCTATCGGTGTTTCTTCCTTCTCTAAACCGGTTACTAAGCCAGCTATTTTCCCTATTTCTGTTAATTCACCTGTAGCCACAACGACTCCCTTTGCAATGCCTTCAGTAATAGGACAGCCGAAGAATACCATATTTTTGGACTCTAATGGGTTACTATTAGTACACTCTGGCCTGTGTTTAATAGGTTCCGATTCCCCAGTTATCGATGCCATGTCTGTTTTAAAATTGGAGCAAGTTAAAATTCTCACATCGGCAGGAACAATTTCTCCAGCTTGCATTTCTACAATATCTCCCAAAACTATTCCACTGTTTGGTATAGATTTCTTTATACCATCTCTTATGACAGTCGCATTTGGTGGCACCATTTTTTCGAACCCACTCATCACAGCCATGTTTTTTGCTTCTTGGTAAAATCCAAAAAGTCCAGTGCCAACAATAGTGGCCGTAATGACGCAACCCAAGTATAAATATTCTTTTCCAGAATGTCCACCACTTTCGCCAGCATCAATACTTTCAGAGAAGAAATATCCGATGAAATTTAAAATGGCTCCACACCAAAGAACACACTGAAACCAGCCAAATAAGTTATGGCGAAAAATTTTCCAATAACTATTTCCCTTAAGTTGCTTTAATCTATTTTCCCCGTGGGTTTCCAATAGCTCTTTGGCAAACTCTTCGGTAAGGCCCGTGTTTAGGTCAGTTCTGAAAACAGCTTCCAATTGCGCTGGTGTTAGAAAATGATCACCTGTATGGGTTTCTTCCTTTAACAGCGTAAGTTGGGAGGATTCTGGATGAAGACGTTGTCCACTTAAACGTCGTCCGCCTATAGAACTAGTTGAATGATGACGAGTTGTATGAGGCATTTTAATATTTTTAATGCTCAAATTCACGTGGAAAAGCACACAAAATTATTCATTCAAGTTTTACTAATCAAATTTCTATAAACTCATGTATCATAGTTGAAAGAAGCTCGAAGCTGTCATTGCTTTCAAACTGATTGTTTTCATCTATTTTTTAAGCATCGAATTTAAATCAAGATTCAAAGCTGAAATGGTCTGGACATTAGACTTTAGGATCGCTTTCTGCAATTTATATTTCACACAATATTTTGTTTATATACATAGTTACGATATTCTGACCGGTATAATTCGCAAATAGTATAACTCTACCTAATAAAAATACGAAAATCACACACCTGCACATAGAAATGTGGGTCTTCGGGTGGGGCAATTTACGATACGTACCTATTTTGAATAGGTAGGTTATCTGAACAAACAAAGAATGCCTTTTTTTTTGAAAGAAAGAAATTGGTAGGTACCTATGTGTAAGAACCTATTTTGAGGTGATGCTTAATGCAAGAAGCAATAATATCAAAAACGGTTTAGTCGTTTTAATTTTTTACCAACGCAAAGGTACCTGATGTATCTCTTTACTTTCCATTTCATCGTGTAAAAAACCCTCTTACGAAAATTAATGAGCAAAAGTTAATGTACGAATCCCTCCTTCATGCTGAAATGGCTGAACTGATTTTCATCAAAATTAGCTAAGAACCGCCTCGAATATAAAATACCGCATTCAAAGCGGCAAAACCATAGAAAATTGGGGATATAACATAGGTTCTACAATCTACATACATACCTACAGCCTGAAGAATTGAGAAACTCCTGTTTTTGAAGTCGTTTAAAAATTAAATATCAAACAGTACTTGGGTACTTTTAATACTCGGTGTGTTGCTTTGCAAATGATACAAACCATCACGCGCGGAATGAGCGGCCGATAGGGGCCGACACCTCGCAGATTTATAGCCCCAGTGCCGATACGCCGGCTATTTCCGAACAATATTGATATTTTCGACTCGCTGCACCTATCAACTTCCAACGCGTTAAAGTACTACAAAGTGAAATAAACTAACGCGAAAAACGATCGATCTTTTAAATGGGTTCCAAAATTTAAACGCTTCGCATAGAGCTTAGTGCGAATTTATATGTGGTAAATGCAGTTGCATTTCCAGAGATTTTCCTAACGTTGTCGCATAAGATTCGTGCGGCGGCTTAGCGTCCGTCTTGAGGCGACGCGACGCCGGCCCGCAAGTAATCAACCTATTAATAAGAGGATCAAGTGTAATGCGACCAATTAAAACGGCGACTCCCCGTCTTAAGACGCCCGCAGTTTTTGGGTTCGTTCCAATGGGATTAAGATTACTCTGGCGACACTATAGTATTGAGTCTAGCGAATTCTCAAAGTGAGAGAACTCATTTCAGGAGATTAAAATAATATTAATCCTTCCAAATGAGTTCTTTTATCTACTTATTTTACTTTGAGGTTGTATACCAAAATCAATAGTTGTGAAATGATTGTGTTGAAATATTCATCATCATCATGATCAACCCATTACCGGCTCACTACAGAGCACGGGTCTCCTCTCAGAGTGAGAAGGGTTTTGGCCATAGTCTACCACGCTACCACGCTGGCCAAGCGGCTTGGCAGACTTCACACACCTTTGAGAACGTTATGGAGAACTCTCAGGCATGCTGGTTTCCTCACGATGTTTTCCTTCACCGTTAAAGCAAGTGATATTTAAATACTTAAAACGCACATAACTCCGAAAAGTTAGAGGTGCGTGCCCGGGATCGAACCCACGACCTCCGATTAGAAGTCGGTCGTCCTAACCACTAGGCTATCACAGCTTATTAAATAAGAGTTGAAATATTAAAGTTTACGATTAAATGATAACTTAATTATATTATTTATGTTACTTTAATTATGAAGTACAACAACGAACTCTATTTGTTTTCTACTTACGTGACCTGCTATATCTTTGTTGTACCTCCGATTTCAAATACATATAGGTATTTATAGAAGGGGCGAGTGACAAAGACGTGGCGTGGGCTCATGTCATCTAGATAAACTTTTTAGGGTTCCGTACCCAAAGGGTAACAACGGAACCCTATTAATGTCACTCTGCTGTCTGTCTGTCCGTCCGCCGGTCACAGGTCTCTAGCTCGCAGACGATATGAGTTACAAACCTAAAAGTTTGGTATTTTGTGTAAAACATTGACCCAAAATCAAATATTTAATTAGAAATTGAATTAAATTATTTTTCAGGGGGCTCCCATACATGAGAAAGGAACTGGAAAAAAAATTTTCTTTCTTACCCTAGCTTGTGGGGTATCATTATTTACAACTTATTGAGTAAAGGACGAATATATATTTTTTTAATCTTTTACTCAAAAAATAAGGAAATGGGGGGCCATCAAAGTTGTCAGTTTTAGACCATTTTTGTGATGGGGGCTATCTCAACAAGTATAAATTGAAAATTTAAAAAACCCCCGACATTCGCCATTTTGTGGTGGCGGCCATCTTGGATGTGCATAGTGCTATTCTACAAGTCAAGCCCTTTCATTTGATACCCATATTGAGGGCGTTGTGATAAAATATGTAATCCGCCATTTTGTAGCGGCGGCCATTTTGGTCCGATTTTCATCAAACATAGCTAACAACACTCTCGACTAATTCACCTTTCAAACAAAAAAAACCGCATTCAAATCGGTCCACCCGTTTGAGCGCCACAGGGGAACAGACAGACACACACACACACACACACACACACAGACACGTCAAACTTATAACACCCCGTCGTTTTTGCGTCGGGGGTTAAAAACTAAACTAAGTAGTTAGGAATATGGTATTTCGGTATATTATGTACTATATGCTCTATTTAAACAACAATACTGAAAACAACGATTCATCAAATCTATACTAATATAATAAAGCGGAAGAGTTTGTTTGTTTGTTTGTTTGTTTGTTTGTTTGTTTGTTTGAACGCGCTAATCTCTGGAAGTACCTGTCGGATTTGAAAAATTCTTTTTGCATTTGGGAGTCCAATTTTTGGGGCAGGTTATAGGCTATTTAATATCCCTAAAATCCTCCCCTAAGGGGATAAAATGGGGGTAGAAAGTTTGTATGAAAGTCCTATGTTTTTAAAGTTACAGACCTGAAAATCGGCATTTATATTATTAGTTTTAAATAATAAAAAACTGTATATTTTATTTTAAAAAATCTTCCCTTAAGGGTGGTAAAATAGGGGATGAAAGTTTTAATGGGAAGTTTTAATTATGTTATTGTTATTATCAACTTGAAATTTGGAAAGTAGGTTCATTCTAAGGCTTAGATATCAGCCTAGAAAAGATTTCACGAAAATCCTCCCCTAAGGGGGTAAAATGGGGGTAGAAAGTTTGTATGAAAGTCCTATGTTTTTAAAGTTACAGACCTGAAAATCGGCATTTCGATTATTAGTTTTAAACAATAAAAAGCTGTATATTTTATTTTGAAAAATCTTCCCTTAAGGGTGGTAAAATAGGGGATGAAAGTTTTAATGGGAATTTTTAATTTATATTATTGTTATTATCAACTTGAAATTTGGTAGGTAGGTTCATTCTAGATTGATATCTAAACCCGATCTAAACCCTAAAGGCTGATGCCTAGAAAAGATTTCACGAAAATCCTCCCCTAAGGGGGTAAAATGGGGGTAGGAAGGTTATATTTTTGAAGTTATGTTGTGTTTAGTTCAAGTGCTTAGTGAAAGTGTTTAGTGCCAGTATTTAATGCCAGTGTTTAGTGCAAGTGTTTAGTGAAAGTGTTTAGATTCAGTATTTAGTGGAAGTGATAGCGCAAGTGTTTAGTGCCAGTGTTTAGTGCAAGTGTTTAGTGCAAGTGCTTAGTGCAAGTGTTTAGTGCCAGTGTTTAGTGCAAGTGTTTAGTGCAAGTGTTTAGTGCAAGTGCTTAGTGCAAGTGTTTAGTGCCAGTGTTTAGTGCAAGTGTTTAGTGCAAGTGTTTAGTGTAAGTGTTTAGTTCAAGTGTTTAGTGCCAGTGTTTAGTGCAAGTGATTAGTGCCAGTGTTTAGTGCAAGTGATAATGCACGTGTTTAGTGCCGGTGTTTAGTTCAAGTCCAGTACAAGAGACACGTGCAAGAGATAGTACCAGTGTTTAGTTCAAGTGTTTAGTGCCAGTGTTTAGTGCCAGTGATAGTGCAAGTGTTTAGTGCCAGTGTTTAGTTCAAGTGATTAGTGCCAGTATTTAGTGCAAGTGATAGTGCCAGTGTTCAGTTCAAGTGTTTAGTGCAAGTGATAGTGCAAGTATTTAGTGCCAGTGCTTAGTGTCAGTGTTTAGTGCAAGTGTTTAGCGCCAGTGTTTAGTGCAACTGATAGTGCAAGTGTTTAGTGCCAGTGTTAGTTCAAGTTATTAGTGTCAGTATTTAGTGCAAGTGATAGTGCAAGTATTTAGTGTCAGTGTTTAGTGCAAGTGATAGTGCAAGTATTTAGTGCCAGTGCTTAGTGCCAGTGTTTAGTGCAAGTGTTTAGTGCCAGTGTTTAGTGCAACTGATAGTGCAAGTGTTTAGTGCCAGTGTTAGTTCAAGTTATTAGTGTCAGTATTTAGTGCAAGTGATAGTGCAAGTGTTTAGTGCAAGTGATAGTGCAAGTGTTTAGTGCCAGTGTTTAGTGCAATGATAGTGCAAGTGTTTAGTGCCAGTGTTTAGTGCCAGTGTTTAGTACAAGTGTTTAGTGCAAGTGATAGTGCAAGTGTTTAGTGCCAGTGTTTAGTGCAAGTGTTTAGTGAAAGTTCAGTTTAGGTTCAGTATTTAGTGCAACTTATAAGTAAGTGTTTAGTTCAAGTGTTTAGTGCCAGTGTTTAGTGCAAGTGATAGTGCAAGTGCTTAGTGTAAGTGCAAGTGTTTAGTGTAAGTGTTCAGTTTAAGTGCTTAGTGCAAGTGTTTAGTGCCAGTGTTTAGTGCAAGTGTTTAGGTTCAGTATTTAGTGCATGTGTAAGTGTTAAGTGTCAGTGTTTAGTGCCAGTTTTAAGTTACTTTGCTGTAATAATTCCAGGTACGTTAGCCATTAATGTATCACACTTAATATTATAAAGGTGAAAGTTTGTGTGTGTCTGTATGTTGGCTGAAATTTTGAATGATCATTATGCCCTGGTACACATAGGCTACTTTTTATCCCGGAAAAGTATTCCTGTGGGACTAAAATAGATATAGACTTCCAAAAACGCGATAAATGGCGCTGACTTTTCTTAGGTAAATCACGCTCACATAGCACATTATTACAATAGTTGCATGCAACTCTTGTCATACGCATACAGATGCACTTTTTATCCTGGAAAAATCCACAGTTCCCATGGAATTTTGAAAAACCGAAATTTATAGCTACAGCTATAGGTAGATTAGGCTATAGCAAACTTCCTTGAAAGTAGCGGGAAGGGGAACCGGAAATCCACGATTCCCTCGGGATTTGTGAAAAACCGAAATTCACGCGGGCGAAGCCGCGGGCAGAAGCTAGTAGTTTATAAGCTGTGAAAACAAACGAACATTTTTTGGGTTTTTCTTTCACGGTTTGATGCGATATACAGCTCGAAAATTAAATATTTCTTAGACCCAAAATATTATATTGTTCATAATTATGTACGGAACCCTAAAAGAGCGAGGCCCGACACGCACTTGGCCGATTTTTTTTGTAAAAGATTTGTATAGTTTATACCCAACTTCACTTGGGATTAGGGTTCAGAACCGGGAAATCCCGGTCTCGAAAGTACCGGGAATTCCCGGTTCTTTTATCAGTAAAAAAGAACCGGGAAATCAAATTTGATTCCCGGTTCTTTCGGTACTTTCGGGAATTTTATTTTAATTATACGATTCACGCTACTACTTACATACATAATCTTTACAATACTAACTTTACTTTTTTATACTTTCTACTGTTCAAAAGTTCAAAACTAACGTGAATTCAGCGTTAAAATAAATGGCGCGCGGTAACTTACAAGTCTACCACTCTCGCTGTTGTGAGCTCGCTTACTCAGTTTTCGGATTGCAGTGCGCGCAATATTTAACCCACCTTGGGATGGAATTTTCAAAAATGCTGTTTATATTTTATCGAAAGCTCAAATACCAATTTTCATGGATATAACTTAAAAATGACAGAGTTTCATACAAACTTTCATCCCCTATTTAACCCCCTTAAGGCTTTACGGGTGGAATTTCCAATAATCCTTTCTTAGTGTGTGCCTATATCATACCGTATAGTTGTGAACCGCTTCGGCAACATTCATGTTGAGAGTGGTCTTGATTTAGAGTGGAGTGGGTTGATTTGGTCAGTCCAGCGAATTAGACTCGATCTCTTTCCGGTAACTATAAGTTTTTGTAGGTTATAGCCGGGTTTACGGGCGATATGGCCGAATAACTCAAAGATCTTCTTCAGGCATATGTTGGAGAGCCTCGGCTTTTTGTCAATTTTGAGTTCTTCGCGGATCGATTGGTTGGTCCTGGATGCAGTCCAAGAGATTCTGAGTATTTTCCTCCAGCACCACATCTCAAAGGCGTCGATGCGCTGGCAGTCTCCAGCTTTTAATGTCCATGTCTCCGCCCCGTATAGGAAAATGGAGAAGACCAAAGTGTTGACGAGTGTAATTTTTGTCTTATTGCTCATGTTACGATCATTCCATATTCTATGGAGCTGAGACATTGCAGCCTTGGCCATATCGATTCTCCTGCGAACTTCAGCTTCACAAGAACCGTTATTGCTGATGCTAGAACCCAAGTAAATGAAGTGATCAACGGGTTTTAAATTGAGTGTTCCATTGAGTTCTAGCTTAGAAGCACGATCCACTACCATGATCTTGGTTTTAGACCGATTTATGGCCTGTGTTGATCCATTTTGTTCAGGAGTTGGAACATTTCAGCTTCATTAGCTGCGAAAAGGATGGTGTCATCGGCGTAGCGAAGGTTTTGAATTTTAAAGCCATTGTCGATTCTTACTACCTTCAGACTATCTGAGTATAGGCCTTGAAGCACTCCGATCAGATGTTTTGGGACTCCTATTTCCTGGAGAACTGTCTATTAGGAGCTTCCAGTTCACACAGTCAAAAGCCTTACTGTAGTTGACGTAGTAGTAGTTTAACACATAATGAATAGTACATTGAATTAGTAAGCTTTTTCAACGTAAGCGCACACTAAGAAAGGATTATTGGAAATTCTACCCCTAAGGGGGTGAAATAGGGGATGAAAGTTTGCATGAAAGTCGGTCATTTTTCAAGTGATATCCATGAAAATTGGTATTTAAGCTTTCGATAAAAAGTAAAAAATTTGAATTTCAGGATTTTTGGATTCTAGTTATATTTTTAAACTCACACAATATTAGTTCCAATAAAAATTACTTAAATATTTCATTGTGGTTTACTTTTAAAGTGTAAAACTTGTTTTATAAAAAAAACACAAAGAACCGAAAATCCCGAAAGAACCGGGAATTCCCGGTTCCTTTGAGTAAAAGTACCGAAATTCCCGGTTCTCAAAAACAGGACCGGTTCCGTAAACCCCACTTGGGATGTGGCGCTGGCAGTAGCATGTTTAAAGTCTATGAATGACGTGTCATTGCCAAGCGATACTTACTCACTCACTCGCCACTTCTCTATAAATCACGCTTCGGGTATAATTATGACATAAATTAAAAAAAAAAAAATTACAGGCAACGATAATACGAAAAGTAATGCGCGAAGAATAATTGAGCTCTAATAACTTTTTTGCATATTAAGCGATTTGACGCGCATAGTACGCGAGGCTTCGCGCTTTACATCATTATGAGCATTTTATGGTAAAATCAGGTCATTAATATTCAATCGCCTGTGAACGTCATCTGCCTCGATGTCGGCTGCAGGCATTGCGTATTAAAGGTCGACCAGAATCTCATGAAAAATAGGGAAATTAAATTTTGTAGTAAGCAACACTAGGTTAACTCGGCTGCCCTACTGATAAACAAAGTAATTACATTCAGAAAACCTTACAAGGGATCGTTTTACGAAACGAAAAATCAAGCAACTGCATTTTAAATACAAAAACAAAGTAATCAACATCCAATCACTTTGTTTTTGTGTTGTGCTTGTTGTTTACTTGGTTTTTGCATTTATATTCGGGGTTAGTGAGTGCAGGTACTTTGTTCGGGCAATTTAAATTTCAGTAAACGGTTCAAGTTATTTGAAATATTAAACTGTGGTAAAAAACTACTCGACATAAAACTTTAGTTAATGCAAAAAAGTCAATTTCACAAAAAATGTCAGTTACTTTGTTTATCGCAGGCCGTATGTAGGCCGCAGTGTTGCTAACTTTGGAATTTCATTTCCGTATTTTTCGTGAGATTCTGGTCGATCTTTAGCTTGGTATTAACTGTGATGGCGCTGACAGGGCGGGCAGAGTTGGCGGAGCGGTGACGACATCGCGGCATCTTTGGCGGTGTTCAGCTTTGATGTACTGATGCAGATGGCGCCGGTAGCGAGCTCGAGTGCCATGTTTACGACCACCGACGCGTTTTATTACTTACTATACTTTTGAACTGATTCGTTGGATTAGTGGTTAGCACGTTCGACGGTGAATCACGAGGTCCTGGGTTCGAATCCCGGGTCGGGCCAAAAATAATTATGAGGAAGGTAGGTAATTGGGTTTTTTTCAAATAAATTTTCAATGCCAGTCCGGAGTTGGTAGTTGGCGGTGTTTCACCCCCGTACCTAGGAGAGCACGGTTATTATTACTATCGTGTGACAATAGTCGATAAAGCCCACCAACCCGCATTGGAGCAGCGTGGCGGGTCTAAGCTCTAGATCCCTCTCTCCTATGAGAGAGGAGACCTGTGCCCAGTAGTGGGACGTTAAAGGCTATACCTAATGGTTGTGTTAGATACACCCCCGTGCTTCGAAGAGCACGTAAAGCCGTCGGTCCTGCGATTGATCTCTCTCCGGTCGGTCGCATTGGCGTACCATCGGACTATGAGAGTGAGGGAATAGAGAGTGCACCTGTGTATGCGCACACACTTGTACACTATAATATCTCCAGCGTAGTGGACTAGTCTCCGCCTCGATTGAGATTGGCCGCCGTGGCCGAAATTCGGTCGGGAGGGAATTACGTACATTATTATTATTAGATAGGTACTCACATGTCACAAAGCTTCAATCAATAAGCGTGAATAGCCATTAGCCAGCGTACGCGATGCCACAAGCACCGACGCGAATTCGCACCCACGCTGATCGCCTTTGATTTTAACCTGACTGCCTCTATTCGCTGGAAGTGCATTTCATGATTATTAGGGGTATCTGGCAGTGGCGTGCGCAGGGTTTGAAGCCAGGGTATGCAATTGGTAGTATTAAAATTTCTACTGCTTCTTTTCGTATCGCTTTAGCTAAGCATTGCTTTTCTCAGGGTATGCAGTGCTTTTTTGCTTCTATCAAGTGCACGACACTGGTATCTGGTTAGATACAAGGATGTGACCTAAACTTCATTTTACCTTTGAATATTAAAAGAAATAAGGATTTCAGGAAAACAAGACGAAAAAAAAATACGTGCCGAATTGAGAAGATCCTTTTTGGAAGTCGGTCAATGGTATAAACCTTTTCATCTGATAGAATTCGAATTAATCTATGAAATCTAACATTACCCAACTTAAACTAATTCTAAGTGTAATTTAAAATCGCAAACTTATACCTACGTACCTATGCAAAAGTGGAGAAACTTACTGATATCATAGTATAAATAGGTGCCTACATAATTATCATAAAATCTACTTACCTATCTAATTAATTAAAAACAAGTCCTATCCTCAATAATCCATAACTGGATTTTCCAGGCTACAATATACATTTTCTAGACTGAATATCATTCGCATAATTACTTCAGGTATATACGAGAGCTGTCATTTAAGGATAAGAAACCAGAAGGCGTCGTTATATTAACATCCTAGTAATGGACTCATCGTGCCATTTAAAATATTCATCTATCTATCTATAATATAATAAAACTGTAACAGATCCAATTCTGTACATTGAAGATATTTTGAAAATTTTTATTGGAAGGCACTCTATAATCGATACTGAAGCCAAAACTGCAATTTGTTTTATTTTTGTCTGTCTGTCTGTCTGTCTGTCTGTCTGTCTGTCTGTCTGTCTGTCTGTCTGTATCTTGGCCGCGCATCACGCCGAAACTACTGAATGGATTCGAATGAAACTTGGTACGATTTGAGTTTATACTCCGAGGTAGGACATAGGATACTTTTTATCCCGAAATTCAGCATGGTTCCCTTGGGAGAGGGGATGAAAGTTAAAACGTGTATTTAGCTGTAATTCATTAACGCGTTGTTCGATTTCACTCATTCTTTTTTTGTTAGAAAGGTATTACTTTATATATTGTCCCGTAAATATTTCAAGGTCATAGGTTTTTTAGTTTAGAAATGACAGGCATTTATTGGGTTTAAATAACTTGGGACCCGGATCTTTGTACGTACGGCTTATTTTAAACTGGCGTGCGTTTAAATTTATGTTTGTCGTTCTGTCTATTTGTTCCAGCTAATCTCCGAAACGGCTGGATCGATTTTAATGGAACTTTCAATGTTATAAGGAGTAACAGGTAGCCTGTTACTCTTATAACTTAGTTTAGGTACATAAAAGAATTATGGGATCCGATCCGATCCTATATAAAACCTATAAACACGCGAACGAAGTCGCGGGGGTCAGCTAGTTTACTAATAGTCAAGTAACTTTAGTAATCCGACCTTGCGTTAAATCGGGTAGTTCTGATTTTTTGCAGACTTATTTTTGATGTTAGCCCAATAATTAATCCAAGTTTGTGACCTCGAGCGAAGAACGCAACTTTGTCAAAAATCGAAAAAACCGCGAAAATTTTGGTTTTTTTTTTTCAGATTTTGGCGATTATAACCCAAAAGGACTAGTTCTTGACACTACCTTTTCAGGGCGTTTTTAAAGTAGAATAAAAATGCTACAATTTAAGACCAGAACCAGCTCTGTAGGTACATTACTTACTGAGATGCTCGCGACTTCACTTGCGTGAATTCTTAATCTCATACAAACTTCCATCTCCCATTGAACTTCAACTTAAGGGTAGTTTTTCCAAAATTCCTTCAACATGTAATTTTTAATTTTTAACCGAAAATCTAAATACCAATTTTTATGGATATAACTCGATATATGACGAAAACGTGACGGGGTCTCATTAAAACTTTCATCCCCTTTTTTTTTTTTTTTTTACGCTGGGAAATGCATTTACGCACACCTTTCGGAAGCAGCGCAGCGGACTGCGACGCTTCCGGAAGGTAGTGTGGGACTCAAGCAGGCCAAGAAGTGGCCAGAATACCCACTAAAACCCAGCGATGTTCCTCCGTGTCGCCTGGTGGCTGGGTTACGGGTACACTTGCGCAATCATCCGCGACCCAGCCGGCGCCGTCCGCCGAGGCAGACCCTCCACCGGGGGACCTAAAGGCCCCCTAACACCGTCTGAGGCGCACCAGGAACATAATGGTGCGCCTCCCGACCCGAGGCGTCTCAACGGGCGACGGATACACCATTCCATCACCCGGAGTTCCTCGCTAGAGGCAACCCTCAAGAGGGCCACACCCGCAGGCGACCGTCAAGAGGTTCACCCCTCGTGTAATTTTTTATAGAGGTTTTCTTCCTCGCGGCCCCTCGCTCAGTGCGTGGGGCCCCCGGTTCCGCTCAGTGCGGATTACCCGACGGTTGCCCGACGGTGGCCGAAGCCAGCGCCCACCGGCCAAAAAGACCAGCGGACCCGCCGCGCAGGGCGTTTCCACCCCCTCCTGTAATTTTTTAACGAGGTTTTCTTCCTCACGGCCCGAAAGCCTCCCCCCCAATTGTCGCCGCCCGGAGTCTCCACAGTCCACTCTGATGAACAGAGAAGTACCAGGATCCTCCAAGCGGCAACCCCCTGCTGGTTTTGGTCCGCGCCGGGTTTCCCCGGTACCTCCCATATCTGGGAGGCGTTCCCCCATCCGCCACCGGGGGGACGCGCCCGATGGGGGACCAGCAACCTACCTAACCCACTTGCGGATAGAATTTTCAAAAATCCTGAAATTTATATTTTTTTTTATTTTTTATCGACACACAACATTTTTTATAACAACACTCTCGACTCATTCACCTTTTAAACAAAAAACCGCATTCAAATCGGTTCGCCCGTTTGAGCGCTACAAGGGAACAGACAGACACACACACACACACAGACACGTCAAACTTATAACACCCCGTCGTTTTTACGTCGGGGGATACAACAAGTTCCACTAGCAAATCAGCGGAAGTCGACTTTTTTAGTGATGATAAGTAGCCCCCTCACTATAAATGTTAACTGGTGAGAGAGTGTCCGAGCAATACATTTAGCGTCATTAAGAAGGCGTATCGTTTATGCTGTAACATCGCTGCCGTGGATCGGTGCAAAAAGTTATGGCCTGAGAGGTCATGGGAAATATTTATCAGGTGCTTTTTACAAGTTGAAAGTTTGTAAAATGCTTCCCCCTCGATACCATAGCATTATATCAGCCTGAATTTGTCCTCTGTCTACAAACTGCCTCGTTGGTCTAGTGGTTAGCGTATTCGACTGCAGATCCCGGGTTCGATTCTCGAGTCGGGCCAAAAATAATTATGAGGTAGGTACGTAATTGGGTTTTTCTTTCAAAGAAATTTTCAATGCCAGCCCGGAGTTGGTAGTTGGCGGTGTTTCACCCCCGTGCCTCGGAGAGCACGTTAAGCAGTCGGTCCATCACTATCATGTGACAATAGACGTTAAAGTCCGCCAACCCGCATTGGAGCAGCGTGGCGGGTCTAATCTCTAAATCCCTTTCTATTATGAGAGAGGAGGCCTGTGCCCAGCAGTGGAACGTTAAAAGGCTGTAGTGGTGGTGGATTAAAAGCCTTTTCGGGCGCACCACCAAACACGGTGTTCCGCCTTCCTCATTCATCTGCTTCCATCCACCTTCTTCTCGGTCTGTAAATCGCAAGTGCGAGATGTACTCGCCATTTCACATTAATTTATGCCTAGATCTTTCCAGTCCAATATCGATACATGTCTTGTATGGCGTCAGTATTTTTTGGAATATTACATCTTCAGCCCCGAATTTGTAAACAAAACCCACCGTAAGATCGCGGTTGATTCGTGACTTCGTTATTTAAAAAGTTAGTTAAAATATTTCCAAGAAGCTTCCCTATATAAAAGTTCACCCCAGAAAAGTTTCGTACAGCTCTTTGCCTATTATTTCATCAACATAGCCAGAGTTCATTCAGTAATTAGTTTCGATTGCAATGATGGTGTTATTCAACAGTGAATAGGTACGTATTTTTGTAAAATTTCATTTTTTTTTTTTCACAATTTTTGTTTGTGAAGTGATCTCACATCGCCTTTGTAAGTAAGTATCTATGTAGGAGTTAAATTGAACCAATAAGTAGTTTCCAGTGTTTGATATTTTCTCGCGAACATATAGGATATTATGACACTATGTTAAAATTTTTGATTAGCGTTTTGAAAATTCAAATAGACGGTGACCCATCACACTGTTCGTTTGATGCGGTTAGGCTTTGTGTATATAATAAGTACTTTAAATAAGGTACCAACTGCAATAACATTACTTAACTTTTATTTTTGCAGTAGGGAAGTACCTACCAAGCTGTGATAGCCTAGTGGTTAGGACGACCGACTTCTAATCGGAGGTCGTGGGTTCGATCCCGGGGCACGCACCTCTAACTTTTCGGAGTTATGTGCGTTTTAAGTATTTAAATATCACTTGCTTTAACGGTGAAGGAAAACATCGTGAGGAAACCTGCATGCCTGAGAGTTCTCCATAACGTTCTCAAAGGTGTGTGAAGTCTGCCAATCCGCTTGGCCAGCGTGGTAGACTATGGCCAAAACCCTTCTCACTCTGAGAGGAGACCCGTGCTCTGTAGTGAGCCGGTAATGGGTTGATCATGATGATGATGAAGTACCTACCGTGGGAGGACAAGACGGCAAAAAGGCCGTTTCACCGCCACAGGCGCGGTAATTGCGATCAATCATAATCGTTATAGCATTCCTAAATAAATGTAGATCTACCTAATTCGATTTATTTGAAAGGCCCGACCGTTAGCTAGAAGAGTTGATGTAGACCTTCGGAGCTGAAGGACGGAACTACCAACCAATCGTTTTAGTAGTCGACTTTCAATTAAATATAAGTATTAACTATCTATAATATTATATCACAGCCTTGAAACATTACATTAACATTAGTAGATAGATAGATAGATAGAAACACTTTATTGCATACCAAAATACAAATAACACAAAGAAGAAAGAAAAAAAAAAATACAATTATTGTAAGTACAGTAGCATGCAAAGGCGGCCTTATTGCTAAAGCAATCTCTTCCAGGCAACCCTTGTTTAACAAGGAAAAGAACATAATAATATGGTAACAGGGTAGTGCAGTACTATCGCAAACACATAATATTATGTAGTTATGTCTATCTAAAGTCTAAACTGATAAATATATTACCTACTCAATAATAATAAACAATAATGGCAAAATATATATATATATATATATATATATATATAATAATAAAATATATAACAATATATATAAGATAAATAAATACAGAATAAATAAAAATATGCTACTAATAAATAATGCTAAAATATATATGAATAACATAAATGATTAATATTATATAATAATATAAAAAATAAAACAAAAAATTATAAAATATGACTAAGATTGCAACGAAAGCAGATGACTTTTCAGGCGATTTTTGAAGATAGAAAGGGATTTAGAGCGCCGAATCTCAGAGGGGAGGGAGTTCCACAGTTCAATAGCCCTAAAGGTGAAGGATTTGCCATAGGAACGAATATAACCGGAATTGAAGGTGAGACGATTATCAATACTTGACCTGAGAAAGCGGTCTGGTGCAATGACACTGCTGTGGAAAGTAAAACGCTCTTTGAGATAAGAAGGGGTAGCGGGGTTAAAAAGAATGGAAAATAGAAGGGTAAGGATATGCATGTCACGTCGCTGACTTATCGGAAGCCACTTAAGCTGAGCACGGTACATGGATACATGGTCAAACTTGCGCAGGCCAAAGATGAACCTGATGCAAAGATTTTGTAACCGTTCTAGCTTATTAAGCAATTCTTGCGTTAAGTCAGGGTAACAGCAATCAGCATAGTCTAGTAATGGTAAAAGGAGGGAATGGGCTAAGGCAATTTTGGTTTTTATAGGTAAGAGATTTTTCCAACGCCTTAACGACCCAATTGTTGCGAATATTTTTCGACTCACCTCAGCTACTTGTGGCCTCCAGGAAAGTGAGCTATCAATAAGGATCCCAAGGTTTTTAACAGTACCACTAACCACCAAGTGAGCCGCATCTACTTGAATGGGAGTTAAAGCATTTATATCCACTTTAGCCAATTGCTGAGGACTACCTATGACCGCTACCTGGGATTTACCAGCATTAATGCTTAGTCCATAAGATTTACTCCATTCACAGATCTTGTGTAGTTCACTATTTAGTGTGTGAATGGCCAAATTGATGTCATGGGCAGGAGCAGCAACGTAAACTTGTAAATCATCAGCGTATAAGTGAAAAGAAGAGGAAAGGAGTTTTGTGACGGTATTAATAAAGATCGCAAAAAGGAGGGGAGAAAGAACACCACCTTGTGGAACACCAGCTGTAAGTGAGATGTAAGAGGAAAATTTATTATTTAGAGTCACACACTGCTGACGTCCACAGAGATAGCTAGAAAACCAAGAAATGCTATTAGAGGAAATATTGAGAGTTTCTAGGACAGCTAGAAGTAGGTCAAAGTCCACAGTGTTAAAGGCATTGCTAAAGTCAAGTAGCGCTATGATGGACACAAGTTGTCGGCCCATATTAGCACGCAGATCTTCACATACTTTGACGAGAGCTGTGGTAGTGCTATGTCCTGCGCGAAAACCAGATTGATAAGGACTAAGGATGTTATGCTTAGATAAGTAGTTATTGAGTTGCTGGCAGGCAATTCGCTCAAGAACTTTGGATAGGAAGGGTAGAATGGAAATAGGACGGTAGTTGGAATAAGAAGTGGGATTTTTGATTTTTGGGATAGGGATAACGTGAGCATTACGCCACGCATTGGGAAATTTATTGGAAGAAAAAGAAAAATTGAGGATGTGAGAGAGTATAGGTAAGACATTGTCAAGAAGAAGGAGAATCATCTTTCGATTTAAACCGTCGCCCCCAACTGCGTCCGAATTAATAGCGAGGATGTGTTTTTTTATGTCATCTGTTGAGACCTGCTCAAATCGGAACTCTGAGCAACACAAGGTAGGCAGTGATCTGAGGTCATTTAAGGTCGACGCTTTTAGTTGACTATCAATGGGTGCTATTGAAGTAAAGTGTTTGTTGAGTGCATCAAGATCAAGGTCGCCCGGAGTAGTCCGCTGTTGACGCCCAATCCCAAGCGATTCAAGGAACTTCCATGTCCTCGCAGGGTTTCTTTCAATGGATGTGTGAATAAAGTTTCTTTGGGCTTCTCTGCAGTCCTTGTTACAGCGATTTCTTAATAACTTGTACTTAGTAAAATTGTCCTCAGTTGGTCGTAGCTTATATTTAGTTTTAGCAGTATTTCGCTTGACCATCAGGGCTCTGATATCTTGCGTCAGCCATGGGGCTGGAAGGTGTTTGAGTTTGATAGGGCGAAGCGGAGCATGTTTGTCGAACAGATCTGTAAGGAATGAGTTGAATAGTTCGACTTTTTGATCAATTGTTTCGGCTTTGTATATAGTGTCCCAGTCAATATTGTTGAGATCATACATGAAATTAGTATTATTGAAATTCTTAAAACTACGTCGCATTACAATAGTGGGCTTGGGCTTAGGGGGGCGAATTTTAAAAGAAAGGTAAATTAAGTCATGGTAGGAAAAAGCGTCAGCGGGATGTTGACCATAGGTATCAACTAGATCGGTGGAGGAGGTTATCATTAAATCCAATTGTGAAGGTATACAGTTAGGAAAAAAGTGTGTGGCATTAGTGGGAAGTAAGGTAAGGTTAGAGCTCTCAACAATATTAATAAGGCGTTTTGAGCGATGGTCATTTTTAATTAAACATGTATTGAAGTCGCCCATGAGGATGGTATGATCGACGGAGGATACGTATTTCTCTAAAAGATTTTCAAAAGTTTGGAAGTAGTCGATGTGGAGCGAGGGACTATAGAATACGCCAAGGAGTAATTTAGTACTGCCAAACAAAACCTCAAGAAGAATGTGCTCGACAGATTCAGAATATTGCGAAGGGGACTTGCTAATTATTGTAAAAGGAATATGATTGCGAAGATATATTGCAACTCCGCCTCCTCCCTTGCCGATACGGTCATTACGAATCAAGCGAAAGTTCGGTAAGGAGTAAGAATTCGAAGGTAAGCAGGGTTTAAGAAAGGACTCTGAAATTAGGATTGCGTGAATGTTATTATTATCAAAGGAATCAAGTAGGTCTGGATAATGTGACGGGATGCTCTGGGCATTAATGTGAACAACATTAAAGTTTTTGGGAAAATTGGCAAAGGTTGATTCCAGGAGAGATTTTAGAGGCAGGGAGAGGCTGTGAAAACTGTCATCTGAGGACGCTGAGTAAAACCTAATATTATCATCGTCTGAGTCATCAAAATGCTCAATAACATTCGATATATTATGCGTCATAATATTATTCCGTAAAATAAATATATATATAATATTATATAATATCTATATATACGTATTTGTTTAAATAAATTGAAGTATAAGTATATAAATACAATCTCAATAAAACTAATCAATAAAAATTATAATTGCACAATATACCTAAATTTTCCTGTTCCCCATTACCCACCAGCAGGTCGTGAGAGATCGTTTTACAACTTTGCAGCGAAAAAGCAAAAAGAAAGTATAATAATAATGATCAAACAATAAGGAAAAATAATTAAAATGTGGAAAACCTGCTCGTGCAGAGGCCCTTAAAAACAAGAATATAATATAATAAGTATTAAAAATGAAGCAAAAGAAAAGAAATAATTAACACATGCACTAAAATACAAAATACAATCAACAAAAATAATAAAAAATAATAAAAAGCTATCTGGTAAATGGTAAATGTGATGGAGGTGGGTAACATTGGTTTAGTAGTCTAATTAACTTTTCACCGCACATCCGCGTCGAATACCTACCAAAGTTACGCACAGTTTGTTGTGCCCCAAAGTTACCCACTCCCGCCATAGTACAGCACAACTTTTCAATAATCTGTAAAGCAAGTGAATCTTTGTCTGTTGAATTTGTCACTTGACAGTTGACAATTGACATTAGGTGACATTGATATGTTTTGATTTTAAAAGTTTTGTGTAGGTAGGCTAGTAATCCAAGATTCGACAATTAACTTAAGAAAAATTTATTACGAGGGTGTTCGTTTATACTCGGAAATACAGCAAGCAATCATATACCTACAAGTAGTGCGTTAACTACGAGTTAACTACTTATAAGTTAACAAATCAACACTATCACACTATTCATAACAAAAAGGCGAAAATAAACCCATACTTTACTTCCTAACGTCCCTTCTCGATCTCGTAGGCTCATGCACTGAAGATTTAACGACCTTTGAGGTCTGTGGAATGGTCTTAGCGCTGGATGTGGCAGCAGCACCATCAGCCGATGGAGCTGGTTCCCGGACGTCACTACGAGACTGGATGGAGTCAACTTCAGCCTTGGAAGTGACCCGGTGGCGTGTACCGTCATGACCGATAATGAAAATGAGACCCTCTCTCGTCCAACACTTAGAGACTCCAAACTTCTGCCTCGCAGCCATGAAGGCATCATGTCTGTCTTTTGTTAAGAATTCAGACAGAGTTATACCTGTACTCTTGAGAGCCGTTTTCGCAAACCAGACTTGATTCCTCATTGATGAGTCCTTAAACTTGAGAAGTATAACTCGGGACTTGTCACCCTTAGGCTGACCTAGGCGCAGACAGCGGCTAAAACAGTTTTCATTCAGATCTGGTAGCTTAAGATGATTGGACAGTGAAGAGCTCACCGTTGCAGAGAGATTGCGATTGTTACTCTCAGAGATGCCATGGACCAGCAGCATTTTCCTCCGACTCCGCATCTCCAATTGATCTGTCTGTTTACCGAGTATTTCAACTTGCTGTTGAAGGCCGGCTAGTGCAGACAATACAAAGTCACGGAATGCAGTAAATTGTCCAGCAATGTTGGAGGTGGGACTCGTTGCTGGAATAGCTCCCTGCAGGTTCTTCTGGAATTCCGCCATTTGGGTGTTAAAGTGATCCGTTAATGTTTGGATGGACTTTTGTATAGCCTCCATTATGCTGTTTATATGTTGACTGTAAGGTGACTTAGTGATGTGCCTGATTAATACCTTAATTCAGCTGCTATTAATGAACCTCTTGACTGGAACAAGGCTGGCAGGTATGGAAACACTTATTTCATGTGTATTTATATTCCATTAATAATTATAATTTAACAAAATAATATTAGAGCCGAAAAAAACGCGTGTGCGTTGTATGCGCGCCTACCCGCGAAAAAAAAAAAGTAGGTATTTCTTTAAACTGTGATTACATCATGCCATGATAGAAGTCAATTTGCTCTTTTTAAAAGTACCTAGCTAAAAGTGCCCATAATAATATGGAGAGCACGATATCTATCTGATAAGTAATATTTTTGTTGTCGATATTTTTTTGTGAGTAGGCAGAATACACGTAGGAAGATTATAAAAGCAGCAATACTTCAATGGAGCCGCCGAGTAGGTATTACTCTCGGCTCTTACACCGAAATAGACTGTAGAAAAACTGCATATGGCCCGCTTATCTACATACAACACCGACCTGCGGGCTGCGTGCACTTGCTTATTTACGCATCGACATACCGTATATATACGTATTTAACCAATAACATCTTTTAGCTTGAATCATTACGTTCAAGTACGTGTAAGATAATTCACACCAATAAGAATAAATATTTACTATACTGATATATATATTTACTATATCAATACGTAATACAGAATGCAATGGAGGTTAGATGATTATTACTCAAATATGGTTGAGCGAAGCAATGGCTGGATCATGCGTCATGCTCGTGAACGGGTGCCGCCGTCGGAAATGGGGCTACTTTTGTCTGCCCTTCTTAACGTGTAGAATTGTAAGCACCATTCCGAACCAGTGGTAGATTCATTTGTCGATTCAAAAGCACTTGTAAAAGTTTATCTGAATAAAAAATATGTCTTAGACTTGCCTTTACACAAGTTTAAGAACTTTATTAAAAGTATGCTCATAAAAAAGCTTATTATACAATTGAAGATTATATAAACGATAAAAAAGCTTGGATTTAACTCGTTCCAGCAATGCGCGAGACGGCATTTCAATCATGTACATTAATAATAATAATTGTTATAATGTTATTTTTTAAAAAGAGCAACCGCCGAGTTTCTTGCAGGTTCTTCTCGGCTGGAACTGCATTCCGAACCTGTGGTAGACTCAATCGACGATTCAAAAGCACTTGTAAAAGTTTATTTGAATAAAAAACTTTTCTATTCTATTCTATTCTATTGTTATTTCCCTGAATTTCTCCCGTCCTAAGTGTCTTTTCCTGAAAAAGTTATGCACTTAATTTAAGATTTAAGATAAGGTAAGAAGAAGGTAATTAACAATGTTATGTTATATAATTGAAAACATTAATAACAATGGTCCCGTCAAAATAGCAACTAACGGAGTCAAAATAAGCAACATCTGTCGAGGAAACATCTCTCTTCGCCGAATGGTTGATGATCACCATTGTCACCAATTAACGGCCCGCAAAAAAGACCACCACAGTGGAAACACCTTGGCTAATGTGCGAGTTGACAAACCAAGGAGGGAAAAAAGTGGAGCACGCCGCGGGCGGTGGGCGCGGGCGGCGGGCGGCGGGCCGCTAATGGCGGGTGACACGTCCAAACAGACCTCCGTGGGCGATCACGCCACGTGGCGAATATTGACTTCTTGTTGGGTGACCGTATAATGTGTAATCAAACGGGGACAAAAGAACGATTGTCCTTCGCTGCTGTGCTTCGCGTCGCCCGCGCTGATGGTCGTGGTCACTCTTGACTTCTTGAGGGATAGAAGTTGGACTTTGATTAAAAGTTAATGTAATGCAATCATCTGACACCTAAACACCTGAAGTTGTCGTCGGCCGCCCGCCGCTCGCGAGACATCGACCCCGAGTTGTGCACGCTATGCCATTTTCTTCCAGAATGCGTGGAAAACTATTATGAAAACCAAAAGTATCTTTTTTAGATTAGGTTAGTAGTAATTGTAGTTAAATCTCCTAAGAACCAATAGCACATAGGGCACTTAAAGATGTCGTTAAAGTTAAATTTGCCCAAGCAAAAACAATCAAAGTAGGTAGTAGGCACAATTCGAGTATAAATATCTCCATAGTTAAGGTTGAAAGTTAAATTTTGGTAAGTCATAAAGTTGTGCAACCTAAACTGATCTTTAACTTTAACGGGAATCTTACTTTAACTGCAACTAGTCCTAAAAAGAAAAAAGAAAAAACTGAAGCTCGACAGGTGACGTGTTGTGAACTTCTAATGTTGGAGAGGTGACACATAAATTTCTAAACCCATGACTTTGATCTACGTCGTCTTAATATTAATAGATAAGTTTTAAGCATTCTTAATATAGGTAGGTATATGATAAAAGTTAATTTAAGCTTGGCTTCAGATCATGCATTCACTCATGCTTCAAATAGGGAAATTCCACGAAAACTGAAATCTATGGCAATCCTAAGGCAATACGTTTGCAATTCTGAGTCCTTCATTAAACAGGCAAATATCAAAAAGTTGAATCGACTTTTATGATTAGGACTTATGGAGTAAGAAATTGAACGCTTAAGACACTATAAACTAGGTATTCACTTCTTACTCTAAGACAAAAAAAAACTTGCAACTGCCTTACGCCCGCCCACACTCATGTCGACCGCATAATCTATCTTCTTCTTCTTCTATAATTACTATTAATATATATATAGCTGCTGGGACTGATTCACTGACTGACTCATTGATCACCTCTCCTGTAAAATTTTGTATGAAAAATTTTTTTTTCACATATGGTTTCGTATAGAGGACAAAAATTCATTCGGAACAAAAATATGGAGAGAGCTGATGATTGAGGATTTCGGAGACGAGCGAATGGCACGCTTAAGGTATTGAAGATAGGTGGGGGGTGCTCGAGCAAATGTCACTCGAAACGTAATCCAATTGGCAGTTAGCTGAAAAAAAATTCAAAATGGCGAAAAAAAGATGGCCGCCATACAAATTTCGTCGGTCTCCATCTCGGAGGGTATAAAAGGTGGAAGAGTGGTTTCTTCGCAAAAGATAATCAGAATCCAAAGGTCTACCCGATGAATAGAAAAAAAATTCAAAATGGCGGAATTTCTTTTTCCATAGAAAATGTATGGCGAATATTGAAGAGACTACAAGTTGTAAACTATGCAAGGCTTTGATGCTGTTCTTTGGATAACTCTCAATGAAAAATATGGGAAGACATGATGATTGAGGGTTTGGAAGATGGTTGAGGAGCCCGGGCAGGGTATTGTAGATAGGTGGGAGGTGCTCAAACAAAAATTACTCGAAACCTCATCCAGTTGGCACTGAGCGAAAAAAAAATACCAAAATGGCGGATTCAAGATGGTGGCTATACAAATTTCCTCGGTGTTTATCTCACCAAGTATACAAGATGGAAGTGGTTTCTTGGAAAAAGATGATCAATACCTAAAGATCTACTTGGATTCGAAGAAAAAATATGGAGAGTGATAATGATCGAGGATTAGGAATATGGGAGAGATAGGTGAAGGCTGCTCAAACCAAAATACCCGAAAGCAAAACCTCGCGGTCCGCTTGCGGGCCGCGCACCCACGCGCCCTACTAGTTAATATATATATAGCTGTTCGTTCTGATTCACTGACTCATTCATCGCCCCTCCTGTAAAATTTTGTATGAAAAATTTTTTTTTCACTAATGGTTTCGTATAGAGGACAAAAATTGAAGTAGAACAAAAATATGGAGAGAGCTGATGATTGAGGATTTCGGAGACGGGTGAAGAGCACGCTTAAGGTATTGAAGATAGGTGGGGGGTGCTCGAGCAAATGTCACTCGAAACGTCATCCAATTGGCAGTGAGTTGAAAAAAAATTCAAAATGGCGAAAAAAAGATGGCCGCCATACAACTTTTGTTGGTCTCCATCTCGGAGGATATAAAAGATGGACGAGTAGTTTCTTCGCAATACATAATCAGGATCCAAAGGTCTACTCGATTAATAGAAAAAAATTCAAAATGGCGGAATTTATTTTTCCATAGCAAATGTATGGCGAATATTAAAGAGACTACGTATAAAAGATCGAAGAGTGGTTTCTTGACAAAAGATGATCAAGACCTTTAGATCTACTTGATGAGCAGAATGATTCGAAGAAAAAATATGGAGAGTAATAATGATCGAGGATTAGGAATATGGGAGAGATAGGTGGAGGCTGCTCAAACCAAAATACCCGAAAGCAAAACCTCGCGGTCCGCTTGCGGGCCGCGCACCCACGCGCCCTACTAGTTAATATATATATAGCTGCTCGTGCTGATTGGGTGACTCACTCATTGATCACCTCTCCTGAACAATTTTGTATGAAAATTTTTTTTTTCAATGATAGTGTCGTATAGAGGACAAAAATTCATGAAGAGGAAAAATATGGAGAGAGCTGATGATTGAGGATTTCAGAGACGAGCGAATGGCACGCTTAAGGTATTAAAGATAGGTGGGGGGTGCTCGAGCAAATGTCATTTGAAACGTCATCCAATTGACAGTTAGCTGAAAAAAAATTCAAAATGGCGAAAAAAAGATGGCCGCCATACAAATTTCGGCTTCGGCTAACTCAGAGGGTATAAAAGATGGAAAAGTGGTTTCTTCGCAAAAGATGATGAGGATCCAAAGTTCTACTTGATGAATTAAAAAAAAATTCAAAATGGCGGAATTTATTTTTCCATAGAAAATGTATGGCGAATATTGAAAAGACTACAAGTTGTGAACTATGCAAGGCTGTGATCCGGTTTTTTGGAGAACTCTCAAAGAAAAATATGGGAAAACATGATGATTGAGGGTTTGGAAGACGGTTGAGCAGCCCGGGCAGGGTATTGTAGATAGGTGCGAGGTGCTCAAACAAAAATTACTTGAAACCTCATCCAATTGGCACTGAGCTGAAAAAAAACCCCAAAATGGCGGATTCAAGATGGCGGCTATACAAATTTCGTTGGTGTCTATCTTACCAAGTATACAAGATGTAAGAGTGGTTTCTTGGAAAAAGATGATCAATACCTAAAGATCTACTTGATGAGCAGAATGATTCGAAGAAAAAATATGGAGCGTGATAATGATCGAGGATTAGGAATATGGGAGAGATAGGTGGAGGCTGCTCAAACCAAAATACCCGAAAGCGAAACCTCGCGGTCCGCTTGCGGGCCGCGCACCCACGCGCCCTACTAGTTAATATATATATAGCTGCTCGTGCTGATTCATTGACTGACTCACTGATTGATCACCCCTCCTGTAAAATTTTGTATGAAAAATTTTTTTTTCACTAATGGTTTCGTATAGAGGACAAAAATTCATTCGGAACAAAAATATGGAGAGAGCTGATGATTGAGGATTTCAAAGACGAGCGATGGGCACGCTTAAGGTATTGAAGATAGGTGGGGGGTGCTCGAGCAAATGTCACTCGAAACGTCATCCAATTGGCTGTCAGTTGAAAAAAAATTCAAAATGGCGAAAAAAAGATGGCCGCCATACAAATTTCGTCGGTGTCCATCTCGGAGGGTATAAAAGATGGAAGAGTGGTTTCTTCACAAAAGATGATCAGGGTTCGAAGGTTTAATTGATGAATTGAAAAAAAATTCAAAATGGCGGAATTTATTTTTCCATAGAAAATGTATGGCGAATATTGAAGAGACTACAAGTTGTAAACTATGCAAGGCTTTAATGCGGTTCTTTGGAGAACTCTCAAAGAAAATATGGGAAGACATGATGATTGAGGGTTTGGAAGATGGATGAGGAGCCCGGGCATGGTATTGTAGATAGATAGGAGGTGCTCAAACAAAAATTACTCAAAACGTCATCCAATTGGCACTGAGCTGAAAAAAAAACAAAATGGCGGATTCAAGATGGCGGCTATACAAATTTCGTCGGTGTCTATCTCACCAAGCATAAAAGATGGAAGAGTAGTTTCTTAGAAAAATATAATCAAGAACTAAAAATCTACTAAATGAACAGGAAAAAAACAAGATGACGGAATTTATGTTTTCATAAAAAGTTTTTTTTTGTGATGGTTTCGTATAGAAGACAAAAATTCATGCGGAGGAAAAATATGGAGAGAGCTGATGATTGAAGATTTCAGAGGCGGTTGAAGGGCACAGCGAGGGTATTGAATATAGGTGGAAGGTGCTCAAACAAAAGTTACTCGAAACCTAATCCAATTGGCAGTGAGCTTAAAAAAATTCCTAAATGGCGATTTCAAGATAGTGGCCATACTTTCGTCGGTGTCTATGTCACTGAGTATGAAAGATGGAAGAGTGGTTTTTTGGCAAAAGATGATCAAGACGTGGTTTACTTGATGAACAGAAAAAAACAAGATGGCGAAATTTATTATTCCATACAAAATATATGGCGAATATTGAAGAGAATGTAAGTTGGGAACTATGCAAGACTTTGACGCCGTTCCTTTTCAATTTTTCAAATTTTTTTTATGGAAGAACTCTCATTCTGACAAATTATATGGAGAGTGATAATGATCGAGGGTTAGAAATATGGGGTAGATAGGTGGAGGCTGCTCAAACAAAAAATACCTGAAAACAAAACCTCGCGGTCCGCTTGCGGGCCGCGCACCCACGCGCCATACTAGTATACATATATAGCTGCTCGTGCTGATTCACTCACTCATTGATCACCTCTCCTGAACAATTTTGTATGAAAAATTTTTTTTTCACTCATGGTGTCGTATAGAGGACAAAAATTCATTAAGAGGAAAAATATGGAGAGAGCTGATGATTGAGGATTTCAGAGACGAGCGACGGGCACGCTTAAGGTATTGAAGATAGGTGGGGGGTGCTCGAGCAAATGTCACTTGAAACGTCATCCAATTGGCAGTCAGCTGAAAAAAAATTCAAAATGGCGAAAAAAAGATGGCCGCCATACAAATTTCGTCGGTCTCCATCTCGGAGGGTATAAAAGATGGAAGAGTGGTTTCTTCGCAAAAGATGATGAGGATCCAAAGGTCTACTTGATGAATTGAAAAAAAATTCAAAATGGCGGAATTTATTTTTCCATAGAAAATGTATGGCGAATATTGAAGAGACTACAAGTTGTGAACTATGCAAGGCTTTAATGCGGTTTTTTTGAGAACTCTCAAAGAACAATATGGGAAGACATGATTATTGAGGGTTTGGAAGTTGGTTGAGGAGCCCGGGCAGGGTATTGAAGATAGGTAGGAGGTGCTCAAACAAAAAATACTCGAAACATCATCCAATTGGCAGTGAGCTGAAAAAAAGTCCAAATGGTGGCCATACAAACATCGGTGTCTATCTCACCAAGTATAAAAGATGGAAGAGTGGTTTTTGCCAAAAGATGATTAAGACCTTAAGTTCTACTTGATGAGCAGAATGATTCGAAGAAAAAATATGGAGAGTGATAATGATCGAGGATTAGGAATAGGGGAGAGATAGATGGAGGCTGCTCAAACCAAAATACCCGAAAGCGAAACCTCGCGGTCCGCTTGCGGGCCGCGCACCCACGCGCCCTACTAGTTACTATATATATAGCTGCTCGTGCTGATTCACTCACTCATTGATCACCTCTCCTGAACAATTTTGTATGAAAAATTTTTTTTTCACTCATGGTGTCGTATAGAGGACAAAAATTCATTAAGAGGAAAAATATGGAGAGAGCTGATGATTGAGGATTTCAGAGACGAGCGACGGGCACGCTTAAGGTATTGAAGATAGGTGGGGGGTGCTCGAGCAAATGTCACTTGAAACGTCATCCAATTGGCAGTCAGCTGAAAAAAAATTCAAAATGGCGAAAAAAAGATGGCCGCCATACAAATTTCGTCGGTCTCCATCTCGGAGGGTATAAAAGATGGAAGAGTGGTTTCTTCGCAAAAGATGATGAGGATCCAAAGGTCTACTTGATGAATTGAAAAAAAATTCAAAATGGCGGAATTTATTTTTCCATAGAAAATGTATGGCGAATATTGAAGAGACTACAAGTTGTGAACTATGCAAGGCTTTAATGCGGTTTTTTTGAGAACTCTCAAAGAACAATATGGGAAGACATGATTATTGAGGGTTTGGAAGTTGGTTGAGGAGCCCGGGCAGGGTATTGAAGATAGGTAGGAGGTGCTCAAACAAAAAATACTCGAAACATCATCCAATTGGCAGTGAGCTGAAAAAAAGTCCAAATGGTGGCCATACAAACATCGGTGTCTATCTCACCAAGTATAAAAGATGGAAGAGTGGTTTTTGCCAAAAGATGATTAAGACCTTAAGTTCTACTTGATGAGCAGAATGATTCGAAGAAAAAATATGGAGAGTGATAATGATCGAGGATTAGGAATAGGGGAGAGATAGATGGAGGCTGCTCAAACCAAAATACCCGAAAGCGAAACCTCGCGGTCCGCTTGCGGGCCGCGCACCCACGCGCCCTACTAGTAATATAATAAAACTGTAACAGATCCAATTCTGTACATTGAAGATATTTTGAAAATTTTTATTGGAGGGCACTCTATAATCGATACTGAAGCCAAATCTGCAATTTGTTTCATTTTTGTCTGTCTGTCTGTCTTTCTGTCTGTCTGTCTGTCTGTCTGTCTGTCTGTCTGTATCTTGGCCGCGCATCACGCCGAAACTACTGAACGGATTCGAATGAAACTTGGTACGATTTGAGTTTATACTCCGAGGTAGGACATAGGATACTTTCTATCCCGAAATTCAGCACGGTTCCCTTGGGAGAGGGGAAGAAAGTTAAAACGTGTATTTAGCTGTAATTCATTAACGCGTAGTTCGATTTAACTCATTCTTTTTTTGTTAGAAAGGTAGTACTTTAAGTATTGTCCCGTAAATATTTCAAGGTCATAGGTTTTTCAGTTCAGAAATGACAGACATTTATTGGGTTCAAATAACTTGGGACCCGGAACTTTGAACGTACGGCTTATTTTAAACTGGTGTGCGTTTAAATTTATGTATGTTGGTGTGTCTATTTGTTCCAACTAATCTCCGAAATGGCTGGATCAATTTTGACGGAACTTTCAATGGCAGATAGGTGATGTTCTAAGGAGTAACTTAGGCTACATTTAGTTTAGGTACAAAAAAGGATTATGGGATCCAATCCGATCCTATATAAAAGTCTATATCCACGCGGACGAAGTCGCGGGGGTCAGCTAGTACTCTAATAATATTTATGGAGTGTGCAGTGAGAAACGCCTTTTATACTTGAAAGTACAATAACATTGTGTGTAAACCTCTTAATTTAGTTAAAAAAGAAAAGACGAATGGCTCTGTGGGAGCTAATAGCGAATGTATGACTGTGCGAATGTATTATGCAATAGTTACTAGGTAGGGAATGTGTATTGGTGGTTTGGTTTCCGCACTTAAACGATTTGGGCAGTTGCGTAGTGTGTGAAACCACTGAAGACATGATGTCGAGAGCTTAGGGATCGATTCTGGTAGGTATTCGTAGGGAGATAGAAACTCGTAGTATGTGCGTAGACCTACGTATTACAAATGCGATAGATATTGTGTTCTCGAGTCAAGATTCGGACATAAAATCGCGGTTTCGATTTAACACTTAGCAGCAAATTAATTGCAACAGACTCCATTTTTTCATAAAAAATCAGTATGCAAACAAACTGATTTCGAACAGATTTTTAATGGACCTAAAAGATTGATGACTTTGGTTTTTACGACAAATTATATATATTGAACTTATCCTCAATTTCTTATCCAATCCAAAAAAGATGACTTATCCTCAGAGAAATTTATCCTCAGATGACTGTGTGGAAACGTTTGAAAAAATGTACGGCAAAAGCTTTGATTTTCACAAGACTTCAGTGTTTTGTTTCAAAGGAGCTTATCTGACGATACACGGGTTTGATAAGTTTGTAATTTCGGATAGTTCCAGTACAATTCCACAGAATACTAACTACTAACCAATAACAACCAATAAAACGTAACAATTATATCAGTTAAACCAAGTATCTATCATATTTTTTTTAATCCGTTAAAAATATATATCATAATATTTGGAATCAATATTATGTAACTTGCATCGTTTAACTATGAAAAAACGGTCCCTGTTTCGATTTATTTGTTTCCAAATGTATATTACACATAGGTATATTATGAATTGACAAAAAAATATGACAAAAAACATTTCAACATTGCACCATCCACCACCATACCACTTAGGAATGATAAATTATTGCAATATTTTTGAAACGATGAGCGTATAATTCTGTATTAAGCTGATCTACAGAACGAATTTGGATGTCATTTACTAATTATAAATATAAAAAATAAAAAGATTTATTATACGTGAACAAAAATCATTGCAAGATATGTTCAAAGAATAATATAAATTACAACAACTTCCAAAGCGCTAGAAATGTCCCTTTTAAAAGTTTAAATACCATTTAAATGTCCCAGCCTCGAAGTGAGATATTCAACAAATCAATCTTGTTTATATTGAGTCACAAAATCTCTGTCACAACACCACAAAACAATTGTATGAACAAACAATAGTCCTTGTATAGTGAGAAGGGCACTTGAGAATGCCTTGCGATGTACATGACCACTATAATACATCAAGGAATCATACGTTGCAAGGTAAAGATGCACCTGGTGTGAAGTCATGCTGAGAACTACTTTGATTCAAGGGCCAACCAAAATCTAACCAATCTTTATTTTTATTAACCCCCGACGCAAAAACGACGGGGTGTTATAAGTTTGACGTGTCTGTGTGTGTGTGTATGTGTGTGTGTGTGTGTGTGTGTGTGTGTGTGTGTGTGTGTGTGTGTGTGTGTGTGTGTGTGTGTGTGTGTGTGTGTGTGTGTGTGTGTGTGTGTGTGTGTGTGTGTCTGTTCCCCTGTAGCGCTCAAACGGGTGAACCGATTTGAATGCGGTTTTTTTTGTTAGAAAGGTGAATTAGTCGAGAGTGTTGTTAGCTATGTTTCATGAAAATCGATCCAAGATGGCCGCCGCTACAAAATGGCGGATAACATATTTTATCACAACTCCCTCAATATGGGTATCAAATGAAAGGGCTTGACTAGTAGAATAGCACTATATGCAAATCCATGATGGCCGCCGCCACAAAATGGCGAATATCGGGATTTTTAAATTTTTAATTTATACTTGTAACTAGCTGGATGCACGCGACTTCCCACGTGTAAAAGCCCGAGAAAGCTTTTTGATTCTCTGGGATAAAAAGTAGTTTAAAAGTCTGTTTCACCACCTTCTGATAAGTGTAGGATAGTCACGTAAGTTTTGTCACTTTCTTACTTTATGTCAAGGGACAAAGACAAAAGTTATGAATAAGCTATCCGACACTTATCAGAAGGTGGTGGCCCTCTAGACTCTAGATAATCGTCTCTATTCTATTCTATAACAACGTCAATCTAGTTATTCGTTAATTTACCTCATTAGATGTATTTAACTATTCGTTTGTTGTTCTCCTCATTTAGATACTTAGATTTCGTTTTTCCCATCACTGTAAAATCAATGAAATCTAATATCGTTGTGTGAAGACAGAACTTCGAGTCCGTTATTACATAATACTTAACTCAAATAGAAATTGTCGTGGGCGATAAGAAACTTTGACATTACTCATACTGAAAACACGATTTTATAATAAGCGCACAGTATTCTGTGGTTTAACCACAGCGGTTATGGAATGTGAGTCGTGTGGAGTGAGCAGCGAGCGAGCTGGCTAGATATGTCTTCGTCACAATTTACATAAATGATATATTTGATCCGCCTAATACTGTACGCTGGTCATTTGTTAGGGCAAAGAGGAAAAGGTACGCTCATAGTCGCATAGCGCGCGTGCCGGGCGCTTGCGCCGACAGCGCGCCGGACCACACCAGGAGCTGCCTTCATGTTAGGGTCTCCTCAAATCTGTCGGCACAAAATCGTCTTGATTCGTCTCCATACTTAAGTTGGTAGATTTACGTATATACATTCGTAGAACCAATTTAATTTTTCTTAGGTTGGCTACACTGGAATAACTTCGTCGGGATATTTCTTCACAGTACCAAAGCATAAAGCGTAACGTTATACATGAATTAATAAACTTAAACCGAAAATATGATATCTACATTTTATTTAAATGCTGACAAGAATGATAGTCTTTTATAGTCACAGGTCACAACTAGGTAAGTAGCATTTCGTTGACCTCGTTAAGAATACATGATATTATGCAGTGGGCTTTAGGATTATGCAGTAGCACCGGGTATCCCAGGACGCCAGTGCCTGTCACTAATGTCGAATAACGTTCTTGAGATGTTTTCTATTGAAGAAGATGGAGCGAAGAGATGGAGTGATTTATTAATGAACGTCTGGACGACGTAACGCTCTTCTTAACGGTTCTCACATAGCGGCGACGAACTTTAGGTACTATGAAACCAGAGTCACAAAGTCATTTAGAACAACAAGCGACCTCTACGGCTGCAAAACTCTCTCTCCAGATTGTGATATGTAATCGGGTTAGTCAAATTTACTCGAATAAGTTTGGTCAGACCCCAAGTGGCAGCCATGAGAACACAGCGTTCTGGGTCAGCCCTGTTGACGTATGTAAATCGTCTAAGTGATCATTATCTAAATAAGACTGATAACCGTACTTACAGTTGAGTATTTAACCGTGTGTGAGAACAGGTTAAGCCCGCAAAGCCTTATTAGCAAAATTGTTGTCGCAACATCGGGATTTTAATAGGCATATTAAATTTGGATCACGATTGCGATAAAGCCTCGTAGATAATTAATTATTGAACTATTATTTGTCAAAGATTGTTTATGGATGACTCAAGCAGTGTTGAGTTGTTGACTCATAGCTCTGAAAAACGTCGATCCCAATGGTCTAGAGGTCAAGAGTTCCGCGTTCAGCGTTCGCTGTAATCTATGCGATCGTTTAAAACGCAGTTTTAACGCACGCACGAAACTATCGCTCAGCATTCATTTGTAAGGGCACGTTCACACTAAGCTACAGGTATTATACGTAGGTATATCTACGATAGCTATTATATTGGTTTTGTTAGCTATTATATTGGTTAAACAAAGGTAAGTAATTTAAAAGAAAAATAAGTGAACGCAGAACTCTTGACTGGTCTGCGGTGGGCTCAGTGCCTACCTAATTGAAGTTTATCAAGTCAACCGAAACTAAACTTTATACTTGAACGAATAAGATTGATAATAAAATGAGTAGGTATAACAATTTAGAACATTACGATACAGCAGTCGCCTTGCGTAGCGTCTCTGTCGCACGCACCGAGTTCCGAAAAGGAGCGAGCGAGAGAAGTGACTTGCATAGCGATTTGTGACTTCACTCGATAGCACGTAACTTGGTTGATATAATTGAAGTTTATCAAGTCAACCGAAACTAAACTTTATACTTGAAAGAATAAGATTGATATTAAAATGAGTAGGTATAACAATTTAGAACATTACGATACAGCAGTCGCCTTGCGTAGCGTCTCTGTCGCACGCACCGAGTTCCGAAAACGAGCGAGCGAGAGAAGTGACTTGCATAGCGATTTGTGACGTCACGCGTATCATGTGATCAGAAATGTCGTTTTTGGCGTGGTTTTCAAAACTTAAACTTTATCATTGATTTAATTCTCAATACTGTAGATATTGCGAAAAATATCAATGTAGTGTGTTTTAATAAGTAATAAAGAATAATTTAAAACAATTTCCAAAAATTAGTCAAATACCCTATTGCTGTTCTGAGAAACAAAATTCAGCAGAAAACTATATCTACTTAATAGATATTTTTGCGCAAAAAAACGTTAAGTTCAAACCACACCACATGTAGCGCACACGAGCGCGCCGTGCGGCGTGCGGTCGTGCGTCGCGACTCGCGGCCGCTGGCCAGCGCGGGTGGTCTCTTCCTTCACACCTCTTTGCGCTTCAAATCGCACAGCATATTTGCAATTTTTTTGTTTTTTATTTATTTATTTTATGACCAATTGAAAATTTTATATGTAACCTACATTTTTTACATACCTAAAACACATCGAAAACAAAACGCAGAGGTTTGTCCTCCATGTTCCGGGATGCAATCTATCTCTGTACCAAATTTTATCAAGATTTTATCAAGCCTCTACCTGCCTGTGAAAATCCCGTCAAAATCGTTGCAGCAACATAAGCCCATTTCAACAGATAAACTGACGACAAAAATTTAAAGAAAAAAAATCTCCTAACCATACCCGAATCTATCCTTACTTTTTGTACTCACTCTTCCTGATCAATAACTAAATGCAAAATGCCCCCAAGTTAAAAAAGACGAAATCAATTTTAACTAAGAAGAAAATGCCAAAGAGGTCAACACAACGGTACGGCCAGTGCAAGTGAATTAAGCTACAAATAAGTGTTATTGTGACTCATTAAATTTAATAAGCAAGTCCACCGTGCGCGGGATTCGGACTGACCACCAGATGGGTGCTAATTACTATCATGAGGCGTCATGATTATTTTTTTGCCACCGATGATAGTAATGGAAGTTCCGGGCTATGAATGTTTTTGTTGGATATAATCAACATGTAATCAGCGGTTCGGCTAGATCGTGTGAGGTACGGAGCCCAGAAGGGGCCTCGACGCGATGTGAGGAAATTATTACTTTGGAGAATCCGTTCCCAGTAGTTTTGTTAGTTTTAAAGAGTTGAATGAAGACATTAGAGTCGAAGCTCACGATCCGTTGCGTGCGTTGTTTGTTATAATTGTGATTGCAGTGGAAGTCTCATGACATTGCGATAACAATACGCTGCATCAAGTGGTGTATCGAGCCGTGAAGCATTTGGTAGTTAAAAACTTATATTGTTGTATGCGACTCTTCGATTTATTTCAGCAGGCCAGCAACCAGCTAAAACAGAAATCTCTCACAATAGAAATTATACAGAAACATCTCATCATAGAAACAGATAATCGTGATAGAAATAAAACGGCTGGCGATTCTGTCGAGGTCTAATAGGTTAATGGTAGATTGTTTTCGTAAAATTCCTAAAGATTTATTAGATGTATCAGATTATGAGGTTGCTTCAGTTCAGGGGTATACATACCTCTTCCAAGTTAGCCCGCTTCCATCTTAGACTGCATCATCACTTACCATCAGATGAGATTGCAGTCAAGGGCTAACTTCTAGTTGAATAAAAAAAAGTTAATAGCCAGTCCTGCGTAATTGTTTTCTTCATTGCGCACAGAAACAGATGATAAAATTACTACTAATATTTTGCTAATTAATTATATTCGTATCTATATGTGTCTAATAAACATCTCTTTCTTTCTTCCTCTCTGATTGAGTTTGACATAATGTTTAGGAAAGAAAAAAAATTAACGACGTTCCACGTTTTCGAAAACAATTTGTAATGGTTTACGAGGCGTAATAAATCACAGATGAGACTCTTGTTTCGAGGGAACTCTGAATCGCCGAAATATTTGGAATCGTGTCTGTCATCCCGCGGTTTTTTGTCGGTTGGAGTTTTTTTGTCAACTTTTGCCACTGTTCAGGACGGCGCTAATGAGATTACGGAACAGGAGGAAACAGAGGGTGTAATGTGTCACAAAATATAATTTCAAACATGGAATTATAGGTATTTCGATGAATTTAAACTAATTGAACAAAGAATCAGTCTGGCTGTTTAGGAGCAGTCATATTCTCGGCACCAATATAATATGCGGGCATGACTTGTGGATTAGCTATAACTTACCTTATACCTAAGTTAAGAGCCTCCCACATATAGATGCGTTTTTATCTTCTATCGCGTCGTTATTATCGCAGCATCAGTCATCATACAATCAAAAGTATTAAAAAAACAGTAAGTACCTATATACCTACAACGTTAGTTTTACTTTACGCAAAACCTGAAAGTAGTTTGTTCAGAATCAGTAACAAAATCGAATCCAATTACCATTTTTATATAGTGTTATATTTTTGTCCAAAAATATTTTGAAATCCTACAAGCTTAGGCACAATGGTTTACCGCGCATCAGCTGACGGTCGGCACACAGCGGCGGTCATTCAACTCGCATCGATCGCAAGTCGCTGCGACGACGGCTTGCGGTGACCATTTTTTTCGAGGACAATGACGCAACATAACAAGCTTATAACTTCGTTACTTTTCGTTATATTTTTTTTTGAAATTTTGTATAAATATTCTTAATGTAAAAATATTTGACACGTGTTTCGGTTTTTGCGCAAAGTAAAACTAACGTTGTATATGTAGTTAAATCGCGGAAGCAAAGAACTATATGTGGGAGGCTTTCTTGTAAATTTTGCAATAAAAACATTAACTAGGTACATAGGCAATTGAATATTAATGTATTATTTTTAAAGTACTTACTAAGAACTGAAAAAAAATTGGGATAATATATAGGTCTACCTATCTATTTACTAATGCAAGAAATAGCTCAGAAAAAATAAGAATTTTATCGTAAAGATGAATCAAATGCGAAAAATATCAATACCACGCTATCATAGGAAAATTTGAAATATGGTAATGAAAAGATGGCATAAACAAACAATCAGCGCAAAAACAAGGGAATCATCTTGTAAATAAATTCCGATAGTGCGCGGCGCGGCGCGGCCCGGCCGTGACGCGATGTAATCGCAAAACCCACTATTCTCCATCGGTGCCGGCCATATTTTTGTCAATTTTTCGTCTGACATATCCCATTTCAGAAAAACACGGAGTAGACACGAAGTTGGAAAACAAGGAAATGGAAAAAAAGGAACGTCTCCGGTCGAAACGACGGATAATCGTGTTAGCCGAACGCGGACGAATAAGGTAAGGCCGTATCCCCACTAGGCGAACAGTGAGCGGCTGACTGACTCTGAGAGGCATATCGGTCGCAACTCATAGGCCGTGTACCCCATTAGGCAAATATTGAGCTGCTAACTGTTTGCTTCCAGTTAGCCTGCCTATAGTTTTTAAATGTAGTGTGCAAATAGCGCGTAATGTTCGCAGTTTGCGGCGTTTCGCTTGCCAACTTCTTCAGTGAGTTCAGAGAGCGGCTGATTCGCCTCCAAATGCCTACAAACCTATGCGAGATCCAGAGCTATGAGTTAGCGACCGATACGCGGCTCAGTCAGCCAGCGGACAGTCAGCCGCTCACTGCTCGCATAATGGGGAGCTTTGGATAGCTTTTTGGATCTCTCATAATTTTGGAGACATTCGGAGGTAAATGAGCCGCTCACTGAATAAGTTGGCAAGCGAAATGTCGCAAACTGCATACATTACGCGCTGTTTAGACACTGCATTAAAAAATTAAAAGAAGGCAAATTGGAAGCAAACAGTTACTTATAGCCGCTCACTGTTCTTAATGGGCACACGGCCTAAGTGGCGCGAGCCGCCCGGTGCACCGAGCTCAATGAGATTGCGGTGTTTTTTCCGCCGAGACTCCGTGGAGACAAACAAGGGATGCAAATTCGTGTTGACACCGCGATCCATCTTGTTCGCCTCCCGGGAGACCAGTTCGAACAAATACAACCCTGATTGAGATTCTCGGAGGTTTATTTACCTTACCCGAAGAGGTAAGGTGGATTACCTACTACAATAATTGTGTTTTCTGTTCATTTGCTTCTGGCTGTATTAAACTAGGTACTAGCAGGTAGATGGCAGTTTTTTTGGCATTTTTCTATTGTGCCTGTACAGCAATATACTTACCTATCATCATTCTGAAAAACCTACGAAAAATTCCTGAAAACTCTCTATTTGCTATTGTACAATACAGAAGGTCTTGTATACTTAGGACCTGGACAGGGGCGTAGCTACCGCCGTATATGCCGTATCAATTATACGGGGCCCCCAAGCCACGGGGGCCCCCAACGTGCGTAAGTAAAAATTAACAAAAACTCCCCAAATTTTTGTTTATTTCAGAAATGACAAAAGTCAAAAAAATTTGTCCAAAAAGTTGTCCATAGAGGCAGAATCTTTAGAAAAACAAAAGTCATCATCAACTATAAATGATTTAATAAATCAGTTTGCCGAAAAAAAGGCAAGGAGAGTATATATTTAATTTGGATTACTTATTTGTAAACATTTTAGAAAAAGTGACAGATAAATAATTATGATGCTTATATTGCTTTTAATTTTATGCAAACATTTTTTTTTCTTTTGTGAGAAATCTTTACCCTTCATAAGGGCCCCAAACAAATTTGTATACGGGGCCCCGCCAAGGTACGCTACGCCACTGGACCTGGATGTAAAATTCAGCCTTTATCGCGGCATTCTCTGCTGTAAGTGTGCAGAGAATAAATAGATCATCCGCCGGATCGCCGCCACGCCACGTACTTATCCCTATGCTCTGTCCAATAAATATATTGTTTCTAGCAGAGCCAGCGGAGATAAAGCAAGCTCGCGCCTCGCTCTGCCGACCGCCTCGGTGCCTCCGCGGTGGCTTCGTTGCTAGCGTTGTCTTTCAAACCCTGAGCTTCATGTAAAGTAACTTATCAAGTATTCGGGGAGTGCCTGAGTGTAACATTCTGACACTGCCATATAGTGTTTTATTCGTTAAAACTGCAGAGAAAATAAATAGATCATCTACCGGATCGCCGCCGCCGTGCCACTGTATAATAATAAAAAATAATAACAATAAATATATTTTTTCTAGCAGAGCCAGCGGAGATAAAACTTGAGCTACGAGTAAAGTAACTCATCAAGTAGGTAACTAACTCATAGGACTAACTAGACATAGACTAACTCATAGGTAAAGTAACTCATACGAAGAGTGCCTGAGTGTAAAATTCCGACACTGCCTAGTGTCTTCGGATATCTTCCTCGGTAAGAGAATAAATAGATATCATCCGCCGGATAGCCGTCATGACGCGTGCTTCTCTCCAATAAATGTTAGATATATGAATTCGCTATTAACTAGCAGATGTACCTACGTACGAGTTAATCAATCTCACGCCTCGCTCGGTTTTGGGTGCTTGATGATGGCGTAGAGGCCGTCATGATGGTAGGTTTGATGATGGAGGAGGAAAGTGGTGAGATGTCAGTTTAAACGAACGAAGTAAACCCAATACATTAAACATATAGGGTATGATTTGAATTTTTTTTAACTTTTTACACTTATTTTTTAAATTATTAAATTTTTACACTTCATAGTTCTAACTAACTGTACCTATACCAAGTTTAATTAAATAGTCAATTTAAAGATTTTTATTATTGCGAATTTGAAGATATTCATTATTGCGAATGTAACGCTCGAAGTAAGACCCCACCTTACAAGCGGCGCGGAACACTGTCAGCCAAACGCGGAGAGCTTGGCGTTTGCACATTATGACTATGTGGACGCTGTCCTTATATTAGAACTTTGCTCCTTGGTCAAAATGTTACAAAAGTTTATATTTCTATTTTCTGCCCAGTGCCGGATTAAGCAAGCGCGGCGGGCCCCGTAGCAAATTCTTTGAAAGAGCCCTTGATTTGCTCTGGGTTCTTAAGTATAAAGTGGTAAAAAAACAATTCAATATTCAATTATACAAGCAAATTGTTTTAGAACTAGTACGTTTACCGTATGAAATTCGGTGTTTTATTTACGCCAAGGAAATAGTCGGTTACCGGTTGTCTGACGTGGATTGTCTTAGTAACAAAAATTGTAACGTTTCACGTTTTTGTGTCATCAAGTAAATTCAATATACTTACCACATCTTTTTTTTGCATCTTAATAAGTTCCACTCAAAAAATTACGCTCAGGCAAAGATGAGTGGGTTTAAATATGCGGGGCCCCGTTTCGTGCGGGGCCCGTAGCAATTGCTACTCTATGTTTAATCCGGTACTGTTTCTGCCTTACCTTTTATAAAAATTATAAAAAGTTATATGAATGCTCAATGCACCTTACATACTTAGGTCTTATTTTTATGCCTCTAAGGATTTGCAGATTTTTTTGACGATTTTCGATAAATTATTTGGGTGTGTTAATTAGTATAACCTACCCTTATTTGCTATCTTGTTTATTATTGTAGAACCATATTTTGTCAAATCCAAAATAGTTTAAATATTTTGGGTCAGATCGAATTTCCCTGCGCCAACCCCTAAATCTAATTTAGGTATATTACGCAGCTATCGCAACCAATAAATTTTGCTCTGTAAAAAAAAAACAAAGTCTTTTTAGCTAGTCTTTGAAAAGTAAATTGCACAAGAGTATTTGCAGGGGAAATAAAAAGGCAAGGTAACCGCTACGATTTAGCGAATCCCCCGGGCGAGGTATGTCTGCCACGCCGAATTGTCACCCTGCATCGTGAATCCCCAATTCACGCGGTAAACATATGCGAAAATAAATTGTGTTTCAGAAATGTTCTTATGCGCTAGGTAACCTACCGCAAATATAGGTGCGAAGGTGAAAAATAAACATTTTGTAAATAAACGTAGGTAGGTACTAGGTAGGTATAACGCGCATTTTTTTACGATAGCGTTATCAGGAATATTTTATATCTCAATTGCAATTTATAAAAAAAACTGCCTTTTTTCACGTAACTACATAATGCAAAGACATGCCATGTCACTCTTTACCTAATTAGAGGAAAATCCTATCTTTATCTAGGTATAAGTACCTACCTTAATATCTATACTAAGAGCTTGATCCAATCCAAAATTTTCCAATAAAAGGCGAATAATATTTATGTTATTTTTGAAGGAGATAGAGAAGGTAGGTAAGTAATCTATTTTATTAGGGTTCCGTAGTAAACAAGGAACCCTTAGGTATAGTTTCGCCATGTCCGTCCGTCTGTCTGTCTGTCCGTCCGTCCGTCCGTTCTCAGTGACTATTACCTAGTGCTAGAAATCTGTAATTTGGCATGGGTATAAATATTAATTAAGTTAATATACCTATATAATATTAATTAAAAAGCTGTGATAGCCTAGTGGTTAGGACGACCGACTTATAATCGGAGGTCGTGGGTTCGATCCCGGGCACGCACCTCTAACTTTTCGGAGTTATGTGCGTTTTAAGTATTTAAATATCACTTGCTTTAACGGTGAAGGAAAACATCGTGAGGAAACCTGCATGCCTGAGAGTTCTCCATAACGTTCTCAAAGGTGTGTGAAGTCTGCCAATCCGCTTGGCCAGCGTGGTAAACTATGGCCAAAACCCTTCTCACTCTGAGAGGAGACCCGTGCTCTGTAGTGAGCCGGTAATGGGTTGATCATGATGATGATGATGATGATAAATATTAATCACGCCGACAAAGTGGTGAAATAAAATTTTGATAAATATTTTTTTTAGGATAGCTCCCCTACATGTAAAGTGGGGATGAATATTTTTTTTAGTGTGGGGTATTGTTGAATAGGTCTTTTAAAAATACTATGGCTGTGGGAACATCATTTTTCGATTTCTAGATCCGTTTGTAAATATGAAGTTTTAAAGTGCTAATTTTTATTAGAGTCAAGTGTCCCCCCCTCTATCAGCCAAATGGCAGTATATAGGAACTTGAAAAAATTCACAGCAGTAGTATATATATAATCAATTTTAAAGGAAAACTATCATGGCTAAGTAGGGTTCACAGGTTAAGGAGTTACTTATATCTGTTTTTCGAGGATTGTGACTAGGGAACCCTACACTGCGCGTGGCCCGCCACGCACTTGGCTGGTTTATCTTATGTACCTATTCCTAGCCTCCATAGCGACATCGAGACCTTGTAATAAAATTTAAGGGCCAAGCACGTTATTGGAACAAGTAAATCATATTTAGCATAAGATTGCCCACATAATATACCTACCTCAGAAATTGGATATTCTACTACACAGGAGCGTCGATACGTACCCATCAACCTACCAACTTCTCTACGGTAAGTAGGCATCTACTGGTGACTTAAATGCATTATTTACCTACCTACTTATCTTATAAAATTTTCATTTTAGTGTTGAACAAAATTAGATTCTTGATTTAGTTTTTGAGCTTGTCAACAAAGGAAAGTCGATGCCTAAGATAAAATCCAAAATACCCTCATTTTGGTCCCCCAATAATAGCGAAACCAATGTCCATCCAACCAAAGGAAAAGCCCCGGACATTACAATACGGCTGCCCGGTGATATCGCGGAAGGCTAACGAAAAAAACACTACCAGAATGCTTATTACGCTACTTAGCGAGACCCTCGCTCGAACACAGCTTGCACTCTATGCACCCGCTTTTCTGCAACCATTTTGACTTTTATTTCGAACGCAATAGAGTTCTTAATTGATTGTTATATCCCCGGACCGCCTCTAAGGGGCGTCGCTCCCCTCTCCGAGTATCGAGTGCGTTCACACAACTTGCTTACTTTAAAATTTTAATCACAAATCGGCCGTTGATTTGTACAAGAAGCGGCATGGACGTGTCCTGTGACAAGATAAAAGCCCGGCCGAGGACTTGTCTCTTATTAAATATATATTAAATAAGGTTATGCATGGCGTCCCTCTGTATTGATAGGGCAAAATTACAGGCCCTACGCGAGTTTTACATTGTGAATTCAATTGTAACGATACTTTGTAAAAAACGGCTTTGTAAGTTCTCGTCTGTAATTATTAACCTAGTTTGTCCGTCAATCTGTTAAATTGCCATAGACTGCAATTTTTGTAATTGTTCATCAATTATTTATTAAAAGGCTTTATTATTCCTCATGCTCTTCACTAAAAAATAGGTAAAAGTAAAATAAAATACAAGCCTGTTTATTTCTTTATCGCCATAAAAACTAACTTAGCAAATGCGTATTGTCAAGTTCTTTTTATTTCTAGATCGGGAGTATCCACTAAGGACATCCCGAAATTCATAATTAAGACACACGGCCGTGTGTCAAGCCAAGTTCGAATTAATATTACAACTATCTATTAGGAGTAAAATAAAAATTAAACTAACTAGTAGATACGTATTAGTTTAGAAATTTTTTCAAACTCTACCACTTTCATAGTTTCTATTTATTTTTACTAAAGTGCTATTTAAAAAAATACTGAGTTTCTTAGTCTGCAAAATATATTAAAAACATCTACCTACACTTTTTTAGCTAGGTAGGTACCTACTTATGTATCTAACGAGATACCACAATATAACCTACAATGAGTTAAAAATTAAGGGTAGGTAGTTACGGTTTTGGGGGTCATATTTTGATTTCATCTGGCCTCCCCCTACGACTTCTGCTCGAATCCGACAGTCCTTGTGGTGCTGCAGGCCAACACTTCAAACAACACCACTATATAATAAACAGTAGATAATTATTTAGGTATTTAAAGTTCTTCAGAAGTGCGATGTTGTGTAGGTACTAGGTAGGTAAGGTTCTACATAGGTTATCTACCTACTAGATATACCTAGGTATAGGTATTAGGTACCTATACAATTAATCATAGTTCATGAAAGACAAATTCAAATTTTGTAAAACTGATTTGAGCTCAAAAATCTTAAATAATTCGAATTGACTATTATTCACTCGTCGTTTAAAACAACGATTTAAATCTTAAAGTGTTTATGAATCCCTGCACACAATAGGTATCTACACAATTCGAATAAGCCGTTACACAAAATATTAATGAAATCATTGTTTTACGCCACAAATTGAAAACAGATATTATTTTCTTGTACAATCGCACGGCTGATTGATGTTATCTTATTATTTCGCATTTTGCCTAGTCAATAAATATCTTTCTATGGTATCGGATCTAAAGTGTGTATTTAATTAGGTACTATAAGTACTTATTCAAAATTTTAAAATGCATTTAATTTTACAACAAAAATTAATTAAAAATTGCTTCTAAAACAATACAAAAGTGAAGCTGAATACTATATCTACCTAGGTATACCTACTACCTACCTCTTACCTACCTATTTATTCAATTTTTCCAAAGAATCATCAATCACGTCAATAAATAATTAATGCAATTCGTCGCAATTCGCATCGTTGAGGGCGACCATTTGAACGGCATTACCCGCCTTCATAACTTCCGATAACAGTTTACTGCGAAACGACACGGTTAGTTTGCGCCCTCACATACTAAATTATTATAAACATACTCAGCATTGCCTGTTGTCCAATTTTACGCAATTTTCATTTACTGCTATAAATTCGCGGGCTTGATTGTCGTAACTCATAAGTTGTATTCCTTTGATCTAAAGTTGAAAATATATTCTTTGCTTTTCAAATAAAGGGTTGGTTTTTGGACAAGGCCTAATATTAGTTTACATAAAGGCATGTAGTGACCTCAAAATAGCAGCCGTCTACGATGAAACCATATCGATATATCTCTATGGTTGGGTTTTTGCTAAATAAATTCAAATGATCACTTTCCTCTCATACAAACAAAGTAAAAAATAAAGAAAATATCGTACGATACCTATATTATATAAATGTATGTATATGTATGTATGTGTATGTAATATGTCTATTATAATATACCTACCTATAAATATAGCTACGTACCTATAGATATTTATTTGAAACAATAATACTTAGTTATTTTTATAAAAATACTAAAATTAAGATAATAGGTATTATAGAGTTAAGCTTTGATAAAACCTTCGCTTGATCAAAGTTTTCAATGCTCTATAAGTTCGAAATTTAAAATTTCCCGCGCGTCTTTCACCACAGTAGGCTGTGGCTGTAAATGATTTGGTTTACAGAAAAGTGGAGTTATCACAACTTCAAAATTTATTACTAACTAACTACTAAGTATTAGGTATAGGTAGATAGGATAACTCAGTACTTAGGTAGGTATAGGAAAATGCGATTTGGTACCTACACAAAAATAAAATTAATTCGGCACTTTTAGAATTGTTTGGACATTAGGTAAGTAAGTATATCACCAGTTTAATAAAAAAAAACCTATGGGTAGCTATAGTATAAATATTAGGTATAGGTATGAACCTATTAGATAATAATGAATTAATAAATAGATTTGAGAACCAGAGCAGTATTTTGCACTCTGGAGAACTTAAATAAATAAATTACGTAAATAATGTAACATGGTATTAGCTTATTTATGATATACACAGACCACTTAAAATATTTTTAACAGACAACACATTTGATCTTTAATGGCCTATAATTTCAAAGTGCTCCATACATTTCGTGTAACATCTAAGAGGCTATTAATTCGATCATAACAGAACTGCAACGCACGAATCAATCGCGAGCGATCCATCGGCGAGCTTTTAAAATGCATAAATAGTGACGTGAACGCGAATAAGTACTCAGTACTTTAATACGATATTGGCTCACTGTTTAACCAGAGCCTTTTCAGTGCCGCGGTGAGCCATTTAGCGAATTTCAATAGTTATCGCGCGGAGAAAAACTCGCGACAGAGACGCGGCTCGGGCGAAGGAGCCGGTGAGAGCGAGATGCAAGTAACAAGAAAGAAGTAATAAAAAAGCGGTCGTGTGCGTGGTCGGAGTGTGGTGGCGTAGGGCGGCGCAGGCCCCTCCCTGTGCCGCGTCGCCGCCTCGCGGCCGTCAGTCGGGTTCAAATCGCGCGGAGTCGCACCGGTCCGATCTGTCGCCTGGCTTTCGCGTAAAAAGTTTCACTCGCTGCGAAACTTCCGATCGTTGTGAGAAACGACTAAACTTATTTCGATCATTCTTTGTTCCTCGAAATAAGTCGCTCAAAGTTTCTAAAAGGCTTTGCGTTTTTGTTGTGCACAGTTTTTATTTTTTGGGTGTTTATTTTTTTACAACAACTTGGTTTTTTTACAACTATTTATATTCGACTGTCGCGAGACGAGTATAGAATATAAGAAAGCGAAGAGTGGTCGCTGCATACAACACATATTCGGGCCCCCTGATTATGGTCGGCGCCACCGATGGGCTGTTCAGTGGGTGAGGCGTGGGGCGGCAGGGTCTTGATGCTGCTGCAGGGCGAGGGCCGCGGGCCTGCCATGGACGAGGAGTGCTCGGCGCGGCCGTGCGCCACCGACTTCTCCATCGCCGCCATCATGGCCAGGGACCGCCAGGAGCGGCGCGCGAGGAGGCACAGGGACCCGAGGGAAGACACTCTTACGCCTTTAGGTTTGTTACAATACTTATAATAGCACTACATCACTACATAGTATAAAACAAAGTCGCTTTCTCTGTCCCTATATCCCTATGTCCCTATGTATGCTTAAATCTTTAAAACTACGCAACGGATTTAGATGCGGTTTTTTTTAATAGATAGAGTGATTCAAGAGGAAGGTTTATAAGTAGAAAAATTGGACCCGGTAGGTGGCGCCAATAGCGGGCAGGACGACGTCTGCCGGGTCCGCTAGTATTATATAAAACAACTAGCTGTTGCCCGCGACTTCGTCCGCGGTGTTAGATTTTTCAAAAGTGCCACGGGAACCCTTTGTTTTCCCGGGATAAAATAGTAGCCTGTCACTCACCAGGTCCTCAACTAAAAAATAGCAATTGCAAAAAATCACGTCAAACTGTAGTTATGTCCGATAATAATTACCTACCTAATAGTAGTCCGGTCAAATTAGACTAAAAAATAGGGGTGAGGTAACAACAATTCACATTTGGCTGAAATTTGGTAGGATTGTTCAAAACACTATTTAAACAAGTATAAATTGAAAATTAAAAAAAAACCCCCGACATTCGCCATTTTGTGGCGGCGGCCATCTTGGATTTGCATAGTGCTCTTCTACTAGTCTTCTAGCCCTAAGCCCTTTCATTCGATACCCATATTGAGGGAGTTGTGATAAAATATGTAATCTGCCATTTTGTAGCGGCGGCCATCTTGAATCGATTTTCATCAAACATAGCTAACAACACTCTCGACTAATTCACCTTTCAAACAAAAAAAAAACCGCATTCAAATCGGTTCACCCGTTTGAGCGCTACAGGGGAACAGACAGACACACACACACACACACACGAACACACACACACACATACACGTCAAAATTATAACACCCCGTCGTTTTTGCGTCGGAGGTTATCTAATGAAATGTGAAAAGTCCTCATCGATCTGACACCAGGAAAAAAAAATTACTTCTGGTCACGCACAGTTTACTCACACCTGGCTGAAAATTGGTAAGATTGTTCGGAACACTATTATAAATGAAATGTGAAAAGTCCTCATCGATCCGATACCTGGAAAAAAAAATTACTCGGGGTCAAAGGTCACAAAAACGAGATTTTCACGATTTTCAGCAAAACGGTAAGTTTTATCATAAAATTAACTCAGACAAAAATTGTAGATCATTATCTATAAAAAATGTCTGAATACTTTGTTTCCTAAGAGCCACCGTTTTTGAGATATAACGATTCAAAAAGTTAAGTTTCGAAATAAAAATGAGGGACTGGGTTTCTTTTTACCCGAAATTCTGATATTTCCAATATTTTATGTATGTATGTAACTTATTATGTGTAAGTGTGTAAGTTTTACACTTACACACAATTATGAACAACATAACATTTTGGGTGTAAGAAATACTTATATAATTTCCGAGATGTCTACATCGCAACAAACCGTGAAAGAAAAACCCAAATAATGTTCGTTTGTTTTGGTCACAGCATACAGCATACAAAGCATACAGCATACAAACTACTTTATGAATCGTTGTTTTCAGTATTTGTCATTTAAATATATATAATAGTACATATTATATCTACCTACCTACCGAAATTTCATATTCCTAACTGGTTTATTTTTTGAGATAGGTAGCCGCCGTCACAAAAATGGTCTAAAACTGACAACTTTGCCCATTTCCTCATTTATTAAGCAAAAAATTAAATATACCTATATATAATATATTCTTACTTTACTCAATGCTTCAAACAATGATACCCCACAAGCTAGGGTAAAAAAAAATTCCGGCTCCTTTTTCATGATTGGAAGCCCCCCTGAAAAATAATTTTAATTCAATATTTGGTTTTGTGTCAACGTTTTACACCAAATACCAAAATTTCAGGTTTGTAACTCATTTCATCTACGAGCTAGAAACCTGTGACCGGCGACGACCTGCGGCGACCGACGGACGGACGGACAGACAGACAGATAGACAGACAGACAGACAGACAGCAGAGTGACATTAATAGGGCGGGTTACTGGACAACTCGACCGCAATAAAATCGACCGAATGGTCGAGTTGTCCACATTCAATTTTATTAATATTTTTTGATGGTCAACTCGACCGCACGTACAAAGTACAGTCATTTACAGTAGAAGATAGGTTGGGTTGAGGTATAAAAGTACAGTACAGGTATAAAAAGAAAGAGATAGCAAATCTCATTTTCGTTTAGAGACGTACCTATTATTATCTCTTGTATTCAGGAGAAAGAGACGGCTATTGGTGACATTTAAAAAAATTAGTAGGTGTAATTTATTTGTTATGAAAATCGTTCATAACAAAAAAATCCTGATCTGTAATTTTCTTATAAGATGTTTGATATTATAGACAATAAGAGGCCAAATGCTATTTATTTACGATTTGTTTTTATTAATTGATATATGTGATATTTTTTTAGACTGACTAACTGACTGACTGACATAAATCCATGGAAATAGAAATTAAGGTTTTTAATATTGATAGAAATTATACAAATCTGTGATTTTATAAAAAGACTTACTTTTTTATAGAGTAAAATATTTAGTTACGTTATATTATGATGTTTTAGATGACTAATTACATACAGTATTGTGAAATTTTATGCATATACATATATAAATACTTTTTATTTTAAATTATAAGTTTTTTAATTTTTGTGATATTGATTTTTACTGACGCTACTTATAATTTGTTTTTTCTTTTTGTTTTATTTGTTATGAAAATCATTCATAACAAAAAATATCCTGATGTGTGATTTTCTCCTAAGGTGACCTGTTTGATATTATAGATAATAAGAGGTCAAAAGCTACTAATAATTTGTTTTTGTTTGTTGATATAAGTGGTATTTTTTTAAACTGACTGACTGACTGAAACAATCCATGAAAATAGAAATTGTTAAGGTTTCAATATTGACAGCAATTATACAAATCTGTGATTTTATAAATAAGACTTATTTTTTTATAGAGTAAAATATTTAGGTTTGTACGTTATATTATGATGTTTTTGATGACTTACATACAGTATTGCGAAATTTTATACATATACATATATAAATACTTTTATTTTATATTTATAACCTTTTTAATTTTTGTGATGTTAATTTTTACTGATGCTACTTATAATTTGTTTTTTCTTTTTGTTTTATTTGTTATGAAAATCATTCATAACAAAAAAATCCTGATGTGTGATTTTCTCCTAAGATGACCTGTTTGATATTATAGATAATAAGAGGTCAAAAGCTACTAATAATTTGTTTTTGTTTATTGATATAAGTGGTATTTTTTATAAACTGACTGACTGACACAATCCATGGAAATAGAAATTGTTAAGGTTTTTAATATCGATAACAATTATACAAATCTGTGATTTTATAAATAAGACTTAGTTTTTTATATATTTTTTGTTGTACATAACATGCTGTTTTAAATTTATACAATATACTTACCTATTTTATTGTTTACATTTTGTTTTATTTTATAGTCAAAATTCAAAGAATACCTAAATTTTGCTCTTTCAAAAAATACCATTTATACATAATATCTTGATAATAATTAATAAAACGCTGATAAATTATAAGTAATTTCATATAAGAGTTAATCAAAATATTTGATACGTGAAACACTTTTTGTATTCGACTGTACATAAACAACTCAGTATTCTGCTATTGGCCGAGTTGACCATCAAAAAATTGGATGTGGACAACTCGACCATTCGGTCGATTTTATTGCGGTCGAGTTGTCCAGTAACCCAATAGGGCTCCGTTTTTACCCTTTGGGTAAGGAACCCTAAAAAATGTATAGAATGTTAGTAAACATGAATCCTATAAGGTTCTTAAAACACATTCGAGAATGCTATGTAAGATTTCACAAGTACCAAGTAAGTATCTACATAGGTTGTATGAAATTATATCGACGGTTAAAAAGCGACTTGATTCAAGCGACATTTTGGAAACTTTACAGGAGAGCGATTTAAAGATAATTTTTTTGGAAAAAAAAATCAATATGGCTCAAGTATTGTTTTAATGTTAACAGAACCACCATTCAATGAAAGTACATAAAAGACATAACCTTTTTATGTATATTACATTATATTAGCAGTATTTTTAACGGAGATAAATGTCGTTTAATTCAAATTGCACTGTATTTTGATCAAGGACAAATGATTTAGATTCCTTAAAAGTTGAAAAATGTAATGAGTAAAAAGACTTATAGCGTCACAATTACTGGAAATAGTACAAGGATACATGATTTTAGGCATAACCGAAATCTGTTGCAATCGAAGCAGAATGATTGATTTACAATACAGTTAAAATTCAAAATATGGCAGAATAATCTAATGGCCCAAGGGACTTTATTTATACAAGGAAAAAGAACTTTAAGGGCATCCATAATCTATAATAATAACTGTTAAATGGGAAATTTTGTTATGAACTTATTTTTTTTGTACCTATCCAATGTGTTATAAAAATAGTATCTACTAAAACTTAACTACGGGAGGTCAATGTCCAATTGAAAAAGTCATTTTATACCGACTGGAAATTTTAACAATATTAGTTCAGACCTAACGTATTACAGCTCCGAACATCAGCTGCCGCACCAGTGGTGGAGTTAAGAGTGAGAGCATGTGAAAGTGCTTGAAAATCAATCTGCCCCGTGATTTTATCCCGGACAAAAATGTTCTTAAATTATTGTTTCAATTATTTTTGATACAAAAACAATCGTCAGCTGCACTGCCGAGGGTGGGTTATACGTCCGCTACGCGCATGAACTGCATTAAAATTTTGAAAAATAAAGTTACTATTTTACACCTTATGAAATTTATGCAGCAGAATTTTCACACTTTTAAAATAATAAAGAAAATCGTCAGCTGCACTTCTGGTGGGGGTAAGACCGTCAGTCAGCGTGATAAAAATTTTGCGCGCTCAGTGCATTTAGCCTAGTAAATCTAGGAAAAATATCCTATAGTTTTAAAAATTGGCCAAATGTATTATTTGGACCTCTCCTCTCTCTTGAACCTCTTGAACATATCCAAAAACTCCATATGGGGGGGGGGGGGGGGGGGTGCGGAACCAGCCGCCATTTTTAATTTTGTCCCTTTTGTCGGTTTTTTTGTCATATCATGAAAATCTCATAGCATTGTAATTACTTCTGAAAAAACTTTTTACATAAAATTTTGTACAAATTTGGTCTTGGTTATTTTTACGCTAAGCTTACTACTTCAGGAGTTATAGGGTGTTTAATTTAATATTTGAGGTCCCTTTTTCACGCATTTCAAACAAAAAAACCGCATTGCGGCTTTTCTGTTTGAAAGGTGAATTAGTCGGAAGTGTTCTTAGCTATGTTTGATGAAAATCGGTCCAAGATAGCCGCCGCCACAAAATGGCGAATGTCGGGGGTTTTTTAATTTTTCATTTATACTAGTTTATCTTTCTATTAACTTTAACACTGTACCTCCTAAAGTAATAAGCTTAGCGTAAAAATGAACAGAACCAAATTTGTAGAAAATTTTATGTAAAAACTGTGGGACTAAAATAGATATAGGTAAACTTCCAAAAACGCCATAGAGGGCGCTGACTGTTCTTAGGTAAATCATGCTCACATAACACATTATTGCAATAGTTTGCTGTGTTGCATGCATTGGCAACACATAGGCTACTTTTTATCCTGGAAAAATGCACAGTTCCCACGGGATTTTGAAAAACCCGAAATCTATAGCTACAGCTATAGGTAGATTACTATAGCAAACCTCCTTGAAAGTCGGTAGGTATAAAGGTTGGAAAAGGGAGCGGGAACAGGAACCGGAAATCCACGATTCCCTCGGGATTTGTTTAAAACCGAAATCCACGCGGGCGAAGCCGCGAGCAGATGCTAGTACTATATAATATACAATATACTTACATACTTAATCAATGTATAAAAATATAATAGGAATACATCCTACATACCTACATTAGACTTATATAAACACACCCAGACTCGGGACGGGAATCGAACCCGCAACCCCTGAGCGGTAGGCATGGTCACCCGCGCTAACGGGCTAGTCAAATATTTATTAGGTACTTAGTAAATAAATATTTATTTTCCAGAAAAGTTCGTGGACGCGGCAGCATCCGCCTCCGGGTCCCCGTCACCGCCTCTCGCTGAGTACGAGCGGGACTCCCCCGTCGATGTCTCGTCTACCTCGGAGGCAGGCTCGGCGAGCGGCGCGCCGAGCGGCTCGCGGGCCGTCTCCCCCCCACCCCGCAACCCCCAGCTCGCCGAGCGCTGGTCCAGTGAGGAGATGAGGCATATACAGTGTCATCTCGAGACCAAAGAGCTATGGGACAAGTTCAACGAACTCGGCACAGAAATGATCATCACGAAGACTGGAAGGTATTGAAAGATTTAATTTAATTTTTCGTGCATATATAAACTTTACGAAAATGATTGCATTCTCTAACAGACAATCAACCGTAGATGGTCTGCAATGAAAATAAATATTACGTTATTAAAAAGTAGAGCTTTGACTGCAATATGATTTGTATTTTTTATAATAGGTATTTCGCAATTAACGAAATTCCGTTTCCATTTTTTATACGTGAAAGCATAAAGCATATCCGTTGATATCGCAGCTCTGCAGGGAAACTATTATTAAAAAACATACTCCAAATAATTCCCGTGTAGGTACCTACCTATAAAGCTCGCGGTGGTAGGTAACGAGAACGTATTGTTTAACGAGACGAAGGCAATATCGAGTTGTCGATAAGGTAGGTGGCACACGGTCGGCCGCGCGAGGCGTGTCGGTCGCGGCTCGCGGACGAACAATGGGTAATCGCCGTCGCGACACGAACGTCGCCCGCCCGCGCTCGCAGTAAACAGCACATGAGTAGAAAATCTACAGAGAGGAAGCTTCCACAAGCGGTACACTCACACAAACACTCACCAACGGTTCACGGACGCCCGCTCGGTCCCCCAACCGGTACAGTTGGGTGACAAACGTGCGCATATGTGTGAGTGTACCTACAGCGGGCCGCTTGTAGAAGCTTCCACTCTGCAGTGGCGGGGCAAGACCTAAATTTTATGTGGGCAAGATATATTTTGCGAGGCCCTCTGCCCGCACAACGCGTTCATGGCTTTTAAGTTTAATGCATAAATCTCCGGGGCGCGAGGCCCTCCGAAGCGCGAGGCCGTGGGCCTGGGCCCAGCCACGTCGCCCACGCCTTCCGCCGCCTCTGCCCCTCTGTACTCTGTGGTAAACAGTACCTACATTCTGAGCTTGCACACCTCGAAAACATTAAAATTCGAATATCGAAACACAATGATTTCAGAGTGAAATGGATCTAAACTGGCTTATTTTAAGGTTTGAGATCGCCAATACATCTACAGCCAGCGCTACAAGCGGTTTTGTATCTAAGATAAATATTCGAAATACTGAATTCCGACTTTAAAATAGAGTCTTTGGGTTCATTTTGCTCTTATGTCACAGTTTTTCGATACTCGAATTGTAGTATTCGAGGTGTGCAAGCTCGGAATAGCCATACGGTATGCACTTGGCTTGAACTGCGTCCACGTAAATCCTATGCAGAGGAAGAACATTTTTTTTTTTTTAAATTTTATTGAACTACAAGTTAGCCCTTGACTGCAACTGCACCTGATGGTAAGTGATGATGCAGTCTAAGATGGAAGCAGGCTAACTTGGAAGAGGTATGTATACCCCTGATTGGTTTCTACCTACACGGCATCATACCGGAACGCTAAATCGCTTAGCGGCACGGCTTTGCCGGTAGGGCGGTAACCAGCCACGGCTTAAGCCTCCCACCAGACCAAGTTTTTCTTTTAAATACTTCTTTTAATTAGTTAGTTAATGCAACACGAAACTTATTGGTCACGAAGGATAAGTTGGCTCGTATGGTTTATGCGAAATGAGATCTAAGATTTTGTTTTATCATCATCATGATTAACCCACTGTGTCACTCTCAGAGTTAGAGTTAGTGCAATATAATTATGTAACCTGTCTCATTCTGAAAACTGTTCGTCTGTTTGCATGCAGAGACAAATAAAACTACACTAACATAATAATCACACATAATCTACTAAGTATAAAAAAAAACTAGTGTTGCGCTCGGTGCGCGAGCTGCAAGCAGCTCGCGTGCCTTGTAGTCTCTTCAATATTCGTAAAATAAACAAATGGGAGGCCATACCAAATACCAGAATATTCTGGAGAGTCTCTTGAAAGATAGAAAGAAATATTGGTATCACGTTTCGTATCTTTTCTGAAAGGACACTAATCAGTTCTAACTTCTATGCATGCGTTTAGTGGAAAAAAAAGGATCTATAAAAAAAATGTTCTGGAGAGCCACTTGAAAATTAAAAAGAAATTTTGTATGGACACGATTTTTTTGTTCCGTAGCTATCTTTTTTTTACTGGCTCTCCAAAGGGCCTAAGGTCTTGAACATTTTTAGTTTCAGGACCATGCCTCTATGATTGATAGTTTTTGAGGGCCGTTAGGGTACTCTGGTAATTTTTCCACATTCACTACGTTTTGTGATTTTTGTGAAAAAAAATCTTTAAGTTCTATTTATAAGTGAAGTAGGGGGAAAATTTTTCATACAAAAATGTCTAAGAGAGCCTCTTGAAAAGAACCCAAAAAATTTGTATGGAGAGAAATTTTTTTTGTTCGGCAGCCATCTTTTTTTTACCGGTCCACCCAATGGCCTAAGGTTTTTAATAACATTTGTTTGGGACCATATCTGTATGACTGGTAGTTTTGGAGGACCCATGAGGTACTCTGGTAAATTTTCCACATTCATGACATTTCATAATTTTCCTGAAGAAAGACCCATAAGTTCTACGCATATAAATAGTGAGGGAAAAAACTTCCATACAAAATTGTTCTGGAGAGCCTTTTGATAAGAACCCAAAAAATTTGTATGGAGAAAATTTTTTTTTGTTCGGCGGCCATCTTTTTTCTACCGGTTCACCAAATGGCCCAAGGTCTTTCATAACATTTGTTTGGGACCATGTCTGTATGACTGGTAGTTCTGGAGGACCCATGAGGTACTCTGGTAAATTTTCCATATTCATGACGTTTCATAATTTTCCTGAAGGAAGACCCATAAGTTCTACGCAGATAAATAGTGAAGGGAAAAAAGTTCCATACAAAATTGTTCTGGAGAGCCTCTTGAAAAGAACACAAAAAATTTGTATGGAGGAATTTTTTTTTGTTCGGCGGCCATCTTTTTTTTACCGGTTCACCCAATGGCCCAAGGTCTTTAGTAACATTTGTTTGGGACCATGTCTGTATGACTGGTAGTTTTGGAGGAACCATGAGGCACCCTGGTAAATATTCCACATTCATAACGTTTCGTATTTTTCCTGAAAGGACACTTATGAGTTCTATGCATGCGCTTAGAGATAGAAAAAAGTTCCATACAAAAATGTTCTAGAGAGCCTCTTGAAAATTAAAAAAAAAATTTGTATGGACGCGAAAATTTTTTTTGTTCGGTACCTATGTTTTTTTTATTGGCTCACCAAACGGCCCAAGGTCTTGAACATTTTCGCTTTCAGGACCATGTTTCTATGATTGATAGTTTTTGAGATCCTTTGGGGTACTCTGATAAATTTTCCACATTCATGACGTTTCATATTTTTCCTGAAGGAAGACCCATAAGTTCTACGCATATAAATAGTGAGGCGAAAAAAGTTCCATACAAAATTGTTCTGGAGAGCCTCTTGAAAATTTGCAAAATTTTTGTATGGAGACGAAATTTTTTTTTGTTTGGTGGCCATATTTTTTTCACCGGTTCACCCAATGGCCCAAGGTTTTGAACATTTTTTGTTTCGGGACGGTACCTTTCCGACTGATAGTTTTCGAGATCCCTTAGGGCACCCTAGTCAGTTTTCCACGTTCAGCTCTCTCTATAATTTTGTAGACCTTATATTTTTGAATTTTACACACATGAAAATTATGGTGAAAAAGTCCCATACAAAATTGTTCAGGAGAGGTGATCAGTACCTGACTTCAAGTAGCTTTATATATATAATATTCAGCCTTATCTTATTTTTATCGTTTCGCTCCGGCATATCGAATCGTCGAAATCGATAAGGTGGGTGGCAAATGGTCTGCTGAGCATAGCGTGTCCGTCTATAATATAATATAACATTATACTTAAATTAAAGGTAAGTAATATACCTAATACAAAACCTATATCTATACATCTATCTATTCTATACATATAATAAAATCGTAGACTTGCCGTATCTGTACATTAAAGATTTTTGCAAAATAATAACTGTGGGATGTTAGGGATAAGTAATAGAATGTAAAAAAGCAATTTTTGAAATTTTTGTCTGTTTGTCTGTTTGTCTGTTTGTCTGTATGTTTGTGCGCGCATCACGCAAAAACTACTGAATGGATTGAAACGAAACTTGGCACGATATAAGTTCATACCACGGAGTAACATAAAGGATACTTTTTATCCCGAAATTTAGCACGGTTCCTTAGGGAGAGGGGATGAAAGTCAAAACGTGTATTTAGCTGTAATTCAATAACGCGTGGTCCGATTTCATTCATTCTTTGTTTGTTAGAAAGTAGATACTTTAAAGATTACCCGGGTAATCTCTGAAAGGCTGGATCGATTTTGATGGAACTTTCACGGGCGGAAGTTTACATTCTGATCTACCTGAACATCCGCCAGTGAACTTTTAACAATTTTTAGCAAGGTATGAGGTCAAAGGAGCTTAAGAAAAACAAAATGATTCCCACAAGATTTTTAAAAACCAATACCTACCTACGCGAACGAAGTCGCGGGTGTCCGCTTGTCCATACTAATATTATAAATACGAAAGTGTGTCTGTCCGTCTGTCTGTCAGCTACCATTTCACGGCTCGATTTATATATACGAAAGGTACAGAGGTAGCTTGCGGCTGAAAATTGACATAGGCAACTTTTATCCCGGAAAAGAAAATAGTTCGCACATGATTTTAAAAAACATAAATCCACGCGAACGAAGTCGTGGGAATCGTCTAGTATAAGATAAAATTGACTTATAGATATGTATATGAACATAACTGAAATAAGGCTACATTGTTTCAGATTTTTTTTTTAAGTTTTTAATGATATTAAGTATGTTCTTTTTTCAACATATGATAGGAACAATAATTATAAATTATCCAGGATAAAAAGTAACCTAGATCGCAAAGACGTTGTGTAACTGTGAAAGTTTCATAAAAAGGGGTTTGGACAGCCGATTTGAAGACTACCTAATAGGTAGAAACTAAAAAAAGTGGTTTGGGTTTCAATAACATTCAAATCACAATAGGTAATATGAGCTTAATAAAAATCGGCCAAGTGCGCCCTTTAGGGTTCCGTACAAAATTATGAACAATATAATATTTTGGGTCTAAGAAATACTTAATTTTCGAGCTAGACATCGCAACAAACCGTGTAAGAAAAACCCAAAAATTGTTCGTTTGTTTTGGGTCACAGCTTATAAACTATTTTATGAATCGTTATTTCAGTATTTGTTGTTTAAATAGAGCATATGGTACATAATATACCGAAATATCATATTCCTAACTAGTTTAGTTTTTGAGATAGCCCCCGTCACAAAAATGGTCTAAAACTGACAACTTTGATGGCCCCCCATTTCCTTATTTTTTGAGCAAAAAATTAAAAAAATATATATTCTTACTAGAACTCAATGAGTTCTAAACAATGATACCCCACAAGCTAGGGTAAGAATTTTTTTTTTCCGGCTCCTTTCTCATGTATCGGAGCCCCCCTGAAAATTAATTTAATTTAATTTCTAATTCAATATTTGATTTTGGGTCAACGTTCTACACAAAATACCAAAATTTCAGGTTTGTAACTCATTTCGTCTGTGAGCTAGAGACCTGTGACCGCAGGACAGACAGACAGACAGACAGCCGAGTGACATTAATAGGGTTCCGTTTTTACCCTTTGGGTACGGAACCCTAAAAAGCAGTTATTGCTAAATATAAACACATAATATTTTAATTTTATGGGGCTGATTCTTCAATCGTCAGGTAGCTCAACTAAGGAATAAACAATTCTATCCTATAGGTAAGGACTTAGGATTGTCAGAGGTAGGTATACTAACTGAGGAATAGGTAAAGGCAGTCAATTTATTCCTCAATTAGTGATTGTAGGTATTTCAGTTATTGCAAAATCGACCCTAGGTACCTAATTATTTTGTTTCTAGGGTTCAGTATGAAAATAGTAAAAGAGGAACCTTTAAAAAAATAAAGAAAGTATATGGTGCGAATTCGTTCATCTGTCACAACATAGCTGATTATTTCAATAGCTATTCATGTCGATAAGAATATTTACCTTACTAGTCGATAAGAATACATACTTAAAGTTTCCTTTTAAGATACGGAACCCTCGGTGGGCGAGTATGACTCGTACTTGGGCGGTTTGTTAGCTCATTTTGACACAACATTTTATCGGGAAGTCCGCAGCTTTATATGAGAGCTGAATGGCCCTGGATGCTAGGAAAAAGACAAAGTACCTACCTAAATATGTTTGAGAAAAGTGAAGCCGATAAATCGAAATGAATACAAATTTTTAATTAGGTCTATAATTTTTTGTTTCCTTCAAATAAATAGCATTATAAACGAAACGGAACAATGAAGGCTCTTTCATGGACTATAAAGCCGTATTAATACCTCGGTTATTTATACCTTATAATGTACTCGAGTTAACGACGTCAGTTTTTTCTTTCATGCGCCATAAAAAAACGACATTCGGAAATATTCAAGTTCCAGTAATATTTTCTTCTCGGGCCAACCAGTGCGTAACAATCACAATGCTTGTTTAATGTTGTGTTGATTCGCAATAAATACATGTACCATGTAGATGAAGAAAAATCATGTTTTTGCTATTGAAAATATTATATTACAACAAAACTTATAGCTAAATTAACCTTATTACTCTTACTGTATTGTACCTACTGTATTATTACTGTTATTACTCAATTGGCTGATTTTCGCGATTTTTTCCGCATGGATTTGGGTTTTTTAATTGATTTCTTGGAATAAAAAATGAACGATTCGAAAGCCTTTAGACAAGAAATAAAACGCTGTCTTTGAACTAATGTAAAACATGTTGATGTTAATATAGTTTTTAGGGTTCCGTACCCAAAGGGACCCTATTACTAAGACTCCGCTGTCCGTCTGTCCATTTGTCACCAGGCTGTATCTCATGAACTGTGATTGTTAGACAATTGAAATTTTCACAGATGATGTATTTCTGTTTCCGCTATAACAACAAATACTAAAAAAAAAGAATAAAATAAATATTTAAGGGGGCTCCCATACAAGAAACGTGATTTTTTTGCCGTTTTTATAGATAATAGTACGGAACTCTACATGCGCGAGTCCGACTCGCACTTGGCCGGTTTTTTTAATGTATCTTGGCAACATGAAATGACAGCACACAAAACAATAAAGACTATTAAGACCGCGGACTATAAAGCCGTGTTATTTATACTTTACTAGCGGACCCGGCAGACGTCGTCCTGCCCGCTATTAGCGCCACCTACCGGGTCCAATTTTTTTACTTACAAACCTTCCTCTTGAATCACTCTATCTATTAAAAAAACCGCACCAAAATCCGTTGCGTAGTTTTAAAGATTTAAGCATAGGTAGGGACATAGGGACATATAGGGACATATTTTTAGTGCAAATCTGCACTAAAAATTTTGTTCGGCAGCTGCCGTAGGTACCATTAGATGCGTTCAAGACTTTACCTTAATACCTTTGATTTACAACAGAGCAAGTAACTGGTAAGGTAAGTCCATCTGAATTTCAAATATTCTTCTATTCGTGTGTTTGCTACACACAAACAGAAAAAGATTAAACGTTCAAAAGGGGTTTTCAGAACTCGTATCGGGAGACAATTTGCCACACGCCGTCACGCGGACTTATCCGAGTCGGTCGCGTCGATTAACATAAATCTCGCCAACTAACCGTCGCCAATGAGCACACGCGGGCCCCTACAATGCGCGCATTCTGCTCAACAAACAAGATTTAACTATTCTATGTTACTGGACCCAGGAATCGGTGAATAACACGAAAAACTAAATATGTACTAACAAATACAGTTATACCTATTTGTTAGTATTTAGTTTTCCGTTGCTTAATAATTTTCAGTAGATCAGCTGAGTTTGCGCTTTTGTAATTACATATCTACATATTATTATATTCATGTACCCTTGATATTTAGATATATTAAAAGCAATGCTTGCAACCCGTCTTATTGTTTTGTGACTATAAACTAGCTGATGCTTACGACTTCGTCTGCGTGATAGACTTAGGCTTTTTTAAAATCCCATGAAAACAGTATGATTTTACGTCATGCAATTTGTGAGCGACGTCAAGATCGCTGCAGTTGGTAACAGACAAACACAACTTCGCAAATGACAATTTACCTACAATCGTAGAATAGGTATCTACACTTCGTTATTTATCTAAGTATAATCTTAGGGACTTTATATGAAAAGTAATCTATTTCCATTGTTGGAACATAATTTATACCTACATACCTTTTCAAAAATAAGACATTCAAAGCAAGCAACAATTTTTTGCGACACATCCGTGATTGTAGGTCATCGTTTTTATAACAGAGTAGGTAGTGGGTGTGTGTTACAAATTTTCACGCGAGAATGTGTATCGGCGTAAAAACGCGACGTCCACATGTCACAGCGACGATGCGCGACGAATCGCGACCGTCGCCCGCACACATAAATCAGCATTATCTCGTGAGATAGCCGCGCGGACTCGCCCGCGCGCGGCGTATCGCGCCGGGCCCTATGTCGTTCGAAAAAATTAATGACTCGGAAAAACGATTCGCTTATGAGGGATCTTTCAATGTAATTGAATTGCCCTACTGAGATCTGCCGGATTGTCGCGACTGCCGAGTCAGGTGCACCCGCCGAGATCGACGGGGTTTTATTGCTATAAGAACTAGAGAACAATGGTATTTTTTTTTCGTCGATGGTCAAAACCAAACTATTCTCAACTCACTGAAAGTTAATAAAACTTTAGGAAAGGCTAATATATTTTAAAAGTAGCAGTAGTTTTGTTGTTTGAAGTTGCTTGGAGTTTAGTGATCTAATCACAAATGAAGAAGAGATCTATTGGAACGACTTAGAAGAACCAGAATCACCAACATAGTTCAACGGGTTGCGAAACTGAATCGGCAATTGGCGAGCACATAGTTCGAAGAACCGATAGGCATTGGGGTCCTAAGGCGTTTGGATTGCAACATTTGCAACCTCATACCGGAAAGTAGGTACTGTGTTGGCAGATATACATAGGTATAAGGTGGTTACACGACATCAAACGAGTCGCAGGGAATCTCTGCCACTGCTGGATATGTAGATACAGGCGGCACAAGACCGTGGTATGTGGAAGCCTCTTTAAGAGACCTAGTAAGTCCAGCTGTGGAAGTCTATTGGTTTATCACAACGACGGCAAGTAATTATGTAAAGCAGTAAGCAATGGACAAAACGGTAGATATAACTATTTATGAAATATTATGTCTAAGTCTTTAAAAGCTGCATAGCTTTTAAAGACATAGCCTTCTTTTCTGCGGCTAATCGTCAGATTATTTGTAGCTTGGGCTCCATGTGGCTCTAGATTGTACATGAGAGTAGAGACGCTCAGGCTTTAGGAGCCAATTTGCTCATTTCAATACCTCAGTGAGTAGCTGGTAGCAACCCTTGGATTGGATGTAGATGAAGATATGACTAAAAATATTCTAAACAGTATATCAAATGGTTATAGCATTAATCATTATGGAACAGCAACTAGACATTTCAGTATTTAATATACTGAAATAAAGATAGAAAGAAGGTAGATAGTGATTTTCGGTTAGAAAGTAAAGTAACAAGTGCCACGATGCGACAAAAATGAATGATTCAATTTGCATACACATCATAGGGTGAGCAAAAATGCGGCGATGCTAAATCCGAGCACATTAGCCGCATCCACCCCTCAGATTATCATAACAAGCGTAATAGAATAATTTATAATATCTCTCAGCCGCTAGTTGCCATGTTAATCTTGCGCAGATCTAACGGAGAGCGCTCACGGAGCGGTTTGGAATCGCGCCCGCCGCGGCTGCGGGAGAGAGGTTAGAGAGAGCGCGCTCACGAGCCCGCTTGTTTTTGCGGGCCCGCAGCCGCCGCGGCTGCGGGCGTCGCCCGCCGAGTTGGCGGGCGACGCCCGCAAGACCGGCGGTTATAGTTATATATGAAGAGCTGGCGAACAAAATGTTATATTTTTTAATCCGATGGTCTTTGGCTTGCTGAATAAGAATATCAACTTAATTTTACTTAAAACGGCCCGCAACTGTATCAAAATTGCATCCATAGGTCGTGGTTTCGATCATAACGGCATAATTACAATAAAGTTTCGAAAGATTTGAATAATCGAGCACGTTTTCGTTCAAAATGGATTAATTTCCATACTTTGTAAGATGTCAATCAAAATGATTATTTCTTTTTCAGAAGAAAAATTTGTTTTTTTTTTTAATAAGAATTTTTTTTTAAGTAAAAAGTTTATCATTTGATAGATTATTGTTGAAAATTAATTAGAATTTTTAGAAATGGTTTACGAATTATTAATTTCATAATTGAAATAGGTTAGAATTAACTGACATTTGATTCATTCAGTGATTTATTGGTATAAATACGGGTAATTCGAAGCCATGAATTGAGTCTCCTCCGAAGACTCAACCGACTATTAGATGCTTCAGCGTCTAGGTCGTGATATTTGATTGAGGGCTGCGATAGCAATCACACCCTCATCGAATAAATGCTGCCATTTTGGACTTGGCTGAGTGTAATTAATTAATTAGTATAAAATATATTTGAAAATAGATCTCAGTTAAACTAATCTCTGAGTTGATATAAATTGAGTTATGTGCGGGTGATAAACGCAGATATTTTAATAATAGTTTGATTTAGTTTTAATATTAATTGATAGTCTGCTTCTGGAGTTATGTGTTTACACAAACAAGTTATTGCTTGCAATATTAATTAATTATTGCTTCCGTTAACTTATATGAGATAGCAAACTGAATTTAACATATTATTATGTTCAATAAAGTCACAAACTACATATGGGTAAATAAAAATCCACGCCTAAGTTCACTGTAAGTATGTCATTCAGTTTAATATTAATATTTAATAATTAATAGGTTAACTGAATCAATACAGGCCATGCCTCTTCAAACTTTTAAAGTAAAACTAAAGAACTGGCTCATGGAGAAATGTTTTTACAATTTAAAAGAATATAGGTATGACATAAATTCTATTTATTGCAATTAATTTTATATTTATATCTTTAGAACGTTGACATGTATGCTACTTACGTCATTTTGTTTAGTCTTAAAATCAATAATTCAATTTGCACACTAATTTATTAGTTAAATGTGTTGGAAGACAATAAGCTTTAAGATCCATAATATTTGTACCACATTTTTGCAAATAAAGACTCTTACTCTTTAGTTTAATGCAACTATACCGTTTTGTTCGCCAGCTCCTATAAGAAAAATGCGATCGCGCCCGCCAAAAAACCGCAGAACTTGCGGGCGCCCGCTGCCCGTCGGTTCTGCGGGAGCCGCGAGCAACCGCCAACTCTGCGGGAGTAAATCGCGTCGTGAGTTTTGCACTCGACATTTGTATGAATTTTGAGTATTGCGGGCCCGCAACCGCGGCGGGCGCGGGTGCGAACCGCTCCGTGAGCGCTCTCTCAGACACGATAAGCCGTTATTAAGCGGCTCTTTTGTTTGCGTATATCTAAACTTTATTCAACGTGGGACCGTTTTTCATTCAGTCTGCAAATATTGTGATGTTTTAGGGTGTGCATGAATTTTAATATGATTTTTTAGGGTTCCGTAGGTACCTAAAGGGAAAAACGGGACCCTATTCCTACTAAGACTCCGCTGTCCGTCTGTCTGTCCGTTTGTACCAGGCTGTGTATCATGAACCGTGATAAGTTAGACAGTTGGGATTTTCACAAATGATGTATTTCTCTTGCCGCTATAACAACAAATACTAAAAAAAAAAACAGAATAAAATAAATATTTCAGGGGGCTCCCATACAACAAACGTGATATTTTTGCCGTTTTTATAGATAACTATACTTCGACTTTTAATTGTATGCAGTAATGTGAAGTTTCGTGGGTTGTCACTTTTTAACGAAAATAAAATAGGGATGGGGTACAGGTGATTGATTTGAATCATTCAATTATTTTATTCAAATTAAAGTTTTTATTTTAAGTAATTATTATATTTTATGTACAAAAGTTACATATATATATTTATATATGTAGTATATATATAAATACGTATATCTTTAATATATAAAACAAAGTCTCGTTTGTTCGAACACTTATAACTCGAGAGCGGCTGGACCGATTTTCATGGTTTTTGATTTGTTGTATTTGTCTTCGTCCCGAATAGCAGAATAACTGTTAAAAATATTGGAAAATTGACGAAAAAATAAAAGAAAAAACATTTTCCCATACAAAATGTTCATGGGTTTCGTAACTGTCAAACATTGAATGTTCATCCTGTCGATACGGAACTCTCTCACCCGTACCGATATAATTCTTCTGTACTTTTTCCTAAAGGGCTGGACTGATTTGGATGAAATTTTGTGTGTATATTTCAATGGGTTCCTGGATAGTTTGAAAACACTATTACCCGCTAAGTACAGCTAACCTATTGGGTCTTGGTAGGTGGCGCTGATATAGGTATGTCACCAGGCAGGACGACGTCTGCCGAGACCGCTAGTATATTAGCTATATATATATATATATATACTAGTGTTGCGGTCGGTGCGCGAGCTGCAAGCAGCTCGCGGGCCTAGTAGTCTCTTCAATATTCGTAAAATAAAGAAATGGGAGGCCATACCAAATACCAGAATATTCTGGAGAGTCTCTTGAAAGATAGAAATAAATATTGGTGTCACGTTTCGTATCTTTTCTGAAAGGACACTAATCAGTTCTATGCATGCGTTTAGTGGAAAAAAAGGATCTACACAAAAATGTTCTGGAGAGCCACTTGAAAATTAAAAATAAATTTTGTATGGACACGATTTTTTTTTGTTCCGTTGCTATCTTTTTTTTACTGGCTCACCAAAGGGCCTAAGGTCTTGAACATTTTTAGTTTCAGGACCATGCCTCTATGATTGATAGTTTTTGAGGGCCGTTAGGGTACTCTGGTAATTTTTCCACATTCACTACGTTTTGTATTTTTTGTGAAAAATCTTTGAGTTCTATTTACTTATACGTGTAGTGGGAGGAAAAAGTTTCAAACAAAAATGTCTAAGAGAGCCTCTTAAAAAGAACCCAAAAAATTTGTATGGAGAGATTTTTTTTTGTTCGGCGGCAAATATTCGCCGAGCGTCAGTGTCAACAGCGTCAACAGCAGCCTGAAAAAGCGTAACCTCGGTCATCGGTGTTTAAAAGAATCGACATAAAGAACCTTTTTAAAGGACTGCCTGAAAAAAAGGAGTATATTGTTTTCAGGGTTCATGTATGTTTGTATGTTGTACCATAACTTCTATATATGCCGGAACCGATTCTGATGAATAAGGTAGGTATCGTTAGAATCTTTAGCTTATTCTAGGTGATATAGGCTAGTAAAATTTAAGAAAAAATGATGTGATGACCATGGTCCCGCATTAAAGACTAAAGTTGAAAAAAAAATAATTAAAAATCAGATTAAGTTCATAATCATTATCTATTTTTTTTATTCAACTACAAGTTAGCCCTTGACTGCAATCTCACCTGATGGTAAGTGATGATGCTGTCGAAGACGGAAGCGGGCAAACTTGAGAAAGGTATGCATACCCCTGATCGGTTTTTACACGGCATCGTACCGGAACGCTAAATCGTTTGGCGGCCGGCCGGCACAGCTTTGCCGGTCGGGTGCTAACCAGCCACGGCCCACGGTTAAAGCCTGCCACCAGACAGGACCAAAGACAATTTAGAAATTATAAAATCCCAACTTGCCCCTGCCGGGAATCGAACCCGGGACCTCCCACTTATAAGCGCTTACGAGCACGAAGTAATCAATGTAAAAATATTAATATTATTATGTATTGTAAATAAAATAAATTAAAAAAATAAATAAAAAAAAGACCAAAACCACTGCGCCAGGGAGGTCAAAATCATCTAGAAAATTATAAGTAGATTCCAAAAATATGTAAATATGTTATTATAATCTATACTAATAAATAAAATTGAAGTGTCTGTCTGTAATTTCGAAATAACTACCACATATTAAGCTCATATGGTTATTTGAACGATACCATAACCGAATCACACGTTTTTAAAATTTTTGTCTGTCTGTCTGTCTGTTTGAACGGGCTAATCTTCGGAACGGCTGAACCGATTTTGACGGGACTTTCACAGACAAGTAGAGGATTAACCAAGGAGTAACATAGGCTACTTTTTTAACCGACTTTCAAAAAAGAAGTTTTGTTGAAATCGGTAAATACAGATGTTAAAAACGCCCTGATAGGTATTGTCGCTGCGCGCGATCGCGACGGCCGACGCGGACGCTCGCGCTCCCCGCGCCGCGCCACGCGCCCCTGCGCCCTGCGCCCGCCGTACGCGGTACCGCGGTACGCCGCCGCGCGGCGGGGGGCGGGTGGACCAGAAATCTACTTATCCCTCAGGATTTGTGAAAAATCGAAATTCACGTGGGCGAAGCCGCGGGCAAAAGCTAGTGTTAAATATATTTTTTTCTGAATAACTAGTAGGTATTCTTTTAAAAATATTTTTTTTTTGTAATAAAAGGGCAGTAGCAACTTAGTATGTTAACTATGACAGATATCGTCAACACACATAGGCTGTTATTGCAATAGAAATAGTACTTCTTACTTTTTTTTTCAATTAAAGCTCATAATAATTAATTGTATAAATAGGATGCGTTTGCCACAAAAGTCAAGATGACAAAATTGTTAATTTGGCTTTTATACGTAGGAGCCATCGATTTACTTAATCTATACTAATAAATAAAATTGAAGTGTCTGTCTGTAATATCGAAATAACTACCTCATATTAAGCTCATATGGTTATTTGAACGCTACCATAACCGAATCACACGTTTTTAAAATTTTTGTCTGTCTGTCTGTCTGTCTGTCTGTCTGTCTGTCTGTCTGTCTGTCTGTCTGTCTGTTTGAACGGGCTAATCTTCGGAACGGCTGAACCGATTTTGACGGGACCTTCACATACAAGTAGAGAATTAACCAGGGAGTAACATAGGCTACTTTTTTAACCGACTTTCAAAAAAGGAGGAGTTGTGTTTTTCTACCTATGTACACCGATATCTCCGAGATTTCTGAACCGATTTGCGTAATTTTTTTTTTAATCGATAGAGAAACATTGCGACCCTGTTCTATAAAAAATTTGGATTCCAACTCCTCAATCCTGATGCTGTAGGGGACCTAATCCCCAAAACTAATGGGTTTTAGAAACTTTCGGTTATTTAAATTGATATTGGGGGTACCAATTAAAGACTTTATCGTTGAATGAACTCGAGTAGGTACATATCCAACTCCTCAACCCTGATGCTGTAAGGAATTGTATTCCGAAATCGTGGGGATCCCACGAGATTTTTCCGTTTTGGGGACGGGTTTCTACAGATTAGCTACTTTTTGTTCTGGAAAATCAAACGTTCCCACGGGATTTTTAAAAACCTAAGTCCACACGGGCGAAGCCGTGGGCATCATCTAGTAGATAAATAAAATTATGATGATAATGAAAGAGTAACTTTGAACGAAACTTTTGTGAATGAAATTGAATGAATTGAAGGTATCACATCACTATAGAAATGGGGTTGGCAACATTATTTTACGAAATGACATTAGGAAACGTCAGATTACTGCAGATAATTAAAAGTTTGACTATAGGTGTCCGCCCCGGCTTCGCCCGTGGTACATATATAGCCTATAACAGTCAAGGATCACTTACATATCCAACGGTGAAAGAATTTTTGAAATCGGTCCAGTAGTTCCTGAGATTAGCGCGTTCAAACAAACAAACTCTTCCGCTTTATTATATTACTAGACAAGGCACGCGAGCTGCTTGCAGCTCGCGCACCGAGCGCAACACTAGTCGGTGTATATAGGTAGAAATACACAACTCCTCCTTTTTTGAAAGTCGGTTAAAAAAGTAGCCTATGTTACTCCCTGGTTAATTCTCTACTTGTATGTGAAAGTCCCGTCAAAATCGGTTCAGCCGTTCCAAAGATTAGCCCGTTCAAACAGACAGACAGACAGACAGACAGACAGACAGACAGACAGACAAAAATTTTAAAAACGTGTGATTCGGTTATAGTATCGTTCAAATAACCATATGAGCTTAATATGAGGTAGTTATTTCGATATTACAGACAGACACTTCAATTTTATTTATTAGTATAGATGATGCTCACGGCTTTGCCCGTGTGTATTTAGGTTTGCGAAAATCTCGTGGGAACTTTGATTTTCCAGAACAAAAAGTAGCCTATCTGTAGTAAGTAGTAACCCGTCCACAAAACGGAAAAATTCCGTGGGATCCTTACGATTTCGGAATGCAATTCCTTACAGCATCAGGGTTGAGGAGTTGGACATGTACCTACTCGAGGTCATTCAACAATAAAGTCTTTAATTGGTATCCCCAATATCAATTTAAATAACCGACAGTGCCTAAATCCCATTAGTTTTGGGGATCAGATCCCCTACAGCATCAGGATTGAATTAAATTTTTTGTAGGACAGTGTCGCAATGTTTCTCTATCGATAAAAAAAAATTACGCAAATCAGTTCAGAAATCTCGGAGATATCGGTGTACATAGGTAGAAAAACACAACTCCTCCTTTTTTGAAAGTCGGTTAAAAAAGTAGCCTATGTCACTCCCTGGTTAATTCTCTACTTGTACATGAAAGTCCCGTCAAAATCGGTTCAGCCGTTCCAAAGATTAGCCCGTTCAAACAGACAGACAGACAGACAGACAAAAATCTTAAAAACGTGTGATTCGGTTATAGTATCGTTCAAATAACCATATGAGCTTAATATGAGGTAGTTATTCGATATTACAGACAGACACTTCAATTTTATTTATTACTAGCTTTTGCCCGCGGCTTCGCCCGCGTGAATTTCGGTTTTTCACAAATCCTGAGGGATAAGTAGATTTCTGGTCCACCCGCCCCCCGCCGCGCGGCGGCGTACCGCGGTACCGCGTACGGCGGGCGCATGACGCAGGGGCGCGCGGCGCGGCGCACGCAGCGAAAATACCTATCAGGGCGTTTTTTACCGATTTCAACACAACTCCTTTTTTGAAAGTCGGTTAAAAAGTAGCCTATGTTACTCCTTGGTTAATCCTCTACTTGTCTGTGAAAGTCCCGTCAAAATCGGTTCAGCCGTTTCGAAGATTAGCCCGTTCAAACAGACAGACAGACAGACAAAAATTTTAAAAACGTGTGATTCGGTTATGGTATCGTTCAAATAACCATATGAGCTTAATATGTGGTAGTTATTTCGAAATTACAGACAGACACTTCAATTTTATTTATTATATAGTATAGAAGTATAGATTAGTATAGATACTTAGTATAGTATAGATGGTACGGAACCCTTCGTGTGCGAGTTCGACTCGCACGTGGCCGGTTTTTTAGTTTACTATGCTAATGGTCCTCTTTATATCAATCCGTTTATCAATTACTAGCTGATGCCCTCGACTTCATCTGGATTTAGGTTTTGTAAAAATTCCCTGGGAACTCTTTATAACTCTATTAAGAGGCAGTTATCACAAACAGATATTTCAGTTTTATCTGTTTATAATTATATACCCCGGAAACTATTAATTAACAAAGAATTAATTTGAAATCTGCCTTTTAAAGCGATAATCGCTACGTAGGTAATCTTCAATTAAACCTGATCAAATCACTAGCGAACGTCGTTAGAGCCAGATGAAAATAAAATTCAATTTATAACGCTCATAAAACACACACACGCTTCCACTATTACTCATATTTGCTCCTTTGATACCGCTTTGATATTAGCGATCGGCGATTGTGAAGTTGTCTTAATTGATTTAAATTAACATGTTTTCATATGAGTCTATCGCGCGGCAACGGAGCGTGGTTAAGATGTTTGCCGCCGCGATGTTTGCCAACGGTCGTAGTTTAAGAGGCCACAAGATTTTTTATCGATGGACGCCTTACAGTTTTTTTATCTTTGAAATGTTGCCTTACGTTGGATGCGGTAGGTAATTATGAAAAAATAGGAACGGAGAGTCAGGAATTCTATTATTCTAGGTATAAGATAACTAAGTAGCTTCTCGTTTGCAGAAAGCGAAGGGCTATTTGGGCTATCTACTAATGTCAGTACTGCGTTCGTATCGACACGACTTTCACGACATTAGGACTTTCTTACCACGAACTAACAAAGAAACCGTGATACCAGCGTACCTGCAAGCGTTGCTCTTCGGATCACATTGCTTTCATACAAAAATTTCGGTATCGTGCGTGATTCCCATACACGTGGTGCGTGAAAGAAAGATGTAGTATGTTGAAGTATTGTGAATCCTATATATGTTAACCCAACGTCGTAGTGTAGACAGTCTCAATAAATCAGTGTTAGAGTGCAGACGCGTTTCTCTTAAACACCTCCCTTCTCCTGCACCTCTCACCTCACCTCAAAGAAAGAAAGATAGAAAGAAAAATGTAAAAAGTGCTGTGCCACAACTTAAAGTAAATCACCCTCGACGCTTCCAATACTTGCGCGTCTCACCTTTATGAATTGTCAGGCTTGCGGGGCTAATCCACGTGCATGACAAAAAACTCACATCTCTGAAAAAGCCCTAAGTGAGATAATTAAAATCCAATCATAATTACTTATGCGCAAACTAGCTAGTGATATAAAATGAAATGAACTCGTTCAAAATGTTTCGGTCTTCTCCTGGACTACACATAATCACAGACTTGGCAGACAACAGCTCCTTTGATTTACTTCTCACCACCGTTTTCTTTCATATATTTCCCACCCGTATGATAAATAACTTGTACAATATTTTAACTTCGCATAAAACATTTTGTATTTTATTATTCTTTGAAACAAAACTGTATTGTAGATATTGTAATTGTTTCTTCGGATCACTTTGATGTCGCGATGATTTCGGCAGCTCGATAAGAGGCGAGGTACATCTTAGATGGGTGGCGAGGTACATCTTAGAGCTAGGCCGCACTGCGAAAATTCGCGCGATTTTATTTCGCGCGGTTTAGAGCAGGGCCGCACTGCGAAAATTATTCGCGCGAATTTTTTCGCAAAATTCTGTGACATATGGGAATGTATGAAGCTGCACGCACATGCGATTTAAAATTCGCGAGAAAAATATATTAAAAATTGCGAGAATAATTTTCGCAGTGCGGCCCCGCTCTAATAAATTTTTCTCGCGAATTTTAAATCGCATGTGCGTGCAGCTTCATACATTTCCATATGTCACAGAATTTTGCGAAAAAAATCGCGCAAATAAATTTCGCAGTGCGGCCTAGCTCTAAGATGTACCTCGCCACCCACACAATGGCTAGCTAATTTAGCTGCGGATCGTTAGCTACTAGCCTACTAGGTTCGAGTCGCGGGTGAGGTCAAAAAAGCATAACTATTGAAATTTTCCGTCAAGAATTTCTCAGTAGAGGTGCGTCCAGACTTGAACATTTCACCGAATCGAACAGCGAACATTTCGGCGAACTTGTTACGCTCAATGTGGACGGCGCGCTTGGAGCGCTTGAGATGGGTTACTGGGTAACAGTTCGGCGAAAGTTTCGCCGAACTGTTACGCAGTAACCCATCTCAAGCGCTCCAAGCGCGCCGTCCACATTGAGCGTAACAAGTTCGCCGAAATGTTCGCTGTTCGGTTCGGTGAAATGTTCAAGTCTGGACGCACCTTAGTAGTCCAGAATTGTGAAGTTGGCGGTGTTGCACTCACGTTCCTCGAAGAGCAAATAAGCCCATCGGTCCTGTGTCATAGTCTATCCACTAGATACTTATCAGGCACAGAGACAAGACAGGTAATAGAGAGTGCATCAGTTTTTATGCACACATCAGTGCAGATATCTCTTGTGTTGTCGGCTTTGGTGGGATGACAGCTATAGGTAGATTACTATAGCAAACTTCCTTGAAAGTAGGTATAAAGGTTGGAAAAGGGAGCGGCAACGGAAACCAGATAGATATCTACGATTCCCTCAGGATTTGTGAAAAATCGAAATTCACGCGGGCGAAGCCGCGGGCAAAAGCTAGTAATTAATAACATAAATATTGTGTACGTATCCAAAATCGTTCAATATTATTGACAGACATTACAAACCTCTTATTTGATGATACAACGAAATGTAACTCTACGTGGACGATGTAGTGGATTAAAACTAGTAAGATCCAAACATGCCTCATGATAAAATGATGAAAGAGATGACGTGATACTTACACCAAAAGAATTTAAACTCTATCTATACTATCATCCGGATTATAGAGCTATAGAAATTACTTTGATGTCTTTTTTATTTCGCCTCGGCGACGTTTAGATGATGTTTGTTTAAAAAATGTCGTAGCGAGTATAGTATCTGCTATGATCTGGCACATTAGCGTGATATATTATTGGTTCTGTGTTATGGAGCCATAACGATACTGATTGTTAGCAAAATCTTTGAGAGAGATAGATTTGTTTACAGTCGTGTACCGAGAATGCTACGGCACTAATGCGAAGTGAGTAAAAATTAGGTATATTAGGTACCTCTAAATCGTTTTTAAAATAAACTATCGCACTTAATTTAAAAATAATATGACGATTTTGGAAATTGTGATTATGTAAATTATCACAGCAGTATAAATATATCTTAGAAGCTGCATAGAAGTGATACCGAGGTATCACTTCTATGCAGCTTCTCTCTAAAACTCTACTGCTTACCTAAATGCAAAAAAACCGCCTTTAACCGTCTTAGAATTAGCCTTTTAGTTTTTCAGGAACATGGTAATTACCTATAGCCTATAAACACACAAAAGCACAATCTTTTACGTTAAACGCACATACCGCATCCGTTTCATTGATAGTTACAAATAAAATCTAAGATTCATCATCATCACTATCAAGCCTTTACCACTATACAGTGCACGGGTCTCTCAGAATGAAAAGGGTTTCGATGTAACAATATCGTCGTTTCAACCAATAGACGTCCACTGCTGGACATAGGTCTCTTGCAAGGATCGCCACAGCACACGATCTTGTGCCGCCTGATTCCAGCGGCTGCCAGCGACTCGCTTGAGATCGTCTGTCCAACGAGTGGGGGGTCTACCTGCGCTTCGTTTACTGGTGCGAGGTCGCCATTCAAGCACCTTGGGACCCCAACGTCCATCGGTTCTTCGAGCAATGTGCCCGGCCTATTGCCACTTCAGCTTCGCGACTCGATGAGCTATGTCGGTAACTCTGGTTCTCCTGCGGATCTCCTCATTTCTGATTTGATCCCGCAGGGATACTCCGAGCATAGCTCTCTCCATCGCCCGCTGAGTGACCCTGAGCCTTCTTATGAGGCCCATTGTCAGTATATTATAGTGTAATTGTTATATTGTAACAATATATTATAGTGTAATTGATATTAGCCGGAAGAATTGCAAAAAACAGAGTCGTGAATTCGACTTAGTATTAGATAATCTAATTCAGCCAATAATTTATAAGGGCACCAAAGCGAACCCACCATAGATATCCGCAGGTCGCTCGGGTGCACCGCGCTTCCACGTACGCCGGCCTGCGCCGTCCGCCATTTGTCGCACTCCACGATAATTGTTGATATACGATCGCGATCCAACACAGTAATTGTCAACGCTTTATCTTCTAATTGGCTCGCATTTGCCAATGCCAGCCCGCACGTCCTCTGTTCGCGATAGTTCACATGCAAAAAATGGGTTATCGATTATTATGTTTACAATCGTGTAAACGCACAAAGGCGATCGCCATGGTAATTTTCATTCGCGGATGAATAAAAACTGAATGATGTGCAAGGGAGTACGAATAGAGTTTAGTGGGGGTAGGAAAAATAGAGTTAACGACATAGTTCGAGTCGCGACACTGAAGGCAATAGTAGACGTTGGTCAAGGGTCTCAAGGTGCTGGAATGGCCACCTCGTATATATAGTTTGTTGCACCTCGCGTTGGCAGACCCCCACCACAATAGCTAGACTGACGTCTGACAGCATCAGACGACTTGCAGGGTGTCACTAGATATGAGTACCTAGTGCAAGACCCCAGGTCTGGAAGTGCCTACAAGAGACCTACATAATTATATCCAACTGCGGACGTCCATCAGTCGACGACGGACGAAATCATTGATCGAATTCACAAAAAGGAATTCCACGACGCGTTCCGTGAAATCTGCGAAGAAGTAAAGCAATTCGCAACGCCAATCTTGAGAACAGTAAAAAGTGAGATTCACAAGTGGAAGTTGAAACGGCGTTTAAGAGCGAACCGACGCGGCGCGGCGCGGGGGCGGCGCCCACCGGGGGCGAGAAACAATTTGGAGTTTTATCGGCGAGGTGGCGGGTCACCGTGTTACTACTGATTTATGCCCGCATTAACTGCGATCCGGCTAGCGCGAAATGCATACGCAGGTCGATCACCCTCAACTTTCAAATCTCCCAACGGATCACCAGGTTCGAAGTTTTTTGAAGTTGAGGACTTTGCGATCTGCGATAGACTCTCACTAGCAGCTGTAGCGTCCTTAATAATAGACCAAGTCTACTTGCATCAACCCGTTCAAAATGTGATGGCAAAATTGTTCTTTACAATTCGTCAGTAGAATACTATTAGAATATACTTACTTACTTGTCAAAAACTGACAGAATTACATTGAAATAAACGAAAATAAGCTATTTGTTGGGTGCAAGTGGACCGTCTCCACTGACCTCCCTGATTAGTAGTACACTGTATACTGACTGTGTCATAATATGACATTTGATTCTTGTGCCCATCCAAAGCGCCATGACCGAAGGTACCAGAAACTAAAGATCTAATTAGTATTTTATCCACAAAACAAACAGTCAAAAACTAATCGCTTATCGGTTGTCGCTCTTAAGTAATAAAATACACATTTGGCCGTAAATATATTTAAATACTGCATTGTGTACTTTATTGAAATGACATCTTTAAATACTTTCTTGAAAAATAAAATGTTTACCTAATATTTATAGTTACAGTTTAGCAATATTACTCAGCAATTGACGTAACTGTGAACCTACCCTACGGCAGTGAATTTCGCACCACTGCACCAGAGAAGTCGTCAAAGCTTTAGCTAGTCCTCGAAGTGTAGCGTTTCAGCTTACAATTCCAACTCGTATTAAAGGCTCAGCGAAATATCCGACATTCAGTTCCGAAGATACGGGCTCCCAACTTCGCCACCAACCGTCTCCGGATATTTTAATGTCATCCGAATCCAAAAGCTAATTTCACTAAAACCTTAAATGAATCGAGTTGGCCGGGGCTCGCACATTATTTAACTTGCCCCAAGTTTAAATTGAAAACGCCACCGAACTCTTTACGTCGCTCGTAGTAGTCCGAGGCAAATTTTGAACTTTGCCGCTGAATTGGAAATTTCTTTATAAATATATTATTAAGCTCAAATTCAGTTGGTGTCACGCTGCCGACACTAATTTTATTCGTGAGAGACGGCGTCGGGACGTTGGGGCGGGAGATGGGGGGAGTTAGTGTAAATGTATGCAAACGGGAAACGCGATATTTGACGGAGCTGAAAACGACAAAAGAATTAAGGAGGCAGCAGCTCTCCCCCGCCGCGGGTCGGGCGTCGACACCGCCCTCGCTCACCGACACTCACCTCGCAAATTCACTTTGCTTTGTGTCTTATTAAGAGATTAGCTGTCACTCCGGCCGCGATCGCTTTGACGCTCTTTCATTTGAATAAACAGCCTTGCAATAATAATGAACCTTCAAGCTGCACAATTAAGTAGCTTGTACCTACTTATTTGTGGAAACAAATAATATACCCGAATTATTACTTAATTGTAGGTTAAATACTTAACAAACGATTATGGCAAAGAGGGACAAAATGTAGGAAGAGAGAACAGGAGCGTCGCAGGCACAACTCTAGGAAGTAATTATTTTTAATCGAGTCTAATATAACAAAGTCTGTGGCAAAGTTATAATTAGGTACATTCTTCTTTGAACTATTTGAGTTCTATAGTATATAATCGAGTACAATCGTCGAGAGGGCAATAAATTATCCTATGCCTAGGTTAAGATAATCCCAACAACTAATGAGTTTTATAACCTGCCCTTTAAGTTCTAATAAGGGCAGCTATAAATCTAAATTGTCTTTAATTTGCTAATATCTACGCTTATCTCACAATAATATATTATTTTTAATAGCTACATAATATGTAGGTATGTACATTGTACGTATATCTGAAACGTTTTTCAGTTCAGCAGGTGAACCAGGTGATATTTTTCAGCCTTCAGCTCATTACTTAGAAAATTACTTATGGTTTGAATTACATGAATTTCAATGTTGTATTGTTGTATAATTTGATATTTAATTATAGGTAAAAGTGAACTTAGAACAATAGTAAATTACAGTATCATAATGAGTACAAGCAGATACTTATGTACATTGTTTCAAAAATCTTGATCCATTTTTAATAAAGGCTCGCAACCCTATCTGTTTTGTAGGTTATGTGAAGTGAACACATGCAGCCTACTCGAACACAGCGTGTAATAGATGTGTGATTCATGTAAATGTACCCTTAGCAAGTGTATTGTGGACTAATCTCGCCCGGCGCCCTCTGCCCCCACGCAATATGCCGGGCGGGGTGGCGGGCGCCGCGCCGCGGAGAAAACGTGTAAACTAATTATGTACATTTTCGTAGCCACTTATTTACATAACCACGGGCTGAACCCCGCTTTCACCGTGAATATTTCATTTGTAATCTTTACTTTGACGGTTTAATATGACAGCTGCTGGTTTGTTTGGAGAAAACTTTTAATTTTCGTCGTTTTCTTCCGGCACCGCCTATTGTGTGCGCGCCACCGAACGCCTCGCTCCTGTAATGATAGGTGATTGTCGTAGGTTTTTTTTACAGTTAAACGCCTGGTTTTAAACGTTTAAAGAACGGTTTAAAGGATGTAATTCGAAATTTTTGCTGTCACGGGTTGTTGTCTGGCTGCGATAAAAGCACTTATTATAGGACTTTATTATGTTCAGAGAGACATCTTTTACCTTTGTTATGAGCTCTATTTAACTCTCATTTTTGTATAGGAAGGCGTGTTGGAGAATCTACTCTATTTACTTACTTCGTAAACGTAGAAATTATAAAGCAGCTCCTCCTAGAGTGTTTTATGTTAGAAGGAGACCTACCATGTAGGTACATACCTACTTGATTTGCTATGCGTAGTTCTAGGTAAAGAAGGTTATAGCTGTTAGGGGTTGTGCTCCCGTGAATGACGGAATTGGAAAATCGCTAAAAACCCATAAAAAACATTTTTCCACGCGTTTTCAGGAGTTCCCTGTGATTTTGTGATCACCTGTCGTCGTGTTCTCTTAGAGTTGTTTACTACCTAATCTCGTATAGAGGCTCACATCTGGGATATTTTCAGTAGGTATAGTGTCGGCTAAGTTTGGCATGCATGTTTTCGTATTTAAATAACTGTATACACATATAGCATTGTTTATACTAAGATAATAATTTACTGACTAAACAACGTTTTAACCTAAGCCGAGGACTGACTGAAAACATACCTACCTATCATACATTTTATGATTTTATAGAGATATGACTAGAGATTATTTTCAAACAGCTTTCTTTTTATTTTATAATGTTTTCTTTACCAGTAAACAGGATATCAATAACTAAGTACTATCGGGGGTAATGAGTGAGTGGCCATGCGCTTCGCGGTTATTTATACCGCGCCTTCGCTGAAACTAATTTATGGAAGTAAGTACGCGGAAAATGTTTATGTACGCGCCGCAGCCCTCCCGCACTCCGTTGACATCCGTTAGCCTCCCTATGTGCACAGGGAACATATCATGTGACCGTGTAATGTGAAACGCTGCCTCAATTATTACCGATCAACATGGCCGAGGACACGCCAGCGATTTATGTAGCAATTTTCGTGTAATAACGCTTCCTATCTGCCGTTGCTTTGAGAGAGATCGCTGGGAACAAATGCGATCTAAACATGTATGATGCCTGATATGAAAAATCTTTTTTTAAAGTGCCTTTTCATCCGTTTCACTCGTTATAAGTTTCAACCTTCTAGGCCTGTTGTACCTACCTTCTTTTCCTTACATCGTCTCCAATTGCCAAAAGTCAATATGTAGTAGAAATCTCTAATAGAAATACTAATTAGTGTCTTCTTGTCTTCACTTTTCCTTTTTCTTCTTTTCCTCGCATTGTTTAGTACTAAATAAATTAAATTAAATAAAACAGAAAGCGTAACGATGGACGTGAAAAACTCACTGATAGAATTTCTTCATTTACATCCTTTACTTAATTCATCAAGAAAAGAGCTAAGCGAAAATTAAACAATGTATGTTGGGTTCATTGGACCACTGGGTTCATAGTTTTCTTCAACCTTCTACGATTTTCGCACATCCCTTCCTCCTAGTGAAGCAGTCGAGAGTCCTACAACCTTACCAGTCCTTACAATATCCCTGTAATACGTCTGATCTACTAAATTGATAACATAATTTATAGCAGAGCTATACGAATCGTGTAAGAAAAACTTAGAGTATTTTTGTGACAAAAACACAATCTATACATATAATAAAATCGTAGAATTACCATATCTGTACATTGAAGATTTTTGCAAAATAATAACTGGGGGATGTTAGGGATAAGTAATAGAACGTAAAAAAGCTATTTTTGAAATTTTTGTCTGTTTGTCTGTTTGTCGGTTTGTCTGTTTGTCTGTTTGTCTGTTTATCTGTTTGTCTGTTTGTCTGTATGTTTGTGCGCGCATCACGTAAAAACTACTGAATGGATTGAAATGAAACTTGGTATGATTTAAGTTCATACTACGGAGTAACATATAGGATACTTTTTATCCCGAAATTCAGCACGGTTCCCTTGGGAGAGGGGATGAAAGTCAAAATGTGTACTTAGCTGTAATTCGTTAACGGGTGGTCCGATTTCATTCATTCTTTTTTTGTTAGAAAGAAGATACTTCAAAGATTACTGGCTAACCTCCGAAAGGCTGGACCGATTTTGATGGGACTTTCACTGGCGGATGTTTACATTTTAATGTACCTAAACATCCGCCAGTGAACTTTTAACAGTTTTTAGCAAGGTTTAAGCTCAAAGGAGCATAGGAAAAACAAAATGATTCCCACGGGATTATTAAAATCAATATCCACGCGAACGAAGTCGCGGGTATCCGCTCGTAATTAATATTAGAAAATATAAGTATAGACAATGTTTTTATCTATGTTCATTGTAGGTTGCACGTTCGGTCGTCACGTTTATTGCGTCGCCGATACCCCTTTGATGTCGGAGTTCGGGGAAAGCCGCGCCGATCGCCACCTCTGTTGCATTAATATCCCGCTCGCATGTATACAGCACTCGTTGGCAGATTTATACGCTAATATGATGATTATTACGCTTGTTATCTGAGCGACGAACTTGTCAGATTCGTTTATTTTTCGTGTTGCATCTTATTTTGACGATAGACGTGATGTTTTCATTCATTAGGTTGTTTGGGGGTTTACTTTAAATATAAGTATTGAGCACTGTGTATTTTTCTGTATTCTCTCTTTTAAGTATCTCGTTAGAGGTATAATTTAGTGGATTGCAATTTGCAGAACCTAAGTAACTGTATTTTTTTAAAAATTTCCATCATTCTGAGCGTCTTGCCTTGTGACAGTGGTTTGGATGATATTTTTGATGTGTAGTTTACTAATTTTAATTTAGTAACCGACTTCCAAGATAGGAGGAGGTTCTCAATTAGGCGCGTATTTTTTTCTAATTTAATTTGATTTTTAATTACAAAGTTGACAAATTGTTAATTTCAATTTACCTAATAATTTTTAAATTGACTCATCGTCTACCTATTTATTCAATTATTTAAATATCAATATTCGTATATCATCATGGTTCATCCTGGTATCATCGTGGTTCATCATCATTATCATCATCATCATCATCATCACCTACTTAATTACCTATGGTAGCATTATGGACTATGGTGCTCCAATTTTTTCCCGTTACTCCGTTCTATCGCAGTTCAGCTCAAAACATTCAAATAAAACACTGTGTACAGTTCGTTCGGTAACTTAGTGTCGGTACAGGCGCAGGTGCTCTTAGTATTCTGCTTTTATTTTTATTACTTTTTTTCTGTTTGTAATTTTTTTTCTATTCTAACAGAATCTCCGAATAGTCTGCCAATCCGCACTTGGCCAGCGTGGTAGACTATGGTTCAAATCCTTCTCATTTTGAGAGAAGACCCGTGTTCATGAGAATATTATATTTTATGTTTATGGTTATATTGTAATCAAATACGAATAAAAAAAAAATATAAAAAGAAAAGAGAATTGTAATGAAAAAATATGAGTAGATATAAAATGCCAAAACCCCTTGTGCCTGTACACCCGCGCGGCATGCTTTGAAGTCACGGCGGTGTCTTCGGCAAAATACCGCGCGGCGGAGGCGGTAAGACACAAAAGGCGACCTTAAGAAAACGAACAGACTATACTAGTTATACGTGCGGTAGTTATCAAGCTACGAGCTATGTACCTCGCCGGGTAGGCAGGTAGGTACATCAACGTCTGGCGGGACGTGCCCTATGTCTGCGGCTGGTAATGTCGTCGGCAGGGCGGTGTGGGGGGTGTGGGGGGGTGGGGGGTGCGGGGGGTGGAGGCGCACGTAGGGGCTGTTAAACGCGACATGTCAGCGAGGGTGGAGCCGCCTCCAACCTGCGATGGAGGGCCGGTGATTGTGTCATGACCTTGCTACTTCATTGTTGGATTACACTCTAAATTTTCAGTTGATATTTTGACGCTAATCTTATTAAAATTGGAATTTATTACAAGCCCTATTCGATGGTCAATAGGTATTAATAAAATATTTTTTTTTATCTCGTTGACGGAACGGAGATGGCATTAGATAGGTAGTTAGTCATTTGGACTTAAAACGGGGGATTGATTTTAATGAGGTCTTTTGCAATCCATAGGCATCATCCCAGAATATATTTTCATCTCAATTTGACAATCTTAAAACTAGTTAAGTAAAGTTTGTCATTACAAATGCATAACGCGAACATACATACTTACATAGAAGTTAGAACATTTCCACATAAATCCACACGTAGGTATACATACCTAAAAGGCTTAATATGACTCCTTGATTTGTTTAAAGTTACGCCTCACCGTACAAGCGCGAGTTTACGCCGTCGCAACCAAAACGCAAACATCCTAACTATAGACTGCACCAACTACGCTAGCCCTAAACGACACAGTTTAATAATATACCTATTTATAACCTAACAGGCACCGGTTACGCCTGCAAATGCCGGGTTTAACAGCAATTTTGTATCATTAGGTAATAATAAATGACAATGTGTTAACGGAGAAATACTTAGGACTTTTATTCCATGAGGTAATAATTATGCAGTTTCAAAATTTATATAAAAGTAAAGCAGATAGGGATATTTTCTTTTTTGAGCTGGGCGAAAAAATGCTTTTGCAGTGCAACTTAAATTCTGTTTAAATACTCGTATTCTAATGAAAAATTAATCTTGATCATAAATCATAATCATAATTATTACTCATTAACATTAACAGTACATGTTCAACTTGGTTTTAAAAAAAACCTTTTTTCGGGACCTATATCCATGCAAGACAAACATGTGAAAAAACATACTTATTATATAGGCACTTAGGTACCTATAGGTAATATCTAACGCCCGCCGCCCGCGCCGGTTCTTATATTTAATCATATTCTGTAATCTGTCAGTAAAAATTTAATTTAATTTATTTTTTATTTTTAACAACTTCAAAAATTATTACTTAGCAGTTACGTAACTTAATGACAGATTGCAAATAGAGTGAACGTAAGAAGCGGGTGTAAACGAATACGTGTAGCACCTATGAAAACTTTAAGTAAGTAAAACGCAAGAATGGCGTCGTCGCTTAAAGGCGACAGTTTTGGCAATATTATCGCCAAGACGCCAACTTCCCAATATCGGTGTCGACTTGCGAAACTCCGCGCCAGGCAACGAGCACACAGGTGCGACTCCTGAACACGGCCGCACCTATGTAAATTATGTGCCTGAAAACGGCGGCTTTGCTAAAATTAGCGAAGATTTGCCGCAATCGATTCCAAGTTGTGTTTAAGAAGTTATGCTTTTTATTTTTCCGAGAATGGAATGATTTTTGCTACCCACACTAATACCTTAATATTAATTATTATAAACGCGAAATGTGTCTACCTGCTTATTACCTTACATTTCACACGGACAAACTGTTGAACAAAATCTTAATACAAGTGTAAATTAAAAATTTAAAAAACCCCCGACGTTCGCCATTTTGTGACGGCGGTCATCTTGGATTTGCATAGTGCTATTCTACTGGTCAAGCCCTTTCATTTGATACCCATATTAAGGGAGTTGTGAAAAACTATGTAATCCGCCATTTTGTAGCGGCGGTCATCTTGGACCGATTTTCATCAAACATAGCTAACAACACTCTCGACTAATTCACCTTTCAAACAAAAAAAAACCGCATTCAAATCGGTCCACCCGTTTGAGCGCTACAGGGGAACAGACAGACCGACACACACACATACACACACACACACACACACAGACACGTCATACTTATAACACCACGTCGTTTTTGCGTCGGGGGTTAAAAAACTAAAGAAATGCATTTCTTCTGAAAGAAAATTTAAATTAAATTTAACAATTCATTATACTTACTTAACGCGAAAGTTGTGCATTTTAAGAATAAAAGAAGCATTTGCAATTTGCGTCAAAAGTTAAAAAAAATCCTAAAGCTTTAAAGTAGCTTGAACAACTTGTATCAGAGCTTTTTGCATAAAAAGAACAAGCTCATTCGCTGCCCGAAATAGGTATGCAAAATACGCAGCGCAATGTGACACCATTGGCGCAGTAAACGTACCAAAACGAGCAAAAGGCTTCGGAATTTCGCACAGCGCTGCGCTGGGCGGAAGCCGATCGTCTGCGATTTCGTCGCTTCTGGCGTCTGTCACCATTGCTTTACAAAGCATTTTGTTTCAAGATTCCTATTGGCGTCTGTATACTTTTTTTTTTGTAGACAATCCTTTGTTTAAGTACGTGTAGGTGGTTCAGGAGTCGTCGACTTAAATACTTTGTGGGAGAGTCTTTTGAACGTTTTGTCGAAGAGCTTTTATTAAAAAAAATTGAGGTGTTTTTTTATTGCATGGTTTGAAGCGCTAATATTACATAAAGACGTATATACGTCTTCGAATTTGGCGCTAGAAGGTTTATTAATGTTTGCAATAAAATATGAAACCATGGCATATTACAAACTAACTATCCCTTGATTACCAGGCCGCCGAGTACCTAAGGGTTCTAGCGCACTGTGTCATTGCCTCACCACGCAATTAAAATTGTACGCTTAAGTAATATTTGTTTAAAATCACTAATTACGAGCCCCGTAATAAATACTTACATGCAACATCTGCTGCGGTAATGACTCTGTATTGCATTGTAGAAATGTTTTATTTGCTACGCGCGCCGCCGCGCCGCGCCGCTCGAACCTTATAATTTGCTATTCGTGTGAACATGGCTTGTACGTGTACCGAATGGAATTTTTATTAAAACAAATTATATTTGTGAATTGGGTTAGCGGTTTAGGGGTTAGATTTTCGGGGCATGTCGTAGGTACTAAAACTGTGAAAATGCGTGAGGCTATATTTTTTTTAACCACACTTAAGGCCGTCGCACACCTTATTCAAATGTGGGCTTTAACTATATCGAGTCACGTGACATTAAAACTGTAGTAAAAAAGGGTAGGTATGATGCTTAGAATGCACGTAGATCACTTCAGACAACATACTGCCCCACGTATCAATTCAATTCAATTCAATTCAATTTTATTTATTTATTTGCTGATACAGGTACACATACAGGTGTGAATACATAATAGTACATTAGTCCAGCTGTACCATGGCAAGCTGGCATGCAAATACATTTAAAACACTAGTTAAAACAGCCTTGCCCACTCAATAGACCCGTGATGACTAGCAACCTTTAACCTTTTGGTGGTCGGATTCAATCCAAAACTATACCATGGTAGCTTTCGTTGAGCTAAGTAGCCGACGCGATATCTATTTTACGCTCTGTCGATAAGTGAAAGACGGGGCGGCTCGTCGATGCTGAAACGAAACTTGTAGTTCAGTCGGTGTTGTCGTGGGATTCAGTCGATGTGGTGGGCGAAGGCCTTTAAAAATTGTAGCGTGGGCATCGCATAGAGTGATCTTGTAAACGACAGGCGTCATTTATACGATTATTTTCTTTTTCGTGCTATAAAATTACAAAGAAACTTGTTAGTTGGGTAGGTACCTATTCAAAAACAGAATTAGATACTTAGGTACCTACTTAGTAGAACCTTTATCTTATTAAGATAAGTAGATCTTAATGTTGTGAAGTTCTTAATGGACTTAGGTAGGTATTTTATGTCATTTCGTGTGGCAAAACAGAGTTAGCGCCAGGAGTTTGCGATTGAAGGATCCTGCGTTATTCACTCGTGGTACCTTGCGCATACTTGCGCACTTTTATCTTTTGTAACATGAACTGGTGACGAATTTTTATCCAAAAAATTTAATTGCTGTTGAAACAATGGGTACTTTTGATTTTAAAACTCCACCAACAAAACTAATTTAGCTTAGCCCACGTAGGTAGCTTCAGCATCTTTTCATATTTCAGTGCAAAGAGCTAAGCTAAGAATTGTGAGTTAGCTCTACCCAACGAGTCCAACTAGCTCCTCTGCCGCGTCGCGCAACGACTTCTATCTATCTTTAGTTATCGGTCTGATATTACATATTTTTTTAAGTCACACAGCTTCACTTAGCTAGTTGGTTGCATGCTAAGCTACGTGAGCTGAACTGGGCTAAATTAGCGTAGTTCACGGTGTGGCGCTTTACATTTATTGCAACGTCATATTTCTTACAACGTTAAAGTTTCAGTGTCACTGCGTCTCTTAATTTTCGGTTTGATCCTACATAAGTATTTTTTGCTCACACAGATTCGCTTAGCTGTATTCGTGTAGCATAGTTGGTCGCAAGCTAAGCTACATGAGCTAAGCTGGTCTAAGTTAGTGTAGTTCGCGGTGTCTTCAGATTTATTGCAACGTCATATTTCTTACAACGTTAAAGTTTCAGTGTCACTGCATCTCTTAATTTTCGGTCTGATCCTACATAAGTATTTTTTGCTCACACAGATTCGCTTAGCTGTATTCGTGTAGCATAGTTGGTCACAAGCTAAGCTACATGAGCTAAGCTGGTCTAAGTTAGTGTAGTTCGCGGTGTCTTTAGATTTATTGCAACGTCATATTTCTTACAACGTTAAAGTTTCAGTGTCACTGCATCTCTTAATTTTCGGTCTGATCCTACATAAGTATTTTTTGCTCACACAGATTCGTTTAGCTGTATTCGTGTAGCATAGTTGGTCGCAAGCTAAGCTACATGAGCTAAGCTGGTCTAAGTTAGTGTAGTTCGCGGTGTCTTTAGATTTATTGCAACGTCATATTTCTTACAGCGTTAAAGTTTCAGTGTCGCATTCCCGTCACGGGCCGCGCGCCGTGATGGATGAGTGTGACGCGCCGCGCCGGGCGAGTGTGACGCGCGGCTCGGTCACGACTTGTCGCCTCGCGTCCGACGCGCTCGGAACCCGACACCGGCTCCTGTTGCGCCGTGCACGCCCGTGACGCACTGTCGAATGCGTCGTTTAACTTCATTAGTTAATTACTAGCTTTTGCCCGCGGCTTCGCGCGCGTCAATTTCGGTTTTTCACAAATCCTGAGGGATAAGTAGATTTCTGGTCCACCCGCCCCTGCCGCGCGGCGGCGGCGTACCGCGGTACCGCGTACGGCGGGCGCAGGGCGTATCAGGGGCGTGCGGCGCGGCGCGGGGAGTTCCGTGCAGCGCGAGCGTCGGCCGTCGCGCGCAGCGAAAATACCTATCAGGGCGTTTTTTAACATAGGTACTTACCGATTTCAACACAACTCCTTTTTTGAAAGTCGGTTAAAAAAGCCTATGTTACTCCTTGGTTAATCCTCTACTTGTCTGTGAAAGTCCCGTCAAAATCGGTTCAGCCGTTCCGAAGATTAGCCCGTTCAAACAGACAGACAGACAAAAATTTTAAAAACGTGTGATTCGGTTATGGTATCGTTCAAATAACCATATGAGCTTAATATGTGGTAGTTATTTCGAAATTACAGACAGACACTTCAATTTTATTTATTAGTATAGATTATTAATAATATACCTAATACCTATATAATGTACACTACCTAATATAATAAATTGAACGTACGGCTTATTTTAAACTGGTGTGCGTTTAAATTTATGTTTGTCGTTCTGTCTATTTGTTCCAGCTAATCTCCGAAACGGCTGGATCGATTTTAATGGAACTTTCAATGTTATAAGGAGTAACAGGCTACATTTAGTTTAGGTACATAAAATAATTATGGGATCCGATCCGATCCTATATAAAACCTATAAACAAGCGAACGAAGTCGCGGGGGTCAGCTAGTAATATAATATCACAGAGATGATATACTTGTTGCTTTTGGGTCTATAATATAATTTCACTATGACATAGAAAAGAGATCGGAAATAATATCCTTGATAAAAAGTTATGTCAAAAACTGCTCCGAAATCTGTTTTTTTTTAGTTTACCTAATACCTACTATCAATCGATAACGGTAGTTCATGTAAGTACTTTGTGTGATTATTTTTTAAGAGTTCCCACGGGATTCTTAAAGCTCCATCCGTTTAACCGATTTATACGAAATATGATACAGAGGAAGCTTGCGTTCCGAAAATTGACACAGGCAACTTTTATCCCGGAAAAGCAAATAGTTCCCACAGGATTTAAAAAAACCTAAATCCACACGAACGAAGTCGCGGGCATCCAGGCAAGTAGGGTGAATGTTCTATAAGTCGGCACTTTAAGCGTCGTGTCATGTTTAAAAATTCGTAGACGTGTCAAACGAAGCAATTTCAGTACAATGTTTTTTTTTTTCTAATACTTCATGCTTTTGACTTTTTTAATACCCGCTTTTTGCATAAAGAAGTATTTTTTTAAATTTATTTAAAAAAAAGTACTGATTTGCCTAAGCTCGGCACATTTGTCCCTTTCTCCGGCACTTGTGTTCTCAAAGTCGGCCCTCATTTTTTTATTAGAACATTAGCTTTAACCCCCGATATTGTTCGTGAAAATTTATGTTTTTTTTAATATTTATAGGAACTCTTCCTCGTTTTCATTTTATTTCATTTTCCCGCCAAAAAAATATACCCTTTTCCGAAATTAATAGAATTTTTGAAGAAATAGTTATAGAATTTTTTTTAATAACCTCAGACAAACAATCAGGCAATTTTTATATAGATAATATCAAGTTTGTTCAATAGGGCCGACATTAGGAATAACCCAAATTCTTAAGTCGGCACCCTCTGCCGACCTCAGGTACCTCATACTACTGGTTTTCCTTGGTCCGGCACCCCTGTTTTTTCTTTAAATACGCAAAATAATTGAATTAAACCACTATAATACGATGTCAAATATTACGCAAAACAAATTAAATTGCAACAACAAGTCTTAAATATTATAATACGTAATTTATTTCTTACCAAACGACGCTCGGAAAGTAGCAATTTTATAAGAAGTTCAGCAATTTACGCACTCGCGATCGTTCTTAGCGAAAATTGAGGGAAAGGGGTGCAAAAAAGTGCTGCCTTATTTTAGAACTATTTTCCCATTGGAGTAATACTAAATGAAAAAAAATGGCATTGCGACTAAATGGCACCAAAACGATAATATCGACAGAAACATAACGAAGTGCCGACTTATGGGGGGGTGCCGGCCTAGGGAGCTTTCACCCTACTTTAAAGATGTTTTGCTCGCGGAAACTTGCATTAGTGCCATCTTATTCTCGCTCCACGACAGTGAATAATTAATATATAGGTATACATATATACCTATCTTTCTAACACTTTTATTAAAAACAGGATTATTGTAGCCCTTGTCTCTCACTGTTCATAATTCTCCAAACCGATCCTGTTTCTCCCTTCCGAAAATGTTCTTAATGAAAATGAAAATTTGATGAACCCTTTGACTCAACCCTCTGCTCAGAATACTTGGCAATACCACTAATATCTCGTTTAAATGTAGGGTAATTCCGGGGGAGATGGCCGTATGGGAGAGATGGCCAATAGAAAAAAGTCGAAGTAATTATTAATAGATGGCACCTACTATAATTTAGTTCGATTCGTTTCGGCACGGGCAACAAGCCGGCATGGAGTTTTTTGCGAAAAAGTTATGGAAAGGTGAGTAATTTGACTTTGTTTTTTAATAACACGTTTAAATTAAACTAAGGGGTTGACATATTAAGTGGTCACAAAAAAGTTTTGAAAGTTTTGTCCGTTTTTGTGATTTCTTTGTAAAGTAAATAACTTTCTCGTCATTCTAACCTAAAAATTAACTACAAAATTGAGAAGTTGCTTTTATTAAGTACTGTGGCCATCTCACCCGGACAATCGGGAAAGATGGCCAAATTATTTACGGGAGAGATAGCCATAAAATTAAATGTCCTAATTTAAATCTATTTTTAAAATTCAATGTTTCTATAGATGCCTAATCAATACGTACGGAAGGCGGCTATTGGACGAGGTGCCTGGAGCGAAGAAGACTTAAAAAATGCTGTGTCAGAAGTACACAGAGGAGGGATGACGGTTTATAGGGCCTCTTTTATTTACCATTTTCCAAGAAAAACACTAGAAAGAAGGTTAAAACAAAACAACTACACAAAGGGACCTATGGGACTTTTGTCGGAGCGAAACGATCGTCGAGTTGAATTTGTGGTGAATTTGTGTGGTGTTGTGCCTACAAATTTGTCACTGTTAGCGGATTATAGCAAAGTAATTTTGTGTTCATTGTATAGGACCTATAGGACTATCATCAACCTTTGGTGCAGACACCGAAAAAAGACTGAGAAAGCATATAAAAGACATGCAGTCGAGAAGCTTTCCATTGACTATCGATGATTTGAGAAGAATTACAAGTCAATTTTGAGTCTCAGATTCAGGCCCAAGTAGGTACATCCCTTCAGATGGTAGACCAACCAATACCGACTAGATTACTGGACGAAGTATCTACACTGCCTGTTAAACTAAACGAGGTTTGGAAACGAGCCAAATAAGTAAGCATCATTTTGACATCTGAAGATCATATTGAAAAACGAAAATCGAAAGAAAATGAAAAAGAAAAAAAGGAAGAAAAGTCAAAAAAACCAAAAATGATAAAAACAGATACTATGACTTATAGACCTAAGAAAAAAAACTGTTTAGAAACGAAAGGCAATTCGTAGGTTGTCTGATAGCAGTTGCGAAGAAATTCCCATCGTTTTCAATGATACCTCTGAAAGTGAATCTGAAGATAGAGAGAAAGATAACTGCTGAGATTGTGGTGATAATTATTACAGGACACAATTAGTTGAAGATTGGATACAATACAATATTTGCATGTTTTGGGTGCATGAAAACTGCACCGAGTTTGAGGACATGTGTTCTTACTGCGGTAATAAGAAAAAAATGAGTTAAAAGATCTCAAGAGCAAAGGGAAAGGCAAGAAGAGTATTGGCCATCTCCCCCCGATTACTATGGCCATCACCCCCGGACACTCTGGGAGAGATGGCCAGTCCTAGTTTTTTTTTAAAGTTTAAAATTACATTGTTTGCGTTTTTTAAAGTAATTTATCGTTAATGTTTGATAAGAGTAATAAATAAAGTTTACGTTTTATATTAATTCAATGTTTTATTCATCATAATTCCTTCACTATAGAGTTTTAAAGTTACTAGGGCCATCTACCCCGGACTTACCCTATATTTTATTGACTTAAGTATAATTAACTGAGACATATCAAGTAGGTATTATGATGGATATAGGTATATAAGGTTAAGGATAGGTATATAAGGTAAGGAGGATGAGATATAAAGTAGGTACGTCATTTTATTGTCGTTAATACATTAACAGCATTAAAGTCATTTTTAACAATTTTTATACTTTACTTGGTTTGGAAGCAAGCAACTGCCTCGTTGGTCTAGCATATTCGACTACAGATCACGAGGTCCCGAGTTCGATTCCCGGGTCGGGCAAACAATTGTTAGGTTTTTCTGTCAAGAAATTTTCAGTGCCAGCCCAGAGAAAGCTGGCGGTGTGTCAGCGCCGTGCCTCGGAGAGCATGTTAAACAGTCGGTCCCGGTTATTATCACTATCATGTGACAGTAGTCGTTAAAGCCCGCCAACCCGCATTTAAGCAGCGTGGCGGGTCTAAGCTCTAAATCCCTCTCTCCTATGAAAGAGGAGGCCTGTGCTCAACAGTGGGACGTCAAAAGGCTACAGTGGGAGTGGTGGTGGTTTGGTAGTGTTTATACGCGTTTTAAGATAAATAATATTCCTAGTACCTACCTACCTATACGTATATAACTTGATGTTTTGGTTTTCGCGTTTCGATGCGATTACCGCGGAGGGCGTAACGGCGCCGACGTGTGAGTGACGAGATGACAAATGACCGCATGTCATCTGCAGCGATCCCGGCTATAATAAGAGCACTACACCTGTATAGTACACCCTATTGCTGATACTCGAGTTTCGATTAGGTAGCTATAGTACCATAGTATATAGTAACTATGCGAAAAAGCAGTGTGACTATTTGCACATCCCCTCAACGTTGATACACTTTGAGTATCGAAACACTATAACGTCAGGTTAAAGTGGACTTTAAGCCCCTTATTTTAAGTTGAAAATTTAGTATTACCGATTTTTACTTATTTTTCGCTTGGGGCGCTGACTGTAGAATTTTATGAATGAACTATGATATTAAGGTCCATTTTACTTTGACGCTATAGTGTTTCGATCGAAATGTATCGTTGTCGAAATGTGCAAGCTGCCGTGGTATACTTAACTAAAACGCCGTTACCTAGTTCCTCAGGAGGAACTAGGTAACAACGCGACGTTTTAGTTAATACCACGGCAGCAAAGGCGTAGGTACTAAGCATAGCTACTGGAGTGCGGGCGACGTAGGGTGGACGCTCCGAAGGCCGCCTTCCACTCCAAAAGTCGGCACTACATCTATTTCTGCTGATATTAGCGTTTTGGTGATAAACTGCTGCCTTATTTTGAAACTATTTTCCCATTAGAGCAAGTTAAAGCTAAAAAATACCCATAGAATAGAATAGAAAATGTTTTTATTCAAATAAACTTTTACAAGTACTTTTGAATCGTCAATTGAATCTACCATTGTTCCTAAGCGGCACAAAACGATATCGACAGAAATAAAACGAAGCGCCGACTTTTGGTGCGGGGGCCGGCCTTAGGAGCATCCGCCCTACTATGAGGTGCGGCGGTCTTCTGCCTATACTCATTGTATTAGATACATCGTGTAAATGTAGGTGCAATGTACAGCAATTACCTAACATAACAATCACTATTACCGCGTAGGCGTGGGAATTTGGCCAGGTAGGCAGGTAAACTGCATCACAAAAAGCCTGCATTACTTGGCTTGGCTCCACTCTCATAAAGTTTTTTGATCAATCTTATAATATCGAGTGTTTAAGGTACGTGTTCGGTGTTCCATTGAGAAATTTCAACTACAATCAAGCTACTAGGTAGGTAGGTACACCTATACTCTGATTTTTAATTCCGTGGAATTCTGACAGCTGTCATTGTCATTTACAGATGAGTTATTTGTATGGAAAACAGGGTTAACATCTACGAAGTACGCTTTTACCCCAAACTACTTTAATTCCCTGTCAACATAAAAAAAGCCCTAAACCGCGTAATAATATCCCTAGTAAAGGCGTTTCGCCCTAAAATAGAAATAGTAAGAGTGGAAACTAGAAAGTGCACACTAACAGCAATAGAAAACAAAAGAAGCACATTGAAAAAAAATTATTCAAAAATGGAAGTCAAATGACATTATCACCATGAAGTGTAGGTATATATGTCACGCATTTGTCATATCTACATGAGGCAGTTGATTTTTGTTTACATAAGTTTTGAATTTTTTATCTTTTTTTGGGAATTGTTTTATCTCTGGTAACATTACGAAACGTCAGAATTCCACGGAATTAAAAATCAGAGTATAATAAAAAACCCGATATCAGATGGATACATTCTTTCAAATGAAATAAAAAAGAAACAAAATTACTTACTTAGGGAGAATTTAATAATCAATGATTTGAAAAAAAAATAGGTAGATCGTTACCCGTCAATAACCTCTTCTTTTTGGAAAGTAGGTACGTACTTAATTGACACAATTTAATTTAATTTGAATAGTTAATCTTTTTAATTTTCACTTTCAGAACTGATGAAGATTTCCAATAAGTACAAAGTTTTTTTTATGTAGCTGGAATGTGTGAAAGATTGATGTGTATTAGTTACTTAATGAGCTGACGGGGCGGGGCAGGGCGGATGGTGCGCGGGGTGAAATATTGTCTTCTTGGGAGGTCCGAGTTACCAACACACATTTTTGGTAGAAGGTGTTACGTAACAACTCTACAAACTCTACCCAAACCGTCTCTCTGATTATACTTACTTATTCTACGCGAATTATATCTTTAACATGTTATTATCTAGGTACCTAACTCTGGTATATTTTTCGAAATTTGAAAAAATCGTTATTCTTATAGTAAAGTTCTTTACTACGCTCTGAAAAGCATGCAAGAAGGAGACATAGTACCTACTTAACAGATTTTTAACACCCGACGCAAAACCGACGGGGTGTTATAAGTTTGACGTGTCTGTGTGTGTGTGTGTGTGTGTGTGTGTGTGCGTGTGTGTGTGTGTGTGTGTGTGTGTGTGTATGTGTGTGTCTGTTCCCCTGTAGCGCTCAAACGGGTGGACCGATTTGAATGCGTTTTTTTTTGTTTGAAAGGTGATTTCGTCGAGAGTGTTGTTAGCTATGTTTGATGAAAATCGGTCCAAGATGGCCGCCGCTACAAAATGGCGAATTACATATTTTTTCACAACTCCCTTAATATGGGTATCAAATGAAAGGGCTTGACTAGTAGCATTATTGCAAATCCAAGATGGCCGCCGCCACAAAATGGCGAATGTCGGGGGTATATAAATTTTCAATTTACACTTGTTAAGACTCCTATAATTTTCAGTGTTCTTAAAAATAAATCTTAATAGAATGTGAGATAGGTCATCTACGGGTACCTACTACGAGCATCGACAACACAGTTTTAGCGCCACGCGCGGTTATTTCGATTTAGGCGGTAGTTTTGAAAGTGTTGTGGCGCTACGTCGCTACGCGCTCGTCTACGTCGCAGATAAATAAACAACGAAAAAATCGACTTGAAAGTGATAAATAAAGCCATAAAAACAAAGTTAGTTCAATTTCTGTAGATTTCTCCTAGATGTATATTTCATTACAAGCAGATGCCCGCGACTTCGTTCGCGTGGATATTGGTTTTTAAAAATCCCGTGAGAACTCTTTGTACCATGCTGAATTTCGAGATAAGAAGTATCCTATATATTATGTTACTGTATACATTTCAATCCATTCAGTAGTTTTTGCCTGATGCGCGCACAAACATACAGACAAACAGATAAACAGACAAACAGACAAAAATTTCAAAAAAAGCTTTTTTACGTTCTATTACTTATCCCTAACATTCCCCAGTTATTATTTTGCAAAAATCTTTAATGTATACGGTAAGTCTACGATTTTATTATATGTAAGTATCTATAGATAAGCCATGTGATTTCATAATCCGGACCTCAGCCACTGGGAGGTCCAAGTGCAGGCTTCAATTTTCGACACTCGCACGATTTTGTCAATCGCACGGATCGTATCACGGACAGAGATGTGAGATAACTACCGGGTCTACCGGTACCGGGCCTGTCACGGAACACTTACAAGCTCGGTGCGAGCATCGATTGCTCGGTTGATAACAAATAGCGCTGTGCTTTGTTGATGATTTTTTAACACCTCGTTATTGTAGTTATTTTTAAAACTACTTAGGAAGCGTATTTTTTAATTGGACTCAGACGCTGTTGAATTTTTACAATTTGATATTATCTAGTCATAAATTTGTCTAGGTACTACTTAATTCGTCAACTTTTATTGACACCAGATCGAAAAGTTACTTTTAAAGCGATCGATTTGGTTTCTTTGCTCGCGATTTTTTTTTTATTAAAGTAAGTTAATACTAGATATTAAGTAAGTACCTAAGCATTATAGTATAATTTTTATTCTTCCATATTAATTAAATATCGCAGATCTGGAAAACGTTGAGCCTTGATCAATGTCTTGAGGCATCATGCTTAGATTTTTTTTATTTAACTAAATATAAACATCGACACGAACATTGAACGCTGAGGGAAAGTGGAGGGGGTAAGCTATTGTATTACGTGCGTGACAGTTCCCATACGCAGCTATCCCCTCCACGTTTCCTTCAGTGTTCAATCTACGTGGCCGCGGGTATAACAGCGGGTCATGAATTCTATCATGTGCTAAATTGGTGCTTTTGTAATAAACCCACCCTAACTACCCTGACTAAATAAACTTCTATATACTATCGTACAAAAATATTTTGCTGAAACCAAATTAACAATACTTTCGTACTTCCTGAAAATACGCTTAACTATAATAATACATGCAGGTATATACTTACAAGCATTCATGAAACTTAATTCATATAATTTCCATAGATTACGTAAAGGCGTGATCACCTTAAGACATGATAATAATATGCCTACCATAAAATTTGCCTATTATTATGAAATATTCATCGGCCACCAGCGAGGACTGTTGTCACTCGAGGTTTAATCTATTCAGCAACTAGTTGGTTAGCTAATTTTCATATTATGGTGATTGGAGGCGTAGTTTATTTTCAATTTATCTGACAATACCTGGGATAGGTACTTGAGACAATTTTAAGCATGCAATAAAATTGCATAATATTTTCATCAGTAGGATAGAATAATTATAAAAGTCATCAACGTTAACTAATATAACCTTCACCTAATTAACAATTACCTAAAATGTAGCTTTTAGATGCTGATGATCTCTAGAAAAGAGATGTTAGGTATACCTACTCAAGGGGAGGTGATAGATATCGTAACCAGAGAAAAAGAAATAAACAAAAAAATGTAACTTAGGGCCTGTTTCACCACTTCCTGATAAGTGTTGGATAGCTTATTCACGACTTTTGTCTTTGTCACTTGACATAGAGTAAGAAAGTGACAAAACTTACGTTTAGGCTATCCGACACTTGTCAAAAGGTGGTGAAACAGGTCCTTAAAAAAATATCTACCTAGTTCCATTACTTATATACCTAAGTACCTACTTAATACGTTTTTGTAATATCTAATTAGGTACCTAGTTAGCGCGTTTTTTAACACCTGATATAAATAATTTAAGGTCTATATTCTATAACTCGACGACCTGCTAGAGTGCTAATGAGCAAAACACTCGCCATCTGTCGCTAATCAACGAATGGAGTAAATGAAATCGGCGGCAATATGGCGGCGGCGTATAATTGCTAATAATAAAGCGCTTTCCTGTATAATTAGACGCGCGCTGATTGGCCGTCGGTATCACGTTGTGATAACATTGCGTTAATGTTTGCTTTGTCCCCTTAGCACACTATTAAAACAAAACTTTATTTTATTTTTATTATATGAAACTAGATGACGCCCGCGACTTCGTCCGCGTGGATATAGTTTTATTTTAAAAATCCCGTGGGAACTCTGACTTTCCAGGATAGAAAGTAACCTATATCACTCTCCAGGTCCCCAACTATAGCCATGCATAAAGTAGCTTTGATGCATAGCCCTGTTGGGACGATAATGAAGGACTAACAAATTAACAAATCAAGAAACACACTATGGCCAATTCTGTTGCACACAATCTCTAAACCAAACTAAATTGACAGGTTTAAAAATAGTACTATCCTTTTCCGCAGGTATCACTGTGAAAGAGATAAGAATATATTTAGACCTGTCATTTTAGTTTAGGTTTGTTCTGCGCTCTCGCTTGCACGTACGGCTAGGCGGTACGTGACAATGAGTCATGCTTTTTCATACATACGGCCGGCGTTTATCGATTTATAACTTTTATATAAGACGTTATCATGTCAAAAATTTTCTATTCTATTCTATTCAGTCCTACTTTGCTTTCGTGCAGCGACTGCTGGCAAACAATAATAATAGCACGTGAAATTACAGCACTTGTTGGCGCATATCGTCTTAATTAGAGGCGGTCGAGGCGCGAGGTGCGAACTCGTCAATCATTGTTTCCCCGCGCGCGACGGCTTGATGCACGCGCGCCGTTGCGCGGCCCTCGACCATGAATCCTTGTCATATTCCTTTTATTAGGAATGGCCATTTATAGAGATTAGTGTTTCTTTTTCGATATTATTACTTACTAGGTTTTGCAAATCCCGAGGGAGCTAAGGATTTTTACAGGAAAAAGTAGACTATGTGCTATTCCAGGTTATAAGCTATGTATTTTTTTTTCAGCCTAATCGGTTCAGTAGTTTTTGCACAGAGTACCTACAGAGGGGAAGCTTCTACAAGCGGCCCGCTGTAGGTACACTCACACATATGCGCACAGTTTGTCACCAACTGTACCGGTTAGTGGAACGAGCGCGCGTCCGTGAACCGTTGGTGAGTGTGTTTGTGTGAGTATACCTACAGCGGGCCGCTTGTGGAAGCTTCCTCTCTGTAGATTTACTACTCGTGTGGTTTTTGCGTGAAAGAGTAACAAACATAAGTACATCCATACATCCATGTTTACAAACTTTCGCGTTTATAATATTAGATATTAGTAAGGATGGTAGGCGATGGCACTAATTCTGCTGTACACACTCTCTAAGCTAAATTAAATTGACAGCCCTAAATATAGTGCCATACTTTTCACAATGTTGCCTGCGGAAAAGAATGGCATTACATTTAGAGACTTAGTTTAGAGATTTTAATTATACTTAGGTAATACTCAATTGGCACCAATTTGTTCTTATCGATTGCTAGTAAACTATACCTACCTAATCTTACCTTTGATTTAGGCGATTTAGGTCAGCGCGTCTTTGATTTCCCGGGATAAAAAGTATCCAATGTCCGTCTCCAGGATGCAAGCTATCTGTGTGTCCATCAATATCGGTTCAGCGGTTAGGTCGCGAAAAGTTAACTGCAGACAGACACATTCTCATTTCTAATATCAGTCTGGAATCTGGATATTATTATAGTAGAGCGATGCATAATATTCGGTACCTACCTACTATTCTATTAATATGGTATGGAGCTACAATAATAATATATGAACATCAATGCCACATCTCAATTCAGATACCAGTCCGTAGGCATTTATTTTAACAATGTCATAACAATAACGAGCCGCTGTAAAACGGTCACCCCTTATTTCTGTCTTCGGTGTCTGCTCATTAAAACCGGTGTACCTACGTCTGAGAGTCCTTTTGCTCGCGCTCGCTTTCCCGCTAACTTTTGGGTGGTAGGATGATGGACGACGTCGGCGGCCGTACATCATTGCGGCGGTATGTGTCGGTGTGCGAGGAGTGTCGCCATTAACGCTCGCCTGCAATTGCCCGTGTGCAAGCTTGAACTAGATTGGCTAAAGGTGATCGCACATGGTCGCGACAGCCGCGCGAGCAGCGATAGACGCAAGAGGAGCATTTCTCAGTGCCGAAAATGCAAGAGACTTCAGCTGCAACGGGCGCGCAGTGAATAGCGCCAAACCCAGCTGACGTCATCATGCGTCCGATGCGCTCGAATCAGCGCTAGCCTAAAATCTATAGAGTGTACACTGACTCTAGGCAGACCTGAGGAGTTAAAAAGGGACAGATTTATATCCCGTTTGAATTCTGTCTCGTCTGAGTAGAGTCAAAGCACGCTCTATAAGTGCTCGCGTCACACGCACTTCAGGTTCTGAAAACTGACGCATCTCTTGTGGATACTATACTTAGATACTTGAGCCAAGAATACGAGTAGGTAGTAGAGAACACGTAGCGACCGAGACAGTGTCACGAGTCGTGACATTGTCTTGGTTGCTACGTTCTTGATTGAGCCACTTCGTCGCGTATTTACATAATATACATAGCCAGAATGCACCCATAGGATTCTGGCTATGTATATATTGTAGTGCGATTTTTCAATTTGTGATTACAATGTATACAAGGGTAGTACGCAAATACGCGTGTATACTTTGTAATAGCCTAAGTGACTACTTTGTATACATTGCTAGTATGCATACAAACTAATCTTGTTGTATGATATTTGTATTTCGTTGAATTATTATAAAACTCTTTACAACTCTAATAGATGCTTTTTATTAATTATTACAATTTTACAATATAGATGGCTGTTGCGTGTGCAATTCGAGAAAGAGAAAGAGAAAGAAGAAAATCCAATAGAACCTAAGTGCCCGGCCTGCGGCCGGGCACACGAATATTTATGTTCTAACCTAACCTAACCTAGCTTTTGAAAAATAGGAATAATTTTGAAAAAAAAATATGATTTCCGCGCTCTGAAATTTTAACTAGAGTTTCAGGATTGTGGCCAAAATGGCGATTTTGTTAAATTAAATTTTGTAAAACTTTGTTAAACATAATTCCCAAAGTTAGCCGCCTATTGGGTGCAACATTGGTTTTGTGGTTTTATATTATAAATCAGAGCGCGGAAATCATATATTTTTTTTTTAATTATTTTTTGTTTTCAAAAGCTAGGTTAGGTTAGGTTAGAACATAAATATTCATGTTATACTTAGGTTCTATCGGGTCCTAGGTAGAATGTGGTCCAAAACGAAATCTGAGCACCCCAACTCCAAGCAATAAGTCGGTTAAAAGATCGAACAGTTACCTAAGTAATTTTGAAACAAGTATAAATTAAAAATTAAAAAAACCCCGATATTCGCCATTTTGTGGTGGCGGCCATCTCGGATTTACATAGTGCTATTCTATTAGTCAATCCCTTTCATTTGATACCCATATTGAGGGAGTTGTGATAAAATAATATGTAATCCGCTATTTTGTAGCGGCGGCCATCTTGGATCGATTTTCATCAAACAACACTCTCGACTAATTCATCTTTCAAACAAAAAAAAACCGCATTCAAATCGGTTCACCCATTTGAGCGCTACAGGGGAACACACACACACACACACACACACACACACACACACACACACACACACACACACACACACACACACACACACACACACACACACACACACACACACACATACACACACACACACACAGGTTAAACTTTAACACTCCGTCGTTTTTGTATCGGGGTTTAATAAAATTCCTATGGTGGTGTTTTGGCCTTGTATAAATTGGAACGATGAACGCGCGCATCCACGTTACAAAATATATACTAGTAGTACGCAAAATTCGTGTATACTTTGTAGTAAAAAATTGAAAAATTGCATTACAATATATACATAGCCATTTATATCCATTCTCTTTTCCTCTGACAGCTTTCCTTGCACCTCGTGACGTAAGAGGACGTCCATTCCTCTCACTTGGTCTGTCCAATTCATCTATCCGTTTTGAGTTATACGATCTCCTTAAACCTAACAAGCAAATGCTATAATAATTGTATCACAATTATTATAGCATTTGCTAAACACACGCTCGACCACTTGCTAAAAGTCAATTCACAATTATTTACACAACTAGGTACTTACGTTATAAAAGTCGTTTCGATTACAATAAATTTAATGCAATTATATACAAACATCAGATAGTACTGCCTATTAAGATGTTAATATTCAGTTAAACTAACGTAATAAAAGATATATCCACAATCCACCTTGTATTATTCTCAGGTATCCCGTTCACACAGTAAACGTTAGGTTAATATTCTAGCAATCCTATGCCGTTTATGATGCTCAATACTGTCGGAATTAAGGCATTTCTCGATGATTATTATCCTTCTTTATAAATTGTTTGACGCATAAGTGTAAGTAGGTCCTAAGGCACCTACATAAATCTTATTAATGTTATTCTCATTTTCGTACTCCCGCGATCTTGTAAAATCATTAGAACGCTCGATGCTCTAACGACGCGGAGACGTCTTGCTTTTGTTGCGCATTCAGCATTTACTGCCCGTGTTATGACCGCGAAACGGAAAGATGCCAATAGAAAATCTTTAACCAATCAAAATTGTATTGTTAAACGCGCGTACACAACAATCGTTGGCGAGCTTGGGTGGTCGCGTATTGTGATACGTAAACTTATAGTCACGTTATTTCCGGGTCACAAGTTGCGTTCTTCGAGCTCGACGTCGTATAGCAAATTATCAATTGCGTTTGGTCATCTCATCTGGTACGTACATAATGCTGACAAAAAGTGAGCGACCGCTACACGGTGATTCTCAGCTTACAGCAAAGATTTGTTGTTTCCGTTCTCGACGCCTCAATGACTACCACTTTATGTCGATTCGAAGATAGTGTTACACGCGCCCGCTACCGACACCACTTTTTGTGACACTTCTTCCTTTGTACAACGAGTTTATTATCTTCGATCGGTTTCTTTAACGTTTCTATTTTGAAGATCTGTTTCTCATTAGTCACTTAGAACTCGTTTCGGAATGTTGAGCGTTTTGAAACCCCCTCCTATTCGAGTGAAAAAATGATAGCAGGAAACCGCAATGAGAAAGAAGAGGGTAGGTAATAAGACCCATTACTTCAACCAACCACAAGCAATTTCAGTAAGAGTAAACGAAAACACAGACCTATATAAAAATGCCTGCCCATTCATCTTTCTGCAACGGGAGACATTAAAGAATGTCTCCGTTAAGAAGGGGAAGGGGAGCGACAGTATAGCTTAAGAGTCATAGTCGTATAAAGTGTAGCACCTTGCGAGATATGTTTTGTTCGTGGTTTAAGAGAATTGTTAGGGTATTTCAAACTTTAACAGCTCAAAGCATTGGTACATTTTATTGTTTTTTTTATTCTAAATATTTATTATTGCTGACATCGCTAGGGTGAAGGGAAGTAAAACATTCTTCTATCTACTACATCCAATCAACTGACACGACTAAAATAAACCGAGAAATTCTCAACGTAAATATAGTTCTAGAAAATTATAATACTCTTGAAGACACTCGAGATGTTATATTATAATTTATAAAATCTAATTAGATTTATAGAATTTATAAAATTCTAATTAGTTGCGATAACGTAAATTGTAATGAGCAAAAGTCGATTGTTGCCGGTCCGAGCAAGCGATAATTCCATAGCCGAGCAAGTAATTGTCGAATAATTGCGCTAATGTGAAAATGCACGCTTTAACATAACAATAGCACAAGGAAGTCGATAAAGAAGAAAAATTATCAAACTTAGAGTTTGACTTGTTGCTGTGATTTGCTATTTAATATTATTTACATTTAGTTATCTCGATATAAATATGCTTGGTTATGTTTAGTTCTCTTGGGCACTAAAAATTCAGGCTTCTAGTTTTATCCACGACGTTACAGGGGATCGAAAATGGAATGAAATGCTTCGAGAAAAGATTACGACTGTAAGTACCTTTGTTTTTTGTTTTTGCTCGACTTGGCGGGAGCACTGCCGTGCTCCCAGATAACTAGTCATTGATTTACGGAAGTGGTTGATTTAATTGTACTTATTACTTTATCTCTGCAAATAGAAGAGTTTTTCAGACTTAGAAATGTCTAGGGATTTTAATTTTAAATCTAGAATTTTTCTGGGAATCAAGGATCTTTAATTTAAAAAATTATATTTTATATAATATTCTGCGTTATCTAATTATTTTTCTTCATCTACCAAAAGACGTCCACAATTGAACATATGTTTTTTGTGGCGATTTCCACAAGCCTCGGTGTAGCGCAACTTCCAGCGGCTCCCTGCGACTCGTTTGATGTCATCTGTCCACTAGTGGGGACTGGGGAGTCTTTCAACACTGCGTTTTCCAGTGAGAGATCGCCATTCCAGTATCTTTGAACACCATCGTTTATGAGTTCAGCTTCGCATCTCGTTTAATTATGACGTTTACTCGGTTTTATATTGCGTTAGGAGAAAGCAATTAATGGTAATTCCGTAAAATAAAATGCTTATTACTTTGTGCCATACAGACGCATGTTCCCGACGGTGCGCGTGTCGTTCGCGGGGTGCCGCGCGGAGGCGCGGTACGCGGTGCTGCTGGACGTGGTGCCGGTGGACGGCAAGCGGTACCGGTACGCGTACCACCGCTCCTCGTGGCTGGTGGCGGGCAAGGCGGACCCGCCCGCGCCCGCGCGCCTCTACCCGCACCCCGACTCGCCCTTCTCCGGAGACCAGCTGCGCAAACAGGTCGTCTCCTTCGAGAAGGTCAAGCTCACCAACAATGAAATGGACAAAAATGGACAGGTATTTTTATTTTATTTTTTACCTCTACCTAAATGTTATAGAAATCGAATTTCATATCTCGGAATTACTATACCTACCTGCCCAAACATAAATAACAACTAACTGCACTCCCACTGCAAGTGGACAGCTTGCAATGCAGTTATGCCGACTGCAATACAACTGAATCCAAACTACAATTTTGTAGTCGGTTTTCACTACAAATGCAGTCCGTATGTCCAGACTCCGGACATCAATAACAACTTATTTTATCTGCACAGTTGGTGCTAAACTCGATGCACAAGTACCAGCCACGCATCCACCTGGTCCTGCGGCGGGAAGGCGCAATCAACGCACCCATAACCGATCTGGAGCAGGAAGAATTCAAGACGTTCATCTTTCCGGAGTGCGTCTTCACCGCGGTGACGGCCTACCAGAATCAACTTGTGAGTGCATTTCCTTACGAAGGCTACATAGTTGTGCGAACTCATAAATAAGACGTCCCGTATGTTTTATTTGGCGTCACCGGTTAGATATCATTCGATATCCAAAATAGATCAGAGGAGACAAACGTTTGAAATCGCGGCGCGTTGTCGGGCCGACTATCGACGTGTTCTATTTCGGGCGCACTAATTGCATCTCGCTGAAAGGTATGTCCAGCCCGAACAAAGGGAGGTGGCACGTCATTTTTTGTGTATGACGCGGCCACCGCGGGCGACGCGACGCTGACGACGGACGGCCGCGCGGCAGACGACCGCGCCGTGCTGGTGATTAAAGTTTTCACCGAGCTAAATTTAGCGCGGCTCGATTGTACAATCGGCTATTGTTGCTAATGTCTTTTTCTTTTCCAAATTACATTAGTTAGGTTTGGCTGAATTTACTGATGCTACACGTTACTATATCATTACCGTCAAAGACGTAATTGTACTTGTAACAACTCACGCTTTTCCTTCAAACATATCTTGCACAACGAAAGGATACAGGGACTTCTCAGGGACTGGGTTTGATTGTCTTTGGCTATCTCGTTTTCTTTAATAAATTATATTAGGTCTGGGTGATCCCTTGCTTGGCACGCTGATGCTACAAGTTACCATATCATTACCTTCGAAGACGTTGTACTTGTAACAGCTTATGCCTTTTCCTCAAACATACGCGCATGGATAACGAAATTGGCTGACTATAAAGGCGTTTATAAACATGAACGGAGTGTCGAAAATTTGAATACATGTAACAGCCAGTAGACACGATCACAAACCCGCTCTCCGCTCCGCACTGGCAGTAAGCCCACCCGTTTATAGTGCCAGATATTATTTCGATACTTACAAGAAAAAATGCGTCTAACAGGAAGTTTAATTTATAAAATAGAAAATACATATAGCCTACCTACATGTACTCACTACCAATACCATAGACCACTACAGCCCTTTTATCGTCCCACTGCGAAGGACAGGCCTCTTCTCTTACAGAAGAGATGGATTAGAGCTTGACTTTAGACCCGCCACGCTGCTTCAATGCTAGTTACGGCCATTGTGAATATTATGATGATAGACCAAGTCCGTCGGCTTCACGTGCTCTCGGAAGCATAGATATGAAACACCGTCAGCTATCAACTCTGAGCTGGCACTGAGAATTTGTTGACAAGAACACCCAATTTTTGGATTTACATCACAAACCCGCTCTCCGCTCCGCTCCGGCAGTAGGCCCACCCGTGTCCGCACGGTGCATGTGTCGCCACGAGCAATTAATTCCCTGTCACAAGAGCGTTTGGGCGTCACGGCTGCTCGTTTTGTTCCTCCGTGTAGTAATTAGGACGTTTTGAGGTTCATAAAGGAAGCGTTACTTTATATCGACAACGCGGCACAGAAATCTTCATTCGTTCGTTAATTGGCTGTTTCGTTTCGTGCGTCTTAAAATGTGGATTCGGAGACGGGTTTGGACAATTTGTAAATTATTACACGTAGGTATCGCTATTCGGTGAGGTGGAATCAGACTGGTTGATTTTTAGACGTTAAACCTTTAGAAAGTCGTCTTCGATCCAATTCTTCTGTAATGGTAGGCTTTAAAAATTCATAACTCATAACAAAGGTAACGATCTCCGAAAATGGCTGGTTCTGGGTTTACCTACAGGATAAAGAGCAATAGCGCATCGTTGTTTGTCTGCCTGTGCTTAGTGGTGGTGGTGAAATATCAACTGATGATGAAAAATCCATCAATAGATGCTACTTATGGGATTTTCTTAATACTAAGAGCTGATATTAAGTTTGAAACAGCTTCTGAATTTTGAAACATTTTTAAACTTGTAATTTTCTCCTTTTGGACGCAACGCTTTATCTTCTTCTTTCGAAGTTAAATTAATAATGACAGAGAGAGAAATTAGTGTGTCTAGTAGGATTAATTATCAAGATATTATATACACTTAAGATTCATGCGCTATAGGTACATACACCGTTTATCATCAAGACCGTTACTGACGGAATCATTTGATGTTGTTGATTTTGCAGCGCACAGAGCGTCAATTTGCTATAGTAAACGGCCACGCCTATGCGACTCGCAACACGAATGGCTCCCCGGAGCCGTATTATTGATATCCATTGATTCTAACGCGCCACGAGATTTACAGCTAACGCCTAATGATAGAACTGTATGAATGGATCGGTTCTGAATAGAAATGATAAACTAAGGTGGAGGAATATTGAGAATTATGATGCAAACAGTGCTCGAATTTGAGAAAGTTATTTACATACTTAGGTACCTACGTATCTAGGTACCTACCTAGTTTCTTATAATTAAAAAAAACATATCAACCATTTGTGAGATATTAAGGGCTTGTTTCACCACCTGAGTGATAAGTGCCTGATAGCTTAAACGTAAGTTTTGTCACTTTCGCACTTTATGTCAAGTGACAAAGACAAAAGTTGTAGATAGCTATCCGATACTTATCAAAATGTGGTGAAACAGACCCTAAATTTCTTTAATTAACGTAAGGAAGATGAAACACCGTCAGCTATCAACTCTGAGCTGGCACTGAGAATTTCTTGACAAGAACACCCAATTTTTGGATTTACAATTTTTGGCCTGACCTGTGAATCGAACTCAAAACCTCGTGATCCGCAGTTGAACACACTGAACCAACGAGGCAGTCAACAAATATACATGTAGAAGTATATGCCCAAGTTCCAAAAAATAATCAAAAAAAGTCGTAAGTCACTACCTCAGAACGTTCAAAGTGGTATCGGTTCTGGATCACGACAAGGCGGTCGGCGCGGGCGCACCGATTTGGCTGACGTCACAATTCTGACAGCTCGAACATTTGTCGAACCAGATAGTGTCACCGATAACCCAATCCCTTACAACAATGAGAGCACACTTAGCGTGTTTGCACCTGCGCCGCCCGATATGTCTTATGCCCACATAAGTTTAATTTTGACAAAAAAACATTGATAGAGCGTTCGGTCGTTCCACGTGATCAATCTGTGATGACATTTTTATTTTCGGTCTATTATTGCCATTAGATCAGAAAAGGAAAAGGCTTAGTTATTTTTTCTGTCATATTACTTTATTGGTTTATTATACTCACTGCTGTTTTGCCTGCTTCTTGCCTAAGAAGTTTCGTATACCATTCACAAAATTAAGAAACCGAAGATCTCGCATTGATTTGTAAATCCTAGGCTCTGAAATAATTCCTCAAAGGCGTATATAAACTTATCGACACAGACGTAATGTCAAGCGCTTTCGTTCCGAATGAATGGGTCAAACCAATAATATGAATATAGGACTAATTACCAACAAAGAGTTGTTGGCAATAATTAGTCCTATACATTATTATTATTTTTTTTTGTATGCCCTCTATTTGTCCTCCGACATGATGATCGGAGACCTTTGATAGCTGACATGGCTTGCATTCTTTTTTTTTTTTTGTTGCCTTACTCTGTTGGACGAGAATGAGCAGCTCTGTTTTTTTTTTAGCATGTCATTCATTGTTGTGCTGTATACAATATGTATTTATGTATATGAATATATTATCTTAAATAATATAGGTATACATATTTTCTTACTTCTATTGATTTTTGCTTATTTTTTTTTTACACTTTTTATTTTTTTTATCAGCTATTTACATTTTTATAATCAACTTTAATACTCTTTTAGGTATGAATTACCTAGAGGAGTATTAACTTCTTCTAGTGTTGTTTCTTAATCCTACTTTAATTACTATTTCTTCGCAAAATTTTAAAAACTTTACATTTACTTTCCTGCTGGTTATAATGGCGGGTATAGTTTCTATATTTATGTTGTTGTCTATTGAGTGTTCCAGCTCCATCCGTTTTTTGCTAAATTTAGGGCATTCAATTAGAATATGTAGGACCGACTCCTCTGATTGATCATCACAGTCGCAGGCGGGCTGGTCTTTACATTTAAATCGGTATAGATACTGTCCGAATCCGCCGTGACCTGTTAACATCTGCAAAAGTGTCGGTGTAAGTTTTATTTTGTTCAGCGTCTTGTAAGCGTCGATTACATTCGGAAAGAACACCTTCGTCAATGCCGCGGTATTACTTTCCATATACCGCTGGCTCCACTGCTGAACCGATGCCCGTCTTATCATCCTCTTTATATAAGAGATTGGGCACGCGTCGTAATCCACTGTTGTGTTTGCTCTTGCTGCCTCTTTTGCTAGATAGTCTGCTCTTTCGTTTCCTTCGATTCCAATGTGTGCTCTTACCCAGAACAGGCGCACATCTTTGTCTTGATCCTTAGCCTTTCTTAATAGGCTATTTGACTAATTTTTGGAATTAGTTTTAAATTATTCTTTATTACTTATTAAAACACACTACATTGATATTTTTCGGAATATCTACAGTATTAAGAATTAAATCAATGATAAAGTTTAAGTTTTGAAAACCGCGCCAAAAACGACATTAATATATATATAGCTGCTCGTGCTGATTCATTCACTGACTGACTGACTGACTGATTGATCACCTCTCCTGAACAATTTTGTATGAAAATTTTTTTTTTCAATAATGGTGTCGTAGAGAGGACAAAAATTCATTAAGAGGAAAAATATGGAGAGAGCTGATGATTGAGGATTTCAGAGACGAGCGACGGGCACGCTTAAGGTATTGAAGATAGGTGGGGGGTGCTCGAGCAAATGTCACTCGAAACGTCATCCAATTGGCAGTGAGCTGAAAAAAAATTCAAAATGGCGAAAAAAAGATGGCCGCCATACAAATTTCGTCGGTCTCCATCTCGGAGGGTATAAAAGATGGAAGAGTGGTTTCTTCGCAAAAGATAATGAGAATCCAAAGGTCTACTTGATGAATTGAAAAAAAATTCAAAATGGCGAAATTTATTTTTCCATAGAAAATGTATGGCGAATGTTGAAGAGACTACAAGCTGTGAACTATGCAAGGCTTTAATGCGGTTTTCTGGAGAACTCTCAAAGAAAAATATGGGAAGACATGATGATTGAGGGTTTGGAAGTTGGTTGAGGAGCCCGGGCAGGGTATTGAAGATACGAGGGAGGTGCTCAAACAAAAATTACTCGAAACATCATCCAATTGGCAGTGAGCTGAAAAAAAGTCCAAAATGGCGGATTCAAGATGGCGGCCATACAAACATCGGTGTCTATCTCACCAAGTATAAAAGATGGAAGAGTGGTTTCTTAGCAAAAGATTATCAAGACCTGAAGGTCTACTTGATGAGCAGAATGATTCGAAGAAAAAATATGGAGAGTGATAATGATCGAGGATTAGGAATATGGGAGAGATAAGTGGAGGCTGCTCAAACCAAAATACCCGAAAGCGAAACCTCGCGGTCCGCTTGCGGGCCGCGCACCCACGCGCCCTACTAGTTTCTGTAATAGCGCTGATCACATGATACGCGTGACGTCACAAACCAATGAGCAAGTTTATAGGTTCACACACAGAGGTCAGAGTATGTATGGGCACAGTATGGGTTACATAACCAGAAACCACAACAAAACAGCGTAGCTATCCAGTAACAATAATTAAATAGTTAAATACAAATTAAAAGTAATTAAATAGGTTAAATACAATAAATACAAAGTTAAATGCAATAAATGGAATGCGGGAGAGGAAACAAGAAAAATAACAATCTTTAATTATGTAATAAATACATAGCAAAAATATTAGCATCATCACTTTTCTCGCTCGCTCTCGGTGCGTGCGACAGAGCACGCTGCGTGATTAGTTACGACGGATGGCGCGAAAAACACTTGTGTATTTAGGTACAAATCTTTTGTTTTTGTGAGGAAATAAAGAAAAGTTATGAGTTTATCTAGTGATAATTTATTAGTGGAAGAGTTTATCTAATTATTGGTATGAAAACAATTGTGTATTGTAGAGTATATGCGCTAGAAAGTCACACCAAATAAGTGAAATTAAGAGGTTAATAATGCTATTTTAATATCAATCTTATTGTTTCAACTTTAAAGTTTACTTTCGATTGGTTGATAAACTTCAATTATATCGACCAAGTAAAGTGTACTCTCAAGTATAATAATTTCAAGTGACGTCACCAGAGTAGCAACCAATCACAGAGCGTTCACGTGTCTGATAAAATTTCAAAAATTATAATGTTTTATTTCGTGCAAAATATCGCGTAAAATTACATAATTTAGTGTGATTGAGTGAAATATGTCTTTTTTAGGCTATTATCTGATAAGATGACCACAATCAATAGTATATTTTCAATGTTGTCAAATACCCTATTTCTCTCTAACCATAAAGCCCAGAGGATGATAAGTGGTGGGACTCCTGATCAGTTCCAATGCGGATCTTGAGTCACTAAGGATATTCACCGTATTTTCTGTAGCTCTCCTATACATTATTGCAACTTATCAAATTCTTTTTCAGATTGCACTATCAGTCACTTATTTTAAACACCAGAATTAGGTATATTCAAATTGGAATTGTCGTACCCACGCTCAACATAACTTTCGGCCCAAGTAATTGGAGGATACTGCGTAGATAATAAATTCTATGGATAGTATATCTGAAAATTCCAATATAAAAAAGTGTCACTGTCCATACTTACACATTGCATATTAATCGATTCAAAATATAACATCACCATTGGTGCTTTATCATAGGGAAACGTTGATATGACACGAGATAAGATCTTTCAAAGGGAAAAAAATGTGAACTGTCTATTTTTTGTGTCACGGCGTGAGACTACGCGTCGCCGAGGCCGCGCCGCGGGGTGGTTTCCCGGGAAATCGAACCTGCTTCAATATTTAACGTTGTACACCCACCACTGACTGCACTGTTCGTTCTGTGAACGAGCCTTTGTCCGGCCTCCACCACGGGGTGAGGTGACAATGTTTGTAAGAGTTTACGCGTCCACAATACACAATGCGTTTTTTAATAGCCCGATGACTTGTGAATTTGTTATGATCGATCGCCTGCGGGAGGAAAAAATCTCGCGGATGGCAACCTGCCGTGACGGGTCGACGATTTGAAACGTGTTTATCCGTATTTTCCCGGTAATATTAGTGTTTATTCAATAAAGGCCTTTTAAAAATTAACAGGTTACAAATATGGTCCTAGCTCTAGGAGTTAGTTACATTTTATGATTTGTACCCACGATGACGTTATTTCTACTATACATAATTTTCGATTTTTAACCTTTTTCGCTGTCATTTTATTTCTTGAATCTGGCGGCTGTTAATGCATAATATTAAGGCACTTAATAATCTAATAACAATTGAAAAAGTAGCCATGTGATCTTCTTAACCCGTTAATATCTTAGTGACATCAACAAACATTGCCTCATCAACGATTGTGGCAACTTAGCCACAATACCCTTCGTAAATACTCAATTTATTATATTTAATATTTGTTTACCTAAAGCGTCTTAATCTTGACACAAATACCGTACTAATAGTTAGCACGAGGTAGAGAGTACAATATGCCGATTAGAGAAATTATGACACTATTTCCGTTAGTCATACCCTCTAGCGCGTCTTGAGATGATAATCACGGAAATAACTGCCCGATCAGCCTCACGTGTACGCGTAAACACGCTCAATAGCTGCTTAATTGAAATTTATTTCTCATTTCTCAGTATCAACAATCAATATTCTAAAATGTTCAATCCATGGCCTATTCTCACTGAGCATCCACAAACGAGTTCTAACCAGACATAATCGAACAATATAAAGAAGGAGTAAAGGCAAACACAATTTCAATAACAAAGGGCACCATGACAAATAAACATATTTCACGGGCCAAAATGGCTGCGGTCAGGTGTCACGCGTGCCCCTCCCCCGCGCTGCGATCCTCTCGCCCTCTCTTCTTTTTCTTTCCGAATAATCGATTCATTCTTATTGAATATGATCCTTTTATATTTGTCAACGTGCTGCCATTATTAATAAATTCTTGATAATATCATAAATGAGTAATCTATAGGGGTTTATTCAACAGCCTGCAAACTCAAATAAGTTATTTTTAGGATAAGTGATGGCCGTTTTCTGATACAGAAGTATGATATGCGTGTATATACCTACCAATGTGATGATGAATAATGCGAACCTGGAGGATGCTTGCTTGTGAGAGGATTTTTAAATAATTTAACGTGGAATTACGTTTGATTTGAAGTTACTGGTAATTTCAGCCGATAAATAAATAAAGCTGAGGTCGCAAATAGAAGCGATGCAATAATTACTATAAAAGCATCAGGTGTTGTTGAATTCGTCCGTTTATAAACAAACAACACGAAAAGATGACGTGATAAGATAACTCAAAAACACAAGGAGTCAATGTACTTGCTTATGAGAGGATTTAAAATAATTTAACGTGGAATTATGTTTGATTTGAAGTTACTTGTAATTTCAGCCGATAAATAAATAAAGCTGAGGTCGCAAATAGAAGCGATGCAATAATTACTATAAAAGCATCAGGTGTTGTTGAATTCGTCCGTTTTTGAACAAACAACACGGCGAGATAACGTGACAACATAACTCAAAACACAAGGAATCAACGTAGTTACTTGCTGAGAGGATTTAAAATAATTTAACGTGGAATTGAGTTTGATTTGAAATACTGGTAATTTCAGCCGATAAATAAATAAAGCTGAGTTCGCAAATACAAGCGATGCAATATTTACTATAAAAGCATCAGGTGTTGTTGAATTCGTCCGTTTATATACAAACAACACGATGAGATAACGTGACAACATAACTCAAAAACACAAGGAGTCAACGTACTTGCTTATGACTCTTATGAGAGGATTTAAAATAATTTAACGTGGAATTATTTATCGGTATTTTGTCCCGCTCTCTCTCGCTGTGCCGGAGGACGGCGGTAAAGCGTGATCTCGTTCCCGCGTGCCATCGATCACGCCGGGTGTGACGTCACGCAGAGCCGTCGTGTGCGGCCCGTCTCAATTTATTGCGTCTGCGCACCCAGCCACCTCAGGAGAACTACATTTATCGTACTCTAACTTTAATTTACTTGGTTAATATAAAATTTATACTTTGCGTACACAGATTTAAATTATTGTTAAGTAGGTACACAGGTACCAACGAGGTTTTAGATCAGTCGTGGTACCTATTTTTTTTTTGCAAGAGTTGCGGAAGTTTAAACATTTTATTCGATACCTTGTCCAATTCACCCACGCAACTTTTTGTCACGTAAATTTATCAATAAAAGGCCTCCTTTTCAAATACAGAGCACTTAACCATAATCGTGTTTTAATCTGTGCAACCAAATATCAATTCGCGGCCGTCGCATTGACGTGTGTCAATTCAATTCCTAGTTTTTTCGCCGCAACTTGACCGCAATTTTAATGTAGATATAATTAGAAAAGCTGTTTTTATTGAAATGTGGCGGATCGCCTACTCGCTGATCTTAAAAGTCTACAGTCGTGATTATAGACATGAATGTAAGGTCGACCTCATATTAACTGTGGGGCCTTTAAAAGAACTCTTGGCCCGTCTCAACGATACCAATGAAAATCTGCCACTGGATCAAACGCCCTAAATATAATAGCAGAATGGTTTGGCTATTGATAATTGATAGTAAATTGATTTTCAATAATTAATACTAATTAAGTATTTACGTGAAGCTTTGTCAAAGTGAATAAAAATACCTACATTATGAGAAATCTTTTGTTTAAACAAATAATAATACAATGTGGATGGGCAGAGTTCTGATAAAGATTGCAGCTGAAGTCGCACAAGATCTGTATAATTTGTATACAATATCCTTCGTATTGTCAGTGGGTACGATACGCGACAGCTTACGTTTGATTGAATTGTTAGATGAAGAAGACGGGATATGAGAAATTAAAAAAGTATTTTCACTATATTACCTACTTGATTTTACTTTAGATTATAATAATATCTAATAATATATAATAAATTGAATAAATCTCCAGGAATTATGTACCTACTTGAAAATATTAAGTTTAACTTATTTATTTATAATGTGCCAACAACACTATCTGTAAGAGATGATGTAATCAAAGATGTAAAAGAACTGTTAGGAATGATTCACATTAGAATTTGCCTGGAATCAGTCTTTTTTTACGTCCCAGGTCCGATTCATTAACGAGTCATAAATTGGAATTTTCATGATTTTTTATGTAAAGTAATGGATGATTCACGATTGATCCTGACGGGACAATTCTTGTCCGAGTTTTCCGACCTCCACCAAGCTACGTGTTACTTCATATAAAACTCCAGTCAGTGGCTCTTCCGTATGGTGTACGTGCTCAGGATGCGACACGGGCAACATCTCAAGCCCTGCGCAGTTTATGTGAATCATCCCTTACTATAAGTAGTACAGAATACACTTCTATTTAACTGGAACGGTAAAAACATCTTAAAATTAAGATATGAAGTTGAGTAAAATAACGTATAATTTTCTACATAAAACCAACTGACATGGTAGGCGGTATCGCGCATCGTAGGCAAGAATTTGCACTGAAAATTTTCCAGTTTTACACAGGAAATGAAAGTTCTAGTTGGTTACAAAGTTCCCGTACGATATTCGTATTTATACTTTAAACGCAGAAATTGCATGGCTTCAGGGATGTATCCACTCGCATTTGTCCGCGGGTGCGGGGGCGACTGCCCGGGGCTTCCACCGCTGACATTTAATATTAACACCGATACCTTTATAAAGTGCAATCTCTGCTGAATTCTGCAATTTTTATTTCTGTGCTTCATGCGATCAGTCTTCCGACTATGAGCCGATGTCTTGATTATTTTCTCATTTTACAACTATTTCCCAGTGGAGTAAGTCATATTATAAAGGACCTAAGTAAGAATTCTGTAAATAAAAATATTTTTTATCGCGCTCGCTTCGCTCGGGATTTATTAACAGCCACTATGTCCATGAAATTGATCACTAGGTATACCTTCTTACCTATTTTACCTTCCGACTATGAGCCGACGTGTTGTCTTGATTATTTTCTCATTTTACAACTACTTCCCAGTGGAGTAAATCATATTAGAAAGGACCTAAGTTAGAATTCTGTAAATAAAAATATTTTTATCGCGCTCGCTTCGCTCGGGATTATTAACAGCCACTATGTCCATGAAATTGATCACTATACCTTCTTAACTATTTTGCCTATCATTTATTTTGTACTTTTCTTACTAAGCTCTGCCAGAAGTCGTAACATGTTTGGGTGGTTTGAAAATTTTGAGGGTTGTATACTGATGTCAAGTTTGCTCATGCTCGCCCATAGAGTCTGTGGCAACTGATCTCATATTCGCTCTGGGTGAATTTAGAATAGGTACATCCCGTTTGAACCGTCCTGTTTTGACCGTCTTCACCTACCTAGATATACATACATCATCAGTAATCTAGGAACACTTGCAAAATAATAAAGCATTCTCGAAAACGTCGTTTACAGCTCTCGCAGCTGTTGGTCGTTTTAAATTTATTGTCTTTGCGGAGTTCCTACAGTCGATGAGACGCTGGGATATTTTGCGAAGCTATTTATAGAAATAATTATTTATTACTTATTGTGTTACGATATGCTAATTAAGCATTTATGCATGATGAAATTAGATTTTAACTGAAAAACTGTTTATTAGATATTGTAAAGGCGAATGTTTGTATGTTTGTTACTCTTTTACGCAAAAACTGCTGATCGGATTTGGCTGAAATCAACCCTGGATTAACCATAGGCTACTTTTTATTCCGGAAAATTATAGAGTTCCCAAGGGATTTTTAAAAACTTTAAATCCACTCGGACGAAGTCGCGGGCATCAGCTAGCTTATTCCTAAATAGCATAAAATATTTAAATAGGAAAACAAAAATTTCAAGCGCTCAAGTCGCGGGAAATAGTAAGTAAACGCGTTAGGAAATTAATTTAACTACTTAGGCAATGGGTTAACCTTGGTACTTAGTTATTATTTTGAATGTGGAAACATTCGTCATTCGTGTTTCAATATTGAATTAGGCGTCATTAAAATCTTGTAAACATCCTTTAAAAATTATGGTTCAAAAGAAGAAACTCTTCATTCCCGGTCTTATATCAATCAATGGGGCTATAAAGCTCACAGCGACGGTAACGCGACATTAATTCATTCCTCGGAATGCTTCTGTCGTGTCCCCCTTTTCATCCCGCCGTGTTACACGACTCATTATCTATTTTCCACCTCTAAATATACGAGTGCGTTAAATAAATAAACTTTAAGCCTTGGTTTTCATTGATTCGGTATCATGTTCTGACGCTCAAATATTATGCACTAAGTTTCAGCCGGTGCCTTTAGTTGCCTTCGCTTTTCAAGCAGTGAGACTCAAAAGTCTCACTAGCTCAACGGTTGAACTAATCGGTTGTATTAGTGGGAATGAGCTTTTATGAGAAAAATTATGAGAAAATTACTGCACTTAATGAACTTAAAATAGGTACTATTACTTAAATTAATCCAATAGTTTTCTGTACTAAATCCATTCAGTGCCTTGAAAATATTTTTATGGCCATTCCAGCATCGCTGGATTGTGCGGTGTATCAAAATACTGAATTAATAAAAAACTGTCCTTAAACTTAACTAAGTAAATGGATATTTTTATGCTTCCCTGAAACAAGAGAGATTTGACCAAAATGATTTTTCTTCGAGTATAAGTACCTAGGATGTTTATTTTTCTATTTTTGACTCACTATATCTATTAAGCACCAAAAATAAAATTTTATTTACATATTTCAGACCATCTGTAGACAAAATCATACTCATATTTAGAGAGTTATTTTAAAAACTCTGGCACTTGTACGGAATGCACTTCCCCAAATACATATATCATAAATCACGACAATCGGTATGTCCTGAAGTAGGCAAAGCATGCGCCAGCGTAGTACAATTATTTCCCTCCTTGACGCTTTTTTCTTGAACTTTTTTGAATGCCGCCCGAGAAAAACTTTAAGGGCCGCACACACTGCAGACAATTCCATACCATCTTCCTTACTGAAATAAAGAAGACATAGAAAAGCGGCGTCTTGTTAGATGTTGAGATAAGCTAGCTTCTGCTTTAAGGCTGTAATAATATTATCAAACAGCCGTAAGATTTGATAATCAGCAATATTTGATTAAACTGCCTAACTGGTCGACGGACTACGCATAGCTTAAACCAGTGGACCTAGAGATTGGAAATTAGAAGGAAACCACTGTAGAGGTGTACAGAGAAGGGATTTTTTAAATTCTGTCACTAAAAGGGTGAAAATAGGGCAAAGCGAATGGCGGTATTTTAATGGCATTGTTTGTATGATCGCCTTCATCAAAATCGTCATTGTCACCATAAACTGGTGGTAAAGAGTCTATAGTTTGTGATAGCCCTTGAACTTTTTGTTTCCCTCTCGGGAATAATGTCATTAAGTCGCCTTTAATGTTGCCAGCGAGCGGGAGCGCCGCGCCGCCGCCGCCCAAGGCGAACGTTTGTTGATACTTAAATTAGGTTGTTTTGACACGCCTCGTCCTTATGTTTGTACTAAATCTAATAAACGTCCGTTTAGTGAAAGCGATCCATTCATTATTCTCCTGTTTAAGTGAATTTTATTTGATAGATTTGTTAATTTTAAAATGCTAAATTTTTAGATCATAAATGGTTTTACGACATACCTACATGTTGTATTATGTTTTACATGTTGATGCTAATTAATTATTTTATTATTTTTTGATCGATTACTAGTTTAATATTATTAGGTACGTAATAAAATTTCAAACATTGTCTTAGGTGTAGGTAGAGTTTAGATACCTAGTCATACGCATCATGCACAACAAACCTATTCGCGGTTTACGTTCGGATACCTGCCCAGTTTGAATAATTAAGAAATGAGACCATTGAATTATATAAACACGTAGGTATAAATTATGTGTAAATTCTTAGTAGTCTTCGATGATACTCGTACAAGATCATATGTGTGTTGACAAACTAACATGAATGTCTTATTTTTACCGTGATTGTTCTTGCCAAAGAATCGGCATTTTAAATATCATCAGGAACCCTATGAATTGACGAACCGTTTAACTGTAGTTTATTCTTGTCATGATTATAAGATTTTCCTTGTTTATTTAAATCATTTTAAATATGAATACGTTCTTGTAACCGTTTCGTCCGTTAAAGAAGAATACGTTTAGAGCCTGTCAATATTATCAGCTACTAGCTTAGCTTTAAACATCATTACGTTGCACCAAGACGCTATCTCCATTGTAGTCAATCGTTCGCCAGGTGGGCGTGCAACTCTAAGTAGCGCTGTGACCCTCGACACCTCGTCCTGCTTTACCGACACTTCGAGGGGCGAAGGAACACGCTTCTTGGACATTCATACAGATTCCGAGGTCTCATTGTGTCTCTCAAATCATATTCACCTCGTGACAATGCACCAATTCTAACAAAATTTTGATGTTGAATAGAAGCAGGCGTTACTTTGCGGAATTCCATGATATTATACAATGAACACAGAATTACTTTGCTATAATCTGCTAACAGTGACAAATTTGTAGGCTATGACAAATTTAACTCGACTTAGGAGATGTCGACTTCACCTTTCGATTGCCTTGCAATCATCCGTTGTGAAATCGACATCTCCTGAAGATGCTCCGGTGTCGGAGCGAAACGATCGTCGAGTTAAATTTGTGGTGAATTTGTGTGGTGTTGGGCCTACAAATTTGTCACTGTTAGCGGATTATAGCAAAGTAATTTTGTGTTCATTGTATAAAATTTTGATGGAATATTTCTTGTAAACGAGACCTCAAAGGTAACTCTAAGGTAGGTAATCTAGTGCTAAGGTAGTCTAGTGTAACATTCAAGTTAACGTTCAGGTACTATGCGTAGTAATCTCGGTATGGTGACGTCTAAACATGACGTTTTTAACGTTAAACGAAAGTTAATTTCCATGCTTTTACGCAATGAGCAATGAGGGCTCGGAATTGTAATTTTATAGGAAACCTAAACGAAATTGAATATTATATCAAGTAGCAAAGCGGTGAAATGGGTGAAATACCTACATCATTACTGCAACTTCATTTTTACTCACTAATTAAGTAAGTTGGTATCTATTATTATTATTGTATTGTGCAAATTTTGTCACAATTATTTATCTTGAATTACTTACCAGTTTATCTCACAGATTAAATTTTTAAATAAATACAGGATAAAAGAAAGTTGTAGCTCTTAACAACTACCTACTCTTTGTACGTTATTTACGACACCGGAATTAACAGTCAAAAGTCACAGCTATTTTCGTCGTCATTAGGTACTTGTATCAAATTCATTTGTTACTGAAGACTTGACGTATATCGGTTCATATATTCTATTTCCCTTTGATCTGTAACAATCACGTAACAATACTACGCGTCTCTATCAAAAAACTTTCGTGGATTGTCGCTCCCAGTGACGCGAGATCAAAGAAATGCATAAACATTTTTAACATCAAAATGGGCGGTTAATCGGTGCTAACCGCTTAAATTATTTTCGTGGAACCGTCTAAAAAGATTCCGAGTCGTTTCTTCGTCGTTAACATTGCAATTTCCTACACTCGTTCGTCGAGTTCATCGGCCTAAATTACCTGTCTAGTGCGAACTCGTCAAAATACCGTGCAATTAACTCTCGTGTAGGAAGGTGTATGAGGTGCCTGCCTGTGACATTTGCAGCGCTGGCAGCTGTTGAGCAAAGAGAGCAACAAAGTGTACGAGAGCGAGGCTGCAGCGCTCTCGGCTGCTGGAATAGCTGAGCAGGTTGGCACTTGGCATAGCGCGGGATCACTCGGCAGATAATTACGGGCGCGTCGCCGGCCGTCGCGGCGCGCGCTGCTGAAAGATTGACACGAGCTCGATGGCTGCCCGATGACTTGTTTATTGCGAATACCGCTCTACCGAATTCACACTTCGCCAATTGACTTGGCGATTCAATTGGGTCATTCGAAGAATTTAAAAATTACCCTCATAAATCATCTGTGCTATTTTATATCGAGACGTACAACCTTATCAAAATGCTGCTCATTCGGTTGTCTAGATTGACCGATCTTAAAATACCTAAAAGTATCATTTTCAATAATGTTTTCTGCGTATCTGTCACTTTTGTTTAAATATTTGGTCCAACAGGATCAACACTTTACTTAGGGCCTTTTTCACCACCTTCTGATAAGTGTCGGACAGCTTATTCACAAGTTTTGTCTTTGTCACTTGTTATAGATTAAGAAAGTGACAAAACTTACGTTTTGGCTATCCGACACTTATCAGAAGGTGGTAAAACAGGCCCTTAATAATGTAAACGAAAATTTAAAAAATACACAGGTAGATAAATTAGGTTTAAGAATCTTTGATTCAACCACAACTCTGTCTAACGTGAGATTGCCCAATCTTTGTCATTTAACGGCGTTCAAGCAACCAGACATTCGGCCGAGCAAGACTTGAATGGCACCAGGTTGCGGGACATTTGTCGTAAATATGTTCACAAATTGTGTGAAGCCCCAGCGGGCGCGGCCGCGCAGCGAGGGGCCTATTTCTCATCACACTGCTTGGCCTCTGCCAAACACATTTTTTAACACCTCGCTCTGTACCTAAATCAACAGTGTATTTTATGAGTCCATCGACTCAATTTCGCTCACGTTCTGAGAAGTTTCGCAGGAACTACTCACTGCAAATACATACTCGTATAAGCACAATCAAAATTAATTGCATTTCTTGTTTGCAAGCACATTATTAAATTTGATTTAGGAACATAAGGTTTATACAAAAAAATCTTAACGAAAATTATTTCTTTCTTGCCTGTTTCCGGTGCTTTGTCATCCGCTTACTTATGTACATACAACTATAGGTACGTGTATTGTTAGAAGGTGTGTTTTATCCCAATTTTGCGTACGAACTAATAACTACATCTATTTTTCCTCGTAGGAACAAATATCTAGGCTCTGATATCTACAAAGTGACACAATTGTACTAACGTACACCATGTCTTTTGTTTCAGATTACAAAGCTCAAAATAGACAGCAATCCGTTCGCTAAAGGATTTCGGGATTCCTCACGTCTCACTGAATTTGAGAGGTAAATACTTTTATAACTAAGTATTTAAAACTAGAGTTCAAATATAACATTACAGTAGGCACTATTTGAACTATCGCTACCAACTAAAATATGTATAGTTAGTAGCTTTACAATTCTAGTAGGTACATTCTCAAAGAATTTCTCTTTTATTGTAACTTACTTTCATTAAGATGTGCGTTTTCAAATCTTTCATCATCATCATCATCATCATAATCAACCCATTACCGGCTCACTACAGAGCACGGGTCTCCTCTCAGAGTGAGAAGGGTTTTGGCCATAGTCTACCACGCTGGCCAAGCGGATTGGCAGACAAATTTCAAATCTTTATGCTTAAAGATTCGAAATCGAAAATTCGAAGAATCTTCAATAAGCTTTAAAGATAAATGATGAAATGCGAACGTGCGTAATAATCGTTCGATGGCCGACGGAGCGGCCGCCGTGTATCATTCACTCGGCCGCGGGTATTCATTAGCCCTCATTACGATATGACAGAATTTGGTATCGGTTCTCTAATCGAGCATCGGACACGCTCTCAGAAACAAACGCAGCGACACTGATTGATGCCTAGGCCTACTCAATTACGACTATATCTCTAACTCGGAGCTAATCGAATCGAGATAAATGCAGACCCACTTTGCATTCGCCCGATGATTTATAATTTGCTCACGATTTCTCCAACGACTCGTTCGTTGCTCAAATACGCCTGACGTACGTTTCCACGTTCGGCACCGGCGTAATTAAGTCATGAGACGTTTATTTTATTTTTGAATTTTGTTTCTTTTTGAGATTCTATATCACGGGGGAGCACGAAAGATCATCAGTCTTCCCCGATGACGCGCGCTTCAGCGCCGCAAGTTCTAGGTAGATACAACATCTGACGTTACTCATATTACTGTTGACAATTGGACAAGTATCTTTATATTTATTTCGATTATTTCAGGGAGACGATGGAGTCGATGCTCGCGGAGCAGCAGTACCTGCGCTCGCCTCTTCGCCCCTTCGACCTGGATCAGCACAACAACAACTTGACCCTGGAAGAAAAAGCCATTCTGGCGGCGCGGTCGCAGCTGTTTCTGCGCGCGGCGTACCCGCTGTACGGTGTTCCGGCGGCGGCGCTGTGGGGCCAGTGGGCCTGCCTGGCCCCGCAGTTACTCGCGCAGCAGCACTTGGCGTCCGGGTCGGGGCTGCAGCTGCCGCGACCGGTTTACCCCGGCGGGGTTCCGACGCTGTCGCAGCACCGGTTCTCGCCGTACCCGCCGCGCCGGTCGTCGCCCGGCTCGTCTCCGGACTCGCTCCGCGACGCGAGCCCCCACTCGCTGCCGCCTCACCCCCCGCACACCCCGCACACCCCGCACACCCCGCACCCGCCGCACAGTCCCACTTAGTGCTTTAGACTATAGCACCACACGACTCGATCTCCTTCACGTTACAAACCTAGTGGATTATTATTAGAAGACTAATGGAGCGACCTGCGGTCATGATTGCACTTCTGTTTAATTATTATTTTTAGGTGCATAATATGTTATAAACATTGGAATGTTAGTGCTTTCACGAGTTACGCGAGTGGTTCAACAGACGGTGAAATGAACGTTTCGACCCGAGGGCAGGTCATCGTTGTACAATATTGTAAAATAGAATATTTAAATATAGTTTAAGAATGTAATTAATTTTATTGTTATAGCATAATATTATTATGTTCCTAATAATGTTTTTAGAATGGTTTTGCGATAGGTTAACGAATTAATGGAATTCATGAATGGTAATAGAAAAGTAATAGGAGTGAACGTTTCGATGACAATATTATCTACATATCTGTTTTTCCTTAAATAATTCATTATATTTTGGCAAATGATTTATATTGATTAGGTAAAAAGTGCAATACAAAGGAAAAACATAATGTTCTAGCAAACATAGTTGTTTGTAGTAAGATAGATGTTATAAATAAATTGTAGATATATCTACCTATTCACTGTCTGTGTTTAAGGTAAGATGGACTCTGAAATTATGTTCTGCGAATAGAAGTACCTATATTTACTATGTAGTTAAATTATAGTTACTATAAATAATATATTGATAAAGAAAAAAAAATTAAATGTTTGTTAACATATATTTTGTTTGGTTTTATTTACTCACTCCAACATATTTTGGGACCCGTTGATATGGAAGAGAATCAAATTAGAATAGTTTTAGTTTAGTCTTCGGACTGGTATAGTCTGATCGTTTACTTACGGTCAATGTTCGTTTACTAACCACGTTCGTTTACTTACCACGCTGGCCAAGTGCGGATTGGCAGACTATTTGGAGATATTCTTAGAATAGAAAAAAAATTACAAAGTGTAAAAAATAATAAAAATAAAAGCGGAACATTAAGAGCACCTGCGCCTGTGTGACACTATGTTACCGAACGGACTTTATGCTAAATTACTTGCTTACATATCTACCTACGGATAAACCAAAAGAGTAGGTAAGTAGTAAATTGGTTGAAATATGACGATAGTTGTAAAAACTGTCGGAAAAATCAAGCCGCCTACCTGGGAGCTTTCATGGAAAACGCTGCCAGTAAGTAGATAAGTATCTATCCTATGTCAAGGATAGAAGATGTCTACTGAGCCAATTTTCGTCAACATCGGTTCAGCGATTGAGCGGAAAAAAGGAAACAGACAGACATACTTTGGCATTTATAATATTAATATGGATAAGTAAGGATTTTTAACCGCCCTTTGACATTACAATGTATGGTGGGTTAGTAGCGGGTAATTACTACCCGTGCGAATCCAGGACCGGTCGCTATAAAACAAAATGGCATTAAATTTTAGTCATCGTTATTACGGCGAGATTACCTACCTTGCTGCGCTCACGAATATTGATAACTAGCTGATCCCCGCGACTTCGTTCACGTGGATATAGGTTTTTATGTAGGATCGGATTGGATCCCATAATTATGTTATATTGTAGGGTAGGGTGGTGCAAGACTGCGCGGTCGATAAGACTGCGCACACGTCCTAATTAGACAACGGAGTTAAGTTCGTAGCTAACTTCAGTTGTATTTTACTTGTTATCGAAGCCGGTGCGTGCTCCAGAAAAAATATTGGAATTTCTTGAGAAACGCAGAAAATAAGTGAGTTCAAAGTTTTTATATACGTTTGATCTTATTTTTTAACGAATTGAATGTATTATTACTAAAAAAGTTATTAAAATTTTGGTGTTTTATCCTTAATTTTGCACAACGGATTTGCTCATGTTTCTGGTCCATACAAAATAGTATAGCAATTTCCTACGAAATGGCAGTAATATCGTAATGATTAAGCCGGCACACAGTGGGTCGAAACTGCTATTTGAGGGACATAGGATTTTTGTTACAAATTCCATTTAAAAAAAATACTTATCGAAAGATCTTGTCATTCTGATGAATAATTGTTATTAAAAGTTTTTCTCTAAAACTGATAGCTTGCCCGAAAAAAAATATTTTCAGTTTTTGTTGTATGGAATGAAACATAAACTACTAAATTTTGGCCAAGTCTTGAAAGGTCTTGCTTTGAAACTACTTTATTCTTATTCTTTGGCTTGTTGGCTATAATTCTACGCTATCAGCGCGTACCCGAAGTTGCCCGTTCGCGAGTTATAAGGTTCACAAAAATGAAGAAAAAAAGTAAGTAAAAAGTACTTTTTGGGGTTCTGTACCTCAAAAGATACAAAAAGGAACCCTTCTAAGATCACTCTCTTGTCCGTCTGTCTGTTTGTCCATGTGTCACCACCGATTTTCTCAGAAACGGGTGAACCAAGCAAGTTGAAATTTATACCGGATACTGAAACCTATAGTTTCTATTAGGTGTATAAAAATCAAGGTCCTGAGTCAACACAATAAAGAGATATGGGCAAATTTAGATTTTGGCGAGAACTTATAAGTACCGAAAATTACCTTAATTTTCAATTTTTTTTTATTTTTCGTAATTTTCCCTTCACTTGTGCTATAAGACCTTGCTTTTAACCAAAATTGACAATTCTAAGTCAACCGGAAGTACCGTATGGGTTTTGGGTCGAAAACCTACATGGTAGTTGCCGTTGACCTAGAATCCTGAAATTTGGCAAGTAGGTAGGTCTTATAGTACAAGTAAAGGAATAAATCTGAAAACCGTGAATTTGTGATTACATCACACAAAAAAAATTATAATGTGTTCATAAACAAATAATTGGTATTTTCAATTTTCAAAGTACGATAACTATACCAAATGGAATATTATATAAAAGGACTTTACTTGTACATTCTAAAACAGATTTTTATTTATTTTTATGCATAATAGTTTTTGATTTATCGTGCAAAATGTCGAAAAAAATTCCCTTACACCCCCCTTATCTCTGAAGTTTACCAATAGAAAAATCTAAAAAAATTATGGTTATTAGAATTTTATGTACATTTCACGGGAAAAATAAAATCAACATACTAACCGAATTTTAATTTATAGATACACACTTTACAAGATAGTGACAGTGATTAATTTTGTTAGTTTATTTCTTTTAATTGTATTAGTTATTTTTATTTAAAACTACTGCTAATACAATTCAAAAGACTATATTTTAGATTTTTCTATTGGTAAACTTCAAAGATAAGGGGGGCGTAACGGAATTTTTTTCGACATTTTGCACGATAAATCAAAAACTATTATGCATAAAAATAAATAAAAATCTGTTTTTGAATGTACAAGTAAAGTCCTTTTATATGATATCCATTTTGGTATAGTTATTGTACTTTGAAAATTGAAAATACCAATTATTTGTTTATGAACACATTATAATTTTTTTTTGTGTGATATAACCACAAATTCACGGTTTTCAGATTTATTCCTTTACTTGTACTATAAGACCTACCTACTTGCCAAATTTCAGGATTCTAGGTCAACGGCAACTACCATGTAGGTTTTCGACCCAAAACCTATACGGTACTTCCGGTTGACCTAGAATTGTCAATTTTGGTTAAAAGCAAGGTCTTATAGCACAAGTGAAGGGAAAATTACGAAAAGTAAAAAAAATGAAAATTAAGGTAATTTTCGGTACTTATAAGTTCTCGCCAAAATCTAAATTTGCCCATATCTCTTTACCGTGTTGACTCAGGACCTTGATTTTTATACACCTAATAGGAACTATAGATTTCAGTATCCAGTATAAATTACAACTTGCTTGGTTCACCCGTTTCTGAGAAAATCGGTGGTGACACACGGACAGACAGACAGACGGACAAGAGAGTGATCTTATAAGGGTTCCTTTTTGTACCTTTTGAGGTACGGAACCCTAAAAAGTACTTTTTACTTACTTTTTTTTCTTCATTTTTGTGAACCTTATAACTTGCGAACGGGCAACTTCGGGTACGCGCTGATAGCGTAGAATTATAGCCAACAAACCAAAGAATAAGAATAAAGTAGTTTCAAAGCAAGACCTTTCAAGACTTGGCCAAAATTTAGCAGTTTATGTTTCATTCCATACAACAAAAACTGAAAATATTTTTTTTCGGGCAAGCTATCAGTTTTAGAGAAAAACTTTTAATAACAATTATTCATCAGAATGACAAGATATTTCGATACGTATTTTTTTTTAATGGAATTTGTAACAAAAATCCTATGTCCCTCAAATAGCAGTTTCGACCCACTGTGCGGCACCTAAGTGTGTAAGATCGCGCACCTTGAGTGCGTGTAGTACTGCGCGCGCAACTTTACACGCATTGATTGTTGTTTATACATTAGTTTCTTTTTAACCCCCAACGCAAAAAGAGGTTATAAATTTGACCACTGCGTGTGTGTTTGTCTGTTTGTGTATCTGTCTGTGGCACCGTAGCTTTTAAACGGGTAAACTGATTTGAATGTTTTTTTATTTGAAAGCAGGTTTTTAGCAATGGTTCTTAGATACGTTTTATCAATAGGTATCGGTTGCAAATAATTTGTGATTTTTAGGGTTCCGTATCCAAAGAATAATAACGAAACACTATTAATATCACTCTGCTGTCTGTCTATTTGTTTGTCTGTCTGTCCGCCGGTCACAGGTCTCTAGCTCGCAGACGAAATGAGGTATAAACCTGAAATTTTGGTATTTTGTGTAAAACGTTGACCCAAAATCAAATATTGAATTAAAAATTGAATTAAATTATTTTTAGGGGGGCTGCCATACATGAGAAAGGAAAAAAAGCCGGAAATTTTTTTTTTTACCACAGCTTGTAGTATTATTTATAGTAGTATTAGAGTATGTAGAGTAAAAATATATATTTTTTTAATTTTTTGCTCAAAAAATAAGGAAATGGGGGGCCATCAAAGTTGTCAGTTTTAGACCATTTTTGTGACGGGGGCTATCTCAAAAACTAAACTAGTTAGGAATATAATATTTCGGTATATTAATTACCATATCGTCGGCTTACCGCTAGAACTCATTAGTGACATATTCACAACTTTGAGTAAACGAGGTTTAAACAATTAATTAGTTGTAGTTGTATTGATTGCCTAATATCTTCTAAAACTATGTTATCATAGTTATCATATTCTCTATTTAAACAACAAATACTGAAAACAACGATTCATAAAATAGTTTATAAGCTGTGATCCAAAACAAACGAACATTTTTTGGGTTTTTCTTTCATGGGTTGTTGCGATGTCTAGCTCGAAAATGAAATATTTCTTAGCCTCAAAATATTATATTGTTCATAATTTTGTACGGAACCCTAAAAGAGCGAGGCCCGACTCGCACTTGGCCAATTTATATGTTTATTAAAAGTGCGCAATCTTATCGATCTCAACGCGCAGTTTTACACACTAGGATGTGTAAAACTGCGCAATTCTCGTTAGTCGCTTTCTTTGATTTATTGTAAATGTTATTATTTTTTTTAATATTATAAGTATGTTGTTTTGTAGTCAGATAATTAATGATTATGAATACATAGTTTCATCCGGATATATATAACCCTTGCACTTTTCATTTTATGTAGCTTCAATCCCAAACTGCGCCGTCTTGCACCACCCTACCCTACCCTAACTAAATGTAGCCTAAGTTACTCCTTATAACATCACCTATCTGCCATTGAAAGTTCCATTAAAACCGATCCAGCCGTTTCGGAAATTAGCTGGAACAAATAAACAGACCCACAAACATAAATTTAAATGCACACCAGTTTAAAATAAGCCGTACGTTCAAAGATCCGGGTCCCAAGTCATTTGAACCAAATAAATGTCTGTCATTTCTGACCTAAAAAACCTATGACCTTGAAATATTTACGGAACAATACTTAAAGTAACGTGGTGGCACCAGTTATGGACAGGGTTAAGCGCCGAGTCAAACATGAGGAGCTATAACTTTTTTATTATTTAATCTAGAGTGTTATAATTTTACAATGATATACTCAGATATACAGAGCTTCTCACTAACTGCTAAAATTTAGAAATAGTCGAACGAGTTTTGAAATATGGAAACCTAAAAACGATCAACTGAAATATGTAAAAATCTTTATGATGGACAGTCTAAATCCAGTTATGGACACCCAGTGATGGACAGTTCGTTTTTATCCGATTACTTCAAAGCCAAAAGGAAGGGTTATGATTTTTGTAGTCTATGTATGTATGTTTGTATCCAATTTTTTGTTCTAGCGAAGCACCTGAACTACTGGGCCAATGTTGATGAATGAGGTGTTAATTGATTCGTTGTTATAGTTTGGGGGTGACATAGGCTACATTTTATATGCGAAAAAATCGAGAAGTGACGTTCGCACAGCTAAATTGGAATATTAAGTCAGTTTTAGATAGACATAACAGATGGCGCCACTAGCCGCTTGCCCCGCCTTTTCTTCCATTAGTACACAATTGAATACACGTTTTTCTAAATTATTATTTTTAACCCCCGACGCAAAACGAAGGGGTGTTATAAGTTTGACGTGTCTGTGTGTGTATGTGTGTGTCTGTTTCCCTGTAGTGCTCAAACGGGTGAACCGATTTGAATGCAGTTTTATTTCGTTTGAAAGGTGAATTAGTCGACAGTGTTGTTAGCTATGTTTGATGAAAATCGAACCAACATGGCCGTCGCTACAAAATGGCGGATTACATATTTTATCACAACTGCCTTAATATGGGTATCAAATGAAAGGGCTTGACTAGTAGAATAGCACTATGCAAATCCAAGATGGCCGCCGCCACAAAATGGCGAATGTCAGGGGTTTTTAAATTTTTAATTTATACTTGTATACTATTATGAGTAGTCGGGTTTTAGTTATAGTATTTAAATATCACTTGCTTTAACAGTGAAGGAAAACATCTTGAGGAAACCTGCATGCCTGAGAGTTCTCCATAACGTTCTCAAAGGTGTGTGAAGTCTGCCAATCCGCTTGGCCAGCGTGGTAGACTATGGCCAATACCCTTCTCACTCTGAGAGGAGACCCGTGCTCTGTAGTGAGCCGGTAATGGGTTGATCATGATGATGATGATGATGGGTTTTAGTTTACGAACTTTATCTCTTGTTTTATTTTATATGGATTGTGGGCAAACGAGCAAGCGGGTCACCTGATGTTGAGTGATTACCGCTGCCCATGAACATTTGCATCACCAAAGGAACCACTAATACGTTGCTGGCTTTTAAAGAATTTGTTGATCCGCTCCTTGATTATTTCGAATAATATATAAATATCAAAGTTACGTAGAAACAACCAAGGTTCGTCACATTTCAATTTGACACTTGTCTATTTGAGGACGTTTACAAAATGGTTCCATAATTTTTTATTTGCTTCAACTTCTTAATCCTGATGCTGTAGGGTACTACCCACCTAAACTAAAGGGATTCGGGAACTGTCCACTATGACTTCATATTTTTGGTACCAAGCTTAGATTGAATCACGGACCTCTGAGTCCCAGCTCCTTAATCCTGATGCAGCACGATACTGCTCACATAAGCAGCGAGGAATTTTCGCCTGTTTTTTGAAAAGATGAATAAGTGTTTTTCTAGGCCTGTTACCTGTAAAAGGTTTCCTTTCTTCTTGCGTAATAATTACTTGGACACTGTCCAAGAGGGCAAAAGGTGATTCTTAGCTATGGAGAATCTTCTTTCTAGGTGAAAGAAGGTTCCTCATTCATAGCTACTCGTATGACACGTTTTACTATTAACACTTCTTTATTTTGTGTTAATATAGAGCTAGGCCCCATATTGCATACAAGCGATGCCTGTGACTTCGTCCACGTGGATTTAGGTTTATTATAATCCCGCGGGAACTCTTTGTTTTTTCTAAGCTCCTTTGAGCTCATACCTACATTTCTAAAATATGTTAAAAGTGGCGCATCTAAATGGAACTACAATAATAGGTATTAATTTTTTAACCCTTTCCCACCCATCAGATTTTTTTTGCATGGAAACCATAATTATTTTTTTAAAATAAGTATAATATTGTTAAAAAATAAAAGATATCAACTGCGTGATAATTTTTTTTCTCTTTCACTTTTGATCACAATATTTTTTAGTCAAAAAAATTATATTTTCGGAATCACCTTTTCAACCCCTTTAATTTGACACCCCACTTGATAAGATTTGAAGGAAAAAAAATTTTAATATGCAATCGTTCTACTATACCGAACTGAACCGATTTGGCTGAAATTTTGATGGAGATAGATTATGCCATGACTTATAGGCTACTTTTTATCCTGAAAAAATCCACAGTTCCCACGGGATTTTGAAAAAAGCAAAATCTATAGCTACGGTTATAGGTAGATTACTATAGCAAACCTCCTTGAAAGTAGCTATAAAAGTTGCATAAGGGAGCGGGAACGGGAACCGGAAATCCACGATTCCCTTGGGATTTGTGACAAGTATAAATTAAAAATTTTAAAAACCCCCGACATTTGCCATTTTGTGGTGGTGGCCATCTTGATTTTCATCAAACATAGCTAACAACACTCTCGACTAATTCACCTTGCAAACAAAAAAAAACCGCATTCAAATCGGTTCATCCGTTTGAGCGCTACAGGGGAACAGACAGACAGACACACACACACACACACACACACACACACACACACACACACACACACACACACACACACACACACACACACACACACACACACACACACACCCACCCACACACACACACACACACACACACACACACACAGAGAGAGAGAGAGAGAGACGTCAAACTTATAACACCCCGTCGTTTTTGCGTCGGGGGTTAAAAAACCGAAATTCACGCGGGCAGAAGCTAGTTAAACTATACAAGTTTAATTTTGACTTGTAATTGTGTTTAAATGATAAGAATAGATAGGTCCATGACTGGATTTTTGATGTGTTTCCGATCCAGTAATGGACATCCCCTCTAAAACTTGAAAATAACTCTATGTCGCATTTATTCCTTCACAAGCATGTTTTAAAGTTTATATCTAAGTGATTTAATCATTGTAAATTTACATTTTAATCAGAAACGAGAATCCATCAATCAAAACGTTTATTTACCTTCTTAGCGATTTGCTTAAGAAAACTATTGAAATTGAAAGATATTTGCACACAACATTTTGTTCGCCTTGCCATTTTAAAACAAAATGGCCGTTTCATATGATATTTGTCAATATGACAAACAGATCCCTATTCTACATGGTTTAAATGTTGCCAGCGGTAAAACTCTAATCTAGCTCTTATTTTTGTTAAAAACGGTGAAGGTGGTCAGCTACTGGTGCCTGGTCCATACCTGGCGACACCACGTTACTACCTTTCTAACAAAAAAAGAATTTGTTAAATCGAACAACGCGTTAATGAATTACAGCTAAATACACGTTTTGACTTTCTTCCCCTCTCCTAAGGGAACCGTGCTGAATTTCGGGATAAAAAGTATCCTATGTCCTACCTCGGAGTATAAACTCAAATCGTACCAAGTTTCATTCGAATCCATTCAGTAGTTTCGGCGTGATGCGCGGCCAAGATACAGACAGACAGACAGACAGACAGACAGACAGACAGACAAAAATGAAAAAAAAATTGTAGTTTTGGCTTCAGTATCGATTATAGAGTGCCCTCCAATAAAAATTTTCAAAATATCTTCAATGTACAGAATTGGATCTGTTACAGTTTTATTATACCTATTAAGATAGATAAAGGTAGGTAGGTACTTAACTTATAAAAGTGGTCGTAAGTTCTATAATTAACAATCGAAACGCACTCAATAATGTAGTTCCTAAAGCTGCTGATTCCTTGTGTGAATTAGTTTCGGAGGTCCGGTCACTGAAACCGGTTCTCCGTTGTCCTCTAAACCACCGCTAGATGGCGTTACAAGTATAATAAAAACCCAAAAGCTCCCAGCTTTAGAAATACCTTTTGCGTTTCGTTGTTATAATAACCAGCTGAAATAATTAACTGAAGCCCGCGACTTCGTCCGCATAGATTTAGGTTTAAAAAACCTAATGGATAATTACCTAGGTACCTACTTACCTTTGATTTTCCGTGATACTTACCTTTGATTTTCCGTGATAATGGTAGGTATCCTATATCCGTATCAAGGATGCAAGATATCTCTGAGCCAATTTTTGTCGACATCGGTTTAACGATTGAGCTGTGAAAAGCAACTTTTGTACCTATAATATTATTAATAAGTATGGATAAATACGGATTGTTGTGGAATTTACTAAATAAGTATTTGCCCGCTGGGGATACCTACCTACATATTATTTCCAAAAATCGTGAAACACATTTTTAAAATTTTAACCGAAAGTTCTGATAAACAATTTTTCATTAATATTTAACTTGAAAAATGACGGACTTTATAATACAAAACTTCATCCCCTATATACCTAATCCCCTCGAGGTTGGAATTTCTGGAAATGCTGAAATATGTATTTTATCATTTTGAACCGAAAGCCAAAGTGCCAATTCTCATGGATGTATAACTTGATAATGGAATTTCATACATTCATTCCCTATTCCACCCACTTGGGCTGTGATATTTCTGAAAACTCTGAAATATGTAGATCAATAGAAAACCCAAATACATAATTTTCATAGTTATAACTACTGTACATACATACCTTGAAGAATGACGGACTTTAATTTAAACTTTCATCTCTTATTTAAATCCGTTGGAAGTAGAATTTCCAATAATTCTAAAATAACTAATTCTTTATTTTTAACTGAATGCCGAAATACCAATTTTCATGGTTATAACTTGAAAAATAACGAAAAAATGACGGACTTTTTATACAAACTATCATCCCCTATTTAACCCACTCTTGAATTATTTTGATCGCATCTTACAGATAAGTTTGTATCAATGCGAATGAAAGTAGGTAGGTAACTACCTACTATCTATAAATGTTGCAAAATTATTTTCTACGTGTGTAATGAATGTGATGATTATTTGGGGAAGGGCCCGTGGTCCCACCGATTTGACCCACCGGTGGGTCAAACGCTATACTACCTATACTACTGAAGGGCCCGTGGTCCCACCGGGCTAGGCGCGAATGATAGTATCGATATAGTGTTATCGATGTAGTTATTTTTACTAATGAATTATTCAAAATTACAATATTTTTAACCGACTTCAAAAAAGGAAGTTCTGTATTTGACACGTATGTGTGTGTTAGTATGTATGTATGTATGTTTGCGATGATTTCAAGAACCAATGAAACGATTTTGATGATCACTAGATATACTATATAAACCCTCCTGAAAGTATGTAGATTACGATAGTGTAAAAATCATCAAAATCGGTTCATTGGTTTTTGAAATCATCGCAAACATACATACATACATACTAACACACACATACGTGTCGAATACAGAACCTTCTTTTTTGAAATCGGTTAAAAATATTGTAATTTTGAATATTTCATTAGTAAAAATAACTACATCGATAACACTATATCGATACTATCATTCGCGCCTAGCCCGGTGGGACCACGGGCCCTTCAGTAGTATAGGTAGTATAGTGTTTGACCCACCGGTGGGTCAAATCGGTGGGACCACGGGCCCTTCCCCGATTATGGATTATTTTATTACCATAGAAGTAATCAAGAAATTTCACTTAGCGTTTGTAACTTTTATGATTCGAAACAATGAGTGATTTATGTCGGGGACAAAGCGTGACAGATTGCGAAATTGTAACAAATTAGAGCGACACGACCCGCAATTATGCAAAGCGACTATAAAGTTATCTAGGAAAACAACCCCACGCCAACTATTCAATTAAAATGAAACAGTGCCGAGGCGACATTCGAGTCACATAGAGGAAGGGTCGTCTCCATCGAATTAGTTCGGCGCGTGGCCACATTACTACGACAAATTTCATCTCCCGGGGGCCGGGGATGCAACGATAATCTAATCTGGATTGTAGCTAATAAATGTTGTACCCGCCGACCGGTTGCAAAAATTTATTGCTTGTAAAACTGTTTCCAATCGCGGAAATTGTACCAGTGACGCCGTACTTTCGACATGGTCTGATTGAATTTGTCATCTCACTTACTTTCTCGTTTCGTTTTCGTGTAATCGTTTATAGCTGATATATACGATTTGGTATAATGTAAGTAGCAAATTGAAAAGTGCAAGTGTTATGAATAACTTTGTATTTATAATACGACCAAGATAAGAATAGAAATGAAAAGCCGCCATGTTTTACTTCTGTAGGTATAATACCGAATCTCCACCAAAGAAAAAGTGCCATTATTAATCCAAAACAATATGACAATTCAATTTTTTAAACCTACTGTTTGGCCAAAATGTCATATAATTCTGCAGGTTAATAAAGCCTAAAGACTAAAGGGGATATCTTAGGTACTTGTGATGCTCTATCTGCTACCTACGGATTCTATCTAGGTAGGTACCTATTGAAACCTTTCCATAATGCGCTGAGCTCCTACTCGAAAATCCTTCGGTGTAAGTATTATGTTTCAACTGAAGTTGCAGGATAACTCTTAAGTTTAACTGGGTCAATTTCAACAAACTCGAATTTTGCCTAATTACGGTGGCGAATTTAAACTTGCTGTTTCTAATATATTTTTTTAGCCTAAATAATAGTTAAATAGTACTAATAATTAGTCATATAGTAGAGATAGAAAAATAATTAATAGTTCATGAGATATTTCTATTTGAAATTTTCAAATGCCACCGGAATTATTTAAGCGCCACCGGAATTGAAATCCGATCCACCGAAATTGATTAATGCCACCGGAATTAGAAATAATAAAGGCAAGATCTTATTTCTTTAGACTTAAGATTCATAGTAAAAAACTTGTGGAATACCAACAATTTAAGTATCACAATTATAGTTCTTATATTTTATCTTCATAAAGATAAACTTTGGTAGTATTTTTAACAATAAAAAAGACGGTAGATATTTTAAGCTGGCAGTAATCTAATTCTTACAAGATTACCCTCAATTTGGTGATTATTAGAACATACGTGTCATCGTCATCGTTTCAACCAATATACGTCCACTGCTGGTTTTCTGCAAGAATCGCCAGAACATGAACTTGCGCCGCTTGTTTTCAGCATCTGCCAGCGACTTGCTTGATATCGTCCATCCATCTAGTGGGGGGTCTTCCCACGCTTTGTTTTCTGGTGCGAGATCGCCACTCAAGCACCTTGGGACCCCAACGTCTATCGGTTCTTCGAGCAATGTGGCCCGCCCATTGCCACTTCAGCTACGAGACTCGATGACCTATTTCGGTGACACTAGTTCTCCAGTGGATCTCCGCAATACTGATTTGATTCCGCAGGGATACTCCGAGCATAGTTCTCTCCATTGCCAGCTGAGTGACCCTGATCCTTCATATAAGGCCATAGTTAGCCACTATATCTCAGATCTGTAAGTCATCACTGGCAACATGCACTGTTCGAAGACTTTCGTCTTCAGACACTGAGGAATATTGAACGAGAAGACAGGTCGATGTTTCCCGAACGATATCCACCCGAGTTGGATTCAGCGGTTGATCTCTTTCTTAAAATTGGACTTACCTAGCTGGACCGTGTGTTCCAGGTATATATACCCGTCTACAATTTTGAGTGTTGAGTTTCAAAGATTACTGGGTGAAGCGCAACATGAGCATTGTTGTTCTCATCTTACTCATGGACATTTTTAGGCCCACCTGTTGAGAAACTCTGCTAAGATCATTGAGCGTCATATTAAGGTCTCCCAAAGTCTTTGCCATAATGACCATATCATCAGCAAACTGGATAGCTGAGTAATGTCCTCACCGTTTATGTTGATTCCAAGTCCAGAAGCTTAAAGACGTCTTCTTGCTTGGCTTTGCTTGGATAAAGGTACTTGTAATCAATTTGGCGACCTTTCTTCTTCTTCTTTGATTTATCTGCAGCGACCTTAACACAGCCCAAGTTTCCATCGAATCGAAGGCTTTTCATAGTCTACAAACGCTAAGCAAATTGGCCGATTATACTCTTCGGTCTTCTGTATAATCTGCCAGAGCTTATGTATATGGTCTATGGTACTAAAGCCTTTTCGGAAACCGGCTTGTTCAGGAGGCTGGAAGTCTTTAAACCTATTGGCGAGACGATTAGTAATGAGACTCGAAAACAACTTATAAACATGGCTCAGCAGTGAGATGGGTCTGTAGTTCTTCAATAGGATATAATCTCCCTTCTTAAAGAAGAAAACCACCATGCTCCTGTATCATGGTTTTAGCATTGCGCCCTCGTCAATGACAGAATTGAACAATCGATGGAGAACTTTAAGTATTGGTCTTCCACCCATCTTCAGAAGTTCTGCAGTGATTCCATCATCGCCTTGTTTGTAAGCTGCTTGAGAGCCCATACTAATGTGGTATAGACTGAAATCCGGGATATCTCCGGTATAGGTATAGGTTTCTGTGTTCAGGTGTACAACTGTCCATAGAACTTCTCGACTTCTCTCAAAATCTCAGGTTTTGATGAAATTAACCTAGCGCTGTCGGTCTTCAGTCGCGTCAGCTGCCTCTGACCGATAGACAGGCCTCTCGCGAATACATTTAAGCCCTTATTCTGCTCTCCAATGGTCTCCTTGATTCCTTAATATCAATTTCGGTGGCTCTGTTCAATTACGGTGGCGCTTTGTTTTGCCACCGGAGCCACCGAAATTGCGCCACCGGACTTAGAATCAGCGTCAAAACTAAAATTAAAAAAAAAACTATTCTTCACACGTTAGTTTTTATTTTACAATTATGACTGAATACCTTTAATATAAGCTTCCATAAAATTTCTTTTTAATCTGCTTTAAACTTTTACTAATACACGTGACACCGGAATTACATAATTTTGTATTCCTGCGCCACCGCAGCAAGTAAAAAAAAATTTTGTGGGAAAATTATACAGCATGTCGGTTGTCCTCATACGCCGTTTGCAAGAGCACAACCAAGCGGTGCGGGGATGGACAGTAAGGTATCTTCAAAGTCGTATTGTAAGAAGCACTGAAGTATTCAAAAAGCGCCACCGAAATTGCCTTTTTTTGTAGGACATTTTTAAAAGACGTTTTAAGGCTTATTGTACTTACTTAAATTAGTCCATAAATATATATTAGCTGACTTATTTAAAGTATTTCTAAAAACACATTCCCTTTCAATGAAATTACTACACCAAAAAAAATTAATTAAAAAAATATGTAAACAAATGGAATCCGGACAGTCCACCGAAATTAGATTTTAGGCCTTAGATTTTTTTTTACTAAGAATTTAATACATTAAATACCTTAAATACGTTATTATCATGTAGACCACTATTTAAACTACCCATATAAAATTACACGTTATTGTAGTTTAACTTTACACATTAATTTTCAACCTCGCCGTGTCAAAAATGCACTTGGGAAATTCACCCAACTACTTATCATCAAATGTTACTGTTAGCAGCTTAGGCTGTTGCTTAGCATAGGCTTAACGTGCTCTCCGAGGCACGAAGATGACGAAAAGGTCTTTTCAGGATATGCAGTGTTTTATGACTTTAGGACAACATGCCACATTTGAAGTTATTTTGACACAGAACATTTTCATTTCACCGAATTCTTCTAAACCAAGCTTTAAAAAACAAGTAGGTATAAATTAAAAATTTAAAAAACGCCCGACATTCGCCATTTTGTGGTGGCGGCTATCTTGGATTTGCAATAGTGCTATTTTATTAGTCAAGACCTTTCATTTGATACCCATATTAAGGGAGTTGTGAAAAAATATGTAATCCGCCATTTTGTAGCGGCGGCCATCTTGGACCGATTTTCTCCAAACATAGCTAACAACACTCTCGACTAATTCACCTTTCAAACAAAAAAACCGCATTCAAATCGGTCCACCCGTTTGAGCGCCACAGGGGAACAGACACACACACACACACACATACAGGCACGTCAAACTTATAACACCCCGTCGTTTTTGCGTCGGGGGTTAAAAAGCGGTAAGGTGTAACACGTGTGCAGGTTTAGTTTCCTAATAAGGGCAGTCGAGAGATCGCCCTTATTAGGAAAGAGTCGCCTCAAACAAAGCGTACGCGATGGATTATCGACAGGCACCTTGGGCAGAGCGCTGAGGGCGTAGTAATGCCCTGTTATTGGCCACTCCGCTCATAATCCGCTTTTAACTGCGACGGGCCCCGGTGAACGTGATCCGAATGTTTACGTACGAATTTTTCTGTTCGATAACGTTCGCTTTTCTTAGCTTTATTGTAGAGCCGATAGATTTGTTGTGGAAATGAACGGTATCTATCTGTGGTGGTCCCTTTTCCAGTCGTTTCGTTTTTAACCCCCGACGCAAAAACGACGGGGTGTTATAAGTTTGACGTGTCTGTGTGTGTGTCTGTCTGTTCCCCTGTAGCGCTCAAACGGGTGAACCGATTTGAATGCGGTTTTTTTTGTTTGAAAGGTGAATTAGTCGAGAATGTTGTTAGCTATGTTTGATGAAAATTGATCCAAGATGGCCGCCGCTACAAAATGGCGGATTACATATTTTTCACAACACCCTTAATATGGGAATTAAATGAAAGGGCTTGACTAGTAAAATAGCACTATGCAAATCCAAGATGGCCGCCGCCACAAAATGGCGAATGTCGGGGGTTTTTAAATTTTCAATTTATACTTGTTATACTGTTATACTTAACTACGTTTGGCTATTCGTCTGCAGTCCTCTTTTCATTCAAACTACCATCCCTGGCATCAGCCTGCTTGCCATCCGTTGTGTGGGCTTGGTGCTTTCGATTCCTACGTAGGATCGCCACAGACCACGATCGTGTGCTTCTGTATCCAGCGACTTGCTTAAAAACGTTCGATCACATAGTGAGGGACAATCTCAGCTTTCAACGCTGCCTTTTCCGGCATCTTGGGGTTTCAAGATCCATCGGTTCTTTGGCTATGCGACTAGCCCACTTCAGCTTTACGACTCGATAGCCGTTGGTAGGTAACTATAGATATCCAGTTCTCCTATTTCCTGATTTCTAAGTCCCCGTGATTCTTCTTATTGTTTTTTATTTTTTGTAGTTTTATTGACCAACGGTAACTGTTTTATGAATTGTTTTGTGAATAATGCATGCTTGTGATTTGTTTTGTAGTTAGGTAGAGGTACATCGACTCATTTAAAATTATAGGCTTCCAACATCAATTATTCATAATTTATGCGTGTAGGTACACACCGTGAACGTCCATTAATAAAAAGCGATATTTTAGATCGATCCGGAGGGTGAAAATACGAGACATAAATTTAACACCTAAATGAGTTACGCTCGCCCATTTACGCGAACGTTTCCGAAACGACGCACAGCAACGGATAGATAACTGGCAATAAATAAAAATAATCAATTCCGGTAACGATACGTTTTGATAATGTTCATAACTTAAAGTGGCTCGGAGGTTCCGATATAATTCAGTGAGCATTGAAATCGTCGACCGAAAAAAAATTTTTACTATAAAAATTTAGGTATAAAAAATTGAAGCGCCTTTCTCAATAGAAAAAAATCTTCCGTCGAAGTGACACGAGTGTTTCTTATCAGTAGGTAAACTTGAGGTAAACATATTTTTTGCGCATGTGGACCGCGGGGATCTCAAAATTTGGCATCGCGCATTCATAATAGGATAGGGTGGACGCTCCTTAGGCCGGCACCCCCCCTTAAGTCGGCACTTCGTTATATTTCTGTCGATATTATCGTTTTGGTGTCATTTAATCGCAATGGGTATTTTTTTTATTTAGTATTGCTCCAATGGGGAAATAGTTCTAAAATAAGGCAGAACTTTTTTGCACCCCTTTCCCTCAATTTTCGCTTAGAACGAGCGCGAGTGCGTAAATCGCTGAATTTCTTACAAAATTGCTACTTTCCGAGCGTCGTTTGGTAAGAAATAAATTACGTATTATAATATTTAAGACTTGTTGTTGCGATTTAATTTGTTTTGCGTAATATTTGACATCGTGTTATAGTGATTTAACTCAATTATTTTGCGTAGTTACAGAAAAAACAGGGGTGCCGGGCTAAGGAAAACCAGTAGTATGAGGTGCCTGAGATCGGCAGGGGGTGCCGACTTAAGAATTTGGGTTGTTCCTAAGGTCGGCCCTATTGAATAAACTTAATATTATCTATATAAAAATTGTCTGATTGTTTGTCAAGGTTGTTAAAAAAAATTATATATCTATTTCTTCAAAAATTCTAAAAAGTGTATTTTTTTTTGGCGGGAAAATGAAATAAAATGAAAACGAGGAAAGAGTTACTATAAATATTAAAAAAAACATAAATTGTAGCGGACAATATCGGGGGTAAAAGCTAATTTTCCAATAAAAAAATGAGGGCCGACTTTGAGAACACAAATGCCGGAGAGAGGGACAAAGATGCCGAGCTTACGCAAATCAGTACTTTTTTTTTAAATAAATTAAAAAAATACTTCTTTATGCAAAAAGCGGGTATTAAAAATTTATTCTAAAAGTCAAAAGCATGAAGTATTAGAAGAAAAAAACATTGTACTGAAATTGCTTCGTTTGACACGTCTACGAATTTTTAAACATGACACGACGCTTAAAGTGCCGACTTATAGAACATTCACCCTATTATTTCTGAGATCGTATATTAATTGACACAGAAGGACGTGTGTGTTATCTATTAGAATTATTATACTACATACTTAATTGCATCTTTGTGTTCCTGCAGCTCTTGTTCTGTTGTGAAAATAGTGAAATAATCCTCAGTAAAGTGCCACTTTTATGAGTTAAATAAACCAAAGGTTACTTACCTACCTACTCGATAACTCAGAAAAGAGTACTTAATCTCACCGATTATTAACAACTGTAAACAAACAATTAATCTCTGTGCATTGTCTGATACTCAGCAGTCACGGTAATGTTTTATACGAGTAAGTAGGTATATAAAAAAGTAACCTAAGAAAATTGTCGTAAGTATAATATGTCGTGTATACTCTGATTTTTAATTCCGTGGAATTCTGACGTTTCGTAGATAATGTTACCAGAGATAAAACAATTCCCACAAAAAAGATAAAAAATTCAAAACTTATATGTAAATAAAAATCAAACAATCAAACAAATGCCTGATATACACTTCATGGTGATAATGTCATTCGACTTCCATTTTTGAATAAATTTTCTCAATGTGCTTCTTTTGTTTTCTATTGCTGTTAGTGGGCACTTTCTAGTTTCCACTCTTAGCGATTTCTATTTTAGGGCGAAACGACTAATATTATTATGCGGCTTAGGACTTTTTTATGATGACAGGGAATTAAAGTAGTAGGTACCTACTTTAGGGTGAAATCGTCCTTCATATAGATGTTAACCCTGTTTTCCATACAAATAACTCATCTGTAAATGACAATGACAGCTGTCAGAATTCCACAGAATTAAAAATCAGAGTATAGCAGCTAGGTAGGTATACTTTAGTATAAACGCAAAGCTACGTCTTTTCCGAAAACGCCGGACTGTCGTTTCGTTCCGGTGGCAGCCGCCAAGACCTGCGTCGCGCACATTCGCGGTAATAAACGTGAATTTATTACCCGGTTAGGTTTGCAGTTCTCCTGAAATGTGGAGACGTGCGGAGCGACATTAGCGCCGGCTGTTCACCCCCCGTGCACCCCACGTGCACCCCCCGTGCACCCGCGTGCACCCCCCCGTGTGCGTGGCGTAACACCTACCTTCAACGTAGTAAAACTTTATTTGCACGTTTAGTACGTACCAAAATATAAAAAACATCCCCGACACGTCTCCGACAGCGACTTATAATGTCGTTAAACTGTTTTATGTCGACGCGCGGCATTACATACGCTTTCTCGAGGAAAATTCATAAGAGTACCTACATGGTTGGTAAGTAGGTAGGTATGTAGCTGAAACGCCGCCTCTTAAATGTATAGTCACTCATATGGGAATAGTTTCACTGATCGATTTTTCATAATGTGAATTAAAATATACAAACAACAATAAATAAAAAAATAAGAAATTAATTACTTAATTGAAAAATTAACTTTGGAATTGTACAGGCTGAAACTTTTTATAATCAAATAAAGAAACATTTAACTAACTAAGTATACCTATTATATATCACGGCGGCAGATCCTATTGTGTAAAACTTGAGTTTTATGATTATTATTATTTTTTAACCTAATGTAAAAAAACTTAACACATAAAATCAACATGTTTATAGTTTATACGTACTTATACTTAGGTACAATATGATACTTACATACATTATGTACATCTTTTCAATTATTTCACCGAGTTGAAGAGTTTCCACACGTTAAAATCCAGTGTTTTTTTTATTAAACGTTAAACGGTTTTTTTTTAATTCGCTTTCTCAAAGGCCAATTTAAACCCGCCATCTCGTATCGCTGCGCATAATGCAACTCGATAAAGTTATTTGTGCTCAATAAGGCGAATGATCCGACTTTTCCCATTTTTCCTCCATGAACAGCCCCATCCCCTTTACACCGACCCCCCGCCTCCCTTTGTGGTGCAAAGTTGAGGGCATTAGCGTGTTATCAGTGTGAAGAAGGCGCCCACCTGAACCCCTACCACCAAACACACAGCGACTCTACGACATCACGTTAGAAGTTAGTGTGTCTCCGTCCATTACTTCCTTGGGGGCTGTTACTTTTGTCAAGCTGAATAAAAGCAGCAATGTATATCAAATTAAGAACTTCAATTCACTGTTGCGTATGTTTAATAAGTGTAACAGATAGTATCTATAAGCGTTGAGATGTGGGAATAGGTGGGAAGCGTGAACGTGTTTTGCAAACCAGCCGAGGAAATAAGGTGTCCCCAATTTTACTTTGTCGACCGCCACTGATAGCGGCTAATGTAATGCACGTCCTTTGTTCCAATAGGATTGTTTTTTTTTCTTTCTGTTTGTTTCTTTCTTTGTTTATTTTCTTTTGCAAAAACCAGAACTGATGCTATTTACTTTTAAAATACCTAAGAGTTTTGTTCGTAGCTTCTGAATTTATAAATTTAAAAAATGTAAGTAACTACAGTATAAAGTAGTTAAACTACATTTTTTTCGCTGTTGATGAACTCTCTCTATAGTTATCGATAGCACTTAATCGTCAACATAGAAGATGTTGAACCTGTATCACGATTCAAACATTCCAAGAAGGTTGAAAAACCTTCTCAAGAGGTCAGAGGTAAACACGCTGTCTATGTCAAAGTATTTTGTTCTGCTCAGGAAGACATTTACATTACAGTAGACCGTTCTGGTAGGTACCTACTTACAGGAGGTTAAACCTCCCTCTCAAAGAGGCACGTGTAACTTCACCATTAGACAGCACTATTCACGCCTCCAGCTACCATCAATACAACGGGCCGAGGAACAAAACGCCACAACGCAAGGCGCTCTACACACTAGTTATTCTACCGCGTCCCCATAAAGCTGTTATTCGGCTGCGGGCGTGATTCTTTTCAATTTTCCACCAATCGAATTTGGCAGTAACATCAATTGAGTTCCCACATTTTCCGGGCGCACTTACACAATATCAATCAGGTTTTATTGGTGTTATCGAGGCGCGCTCCCGGGGGCAGGGTGGGGCTATTTGTATCAATAACCTGTCAATGGGCCCCCGCTCCTTGGGGACGAACCACCTCGGTTTCGTCTGTGACCGCACTGATTTGATTACGAGTTTCGCTTCTGTTGCTTCCGGGCGCCGGGCGTGCGAAGGATAAGTTCTGATCGACTTGGAAGTTGACGTGGACTGACTTATAACGTATTTTATTGAGTGTCAGTAGCTGCATGTAAGACGGTTAAAGTTAAGTAAAGTTAAGTTATGGTTAAGGTTAAACTTGCCCTTCAAAAAAGAAGCAAAGTGGGTTGCATATTATGGCATTATTCTTACCTCAAGATTAACGTAAACATTTTGGTAAAACGATAGAGAATCCTGACTTTTTCGACCCAAAACAGCATTTTTGGTCGTAAAATTAAACCTACCCTTAAGTTCTACCATGCATCCCACACCCATATGCTGCCCATATTATTTCCTGTTTCATCAGATTTGTTCACCATAATTGTATGATAATAAATAAGCAGCAGAGAGCTTTTATTTGAGGTGTAAAACGGAATTTGATTTAGCGAAGTTTTTCTTCAAATAAATAATATCAAATTCTAAATAGGTACAGATTTATAAGGTAGGTAAGTTTTTATATTACTATAACTTATTCACAAACACGTCTTATTCACAACGTAGGTACCTTAGTCGTTCGTGGGCGTTATTTCTCATAATGAAACCGGTAGCCTTCTCTGAAACATGTCAATATTGACGTACAGCGGTGACCCAGAATTTTGTTCAATCATATAAGGCTTGGACACACACAACAGCGGCAACGCGTCCGTGACTAGTACGAATAGTGTAGTAGCTTCTACAGTAGCTACGCTCAGAAGTGCGTGTATTAGTACGCGCTCAGAATTATGACGTTCTTCATAATATGATTACTGTCCCATAAACATCAAATCCACACGTATGCACGCGGTCAGTGTTACATTCGGCCGGCCGGTAGTTTCTTATCCCAATTCCTCAAAAAGGTAAAATTTACTTCATATAAATTGGAAATGTTGTGTAAAGTTGTCCCAATAATCCTTCGTAATTATGGTAAAAGCCATTACTGTTACATTACTAAGGGAAAAGCAAACTACATCAAAGAAGTTCAGTCCGAGAACTTGACACATTAAATATTTAAATTTAAAATAAAAAATTTCGTTTACTTACTTACTTTAATGTATAAGTTGTCAAAACGAACGAAATTTTCATGGTTTATGTTAAACAATTGCATACCTGGACTTATATTTGATACGAACTCAATGAGTGAAAGAAAGGAACATCTTTATTCGACGCAGCTTCTGCACTAAATACATACACATAGTAGGGTAGTAATCCATGCTTGTGTAGCAAATAATGAATCAAATCATGGCTTTTATAGTCATAGGAGCCGGAGCCAATATGTAATTTCTGTGGCCGGAGAAACACGTTAATAAACGCACCGCGCACGCCACTTTCTACCAGTTGTGTTGGCGTCCAAAACGCAACGCCGGATTGCGATTAAACGCTTGATTTGTTTTACGCCTAAACCACGTAGGTATCAATTAACAACTCAAAGGCGCAACTGCTTTAAAAGTGACTACATGATGAAGATAAATAGAACTGGATACCTAATATACCTAAGACAAAATATGATTGATAGGAATGATCAGAATTAATATTAGGTACTTATAATAAGAATAAACAAGTGTTTTATAATAAACTATTATACTTACGACTCCGGTACGGCCGGAAGATCTACAAGACATGACTCGAAAGCCGCGTAGAAGGCACAAGCTACCAGTTTCAAAAAGTTAAATGACGTCAGCAGCATCAGGTGCGTCGTAAAAATGCCGTTACGAATCGTCATAGGAATATAAAACAGTATCAGTCATGGAATTGCATTGCGTATCCCTTTTACCCCTTTTACTACAGCTTTTACCTAATACATTTAATTTCGTTGCCTAAACCTACGTAGGTACATTCATAAAGAAAAACAATAAAAAAACTGCCATCAATTGAAATGCACCAAACCAATCACATAAAATTCGCAACAAACCAATAAATAACAAGTCGAAAATAATAGAATGATTATTTTTATCCGTGCTAAGTAATAGTAAAATTATTCCTCACAGTGTCGAATAATGGCAGAGCGAACGTTAACAATGAACGAAAGCTAATAATTTTGCTCAGCAAAACTCTCGGGGTTAGAATTTATTCGATTCCGATCGTCCTCACAACGCTCTGGAGTGTAGAGGGCTCACGGTGTCGATGGCCACCCCATTGTGGGAAAATATCTATTAAATATTTATGATCCTCTCGCCTCATGTTAACGCGTAAAATGATAACTTCTTACATGGAACTGGAACCCATGAAGGGCATAAATGAATAAGGACGGTTTATTCACGAGACCACACATATGACTACTTATTTCGTTTTATTGTTTAAAGAATTATTCACGAAAATTGACATGGCAAATTAGTTATTGTGCCGTGTGTGTACAGGTGGATTAAAAGTAATACGATTACCTATTACGTTGTTCGGATTTTTTTAATTCAGAAATTAAAGTTTTTAAAATTTTGGTCATACGTGTATTAACTATCTTTTTGTAGGTACACATAATAGAACAGTACCGTGACTGACTGACTGACTGAAAGGCTCAACCGGTGAAACTGGAGATTTTAAAGATTCCTGAGTAAGGTGGGTATATATATTTATGATAACCATATTTTTGAAACTATCTTTAAAGGAATGATAAAGGTTTTTAAACAAAAATTTTTAAACCTATCCACCATTCAATCAGCTAGTTTTAAAAATAAAAGAAATTATGAAATATGTACGTACCTAAGTACGAGTATGATGCCTACAATTTTTAAAAACTATCGCCAACTTTTTTAAAAATTATTGCCTATCGCTAACTTGTAAAATTGTTAGCGGATCGACAGATGGCTAAACCATTTTTATTTCCCAATCGCTTTTATATTGTACCCTCATCAAAACGTAGACTTACATCGTTGATTATACAATTTTTAACCCCCGACGCAAAAACGACGGGGTGTTATAAGTTTGACGTGTCTGTGTGTGTGTGTGTGTGTGTGTGTGTGTGTCTGTCCGTTCCCCTGTGGCGCTCAAACGGGTGGACCGATTTGAATGCGGTTTTTTTTGTTTGAAAGGTGAATTAGTCGAGAGTGTTGTTAGCTATGTTTGATGAAAATCGGTCCAAGATGGCCGCCGCTACAAAATGGCGGATTACATATTTTTTCACAACTCACTTAATATGGATATCAAATGAAAGGGCTTGACTAGTTGAATAACACTATTGCAAATTAAAGATTGCCGCCGCCATAAAATGGCGAATGTCGGGGGTTTTTTAAATTTTTAATTTACACTTGTTATTAAAGTTCCCATGTGTAAGGTGCACACTCCTCAATTATCCCTTTGCTATTTTGATTTTACTAGTTTTAAGTTTTGGTGTGCAAATAAGACCTAAGAAAATCCTTGAATTTTTTGTTATTCTATTTCACTGTGATACCGTTGTACTTCAAAGATATAAAGGGTGTATTCAGACATGTTGTCCAAAACGCGTCCCACGGATTCAGTACATGATTCTAGGTTCCCCAGTGGTGAAATTTTTCGTCGAATTTTCCATGAAATTTCCGATATTTTTTACCTCTTTTTTAACTGAATACTTACTGTATAAAATCATTATTACTATCTGTCTCAACGCAATTATAAATGAAAAAGTAATTATTTCATTATTTTCACTTAAAAAGGTAATGTTATCAAATTTAAGATTTTCGTCGAACAGCTGATTGCTAGTGAATTAGTGTGAATACAGGTCGTTAACCTACATTCATACTGGCCTTGAATTTATAATGAGGCTCGCGGCGCAGTCAAAAGAAGTGCCGGGCGCGCGACGTCAAGGCCACGCTTTAACTCATAAAAGTCTCATATTGTGAATTTTGCGCGGAGCGTTGCGTGCGTTGTGATCGCGTTGTATGCAATACATTGCGCGCTCAAAAATGGCAATATTTGAAACCAATCATTTCTGACATAAATGAATTCAGTATTTTCACATAACACATTAAATGCAACCTTACCTCAAAGTTTTCATTAAGATGTCATTTACACCCTGTATATTTTTCTCTGGTAGAGTGATTTTGATCTTATTTTTATGATGACATATATTTATGACCTGTCCCATCCGAATCCGTATCAAAAATATTTGTAGGAACACGTCATGTCGCGGTCGCCCGATGGCGGTTGCTCTTGAGAGCTTAGCAGGTGATGGATGGAGGAGCGCGGCCTTGGCATCTCGAACACAATGCCCAGCTTCACCCAGATGTGGGCCGCGATAACTTTCGGCAAAGGTGCGAAGTCACCTTACTGATAACATCGACTTATTAGTTAATCTTTCGTGATTACTCCTTTTGACATGATCGATATATTTTTGAAGATACGACAACAATCAAACATACCTTGAACTCAAGGCACATTGCGGCATATTGGAAGCAAAGTAAAAACTTTTAGAAAAAAAAAAGTTAAAAATAAAACTCAAGTTTATCTCCACTGAACAAGAAGGTATACAATTGCCTTGAGCCTCATTATTTCGTGACACTTAAGTCGGATCACTGTTCCGAGTGTCCCTAGTTTTTTTTTTCAAGCTTATATATGATTTTGAGAAAGTAATGAATAAATAAATTATTATTTATTGATGCCCTGGAGATGATTCTGTTAATGATTGGATTTACTTACTCGAATATTTGAATATTAACTTGAATATAGAAATAATTCCCTGCAAATGATTAAAATAGCCCAGCTGGAATGACAATCAACGCAAAAAAAGCACAGTCATTTTAATCATGCCCCTTAGGTTGAAGAATGTGGCATTCGGCTAAAGTTGTACAGCTTTTCAATTAGTTAACCCGTCCCTTTTTATAAAATTTTATAATGCCTCAGGTAACAGGTGTCGAGGGAATATTTTAGATTCCTACAATAGACACATACCTACTGACTTAGAGCCCTAAGATTCTAACATTTCTAGTTAACGTTATATATGTGTCATTCATTCATCTGTCATTTAATATGGAAAATTAACGTGTGAGAAAACGTCCATGATTTGACATCTCCATTTGACTGTATTCACCTCTAATAAGAGGAGGTATTACTATATCTTAGTAATTGGCCGACACTCTTTCGATATTGGGTAAAACCTAGAAAGATATAACCTAGAATTTAAACTTATAACCTTCTTGGCTAAAACGTATCGTTGCAGCAAGATTACTATAAATTCAGCCAATCTCCACAATTGAGATCGTATAGGCAACAGAAAACGATTAACTTACTGCTTTCTGCAATCGACCTGTAAAACGCCCAGTCAACGTTAACTTACTGAAGCCTCTGAAACCTACTCGTAAGTTGTGTTTTAAAATAATCGGTTTCTATTTAATCTATATATTAAGTAGATATTAAAGTTTTTTCTATAGCTAATTAAAAGTCGCAAGCAACGAAAATAATATTCAACTTTATAAAGAACTAACTGTAAGTAGGGTTCGTTTGGCCAGCAATAAAATAATGAATGATGTGATGGCTTAATTGGTGCTTCCGGAATGAGGCCATAACGCTGCGCCTGTGCCTGCACCACCTTTGGAGTGGCGCGACTTGCTAATTATACAGGACACCTGGAATTAAGCCTTTGACACACGACCCTTTCTTTGTATTAAAAACTGTTCTTAGCAAAAATGTCAAAGACGCGTTCAAAATCTTTATGCTTATTGCGAATAAGTAGATGGAAAAAAAATATTACCTAAACAATGGACGACTCAGGCGACGGAAATTTCAGTTGCGTTCATGATCAATGGTGATAGAATTATTGAAGTTTGCGTGAATTGTGTGTGTATTCCGTCATAGTGACACAATATTTTTACCTTATTTTTTACCATAGTCATCTTAGTTCAATAAAATAAAGGATTGGTGATATTTCAAATTTAGTTTCGTATTTTTGATAGATAATACATCATCATCATCATCATGATCAACCCATTACCGGCTCACTACAGAGCACGGGTCTCCTCTCAGAGTGAGAAGGGTTTGGCCATAGTCTACCACGCTGGCCGAGCGGATTGGCAGACTTCACACACCTTTGAGAACGTTATGGAGAACTCTCAGGCATGCAGGTTTCCTCACGATGTTTTCCTTCACCGTTAAAGCAAGTGATATTTAAATACTTAAAACGCACATAACTCCGAAAAGTTAGAGGTGCGTGCACCTTTAATTAGGTAAAGAGACGCAAGATCCGAATGTATGCGACTGCACAGTTTCGAAAGACGTTGTTTCTTGATGCCGGGTTCTAGGAAGTACTTACTTATTGAACTTAATTCATTAAGTACTAGCTGATGCTCGCGACTTCGTCCGCGTGGATTCTTACAAATCTCACTTGGGGATGGAATTCCCAAAAATCCAGTACAGTACAAATACCGATTTTCATTGATATAACTTTAAAAATGACGGACTTTCATACAAACTTTCATCCCCCATTTAACCCACTTGGGGGTATTTTTTTCAAAGTTTTTTAATCTGGTAACTATTTATTTTTAACCGAAAATTTAAATACCAATTTTCATGGATATAACTTGAAAAATGACAGACTTTCATATAAACTTTTATCCCCTATTTAACCCGCTTAGAGGTAGAATTCGCAATAATCCTTTCTTAGTGTGCCCCTACGTTATAAAAGGAAGCTACTGTGAAAATTTCAAGTTTCTAGCTTCAGTGGCTTTGGCTGTGGGTTGATTGTCAGTCAGTCAGGACAAGCTACTTTATATTATTATAGATAGATAACTATAATAATTAAATAGTGTTTTGTAAAGTAAAGAAAGGCCTTTGACTTTAATTTGAGAATGAAGAACCAAGAATTTAGAGAAGATTATGAAATCCTTCAATCTTTTCGTATGAGCCCCGTAAAATAAAAAATACCTACCGAATTTTGTACGTTTTTTAAGCATAAGATATTTTGTATATGCTTAGCTTAAGTGCAGACTGTCCTGACACCTTTAATATCTTTATTACCTACGACTTGATCCATGAATAGATAATTTCTTAACATCAGCTGACACCATACTTAAAGGTTAAAACAACGTATTCATAAACCATTATCGAAGTCGAATGACGAACAGTCACGCATGATATTTATGTCGTTTCGATTCATCACTTTTATGAAACATAATTTGACGCTATGGACGATAAATATAATTATGATAAACCTATTTTAATAGACAGCAAAGAATTACAACCTAGAAAGGATGTTGTATCTCACATCGCAGGAAGGACGGACAGTCTGAGGAGGATCATCGATATACATAGAATACATTGCCTGCAGAGCGCACCTAACTATTTTTTTTTTTTGGTTCTTAAGAATATTAGAAAAAAAAGAAAAAAAAAGTATATTAAAGTGCTATTTATTCTAACGTTATTAAACGTCTATTAGCCATGATGAACATTAAAGTATTCCTTTTTCCCCTCCAAATAAGCGAAAGCTTGTGTTAGGAGTACCCAGGTACTACAATAGTGTAACGAGTGGGGTTTGAACTTTGAATCGTCGACCTTTCAATTTTCGATCCACGACAGTTGCGCTAGTGAGACTATATGTACATAGAATTCAAAACATTATTCAAAATTTGCATTATTTTTTAGATTTTCTCTATACTACGGGAGGTCGATGACCAATTGAAAAAGTCATTTCATACCGACTGGAAATTTTAACAACAATAGTTTAGACCGAACCCATCACAGCTCCGAACGTCGGCTGCCGACCCAGTGGTGGAGTTAAGAGTGAGAGCATGTGAAAGTGCTTGAAAATCAAAGCGCTCCGAGTGATTTTATCCCGGACAAAAATGGTCTTAAATCATTGTTCCGATCATTTTTGATACAGAAACAATCGTCAGCTGCGGCGCCGAGGGTGGGTTATACGTCCGCTACGCGCATGAAGTGCATTAAAATTTTGGCAAAAAAAGTTATTTTATACCTTATGAAATTTATGCAGCAGAATTTTCACACTTTTAAAATAATAAAGAAAATCGTCAGCTGCACTTCTGGTGGGGGAAAAACCGTCAGTCAGCGTGATAAACATTTTGCGCGCTCATTACATTTAGCCTAGTAAATCTAGGAAAAATATCCTATAGTTTCAAAAATTAGCCAAATGTATTCTTTGGGCCTTCCTCTTGAATATATCCAAAAACCCCATATGGGGGATGCATAACCAGCCGCCATTTTTAATTTTGTCCTTTTTTTCGGTTTTTTTCTCATATCACGAAAATCTCTACGAATAGCATCATAATTACTTCTGACAAAAGTTTTAAAATACAATTTGCCACAAATGTAGTCTCTTGCAGTTTTACTCTAAGTTTATTACTTTAGGAGCTATAGGGTATTTTAGGTCCCTTTTTCGTTTTTTTTGCTCATATCTCGAAAGTCTCTACGAAAAGCATCATAATTACATTTGATAAAAGTTTTCGTATAAAATTTTCTACAAATTTGGTTCCATGCATTTTTACTCTAAGTTTATTATTTTAAGAGCTATAGGATGTTTAAGTTTATATTTGAGGTCCTTTTTTTAATTTTTTGCTCATATCTCGAAAATCTCTACGAATAGCATTATAATTACTCCTGTAAAAAGTTTTTACATAAAATTTTGTACAAATTTGGTCATGGTAATTTTTACGCTAAGCTTACTACTTTAGGAGTTATAGGGTGTTTAAGTTTATATTTGAGGTCCCTTTTTCAGTTTTTTGCTCATATCTCGAAAATCTACGATTACCTATAAAATTACTTCTGACAAAAGTTTTAATATAAAATTTTCTACAAATTTTGTCCTGTTCATTTTTACGCATTTCAAACAAAAAAAACCGCATTGCGGCTTTTTTTGTATTAAAGGTGAATTAGTCGGAAGTGTTCTTAGCTATGTTTGATGAAAATTGGTCCAAGATAGCCGCCGCCACAAAATAACGAATGTCAGGGGTTTAATCTATACTAGTTTATCTCTCTGTTAATTTTAACACTCTGTAGCTCCTAAAGTAATAAGCTCAGCGTAAATTAAATAGGACCAAATTTGTAGAAAATTTTATGTAAAAACTTTTGTCAGAAGTAATTTTATTGGTATTCGTAGAGATTTTCGAGATATGAGCAAAAAACTGAAAAAGGGACCTCAAATATAAACTTAAACACCCTATAACTCCTAAAGTAGTAAGCTTAGCGTAAAAATTACCATGACCAAATTTGTAGAAAATTTTATGTAAAAACTTTTTACAGGAGTAATTATAATGCTATTCGTAGAGATTTTCGAGATATGAGCAAAAAACTAAAAAAAGGACCTCAAATATTAACTTAAACATCCTATAGCTCTTAAAATAATAAACTTAGAGTAAAAATGCATGGAACCAAATTTGTAGAAAATTTTATGTAAAAACTTATATCACAAGTAATTATAATGCTTTTCGTAGAGACTTTCGAGATATGAGCAAAAAAAACGAAAAAGGGACCTAAAATACCCTATAGCTCCTAAAGTAATAAACTTAGAGTAAAACTGCAAGAGACTACATTTGTGGCAAATTGTATGTTAAAACTTTTGTCAGAAGTAACTATGATGCTATTCGTAGAGATTTTCGTGATACGAGAAAAAAACCGAAAAAAAGGACAAAATTAAAAATGGTGGCTGGTTATGCATCCCCCATATGGGGTTTTTGGATATATTCAAGAGGAAGGCCCAAAGGATACATTTGGCCAATTTTTAAAACTATAGGATATTTTTCCTAGATTTACTAGGCTAAATGTACTGAGCACGCAAAATGTTTATCACGCTGACTGACGGTCTTTCCCCCACCAGAAGTGCAGCTGACGATTTTCTTTATTATTTTAAAAGTGTGAAAATTCTGCTGCATAAATTTCATAAGGTATAAAATAACTTTATTTGCCAAAATTTTAATGCACTTCATGCGCGTAGCGGACGTATAACCCACCCTCGGCGCCGCAGCTGACGATTGTTTCTGTATCAAAAATGATCGGAACAATGATTTAAGACCATTTTTGTCCGGGATAAAATCACTCGGAGCGCTTTGATTTTCAAGCACTTTCACATGCTCTCACTCTTAACTCCACCACTGGTGCGGCAGCTGACGTTCGGAGCTGTGATGGGTTCGGTCTAAACTATTGTTGTTAAAATTCCCAGTCGGTATAAAATGAATTTTTCAATTGGTCATCGAGCTCCCGTAGTACTAGCTACAGAAATGTCACTAACGCCGATCTTAGCTTTTCTCAGTCAACTACATATTATAATTCTGATATAGTAATTAAGTAGATTAGAACAAGAGATGATTTATTCGCATTGTGAGAGATATGTAATCTATATATATATAATTCAAAGTCCTGACTGACTGACTGACTGACTGACTGACTGAGATATCAACGCACAGCCTAAACTACTGAAGCTACAAACTTGAAATTTTAACTGTAGGTTCCTTTTATGACGTAGGTGCACACTAAGAAAGGATTTTTGGAAATTCCACCCCTAAGGGGTTCAAATAGGGGATGGAAGTTTGTATGAAACTCCGTCATTTTTAAAGCTATTTCCATGAAAATTGGTATTTAGGCTTCCAGTTAAAAATAAAGAATTACGTATTTCTGGATTTTTTTTAATTCTACCCCCAAGTGGGTTAAATAGGGGATGACGGTTTGTATCGGAGTCCATTATTTTTACGATATTTTTCAAGTTATATCCATGAAAATTGGTATAAAAGCTGTACGTTAAAGACTAAGAAAGAAATATTTAATGATTCTTGGAAATTCTACCCCAAAACGGGTTAAATAAGGGATGGAAGTTTATATAAAACTCTGTATTTTTTGAAGCTATTGCCTTAAAAATTGGTATTTCAAAGGAAATTGATATTAAATTAAAGATAAAGAATTTTATTTCTAAATTTTCGTATATTCTACCCCCAAGTGGGTTAAATAGGGGATGAAGGTTTGTATGAGAATCCATCATTTTCACGACAATGTTTTCAATTTATACTCATGAACATTGGTTTAAAGACTAATAACGAAATTTTTTATAATTCACGGAAATTCTACCCCTAAAGGGGTTAAATAGGGGATGGAAGTTCATAGGAAAATCTGTTTTATTTTTCAAGTTATATCCACGAAAATAGGTATTTGGGCTTTATGTTAAAATAAAGAAGTATATTATTATCTTTCTGAATTTCTGTAAATTCTAGCCCTAAGTTGGTTAAATAGGGGATGAAGGTGTGTATGAGCGTTCGTCATTTTACACGTCAGTTTTCAAATTCAAATTATCTATCACACTATCACACTAATATAATTCTATAAAGGCGAAAGTTTGTGTGTGTGTGTGTGTGTGTTTGTTACTCTTTAACGCCGCAACTACTGAACCGATTTGGCTGTTTTGAATGGAGATAGATTATGCCCTGACTTAACATATAGGCTACGTTTTATTCAGGAAAAAGTGTTCCTGTGGGACTTAAATACAATATATAGACTTCCAAAAACGCGAAATGTTTCGCAGATTAGTCTTAGGGCGTTTGTGCACTTATTCGTTTTCGATTCGTTTTCGTGTTTCGTGAAAACACGATTCGACATAGCCTTCCTTATAACTGTATGGGCGTTTGTGCACTTACTCGTTTTCGATTCGTTTTCGTGTTTATATATTCGTGAATTCTTCACATCGAATCGAATTCACAGTTCCCACGGGATTTTGAAAAAACCGAAGTCTATTGCTACAGCTATTATCACACAAACTTTCGCCTTTATAATATTAGAGTGTGATTATAGCTGTAGCAATAGACTTCGGTTTTTTCAAAATCCCGTGGGAACTGTGCATTTATCATGGAAAAATCCACAGTTCCCACGGGATTTTGAAAAAACCGAAATCTATTGCTACAGCTATAATCACACTAATATTATAAAGTCAAAAGTTTGTGTGTGTGTGTGTGTTTGTGTGTTTGTTACTCTTTAACGCCGTAACTATTGAACCGATTTGGCTGAAATTTTGAGTGGAGATAGATTGTGCCCTGACTTAAGTCATAGCTGCTACTTTTTATTCCGGAAAAAGTGTTCCTGTGTAATTTAAGTACATATAGACTTCCAAAAACGCGATAGATGGCCCTGATTGTTCTTACGTATATCACGCTCACATAACACATTATTGCAATAGTTTGCTGTCGTTGCATGCATTTATCCTGGAAAAATCCACAGTTCCCACAAGATTTTGAAAAAAACGAAATATATTGCTCCAGCTATAATAGGTAGATTACTATAGTAAACTTCCTTGAAAGTAGGTGTAAAGGTTAGAAAAGGGAGCGGGAACGGGAACCGGAAATACACGATTTCCTCGGCATTTGTTTAAAACCGAAATTCACGCGAGCGAAGCCGCGAGCACAAGCTAGTATAATATAATATTTCTATACTCTTATTTGGCGCGTCAATAGCAGTAGGTAATATTTTAGAATAGTTAGGTTAAGTACTGTAGTCATGTAAATCGTTTATTTATAGGTTTATAGGTTTTATAGGTTTATTATTATATCAACCTACGTAAATCAATAGGTATTTCTCTTCTATTCGCTATGTACTCAATGCCTTCACATAACGATTCTCTGCGGGTGATATGCAATCGGTGCGGATGCTGCGTCGATAGTCTCGCCTCCTCGGGCGGAGGAGAGCTGCCAGGCATTAATATGTCGTACAGTCGAGATAATAAGGTATTTACGGTGCTAAATGGCAATTTGGTGAGCGTTTATACGAAGATAAATCAGTTGCACCTGCTTGGACGGGCTAACATCGCGCGATCTCAGCGCTGAGCATGCCTAAATAACACATTTAACAAAAAGTTTAATATTTCAGTCAGATTTTTTCGGACTAAGCAAGACCGTACTTATCTATATCTATCTATCTATAATAATATAAAGAAGCTTGTCCTGACTGATTTTCAACGCACAGCTAAAACCACTGAAGTTAGAAACTTGAGATTTTCACAGTAGCTTCCTTTTATGACGTAGGCGCACGCTAACAAAGGATTACTTATTGGAAATTCCATCCCTATGGGAGTTAAATAGGGCATGAAAGTTTGTATGAAAGTCCGTCATTTTTAAAGTTATATCAATGAAAATCGGTATTTGTATTGTCGGTTAAAAATAAAGAATTACGTGTTTCAGGAATTTTAGAAATTCCACCCCCAAGTGAGATTTATAAGAATCCAAGCGGACGAAGTCGCTGGCATCAGCTAGTCATATTATAAAGTTTCTGATTATCCTAGGTAGGTACAATACATACAAATAAATAAAATATCTGTCATTTAATTAATTAAATGGTAAGTAGCGACTCCAAGGGAAGTTTTAAAGTTTTTATCACAGATATGTCTGTCTGTTTGAATGGGCGCAGAACTATTAATATCTAATATTGGCACCTTAAGAACTAGGTATGCACTCGTTTTTCCGTTAGTTAGTTTTATTCGTCCCTGGCAGACACGACGCGACGCGACCGCGACGTCAGTAGGATAACTCTACTTAGAACTTTGGAACACAGTACACAGATACAACCAGTAGTGAAACTACCTACAAACGTTCGAAACGGCTCACTCACACAAACATGCGCATCGACGAGACCCCTACCGGGTTTTCGCGTGGAACTACATGAATGCATGTGAAGCAGACCGCGATGGCGACGCGACGGTATGTGACGTCCGCAACTTGACTTCAAACTACCGCAATGTCGCTTCGAGATCTGAGACGCATTGCCGCCATGCGTCGTGTCTGTCCAAGGCTTTAAAGTTATAAAATTCCATATTCATATTAACATTAATAATACCTACAGGAATCGTTACAAGCATATACTATTGCCCATTAGGCGCTACCAATTTCCTTCACGGTTCGTAAATCTACACATTGTAAGCGAGCCTTCGATGTTAGAATTGTTAACTAACGAACGAACTTTAATCGTGTTAATTAATTTATTGCATAACTTATCATCTTTCCTTAACTAACTTCTAAGTAAATTCTTATTAATTCTACTTAGGTAAATATATTTGCTTTTTTTATTTTTATTTGTTTCAAATGTGTTTTTTTGTTGAAACCAACAGTATAGGTAGACATAAATAACGAAATATTTAACTCGGTTCTTTTTAGATTTGATTTTTTACCCTTACTCTACACGGGCATCTTCTATACCTACATATAAAAATCTAGCTACATAGACAAATCCAGCGATATCTTCTTTTATAACTATAAAACAGTACCTACCATGACTGATTGACAAACAGTCAACGCACAACTTAAATAGGATGGACCTTTGGTTTGGGAGGAAATATTCCTTGAGTTTCGTGCAGTTTCACTAAGTATAAGGAGGGAGGTTTGAAATTCCGGCATGAAGAAGTTTGTATAGAGTAACATTTTTTTAAATCTCCTGTCCTGTCCTGATCAACTGATCAACCCATTACCGGCTCACTACAGAGCACGGGTCTCCTCTCAGAGTGAGAAGGGTTTTGGCCATAGTCTACCACGCTGGCCGAGCGGATTGGCAGACTTCACACACCTTTGAGAACGTTATGGAGAACTCTCAGGCATTCAGGTTTCCTCACGAAGTTTTCCTTCACCGTTAAAGCAAGTGATATTTAAATACTTAAAACGCACATAACTCCGAAAAGTTAGAGGTGCGTGCCCGGGATCGAACCCACGACCTCCGATTAAAAGTCGGTCGTCCTAACCACTAGGCTATCACAGCTTTTTTAAATCTAAAATGTCTAAATCCTAGTAAGGTTCCTAACTAAAAACTGCACGAAGTGTCACACAACAAAGTGTTAAAAAAACTTGTGAATTTGAATCTGCTTTACCTTCTCGTAGTAAGTAGTAAACCAGTCAAAATTTTATTGTTGTAGAATATATAAGTAATCGAGAATGTGGCTAATTCTGTAGTACACAATCTCTAAACTAAACTAAAATGACAGGTCTAAATTTATTCCTATCTCTTTCACAGTGCTCACCGCAGAAAAGGATAGCGATAGATTTTGACCTGTCATTTAGTTTAGTTTAGAGATTTGTGTACAACAGAATTAGCCACAATGTATGATTATTTCAAAAATATGCGCCTTCTACTTCTTCTTCTACGGTAAGTAGGTACCTACGATACTTATGGTAAGTAGATTCATAATCAGTCTACAATGCAAATCCTATGCAGACTTTACATACGCTATTGTATAACACTACATCTACAAGTATGTAGTGCTTTTAATTAGCGTCGATCAAATTCATTACGAGGCTAAAAACGTTAATAATTAACTGCTAATGTATCGTGTAATAACAGCGTCGCGTACATCGGCGCGGACGACGCACGGACGTTTCCACGCCTTGCCACGTAAAGGACGCTTCACATTAACCGGGTGTGAGCCATAAGAATAATTGACCGTGCAGTGGCAAATATACAGAGGCGGCTTCACCTATGGTACAGGGTGTGCGTTGCACACGGGCGCAGCGGTCTTACAGACAGCTATAGCCTCGGCACTTTCACATTTGTACCTATTCCATTTTAACCGCGCGCTTACTAGAGGGCGCTAGGGTGATAATTGCACACGGGCGCTACATGGGTTAATACTTAATACCAACGGTTCCAACGGCCATCGGTCCTATGGCAAGCATGGCCTAGCATGTCTATGGCTACTGGCACTTCAGCTAGCTGAGACGGTTTGGATTATATCATTAACATTGATTCTTCAGCAGATTTCTTCATTTCAGATCTTGTCTTTCACGGATAGGTACTCTTAAAATAGCTCTTTCCATAACTATGGAGCGCTGAGCAACTTTCAGATAAGTACTTAACTTTACTCTTCACGCGAGCACGGGTATTTTCAAAAGTTCACTGCAAAAAACATGACTATCACGCTAAGTATATTAGATAACGAAACCTAATAACATGAGCAGGTAGCTGCATTAGCGGGTACAGTGGAGCACAAAAGAGACACATTTTGATGGGTGGCGGTAAAAACATTCAGTCTCGCTCAGTGTCTGTAAATGTGAAACGACCTCAAGTGCATGAGCCTCGTAAAATTAAATATGCATATTTTTAATTGCACCTAAAAAATACCCGTCTAGCGATATGATCGATTTATAACAGGCAAACTTGATTTCCGCTGCATAAGAAGGGTTAAGACAAAGTAGGTACTTAATAGGTATTTAAATTTTTATGTGGTAAATACTAAATACCTAGTGCCTTTTAGTCTTTACAAGTGGAAACCCGCGACTTCGTTCGCGTGGATATTGATTTTTAAAACTCCCGTGAGAATCATTTTGTCTTTCCTAAGTTCTTTTGAGCTCATATCTTGCTAAAAACTGTTAAAAGTTCACTGGCGGATGTTTAGGTAGATCAAAATATAAACATCCACCAGTGAAAGTCCCATCAAAATCGGTCCAGCCTTTCAGAGATTAGCAAGTAATCTTTGAAGTATTTCCTTTCTAACAAAAAAAGAATGAATGAAATCGGACCACCCGTTAACGAATTACAGCTAAGTACACATTTTGACTTTCATCCCCTCTCCCAAGGGAACCGTGCTGAATTTCGGGATAAAAAGTATCCTATATGTTACTCCGTAGTATGAACTTAAAGTATGCCGAGTTTCATTTCAATCCATTCAGTAGTTTTTGCGTGATGCGCGCACAAACATACAGACAAACAGATAAACAGACAAAAAGACAAACAGACAAACCGACAAACAGACAAACAGACAAAAATTTCAAAAATAGCTTTTTTATGTTCCATTACTTATCCCTAACACCCCCCAGTTATTATTTTGCAAAAATCTTTAATGTACAGATACGGCAATTCTACGATTTTATTATGTGTATAGATTTATTATATGTATAGATAGATATAGATAGATGGAGTAACATATAATCATCACGTGTGATCATGTAGCATTCATTACTCATATGATGCAACTTCCTTGAAAAGGCAGACGGACAAGAATTTTAAACATGGTTTTTAACTAGGTAAGTAGGTATGTGTAAGTTATAAGGAAAGTAAAAGCCTAATAAATGGCATTTATGACAAACATAAACTTACTACTACATACCTACAATAATTACAATTCACAGAAGGACGCTTCAAAATTTATTCGTGTAAATTTTTTGTTACAGAATCAATTTTTCATTGTTTGTCAAGCCATTTGTTTTGAAATCATGTTAACAAATCTGTAGCCATTATTCGTTGTCAACAGTTAAGAATGCGATTCGACCCGTGGCCCGCGGTCCGGGCAGCGGGCACCGCGACGCGAGGCCGTTATCGTGGCAAGACCGCAAGAGCCGCGGCCGAGGCGTGGTCGCGAGATCTTATCACTCCCATTAGCGAGCGCCGCGCCCAGCCACTATCTACCGCATCACTTGCACTTGAACAATGTCAAACATCACATTTCATGCCTGAAACAAACAAAAATTAACCTTACTTGCAGCGGCTTATGGTTAAAGTTGCAGCGGCGTCGATTAATTACTTAGTAGACGAAGCGAAAGACCCGAGAGATGAGCCTCATCTTTCTCCGCCGACCGCTGAAGACTTACAGCTTGGTAATATTGTTCGACGTGTTTTTTCCGCGTGTAGTTTTTCGTATGGGTGCCCGATCTCTGTTCTATCTCGATGTGTATCGCGTCGGTAATTTGCGTGATGCAGCCGTTTTCGATGATGATAGTGTCCCGTCAAAGGCGACGGCCTCTATCAAACGTTGTCATTCTCTTGTTAGAAAGCTATTCGGGGAATGTTTCGCCCACGCTCGCCACATACGCGCCTAATGCGTTTACTATTGAATATTGTAATGTCCGATATCGATCTATTTCTCGGAATCGGTGGTATTTTGGAAGGTAGAGATATTACTAAAACATTAGCAGGGGCGTTCGGAAATTGATTTCTATGAAAGAAAAGTTGAAAAGAAGATCGGCCCTATACCTATCTAAAGTTAACTGTGCGTATAGGTCAAAGATACTTATTAAACTATTAGATAGGGTAAAACACCTAGAAGTCAGCCCCGCACCAGTAGTCAGCCTTTACGGACATTATTTCCATCTAAATAGTGTTAAAATTTGGGTACACATTTAAAATTAAGTTTAATCGAATCTGTGTCTCCTTATTTTCTAATATGCCCACCTACATACCAATAGCATGTCAGGTTGATGAGCTATACTCGTTCATTTGCACTGCTGCCAAAGACATGACTAGATGCGTCGCTTTTACTATTTTTTTCTTAAGGAAACGTGTTCGAGTTTTCGGTAAGTTTCTGTCTATATTTGTTGCAATTTGTGATGGATTGTTATACTGGGTTACAATAAACTGTTTATTTTGTGATAAAATCAACTATTATAAGCATTTTATTTGTTTAATATGCTGTAATTTAGATGGCCGACTATTGGGTATCGAATTTTTAAGGTGGCTGACTAATGGTTTTTTCATGATTTTCTTTTATGTAGTTGAAATTAACGGAGCAAATAGTCCCAACTTTGCTCATTACTTTGGGTTTAACTCTTCTAAGACAAAAAGTGTATTTTACCGGTAGTCAGCCGAGTACAAATATAACTTGCATGTCAGGGGCTGACCAATGGATCTACAAATCCAGTATTCAGCCGTTAGTTCTGTTGCACAAAATAGTACCTTAAAGCCTTTTTAATTAGGGTTAAATTTATGCACGGTTATTTTGGCTTGAAAATGATTTGTTTTTGAATTCCACCATATCAGAAAGACCAATCCACCAATATAAAGAAGAGCAATTAACACCTGAGGCTATGGTGGCAATTAAAAATGGGATGAAGATAAGAGAAGTCAGTCGAGCTTTTAGCGTTCCACGAGGGACTCTACAAGATGTACTGCATTTAAGGGTCCCAGAAATGCCCCATAAAATGGGACCGGACTCAGTTCTAACCAAAGAAGAAGAAACTGCCCCTTATTTTACCCCTTATTTTAGTCCCATGGGGGTAGAACTTGCGAAAATCCTGAATCACGTTTTTCTTAATTTTTAACGGAAAGCTAATATCAATTTTCATGCCTATAACTTGAAAAATGGCGTGAGAAATGATGGACTCTTATACAAAGCTTCATCGCTTGGGGATGAAATTTCTAAGTCCTGAAACACGTACTTTTTTATTATCAACCAAAAATCTAAATATGTATTTTCATGGACATAACTTCAAAAATGAAGGACTTTCATACAAACTTCCATCCCCTATTTCATCCCCTTAGGGGTTTAATTTTACAAAAATCAGTTCTTAGCGGATGACTACATCATAATAGTTATTGACAGATGGTAGATCAGTCAGTTAGTCACCTTTTTCCTTTATGTATTTAGGACAAATGAAGGACTTTCATACAAACTTTCATCCCCTCGTCGTCTCAACCAATAGACGTCCACTGCTGGACATAGTTCTCTTCCAAGGATCGCCACAAAACACGATCTTGTGCCGCCTGATTCCAGCGGCTACCAGCGACTCGCTTGAGATCTTCTGTCCATCGGGTCGGGGGTCTACCAACGCTTCGTTTACTGGTGCGAGGTCGCCATTCAAGCACCTTGGGACCCCAACGTCCATCGGTTCTTCTAGCAATGTGCCCCGCCCATTGCCACTTCGCGACTCGATGAGCTATGTCGGTGACTCTGGTTCTCCTGTGGATCTTCTCATTTCTGATTTGATCCCGCAGGGATCCAAGCATAGCTCTCTCCATCGCCCGCTGAGTGATCCTGAGCCTTCTTATGAGGCCCATTGTTAGCGACCATGTCTCAGATCCTTGAGTCATCACTGGCAACACGCACTGTTCAAAGACTTTCGTCTCCTGATTATGGATTTTCATCCCCTATTTCATCCTATTAGGGGTTGAATTTTACAAAAATCATTTCTTAGCGGATGACTACGTCATAAAAGCTATTGATAGATGGTAGATCAGTCAGTTAGTTAGCTTTTCCTTTATATATTTAGAAGATAGAAAATAGATAAGTGAGAGGCTGACTACAGGGTAACACATGGCTGACTTGTGGAGAAATGAGGCTGACTACTGGTGAAAAGTGCCATAATTTGTTTAATGTTGATTTTTCATATAATCCAATTATAAATATAAGCTTTTGTTAATTTTTTTTTAAAGTTTAATAAACAACCTTTCTGAAAATCATTATTATTTTTATTCATAGTGTTTAATATTTAAAATATAGCCGAATCAAATCTCAGTTCTCACTAAAAGGCTCACTACTGGGTGTTTTACCCTATGCGTAAATCTGTCATTGATTATATGGAAATTAACTTTTGGGAAAATGTCATGATTTGAAATCTAAATAAGTGGGTACTAAATTACAGAATTACACATATTTCACGTTTACACGAGAAAGATAAATATGTCAGGTTTTTTTTAATTTAAATGAAGCATGCAAAACTATTTACCTACCTAACTCTGAGTAGGTAGTATTTATTGATCATTATTCATTTATCGATAGTGGAAATCACGAACGCACGTAATATATGAAAATTGTATCGAGAGTTATGGTGTCGTTGCACTTCCTTCCACCGATATCATTGTGCTTAGATCGATATCATCTTTAGGTGCGAGCTAACGTCAAATAGCTGGAATTTATGAGTTGCGGCGCTTGCGCAGGCGTCGTGACCGGATCGTGCGGAGAACAGGGGCGTGGGGTTAGGCGGAGGGGGGCGGAGGGGGGAGGAGGGGGTGTTGTCGGCGAGAACAAAGCGCGGCTCAAACGTGCCGCTGTGTTCCCACTAATAAGCAATAAACAAGGGGGGAGGAGTTCCGCCGCACCTGAGGGATCATATCGCGATATGATTCTGGTTCCTCGCACTAGATCGTATTACTGCTCATCCACACGTTCGCCAACATGCTGGCCCATCTTATGGCCCAATATGTTGGCCCAACGTGTAGAGCGGGAGTTGGAAGGTATTGGAACGATGGCCCGCAAGTTGGCCCGCAGGTTGGCCCGGAGCATACTGAACGACCTTCCAACGTGTGGACGCGAACACAAACTCCTCGCCCAACACCTTCCAACATATCCGCCATCATGTTGGCCAACGTATAGAGGCGCCTTTACATGGGAGTTTATAAAGAGTTGTGCCATTTTCGTCTACTAATTAGGTAGATTTTTACCCGACTGCGCGCCAGCGAAGATTGGGTTATGTTTTTCCACCTATCTAGGTAGGTAAGTTATGAATGTGTGAGATCCTTCGCAGCATCCCAAAGACTCCATCCAAGGCGACAAATGATTAAAATCCATCCCAGGCTGGATGGATTTTAATCATTTTTCGATCGATTTGTCTGAACAGTGCAATGGTTTATAGGCTAAGTTTTGTTTTTAAAAGGCGGCCGTAAAATTTAAAATGGCGATAGAGACAAAAAAAAATTGTACCAGCTATCATATTGAGTGACATAACTGAATAGGTCTTTCAAAATCAAGATGATGTTTCCTAGATTATTTTACAGCCGTCCGTTTAATAAATAATTGCACAACCTGAAAGTTTTGCAATGGTAGGATGTCTCCACAATAGGTATTTCTTATTGGTTTTTATGCAGTTGCGTTCTTGATTTTTTTTATTACTTGACTTTATTTAAATTCTAATACATTATCGAGACTGAAAGGCATTGCAAATCAAAGAGTTAATAATATTATGTATTATTTGATTCGGCAAGCTATTTATTGGTTTTGGTGGCAATAACTAAATGCAGCTTTGCAGTCCTTACTGGTAAAATAACCGCTAAGCCACAGCTAAGCCTAACTAGATGAGTTAAGAAAATCATGTAGGTACAAACGCAGAACTATGAATAATAGCCACGTAGAAGTGCGGTGTACGCGTGACCTTGTCGCCGCGCTGTAGGCGAGGACGTCGACAGTGCAAAGATGTGTGAGATAAGCGAACGATGCGACGCATTTGCAACGTTAACTTGCTAATCCTACGGCTTAATTCCGTCTGCATAGCATTTCGTAGAACTATGTTTGTCTATGTAGTAGGGCGGCGACATGCGTTCTGTATCTATATAGTTTGAAAAATGGTACACAGCACTCCCGTGAGGACAACCTATACTAATGTAATGAACCTAAGAAAAAGATCGTTTCATAAAATCAACAATTGCTTAGTTGCTATTGTTAATCACTGATGGAACTGCTAATCATAGCGATGAGATAAGAACCTACAAATACAGCGCATGGATTGAAAACTGAAAGGTCGACGGTTTAAATCCCACACATTGCACTGTTGTCGTACCCACACACGTCCTAGCACAAGCTGTACGCTTATTTAGAGGGGAAAGAGGAAGCCATGTTGAGCATGACTAATATTCTTTTTTAAATAAAAAAATATTTGATCATGTTACATAAAGTAAGGTTTACTACCTTTCCGCACCTTTCCTATCTTGTCCTCACCTGATGCTCCGCCAAGCGTTGGATCCGCGTAACTTTCTGTGCCATTGAACATAGAAATCCTAGTTCGTAAATAGTGTAAACAATGCATGCACGTAATTCCGGATTTGCGTATAGCAATCTGACATATGGAATTTAACTTTTTTGTAACATAAGTAAGTCTTGGACAAATAAAACGTGTGAAAGGCGCGATGCTTGACGCCGTTAGTGTGGGTAGGAGGTACACACAAATGGTGGGCGATTTCTCCAAAAATTACAATAAATGTAATTATTCGTATGATTTGCTGACTAGTTATCAATTATTCTATAACTGAAGCATCGAATGAAAACTTTAATTTGAGTGAATTTTCATTATTTTAATGATTTTTCATTTGAATGAACGAATTCACATTCGCCCATCCCTGCGTGGAACTGTATGAAGGCGGTCAAGTCGCGCTTTGTATTGTCCAGGACCTATGCCTACTATCAACTAGGATTCTCATCCTAGTGGGTGTGCTGTAATTTTGCCGTTTGGTATACTCGATATTGATATCGCGAGCTCGCACGCTCGCGTGTGTATTTTCTTCTTCTTTGTAAAACTCTTGGCAGAGCGACCGTGTTAACCCAGAAGTGACGTCTTTAAGGACAGATGTTATTCGCCTCATAAGGGCAGATGTTATTCGCCTCATACCCGCCTCATACTCCCGCCTCATACATATTAGCCTGCCAACCCCCATTGGAGCAGCGTGGCGGGTCTAAGCTCTAAATCCCTCTCTCCTATGAGAGAATAGGCCTGTGCCCAGCAGTGGGACGTTAAAAGGCTGTAGTGGTGGTGGTGGTGGTTATTCGCCTCACGAGGATTCGCCAATTTTCTCTGTTGGCCAACAACCTGGTGCACTCGTCAAGGGACCGCACACAGCTGATTTAATTTGATCGCAGTGTGACCGATCATTTTAAATGGCAGCACCAATTTTATGTCAAACTTCTGAGAACTGTCACTCATTACTGTCAAATGTGTGACTGTCATTATTATTTTTCTAATCGCGAAATAAATAAGATTAAAACAATTAAAAGTGGGTCGATAATATCGAACGCACGAAGAGCGTGCAGACGGGCAAAGAAGATAAACAAAAAAAGACTAGTTATGGCCTGTTATGGACTGGGAAACCCCGACCCGGAAATCTTACTAAACAGAAGGTTGATCCAAAATCTACCAAATCTACCGGGGAAAAAATCAAAAATTTGTAATTATACCAAAATCTACCCAACAATTTTTAACTACCACAACAAGCCTTAAATCTACAAAAAAAGTACAAATCTACCACATGTGGTCACGCTGTTTGATCGGTCCATTGCATGGGCGACTTTCCTCGCCCTCTGTCGTGTCTACTTTGCCATTCAGTCTCAAGAGCTTGTGTTACACGCCAGTCGCCAGCCGCCCCGCTACCACCGTGTATGCAGACTTACTATTCGTATACTTACCTGCAGATATACAAATGAACATGAAGCCGCTGATTATTTACGAGTTACAATCTCACGCAGTCACAGTCGAGCGGCGCGCCCGGCCGACCGTGTTGCATGGTTTTCAATGCAATTAAAAAGCTATAAATGTTGAAAGAAATTCCTGTGGATATTACACCGAGCGATGTTGTAAAAAGGGTTGAGCAAAAGAAAAAATATTTTTACCGTTTATTTCACATAAAAATAATTATGTTTTGAGAAGTTTTCCATTATAATGAGCCCTGAGGAACTAACTATAATGCCTCGATCCCGGGCACGCACGTCTAACTTTTCGGAGTTATGAGCGTTTTAAGTATTTAAATATCACTTGCTTTAATGGTGAAGGAAAACATCGTGAGGAAACCAGCACGCCTGAGAGTTCTCCATAACGTTCTCAAAGGTGTGTGAAGTCTGCCAATCCGCTTGGCCAGCGTGGTAGACTATGGCCAAAACCCTTCTCACTCTGAGAGGAGACCCGTGCTCTGTAGTGAGCCGGTAATGGGTTGATCATGATGAGGAACTAACTATAATGTCGAAATTCGTATAAGTAGGTATGTGACAAGATGTAACTTGTGTACGGGATACCTAGCTGAGACACATACAATTTTTTTATATGGGTTTTAATAATATAGTCGACTCATGCTGTAAAATCTAGACTGACAACTTGATACTGATATAAAAGATGGTCAGTTTTACGTAATGCAATGCCAAAATGTCTTATATTTTTTATATGTTTCGATACTCAAAATTTATCAACGTTATCGAAATGTGCAAAGTCGCACTAAGAAGGTACTTATACTGTAGATTTTGGATAGGAGATAGGGTACCTACTAATTCCGACTGTAAAAGAACCAACTGGCTAAGTAATCTAGTAAGTAGTAACCAGAAAAATTTGTCACCCAATAGTTAGACGTCTTGGCAAATTTACAACCGTAAACTGACACAAAAATACGTAGCATGCATCCACTTAACCCATGTGGCAATATTCGCCTTTAGAAAACCGTAGAACCGGCACTTAGCACAGATTCCGTACAAGACTGGTATTCAAGGATAGGTGTATACAAGTGCACAGTCTGTAATTGTGTGTGGTTAGCGCTGATTGACAGAACAGTTGGCGCGAAGTGGCACGATACGGACCCTTTTCCATTGCCTGACGACCGCAAATAAAAGCATTTTTTTAATCGTCCGACAAATACGGTAAATGAGAAAATAAACGTTACTGTGTTCGAACCATAGGTACTTTGAACTATAGATATTGTTAATGAGTAAATCTGGTACGACTACCGCTTTATTATAATTTAGCTTAACATGATTAATATTCCCCTTTTCCCTCCAAATAAGCTTAGCTTGTGAGGAGTTGTTACGATAATAGTGCAACGATCTGAACCATCAACGTTTCGGTTCTCAGTCCACACTCCACGCCCAACGACCGTTGCGCTATTGAGGCTTCATTGCTGAAGACAGTAACGCTTTCCAATAATAAGTACGATTTCATCTCCAATAGGTTTAATCAAATATTAGAAATAATAACCGGGACTGACGACGACTAAACGTGCTCTATAAGAGGCACGGAAGTAAGGTAAAGAAACATTGTTGACAACAGAACGACTAGGTTCAAGTAAGGACAAGTAGCCAAGGGCCAAGGGAGGGTAGGAGGGGGCAGCTGCCCCCCCCCTAAAAGTTTGAAAAAATATTGCCAAATGTAACCAAAGTCCTAAATTCACTCACTTGACTTATAAAATTAATAACGTCAAGTCCTGTCAAGAGCTACACTTGCTTTATAGCTTCCTAACCTCTCGACTGAACCTAAAAGACATAGGTACTTTTCCGTCCCCCAATATCAAGTTGCCCCTCCCCCCTTGCCCATCAGCTGGACAAGAGGGGACGCTCTTGGGTTCAACGAGGCTACAGCATCCTAAAAGAGAATAACTACTGAATTGTCGTGCCGTTAGAGTGTAATGTAAAATGACCTTTTGCCACTCAGTTTTCTCGTGACTCGCGGATAGGTGCCGTCGTTAAGATCGACTCTAGACAACCTAACAGTTACGGCCTACGACTGTCAAATTAGATAGGTTCCTACCTTACCTACTTATCTACTAGATCACACAAGTTTAGCATTAGCCTGGGAAAACGGTTAGAGTTTATACAATACTAGCGGTCCGCCCCGGCTTCGCCCGTGGTACATAATATATTATAGCCTATAGCACTCAAGGATCACGTACATATCCAACGGTGAAAGAATTTTTGAAATCGGTCCAGTAGTTTCAGAGATTAGCGCGTTCAAACAAACAAACTCTTCCGCTTTATTATATTAAGTACAGGGGCGGATCCAGGGGGGGGGTCATGGGGGTCATGACCCCCCCCTGGACTGTGTCCAGGACCTAGGTGGACCACTAATAAAAATTGTTAAACATAATGTTTTTATATATTTTTGTCACAATATAGATTTAGTGTAGTAAGTTCCTTCAATATTTAATCAATTTAATATAATACTTTGTATGAGAATCTAATCGTGGCTAAGAGCTTCAATGATTGAAGAACGTCTAACCGGACTGGTACTTCTCCACATCCTTAAAAACTTACCCATTGAAGTAGATGAAGTGATAACGCGTTTGTTATTCAAATATAGGTATTTTTATGTACAGTAATTACTTACATCTATACTTGATAATTATAATAAAGCGGAAGAGTTTCTTTGTTTGTTTGTTTGAACGCGCTAATCTCTGGACGTACTTGTCGGATTTGAGAAATTCGCATTTCGTAGTACAATTTTTAGGGAAGGTTATAGGCTGTTTAATATCCCTAAAATCCTTCCTTAAGGGGATAAAATGGGAGTAGGAAGGTCATATGAAAGTTCTATGTTTTCGACAGTTACATATAAGAAAATAGGCATTTAGATTATAAATTTTTAATAATAAAAACCTGTATAATTTATTTTTGAAAATCTCCCCTTTAGGGTGGTAAAATAGGGGATGAAAGTTTTTATGTGAAATAATTATTGTTATTATTAACTTGAAATTTGGAAGATAGGTTCTTTCTAGATCGTAGATATAATATCAGCCTAGAAAATATTTTACAAAATATATATATATATATATATTTCCTCCTCTATGGGGTAAAATGGGTAACATGAAAGTTGTATGTTTTTGAAGTTACAGATACTGAAATCGGCATGTACTTAAGTTATTAGTTTTAAATAATAAAAACCTACTTAAATTAAGGTTGGTAAAATAGGGGATGGAAGTTTGTACAGTAGTAGTAAGTTAATAATATAGTCTAGTCAACAAGTTCAAAAACGTGAAATATAGAGATAAAGGACTTAAAAATATGAGCGATTGCTCATTCGATTTTGAATCACCTCTAGAAAAATGTTTTTGAAGGATTTTGGTGCAGGTTAAAAATTGCAGTTGTTATTAACAAACCAAGATGAAAAAAAAAAATTATATTTATTTTTTTGTTAATAACTCGAAAAATATTTATATTTAAGCACTTTAAAAAAATTCCGTTAGAGGAGGAAATTTCCAATAAAAAAGTCCCAACTTCCGAAACTCCATCTCCATCCTTACTTCCTTACTAATATTATAAATGGGAAAGTGAGTTTGTTTGTATGTTTGTTCCGCTTTCACGCCGTAACTACTGAACTGATTTGGCTGAAATTTTGAATGGAGATAGAATATGCCCTGACTTAAAACATAGGCTACTTTATATCCTGGAAAAATGCACAGCTCCCACGGGATTTTGAAAACCCCGAAATCTATAGCTACAGCTATAGGTAGATTACTATAGTAAACTTCATTGATAGTAGGTATAAAGGTTGGAAAAGGGAGCGGGAACGGGAACCGGAAATCCACGATTCCCTCGGGATTTGTTTAAAACCGAAATTCACGCGGGCGAAGCCGCGGGCATTTTCTAGTTATTTATAATTTTAATTTGACGTTGAAAATAGGTTTCCGCGCGGCGGTTAAACCATGCGCGCGCGAGAATTCAGCAATAAAAATATTTTTTTTTTGTAACGTACAATGTAATTTTAAAAACTGAAAAAATTCTTTTATCTTCTTAACACTTGAAAGAATCGTGCCCTGAAGAAAAAAAAGTTTAATCACTATTTTTCAATAAGTTATTCAATTCATCATCATCATCATGATCAACCCATTACCGGCTCACTACAGAGCACGGGTCTCCTCTCAGAGTGAGAAGGGTTTTGGCCATAGTCTACCACGCTGGCCAAGCGGATTGGCAGACTTCACACGCCTTTGAGAACGTTATGGAGAACTCTCAGGCATGCAGGTTTCCTCACGATGTTTTCCTTCACCGTTAAAGCAAGTGATATTTAAATACTTAAAACGCACATAACTCCGAAAAGTTAGAGGTGCGTGCCCGGGATCGAACCCACGACCTCCGATTAGAAGTCGGTCGTCCTAACCACTAGGCTATCACAGCTATAGATTATTCAATTGTTAGCTAACAATTTTTTTCCCAATCTCCGTTGGCATAAACAATGTGATCAAAGGTATAAATAATTGGCCTAAAAATTTGAAACTTCGTGGAGCCCTTTGATATATGTATATATATTTCATAAGATCCTGCGATAAATTTTCATAAAAATTTATTAATTTGTTAATTATGATTTTTTATAGCTATAAGATTTATATGATTATTATGATTTTTCAATAATTTAAAAAAAATCATAACAAATTAATAAACTTTTACGAAAATTTATCGCAGGATCTTATGAAATATATATATATCAGAAGGGCTCCACGAAGTTTAAAATTTTTAGGCCAATTATTATTATTTATACCTTTCATCACATTGTTTATGCCAACGGAGATTGGGAAAAAATTTGTTAGTTAACAATTCAATTACTTATTGAGAAATGGTGATAAACTTTTTTCTTCGGGGCTCGATTCGGGGCGGTATTAAGAAGATACTAGAATTTTTTCGAATTTTTAAAATCACATTTTATGTTATAAAAAAAATATTTTTATTGCTGAACTCTCGCGCGCGCATGCCGTAACAGACGCGTGGAAACGTATTTTCAACGTCAAATTAAAATTATAAATAATGAAGATAGAGTTTCAAAAGCTGAGACTTTTAGAAAGAGGAGAAAATTTCCGATAAAAAATCGGAAATTTTCTCCTCTTTAATAAACTTTTTCATAATTGCTTAAATATAAATATTTTTCGAGTTATTAACAAAAAACGAAATATGATTTTTTTTCATCTTATTTTGTTACTAGCTTCTGCCCGCGGCTTCGCCCGCGTGAGTTTCGGTTTTGAACAAATCCCGAGGGAATCGTGGAGTTCCGGTTCCCGTTCCCGCTCCTTTTTCCTACCTTTATACTTAAAATATCAAGCAAGGTCGCTATACTAATCTACCTATAGCTGTAGATATAGATTTCGGGTTTTTCAAAATCCCGTGGGAACTGTGCATTTTTCCAGGATAAAAAGTAGCCTATGTGTTGCCAATGCATGCTACACAGCAAAGTATTGCAATAATGGGTTATGTGAGCGTGATTTACCTAAGAACAGTCAGCGCCCTCTGTGGCGTTTTGGAGGTCTATATCTATTTTAGTCCTACAGGAATACTTTTCTGGGATAAAAAGTGTGTTACTTTATGTGTTAAGTCAGGGCATAAGCTATCTCCATTTAAAATTTCAGCCAAATCGGTTCAGTAGTTGCGGCGGAGAAGAGGAACAAACATACACACAAACTTAATAACTTAATAACGCCTTTATAATATTAGTGTGATTGTTATTTTCCTCGCTAGAAAGCTCCGATACTCGATAGCATACGCGTCCGATCGCTGCTAAATTCAAAATGCTATAGGGAGAACTTTACGCACCGCCGCCCCGGCCGCCTGGAACCGCGCGCCGCCGCGCGCAACGTCTATGTCCCGCAATTTTTAAATCTGTAATATCTTCGAAAATATTCATTTAAATCATATGCTGTAAAGGGCCATATAGATCCTACTAATATTATAAATGTGAAAGTGTGGATGTTTGGATGTTTAGATGTTCGGATGTTTGGATGTTTGTTACTCAATCACGCCGCAACTCCTGAACTGATTTGGCTGAAATTTTAAATGGAGATAGATTATGCTCTGACTTAAAACATAGGCTACTTTTTATCCTGGAAAAATGCACAGTTCCCACGGTGTTTTGAAAAATCTGTAGCTACAGCTATAGGTAGATTACTATAGCGATCTTCCTTGATAGTAGGTATAAAGGTTGGAAAAGGGAGCGGGACCGGGAACCGGAAATCCACGATTCCCTCGGGATTTGTTTAAAACCGAAATTCACGCGGGCGAAGCCGCGGGCATTCTCTAGTCTATAATAAATCAACAATGTACTTAAGGTATTTAATTAGATAAGGATTTATGCTGTATTGGTTAAAATCGCTTCTAAAATTAGCCATTATATGTCGTAAAAAAGTAAATGACAAAAAATGTTATTGTGGGATATCCATAAGAGATAGACATATACCATCGCGGATTTTTCTATAGACCTTTTCAATGTGTACAATACTTAGTACATTATATTGATAAATCTCGCAGGGTTCAGCCTGCGTTTGCAATGTAAGCGGAAAAAATGTAATTATTTACGACATCACATTAGAAACCTCAAAAATAACAGTATTTCTCCACTATTTAATGGATGTTATTATACATATAAACCTTCCTCTTGAATCACTCTATCTACTAAAAAAAACCGCATCAAAATCCGTTGCGTAGTTTTAAAGATTTAAGCGTACAAAGGGATATAGGGACAGAGAAAACGACTTTGTTTTATACTATGTAGTGATTAACAATTGCAATTTTTTTCCTGCACCAAAATACTTCAAAAACATTTTTTAGAGGTGATTCCGAATCGAATGAGCTATCGCTCATATTTTTAGGACCTTAATCTCTATTTTTCACGTTTTTGAACTTGTTGACTATACCTATATTATTAACTTAAAATTTGAAAGTTAGGTTCTTTCTAGGAGGTAGGCTTCAGCTAAAAATTTTACGTAAATCCACCCCAAAGGGGGTATATTATGACATGTATATTACGACATCAGTTTATGAACTTAAATACAATAATACAAAGATCCTGTAGATACTAATTATTATCGGACATGACTACAGATTGACGTGATTTTATGCAGTTGCATTTTTTTAGTTCAGGACCTGGAGAGTTGTCAGGCTACTATTTTATTCCGGGAAAACAAAGGGTTCCCGTGGGACTTTTGAAAAATATAATACCGCGGACGAAGTCGCGGGCAACAGTAGTACATTAATAAAATACCTACTTTTTACTTGTATCTATCATCTATGATTATAAAATTAAATTATAACTTTTTATCTTTCTATGTGACCCCCCCCTGGCACCAAAGCTGGATCCGCCCTTGATTAAGTATAGATGTAAGACTCTATGTTACACGCACATTGGCTACATTGAGCGTGACGTATCTCTAGCAGCCATTGCGGATAAAACTCAAGCTTATTTAGCTATGAAATTCTGCGATTCGTTGCGACTTGCGGCCCCCGCGGTTGAAAGGAAGCTTAAGTCTTAGAAATATGACAGGCCAAAGATGATAAAAATGAAACGCTCAGCTGCCGAAAATAAGCTGTCGCTGAGGCGATAGAAGCCAGTGAGCGTGCAGCCTCAGAAGATCCTTTGAAACCCCGAAAAAAAATGCAGATACTTCCTACTCGTAGAAAATATCAAATCAAAATCATAAATTGTGGAGACGATTTATGGATAATTTGTATCTATTAAGTAGGTATAACTATTTGGCATGTTGTAAATTACGTCTGGTGTTGTTGGAGCTTTTGTGAGGCGAATGAGAGGCAATTTATCGGGCAAGTCACGAAAGCGTGGCGTGAACAGCAAATTAAAATCGACGCGAGCCAGACAGCATTACACATTTGGTGATAAGTATCACACTGCTCTGTCTTTTACGTATCTACTTGCAATTGAACTGACAGATAGTTCTGCAACTTAAACATCTATATATATAAAAATCAATGTCACTTTTCGTTGTAATTTTATAACTTAAAAACGGACTCACCTATCCAAATCAAATGTTTAGGTTTTGTTCGGACTATTTAGTAGATGGTTTATGTGAAGTTTGCACAAAATCGGTCGAGCGGTTCTTCATTTATCACATTTTTTAAACCCACGCGGACGAAGTCGCGGGCATCAGCTAGTTTCGTATATATCTGTTGACTTTTTACTTTTTTTAGGTCAACTCTATCTTATAGCTCGTGATTTGTTCACGGTAAGTAATAAGTAATAATACTTATGAAATAGAATAGGTTAGGTTAGACTGAAAAAATAACAATTAATTATTAATTAAACAAGCATAATTACTTACCTAAATTAAAAATTTAAAAAACCCCCGACCTTCACCATTTTGTGGTGACGGCCATCTTGGATTTGCATAGTGCCATTCTACTAGTCAAGCCCTTTCATTTGATACCCATATTGTGGGCGTTGTGATAAAATATTTAATCCGCCATTTTGTAGCGGCGGCCATCTTGGATCGATTTTCATCAAACATAGCTAACAACACTCTTGACTAATTCACCTTTCAAACAGAAAAAACCGCATTCAAATCGGTTCACCCGTTTGAGCGCTACAGGGGAACAGACAGACACATACACACACACACACACACAGACACGTCAAACTTATAACACCCCGTCGTTTTTGCGTCGGGGGTCAAAAAATAATAATTCAGAAATTAATGCTCTCATAATATGAGATTGAAGTATAATATAACTTATAGGTAGTTCGTTCGCTTTACCGCCTAGTTAACTCAAAACCCACCAATCGATTCCAGATTTCGAAGTGGAAAAAAACCGTACCTAATTGGTGTTGCTGCTGTAAAAAGGCGAGTTAGCTGCGAAGTAACAAATCAGCGTAATCACATCGTGAGGAGAGCGCAATTGATTCAGCACAAAGTTCACACAGGTGTTCCGTTCCGCGTCTATCGCCGCGCCGGACAAAGCAATCGTTGTGTGCTCCGTGACGGAGTAATTCGTCGTTTCCCTTCGACGCGACGATTACCCGCCTCTATTTACTTGTCTATCGCGCTAGAGCTGGCAGCTGACGCCGGAAACCCGGACAGACGGACACCGTTACAATTGGAACATTGACTTAGAAAAACGTTTGCCACGGACAACAGGGCACGGACATGTCCGCTTTGACGTCTAGACTGCAGAGCGCACTACGAACGGTACTGCACTGAAAATCGGTGCTAAACGTGAATTGTCTCACTTTTACGTCTGTCCTAACAATTTCCCAGTATTTACTCACTGTGACTTAGACAAACCTATTCGTGGTTCTAGTTAGGTACCTATTTATATTGTGATTGTGAGCTACCTTCAGCAGTAAGGCACTTACACAATAGGTCTTTCTATCCGTAGTCGTTCCTTCAAATCCTTCTTTGCTCAAGATCGCAGTCCTCGCGAGATCCCACCCTCGAATAGATCATGTTTCCTTCGACCTCAGGGTCGGGACCTACGCAGGTAGTATCTACCTACGTACCACAATTAAGGCACTATTTACCTAAGTAAACAAATTCTCAGTATAATACTAAGATCCCAGACTTGGTATCTATTAGTAAATTAAATGTTAAACGCCGTGCTGGGAATTCTTAAACAAGAAATATTACATACCTATAAAGATCGCGATCTCGCGCAGGGCATGACCGGACGGAGATCGCACATGGATCCTATCGCTTTAATCACTGATCTGCCGCAAAGGTATCTACGCCGGAGCCCTGGGAACAATACCGCCACGAGGCGCAACAAATGAGTGCAATTAAAGCCAGAAATCGCAACGCTCTCGACATAAACAACTCACAATCAATGCTCACAACTGAAGTAAAATTTATCCGCTAATACACCGCCAAAGTAATTCGCAGATAAAGATTTTCTATAACCTTAATCACTGGCATCTATTATATTAGGTACCTAAAATGTATCGGTATAATTCTGTAGGTACTCATAGATTGTTGTTTTCAAGCGCATGTAGGACATACGTATTCATTCATCCACCGCCGCCAGCTTTATAAGTATATACGCTCAGTATAGCTATAGTATATAGGACATGACATCGATTAACAGATCAATCAGTACCTTTTAATTATCTACCAAGTTGAGATGGTTGGAATTAAGTAAATCATCATCATCATGATCAACCCATTACCGGCTCACTACAGAGCACGGGTCTCCTCTCAGAGTGAGAAGGGTCTTGGCCATAGTCTACCACGCTGGCCAAGCGGATTGGCAGACTTCACACACCTTTGAGAACGTTATGGAGAACTCTCAGGCATGCAGGTTTCCTCACGATGTTTTCCTTCACCGTTAAAACAAGTGATATTTAAATACTTAAAACGCACATAACTCCGAAAAGTTAGAGGTGCGTGCCCCGGGATCGAACCCACGACCTCCGATTAGAAGTCGGTCGTCCTAACCACTAGGCTATCACAGCTTATTAAGTAAATACCTTCCTACATTCATACTTTCCTATTCTCATGTATAGAGTAAGCAAGTAGGTAGGTACTGCCTAGCTCCAAAACACTCGGCACCATCGATGTCTCGGCACCGCGGTAGGCATACTGAAGTATCTTTAGCCATAACATTAAATTAACAGGACCTTTCCTCGAACTAGCATTCTCTTGAAAACTAATCAACGTCAGCCATTATGCTCCGTGTCTGCACACACTAAAGACAACCAAACTAAAGCGTCCAACGCAGCATCTTGAAGTTGTAACACATAGGAAACTGTATCCACATGCTGCACTGTGAAGTGCGCGATGGTGCAACACTTTCTGCAGTCGCGCGCCTTCAGTATCACGCGCTGCTCTATAACGTGCTTTTTTTTTTACACCTACATATCATGCACGTGTACGCGCGCAATTAGATCTACAAATCCCGTCTGCCGTGCGTTGCGTGCGTTTCGGGTCCAATACCTCAAACATCGGGCGAGGAGAGCGCTCGTCCCCAAGGAATTAACTTCGACAACACCACAATAGTCCATAATTATGAAATGTGTTGTGATTCCAAAAGGATGTGTAATTTTTCTCTCGCGGCCGAACAATGCGCGTCGGTAATGAAAGGAGTCAATCAGTCGGTGTCTGCGGAATACGCCCGCGCTAATTTATGCGCCGCTTGGCGCTCACAGCGCGCTGTTATATTTTCCCTTCTTTTAATGCTCGTCCTTCGCAGACAAAGGACTATGAACGTGTATTATGGGTATGAGTTATACGAGTGCTAAATTTTAGTAATCGCGCTCAAGCGCTAGTCTAAATATTTTGAAAAAAGGTATTTTTTTATTAACTAATTATAATAGATACCTTAGATATTAGGTGCTTGCTTAAAAGACCCTGAGATGGAGACCCTGACGGAATGATAGATATCATCGCAGATTAATTATGTACGTAAGTACACGCCAGTATAAAAAAGGCCGACTGTTTGACTGGGAGGAAAGGCATAAAGCAACTTCGCCTTTTGGATGAAATTTTGTTTTAAATAACAGCCCAGAATACTGTACTTGTAGGCCTGAAGAATGAGGTTCAGTGCCAAGTGGTTTTTTATGCGTTTGCTATGCACTGATTTAGGGTAATCCAATCCGGCTTGGGAAATATAGAGAGCGCCACACAGACCAAGTAGTATACTTAGTATAGGTTATCTAAGCTTAGTGCCCTTCCGTAATCACTTCACTTAGCAGATCGGATACATACCTATAGGTACCTATGCCGATGCCTCGAGGTTCGGTCCATCACCCTATCTTCAGCACACTCTCCGAAATATATCTTGATAGATGTAAGTCTGGTGGAATTAGTCATACCTACTACAATGACTTTAGTTTTATTTAGCAGCGGGCTCGCGTGGAGTGCACGCGTGAAAGCAACACTTATGCACTTAGATGTTAGCCCGATACGAATTTATAGCGAATGGCATATTATTTACTAGCATTATACGCACAATTTGCGAAGCTGTCGCGAGGCCAGCTATAATTTCCCGATGGCGGGAGATCCATCAATACGCGCCTCGGGCCGCGGCCGCTTTCAATTTGTAGGCCGCTCCATCGCCGGCAATTACCGTCGACGGAAGGCCGCCCATCATCGATATGTTCGCTTAATAACGCCTAATGACGCTTAATAAAGACAAGAAAATAAAAGTGTGACCATTATTTCAGTCTAGAAAAATCTGTTCGTGGATATAGCATCGTTTCAATTTTCCACTACTGCAGGATACCTACCTATGCTTCGTAACGTTTATTCGAGATGTTTTTCTAAGGCCCAAGGTTAATTTAAAGGCCCTAATGCCGAGCCGCACTGCGAAATTTAATTTAATTTAATGAAACAAAATTAAATTTAAATAAAATCCTCTACGGCTGCCCTCTGGTGGTCTAAGAACCTTTTCTGATTCAATATTTCCTAGGAAGTATCGCATCAATATCGGCCAGATTGTTTTTGAGCAAAATCCTAAATGCATTCAGTAAGTACCTATAGGTTAGCCCCGGCCGCGGCCCCCGTTGCATCATTGTGCCCATGATTCATGGGTACAAATCTAAAGCACCGATTTTTAAGTAGAGAAACCTAGGATTACACCTGTCAATTATTGTCATCTCGTAATACCTCTCTCATTGCTGAACATCGTGGTCCAGGCCTCCTACTAGCTAAATAGCTATGACTGCTAGACTTCAAAGCGAGTATCGGGTAGGTATATCCCGCAAGATCAGGATCAAGGAAGTCCCTAAAAGAGACATATGTCCAGTAGTGGGCAAGTCGATTGACGACGACGACGAAGTTACTTATAAGTACCTACTCGTCCCGGAATTCGAAACCACGAGGATGTTTACATAGAAACGTACGTATCTTATGTACGGCTGTTGTGTGAGTTGAAATAGAAATTCTTATTAAATAAAATAAAACAATAATAATTGTATTTGTTTAGTTTATTAACACTTAGGGCTTCCACCCTGATATGTGTCACTACGTACGCGAACTACCCACATCATCGAAAAATTTTAAATTTATTATTAGGTAACAAAAAAAAATATTAATTTGCACATTCAATTTTAAAATCAGATAAACCTAATCTCTTAGGGCCTAATTCACCACCTTCTGGTAATGTCGGACAGCCTATAAACGTAAGTTTCGTCACTGTCTTACTTTATGTCAAGTGACAAAGACAAAGAGACATGAAATACTATAATTATATTATAAACTAGATGATGCCCACGGCTTCGCCCGTGTGGATTTAGGTTTCTAAAAATCCCGTGGGAACTTTTGATTTTCCAGAACAAAAAGTAGCTTAGGTATCTGTAGTAACCCTTCACCAAAACAGAAAAATCCCATGGGATCCCCACGATTTCGGAATGCAATTCCTTACAGCATCAGGGTTGAGGAGTTGGATATGTTATACCCGAGTTCATTCAACGATAAAGTCTTTAATTGGTACCCCCAATATCAATTTAAATAACCGAAAGTTTCTAAATCCCATTCGTTTTGGGGATCAGGTCAGGATCAGGTTTTGGGAATTTATTACCTAGGTGAGTACTATGAAGGATTGCAAAAAAAATATTTTCAAAAATTACTGTGCAGGGTAACAAGCAATTATTAACTTAAAATTTTCAGAGAACAGATTGATGATGTGAGCAGTGTACGCATAATTTTCTTCTACAGATTACTATTTCAAAAACTCTCTTACCCATTACAAACAACTACGTGACCCTTTTATACAGTGCTTACACTACAAAAATAATTTAATCACCCACTATACAGTACATACAGTTTCTAATACGTAATTTATAGCTTTTTCAATTTACAATCATAATATTGAATATTTTATAATTTAGACACCTAAATACATATACTTACATATTATGTTTATATATGTTTTGGTCAGTAGATTTATTTGGTCATCAGTGTGCTTAGTCTAAAGCGGAGCACTCGAAAACGAACTCGAAAACTATTGATCGATTTCAGAGTAAAATAGACCTAAAATGTCTTGTATTAAGGTTTGAGTTCGCCAATACATTCAGCATTGTTCGAATGCTGAATGTATTGGCGAACTCAAACCTTAATACAAGCCATTTTAGGTCTATTTTACTCTGAAATCGATCAATAGTTTTCGAGTTCGTTTTCGAGTGCTCCGCTTTAGACTAAGCACACAGCAAACGTACAACACAATTATAAAATCACGATCTAATGATTAATGTTTTTGATTATGGTAGTATATAATTTTTTTACTTATTATTTATGTGTCTGCAACGAAAATTACTTTGTCGTAAGTATTCAAAAATAGTCGCAAATTCAAAAAAATACATCAGGTTCAATTGTGCAAATCGATCAGTTACTATGAAATATTCAATATTATGTAGAATGTAGATATTTTATTATTCTTATAATATAATTAATGGAATATAAATAGTTACGCTAAAATATACATACATAGTTTTATTTAATGTTTATCACTGTTTTCCAATATTATTAAAGAATATTTAACAAAAAAAAATCATTCATTACGTAATATCTTAAGGAGAAAACATTCACTTTAGATATTTAAATTAATATCTAAAGTGAATGTTTTCTCCTTAAGATATTACGTAAAGTTTGTAGAATCACGTATGCAAAATTAAATTTAGTAGAAATGTCTGGTGTAAGTCTTTTAATGTTAATTGTTATTAAAATATATGTCAGATACTTTATTACCTGGAATGTTAAAATATCATTTCACATAATTTTATGTAAATCAGTTCAGATTAGGTACTCATAATAAGTATTTTATTTATATTTACTATTAAATTCACATTTTTTATTGTTACCATCAACTAAATATTCGTTTTTTACAGGACAGTTACAAAATCTTTGGTTATTATTTTAATATAATTTATTATTTTGTCGGTTTCATCTGTACACGTAATAAAAATGTTCAAAACAATGAAATGCAGAGAATTAGGAGAAACTCTATACAGGTAACAGTATTCTAAATTGATCTAACTATAGATACAATTAAAATTAATATTCGGGTAGGAACCTTCAAATTACAAACGTATAACTAATGTTTACTGGAGACTGAATTACACAAGTTTCTTAAATATAATAGGTACAATTTATTCACTTATATATTTTTCTAGTTTTAAAATCTTATAACTTTCACAGCACTATTTTAGTTCGGAAATTAGTTTTTGCCACTTCATATACCTTAATATGTAGGAATTATAAATATAGGTGAAGTTTCGCTGAACGAGTGCAATTCAATTTTACATAGGATGTCGCGGTGAGGGCGCGTGGTCTGATCTGGGTGGCGGGGCGGAGGGGTGCGCGGGCGGGGGGTACGGGCAGTACCGCATCGGCGCGGGAGGCTTCTGCAGCCAGAGGTCTGGCGGCAGGGCCAGGGGTTGAGGCCAGGCGGAGGGCCAGGCGCGCCCGCCCAGCGCCAGTAGCTGCAGCGCCGGCGGGGTCCTGGCCCAGACTGCACGTTTCTCCGCTTCCTCCTCGCTGGAGCCAGGCGCTCCTGAGTAGAGCCGTAACGGAGACCGGAGCAACTGCTGTTCCATTAGCATCAACTCCATCGGATCCCTGGAATTAAAGAGAAATGTCCAGTTATCATAAAGTATCGAGAGAGAATTAATTACTAAGAAATGGTTGTGACCTATAAGTTGGTAAACAGTCGGTCGCAGTTGTGCTTTTAATAAAAAATTGCTGACATTTTTGAACAGAATAGGCGTTACTTTGCGGAAGAATATACAATGAAAAACATGAAAACAACTTTGTTTTTCACTGTGAACAGTGACAGCTCATAGTGTTCAGTCCTTATTTCAAACCAATTTCATAATGATCAACCACCTTTCGTGGTTTGACCGGGAACAACCGCGGTTGCTGCTACTGTTCCCGGTCAAACCACGAAAGATGGTTGTTAGTAGGTAGTCGGTACCTAGATAATATACTATACTAGCGGACCCGGCAGACGTCGTCCTGCCCGCTATTAGCGCCACCTACTGGGTCCAATTTTTCTATTTATAAACCTTCCTCTTGAATCACTCTATCTATTAAAAAAACGGCATCAAAATCCGTTGCGTAGTTTTAAAGATTTAAGCTTACATAGGGACATAGGGACAGAGAAAGCGACTTTGTTTTATACTATGTAGTGATATACAATATCTATACTTCTATACTAATATAATAAAGCGGAAGAGTTTGTTTGTTTGAACGCGCTAATCTCAGGAACTACTGGACCGATTTCAAAAATTATTTCACCGTTGGATATGTGTGATCCTTGAGTGCTATAGGCTATATATGTATTATGTACCTCGGGCGAAGCCGGGGCAGACCGCTAGTTATCTTATAAAATCAGCTTTTTACTTGACCAAGCATTGTTCCAGAGCCGAGTTTAACTAGATTTCAGGGAACATATTGAGGAAAAGGAAGAGAACGCTGAGATATAAGTCATAGAACGTAAATAGTTGTATTTAACACTTGTGCGAAGTTTACCTACTGGGAAGAGAGTTCTGCGAAGCTCGCGTTTAGCGAGTTCGCGTGCTCGTTAGCTTTCAACGGGCCGTGCTCTATAAAATTTACTTCGGAGAATTTCTACGACCATACGAATCTACATGTTTTTGGATGTCATAAAAATTTATACTGGACGACAACATAAATAGGTACATATATCTATTACCTATAATATGCATGTATTTCATTTTGCTTTTTTCTTCTATATATTTAGTTTTTTTTAATCACTGGATAGGTAAGTAGGTCTCTATTAAATTTTTATTTACTAAACATCTAATGAATCTTCAAAGATCGAATCTACCGAAACTCTACCCAGAAGAACCTCGATCATTGAGTCAATCTCTGTTTGACGTCTACATGTAAAATTTTGATTTTATTGAATTAATAATAACACTGAGTGGAATTCTATGTGGATGTGGATATTATAATGCGATCTTAAACAAATGTTTAAGTACGCCTAATTGAGCTTAGAATGAATACATACAAGAACATAAAAGCTTGATATTTGCAGAAATATATGGGCATATTAGTGTTTAATTCCTGTTTCGATTCCGACAACGGTTAACCAAGTTCCCCGAAGGCCGTGTTCGGCAAGTTTGTGTGTTGCAGCGCGCAGCGGGCCGTGGCCGTGCTCTATAAAACACACTTCGCAGAATGCTGCGGCCACACCGACGGTACTGACGGTACTGGGCACGTGTTTTCCAAACTCATAAAACGTTATTGCGCTCATTAAATTAGGGTAATATTATATTCAAACTACACGGTAAAGATAAAATTCATTCGATTCGCAATCGCACTTCCTTGCGCTATGGTCAACGAAATCGTTTTAAGAAGTATTGTTATAAATTAATCCATACTTAATACTTACTTACTTAATATTATAAATGCGAAAGTAACTCTGTCTGCCTGTCTCTATATTACGCTTTTACCCCTAAAGCGCTGAACTGATTTTGACGAAATTTTGTACAGCGATGGACTAGACCTTGGTAAAGGACACAGGCTACATTTTACCCCGGAAAATCATAGAGTTCCCAAGGAATTAAAAAAAATCTAAATCCACGCAGTTGCGAGCATCAGCTACTACTAACTAATCGTTCGTTCGTTTCAACCAATAGACGTCCACTGCTGGACATAGGTCTCTTGCAAGGATCGCCACAGCACACGATCTTGTGCCGCCTGATTCCAGCGGCTGCCAGCGACTCGCTTGAGATCGTCTGTCCAACGAGTGGGGGGTCTACCTGCGCTTCGTTTACTGGTGCGAGGTCGCCATTCAAGCACCTTTGGACCCCAACGTCCATCGGTTCTTCGAGCAATGTGCCCCGCCCATTGCCACTTCAGCTTCGCGACTCGATGAGCTATGTCGGTAACTCTGGTTCTCCTGCGGATCTCCTCATTTCTGATTTGATCCCGCAGGGATACTCCGAGCATAGCTCTCTCCATCGCCCGCTGAGTGACTACTAACTAATAAAGCTACCTATATATATGTACCTACCTAAGTGTAAAGAATACCTAAGTGAAAATAGTAACTACTGTTATAAATATAAAACAAGCGAAGTATGTCTGATACTACTCCGACTTCGGTATGGGTATCTCAGTTGTTATTAACGGCGTCTGAGTTTTGAGATATGAGGCTGAGCGGCAAATGAGCGTGACGATACCAGATTTGAGATGAGGCTCGAAATTGGCATGACATCACGAGATGCCGTGTCGAATTTAATCTATCACCGGAGCGGCCGCGGGCGCCGCCGCGCGCCGTCATAACAGGTAGAGCGCGTACGAGCGAAGTAGGTAGGTGTATATCTATATATATTTTTTATTAGAAAACCCTTATGCATAGGTGTTAATAAAAAAAGAATGGATTTTTTCCATCTGTAACTAGAAATAGCTTAAGAATAACCACAAAATGAGACATTGATGAAAAAGAGCGTTCAAAGCGAACGTGAAATTGGAATACACACTTACCTAAACGTTTGCTGAATAGAATAAAAATGAATATAGTAGTAGGTATACTTGATCCTAGGAATATATATGCATACCTATCAGTTGCACGTCACAACTTAGGAACATTACCAAATGAAACAGTTGATAATAAGTTAGGTATTATAATAAAACTTAGTTTTAAAATATTATCAGATAATAGTAGGTAGGTAACTCTTTTCTCTGTAAGAAATGTAGGTAAGCCACAAATCAGTAGTAAGTATAGAAGCACAGTTTGATTAAATTAAACTGGTCTAGATAACAATAATTTCTGTGGTGGCGGCAATTTGATATCTTGTGATTAGCATGGCGCGCGCAGACTATACTTATATTTTTTATTATTTTTTAATTCGTCAGAATGTGAGGATATTATGTCGTGTCGTTTCGGGTGCTATGGAGGGCGTTAATGGGGTATTTATTATGATCTCGGTATCAGCGGTAATGGCCGACACTCGCCGCCAAATTACAGGGCGGCGCTCTAAGAGGCCGGCGAGCAATTGCGAGTGCTGTTGTCGATACATCTGTTTTTGTCGATATCGATTTGGCTTATTGATAGCGAATTATTTCACGTAAAAAAAGTTAATGATCACGTTGTGAGCAGATAAATTATAAGTCTTAAGTCGTCACAGAAAAGAGATTTTAAATTAAGAAACTAATATTGTGAGTAAATATTTATTTGGTATAAATAGAGTAAAAGTAAAATGTTAAATTAAAAACTACACGCATATGACATCGTTACTGACGTCCAACTCTCAATTAAGCATTAAAGAATTCTTTTTGACAGAGTAAAAACAATTTTGAAGGAAGTATTTCAAAAAGTTTTTTCTACATTGTAACGAATTGAGTTCCTTAAGTTTATTCGGTAATTTATTATTGTAATTGATTTAAAAGAGGTTTTAAATCGGTAATCGTCCCAATGTTTAAAAGGTTTCTTCCTATCTGAGAATAATAATTCTATGAAAGCAAAAATAATGCTTTCATGCGTTCATTAATATTGAAAATCAATGTTAATGAACAAATAAGTGGCACTAACAATTTTAAATGCCTAAACCAAAATCTAGATAGAATCAATCAGATCATGTGCAAAGAAACTTATACTACGTTAACGTATAATATAATATCGATATGATATGAATTATTAATTTATGGACAACACTATTATAAAAATTGGAATTTAAACCGACTATCCCACACTTCTCAGACGAATTGGTAACAACAGATGGCTGTAAATAGCATTTAATATCGAAAGCGTATAAAAATATACATTTCGATGCATAAGTGAATTAATTAAGAAGCAATAAGTAACATAATTTACTTACTAACAAACTACCAATTTTTCACACCAATATGCCACCGACAAAATACAAAATAGTTATTAAATATTTTTGACCTATTGTGATTTAGTAAATAGGTATCACAAGAATAGGTTACCTATAGACACTGAAAATCGCCATATATCAACGAGTTGCGATTTTGCAAACTTAGTAGTAAGTATTAACGTTCAAAAAGTGTACAGTGTAGGTACCTACTTTGAATAAATGAAATTTGAATTTGAAAAAATTTGAATTTGAATAACCTCAGAATTAAGCACATATTATTATGATTATTTAATCGATAGCTTATTAACCCAAACGCACATAAAAAATGTTGTCAGTTTGTTGGGCTTATCTTTGAAATTTAGATTTTTAAAGAGAGTAATTCGAAAATAAGGGCTGTTTCGTTAAAAAATAAAAACATTAAGGACAATAATACCTACCTAGTATTCGCTTTACTAAACTTGACGAAATTCTGCACAGAGTTAGCTTGCATCCCGGAGACAGACTGCTTTTTATCCCGGGAAATAAGAGTTACAGAGATAGCTCGCATTCCGGAGATATACCTACATATTAAGCTACAATAATCCGGGAAGTTAAATAATATCCACGAGATTTTTTAAAACCAAAACCACGGGCGTTATTTAGTTCATTTAATAAGCGTAGGCCTTTCTATGAGATGTGAGTGACTATCAAGTCTTGTCTAACTTGATAGACCAACTTGATGGAATCTAAACAGTAAAACTAAATGTGTGTGAATCGTTTACAATTAAGCTAATGCGTGCCGACAAAGACTCCCATCAAAACTCGCTTGATTAAATGGGGGGGCGTACCTTATTAATTAATACCTGAAACGAGCCCCCCCATTCCCACACTATGCTGATTTATCACACTCATTGTCTGGCCATTTCGGACGTCAGCGAAGGAAGGCATTAGAAAGACGCTCATTTGGAAATGCAGCGGTAAGTAGTTATTGCTAACGGGCTGATGCCGCTGATTTCATTCGCGTGAATTTAGATTTTCTTTTAATCTCGTGGGATCTCTTTCATTCAGAAACTTCCAAAAAGTAGGAGGTTCTCAATTCCGCGCGTATTTTTAGGGTTCCGTACCCAAAGGGTAAAACGGGACCCCATTATTAAGACCCCGCTGTCCGTCTGTCTGTCCGTCTGTCTCCAGGCTGTATCTTATGAACCGTGATAGTTAGACAGTTAAAATTTTCACAGATGATGTATTTCTGTTGCCGCTATAACAACAAATACGAAAAAACAGAATAAGATAAGTAGATATTTAAGGGGGCTCCGCATACAACAAACGTGACTTTTTTGCTCGTTTTTGCTCGATATTGATAACGGCAACAGATAGACGCTTGAAATATTCACAGAATATTTAGTAGGTAATATATTCACTTTAAAAATAAATAATTAAATTAAAATTAAAAAAAATATATATTTAAGGGGGGCTCTCCCATACAACAAACGTGATTTTATAGCCGTTTTTATAGAAAATGGTACGGAACCCGTCGTGCGCGAGTCCGACTCCGGAACTTGGCCAGTTTTATTTTTATTACTTACCAGTATAAAAACATCACAGTCTGATCTGAGGTTTATAATAATTTTGATGAAACTCAAGCGGACGAGATAGATGCCCAGGATATAAAATCGCAACCATTCATTCATCAACTTGCTTGAGATCGTCCGTCCACCTAGTACCCTGACCATTGCCAAAGTCCTACTTTACCTACTGTTCCGACGCCACAGCAATTTCGCAACTCAATGAACCCTTGGTAAAAAAATCATTAAGTCATCACGGTTCTCAAATAAAAAAAAGAGGTAAAACAAAGCTCCAGATTGAACATCAGACTGATCTCTTAAACTTTTTAATTATCTATTTTTCATTCAGGCTAGGGAACGGTAGCCAAGGAAGCCGCGGTAATGCATCGATAGCATCTCAAAATGGCCGTCAATCTCGCTCGGGCTATCAACGTGTATCAATTATTATTACAAAGTGGCTACATCTACTTCCAGTAGCATACACGGACGCGTCCATTACTCTATTAATAGGTTCAAGGAACTGATCATCGCTTAATGAAAAAGTTTATTGAACCATCAAATCTTTGATGGAAGTAGTGGTTTATATATCGACAAAAATAAAATAAAACGATGATATGGTGCGCTTAGGTACACTTCGCTCTTATAGCTATAAATACTTAGCAGGTAGGTAGGTATATTCGTCTGACTGACGAAGCACATCTTACACCTACCTACTGTTTAAAACTAGAATTAATTTTGAGTTTAGTTCTTTATATGGACGAATTTGAGGTATAGGTACCTACCTATTCCATATTTTTTCGAAGCGGTCGCGGCCTTCTTGATTTAAAAAATGAGGATACAAGTAACAGTGGCATGTCTTGTTATGTCTTTTTGTCTTGAGATTTGAACTAACAAAAAACAAAGATAGGCTTTTTCTTTCTTGCATTCTTGCTTTACAATTCAGCATAAAATCCACAGGTTTCCATTAATTTTTCGTTTAGTTATAGCGTATACAGTATTAACATATAACACCCATAAATGCGGGTTATGAACACATTTTTAAAGGTGTTCCGTATAATTCCGATTTCCACTCATTAAGTTAAGTCGAGCCGTCCGGAGTCCGGTCCAAGGCGAGAATTTGCCGGGGGCCATAATCGCGGGCGTTCCCATGTGGCTCCTACCTCTGTTTCGCTTCTCGCATTCATCTCACCTTGATTTTATAGTTTGTTTTTACTTATAGCAATAGCAATAAGCAAATAGCGGCTAAATATATCTCATCTTGACGTTAGAGACGCGGATTTTGTTATTAAATTAATTAATTTAAAACATAATTTGCCTCATTACGAGCTAGATAAGTTTGTACATTATTATTCCCGGTAATTCTCGGCTTATTCCTATAAGCGTACATCTAAAACGGTAAGTAACGGAAAAATTAATAATATTTTTTCGTTATTTTAAATTTCATAGAGCCTAGTTGCTAATAGATAAAATTAAGTGTATAGATATCTGAAGGTAAAAGTTTATTATGAACCTACTGCTGTGTCATACAGTATAAAATAGATCCTTTTTTTGGGTTACTATACATATTAATAGAATAAGAGCGCTTTTATAATGTTAACATCGTAGGTACTCTTGCACACTGTTTGTGACATTACATTTGATGGTTCTCGTATCATCGTTCATCTTGATGTACAAAATGCATATGGGTTATAGTTACGATTTTAATATAATAAAGAATCACGGCCTCAGGAAATCGTGATTTTTCACGTAATGACTTCGAGATCACACGTTGTAAGGTGCGCGGTTCCGTGGTAGGGGGCTGGCGCGGCGTGTGGAAACAGCTCACGTCAACAGCGCGCGAGCCGGCGGCGGCGGCGCGGGTAATCACAGGGCTCGCTGCTCATTATGCCCTAAACGACAAATTAAAGCGCATTTCTATTATCTGCCCATCGTCGATGATGCACGGACCGGTTCCGTGGTAACTTGCTCCGAAACGATGCGTGCTCGGTCGACGCGATGTGTGCAATAACTTGCGCACGTCTCAAGCTGGGCAGCTGTTATAATATTAAAATTTGAAACAAGTGTAAATTAGAAATTTAAAAAACCCCCGACATTCGCTATTTTTTGGCGGCGGTCATCTTGGATTTGCAATAGTGCTATTCTACTAGTCAAACCCTTTCATTTGATACCCATATTAAGGGAGTTGTGAAAAAATATGTAATCCGCCATTTTGTAGCGGCGGCCATCTTGGACCGATTTTCTTCAAACATCTCAACACTCTCGACTAATTCACCTTTCAAACAAAGAAAACCGCATCCAAATCGGTCCACCCAATTGAGCGCTACAGGGAACAGACAGACAGACAGACACACACACACACACAGACACGTCAAACTTATAACACCCCGTCGTTTTTGCGTCGGGGGTTAAAAATGAAAATTTTCAAAAAAGTCATCAACGTCGATTTTATTATTCATTTAATACCAGCTGATGTCCGGGACTTCGTCTGCGTGGATTTACGTTTTTTTTTAAATCCCACCGGATTCTTCGGATCGGATCTCTTTGTTTTTTCGACATGAATAAGTAGCCTACACCACTCTCAAGATGGCAATATAACCATGCAAATAATCACGTCAATCCGTAACTCTGTTGCAGTGTGACTGAAGGATTAATCAACAAACTACTTTCGCATTTATAAATTAAAATCAATACAAAAGTTAACTCGTATTATCATTAAATCTTTTGACCTCGTTGCAGCACGTTGCATAGCGGGTGGCAACCTGTAGCACAGTAATATTTAGAGGTTCCACATTTTAGAAATATTTATGTTCAGTATTTGCATTGCGTTATCGATTGCTTGTCAAACACTCGACCGATACTCGCGAGATATTCGGTGCAGATAGATTTATATCTGACTCAACCAAGACGGTCTAGTGACGTGACATAAATTAGAATCGATACGAACTATCCCGTCACTTTGATTATTTAACTTACCTCTCTATTTGTTGATAAATTAGTAGTTCATATCAGAAAACTACATCGGACAAGATAACATTTTGGATAAAATGTTACGAATGCGTTACGACGTTGTTCAATGTTTAAACTGGATTTTTTATAGATTAACTTGTATATAATTTGTTTGTTCGTATTAGGTAGTTATCTACAGGAAAATACAGACCTTACTTATGCAGTAAATAAAATATATCTATTAAGGACTTAGGCAGAAGACACACATAAAAATATACGACGTAGGCACTACCTATTAGGTATAAACTTATTGTGATTATATCTAAACTCTCGATAAAATATTTCCGAACTGTTTACGACAAAATAATAAATACCCTGTTAGCGAATATAAATTGCAAATCAGAGCAATAACACAATCGCCATAAATTCCGAAACATTTTATAGCTATAATCTTAATTTTTTGTGAATCGATCGAAGCGATAGGGGGATAACAACATCCCTAAATCCGTTCCGATCGGCGTGGCATCGGGCATCGGCTGCAATCAGACGAGGCGCGTTTTTGATCTTTTATTCATGCAAAAGCCGCCGCACAAATTGCAGGGCGGTCGACCTAATGCCTTTCAACTGTTGCTAATAACCTGCCAATTTATCAAATTCGCCTGCAGCAGTACCGGCGCGGCTGCACAGTGCGCACGGCCGAGTGCTCGTCACTCTCGCGTTTTGAGTGATTGCTACTAATGTGAGCAAAAATAATAGGTGTGCAAATTATACTGAACGGGACTCTAACATATGCTAAAAGTTGAATTTTGTTTTGCAAAACAGTAATGACTAATAGGTATTTAGACGATGGCTGCAAACTGAAGATTTGCAATTTAAAAAGTTGTAAACATCACAGTTAGCGGTGGGCATTGTATCGAGAAGCGGTTTCATAAAGCAGCTTTTTTATCGGAAACGAATTCATTACTTGAAAAACAGACAGAAAAACAAAAATGTATTCCATTGACAAACGAACTGGTTTTAAAAACTAACGCAATGTACCTACCTACTGAGACTTCATTGCAGCCACTGCAGCATTGTAATGGAATCACGCTAAGGCCTACTTGTATCTTACTCAATCTTAGTTCAGTTAAATATTCCTCATCAACGTGTCCCCGTCAACCCTAAAATAAATAAGTTAATTTGACTGCATTTAAGAGCTTTCAAGTAGGAAACTACATTTTTCGTTCAGTGTAAGTTGACTTTACTTGCATATGCTGATGGTAGTAGATACCCATTAGATATGATCTACAGTAAGCCGTCGTCAACCAGTAGAAGCCAATGCTTGCCAATTGTATCTCTTGTATGGACGTCCACAAGCCGAGGTCTTGCACCACTTGTATGCAACGGTTCCCTGCTTCCAACTCTACAAAATTCGGTTATTCGAACTATGTGACCCACATATTTCCACTTCAGAGTTTCTCTATGAATTAATTAGTTCTGGTTCTTCCACGGATCTCCTCATTTCTAACTTCCTATAGAAGGCGCTACAATAAAATATGTTATTGTATGATAAGGCTAACGCTTGACGACGACCATGTCTAATGGAAAGCAATGATCTAAGTTGGAACGCGCTTGCCTAAATAAAGCCTATTCACTTGAGGCTTGAAGGTGCCTCAAGTCGAACGAGGCGGGAAAAACATAGATTTACTAAAATAGGACATCTCACCTATCGAAATCGGTGAGTCTCGACGAGTCCCGGAAGCCCTTCGCAAACGGATTGGAATCGATCTTCAGTTTGGTGATCAGCTGGTTCTGGTACGCAGTGACCGCGGTGAACACCGTCTCCGGGAAGATGAAGGTCCGGTGCTGCTCCCGGGACAGGTCGGTGATGGGGCCGCCTCCGTCGCGGACCTTCACTAGGTGTATGCGGGGCTGGTACCGGTGCATCGAGTTCAGGACGATCTGTAAAGGAATATTGAGGTAATCAGCTCAGAGCATTTGTCTAACAGAAACACTGACGCCTCGTTGTCTAGTGGTTAGCATATTCGACCGCAGATCACGAGGTCCCGGGTTCGTTTCGGGTCGGGCAAATAATTGTTAGGCATAGGATTTTGTGCTGCCTGTGTTTTTTGTGAAGCTGTGATAGCCTAGTGGTTAGGACGACCGACTTCTAATCGGAGGTCGTGGGTTCGATCCCGGGGCACGCACCTCTAACTTTTCGGAGTTATGTGCGTTTTAAGTATTTAAATATCACTCGCTTTAACGGTGAAGGAAAACATCGTGAGGAAACCTGAGTGCTTAGTCTAAGATCGGAGCACTCGAAAACGAACTCGAAAACTATTGATCGATTTCAGAGTAAAATAGACCTAAAATGGCTTGTATTAAGGTTTGAGTTCGCCAATACATTCAGCATTCGAACACAACGAGCGCCCCAAGCAGAAATGTTGTAAAATATATATTCGAACTATGGAATTACGACTTTAAAATACGAGAATTTGAGTTCATTTTGCTCTGAATTCACTTGTGATTCGATCAATAGTTTTCGAGTTTGTTTTCGAGTGCTCCGATCTTAGACTAAGCACTCTGCACGCCTGAGAGTTCTCCATAATGTTCTCAAAGGTGTGTGAAGTCTGCCAATCCGCTTGGCCAGCGTGGTAGACTATGGCCAAAACCCTTCTCTGAGAGGAGACCCGTGCTCTGTAGTGAGCCGGTAATGAATTGATCATGATGATAGGATTTTTCTGTCAAGAAATTCTCAGTGTCAGCCCGGAGTTGGAAGCTGGCGGTGTTTCACCCCCGTGCCTCGGAGAGCACGTCAACCAGTCGGTCCCGGTTATTATCACTATCATGTGAAAATACTTATAGTCGTTAAAGCCCGCCAATACGCATTGGAGCAGCGTGGCGGGTCTAAATCCCTCTCTCCTATGAGAGAGGAGGCCTATGTCCAGGGGACACTGACTAAGCTTGGAGTCTGTTCAGATTATTTTCAAGGGAATAAACTGCTGCTAGTTAGTTGTGTATTATATGTAGTCTCCTCTCAGAATGAGAATAGTTTAGGCCGTAGTTCACCACGCGTGGCCAAGTGCAGATTGGTAGACTTCACACGCCTTTGAGAGCATTGTGGAGAACTCTCAGGCGTGCGTTCCCTCACTATATTTTCCATCACCGTAAAAGCTTTTAAATATCACATATATTTAATAGCTTAAAATGCACATTAACTCCGAAAAGTTGAAGTGCGTGCCGAGGATCAAACTCGGTCCCCCCGAAAGGGAGGCCGAAGTCTCAACCACTAGGCTATCACCGCTTCACCTCAGAGCCAAATATTTGATTTGAAAAATAATCATTGGATTACGGTGTGGTATTTAACAATATTATGTCCGTTAACTAAACAAGATAATATTGCAAAAAAAACCTGAATGCACAAAAAGCAATAGCGAAATCAGCTTATAACCTATAACGCCCGGTTTTGACAAATCAATAGGCATCTCACTGATTAAAACCATAGATCAGAGAACTAAGATTAAAATCGATCCAGTCCAACCCTTTGGATAGTACAGGGGTATAAAGATTAAAGAATCCCACATATCTATACTAGCCCTACTATTGACAACATATACCTACCTACATAGGTAGCTATATTGTTACATACCCAGATACGCGTGAAAAGCATACAGTTAAATAATTTAATATCTTAGGTACCTACATCATGAATTCATGATGGTTTAAAAGTACCTTGAACCCATTTCAGACGCATATTAGAAGGATATATTGTGATGATGAATCAAAATGCCTAACCTCCTAAAATAACTGAACAGTAGCAATATATACCTACCTAATAAACAAAACGTCAAAGCCTAATTTGGTATTCCCAAAATGCTATTTTCTTGTCAAATTAATTAACGTTATCTATAATATAATGATAGTGTCGGTGATTTCTCATCACTACATTGTAATTAATTGGTCGGCCGATGTGACGGGCGATAGTGGTCGGCGCCCACTGCCATACCGACACCGGCATACCGACTAGGGATGTGATGATCGTCACTGAATCGTAAATGTAGTCGAATTAAATGAAAAACACGTATAACGGTTTTAAAAAATTGGCTTTAAAGCTGCATACAAATAACTGATACCTACCAGCATTTCAACACGGGTAGTGCTGATCATGATTCGATCGTAACTGTACCTATTAATAAAATTAAAATGATATTAATATGACAATGGCAAAAATGAACAGCTGCATAATTTTATACTCAAACTTAACACATTTATGATACGCGTTAAGTTTTAGTGATCATGTGATTGATGATCACTTTGATGAAATCGTAGTAGGTAGATATACATTTGGTGTATGAGAAAAGCATTATGAACAAGATTTCGTTCTTCTCCTTCGTCAGTCTTTATCTTATTCATCAAACATTTAGGTCGAAATAACGAAATAGGTATGATTATGTGCAAATTTTTCTATTTGCACTTTATTAGATTTCTAGATAATTTAAATGGACCATCAATAAATAATAAATGTCTATTTAAATTGACAAAGCTAGTCGAATTTTTTCAGTCGAATAAGTCGCATCGTCCCTAGCGCCGACATTCGCTACTGATGTTATAATTAACGTTTGTTAATGAATTTGAATGGCTACTCACGTTTATTACATAATTGCGTTCGTTTCAAGAGCGCCGATTCATTGTGCGGTGCTGCTGTGAAACATTATCTCATTATTATTAAGGTGTTTTGGGGCTATTCCAATTACTTTAATAGGTAAGTTCAGTACATCCGCATCTAGCTCGGTACTTTTATCAAATTAAGTAACTGCGGGTCTGTTCTGTTTAAAGCTCTTAATTAGGTATGAGATAATTTAGATTGACATCCTATATGAATTTACCGTGTACACTGTCACAAAACATCACTAGGTACCTACTTAAACTTAGGTATCTAACATCTATTTTCATTTATTATCTTTAGGTCTGGTGGTAGGTACTTATATCTATCTTTGAATTGAGACTTTGTTAGTTTAATTCAATTCATGGGTTTTATGCAATGATTTGAAACGATTGTTGAAACTTTGCTAACATAAGGATAACTTGGCAATCTTAAGTACGTACATACCTATAAGTACATAGGTACAAAATATTCACAGAAAATATCTACTAATTAAAAAAACATGACGGACGTACCTGTGGCGTAGTTGCAAAAAAATTGCTATTAGGGCCTGTGACCGCCCGTGCAGACGAGGGACAGTTCTCAGCATTTGTCACTCAAAATAGGTATGTAGGTACCTATTTAGGATAAGGTAGCTAGCTATCTACAGCCTTCAGCGGACTAGAGTGAGCGTTGTGCAACAGTGTCGACGTTTCCTTATATTATGCCCATACAACAACCGTGTACAAACAAAAATTATTTTTATTCGTATTATATATTAGTATATTTATATATTTATATTAGTATATAATAGTATATTTATATTTTGTAGTCGTGTTTGAAGTCGTTAAAAAAAATTAAGCATTTTAGTGTTCATCAATTTACAATCTAGTTTATGTTAGGAGTTAGAAGTTACATAGAATTCACAATCGACTCTTGCGATATCGGTCTTAAATTCCACTGTTAAAGAGACTTAGACCTGCCAGTTTACTTTATTTTAGAGATTGTGTAAGTATCTATTACAGAATTAGCCCCATAAGATATCGAGGTAAATTTTAATTTTCCTCAGCAGATAAGCTCACAAATCGTTAAAGCTGGATACACTCGGTGTAAGCTGGAACATAATCCCTGGCACACCGTGGCTGCGGCGATAATTCACCAAGACGCCGCGCAGGTGTGAAATTTAAAGGTGCGTCCAGACTTGAACATTTCACCGAACCGAACAGCGAACATTTCGGCGAACTTGTTACGCTCAATGTGGACGGCGCGCTTGGAGCGCTTGAGATGAGTTACTGCGTAACAGTTCGGCGAAAGTTTCGCCGAACTGTTACGCAGTAACCCATCTCAAGCGCTCCAAGCGCGCCGTCCACATTGAGCGTAACAAGTTCGCCGAAATGTTCGCTGTTCGGTTCGGTGAAATGTTCAAGTCTGGACGCACCTTAAGACTCCGTCTAATGACGACAGCCCCGCCCCGCTCCGCACGAAATACAGACTCGAACTTCTTCTGGGGTTAATGATTTTATTTGTTAATGTTTTGACTTTAATCTAACTACGGGATTAGGTAGGCACGTAGAGGTAGGTAGGGATGTTTTTGCCCATATTCTGTCTGAATCTTTGATAATTTGAAGTTTTCTGCACGAAACATAGACTCGAACTCAGTGATGTAACTATAGGGTGGCATTTTGCCGAAATGCCACGGGCCCTCAGCCGGAAGGAGCCCCCTTATTTATTTTAAAATAAAAACTTTAATATTCGTTGAGCTTTATACCTATTGGGCAGGAGAGGCCTCATCCGATTAATTCGCCAGAGGCCTCAAACGTTAGATAGGTATAGTTTAGCGAAACTGCTCGAACTTCTTCTAAAGTTAATGTTGACTTTAATTTAACTATGGGATTAGGTAGGTACATACGTAGCTAGGTAGGGATGTTTTAAATTTGCCAGTCTGTCTGCATCTTTGATGATTTGAAGTTCTAAATATATGATCATCGACTATTTTAAGGATATGAGTATGGTAAGCCGATTAAATATTTCAGTGGGTAGGTAGGTATTAAGAGGCCGTATTCCGAGCCGAGCTAACGAGTTTCGGCCCGAGTTTTAAATGTGTGCGTGTACCTCACAATGGCACCGTAAGCTGCACTCACACAAAGACATGGTATACTTAAAAGCGGTCCGACTAACCTATATTGATACTTTGCGTTCCAAATTCAACGCGCTAATAAAATAAAATTTTAGATCTTAGTATATTTTATATTTGCTTTTTTTTAATGTTCGATTTAGGTAAGTATATAATTATTATCAAGATGTTATGTAATCGTTTATACTTACACATAACATCTGTAAGAATTAAATACAGCTATATCACTACCCATATTATAATGCGAAAGTGTGTTTGTTTATTAGTTTATTGGTTTACTGGTTTCTCCTTCAATCACGCTGCAACGAAACAAAAAACTATACGATCAATGCTTATTATATTGGTCAATAGATTAATCTGGTTATTTCAGGTATACAGGTTGTTTTGATAAAGAAGTTCTCTCAGGTGTGCAATTATCTACTATGCAGTTGCTAATCTTAGGTCATAAATAAAATTTGCACGTGCTCAATTCTTGCAGGAACACTTGTTGTATTCGTATTTGCTTCTTGTAACCGAATTTTTATTTATTGTCAAGAATGGCCTGAGTACCCATAAATATTTGTTCGTGTTCAAACCGTGATGTTTTTATTATATTCTTTTTTCTTGTACTAGTTGACTCGCCCAGGATTTACACATTTTCGTTTAGCCAATTTTGATGCAATTTAGTACACATATGGCTTACATCCCGAAGGTGGACAAAGGCTATTTTTTATCCTGGAAAATAATTTATTTTTCATAGAACACTATTTTATGTGTTTATTATTAAAGACATTACTATCTAAAATTTAGGTATGTAAGGGCCTGTTTCATCACCTTCTGATAAGTGTCGAATAGACTAAACGTAAGTTTTGTCACTTTCTTACTTTATGTCAAGTGACTAAGACAAAACTTGTGAATAAGCTATCTGACACTTATCCGAAGGTGGTGAAACAGGCCCTAACTGTTTTCACTTAATTAAATTTAGTTGTGAGATAACTTATCTCCCTCTATTTAGTCCGATTAAAATAGACATTCAAGATTTAAAAAAATATTCAATATTATATAATATACTAGCTTTTGCCCGCGGCTTCGCCCGCGTGAATTTCGATTTTTCACAAATCCTGAGGGAATCGTGGATTCCCGGTTCCCGTTCCCCGCTCCCTTTTCCAACCTTTATACCTACTTTCAAGAAACTTTGCTATAGTAATCTACCTATAGCTATAGATATAGTTTTCGGGTTTTTGAAAGAGAAATGTGTTCAATATGGTACTTATGATGAGATTTTGCATCTCTGATAGAATCGGACTAACACAAACTTTATCGTTAAAGTAAAATGAACCTTAACTGCCTTGTTTTAAAGCTCAAGTTCATCAACAGCCGACACTCTAAACAATTAAAATCAGTGGTACTGAATTTTAGGTCCATTTTATTCTGACGTTATTGTGTCACAGAGGAGAAACGGAACAGAGTCAAAGCTTCTAAGAAGCGAGCAAAATTTATACCTATTCTGGTACAGGAGGATACAATTTAATAAACAATAGTTATTTGTTCAACAAAATGGCAAATTTTGTTTTTGTTGTGATTGACTTTGCTATCGCATGATACATACAACTTTTCACTTCAATAGCGAGAAAATACAAGATGTAAAAGAAATATTTATTTAAACATTAAGGTATTTTTACATTTAGGTACATACTTACTCATTTAATATTATTAATAAATATTTACAGTTGATAATAAGTCTAAATAAAGTGCAGATCATTTATAAAAAACTCAAGTAAGTAATAAAAAACCAGCGCCATTTTGAAATTCTTTTGTTAATTGACCGATTTCGTTCAATATCGATATTAAGGGCTCCCTGGGATCACAAAGCAGAAAACTGTTACCAAAATTAAAAAAACGTCTGCGCCACTTTAACTTTCTTTGTTATTTGTACCGATTTCATTCAAAATCAATATCTGAGGATTTCTAGGATTACAAAACAGGAAACTGTTACCAAAACTTAAAAAAGTCGACGCCATTTTGAAATTCTTTGTTAATTGACCGATTTAATTCAAAATCGATATTTAGAGCTCCCTGGGATCACAAAACAGGAAACTGTTACCAAAACTTAAAAAAGTCGACGCCATTTTGAAATTCTTTGTTAATTGACCGATTTCATTCAATATCGATATTTAGAGCTCCCTGGGATTACAAAAGAGGAAACTGTTACCAAAATTTAAAAAAGTCGGCGCCATTTTGAAGTTCTTTGTGATTGTACCGATTTCGTTCAAAATCAATATCTGAGGATCCCTCGGATCACAAAATAGGAAACCGTTACCAAAATTTTAAAAAGTCGACGCCATTTTGAAATTCTTTGTTAATTGACCGATTTCGTTCAAAATCGATATTTAGAGCTCCCTGGGATCACAAAACAGGAAACTGTTACCAAAACTTAAAAAAGTCGACGCCATTTTGAAATTCTTTGTTAATTGACCGATTTCGTTCATAATCGATACACGCTTTTTATCATATTAGAAAATCGTACTAAGCATTGTTTTTTTGAGACAAAGAATTTCTAAATGGCGCTGACTGTTTAAAATTTTGTTAACAGTTTCCTGTTTTGTGATCCAATGAAATTGGTCAATTAACAAAGAATTTCAAAATGGCGCCGAATTTTTTAAATTTTGGTAACAGTTTCCTGTTTTGTGATCCCAGGGAGCTCTAAATATCGATTTTGAATGAAATCAGTCAATTAACAAAGAATTTCAAAATGGCGTCGACTTTTTTAAGTTTTGGTAACAGTTTCCTGTTTTGTGATCCCAGGGAGCTCTAAATATCGATTTTGAATGAAATCGGTCAATTAACAAAGAATTTCAAAATGGCGTCGACTTTTTTAAGTTTTGGTAACAGTTTCCTGTTTTGTGATCCCAGAGAGCTCTAAATATCGATTTTGAATGAAATCGGTCAATTAACAAAGAATTTCAAAATGGCGTTGACTTTTTTAAGTTTTGGTAACAGTTTCCTGTTTTGTGATCCCAGGGAGCTCTAAATATCGATTTTGAATGAAATCGGTCAATTAACAAAGAATTTCAAAATGGCGTCGACTTTTTTAAGTTTTGGTAACAGTTTGTTCTAAAAAAACTGTTCCTATTCACCCATAAGTCGTTCCTATTCACCTCATTCTCATCCCTATTAACCCCTCTTTCGTCCCAAAAGAACTTCGAGTATGAGATTTTAACATTATGTCATACAAAAAATATTTCATTTCAATATATACATATATCAACACATACTTATACCAAAACATAGCATTAGCTATGTATTAGCTCAGCATTGATCAGATCGGACCACTAATGAAATAAAACCTATGCACAAATCATCAAACTGAGTCGGTTGCGCTATAACTTTTACGTAACTTTTACGACAAGTCATTACACAGCTTTGCATGTGTGCGTGAGCTGCGTCGGGCAACAACACGTCCTCCCTCGAAGAGCGCTAAGCTCGGTATGGCATTCGTACTGTCTGCTGTGCCATTTTATTTGTAAATTTTAGGATACTTTGACAATTTTTTGTGGTCATATAAATAGTTTCTGGATTATTATTTTTTTACAATTATAGCTAAATGAATCCTAAACTTTCGTGCTATATATTTTTTTTATTAGTGAAATTGCGATAAATCAAAGAAATTGGGGTTAATCTAATGCTTAAATTTTCATAAATCGTACGTGCGGTTTTTATTTTTTATTTACTAATTTTGTATAAAACATAGAAAAACTAATTCCAACATTCCAATTTTGAGGGTGTGTTCATAATATTAGTATTTTTTTTCAGTCGCTTTCTACAATTTTTAGTACTTATATGTGTGACGAAAGTTTCACTCAAAAGCGTAAAATCAGTAAACGTCTTCCGCAAGAATTAAGATTTGAATAATATTTTTTAATTAAATTAATATTTTATTCCCAACATTCTATTAAAAAAGGATTGATCTTTAATATTTGATAATTTTTTTTAAAGTAATCATTATATCTAAAGCACTATGGTGTTCAAAAGTTCGAAAAAAATTACGAATCCGGGTACCGGCCTCTTAATAAAATCTTAAAATACCTATTTGCATTCCGAATTCCGATTAGCATATTTTATAACTTAATTGAAGTTTAAAGAAAAAGTTTATTTGGATTGTTTGTAACTTGAACCTACCTACCTATTCCTACTTAGTTAGGTACCAACTCTACAATTCAGTTGTCAGTAGGTTCTCAACCAGGTTAAGTAGGTATCAACTTAGTTATGTCAATTTAGTTTATTGTAATGAATATTGATGATATGAATTAGCACCATTAAAATACCTACATATACATTTTAATATATCGAAGCCGGGGTGGCCTCAGTGCTCAAAGCCTGTGTAGGTACATACGTGTGGTACCTAAGTAGGTATCTAATTTCTTAGCTTTATTTTTTTTAAATACCACCTTACTGCTTTAACTAGTAAACTCCTCTATTCGAAGTCTGTAGGTAGGTAGCCAGGTAGGTACATGAACGAGATCAAAGACACTTCTTTTACACACACCACATTCTATAATCTCTACCACTGTGGATAGGACTCTACCTACGTAGGCGACGACACAGATCACCAAGGGATCCTCGCCCCTCATACACGGCGTTGCGGGATATTAATCTTTAACGGTCCAAGAACAGGGTACTATATGGCTTGGTGGTGAAAGAGCAGTTATAATTGCGGTGGGGGGCGGTGGGAGGGTCATGGGGAGGAGCGGAACGGCGAGCGGAGGGGGCAGAACGTGTTAGACCGCTGAGATGGCGACATGTCTCGGAGCAAAAGCTAATTTATTGTAAGAATTTTAAAAAATCAGAGTCAGGTTCCTTTTGACACTGCATACAACATTAAGACTTCATGGATAGAAAATGAACCACAGCAGCTTCATGGAAAGGCAATTAAAAAAAAAAAATTAAAAAGGAGAGTTAAGAGCCTTTATTTGGTAGCTATAGGTAACTTGTAACACATTTGACTCAACTTAAATCAAACTGATCTCCCGTGTCACACGTCAATACGTTATTGGCACAGCAGCTCCGTGGAGAGGTTATTAAGTAAGTACTTTAATAATATTAGTATTAAAATATTTTATTTTTAATAAAGAGGAGCCTTTATTTGGTATGATTTTCAAATTGTTACTCTCTCGGAACTGCAATTCGTCTATAGGAACAAGCAATCATCGACATCTTTGACAGCTATGTTGTATAAAAATGTGTGTGTATAAAAATTTCACGTCACAAAAGTAGTTACGTTTTTAATGCCCAATAATAATCAGAGTCCAGTGCATAATATAATATGTGTAGGGCGCGGCAAGTCGGGCAGGCGATCTGCCGGCGAGCCGGGTCCGTGTCAACAAGCCGTGCGTCGATATTTCGATTAGCGCGCGAGGCCGCGGATTACGGCGGATTTTCGCCTCCGCACCGCCGCGCGGCGACAAATTACCCCATTTGTACCTACCTACCGCGCACCGGTGTCGCTTCCACTTATGTATTTATTCAACCTGATACCCAGATAACTCATTATGCTCGCACTGAGGGCAAAAGAGCGAGAGGCCGCTCACCAACTAGATGATCTGACCAGCTAAGGAAGTGCCAATTTTACAACACCGCAAATATTGCCACAAACAGAAACCGGTTGAAACAATTAATCTGTTCGAGGGTATAATGCCCGGACCACTATCTTCAGCAATGAAAAAACTATAAGAAAAAGAGAATATATCAAATATATGCTCTAACACTTTACAACTAGGTACACTACACCGAACAATATAGGTAATATAGAGACTGCATCACAATTACCACTACCTTCAAAACCTACCTACCTACTACCTTGTCTGCCCTTCTTAACGTGTAGAATTGTAAGCACCATTCCGAACCAGTGGTAGATTCATTTGTCGATTCAAAGGCACTTGTAAAAGTTTATCTGAATAGAAAATATGTCTTGGACTTGCCTTTACACAAGTTTAAGAACTTTATTAAAAGTATGCTCATAAAAAAAGCTTATTATACAATTGAAGATTATATAAACGATAAAAAAAGCTTGGATTTAACTCGTTCCAGCAATGCGCGAGACGGCATTTCAATCATGTACATTAATAATAATAATTGTTATAATGTTATTTTTAAAAAAGAGCAACCGCCGAGTTTCTTGCAGGTTCTTCTCGGCTGGAACTGCATTCCGAATCTGTGGTAGACTCAATCGACGATTCAAAAGCACTTGTAAAAGTTTATTTGAATAAAAAACTTTTCTATTCTATTCTATTCTAAAACCTTATCTATTGTTAGAGGATATTTTATACCACTCTTATCGCGTTATCATTTAAGTATCTCATCTAATGCAGTGGGACAACGGAATTTGCACCGACGTCGTTTTGCGATGTACTTACAGCTCGGTGAGATTACACAGCAGAATGAGACAAGCCTGATAAGGTAAGTTCATCTATCTAAAGCTAGGCTTTCCCGATTTCAAACCTCGGTGCGTTCTTTAAATTAAACTTTGATTAATGTTTAAAACTTAATCAATACAAACAAGGCCGTTAGCGTTACAAAATCTTAATTATCATTCCGTTGCGTGTGATTTAATGGCTATGTGAACAAATATTGATATTTAATGATGAAAATATTAATAAGCACGAGAGGTTTCTGTATAAAATTTTAATGTTATTCAAACTGTCAGTTACCCACTAAAAATAATGGATATATTTATGCAAACACCGTTTGCCCATACAATATGAGATGTCAACAGATTCAATGGAGACTCAGCGTGGGCGAGCACAGTCGCGCTGGCAAATCAATTCATCATTTTTTAAATATAAATATAAATTTATTATAATGTTATACGAGCAGCTAGGATCTTGCTTAGAATCTTGATTATCAATTTTATCCCGGTGAATCACACACCCAAAATCCAAAATCACTCTACCTACCTACTTACCTGTTTTATTTTTTTGAAGATCACAATTCAAAGATTTTAAGCAGACCGATTCCCTGTAATTTATGTTTATACAAGTAAATATTTAACTGAAATCCCCATAATTTGGCCGAAATCATCGATTCTGATCGAGATATTACATTATCGAAATTTCAATCACTTTATGACGCGTGGGTGTCGCATATCGGGTATGAAGTTCTTATGCGCAAATATTTATTACTTAATATCGTGCGCGACTGTTCGATAGCATCATTGAGGTTAAGTCAACAACGGCGGTAAGCGATGAAAAATGATGCTGATTTCGAGGCCTTTATTAGGTCTGCTCAAACACGTCATCGGAATAACGCAAAATCGAATCAAAAACGACTTAAAATATGAAACCCTGTTATGGTTTATCAATTTAAAATACCTATCCGCTAAATGAAAAAATAAATACCTATATCTCTCCAATAGGACTATTTAAACATTTATGTTACATATTTCGACGTAGTTTGGAATGGCTATACTCATCTTATTCGGGTCATTAAAATAAAGCTTGTAACTATTAATTAAACATAGAAAATATTTCACAACGGACATAACTAATTAAGTAGTTAAGTTGCGTTTTATGAATCTACTTCCATAATATATATTTTATGGTTTGGCCGTTTTTATAGATGTCTAATGTCAAGGTGGAGTAATATAATCTCTATTAAATACCTAAGTATGGAGAGGTAATATTAGAATATATATTATATAAGATAATATAATTTACCTAATATTCTTGTTCTCAACTTCAAACAAAGGTTTTAAGTAGGTATGCCTATGTTTTAGATTGTGATGTCTACAATAATGACAATTTACAACCTCCATTCACGCAGACCAAGACGCAAACATCACCTAGTTATTAATTTACTTTAATAACATTTGAAATGTTCCAGTCTCACTGTGCAATAAATTTAAAATTAACAATAAAACAACTCTATCGTTTTCTTGTCATAACAAGACAAGTAGTTTTATGCTTCAGCTTAGAATTAATTAAAATGCACGAACAATGTTGCATGCATCTGCTTCTAGGTATTAAACGGTCGTATAAAATTATTCAACTGTTTTACAATCCCTCCATTATTGGTATCGATACTTAATAAATTGCTGAAATTATACAGTATAGTTGTTGTAGTATAAATTAGATGTATGAATTGGGCCTAACTTGTCGTTTCTAACAGCTGTGAAACCTATAGTCAAAAAAATATACTTCAATATTTTATAAATTATCAATAAAGTTAAGATAATATTAATGTAAATGTGTAAATAAACATTTGCTCTCTGATGATATAAAAATACAAAAATATGTTTAATTTAATATTATACATTCTTTTCTTGATATAAATTTCATCCCCTATTTAACCCACTGGAGTGAAATTTTCGAAATTCCTGAAACACGTAATTCTTTATTTATAACTAGCTGACCCCCGCAACTTCGTTCGCGTAGATATAGGTTTTTATATAGGATCGGATCGGATCCCATAATTCTTTTATGTACTACTAACTAAATGTAGCTTAAGTTACTCCTTATAACATTAAAAGTTCCATTAAAATCGATCCAGCCGTTTCGGAGATTAGCTGGAACAAATAGACAGACCGACAAACATAAAATATAAACGCACACCAGTTTAAAATAAGCCGTACGTTCAAAGATCCGGGTCCCAAGTTATTTGAACCCAATAAATGTGTGTCATTTCTGAACTAAAAAACCTATGACCTTGAAATATTTACGGGACAATATATAAAGTACTACCTTTCTAACAAAAAAAGAATGAGTGAAATCGAACAACGCTTTAATGAATTACAGCTAAATACACGTTTTAACTTTCATCCCCTCTCCCAAGGGAACCATGCTGAATTTCGGGATAAAAAGTATCCTATAACCTACCTCGGAGTATAAACTCAAATTGTACCAAGTTTCATTCGAATCCGTTCAGTAGTTTCGGCGTGATGCGCGGCCAAGATACAGACAGACAGACAGACAGACAGACAGACAGACAGACAGACAGACAAAAATGAAAAAAATTACAGTTTTGGCTTCAGTATCGATTATAGAATGCCCTCCAAAAGAAATTTTCAAAATATCTTCAATGTACAGAATTGGATCTGTTACAGTTTTATTATATTATTATAGACTGATAATACAAATACCGATTTTCATTGACATAACTTTAAAAATGACGGACTTTCATACAATCATTCATCCCCTATTTAACCCCTTTAGGGATGGAATTTCCAATAATCCTTTCTTAGTGTGCACCTACGTCACAAAAGGAAGCTACTGTGAAAATTTCAAGTTTCTAGGTTCAGTAGGCTGTGCGTTGATGATCAGTCAGGACAAGACTCTTTATATTATTATAGATAGATAAATTATGTACCAAAATTTTAAGAATAAACTATAATTTATAGTTAGTAAGCTGCGTTATCGAATTTTTGATCATCTTCTATCTAAATAGTATTAAGGTTATATTTATGCACTCGTTAGCTATCTACATACATATTTATTGAAGTAGGAACAATTCCAGTAGCATACGATATTCTTTTATGGAGATGAAGTTGCAGGCAGTGCGTAAATAATTCTCAATGAATAGCTGCTGTCTACCTGTGTAATAAATTTAAATATTAAATTACTGAATGCCTACTCCATTGTTTTCTCTGTGACTCTCGAGTCAACATTTACCTTTCGAAGTATTTATGGGATAATTTCTGTTCATAAAAGTGTAAGTTAGGGGAGAAAGTAATGTCAGTCTAGAATATATACGGCTTACTTTCGTTTTTCTAGTTTGTTTTCAATACCAGTTTTCTTGTAATGTGGTAAGGTAAAACTTTATACCTAATAGGTAAATATATGAATAATCGACTAATGAATAAATATGAAATATTCTTTCCTCCTTACCAATAAACATTGTACAGCGGATGTCCTTTTTCAAATGAAATTTTCAAAATTAAAAATAGGAATAAAATTCTATAAAAAATTTAATCTACCATGAATCTACCCATCTACATAGTTGTGACTTGTGAACAAAATGTGCAAAATGCGAAGCCATAATATAATCGATAGCTTTAAAAACATCGTATTAGGTAAACTATGCGCATCACTATTCAATTCTCCATAAGATCGCTATAGGTAGATAGGTAGGTAGTGGTAGGTAGGTACATTCACAATATTCTCATAGAACATAGTGTAACTCATATTATAATTCGGCCGTTCAGAGAATGCGTTCCTGACACGTCGCGATTGAACTGACGACGTAGCTTTGTAATGGCGTTGCAGTTACGATAAAAATATTTTTGCTGGTTGTTTACCGTTTTAACAATTGATGAGCATTAAAACAACATTATTATATCAATAATCAATGAATGTTATAATTTTGTGCCAAACTGAGTGTCAAATAACTTGGTAAACAATATTTTTCTAAATCTATACTGCGCTATTACAAGGTTATGTCAGCGCCTTATATTTGTATAATAGTGCTGTGCTAAAAATAACAGGCAAGTATCGTAATCTGTTCTTATACAGTTATACTTATAATATAAAATAATACGCTTTGTTTTTCTTTTTAAGAATTTGAAAATAATGGACTATAAGATAACTTTTATGAAATATAAAAATAAAACTATGACCAAACCGAACGCGCGAAAGAAAGTAGCATTTTTATATTTAGGTTGAATAAAACAATTTTATTATATGAATATTACCTTTTTTTGGTTTCTACTTAAATAACTAAAATATAAATTTTAAATGATTCCGCCAATTTAAAACGAAAATAATCTTAAAATAATGCGCCGGTTCATTTTGGAGGAACGGTAACGAACTCAGTGTTATGTTGTGCCCATCACTAGTCGTGACTAACTGATAGGTGTCAGGAACGCATTCTCTGAACGGCCGAACTTTAATATTCATGTTGTATTTTGACACATTATGATAAATCTGTCCACTTAATAAACATAATCTATTAATTTTAAATAAACAACCGTTCGATAATAACATCTTCCACACATAATGCGTAACCATAAACACGCCTTCGCGATGATTGCTCAATAAAGATTTCGTGTATGTTTTGGATAGTAATATTATTAACTAGGTAGGTAGCCGATGCCCGCAACTTTGTCCGCGTGAATTTAGGTTTTTTAAAAATCCCGTGGGAAGTCTATAATTTCCCGGAATACAGATCAACCTGTACAACTTCGGCATGCAAGTTATCTCTATCTATATGTAGAGGTAGGGGAGACTGGGTACGGTTGAAACATTTTACGGTTAATCGTCCATTTCGTCGGAAATAGTTAAGCGAGCGTTGAAAGAAATATATCAAATAAAAGACCACATATCTGTCTACAAATGGGCAATGTTATTTGCGATCACTGTATTGTATTTTATGTGTAAAATCAAATCTTAAAAAAGTGGGAAACTGTTTCAACCGTCCCCATGCCAGGGTCGGTTGAAACAGTGCCTGGGGTCAATTGAAACACATGCAAATAATACAAAATATAATAAATGAACTTTTTTACTCATCGTCTAATAACATTTTACGACTTTCTAGTTATATATCCTTTAGTTTAGCATAGTTTAGTTAGACATCCTTTTTAGTTAGGCAAAAATATATGTCTGCACATCTAATTAAATATTTATATTGTTCACGCTCTTGTTCCTGGTTAAACACTCGATTGTGAGCTTTATATCCCATTTCTTGATTTTCATTGTCACCAGTCGCATCTCGTTTACGTACATTGTATACCTCAACTGGGAACAGTGGTTTAGTCCATTCTTTTCTGCCACTGTTCTTAACGAAGATCCGGCTTTTACACCTTCTTATGCTTACTTGTACGTCGATAAGTCAGCTTGACATCTCGTAGTCTCCCTTTGGCATCTTTGAAACAAGAAAATAAAATAAATAAATTGTTTCAACCGTACCCACAAAAAATGTTTCAACTGTCCCCAACCCCCCTTCTAGATATAAAATTGTTCGCAGTAAGAATAATAATAAATTTAAATAAACACTAATCATACAACCATATTCTATAAACTTCAATAAAAACGATACAAAACTCACAGTACTCTAACTTTAATAAAACCATTATAATTGCAAAAATGTGCGGACATAAAATACTTACTTTTACGTCAAAAAACACAATGAGGCCTCTTATCTACAAGTACAGCGCGCGAAGGGCGACACAACACCAAAATTCGTGTTTGGACTTGTCGTCCGCTTCGTTCTTCCCTTGTAACCATCAACCTCACCACACACGGTGTCGAGATATTCGCTTTGTTTCAACCGTCCACCGTTTCAACCGTACCCAGTCTACCCTACCCAAGGGCGTCGCCAGCCGATGGCCAAGGGGGGGGGGGCAAGTTGATGATATTATAGTATGGGAAAAGTACAAAGTATTGTTGGTACAGTCCAGAGCTTTTGAAGCTGGTTACGAGCTCTTAATTTATTTTCGAATTAGAATTTTTCACTGACCTCGTTTCCATTTGCGCCAGGTTTAATTTAGATACTTAATGCAAAATATAGCATATTTATATTTTTTCAAATCTCTAGGGGGGGACAGGTGCCCCCCCCTGCCTCTACCTGGCGACGCCCTTAGAGGTACCTATTACGTAAAGATCAGTCAAAAGTGGCGTAACTATATCTACCGATTGGGGCCCGTGGCAAATTAATCGGATGGGGCCTCTCCTGCCCAATATAAAGCAGCTCAAACAACATTGTTTTTATTTTACTTTAAAACTAGCTGATGCCCGTGACTTCGTCGATAAAAGTAGCCTAAGCTATATATATATATATATAACATAATGTGAAAGGTAGGTAACTTAAATTAATTAAAGTTCATTGATGATAAATTGATGTAATAATACATGTTAGGATATTCCTGTTTGACTTTGATTCACGGCCCCCTCGGGCCGGGGGCCCCTTTCGGCTGGGGGCCCGTGGCATTTTGCCAAAATGCCACCCTATAGTTACGCCACAGTCAGTCAACGGTAAGACCGTAAAAATTGTGTATTTCATACAACTCATATATTAATCATATCTACTTATATTGTCCCTAATATCAACCGTTTTTATTTACTTAAGTATTACGTAGGAACCATAAACTATTCCGGGACAAATCTTTGGATAATCTAACTGCCAGCGAAAGTCACACCAAAGTCGGTTCAGCACTTCAGCCGTTCCAACAGCCAGATAAGCCAGAGGCAGACAGGTCACAATTTTTAAAACGTTTGGGTTATTCGAATTCTATTTCGAGATCAATTTAATTTATTTGTATGGAAAGAGTATACCATTAAATATTACGTTTAACCATTAAACCAGTCTCCGTTTGTTTAAAAGGTAACTTGTTCGTTAAAAACGAAATGGCATAAAAAAATCACAACAATTATTATTTACTTAAGAATTCTTTTTTCCATGCATTTTGTCCACACCTTAAACTTTACGATGGTGAATGTACAATTTAGGTAGGTAATTTAAGTGTAGGTATGTTTAAGCTGAATTAAGCTCTTCGCTAGATGTACCTACTACCTAGCTAGGTATTAAATATTTAAACACAGAGATGAGGTCTAACTCATATTGACTTGGTACCCACGTGAAGTTCATGAATATTCAATAAGGTTCCGTCCGTCGTTACCTGCCTACCTACTACTTTGTAGTTAGAGTGTCAAATTCATAGTTTCTATGGTTTATAAATTATTATAATTCCATAAAATTTGTAGCGTTAATGAGTAGGTACTTATTAAAAAACCGGTTTTAATTAATGTTTAAAATTTTTTACAAGACAGTTTATTATGAGAGGCCTCAGATAGCTGATTTCCTGTACAATGTCGTCGTTCATCTCAATCGATAGATGTCCACGTTTGGATCTTGTACCACTTGTGTCCAGCGAGCGAGTGGACGCTGCGCTTTCCGTTGCGTGGTCACTAATCGAGTACAGAATTGCACGCATTAAAAATAGAGGTTTAAACAACAGATGCAACTATTTTAGAAAGCTTCGTAATAATTTCAGATCAGACCACTATTTATATAGAGGTATCCTACTATGTTCACATCGTGTGATTGTAGTCAACCACACCAAACTTGTTATTAAAATGAAAGATTATATCTACCTGCGTTATAGTTATTTTATGCATTTCATTGCCAATTTAAATTGCTGTTTAGCACTTTGGATTATTTGAACATTTCGATTTAAAAATCCGGTAGCTTATATCATTACAAAACGATAAAGCTGGCCGACGGGGGCAGATTGATTATGACATTATCTTAAATCCTGCTAAAGATAACCGACTAACTCGATACCGAATTACACCGCATGTAAAAAAGATATAACGTACGACTTAACATAACACTTTATCTATCAGAAATCAATTATATTTCCTCGAGCGTTATAACTGACTCTACTTAATGTAGGTAATTTATAAAGACCCTAATGAAATAATTGAAGAGTGACTGACGACATCTCTGTTGGAGCGAATGCCTTTCCTTGCAAGGTGGTCCGAATTGCCAGGCTCGGTTGGATAAATTGGAAAATGTGGCACATCACTACGGCATTGTCATTTCAGGGCTCTTATTCCCCACGATTTTTAAATCTTAAGTAGGTACCTTTTAAGCCTCCCAATTTATTAAATCGAAACGTAACATACGTAACAGTTATTGAAGACAAAATGTGTCAAAATTGAGGTCGCAAAATGCGTTATACGACCATAGACTTAGAAATTTTTCACTAAAGCCTATGGTTACGACTTCAATCTCCAAGAAAAGCGAGGACGGGAAAAACGTTTCAAAAAAAAATAGTGTGAGCTTCTGTTTCTTAAACGAACAAAATCTCGTGTTTACCTTAAGTGCATCTGTGCAGAATATAGTGAAAATAAAACCTTTGGTCTAAAGTCTAAACGTTATAATATTATGTAGTGTATAGGTATGTACCTAATATGTAGTTTGGATTGATACAACATACTTATTATAGGGAGCCTTAAGAATTAGTCGTCTCTCTACCTGCTCTACAAAATTAAAACACGAGTAAAATGCATCTCCGTAACAACAATTTGTCATAAAAGATGGGTAGCAATAAAATTTATTCAAATAAAATGTTCGATCATAAAAAGTGAAATGGGCAGTGAAGTGAAAAAGTGTGTAAGGTATATTACGTATAGACACTGCACTCTCGTCGTTCGCTTCACTTCGGGATAGATCATACATTCGACCTCATGAAAATAAGAATTAAGGTATAAAGCATTTATGTAGGTATATAAAACATCTCCTACATGGCCTAAACGAGATAAAATCGGACACAAGTTGTAGCTCACTTCTAACTAGCTGATACGGCTTATTCGTCGTGGATTTAGGTAATTTATAAATCTTGGGAAAATCTTTGATTTCCCGCAATAAAAAAGGTAGGGTAGATGTACAATGTACCTACATACTACATAGTACATACCTATGTATGTACGTACATATATCGACATTGAATTATATTGTACTGACGTCCTATTTTAGGAATTTCTTAATCACCTAAGTTCCTGCTCTCCAAGATCACTAATTTTTTTCATTAAAAGTGCGTCTCCACAGTATTTTCATAAAAGATGGGTAGCAATAAAATACATTCAAATAAAATGTTCGCTCGTAAAAAGTGACACGGGCAGTGAAGTGGAAAAGTGGTAAATCTTCATTCGACTAGGACGCTCGACCCGCGCCCGCGCCGCGCCGACCGCGTCACGCGGGCACCCATGAGGGCCACGATAAACGTCACCTCGGAATGAAAAAAATACTAGAAATGTATTAAATTATAATTGCTCACTAACATGGACGGAGCACGGGCCGTGGCAGTGTTGGGTTCACGTCGATTTTGTTATTAGTAGGTACAGAGACCTGGTGAAGAAGATTTTGTTGTTTTTACTATGATAGATAAGCAAAAGTTGTTTCTTGGGTTCCGTTGTGAAAAAATGAATCTTTTTAGTTTTAACCTATTAATGTCCTGTCCGTCTCTCTGTCTGTCTGTTGCTGGTCCTCCTGAGTATCACAGCGATGTTAAGTATTCAGAAATCTTTCTACCGCTACAGAAGCGTGTATTTTTCGAAAAAATATTTCTTTTACTTCCAGAACATGAAAAATTAAAATTGAAAAAAAATAATTACATAATAGCCCAGTCAATTTAGACTTTCAAGGTTACAATAATTCACACCTGGCTGAAAATTGGTAGGATTGTTGAAAACACTATTATAAATGAAATGTGAAAAGTCCTCATCGATCCGACACCTGGAAAAAAAATTACTCCTGGACACGCACAGTTTATTCACACTTGGCTGAAAATGGGTAAGATTGTTTAAAACACTATTATAAATGAAATGTAAAAAGTCCTCATCGATCCGACACCTGTAAAAAAAATTACTCGGGGTCAAAGTTTTCATGGGAAGTTTTCAGCAAAACGGTAAGTCTTATCATAAAATTATTTTAGACAAAATTGTAGATCAGATAATTATCTATAAAAAATGTCTGAATACTTTTTTCCTAAGAGCCACCGTTTTTGAGATATAATGATTCAAAAAGATAAGTTTCGAAATAAAAATGAGGGACTGGGTTTCTTTTTACCCGAAATTCTAATATTTATAATATTTTATATGTGTAAGTGTGTAGCTTACACATAACGTACACATATAAAAATTACTTACACACATAAAATATTGAAAATATCAGAATTTCGGGTAAAAAGAAATCCAGTCCCTCATTTTTATTTAGACACTTAACTTTTTGAATCGTTATATCTCAAAAACGGTGGCTCTTAAGAAAAAAAGTGTTGAGACATTTTTTATAGATAATTATCTGATCTGCAATTTTGTCAAGGCTAATTTTATGATAAAACTTACCGTTTTGCTGAAAATCGCGAAAAACCCGTTTTTGTGAACTTTGACCGCGAGTAATTTTTTTTCCAGGTGTCGGATCGATGCGGACTTTTCACATTTCAATTATAATAGTGTTTTAAACAATCTTACCAATTTTCAGCCAAGTGTGAATAAACTGTGCGTGTATAGTAGGTAGTCGGTGAAATCGGGCATGGTTGACACAGTCCGTCCGTCCGTTTTTTGGATTTTTAAAGAAAAAGAAAACAAAATAACACGGCCACAAATTGAAGTGAGAAATGTGATGTCGCATGGGACGCCCCCCGCGTGGCCGGCGCTCGCGCCGTGAGCCGCGACCAGCATCCGAAGGTATCATTACATCGTTTGATTAATACCCGGCCTCCTATCATTGGCATCGCGTCATAACGACAGTCAAGGCTCATAACTCTGCTAAATGAGCTCACTTCTCCACGGTTAAAACGAATGTATTTGCATACAATACATGCAACTGCCGGCTCGGTGCTCACTTCAGCCATTAGACCGCATTCCGTTCGGTATCGGAACGGGAGTCGCGTTTTTGAATGATTACTTGGTGGTTACTAATATGTACTCGATGGCAACGAATTAATCGCTGGTTATGTGAACCGTTTGACTTGTTATGTCATCCCGGAGTATGGAACAGCTCACAGGTACATTTCAGTGAGCTTCTCTATAATAATTTTACTTACCAATTTTTAACCCCCGACGAAAAAACGACGGGGTGTTATAAGTTTGACGTGTCTGTGTGTGTGTGTGTGTGTGTGTGTGTGTGTGTGTGTGTGTGTGTCTGTCTGTCTGTTCCCCTGTGGCGTTCAAACGGGTGGACCGATTTGAATGCGGTTTTTTTTGTTTGAAAGGTGAATTAGTCGAGAGTGTTGTTAGCTATGTTTGATGAAAATCGGTCCAAGATGGCCGCCGCTACAAAATGGCGGATTACTTATTTTATCACAACACCTTCAATATGGGTATCAAATGAAAGGGATTGACTAGTAGAATAGCACTATGCAAATCCAAGATGGCCGCCACCACAAAATGGCGAATGTCGGGGGTTTTTTAAATTTTTAATTTATACTTGTTGATATTGTGAAGGTAAAATAACTGTATCCTGAGGGCCTGTTTCACCACCTTCTGATAAGTATCGCCCGGATAGCTTAGCTATCTAAAACTTTTGTCTTTGTCACTTGACATAAAGTAAGAAAGCGACAAAACCTTCCGTTGAGGCTATCCGACACTTATCATAAGGTGGTGAAACAGGCCGTAAATCACCAAGCCGAAGCCACTGTGATGTTACTTATGAGACATCGAAGGATGACTAAAATCGTCTTTATGAGAATAAATTTTGGTCATCTACCAGCGCTTGGTGATTGTTTGAATTTACTTACTGTACCGAAATAGGTACCTACATTAACAGATCCAAAATTTTATGCAAAAAAATGTTACCCTAAAAGATATTTAAACTGATGATACCTACATCTGATGATGTAATTTTTTGACAGACTACATATTAACTATTTTATGTGTTTAAGATGTATCTAACGAAGGTAGGTACTCGTAAGTAGGTACCTAAAGATACCTACATAAGAATATGGAAGATATTTTTAAACGCGGATGTGTTTTGCTTAGAAACTGCTTTACTGGCAATTATAATTAAGAATGATAAATTGGCCTTTCAAGCATGAGTTGCCAGGTAATATAACACAATATTTTCCTTTGCGTTCCTATAAAAATGCATTTTTATGTTCGCACATACAACAATGGTGACAACATAGTGGGTAATAAATATTCGGGAACTTGCAAAACAAATAATTAAGACAGTTCAACAAATACAAGGTGAGGTAGGTCTAGAATTATTGTAAGAATATATTTAAAATACATAAATTATGTTTTTAACATGAGTTTCCTATATGGTATTAACTTTGTTGAATAGATTCACGAGCTACTTAGGTAAGTATAAGTAGGTACCTATATAAAAAAATCTCCTCTCCTTAAGATGTCAAATCCACATATCGATTCGTAAGTTACTGATAGGTATCCGCCACAATATACCTAAGTTTACGAGTAGATAAAGTGCTTATTACTAATACAAAATTACACGTCCATACCCGACGAGGTCCATACGTCCAAGCCCAATCATATAACTATGCTAATAAATGTCAAAATATTCTGTTCTGAGTGGTTCTGAGACTGTAATATTAAATGTGGTAGAAAATTTTGCTTCATAAAAATCAGTCATCTACCAAGAAATTGCAACCAGAAACTAAAAGTTTTATTATTTAATACTAAGGCGTAGTAATAGATATTGTCAAAAGTCCCATTAGAGAAGGTAGTAAAAGTTTTAAAGACAGTCTTTTTAGAGAGTCAGAGGAAGCCGCTTATGTTGCAGTATAATATCTCACAACTATCTTGCTTTGAAGGGAAATGTAAAATGTTTTACTGTGTTGTCTAGTTGAAACCAGACCAGCCCCCTGATTGTGTAACTTTTGACGATGAAATGGTATTCATTTGATGACCTAAGGCATCAAAGTAAAATAAACCATAAATTCATTGAAATAGAGCTCAATTCCGTCTATCCATTCTTATACGTTTAGGTATGTACGATACGATCCATAACGCTCCATGTTGAAATCAGTTGTACTGAATTTGTGACTTTAAATCGATACATTCAAGGTAGGTATATTTTACTTTAATGGCCTTAGGCCATCAAATGAATACCATTTCATCGTCAAAAGTTACACAATCAGGGGGCTGTTCATTTTGATGCTAAAACTCAAGTACATAAGTAGGTTCATTACACAGTTTTACGAGATCTAAAGGTGCATTCCTAAAGTAAAAATTAAATATAATAATATCATTTGTAAATATCTAGGCATATTCATAACTACCATAAATGTTCGTAACAGTATAAGAATTATTATTTTAGATTTTTAAGACTATTGTTTCGGCTTCACGTTCAGCGTCCCTATGCGAATATCGATGAGAGGGTTCCCTTTTAAAACTATACATGTACTTTAAAGTTTAACCACTATTCAAGTATTAGCATAAAAAGAATGATTGCAAATTGGCATGTTTACTCGGATACGAACCCGGTCTCTGTTATTACACGCCATCTGGTTCTTACAACGGTTTCTTGCTCCGCACGCTAATGATAAAGTAGCGAAATGCTCAAGCCTTTGAAATTTAATGTTCATATGTATTATCGAATGTTTCATTGATTTCGACAAGTAAAAGTAATAGGATCGCCATCAATTACCGTGAGTAGGTAATAAAACAAGATAATTGGATTACACAAAATCGACCTCAATTTTTTATAGAAAACATAATATGCAGGTATAATAATTATGTGCATAATACGTATATGTAGGTATTATGTAGCGTTAAAAGTACACCGTTTATAAAACTTATTGCAATCGGTTTAGACAACCCAAAAAATATGTGTCAAATTGAAAACCTCCTTTTTGAATTCAGCTAAAAATATTTAACATAAATTTCAATTATAACATGCAAATTCAATTCTGTGACCAATTTCAAAGATATAGATCGACCAGAATCTCATGAAAAATACGGAAATGAAATTTCAAACTTAGCAACACTACGGCTGCTCTAGCGATAAACAAAGTAACTGACATTTTTTGTGAAATTGACTTTTTTGCATTAACAAAAGTTTTATGTCGAGTAGTTTTTTACCACAGTTCAATATTTCAAATAACTTGAACCGTTTACTGAAATTTGAATGGCCCAAACAAAGTAACTGCACACACTAACCCGGAATACTTATAAATGCAAAACCAAGTAAACAACAAGCACAACACAAAAACAAAGTAATTGGATGTTGATTACTTTGTTTTTGTATTTAAAATGCAGTTGCTTGATTTTTCGTTTCGTGAAACGATCCCAGGTAAGGTGTTCTGAATGTAATTACTTTGTTTATCACTAGGGCCGCCGAGTTAACCAAGTGTTGCTTACTACAAAATTTAATTTCCCTATTTTTCATGAGATTCTGGTCGACCTATACCTACCTACATTACTTTTATAACTTCACACTATAACACTTTTCAAGGATAATGTAAATTAGTATATAATGAATAATTATGTAATAGCGTTTAACACCTACATTAAATTGTGAGATAGGTAGTACAAATCTAACACACGTAAAACTGTAATATAATAATTTTATATTAAAAACATTAATTAATTAATTAATTAAATAAGAATCATAAAATTTATAAACACCACAATATTATTTGAATAAACGATTGTAATACAAATGAAGACTATATAGCAATATTGCCACTTAGTCCTAAAACATTTTCCTATTGTTATTGAATATTGATACCCTAATCCGCGCGCACCGGCCGCTTCCGCCGGCTACCCTCTTCGTACATGCCCTTATTATGACATAAAAATAATAATTGATGCCATCTCTTCCCACAAAGTAAACTAACCGCCTTTAATCGTATTGGAGTAACTTAATAAGTTGCGGTGGGGATCTGTAGAATACAAAAGAGCCCCTCATGAATACTAGGAGGGCCTACGATTTTATTGTTATTTTTCCGAGATCTTAAAATATACTCATTCGGGTTTTGTTGGATTGTGGCAGACTAATTTCTAACCCGTTCAGGAATCGAGGTTATGAGTAGAGAAAGGGCTTTGAATATTTTTGTATGGAGCCTGTCCTACCCTACCAGTTCGCCATATTCCTTTTTTTTTTTTTTTTCAAATTAACATAAATTAATAGCTGGCATGAATCAAACAACTATTGTTATAAGACAAAATCTTCCAAAGTGTCACGTTTTCGAGATATAAGCTATCAAAGTTGTATTTGGTGGCGTCATCGGCTAACTGAAATTAAACGATACAACGAATGTACAACTTTGATAGTTTATACTTATCTCAAAAACTTTTATTATACTAAGTCATAACTCGTTAGAGATTGAAAACCCTTTAAAATATTAGAAGTTTAACAGTTTAAGAAGTTATTAGAAAGCCTTTTTGAAAACGAAAGTAGTCACGAGTAGGAACCCAATTTTCAATGCAACATAAATAAAAATAAAGAGGTCAATTTAATAACAGTATTCAAGGTTAACTCGGTTATCCTAAATCACTTTCTTCCATGTAATAATGACGAGTTATGAGTTACCTCGGACATTATGTAAATGAATGAAGAGACCTACTCGAATTTACTACCTATTCAATTCTGATTTATTTAATTACAGCTGTTTCAAATTGAATGTTGGTTTACATCTTCCTTGCACCTGTACAGGCAATTATTATGATTTATATGAGCATACCTACGCAACATCTTTTAACATCATAACATATTATAGAAATCGCTAATTCTTAATTATAATAGGTATTTTGACTCCATTACATGTAAATAATTTTGCGTTTCCCAAAAAGTTTAGTTATTAAATAGAGGTATAGCCACGAAGGCTGAGTTGCACCATTGCTTAGGCGTTTAATGTTATGTTACGGTTGCGGTAAAACTTGTTTATAAACAAGCTATATGTTAGGAATAATTAAACCGACTTCAATATACCTTAAAATTTGAAGAGTTCCCTCGATTTTTCCAAGATCACATCGTCAGATCCTAACCTGATGACCTGGGAAGTAGGTATACTCTTTCAAACAAAAGAAGAATTTACCAAATCTGTCCAGGCGCCTTTGAGTAATCGGAGAACATACATTAAAAAACAAGATTCCGGCGAATTGGAAACCTTTTCCTTTTTTTGAAGTCGGTTAAAAAAAGCGAAATATGTTCCACAAGTTTATAATCCTACTACTATGGTTAAGATTAAAGCTAAAATTTTGGGCTAAAGTTAACGAAACCTATGGAACTCTCGACTATAGTAAATCTATTTAGTATTTTTGATGGTAACTTTAACGGTAACCGTTACGTAACGTTAACCGTCTTGAATGCAACTGACCCTAAGAATAAATGTAGTATGCCTAAGTAGGTAAGGAAGGCAGGAATTTCTTATTATTTTACCCGGCAATACGTAAATGAAACAAAAACTCTTTCATAAGCCAAATAATACACGTTATCCATAAATTATGATAATTATTATCTGTGTCGTTGATCGTAATGATGTGAATGTCAGCCTATAGCTGCTGTGCTCTAATGAGTACGGGGCGAGGAAACCGCGCCGCGGGAGACCGCCACGACCGGCTCTCCAAATATTATTTATTTATTTTTATTATTAACACTATCTAAATTATCTGTTTGTTTTTTATTCTTAACGACGTGAAAATATCGGGTGTAATTATAAATGCGGAGGTTTAAAATTGATGTAAGCCGTTGCTCATTTAGCGGAGCCGGGCCTGTTGAGTGTTTTATTGATTTTTATTGGCTTGCTCCGCTTTGTGCCTTCAGAGGATCCAAGTTACAAGCGTAGTACAGAAATCAGAATACGACGTTAATACATATACCTAGATAATTTGCTTACATTAAGACTGACGTAGGGGAGAGGGGGGCATAGTGGGGCCACGGGGCATAGCGGGGTGAGCTTTACACAGCTCGAAACGAACGCTCTGCAAACTGTCAAATGGCTTGCTTTGATTGGTTATTAGTTGTCGCGTGACCTCCATAAGCAAGCCACGCCATTTCGGTACGCGTTTGTGTGATATAACCAAAAATATCAAAAAAAGTGTTTTTCTTAAAAAATTTAGTGAAATTGAACAGCAATCCTTTCTAAAACGTACTTCTGTACTGTGGTATGTTATAGTTTATTATGAATCAGTTCCCTTCCAGATTTTTTAATCAACAAGCATAAGGTCATTGAATCAATGGTAAGATGCCGTCAGTTTGTGTTTAATTTTGAACGAGCCGGTGGGGCATAGTGGGGTACGGCGCCTGGGGCAAAGTGGGGCACCAAACTATGCCTCTTTTTATTATAGAAAAGTGCCCCACTTTGCCCCGTTTTAAAAACTTCTAAGTTGTAATATATTTATTTTTTTACGTTTTTAGCCAACATGGTCTACAAGAGGAAGACTGAACAGTATTCATGGTCTATGGAAGCTATGAAACAAGCTATACACATTGTTGTGTCCGGAAAAATGGGCTACAGAAAAGCAGCAAATATGCACAACTTTCCACAAATAACATTAGAACGTTAAGTTTCTAAATATTGGGGCAATCCTGACTACAGCGTCTTTCAAAAAGAAATTGGGCCATTTCCAAAGCATTCCATTAAACAGAAGAAGAGAAAGGTCAAAGTTTGTCAAAAAGAAAGGCAGCAAAAGACTTGTGGTCAGAGTCAACCGAGGAATGGATATGCTGTCTAAAGCTAGTCTTAAAAGAGAATTTTTTGTAGTGAATTTGTTATGCTAAAGTGTTGTTGTTATTTTTATTTTTTTAAACTATCGTTATGTTGTTAAGAAATAAAACTATTTCGTTTGGAAGTTGTGTTTCGTTCTTTATTATGATCACCCCACAATGCCCCATAGGAGACCCCACTTTACCCCTATGCACGGGGCATAGTGGGTCAAATGCCTTTTTTCATTTAAGTATTCATTTCTCGTAGATTAATTACGTTATCAACATAAATGTATCCATATGCATTCGTAATGAATTAAGCTATGATTCTAAATTAAAATTTTTAATTTAATCACATTATTTTAGTTTTTAGGAATGTTTAAACGTTAAGTACCCTACTATGCCCCCCCCTCCCCTACTAGTAACTACATATGTACATACTTAGGTCATTGTTCATTGAGACCAGATTGAGAGTAGGTACCTTACCTACCTATAGCTCTTCAGCTATGTCGTTTACGCTTTTCTTCAAGTACTTAATTAGCTCCCAACGGTATGTACTATGTAGGTATGAAAACTGGACGTAGTTATGATACATACTAATGTTGTTTACTATATACATGAAATTTGTGACCTTCTCTGAATTTTATATTCCAGAAAAGCAAAAAATCACCATCGGATTTAAAAAAAAATAAGGAGTGAGGATCAGTTAATGTTAATAAATATACTGATGGCAAATATTTGTAAATGCAAAATATAGGTAGGTATGATGAAAAATTTTATCGATAGTAGATAATAAGTATTATTATTATGTACGGGCAGAAACGTGGTTAATTAAATATTTTGCGTTGTAGTGGAGATGAGCATCGATGTTGGCGATTAGCCAAAAGCCCTCTCGTTAGCGAGCTTGTGGAAATGGTTAATGGCCGGCCTTAACTAATGGACTGTTCTATAAACAACGGAACAATGTCAATTGTTTTTGGACTAGTGAATGTCGCCGATTTCGGTCTCTCATGTGTCTTATTTTTCGTCCTCCAAGTTTTTTAGATTGATGTAAAAAATGCTTCGTTTACGATCACAAAATTGCATTTAGTTTTTTAAACTATGTAAGTGTTTATCAATATTCTAATTTACTAACTTGTTTTGTAACTAATAAATACTTAACAAGAAACTCAAAATGACCTTTAATCGATTTAAGCAAAAGAAAACAATACACAAATATTAAAGTAGATACTTGAAGATAGAGGGATAACGTAGGTATAACGTAAAGAAGAAGTAGTAATAGTATAATAAATATTTAAATAAATAATATTTATAATACATAAACTAAGGCTAGATTCTATTTCTGGAGAACCTCTGCAAAGTATAAAAAGAAAAAAATGTAGCGTGGTCATTAGCGAAGCCAAATCCGAAACATTGTAATAATTATAACGTTGCCCTTAGATCGTTATGCGGTTTTAACAATTCTCATTATTTTAATAAACGGCCAATGCTAGTGTAATAAATCATCGCGGCTCGTCATTAGTATAGCAGTGAGCCGGCAATTTCCATATTTTCATTAATTAAACTTATATGCGTAGGTCTCCCGTTGGTATTAACATACAGTTCGCCGCCGCTTTGGCTATAAGTTTACCTACTTGGTATACCTAGTCTATACCTACTACATCTAACAACTCGATTAAAACCTGATTATAAAAGAATTGCGGATTAAGGGCCTGTTTCACCACCTTCTGATAAGTGTCGGATAGCCTAAACGTATGTTTTGTCACTTTCTTTCTTCATGTCAAGTGACAAAGATAAAAGTTGTGAATACGCTATCCCAAACTTATCAGAAAGTGGTGATACAGGCCCTAACACTTCTAAATATTTTGTACACATAATATGAACGCTCCTGACTCTAAAAACTTGATTAAAATCTGATAAGTGATTATAGAAGAATTGCGGATTAACACTTTGAATGTTCACGTCGGTCTTTACTAGCCCGCGCGTATATCACTGTGACTTTGCTGACGTAGGGTTGTCCACCTTAAAGCTTCTCCTAGAAAACTTTTAGTAGATCTAAACGGCAATCATACCTACGTAGGTAGGTATGATGGAATTAGAATATAAATAGACTAGAATTATTGTATTCACATCAGAGTAGAGATTAATTAATAAAGCATTAAATATTCATTTCAAACCGAATAATGAAATATACTCTAAATATCTTAAAGCTCTATAAGATATGAGTAATGAGTATATAAAGTAAGCTAAGATAGTAAGCTGGTTGACAGCCCTATTTATAAAGCCTACAATCGCAAGCCGTCATCGCTTTTCATGCGACCATTCTCATGGATTGTAACGCTGTGACCCCGTTCTGAAGCACGGAATAGGCATTTAGTTAACCCTTCAACGATAGGTGGCAATAATTATATTGCTATGTTTTCACCTAAATTAATCATGCATAAAATACTATATAAAAAAAGAAATAACAACGAAGGGGATCCCCTTCTAACCTAACCTAGTTGGGGTGCCGCAAGTCCTGAGCTCGCTTCGCTCGCTTTTGGACACTAAGTAAGAAATAATTTAGTGTGCAAGTCAGTAAATTAGTTGTACAAATTAGTTGTAAGACGGTATCATTTAGTGTGCAAGTCAGTATATTTGTTGTGCATTTAGTATTTTAGATGTGAATTTAAATTATATCCCGTTTTATATTCACTAGGTACTTATAACCTTTTTGTTTCTTAAGCACATCGCGTGGTGTTACAACGTTAAGTAATTTAACGGGTACCTACAATAAGTAACAATTGACCCATACACGTTCAGGGTTAAATATTTATAGCCAATCTGGAGTCTTTCATATCATAAGTAACGACACAAGCGGTTTCATATTATTATGATATGAACGTAGAATAACCAAGTTCGTTAACTATGATTGTTTGTCTAATAGGTACATATTATTATAAATATTAGATACTAGCTTTTGCCCGCGGCTTCGCCCGCGTGAATTTCGGTTTTTCACAAATCCTGAGGGATAAGTAGATTTCTGGTCCACCCGCCCCCCGCCGCGCGGCGGCGGCGGCGCGGCCGTCGCGCACAGCGAAAATACCTATCAGGGCGTTTTTAACATAGGTACTTACCGATTTCAACACAACTCCTTTTTTGAAAGTCGGTTAAAAAAGTAGCCTATGTTACTCCTTGGTTAATCCTCTACTTGTCTGTGAAAGTCCCGTCAAAATCGGTTCAGCCGTTCCGAAGATTAGCCCGTTCAAACAGACAGACAGACAGACAAAAATTTTAAAAACGTGTGATTCGGTTATGGTATCGTTCAAATAACCATATGAGCTTAATATATGGTAGTTATTTCGAAATTACAGACAGACACTTCAATTTTATTTATTAGAGAAGTATAGATACCTACATATTTAATAAATCTATCATTTTACTTACAAATGAGTTTACTGCTCGGGTATTTTTTTTTCAACTATACTATAATATCATTACCTACTCAGATTTCTTCATAATACTAATCTCATTTTATTCGAAATAGTACAGTTTATTTAGATATCGACTTGGAACATATCAGTCACGTGATTTTAGCCGGGTGATATCTTTTGATCTACTGGATATGCTCCATCGCAGTGTAGTAATAAATACAAATAAATAATGGTCATTCCGAAGATTGTAAAACAATCTCATTAAATACAGCCTTAACCAAAAACCATGGCGATGGCGCGATAACTTCGTTATGGGAAAGCCAATTAGAGCTAGGAGCGTTTTTCGCCGGAGCCGCTCCATCCATCACCCGACCACGCCCAGCCTGTTCCATTCACTGCCCTCTCGCCCCTCACACACTATGAGCAGAGGTACCTACATTTCTATAATTAAATTACACAAAACCCCGTTACATTCCGAAAATATTTCATTCGTATTGCTTCCGTCAATTACGACGCATGATCCTATACTTATTCTTGATACACTAAAGTGAATGACGCCAGAAAAGATTGGACAGTCGCAAGGAACCACGGGTTACAAGCGGCACAAGACCATGGAATGTGGAAATACCTATAATAATACCTATAAAATACCCATGTGCAGCAGTAGATATAATTCGATTGAGATGATGATAATGTCAGAAACTAACAACATTTTACTAGCGAATTTCTTTACTTGCCAAATTATCTGTAACTGAAAAATGTATCTACGTTTTTGTTGTGCATAAGTGTGTTATACATACATATACCAATCTACCTACTATATACAGAAACTCCGTTTCTTAATTCTTTTATATTTTCCACTAGATGATGCCCACGGCTTCGCCCGTGTGGATTTAGGTTTTTAAAAATCCCGTGGGAACTTTTGATTTTCCAGAACAAAAAGTAGCTTATCTGTAGAAAGTAGAAACCCGTCCCCAAAACGGAAAAATCCCGTGGGATCGCCACGATTTCGGAATACAATTCCTTACAGCATCAGGGTTGAGGAGTTGGATATGTACCTACTCGAGTTCATTCAACGATAAAGTCTTTAATTGGTACCCCCAATATCAATTTAAATAACCGAAAGTTTCTAAAACCCATTAGTTTTGGGGATTAGGTCCCCTGCAGCATCAGGATTGAGGAGTTGGAATCCAAATTTTTTATAGAACAGGGTCGCAATGTTTCTCTATCGATTAAAAAAAAATTACGCAAATCGGTTCAGAAATCTCGGAGATATCGGTGTACATAGGTAGAAAAACACAACTCCTCCTTTTTTGAAAGTCGGTTAAAAAAGTAGCCTATGTTACTCCCTGGTTGATTCTCTACTTGTATGTGAAGGTCCCGTCAAAATCGGTTCAGCCGTTCCGAAGATTAGCCCGTTCAAACAGACAGACAGACAGACAGACAGACAGACAGACAAAAATTTTAAAAACGTGTGATTCGGTTATGGTAGCGTTCAAATAACCATATGATCTTAATATGAGGTAGTTATTTCGATATTACAGACAGACACTTCAATTTTATTTAGTAGTATAGATTGCAGCTTAGGCAGCTTAGGTACATACGTCATGTTTATATTATACTTACTTTATAGTAGCAACAATATAGAAAGTAGGCATCTACATAGTATCTACATTCTATATGTAGTATCTACATTCTCTAGTTTACTATACCTAAGCTACTATACCTAGGTATCACCAATTATAAGAAATACATAATTTTATAGTTTAGTTTAGCTAGAGCCTTGAAGTAAAGTGTCTATGTAAACACACCTAGACTAGAAAATAGCTGACTTAATAGTTCCGATCATTATCACGTCCAAATAAATGTTCAAGGAATCATAGTCGACTATTAACAATAAGTATCATCGAGGTATTGATTGATTCGAAACCAAAAACCATGCAATCAATATTATTCAAAGACAGATTACATTCGCCCCACAGTGCAGTAAAATCGGTTAAATAGCCGTTTTGAGATCAAACAAAGTCGTTCTATTCACCGCGACTGTCATAACTTCGGAAGTGAGCGGTGACCAGCGCAGCACGACCGATCACTCCGCATTCACTTCGCTACACCGATAGACGAGGGATCAAATTATTCTGGTCGTGTTCCTTGCTCGTGACATTTCACCGCGGCACCTGCGACGCGGCAAGTAGCGGCGGGCCGGCTGTCGCGCGGCGACATGTGCAACTAATTTGTAGCCAACAACGCACTCATTACAGGGTCCCCCGCCGCCCGAGGTGTCGCCGGCATCGGCAATTTCACTCGTAATTCTATAAAATTGCCACACGCACGAGGAAGTCGTCCGCGAGTCGGCAACTTATCTCCGAGAACGTGTCACCGTTTAAACAAAAAAAAAAAAATGTAGTGTGAAGGTGTTTTTTTTTCATAATTATGTTGGGGACGTTTTGTTGATAGAGCTATGGAAAGAGAACTAACAGATGGCACGTAGCTTGTGGCAGAAGATTCGTATAGAAATTAGGAAATAATGAATATGGTACTTTTGTCCCAGAAAAATATGTTGCCACAGGATAATCATAAAAGTAAAAGCATAAATACTCGAAAACAATTGGACTTATTTTGACACACACTAGAATGCGTCAATTCGTCAATTCGTAGTTTATAATCATTGATCTATTAACTAAGAGATTTCAATTTAAAAGATAACTTGATTTCAAGTTATTGTACTCACCTAACCTAAATGACTCCTGTCTAGGTGTAAATGAAACACCGAATCGCACTTGCTTTTTATTATTTCTAACCGTGTCACTAAATTGATTGTCAAATGGACTTATTTGTTATATTTTAATAAATTTAATCCTACCAAATTAAATAGGTATGTCTCATAAACCATCATTACTTTATGGATTGTTTAGATATTGTTTTTGGATGTTTTTTGTCAATTGACTATTGAATTTAGTCGCATCATAATTTTCCAAAAACATGCATCACGAGGCTGATAAATTTTTATTATTTTGGTGTTCTTCTTCCAAGAATTTATAAATGTTTGATCCTATGTTATTTTTGATAAATTTTCCGTAGTTTTATTATAATTTCCTGTGCTGTGAAAGGATGTAATTCCCATAGCGGCCGAAAAGAAAATTTTAAAGAAACATTATCATTTAATCGGTGAGTTTTGATAGTTTTTTATGTAAATATAATCTAAAATTATGTTACGTTATTTGTAGATTTTGGAAATCAACATCGTGTTCAATTCTACACCGATTTTTGCCTATTTTTTAAATATTTTCTGTTGACTAATAAAGGTTATGTTTTTTAGCATAGTGATGTACTAAAATTTTATATCGATTACGTGCGATAAATTTTTTAACCCCCGACGCAAAAACGACGGGGTGTTATAAGTTTGATGTGTCTGTGTGTGTTGTGTGTGTGTGTGTATGTGTGTGTGTCTGTCTGTCTGTTCCTCTGTAGCGCTAAAACGGGTAAACCGATTTGAACGCGGTTTTTGTTTTTTTTTTTTTTGTTTGAAAGGTGAATTAGTCGAAAGTGTTGTCAGCTATTTTGATGAAAATCGATGCAAGATGGCCGCCGCTACAAAATGGTAGATTATTTATTTTTCACAACTCCGTTAATATGGGTATCAAATGAAAGGGCTTGACTAGTAGAATAACACCATGCAAATCCAAGATGGCCGCGATCAAAAAATGGTGAATGTCGGGGTTTTTTTTTAATTTTTGAACATTAGATTCCGTAGCCACTACACACAATGAATACTTACGTGTATTTCCGCGTGCTAGTTTTTGCGTGCTATTGTTGTATCAAGATCGCTAAATTTTTATTTGTTACAGATTTCCAAAGAACCCAAAAATAAGAAATGAATGGGCACAAAGAATAAGACCGCAATATTGGACATCGCAGAAACAGTCATATTTGTTCAAAACACTTCACACTTAATTGATTTGTGCCCAAAAACAATTTAAAATGGAGGCGCTTAGAAGCAAACGCTATTATTTTTGCCGCATATAGACACATTGGTAATTATAATAATATCAGATATTTGTAATAATACCATAATTTCATGCTAGTGTTGTGTGAAGGTGCAAAATACATGCAAATACTAGGGTTGGACTTAATAGTCTTTGGCACGAATTCAGAGATAAAAATAGTCATTAGTGATAGATGTTTGGTCCACGAGTATAATGCTAACACTCTTATAATAAGGTAATTCATCGTTTTCAAGAAAACAACAAAAATCAATTCTAACCTCAACACTGGATGATTTACCCTCTCCCTCCCCCCATCCCATAACCCATATCAAGGCGGCACGTTTTAAAAGTTTTACCCTAAAAGCTGTTATTGGTGTATGAAAAACGCTGAAGCGAAACGTGAAAAATGTTCTACCACGTCTGATTTTTTTAATTTAATGCAAGAGAACCGTTACCAATGGATGTCTGTAATGCAGAAGAAAATTCCGCCAATGAAGTTTCCATTCGCACATTAACGGAGTGACGTATAAACATTAATGTTCAAAGAAATTTAGTAAGTGTATAATATTACTACCTATTAATATAAATACGTTTAATATTTTGTATTTCGAGACAAATCAATTCACTATTGTAATCTACATAGTACTTTCAGGAAGGTTTTAATATATAACACACCTAGTTACCATTCTTATGTGCGAAGTTACACGCATAAATGTACCCACATGTCACTAATATTTTTGACTGGTACACCGGTTCCTCTGAGATTGCTGGACCGAAGTCGGTTTAATTTTTCTTAAAAATAGCTTGTATGATCGTATTTTCGAAACACCGTTTATAAAGTTTCATCGACTCCAAAAAGACTCGATTTTATTTCAGTTCTAGAAGGCACAACAAAGGTTCTAGAATATGTATATTTTGTGTTTTTTTTATATAATATATATGTATATTTTTCGATGTGTACAGTAAAACCTTTCTGAAAGTATGTAGATTATGATAGTGAAAAAATCATCAAAATCGGTTCATTAGTTGCGGAGATAATCGCGAACAGACTTATATACATACATACATACATACATACATACAACCTCCTTTTTTAAAGTCGGTTAAAAATATACTATACGAAACATATTATTCTTGTATTTCCTAACAAGATGATGCCCGAGACTTCATTCACGTGAGCTTAGGTTTTTATTATTAATCTTGTGGGAACGCTTTGATACTGCAAGACAAAAGTAGCCTTAAATATCGGTTCCCGGGATGCAAGCTGTCTGTGTACAAAATTTCGTCCAAATCGGATGGGCCCTGAAAAGGTAAAAGACAGAAAGACACACTTTCGCATAATGTAATATTAGATTATGGTGCACATATTTAAACACGCATATTGTGTCCCTTTAGATCCTCACAGTCAAAATATCGATAGTTACATCACTAGCACGTCACGTGTCATCGTCACGTGTCATTAAAAACCTTGTGACTACCTGACAGATGTTATCGCACATCTATTTAGAGATATATATTACATTATCTTAGTTTATAATGTTAGATATATTTTAGAAGTTAAATTATTTTGACACGTTAGTTAATATTAGTGTTCTCTATTGGTGTACCTACGAATGGTGAATGCAAAATTCTCTTTCCAATGACCTTTTTAAACACACAAACAGTTGCCCTTTCAACTGCAGTGAGTCTAATTTGAATAATCCATTAATTAATTATTATTTTGAAATGGACTAAATACTAGAAGGAGAGGCAGGGCGCAACTTTTGATTAATACTGATTTTGTAAAAGTCAAAGGAAGTTGTGATTGCTCATTTATGTTACTTTTGCTCCTAATCATCAAATGGAATTAATTATAATGTATATCTAATCCCGGTGCATCATCATGATCAACCCATTACCGGCTCACTACAGAGGACGGGTCTCCTCTCAGAGTGAGAAGGGTTTTGGCCATAGTCTACCACGCTGGCCAAGCGGATTGGCAGACTTCACACACCTTTGAGAACGTTATGGAGAACTCTCAGGCATGCAGGTTTCCTCACGATGTTTTCCTTCACCGTTAAAGCTAGTGATATTTAAATACTTAAAACGCACATAACTCCGAAAAGTTAGAGGTACGTGCCCGGGATCGAACCCACGACCTCCGATTAGAAGTCGGTCGTCCAAATGTTTACTGTGTGGCGCCGGATAAAAGACACATCTACATCTCGTAGTTTTAGACGGTAATAAATATTTATTCAGGTTTACATAGCCGTTTATTGAAGAATTTAAAATGGACATGCAGCTGTTGTCCACAATGATTGAAGTGGAACATGGTGCTGACACTTAGCCACTAACTGTTAGTAGGTATATCAAATACACGCCTGATGTCACTTAGCTAATTAAGGAGAGAACGATTTTCGGTGCCTTTTTAAATGATTAAAATAAGCGAGTTGGAGTGGCTGCCCGGTCACATAGTTCGAATGCATTATAAGGATTGCTACTTATAGTAGGTACAATGTGATTAGGCTTGTTCAAAATTCCTACATGAAAACATACAAATAGTCCATCATGAAGTTATTATATACTTAGCTTAATTTGGTTAATAATGATGTTAGGTTTTAAATTTTTTAAATCTATTTACATTAAGTAGCTGATATCTGCGATATCATCCGCTTGGAATTAGGGTTTTTAAAACACAGAAATTTTAAAATCACGGTTACGCTACCGTTCAAATAATTATATTATGAGCTAAATAAGGTGCAGTTACTTCGAAATCACGCACACACACTTGAATTTTAATTATTTAGTAATATCAGGCTGGACTGAAGTCGGAATAGTCAGAACAACACAATAGTTTAAGGGCAGCTAAGCAGAAATCGAAGGGAGAAATATTTGTAGTTTTTAGGGTTCCGTACCCGAAGGGTAAAAAACGGAGCCCTATTAATGTCACTCGGCTGTCTGTCCGTCTGTCCGCCGGTCACAGGTCTCTAGCTCGCAGACGAAATGAGTTACAAACCTGAAATTTTGGTATTTAGTGTAAAACGTTAACCCAAAATCAAATATTGAATTAGAAATTGAATTAAATCATTTTTCAGGGGGGCTCCCATACATGAAAAAGGAGCCGGAAAAAAAAAATTTTTCTTTACCCTAGCTTGTGGGGTATCATTGTTTAGAGCTCATTAAGTAGAGTACAAATATATATTTTTTTAATTTTTATCTCAAAAAATAAGGGAATGGGAGGCCATCAAAGTTGTCAGTTTTAGACAATTTTTGTGACGGGGGCTATCTCAAAAACTAAACTAGTTGGGAATATGATATTTCAGTATATTATGTACTATATGCTCTATTTAAACAACAAATACTGAAAACAACGATTTATTAAATAGTTTATAAGCTGTGACCAAAATAAACGAACATTTTTTTGGGTTTTTCTTTCACGGTTTGTTGCGATGTCTAGCTCGGAAATTAAATATTTCTTAGACCCAAAATATTATATTGTTCATAATTATGTACGGAACCCTGAAAGAGCGAGGCCCGACTCGCACTTGGCTGATTTTTTTCGTCTTAGGCCTCTTTTTAACACGCCGTGAAAACTCAGCTTTTGTATGGATAACGCCGGACAGCGCGCCGTAGATGGCGTTATCCATACAAAACGTGAGTTTTCACGGCGCATTTACAAGAGGTGATCAGCTATGTTCTAGATGTTTATTATGACGTAATAAGGAGGTACTCTGAAGGATATCTGTCCAGCTACCAAAAAAAAAAATTAAAAACAAACCTGTCCATTTTTGTCCAATTCATTGTTGGTGAGCTTGACCTTCTCGAAGGAGACGACCTGCTTGCGCAGCTGGTCTCCGGAGAAGGGCGAGTCGGGGTGCGGGTAGAGGCGCGCGGGCGCGGGCGGGTCCGCCTTGCCCGCCACCAGCCACGAGGAGCGGTGGTACGCGTACCGGTACCGCTTGCCGTCCACCGGCACCACGTCCAGCAGCACCGCGTACCGCGCCTCCGCGCGGCACCCCGCGAACGACACGCGCACCGTCGGGAACATGCGTCTGTTGACAAACAATGCGAATTGGTTACGCTGATATAACGGGTGATAGAGGAATGCAATCGGAAACGAAGACAAATAATAGTAGAACTGATAAGATTACCTACTCATAAGATACCACAAAAAACGCAAAAAAAAAATGAAAATATTTTCTGTATAGTCAAAAGTTCACAATGTAATAAAATCAGCTGACGCCCAAATACCTAAAGTTGTAAATTACTATAAGTTACCTCGCGGGGCGCTGACTCCGAGTTGTGCACGCTTTACATTGCCGGTTTGAAAAATATTAAATACTAAACCATTAAGACTGCAAGTATAAAACAAATGGTTATTAGTATTGGATTGTGCCTAGGTGGTATAAAACAGCGCTAAGTTTTTAATAGCGCTCCCCTTATACCCTGATAAATAGGTAGACAAAAATGTAGGCGGATCTCTAGTGAAGCTTAGGCAGCGTGTGTCAGTCAGTTTGAATGTCTGAACTGATGCAGACTAAGATGGCAGTGGACTAACCCGGAAGAGTTTATTAAACCCATAAATCTAATCGGTTTCTACAAAGCATGGTATCTAATGGAACATTGAACGTACCACGCTTGCGCGTAGGCTGGATGGCTGAAGCCTCCCACCAGACCAGAGACAATTTAGAAATTATAAATTCCCAAACTTCCCCTGCGCCCTGCCGGGAATCGAACCCCGAACCAGTCACCGGAGTGACTGTGGCACAACTGACAAAACCTATCGTCTGTCAAATGGACACCTTACAGAAACTTACAAAACAATTACAGGTCTTACTAACTTGAAATGATATAATATTTTAACAATCTAGACAACTTTACAAAACATACCTGCCTACTTGAAATATTTCTAGCAATCCGAACCTCAATAAATTATTATAAGCGCAACTTATTTGCACTCACTTTGACTGACTATTGATTGATTATAATTTGCATCAAAGGTTACTTTTGAAACTGCAGTTCTATGCAATTTATTACCCTGCCTGTACCTAACTCTATAGCTTAAGTTTTGTTATGTGTTTTTCTTTTTTCAAAAACGGTACCTACTGAGTATCGGATTAAACTACTATAAACTTGTACTTAGAAAGTTGCGATATGTGAGCACTCGTCTTATATTTTTATGGTCCTCATAAAAATCATAACCCGAGCGTAAAACTTGAGAAAGTTTTATATCGAAATAATTTACAATATACAACAGGTGACTTCAGTACCTACCTACACACTTCACGATCTGATGACGGAACCAATCCACGACGCTAATGACCTCGAAAGGACGGAAAAACTGAATTAGACATTAAGATACAAAAAAACCTTATAGGTTATGTAGGTAATCTCCGAAAGTGTTTTACGAGACCAAAACACATGCTCGCAATAAAAAATTTGATTAATGGGTATTAACAAAAAACTGGCAGAGATCTGGCCACGGACGGTGACTTGTATAATTACAGGGTGAAACGCGAACTAGGAAATCAAACAAATATGATGTATTCGATTTTAATGCACCCCTAAATGGGCCGAAGCGCTTCCTGCCGGCCGGCGGCGATAACATCTCACCGCTACTTATTTATAACGTAACCTTTCTTAATACATTTTTTTCATAGAGTTTAAACGGCGCTTTTATAATTTCGAAGGCTAAACAAGCGGTCATAGATAAGATAACATCCGACAATTTGTTCGTCCCTAACGCGATCTGACGTTCGGTCGCGCTAGACTCGTTTCTATGAGCTCACGAACATTTCGAGTGATCGATTCGACCAGATACCGTTCGGGTTTACGATGGAATTCCAACAGCGTGTTATATAAAATGCGGGAGTGAAAGAAAGAATTATTAGCGCTCATAAAACACGGGTGCGGTGTCAACCTCCCAATAAGTATAATAAATGCAAAGAGACCTATAAAATTCCCGGAGTCAGGGCGCTAGTGCGATAAAGAGGCGAGTGCGAGGGTCTCGCTCGAGCTAAGCGCTGGCCATAAATAAATCGTATTAAGGCCTGAGGTGTGTTTCGGACTGTTTATTCTGTATCGGCGGTGCGGGATCTCTCATCGTGGTCGCGCAGTCGCTAGTCGGTGTCACGCGTTTATGAGCGCATCGTTAAGTCGGTGTCGCGATGTCGCGACAGCTCGCCACCCAGAGAGATCTTGTAACGAGCCATATCCATCATCGGTTGCTGTCCAACTTGGATTGTAAAACTCAGAACTGAATGCTTTGTTACATTCTAAAGACATTCGAACATGCGGTACGAGTGAAAGTCGACGCTGTATTCATTTGTCACTTCGTCAAACTGGGTGCCCCATTTACTATTATTATAGAGCGGACAATGATATCTACTATTAAAATTCCACTACACTTAAATAAGTAAATACTGACCGTAACAATAATGATATTGTGGCTAATTCTGTTGTACACAATTCTCTAAACTAAACTAAAATGACAGGTCTAAATCTATTGCTATCCTTTTCCGCAATGAGCACTGTGAAAGAGATAGGAATAAATTTAGACCTGTCATTTTAGTTTAGGTTTAGAGATTGTGTACAACAGAATTGGCCACAATAAATGATTAGATATACTCGTATGCATATCCTTATACGCTGTATAATTTTTATTATACAGGGTATAAGGAGACCGCTTTCGTTAAGATAGTCGATATCAATATAACCAATTTCATTGAAATACCCATAATAACGTACACTATTACACACACATAAACAAGAACATAGATGTAATAAAAAAAAGAAAAATTACCAACAATTACAATAACAAATATTACTACTAGAATTGATATAGTCAATGCATTTTATATGTAGACGCTCGCTAAAGGTCGGAAGGAACGACTCGCCACATTAATCTTTCGCTGACCGCAAGTAGCGTAAAATGTACGTAATTACTTAGCATCTTAATACGGCTCTGTTGAGGGCAATTATTGCTTTTTCATGCCTGTGCCAATGCCAATGGCACCTATTCATTGACATATAGGGGAATATTTTTTCAAGGATGAGAAGTTAATTTAAAAATTTGCAAATATCTATAGGTACCTACCTATAGTCGATACTAATTATCTGTGTCATTAAATTTTATGGCTTCCTTTTTGACTTTCATTGTTAAACATCGTAGAAGACAAAAACTGTTCAATACCCTTTACAATTACTTAGTAGTGACTAGTGTATGATCTATCAGTGACACTAACTTAAAACCTCAATAGCTCTACGGCATACCGCGATCTAGGACGGTCATAGGTTCATATAGCTGTATAATTTACTGTCGTATCACTACATAGTATAAAACAAAGTCGCTTTCTCTGTCCCTATGTCCCTATGTATGCTTAAATCTTTAAAACTACGCAACGGATTTTGATGCGGTTTTTTTTAATAGATAGAGTGATTCAAGAGGAAGGTTTATAAGTAGAAAAATTGGACCCGGTAGGTGGCGCTAATAGCGGGCAGGACGACGTCTGCCGGGTCCGCTAGTTTAATATAAGCATAAGAGGCCCCGCAGACATACAATTTCAAGTTGGCCGACTAACAAACAACTAAATCGCGAACTTTCATAATTTAATCGGCCAACTTTTAAATTGTACGTAATCGGCAGGGAAATTTGATTCTGATACAATCGTCATCCAATTAATTAGTTGAACGATTTAGTTGGTTATGATGTGCGGGGTGTGATAAGTCACTATGCTTATCTATCAGTATATACTCTGCAATTTAGTTGGCCAACTCGAAATTTTATGTCTGTGGGGACCCTAAGCTTTAAACACCTAGGGGGCAGTGAAGCTAAATTGACAGAACTTATTTTTTAAACAGTTGACGAGCACCACCGTGCAAGATAAGTGGCTTGCAAGTAGTACAATGTTGTTCAAACAAAAATATTATATTGTGTACATTTTGCAGTACAGGGAACTATGTAGGTATGTAGTGATGGTAAACCGCAATATTGTGACATGTCAGCCTAAGAATGCATTTCGCCGTAAACAGGAACCAATTATGGGTAACCGCTTCCGTACAGAGGCGCGAAGGTTTCGATCATTCCACGTAACTTAATTTAGGTATAAGTATGTTTATTTTTATTTGTAATTCTACATAACTATACTTATGCGGTGAAGCTTTTTATACGTCTGTCTTCTTTTAAGTTGACAGTAGTTTTATGAAACTGTTGCACAACTGGTGTTATTAAAATATGAGTGCGAGTTTAAAATCGAGCTGAAGGCGAGGTTTTGAATAGTACCTATCACAGGAGAGTATCTAAAGCCTAAACTTATTCTTTAATCCTACCTAAAATAATTTATATCTTATACTTAATTAAGTATATCAATCAAAACAATACTTAAAGATTTTTTTTATATTTGCATGTAGAGATTAAAATAAGATATTTGAACTATAGGTATATTTGGTAAATCTGTTTGACATCACAATCAGTAGGAGTGAAGGCAAGATAAATTTTACTAATCATGATAATTTTTACTCCCGCAACTCAACTTGCCTCGTTGTTCGTGAAATGTCGCATTAATATCAAATTGCTACTTTAACAGAATAAATAATAACACAGGCTTTGAGTCAAGAGTTTAATCGGCCTTACAAATTGCTGCGATTAATAATTCATTCTTTCGCGAGAAATAATCGAATGCTTTCAGCAAACATTTTAAACGAAGCAAGTTTAAAATGTTTACTTTTGAAATGGAATAATAATTATAAAAATATAAGCTGTGATAGCCTAGTGGTTAGGACGACCGACTTCTAATCGGAACGCGTGGGTTCGATCCCAGGGCACGCACCTTTTCGGAGTTATGTGCGTTTTAAGTATTTAAATATCACTTGCTTTAACGGTGAAGGAAAACATCGTGAGGAAACCTGCATGCCTGAGAGTTCTCCATAACGTTCTCAAAGGTGTGTGAAGTCTGCCAATCCGCTTGGCCAGCGTGGTAGACTATGGCCAAAACCCTTCTCACTCTGAGAGGAGACCCGTGCTCTGTAGTGAGCCGGTAATGGGTTGATCATGATGATGATGATGAATAATTATTGTGAAATTGATTTACGCTTGTCTAGGTACGCACACACGCGTCCTCACACAACATAGCCGTTTCAATATTAAGTTAAAAATTAAGTCATTTTCCGGTGCAACTTAACGTGACCAGGAAAATATTATCCTGCAATCCTGAAATTATTGCAAATTGCAAGTGTTGAGATGGGTAATAACTAAATCGCATTTTGTAGAGCTAGAAATCGCAAAACAGAACTACTTACCTGCCCGTCTCTTGCTGCTTTTCTATGAGAAAGCTGCATTTACTGACCGCGGGAGGGTTATGATAATTTAGCATGCCATGATAATTTAGCATAGCATTTAGGATTATGAATATTTGTATTAACCAGTGTATGTTAGATACATCAATAGGTACATCTTCGACCAAGTAGGTATGTCTATTCTTTCGGGGCTCATTAATTGGATATGGGTACAGTAAAATTTTAAAGGCAAAGACAACGTCTTTAATTCACGGTAAAAAGTTACCTCGCCTACTCATTAGGGTTCCGTACCTCAAAAGGTAAAAAAAGGAACCCTTATAAGATCACTTTCTTGTCCGTCTGTTAGTCTGTCCGTCTGTTCGTGTGTCACCACCGATTTTCTCAGGATTGGGTGGATCTAGCAAGTTGAAATTTATACCAGATACTAAGGTCTATAGTCCCTATTAGGTGTATAAAAATTAAGGTCCTAAATCCACACAATAAAAAGATATGGGCAAATTTAGATTTTCACGAAAACTTGTAAGTAGGTACCAAAATTTACCTTAATTTTCAACTTTTTTTATTTTTCGCAATTTTTCCTTTTCTTGATCTGTAAAACCTTGCTTTTGACCAAAATTGACAAATCTAGGTCAACCGGAAGTACCCTATAGGTTTTGGGTCGAAAACCTAAATGGTAGTTCCAGTTGACCTAGAATTAGGTACGCAATTAAATTTAAAATTTAAAATTACGCACAAAGCCAGATCTTAAAGCACAAATAAAGGCAAAATTCCAAAAACTACAAAAATTTGGAAATTAAAGGGTGTCCCCGTACATACATAATTGAGCCAATTAAGATAGACCTCTGAGTTGTATGAGCGCTGATACAATTTAGAGGCCTAGCTTAATTAGCGCCTTACCTTTTAAGACAAACTAATGAAATAAATAAATAAATCATTTATTTACCAACAAAAAGTTACAAAAAGGGTTTGATCTATGAAACTTCGCCTATGCTACAATAATAGATCCAATAGTATGGCTGTCCTTACTAGATTTTATCTGTGTTAATGAAAAACAGATTGTACTTATACTTCGGGAGTACGGAACCCTCGGTGCGCGAGTCTGACTCGCACTTGACCGGTTTATTTTTTATTATGAAAAACTGTCTTGCACTTGTCTGATTTTTTAACAATATCTTGTTTTATATAAAAGCAAGCAAGTAACTAGTTTTGTGGTTATAAAATGTAGTAAATTTTCAAATCTTAATCCGCGTGTTTACATCTATAAGAAGGCCTCTTACAAAATCAACAACAACCATAACGACGAAACAATTACAAAGTAATGAACGAAATTGTATTTAAGGCTTGGACACTTACAACGCGTGACGGAATGTGTCCAGTGTTCTACAAGTTATAATAGTAAGAATTGTAATGTAACTGTAGGTACGCACTGAAGTCATACCCAGGCCCGTCCATTGCCATCGCGTGCTGTGGTGTGATGTGCTTCAAACATACTACAGAAGCCTAAAAGCTGCGGTTTGAAACCTAACATGAAAAGTTTTCTTGAAAATTTACATTGGAATGTAACTTTTTAAATAAATAATATATATCTATGCGTTTTGTCATTTGGTATTGAATTATGGATAAGTCATTACGTTTTTCTAAGTTCACAGTTGAAATCAGTTAGTTTACACGCGCGCGCCAAGCGCGTTTCACCGTGACATCATGCCGGCCGTCGCGCGTCGCTTTGTGTCTCCTGAAGCCTTTATTTATATATTGGAGCTGTCACAATTTAAATATCAATAATTATCATTGTAATTGTTGAATGGAAGCAGGCGTTACTTTGCGGAATTCCATGATATACAATGAATATAAAATTATTTTGCTATAATCCGCTAACAGTGACAAATTTGTAGGCACAACACCACACAATCTTGTAGGCACAACACCACACAAATTCACCACAAAACAAACTCGACGATCGTTTCGCTCCGACACCGGAGCATCTTCAGGAGATGTCGACTTCACAACGGACGATTGCAAAGTGAGTTCGTGTCGAATGAGCGGTCTTATATATACTATCCCCGCTTAGTCATCTACCCTCCTTTCTCTTTCTCTCTGGCCACGCCCCCTAAATATGTTGAGCAACGGTGAAGATGACACATTTATTTGCTCATTCAGCAATTCGACACTTCTACCGCTGTGCCCAACTATTTCCAATTGTTCCAATACGCACAGTCTTAAACTTTTACAGCATGTGTGTAAAATTTCAAATGTATGACCCTCGTCTATCCTATGTCCACTATCCAAAAGATGTTTTGCGAAATGAGATCTTTGAGGCTGGTTGTTTCTAAAGGCAGCCATATGTTCTTTATATCGAGTTACAAAATTGCGCCCAGTTTGACCAACATATATAGCACTACATTCGGGGCACTTGAGTTTGTACACACCTGACTTTTGTCCATTATTTAATTTATCTTTACCATTACAAATTCTTCTGAGCGTATTATTTGTTCTAAAAGCAGCGTGTAGCATAGACATGATGTACACGCTGCTTTTAGAACAAATAATACGCTCAGAAGAATTTGTAATGGTAAAGATAAATTAAATAATGGACAAAAGTCAGGTGTGTACAAACTCAAGTGCCCCGAATGTAGTGCTATATATGTTGGTCAAACTGGGCGCAATTTTGTAACTCGATATAAAGAACATATGGCTGCCTTTAGAAACAACCAGCCTCAAAGATCTCATTTCGCAAAACATCTTTTGGATAGTGGACATAGGATAGACGAGGGTCATACATTTGAAATTTTACACACATGCTGTAAAAGTTTAAGACTGTGCGTATTGGAACAATTGGAAATAGTTGGGCACAGCGGTAGAAGTGTCGAATTGCTGAATGAGCAAATAAATGTGTCATCTTCACCGTTGCTCAACATATTTAGGGGGCGTGGCCAGAGAGAAAGAGAAAGGAGGGTAGATGACTAAGCGGGGATAGTATATATAAGACCGCTCATTCGACACGAACTCACTTTGCAATCGTCCGTTGTGAAGTCGACATCTCCTGAAGATGCTCCGGTGTCGGAGCGAAACGATCGTCGAGTTTGTTTTGTGGTGAATTTGTGTGGTGTTGTGCCTACAAGATTGTGTGGTGTTGTGCCTACAAGATTGTGTGGTGTTGTGCCTACAAATTTGTCACTGTTAGCGGATTATAGCAAAATAATTTTATATTCATTGTATATCATTGTAATTGTTTTCTGCGTTCAAGGTTTAACTTAACATGTCTCCTATTCGTTTGGAACCTACCCACCATATTTTGCATTTACGCAAGACAATTATTAAAGACCTCCATTATTTAGCACTTGTTGACTTTGCTGGCAAACTATTAATTTTTAGTATTGACGGTGTGATTAAATATTGGTTATAAATGTCAACTGTAATATTATGTTTCGAGGTAAAGTTAACATTGTGTTAAATTTTAAGGTACGTTTCGGTGGCTAAGACACGAGACTCGGACAAACGACAAAATGTGCACGACTAAAAAATAAAGGGATGGAAATATCAGTCGGTGGATATAATATCCAATATTAGAAATTATATAATACCAATCATTACTTAATTAGAAACCTCTGAAGCCTTAGTCAACGTATTATCAATCGTAAGCATAAACTTGAATATTTACAAGAGAAACTTCACAGAAACTACCAACCTACTTTTTGATCGCATCTGTATTATTTTGAGCTTCGAGTGTCAGCAAAATCCCAGTTTTTTGGTGACATATTTCAAAAGTGCACTCGATTCGAAAATAGAGACAGACAAATACTTACCGTCTCAGTATTTTACTTACTGTCTAAAGTAGCGCTCACTAACTTTCACCTATCTTGTTCACACACGTTCACGTATTTGTCGCAGTGACGTCACGTCAGAATCCACCTTTACACGCATGACTGGTTTCCATGAAATGTCATCAGTTCGATTCGCACGCAACTTGATCCCGCGCCAACTTTACGTGTTCTCAATTTACAACCAATAACCATATAACATACGACCCCTCGCAGTAATTATGTGAATGTTTCTATAAAACATAAAAACCTGTACACTAACGTATTAATGCATAACAAGTACCTATGCAACAGATGTAGGTACCTACCTTGGTAAGGGGTAGACATGAATGGATTTTGAATGGACTTTGCCAAAATACAAAGTAGGTCCTACCTACATGCGATTTTCAATCTTGAATTGTACTATACACTAGGTATGTATTTATTTTACTATATCAATACAGTCTGTTTTGGCAGATTGTAGCAAAATATTTTTTTCTCATTGGATATCAGATGAAACGCAGGGAGCAGCTGGATACAAGCAACGCAAGACCGCCACGTAAGGAAGTCTCACGTCTACTACTACTGCCCTACGTCTCATATACGAGAGACGTAGGGCAGTAGAATTATTTGCCTTTGCCATGAACATAACAACAATTAAAAAGTATAACAATGTGAGGATTAGTAAAGCCAACCCTATTGTACGCATTTACGAGTTTTTTATAGCAATGCCCCATGGCCCTAGGGCCTCAGACTTGAGTCCTGGCATGTCATGGCATTAGAAATTCAAATGGCATTAATAATTAAACACTACACAAACAAAGACAATATTTCAGCTCTGAAAAGGTTAGTTGAGTTATTAGAAAACGCATGTTTTCTAAACAAACATGCTAAGGTTGAAATGTTCGTTTTATAACATATGTGGAGTCGTATCAATTTAAAAAAATCAGCCAAGTGCGAGTCGGGCCTCGCTCTTTCAGGGTTCCGTACATAATAATGAACAATATAATATTTTGGGTCTAAGAAATATTTAATTTCCGAGCTAGACATCGCAACAAACCGTGAAAGAAAAACCCAAAAAAATGTTCGTTTATTTTGGTCACAGCTTATAAACTATTTAATAAATCGTTGTTTTCAGTATTTGTTGTTTAAATAGAGCATATAGTACATAATATACTGAAATATCATATTCCCAACTAGTTTAGTTTTTGAGATAGCCCCCGTCACAAAAATGGTCTAAAACTGACAACTTTGATGGCCTCCCATTCCCTTATTTTTTGAGATAAAAATTAAAAAAATACATATTTGTACTCTACTTAATGAGCTCTAAACAATGATACCCCACAAGCTAGGGTAAAGAAAAAATTTTTTTTCCGGCTCCTTTTTCATGTACGGGAGCCCCCCTGAAAAATAATTTAATTCAATTTCTAATTCAATATTTGATTTTGGGTTAACGTTTTACACTAAATACCAAAATTTCAGGTTTGTAACTCATTTCGTCTGCGAGCTAGAGACCTGTGACCGGCGGACAGACGGACAGACAGACAGACAGACAGACAGACAGACAGACAGCCGAGTGACATTAATAGGGCTCCGTTTTTACCCTTCGGGTACGGAACCCTAAAAAGTGTACTACGCACCGAAACAAATTTTATTTCCCGGGTCAACGATGTTCTGTGTAGAAAATATAGTACCTAAATCCGTAAAGTTTTTTCGAGACTTCGTACCAGCAGCAGCTATAGTTAGTTTATTGGAATCTAATATATGAATCTAGACGACGAGTTCAAACTTTTCGAGACTTTTAATATTTTTAGTAGTACATCTGTTAAAAGGTTCAGGAGTTCAGGACCTTAATATTTTCTAATGATTTTGCGTCAGAAAATATTACTAAATCATCTTTTAACTTCTGAGTAAAATAATTAGCCCTTCATGTAGTAAGTATACCTACCTAATATTTGCTCAATCCACTTAGCCTTTTTAACTTCCCACTGTTGAGCACAGGCCTCCTCTCTCTCATAGGAGAGAGGGATTTAGAGCTTAGATCCGCCAGGCAGCTGCTCCAATGCGGGTTGGTGGGCTTTAGCGACATGATAGTGATAATAACCGGGACCGACTGCTTAAGGTGTTCTCCGAGGCACGGGGGTGAAACACCGCCAACTACCAACTCCGGGCTACCAGTCATATTCGACTGCAGATCACGAGGTCCCGGGTTCGATTTCTGGGTCGGAAAATAATTTTTAGGTTTTTCTGTCAGGGGTGCTAGCCAGGTAACCTCCAAGTGTGCCTGGGTGCTGCTGGTCCTCTTGGATACGTCCGAGGGGAAGAGCAGTATTCGGGCCGGTGCACCCCGGTAACATGGTTAATAATTTCGGGGATATTGTTAGCCATGGCCAATGACCTGGCGGAGGGAGGTTTCTCCGCGTGTCCCTCTGATTAGCAGAGGGCACTGCGGATGAAACTGGGGGTGAGACACCCCGGGGCGGGGGGCAGCGATGCCCATCGCGGGAGGAAGAAAACCTCGTTAAAAAATTACGGGAGGGCGCGAGCCTCTGGAGGGACAGCCCAGAGGCGAGCGGGAGCCCCAGCTGGGGCGGCTGCCGGACACCTGGGATGCATACTTTGGGTTCCCCAGGCGTCCAGCACACAGCATGAGGGTCATGCCGTGGTGGTTTTAGTGGGTACCCGGTTGGAGTCCCACATAACCTTCGTTCTGCCGCATTCGGCCGCAGAACGGGGGTACCTATAAAAGGTTTCCACCACGTCAAAAAAAAAAAAAAAAAAAAAAAGGTTTTTCTGTCAAGAAATTCTCCTAAGCTAACCTAACCACTAGAGTCTAGAGCAACGAGGTAGTTAGCAGTTTGCACTCTATACAAACCCTAATATCAATCAAGATATCTATACTAATAAATAAAATTGAAGTGTCTGTCTGTAATATTGAAATAACTACCTCATATTAAGCTCATATGGTTATTTGAACGGTACCATAACCGAATCACACGTTTTTAAAATTTTTGTCTGTCTGTCTGTCTGTTTGAACGGGCTAATCTTCGGAACGGCTGAACCGATTTTGACGGGACTTTCACATACAAGTAGAGAATTAACCAGGGAGTAACATAAGCTACTTTTTTAACCGACTTTCAAAAAAGGAGGAGTTGTGTTTTTCTACCTATGTACACTGATATCTCCGAGATTTCTGAACCGATTTGCGTAGTTTTTTTTTAATCGATAGAGAAACATTGCGACACTGTCCTACAAAAAACTTGGATTCCAACTCCTCAATCCTGATGCTGTAGGGGAACTGATCCCCAAAACTAATGGGATTTAGGAACTGTCGGTTATTTAAATTGATATTGGGGGTGCCAATTAAAGACTTTATCGTTGAATGAACTCACGTAAGGAATTGCATTCCGAAATCGTGGGGATCCCACGGAATTTTTCCGTTTTGGTGACGGGTTACTACAGATAGGCTACTTTTTGTTCTGGAAAATCAAAAGTTCCCACGGGATTTTTAAAAACCTAAATCCACACGGGCGAAGCCGTGGGCTTCATCTAGTCAATCAATAAAATGATCCTCACATTTGTATAGAGTGAAAATAATTTGAGTTTTAGTTTTATTTATGTTTAAAAGGGTCACCGCTCCCGTTCACGCTCCTAAACTAGGTGGATCAGCTAGCACATGAGAATAGGAATCAATGACAGACACGCGCCCGTCAGCTAAATGTCGCTCACGCGTCTCGTTACGTCGCGCCAGCACGCGACTGGCCCACTGTCGACATAACAGTAACATGTAGGTATCTAGTTACAAATCGCCACTAAAACAAACAGTAGGTATATTATGCTTAGTAGGATTAGTACGATTTTGCACATCTCGACAACATTGATACACTTCGAGTATCGAAACACAGGGATGACGAACCAATGGCACGCGTGCCATTGATGGCACGCCACACAATATTTTTACAAATCACAAAAGTTCACCGTGAAGTTGTCTAATTTTTACACATTTTAACATTTATTATTATATATTCCAAAATGTATTTTTTGTAGTAAATAAAGAGTTTTGAGTATTAAGTATTATTATTTTTCCAATAATCACGAAGCCAAAATTATTTGATGGCATCATTAAACATTTTTTTAGAAATAAATCCCACGTTGATACATAAAGGTTTGCCAGCCCTGCACTATAAAGTCAGCGTAATATGTCAACACTGTGTCACTATAAGTTCAGCGTTAAAGTCTCTTATTTTAGAGTTCCAATTTCAGTACTACCTATTTTTATCTCCCTAATTTTTCGCTTGGGGTGCTGTCTGTAGATGATGCATGGATGAATAATTCAGGCTTAGAATAAATAGGTAAAGAAAGGCAGTCGTCGACGCGGCGATAAGCCGTTTTTAGCAAGCCTAAAAGGCTATCGTCGCGTCAGTGCTCAAGGTACTCATGCGCTTGTGTGCGTGTCGGCAAATGTAATTACAGGGCACACATGGGTTGGTTTATAGCTTACGTTTCGAGCGGAAATTTGTTAGAAACTTCCATTCTAAGCGTAATAGTTCGATGAATTCAGGCCTTAATGTTTTAAGGCCCGAGTTCATCCGTACATCTTTAATTAAGGCCCAGTTTACTTTGACGTTATAAGTAGTGTTTCGATACACGAAGTGTTAACGTTGTCGAGATGTGCAAAGTCGTACTAAGCATACAGACCTTGAGAGTTTATAAAAATTTAAATTTCGCTTAGAATATTAAATATTATTTACATGAAAAATTATTGTTTGTTATTTATTTTTATTGATGTCGGGTTTCTTGTTAACACACATTGAGTAGGTGATGCATCATCAGTCATCACGTCATATTTCATAGCGGTAGGTAGGTATACATACTTTCTAATATTATAATCTGTGTTTAGGGTTCCGTAGTCAAAGAAACCTTTTAAATCCTATATGTCTATCAAGAACATTTTGATACAAAAATTGTTCTCTTTTCCATAGATAAAGAAAACATACACGCCGAATTAAGAACCTTCTCATTTTTGGAAGTCGGTAAAAAATAGATTAATAAAATTTATCTATAGGTAACTACATCTATTGAAATAAATTAAATTTAAGTTTATGTCTGTGATTTCGAAATAACTTGCTGTAATTTAGCTCATTTTATATTCGGCACAGTAGAAAATTAAATAATTACCACGGTACTATGGTATTTAAAAACCTAAATACACGCGGCACGGGCTTGTATGTAGGTAATATAGATACTTAATATTTTAATAGTCAAGAAAGATCACATAAAATTTTGTACGACAAACTGCATTTTAATGGTGAAATTAACTGTTAATTAATACTCTGAATTTTATATGCGCGGTCAACCGTCGACAGGCGAGGAGCGGCTCTCGTCGGCGAAATTTTAAGTTTACGATGTCGTTATATACCTATACTGATATTACGTGAAAAATAATGGAGACATAAATATTATGAAAAGTGACGTTTAGTTAATGACCACGAGACGCAACGTGTGTATGGTAGCGACGCGACGCCCCGGGGCGCCTCGGCCGTGCATCGGACTGGCTTACAGAGGCCCTATGCCGACTTTGTACATCAACGATGATGGAAATATGAGTATCAACACACAATGACATCAGAGCAAAATGAATCCAAACACTCTTATTATAAAGTCGTAATTCAATACTTCGAATATTTATTTTACAACATTTCTGCTTGGGGCGCTGGCTGTTTTCGACTGCTGAATGTATTGGCGAAATCAAACTTAATGAAAGCCATTTTAGGGCCATTTTACTCTGAAGTCATTGTGATTCGATCAATATAGTATTTAGTAAAGTTTTGAGCTCTGCAAAGTGAGACTAAGCATACTGGCTACAATTAGAGCCATCGCAGACGAGCACCCGCCGAATGTCCATGAAAGTGGAACAAAGTATAAAGCCAAGCTACGCAATAGATATACCTATTACTAAATTTTTTATTTCAAATTCTTTTGAACACAATCTCTAAACTTAAATGACGGATTTAAAGCACTATCCTTTCCACAATTTTTCGCGGGAAAGGATAGCGTTACATTAACAGCCCCGCACACTGAGCCACAAGTGGCGGCGACTAGTGGCCGCCACAAGTCGAGGAAGAGATTTTCATACATTTTCTTGTGGCTCGAACGCGGCCACTCGAGCGCTCAGTGCGGTGGTAGGTACCTACCATATAAAATGTATAAAAAAATCTCTCCCGCGACTTGTGGCCAGACACAAGTCGTCACCACAAGTGGCCCAGTGCACGGGGGTTTTTAGAGCTCTCAACTAAGTAGGTATTGAGATTCTGTACAAAAATTGAAATTTTAAATTAGCACCAATATCAGTATATATCTATCTTCTATAGGGTAAGTCCGGGGTAGATGGCCCTAGTAACTTTAAAACTTTATAGTGAAGGAATTATGATGAATAAAAAATTGAATTAATATAAAACGTAAACTTTATTTGTTACTCTTATCAAACATTAACGATAAATTACTTTAAAAAACGCAAACAATGTAATTTTAAACTTTAAAAAAAAACTAGGACTGGCCATCTCTCCCAGAGTGTCCGGGGGTGATGGCCATAGTAATCGGGGGGAGATGGCCAATACTCTTCTTGCCTTTCCCTTTGCTCTTGAGATCTTTTAACTCCTTTTTTTCTTATTACCGCAGTAAGAACACATGTCCTCAAACTCGGTGCAGTTTTCATGCACCCAAAACATGCAAATATTGTATTGTATCCAATCTTCAACTAATTGTGTCCTGTAATAATTATCACCACAATCTCAGCAGTTATCTTTCTCTCTATCTTCAGATTCACTTTCAGAGGTATCATTGAAAACGATGGGAATTTCTTCGCAACTGCTATCAGACAACCTACGAAGTGCCTTTCGTTTCTTAACAGTTTTTTTTCTCAGGTCTATAAGTCATAGTATGTTTTTATCATTTTTGGTTTTTTTGACTTTTCTTCCTTTTTTTCTTTTTCATTTTCTTTCGATTTTCGTTTTTCAATATGATCTTCAGATGTCAAAATGATGCTTACTTATTTGGCTCGTTTCCAAACTTCGTTTAGTTTAACAGGCAGTGTAGATACTTCGTCCAGTAATCTAGTCGGTATTGGTTGGTCTACCGTCTGAAGGGATGTACTTACCTACCTACTTGGGCCTGAATCTGAGACTCAAAATTGACTTGTAATTCTTCTCAAATCATCGATAGTCAATGGAAAGCCTCTCGACTGCATGTCTTTTATATGCTTGCTCAGTCTTTTTTCGGTTTCTGCACCAAAGGTTGATGATAGTCCTATAGGTCCTATACAATGAACACAAAATTACTTTGCTATAATCCACTAACAGTGACAAATTTGTAGGCACAACACCACACAAATTCACCACAAATTCAACTCGACGATCGTTTCGCTCCGACAAAAGTCCCATAGGCCCCTTTGTGTAGTTGTTTTGTTTTAACCTTCTTTCTAGTGTTTTTCTTGGAATATGGTAAATAAAAGAGGCCCTATAAACCGTCATCCCTCCTCTGTGTACTTCTGACACAGCATTTTTTAAGTCTTCTTCGCTCCAGGCACCTCGTCCAATAGCCGCCTTCCGTACGTATTGATTAGGCATCTATAGAAACATTGAATTTTAAAAATATATTTAAATTAGGACATTTAATTTTATGGCTATCTCTCCCGTAAATAATTTGGCCATCTTTCCCGATTGTCCGGGTGAGATGGCCACAGTACTTAATAAAAGCAACTTCTCAATTTTGTAGTTAATTTTTAGGTTAGAATGACGAGAAAGTTATTTACTTTACAAAGAAATCACAAAAACGGACAAAACTTTCAAAACTTTTTTGTGACCACTTAATATGTCAACCCCTTAAGTAGTTTAATTTAAACGTGTTATTAAAAAACAAAGTCAAATTACTCACCTTTCCATAACTTTTTCGCAAAAAACTCCATGCCGGCTTGTTGCCCGTGCCGAAACGAATCGAACTAAATTATAGTAGGTGCCATCTATTAATAATTACTTCGACTTTTTTCTATTGGCCATCTCTCCCATACGGCCATCTCCCCCGGAATTACCCTACATATAATAAAATCGTAGACTTGCCGTATCTGTACATTAAAGATTTTTGCAAAATAATAACTGGGGGATATTAGGGATAAGTAATAGAACGTAAAAAAGCTATTTTTGAAATTTTTGTCTGTTTGTCTGTTTATCTGTTTGTCTGTATGTTTGTGCGCGCATCACGCCTAAACTACTGAATGGATTGAAACGAAACTTGGTACGATTTAAGTTCATACTAAGGAGTAACTAGGATACTTTTTATCCCGAAATTCAGCACGGTTCCCAAGGGAGAGGGGATGAAAGTCAAAACGTGTATTTAGCTGTAATTCAATAACGCGTGGTCCAATTTTATTCATTCTTTTTTTGTTAGAAAGTAGATTCTTTAAAGATTATCTTCTTCTTCTATCCTCACTATCCTCACTAATATTATAAATGCGAAAGTAACTCTGTCTGTCTGTCTGTCTGTGACGCTTTCACGCCAAAACTACTGAACCGATTTGAATGAAATTTGGTACACAGATACTCTAGAGCCTGAGAAAGGACATAGGCTACTTTTTGATGCGAAAAAGGGCTGTAAATGGTTAAAAAGGGGGTTGAAATGTTGTATGGAAGTATCGTCATTTTAAAGCTAAAAGTGAAATTTGTGAAAAATCTAAATACACGCGGGCGAAGCCGCGGGCAGAAGCTAGTATATTATATACTTTTCTTCTCTCTACCTACCTAAACAATTTTTTCTCCGGATAAGCAGTGTTTTTCTGCATTAAATGAAGTGAACGTCACTGATCTTAATACTTATTGTATTTCATGTGAGTGATTTAGCTATTGTATTGTATTTATTACGCAAACTGCACGAGAAGGCTTACTTAAAGTTTTGAACTTTGTTTCCCCCAACATTGATTACGACTGTAGTTAGATATAATAACCCACAGTAATTGTTTGATTGATTTAGTTATTGTATTGTATTTATTACGCAAACTGGCTTACTTAAAGTTTTGAACTTTGTTTCCCCCAACATTGATTACGACTGTAGTTAGATATAATAGCCCCACAGTAATTGTTTGATTGATTTAGTTATTGTATTGTATTTATTACGCAAACTGGCTTACTTAAAATTTTGAACTTTGTTTCCCCCAACATTGATTACGACTGTAGTTAGATATAATAGCTCCACAGTAATTGTACTTAGTTCGATTATTCTATACAAACGAAACAGCTTTTTCAAATATCAAATCGTTGCCAGTCTCTTATTTGAAAAATCTTACATTCTATTTAGTTTTGACGTGTTGATAGATAGATCACTTGGCGTTGCATGTTTCTCCCCCGTTCGCGTTAGAATAAAAACGCGGCGGTATTTCTCGTAGTCTGAAAATACCAACGCTTAATTAAAAATTTCTTCTTTTTTTTCGACTTTGTATGCGAGAAGTGTTTGATTTTTTAACCCTGCTAATGTACAGCCAGGTAATGGTACATTAAGTCTTAACCGGATGCCTTCAACACATTGTATATTAACAAGCTGAGTACCTATTTCATTACTAATCCAGAAATATAAACGAAATAATAAATCAGACGAATTTTTACGATCTAAATACCAAATTAGTTTTACCTAGATATATATATTTTTTTAGATACCTTACGATCGTAGCTTACGATAATTAAACCCAGTCATAAATTAACTTGAACTTCAGTTTAATAGGAAAATTTCGAATGAATTTAAGTTTAATTACTCGTTTAGTTTTAGTGTAAGCACCTAAATAATTTAATTATGTAGGCACTTACCTACCTATAGTCTATATCCGTGATTAAAATATTATGGTCTCTACGGTCGTGTTGCATTGGCGTCCCATCGAGCTATGAGAGTGAAGGAATACAGGAGACAGTGCATCGTGTACCTGTGTTTACGCATACACTTGCGCTTTATAATATCGACGGTTGAAAGGCTAATTGGTCTAAGCGACATTTTTTGCGATATTGTTAGTTATATACATATTCAGAATCAGCAAATTTTTCTCCGTCGTTTGAGTCAATTTCAATTTTTTTTACTACTTTTTGATCTAATTAAAAAATAAATAAATTTGGTGCATTTTGGAATAACCAACAGAAATTTTCTGAAATATTACACCATTTTCTACAGCAATAACGTAAAAACTTCCTTACTTAATTAGGGATATAGTAGGTACTATACCTATTTAAGTAAATAAAAGTTTATCAAATTGTTGTTTTTTTATGGTTTTTTTTCCAAAAAAAAAAAACTTTGATCCGTTTTCCTGCAAATTTTACAAAATGTCGCTTAGATCAATTAGCCTTTCAACCGTCGATATGTATCTCCTGCGTATTCGCGCCGTTGCCAAAATTCGGTCGGAAAACATTATTATAATTAAATATTTAGCACCTAGATACATGCGAAAGGATCATAAATATGTTTGTAAGATTAATTCACTAGACATGTGCATATTTTAATGGGTTTATATTTAATTTCGAACAGTTATTTTAACGTACCAACAAGTAGATTACCTATGTGACAGCTAACAAAATTAAATCTAATTAATGAAACAAAAACAAAATGTATAAATATAATGTTAGAGATGTACAAATGCTAACTTTATATTATTAATTAATTCATTAAACCGCTAAAAACTAATTAGTGACGACAAGCTCATAGATATATTAAAATTATTTCAATGGTTTTACATTAAGGGGACACTCTGAGAATTAATGCGATTTATGGTAAGCCGTAAGTTGAAACTATAGTCATATTTAATATTTTAATAGGTATAGATTTTTGGGTTTTTAATCCAAATTTGTTTAAAAATTATTGGAAAAATTTCACGACAGATTTTCCAAAATCTTGTTCCTACTCTATACAACAAACTCTATAAAAATATAGAGTTTGTTGTATAGAGTAGGTAGGTATAGAGTGATTTTTAAATAAATGACAGTTTCCAAATGAATATCATGATTTTTTTCTTTTTTTTTACAGCACTCTCTTACTCGGTACACGAAGGTGAATAAATCTATCTTTCCCACTGTTGCTCTGATTCAATTTTGTTGTAGCCCCTTAATCACGAACTTTGACTATGCGTAGATTCAGAGGTCCCGATTGCCACCATAAATTAATTGACACACAAACGTCATTATTCATCATAAATTCACGATTTTTAATAGAAACATTGACGTGAAATATTAAAGAGCCATAATAAAACAGTTAAAATTAACAAGGTGCCGTTTTTATCGGTGGAATCTGGCCGGTTCGGTTTATGAGTGAGCTTCCGGCTCGTTGCCCGTAGGTAAGCCCTAACGCCATTGTTAATATGCAACATTCGGCATAAAATATGGCGGTTATGTCAAAATTTGACGGCGCCTGAGCTAAACAAAACCATCGATGTCAGATAATAATCGAAATTAATAGGCCGTTTAGACGAAGAGATTAAATATTCTTATTGAGGGTAGAGCATATGCCTGCGCTTTAAAAGAAAATTAAGTAGATCTTTTTGTTGGATAAATAAAAAATCATTAGTAGGTGAATTAGCCTCATCGACAAAATATTTCCGTTAGCGTCACTGCGGCATAAATATCCGTATGATCCTATCTCACCTTACTACTCTTACTGTGGTCTTATAAGTGGGAGGTCCCGGGTTCGATTCCCGGCTGCGACAATTTGGGATTTTATAATTTCTAAATTGTCTCTGGTCTGGTTTGGTGGGAGGCTTTAGCCGTGGCTGGTTACCACCCTACCGGCAAAGCCGTGCTGCCAAGCGATTTTGCGTTACGGTGCGATACCGTGTAGAAACCGATCAGGGGTAAGTACCTCTTCCAAGTTAGCCCGCTTCCATCTTAGACTGCATCATTACCAACTTGTAGTTGAATTAAAAAAATTAAAGTTCAACGAACAAGAATAGGTACATTGTAGTTGTAGCATTTGTTTACACATAACATGCATGTTTTTGCATAATAATGTAGGTTTATTGGAAAAAAATTAAATGCTGCAGTATTTCTATTGCTGATTAGAGATCCGTTTGCAATAAAAAGCATAATTAATAAAATCTTAGCACAGTGTTATCATGTTCAAAGAACTGATACTGTACGGTTAGTCTAAGATTTTACACATATAAATAGTTTTGCGACTCGTTTGCTCACTCGTTATAAGAAACTGAACCCAAACACTCTTAATATAAAGTCGTAATTCCATAGTTCGAATATGTATTTTACAACATTTCTGCTTGGGGCGCTCGCTGTGTTCGAATGCTCAATGTATTGGCGAACTCAAACCTTAATACAAGCCATTTTAGGTCCATTTTACTCTGAAATCGATCAATAGTATACTACAAAGTTTTGGAGTGCTCTAAACTTAGACTAAGCACTCTGATCGCAATCAACTTTACCCTACATGCGCACCCAACAAGCGAATAAAACTGTTTCGCTGCAATAAGAAATTTCAACACGCGAGATAAAACAATCGACAAAGAAAAAGATAATTAACTATACGAGTTCGTGTTTATGATCGATTCATATACGCAATTAGACCGGCGAATAAGTACTCCTGATTTTATTATTTACTGGATTAACGACGATAAATAATAAGTGTTAGTGTAAATCATATTGAGAAATATTATTTGAGTTAACTAACTGCAACTTACTGCATCGAGAGCTGCTTCGGACATCTCAACGAGAGATGAAGCGAACATTCAGGTAATGGCCTCTCGGCCAAATTTTTTTTTATACAAGTTAGCCCTTGACTGCAAGCTCACCTGATGGTAAGTGATGATGCAATCTAAGATGGAAGCGGGCTAACTTGGAAGAGGTATGTATTCCTACCCCTGATCGGTTTCTACACGGCATCGTACCGGAACGCTAAATCGCTTGGCGGCACGGCTTTGCCGGTAGGGTGGTAACCAGCCACGGCTTAAGCCTCCCACCAGACTAGACCAGAGACAATTTAGAAATTATAAAATCCCAAATTGCCCCTGCCGGGAATCGAACCCAGGACCTCCCACTTATAAGACCACAGCGCTCAACACTGCGCCAGGGAGGTCGTCAAAATTAAAATGGCCCCAGCGCGACGGCGGCTCTCCTTAACTGAGGCGGAGACTGCGCAGGAGATATTATAGTGCACACATGTGTGGCGCATATACAGATGCACTATCTGTTCCTTCACTCAGTCCGATGGGACTCCAGTGTGACACGACCGGAGATAGATCAGGCGCAGGACTGACGGCTTTACTTGCTCTCCGAGACACGGTTGAATATCTAACACCGCCAACTCCAAACTCGGACACTGAAAATTTCTTTATTAAAGAAAACCCCATGATAGGGTACCTCATAATTTTTCACCCCACCCGGGAATCGAATGCAAGTCCAGGAACAAGTGGAGAAGCATCGCGAGGGAGGCGGTGCGACCCAAAACCAAGAAGGCTGATGACGACTGATTTTAATTTTTAATCATGACGCTCAGTGATTATCAAGTTTTTAATGAAACAAACGATATGATCGATATTATAACATCAACAATGTGAACATATTATAAAGAATTTGTAAAACAAAAGATCTTAAAACGAAAAAAATATAGGTTTAAGACGCAAATGATACAATTTTGGAATTCGGTGTATCGGCGGCATCGGTCTGTTTCTAAGATGAAAACAAAACCGAGGCGGCACAAGAGCTAATAAATAATGAGAAAGATGTTAAACGCCCGACACTGATCGGAGCGTTCGATGATTTAATTACTCGTGTCGAATGCACAACTGCCGGAAGCGATTTCTACGGAACCAAATGCTCAATGCTATTATAAACACTCGTTTAAATAACAAACGAGAATTGAACACGCTCTTTCTTAATCATATTTCTCAAAATATTCTCCTTATCTATGCATCTGCATTTAATTATGAGCATTAAAAGTTGTGTAGGTAGTACTTGTAATATAGAATTTTCGTTATTTTTAACGTGAAAGGCGATTATTTACAATCATCCAAGGGAATTTGCGTGGATTCATGTTCATGTTAATTATATCCATGGTTGGGTCAATCATGCAATCTAGCCGGCGATTTGTGGATAGCGCAATTAGGATCAATTATTGCACATCAAGCGGTTATAAGGTAAAGTTAAATTTTGCCACACTAAATGCCACCACATATAAAAGTCACATGGGGTTGCACAAGTCAGGTTTCTTTAACTTTTTAGTTTTTACCTTTTGACCTTAACCATGGAAGTACAAAAAATACTGCCACACCGTGTTACCACTACGTAACCCACTTTGCTTGGTTTTTTGTGTGCCAGTTTAACTTTAAGGGACCTTTCAGATAGACCGGCGCGGAGAGCAGAGCAAATTTTCTCTTTCGCGCTCGAGCATCCGACCGGCTCCGTTCGTGTGCTCTTTCATGCACCGTAGACCGAATTGCTCTGCCGTCCGGCCCAAGAGCGTACGCTCGGCTCCGAACGCATCCGCGTGTCCGTTCACACAGACCGGCGCGGAGAGCAGAGCAAATTTGAACGGCCGGTCTGTGTGAAAAAAGAAATGCTCTCCGATGCTCTCCGCGCCGGTCTATCTGAACGGTCCCTAACTGTAACTTTACTTTGACCACCTGGTGTGCAACTGACTCTTAGATATTAGTACCCACTTATTGCAGACTAAATACAGATGCTCTCACCTTTTTTTCAATTCAACCCTTTAAGCATGGGCAGGGGCGTAGCTACCGCCGTATATGCCGTATCAATTATACGGGGCCCCCAAGCCACGGGGGCCCCCGACGTGCGTAAGCAAAAATTAACAAAAAATTCTCAAATTTTTGTTTATTTCAGAAATGACAAAAGTCAAAAAATGTTGTCCAAAAAGTTGTCCATAGAGGCAGAATCTTTAGAAAAACTAAAGTCATCATCAGCTATAAATCTATACATCTATACATATAATAAAATCGTAGAATTGCCGTATCTGTACATTGAAGATTTTTGCAAAATAATAACTGGGGGATGTTAGGGATAAGTAATAGAACGTAAAAAAGCTATTTTTGAAATTTTTGTCTGTTTGTCTGTTTGTCTGTTTGTCGGTTTGTCTGTTTGTCTGTTTGTCTGTTTGTCTGTTTATCTGTTTGTCTGTATGTTTGTGCGCGCATCACGTAAAAACTACTCAATGGATTGAAATGAAACTTGGCATGATTTAAGTTCATACTATGGAGTAACATATAGGATACTTTTTATCCCGAAATTCAGCACGGTTCCCTTGGGAGAGGGGATGAAAGTCAAAATGTGTACTTAGCTGTAATTCGTTAACGGGTGGTCCGATTTCATTCATTCTTTTTTTGTTAGAAAGGAAATACCTTAAAGATAATCGGGTAATCTTTGAAAGGCTGTATCGATTTTGATTGGACTTTCAGTGGCGGATGTTTACATTTTTATCTACCTAAACATCCACCAGTGAACTTTTAACAGTTTTTAGCAAGGCATGAGCTCGAAAGAGCTTAAGAAAAACAAAAAGTTCCCACGGGATTTTTAAAAACCGATATCCACGCGAACGAAGTCGCGGGTATCCGCTCGTGATTTAATAAATCGGTTTGCCAAAAAAATGGCAAGGAGAGTACCTAGGTATATATTTAATTTGAATTGTTTGTAAAAATTTTAGAAAAAGCGACAGATAAATAATTATGATGAATAAATATTGCTTTTAGTTATATGCAAACATTTTTTTTCTTTTGTGAGAAATCCTTACCCTTCATAAGGGCCCCCAAACAAATTTTTATACGGGGCGCCGCCAAGGTACGCTACGCCACTGAGCATGGGATACCCTAGACTCTAGAGATGCACTAAGGGGGGATCCCTTAGTGCATCTCTAGGGTATCTCAAAGATTATTTGCTTCAGATTTTAAATCTCCACCGATTTAAGCTGTGTGATGTCTGTCCGTCAGTAATAGGTATTACTGTTTTACAGGAGTAGCTTAAATATCTCTTAAACTTTCTAGAAAATCTTACTCAGGTGTCGATGGAAATTACGCTCCAGGGTATCCCAAGGTATATTTCCTTCAGATTTCCAGTCCCCAGGTCCACCAGTTTACCGAAGCTGTCTTGTCTGTCAGTCAGTCAGTCACATTACTGTTTTAAATAGGTGTAGCTTAAAAAAGTACTAGATGTTCTTACTGAGGCGTCGATGGATATGTCGACGATGTGCAATGAAGTAATGAGTCGTGACGGTGTTGGTGCCACACCCAATCTGATCGTTCAAGTGTGAACACTATACTTACTTAGAACTAGATGATGCCCACGGCTTCGCCCGTGTGGATTTAGGTTTTTAAAAATCCCGTGGGAACTTTTGATTTTCCAGAACAAAAAGTAGCTTATCTGTAGAAACCCGTCCCCAAAACGGAAAAATCCCGTGGGATCCCCACGATTTTGGAATACAATTCCTTACAGCATCAGGGTTGAGGAGTTGGATATGTACCTACTCGAGTTCATTCAACGATAAAGTCTTTAATTGGTACCCCCAATATCAATTTAAATAACCGAAAGTTTCTAAAACCCATTAGTTTTGGGGATTAGGTCCCCTACAGCATCAGGATTGAGGAGTTGGAATCCAAATTTTTTATAGAACAGGGTCGCAATGTTTCTCTATCGATTAAAAATAAATTACGCAAATCATTTCAGAAATCTCGGAGATATCGGTGTACATAGGTAGAAAAACACAACTCCTCCTTTTTTGAAAGTCGGTTAAAAAAGTAGCCTATGTTACTCCCTGGTTAATTCTCTACTTGTATGTGAAGGTCCCGTCAAAATCGGTTCAGCCGTTCCGAAGATTAGCCCGTTCAAACAGACAGACAGACAGACAGACAGACAAAATTTTTAAAAACGTGTGATTCGGTTATGGTAGCGTTCAAATAACCATATGAGCTTAATATGAGGTAGTTATTTCGATATTACAGACAGACACTACAATTTTATTTATTAAAAGTATAGAGTATAGATAACTTAAGGCCTAATTCGTACGAACGTAAAAAAAACGTTGCGTACAAAACCCGACGTTGGCGCTTTTTTAACGTTCGTCTGAATAATTAATAGTAAGAAGTTTCGTGTGGTCTATCTATTCCATTTAACGCCCAACGCCGAGCGCTGAGAACACTGCGCGATAAAAATGCGTCGCGTTAAAAAAACGCTGACGTGTGAACATATAGGTATACTTGGGAATACATATTTTGTTCCATTTGGACGCTTTTTTAACGTCCGTTAAAAAATTTCTCGTGTGAATTAGGCGTTAGTGTACGAGGGAGTCTGTCTGTTATTTCGTAACAACTGTCTCTTATTAAGCTCGTAGCATTATCATATTTTGTACCTACGAAAGCGAAAATAAAAAATAACACAAAAATGTCTTTTCATCTGTCCATATATCTGTTTGTTAGTCGATAACTATAACCCTCGGACCGATATGAATCGATTTTGACAGGACTTTCTCAGGTAGGCAGAGGATTATATTGTAGGATCTAGGAATATTTTTATCCTGAAAAATCGGAATTTACACGGGATTTTTAAAAACCTAAACCCACGTTGGACAAAGCCGCGAGCATCAGCTAATGAAACAACAAGTATAAATTCAAAATTTAAAAAACCCCCGACATTCGCCATTTTGTGGCGGCGGTCATCTTGGATTTGCAATAGTAATATTCTACTAGTCAAGCCCTTTCATTTGATACCCATATTAAGGGAGTTGTGAAAAAATATGTAATCCACCATTTTGTAGCGGCGGCCATCTTGGACCGATTTTCATCAATTATAGCTAACAACACTCTCGACTAATTCGCCTTTCAAACAAAAAAAAGGCATTCAAATCAGTCCACCCCTATGAGCGCCACAGGGGAACAGACACACACACACACACACACGCGCACGCGCACGCGCACACGCACACGCACACGCACACGCACACGCACACGCACACGCACACGCACACGCACACGCACACGCACACGCACACGCACACGCACACGCACACGCAAACGCACACGCACACGCACACGCACACGCACACGCACACGCACACACACACACACACACACAGACACGTCAAACTTATAACACCCCGTCGTTTTTGCGTCGGGGGTTAAAAACGGTTGTCGATGAAATCTTTCAAATATCGATGTTGGGTGAACAGATGTTTATGATTAGTTTAAAGTGGTAAAACATAATAGGTAAGTATAATTTTAAGGCCTTCCTTAAATACCTTTCAAAGTTTTCTAAAAGAAAATATCTGCAATATGGAAAGATGATCTCTGTTCATTATAGCAAAGTAACTCCGACGGCACCTCGGCCCGGGTGAGGTGAGATTACAAAGTAATTAACTGTTTTACACGCTCCTAATGGCTTCATTCCGCTAATGACCGTCTCATCCTCGTCCTTTCTGTACCTCCACCTATAGCGTTTCTTGATTTTATTTGACGAGCTATTTCTATACTCCCATCTACCTATATCGTTTCTTAATTTTATTTGACGAGCTATTTCTATACTCCCATCTACCTATATCGTTTCTTAATTTTATTTGACGAGCTATTTCTGTACCTTCATCTATATCGTTTTTTGATTTTGTTTGATGAACTATTTTAATCTCTCTGACATTCTGGTATCATACAAGTAGCTGAGCATTTTTAGAAACGATCAGTTTTTATCCGCGAGTTTTCCCGAGATAAAGAGTATCCTATGTCACTCTCTAGATCTTTTACTGTATCCATGCAGGAATTAAGTCAATCCGTTGCTCTGTTGCAGAGTGATTGAAGCGCAAACTTACAAACAAACACACTTTCGCATTTATAATGTTACTCGTAGTAGGGATGTGATGAGATATTATTAAACCTTTTCTGTTGCAATTTTTCTTCTTATGCACTTCAAACAACAAATGTAATTCTTGGTAAACTTACTATCTACTTTCCACATCTTGTACTGTTGTAATAAATTTGTAGAACATTATATTTTTGTACGATGTGACAAAACTTTGACCTCAAAACATTTTTCATCTTTAGTTCCAGAAACGCGTGAGTGAAGCCGCGAACAAAGGTCGAAGTATATTTAAAAATCCATGACAGTCGTTTTCAAGATAAGCAGAGAGATGAGATACGATTTCTCAATTAATATAGGTAGGTATAAGTTTAATTGAACGGATATAACGAGTTTAGGCTCTGTAATCGGCCGCGGCGGTACGGCATACGGCAACGCGTGACGCAGGTGCTTCTGTTCGTATTTAATACCCGTAACAGTACAGTGCGATAAAGCATTAAATGGAACTCAAATATAGGTATTGAAAATTGCGTTTTTTTCTTTTTGAACTCAAAGTCAGAGCGTCTCAAATAATAAATTGTGTTCGTGGAGTTCAAGAAACCCTTTTGAGTCTAATAATAATAATTATTTGCCAAATCTTAATATTTTGTGAAATAAGTACCGGCGTAGATACCATCTACAAACAGTGTAGGTACATGTAGGTAGTAGGTATAAGCATATATAGATAGTAGGTATATAGAATAGATATGCACGTAGGTATATGAATATAAAACCGAGTCTTCAAATCACCTATAATCACCAGCTGTTGCTATTATAAAAAACTCGTATATAATATTTCTTTTGAACCTCAGCAACCGACTAATTGAAACGGGCTTTTTTGCTGTCATCGACGCCATCCAGGCGATTCAAATTGTATTTGCTTTTAATTATAACTTGTGCATTTGCATGCAGTTAATGCTTTGCAATAAAACGCTTTGAATTTTTCAAAGCTTCTTTGAATAAAAAGCTCAATATGCATAAAGTGTACCTAAGGGAGGCTGTGTGTGTTATGCTACGCATGTATGTGCTAGTTTTTATGTAGAGCCTATTCGAGACCGTTATGTAATAAATATTCTTAGAATAATAAGGCTTATTATTCAAAGTACCTAAATATTATATTGTGATGATATTTCTCGAAAACCGAATATTGATAATATTCTATTTATTTCCCAAATTCCAAGTCCTAATTTTTTTCTAAATAGCCATTTAGCTCAAGAACATAAAAATTACGTCTAGGGCCATTAACAATCGATCAATAGATTTGAACTGGCGGGAATTCCTCAAAATCATTCTAGTTTTGTCAAAAGTTGAGTCACAGATGACGTGAACGGTTGTCAACGAGTGATGAATCGTCAGCGTAAGTTAGGACTACCACACTTTTGAGACTACCTGGACATTCCTGGATTTTGACAAAAATACATGGAATCAAATATGAAAACTGTGAGGTGTTTGAAAGTTCTAAACATATAAGTAGAAATATCAGTTTCCGTACTTGAAATAGACGTCGATGGTGTGATTAAACTATTCGAAATCGATTTCAAAATAATTTATAAGATTTATTTATTAACATTTTTTTAAGAAAAATTTTTTAAAACTAAACTACACTTGATCGAACATTCTACCTTTTTTAAACGTTGAAGATGAAGACATGTCTATGCAGATGGACTACAAGCTTAATGCAAAATGCAGTTTGCAGAAGTCTCGCAAGTTCTATGCTTTTGCATTCTCTGTGCAAAGCACTCTTTATGCAAATTTTATATTTTGCAGTCAGCTTGCAGTAGGTACGTTTGTAGATACACACTAAAATAGAGGCGCGTGAAATTGTATTGGGCATAGTAGGTTTTTGTTACACTCACACCCCAATCGCTTTCTAAGCGGCATCGTACCGGAACAAGCGTCCCAGAAACATCAGTTCACGTCTGGCGATCCTAAAGTCTTGGGCGATCGCGGGCTTGACAGACGTCTTGGTCGTTAGTGTGGCCGCACCATTACCAATGATCGATCACCGCGCCCGGCGCCGAACCGACACCGACAAATTTAATTTAGACCACTAATGCCTTACTTCACCTTAAAGATAAAGTGATTACGCTATACCGTGCACACGCTTTGTTCTTTTGTATGAATTCGTTGCCATTATGGCATGGATATATTTGCTTCAAAAATAACCTTTCTGTTCCCTGCGGTGAAGCGATGTCTAATTCAAAATAATTTTATTAAAAATTAGTATAGTGTAAGTTTTTAAACGTCAATTTTAGAAGTACATATATAGGTGTGAGGTAATGGTAATAATTACTTACGAGAACTGAAAACAGTATGAGTGTGACTTTATAAACGGAATGTCCCGGAATAAATTCTAGGCAATGTAAATTTGAGAAAGTAGAGAAGCAGTAAATTCTAAACTAGCTTAGATATAGGCAGAGAGATAGAAGACACCGGCCTAGTACCTAACCTCAGCGGCAAAAATACCCGTACCGTCAAGTTAGTAAAAATTATGGCGCCTGAAAACCGATTAGAGTCTAATCATTAGAGGTATGGATATAATAAACTGCTACACGTCTATGGGTCACCAGTCAAGCGTATACTTGTCATTTAAAAAAATAAAATTCATCAGCGGTTGCTTGAAACTGATTATGATTTTTGAATCAAATCTATTTGACGCGTGTTTGAGTTTGGGACCTAAATCGCAAAAAGTGGAACAATAGAACTAAAGAACCCTGTGATATAACGTCATATGAGTGAGCGAGACAGAGTTCAGCTTCGCCTGTATCGGGTGTCCCACGACAACAGCTTTTTTAATACAAAATCTTGTGGCATTACATTTTGAACGAACATAGCGCACGCAACGCTACCATATTTATGTTAAATGTAAGCTGAGTACGAGTTAAATATTCAAATTTTTCTAATTTCCTTCCCGCAAAACGTTATCTTAACTGCCAATTATACACTTCGTTTTATACCTTGTATAACGCATTCCAGTATAAACGCAATACAATGTTTCGGCAATTCCTTGAGAACATTAACGTGGCTACATCGTACGCACATAAAATTTATAACGTAATTCGGTTTTAATGAGCAGAATAACATTTACAGGTCGCTCGCGAAGTGATGTAAACGGCTTTAATTACACCGTTGGAATTAAGCACCGAGCGGCTACCGTCGAATCAACACCTCCGGACGAATGAACGTGATACAATAAACTTGATTTTGATATAACGATGAGTCCGCGAAGTACTAGTAAGGTGGTAAAAGATAACGTTTGCGATATTTCGCAAACGTTATCTTTTACCACGCAGCAGTTTACGCTTGAGATATGTATGCGGCAGGCATTATTACGAAAACCTGTACAAGAACCTTTTATTACTTGTCTACAGGAAGGGGTAAATGGAAATTTGCGCCCGGTCGAGGCACTAAATTCATAGTTTTCAGTGGATTTGCTATGTTGCTTTGTTTAGGAACTTATTGAGCTTATTAACGTATAATATTATTATTAGTCTGACAATAGCGTTGATTCTGATTTATTTGAATAAGCTAAGTTTACAGTACACCGTAGCACCTTTTCCTTTTAAATACTGAAAAAAGGAAGGAAAACTATTCGCTATTAACGATAACAAATCACTTTCTAAGGTTGTATGAGTTTAACGATCCAATCTTTAATTAATTTAACCATTGGATTTTTTCATCGAATGCCATTATACTAATTGCCTTAGTAAAACACTAGTCTGTTTACTTAAAAATATCTACTAATAAATATGCGACTGATGGACAATAGACCAATTAGTGTAATGACGTATTAAAGCCTCATCTTCCAGTCCTAGAAACATACAAATTATGGACTACTTTCAAAGTAAATTTTTTTAATGTTTTTCTATGCAAGTTTCTATGCAATACTTGTGAAGAATGAATTTGTGACCTGCTTCAACTATTGTTTACGTTCTCGTTCGATTATGCGTTTCATCCACAAAATAAGATAGGTGCCATCGATGATTATCTATATTTACCATCCAACTTCTGAGATTTTTGTACAGAGCAAACAAGCCGCCGCGTCGTCGCGTCGTCGGTTAGTAAATTATTTAAGTATCCGGCAGGTACATCGATAAAATCGTGGTTCGCGTTCAAAACAGACGGTAGACAGGTATTGCAAATGCTGAGTATGTACAAGTATGAAGAGGGTGGCGCCACCGGCGGGTGGTAAATGCAGTCGGTCGGGGCGCTAACGCGAGCGGGGCGCTTGGTGCGGGGCGCGGGGCGACGGGGGTACGAGGGGTGGGGGGTGAGAGGTGAGGGAGGGGGAGGTTGTGCCGGGGCAGACGTCGTCGAGAAGCGTCGGAGGGTGCGATCGATGAAGCGCGGACACACCTCGCGGCTCGCGCACCGACCGCGACGTCGTCTGCCGCCAAACGATCTCATTGTTGATTCAACCGCCGCTGCTTATCCGAAGCGATTACGGCCTCGCATCTTACTGACAGCCTATCCCTTGGGCCTATACTACCAAAACACGTACATACCTATTACCTTTCTTACTATTGGGACAGAGTTACAATTTTGTACGTCAGAAAATTCACAGAAAGACAAACAAAAAAATAAGATGGCTGCGGGATACATTCGGACCGACAGATTTTACTGCACTTATTGGACTCATGTTGTACGTACCCGGACGTTTAAATAGTTTATGCAATTTAATTGCACATTGTAACCCCAGAAATGCCGAAGCAATGATGAAAATGCTCGAGCATTGAACAAACAAGACGCCAATCTTGACCTCATAAACATCACGCATGAATGACATCAAGCGCAAGCTTATCTTGCATTAGAAAGCTGTCACAAAATCATCATAATGATTACTGTTATATGGGCAGAGATAGGCTAAAATTGTAATTTTTTAATAGCTGCATCACGGAAAGGCTATTGTATCTAGTGTCTACACAGTTTGTACCAATTAGGGTTCAGAACCGGGAAATCCCGGTCTCGAAAGTACCGGGAATTCCCGGTTCTTTTGTCAGTAAAAAGAACCGGGAAATCAAATTTGATTCCCGGTTCTTTCGATACTTTCGGGAATTCTATTTTAATTACATGATTCACGCTACTACTTACATACATAATCTTTACAATACTAACTTTACTTTTTTATACTTCCTACTGTTCAAAAGTTCAAAACTAACGTGAATTCAACGCTAAAATAAATGGCGCACGGTAACTTACAAGTCTACCTCTCTCGCTGTTGTGTGCGAACGCTCGCTTACTCAGTTTTCGGAATGCAATATTTAATTCACCTTGGGAAAGAATTTTCAAAAATACTGTTTATATTTTTTCGGAAGCTTAAATTTTTAAATACCAATTTTCATGGACATAACTTGAAAAATGACAGACTTTCATACAAACTTTCATCCCCTATTTAACCCCCTTACTGGTGGAATTTCCAATAATCCTTTCTTAGTGTGCGCCTATATCATAAAAGGAAACAATGTGAAAATTTCAAGTTTCTGACGATGTTGCGCCATCTGTTCCGGCTTTCAGCGTTGTGAACCGCTTCGGCAACATTCATGTTGAGAGTGGTGCGGATCTGGTCAGTCCAGTGAATTGGACTCCTACCTTTCGATCTCTTGCCGTTCATTTTCTCGGTAACTATAAGTTTTTGTAGGTTATCGCCGGGTTTACGGGCGATATGGCCGAAGAACTCAAAGATCCTCCTCAGGCATATGTATGTTGGAGAGCCTCGGCTTTTTGTCAATTTTGAGTTCTTCGCGGATCGATTGGTTGGTCCTGAATGCAGTCCAAGAGATTCTGAGCATTTTCCTCCAGCCCCAGATCTCAAAGGCGTCTATGCACTGGCGGTCTCCAGCTTTTAAATCCATGTCTCCGCCCCGTATAGGAAAATGGAGAACACTAAAGTGTTGACGAGTGTAATTTTTGTCTTATTACTGATGTTACGATCATTCCATATTCTATCGAGCTGAGACATTGCAGCCTTGGCCATTCCGATTCTCCTGCGAACTTCAGCTTCACAAGAACCGTTATTACTGATGCTAGAACCCAAATAAATGAAGTGATCAACGGGTTTAAAATTGAGTGTTCCATTGAGTTCTAGCTTAGAAGCACGATCCACCACCATTATCTTAGTTTTAGACCAGTTTATGGCCTGTGTTGCTCCATTTTGTTCAGGAGTTGGAACATTTCAGCTTCATTAGCTGCGAAAAGGATGGTGTCATTGGCGTAGCGAAGGTTTTGAATTTTAATGTCGTTGATGGTAATTCCACCATCCCAGTCTTCGCAGGTCCGGCGTATAATGCTCTCTCCGTAGATGTAAAACAGAATAGGGGATACGATGCATCTTTGACGAACTCCTTTGCCAAACGAGAAAGGTGTTAATGTCGTTTTGTCAATTCTTACTACCCCTTGACTATCTGAGTATAGGCTTTGAAGCACTCCGACCAGATGTTTTGGGACTCTATTTCCTGGAGAACTGTCCATAGGAGCTTCCAGTTCACACAGTCAAAGGCCTTACTGTAGTTGACGAAACACATAATGAATGGTACATTGAATTCGTAAGCTTTTTCAACGCAGGCGCACACTAATAAAGGATTATTGGAAATTCCACCCCTAAGGGGGTTAAATAGGGGATGAAAGTTTGCATTAAAGTCAGTCATTTTTCAAGTGATATCCATGAAATTTGGTATTTAAACTTTCAATAAAAAATAAAAAATTTCAGGATTTTTGGAAATTCTATCCCCAAATGGATTAAATAGGGGATGAAAGTTTAAATGACAATAAAAATTACATAAATATTTCATTGTGGTTTACTTTTAAAGTGTAAAACTTGTTTTATAAAAAAAAACTACAAAGAACCGAAAATCCCGAAAGAACCGGGAATTCCCGGTTCTTTTAGGTAAAAGTACCGAAATTCCCGGTTCTCAAAAACAGGACCGGTTCCGTAAACCCTAGTACCAATAGGGTACATCGACGATCACCACTGTCCACGAACCACTGTCCACTGTACGAATTCACGCGTGCCCTAATAAACACATAGGACCTCTTTCACCACCTTCTGATAAGTGTCGAAAAGATATAGCCTAAACGTAACTTTTGTTACTTTCTTAATTTATGTCAATTACTGACAAAGACAAGAGTTGTGAATAAGCCATAACACTTACCAGAAGGTGGTGAAACAGGTCCCAGATACGTGTGATAGGAAATAGCTCCTTTTTGCGCTTTATTTCTGAACTTCTTTGTTTACAGTTCAAAATATTACGTCATTCAATAAGTAAAGAGACAAATTCTATAATTTTAAAACTATTCAATGAATGTGTACAATCTTTTCAGGGGTGTTAGTTGGCAACCTTGGGATATGCTCTGATCAGCTGTTTCGTCATTTTATGTCAACATAGCCTTAAAATTTTCAATTCACCATGGATAGTCCACTAGAAGATTGCACCTTAAAACAGCAGCGCTCAGTCATTACATTTTTAGTCGCAGAAGGTGTAAAACCAAGAAGAATAGTGACCAGCGACGAGGTCTGTATCCATCATTACAACTCTGAGACCAAAAGGCAGAGTATGGAGTGGAAACACACTAGCTCTCCAGTTCGCAAAAAATTCAAGGTTCAACCTTCCGCCAGTAAAGTGATACTGACCATTTTTTGGGACTCACAGGGTCCAGTATATTGCAATTTTCTTGAAGATCAGCGAACTATCAATAGCCAACTAACAAATAAATCAAGTCAAAATCTCAGTGCGCACTGAGTGCTATTTTGGAAACTTGTGTAAAGTTGTACACACGCATTTCCCTCCCACAATTCCGTTCTATACTTGATAATAATTATATTTCTATGATGTGAGCTGTCAGAGGATCATCCGAATACGGTGAGCGTGTTAAACGGATGTATTGTGAGGAGCTGTCGGCTGTCGCTGCGGCGGCGGCGTCTTTGGCCCCACATCGATTTTATCACGCCTCGCGGACTGACTTGCTTGCGTCCAAGATCGGGGTGAAAGCGAGTAGGTACCACACCACACCTCCAAGGAACGACTGTTTCAATAATCCCCTTAACTAATTGACTAGGACCAAAGAAATGAGTTGATAGGTTTACTTCTATCAACTTATATCTTTGGTTTTCGTTTTTTTTTTTCAATTAAAATTCCAAATATAATCAAATTTATTAAATCGACAGAATCGTAAAATGTTTTATCTAAATACATTCAAAATTTTACGTATCTATCGGTTGAGTGGTTGTGCTAGTTTTGTAGATACAACTAAAAGCAGTTTAAAAGAAGAATATAAATGATGATATATTGATGGAATACCTACCGAAGAATATGACCTCATAATAAGAACTACCAAAAGATTTAATACCTTGCAATGAATACCTTCCTGTGTGTGTGCCCCTAGGTTTACCATTAGTCGCTGTAAATCATATAGAAGTTTAAAATTTAAAAGAAGATTAAAATTAAAGATCAATTTGGCATAAAGTATATGCACCGCAAAAGCTATCAATGATAGAACATTTATTTAAATAAAAATGTTGACTGTAACCTACAAGAAACATTAAGCAAGACCCGAGAGTTTCATCCAATACGCTACAAAAAGGACAAAAATATCTGTACACTCCTATCGCTACATCTAAAATCTTGTCAAAACGGTTAGCTAAGAGCGGGATTAGGCGACAGCTAAAAAACGACCATCGCATCGAGCTGCCGAGGCATGGCCGGCAAAGAAAGTAACGTAAAAAAACTTTTGAGTCTTAACATAAACAAAGTAAGGTCTAATTTCCCACGTAGAAACCGGTCAACATAACAATTTCGTGCCTGACATCCGATTGGAATTCCAAATGATTTTATAGGATACTGATCTGTCACCGATAACGCACTAGCAGCGTTTTGGTGACAAGTGAATTGCTCACTTGTAATCCGTCGGATTAAATACATCTTAATTTATAGCCACACTTTTTCTACTCGATGTTATCGTCAGAGCTTTTTTTCACGTGAATTAAATTACTTTTTGCAGTTAATTTCGCATTACCATGCGGCTGTATTCGATATTATGAATATTTATTCCACATTACTGCTTTCCCACACAGCGGCGGCGCGGCGCGGCGGTAGCTCGGAACAATTTCGAGCCTGACGTTGGATTTGTATTTTAATAAATTGGTTTTGGTAAGATGACGAACTAATGTTTTGTTACAAGTGAATTGGGCACTATCAGATAAACTAATTAAATTATTTATTTCATAGATTCATTTTTCTCGTTAATTGTATCATAGGTGAATTTTTAAACCATTTTAATTACTCTTACGCGGTAAATTTCGCATAATACGTGCGGACGTTCGAAAAATGAATATTTATTCCGCCGCCATCTTTTATCTTGATCTACTCTTTCATATTTTATAATTACACTGCCAATTAGTACAGCCCGTGACTTCGTCCATGTAATAAACGTTCTCATAAATCAAACGTCTGAATGTGGTACGTATCTTTATTTATTTACTAGCTGATGGTCGCGACTTCGCCCGCGTGGATATTTAGGTTCTGAAAATTCCATAGGAACTCTTTAATTTCCCGGAATAGAAAGTAGCTGTTTTTCCGTCACTGGAGCTATCTATGTGACAAACTTCGTCCGGTTCAGCGGTGTGAAAATTTATTAAGTTATTCATATATATATACCTTCCATACATAAGCGTCTCTAATATCAACAGTTTCTATTTTTTTTATCCGGGTAGGTAGATACACAGTCCCGTCAAAATCGGTTCAGTCATTCCGAAGATTAGTCTGGATAAACAAACAGACAGAAAGACAAACAGTCACACAAAAATGTAAGAGGTAGGGTTTTCAAATACATTTCTTTTTAAATAATTAATTTTTGTGTTGTATAGGCATGATGATGATTAGGTAAATTACTTTATAGTTATGCTTTTCGCCAGCTATTAAGTTAGCCTATTAAGTTTATATCAACTTTCAAGCAAGAAATTAAAGTAAGAAGAAAGAAAAATAAAAGATTTTTGAGAATTCTATTTACACTAATACAATTTCAGATAATATCATGGATTGCAATATTGGATAAGTAGGACATCAATCTGGGCAACATTGAGTCAAATTGTCGGATATCACGCGAACTTGAGGCATAAAGTCTTATCATAACGTCACAGAGTTAATTAGAGGCAAACTAATCATAGGTAAGTAGTTGTTTAATGTTTATTGCAACAATAATTTGTAACTATTGTTGTTGAGTCGAACGCGATCAAAGCCCCTAAGCCCCTAATAATAATAACTCTAGTAGCATTTTCACTCGAACTTGACATAACTTTTTAAGTTTTTATTTGACGTCGTTTTTACAGTTACTTTAAAGTAAACACAACACTTGCAGGTATATAATATCTACCACCTTATATTTTGCGAAAGTTACCTACATAATACGACCTTAGGCTCGATTTTAGCTTACAAAATGCAAATATACATATGTATTACATACCTAACTAACTTATCTGTAAATGCCTAATAAAATGAAAAACTTTGTAATATTAGGTAAGTACTTATCTCACCTACCAAATGAGATAGTTTAAGTACCTACTAGAAATATGATATGTATAAAATTGTCGTCAAATTATTATCAATTAACACGCGATATTGAGGCATAAAATTACGTATCTTAAGTCATAAACTTAATTAGAGCCATACTAATTATTATTTACAGCAACATTAGGACAATTTAACTGATGTCGACCCTGACACGACAAAATATACCCCTAATCAAATGAATATTAGCATTTGGACTCGACGACAAACTCGTCAAGATTATAATATTATTAGGTGACATTTAAAAGTGACAAAAATTTATAAGCACATAAAACAAAACTAGTAGCAAAGATTGTACATACCGATAAAATAAAATATAACTACTCCGATTTTGGAAGTTTTAACGTAGACTAGAATTTTCTGGGCCCATAACCTAATGATAATATGATTTTTTTTATCAGAAAACATTACGTTTTACAATGACAACAGCTAATCGAGTGACAAAGTTATCTACTTACAAAAGAAAGAACGCTATTTTTCTCTCTTAACTTTTCTAGATGTATAATGAGTTACACATAATATTATGTTTTAATAATATCATAATATTTTGTAGGGTGATACTTAATAATTCATATTCATTGTGGCTTTCAAATTTGATAGTTGTCGGTGTGTTTTGGTAAAACTGTAAAATGGGCAAGCGAAAGTCAACATGGATTATTCTGTCGAGTGATGTAAATCGACACCAATATTAAAATAAATTAAGTAAAATAATAGTTTGAATGAAACTCCATCATTTTTAAAGTTATATCAATGAAAACCAGTATTTGTATTGCCGGTTAAAAACTAAAGAATTACGTGCTCCAGGAATTTTGGAAATTACACCCCCAAGTGGATTAAACAGGAGATGAGATTTATACGAATCCAAGCGGACCAAGTTGCTGGCATCAGCTATCAGCAAAGAATATCATACAAATTAAAATACACATGTCATTTGGGGTTAAAGAATTTTATTTCTCAACGAATTATTTACAAAATTCACTTACAGAGAAACTTAATATCTAATTAGAATATAGATTTTTTTTTTTTTTGCAGCAGTCAGATGCAAAATACAATTTCAGTTCTATTAATCTACCCTCACAAAAATTTATTCCGTTTGAGAATGCGAGATCGTCGTCACAGTGTAGCAAATATCAGTAATCCAGGAGGTTTATTTGAATAAATTTATATCGTGAAGTATATGTTTTTTGAGTTTGTTTTTAAATATGTTAAACGAGTTCGCATTCTTCACTTCCTTGGGTAATTTATTATACACTTGTACTCCTTCAAATTTTATATTTCTTCCTCCTTGACGTGTACGTATTCGTGGAAGTAAAACATGATCTCCTCTACGACTGATTCGACTTTGCACTTGGTGTTTTTTGGTGAAAGTAATGTGTGTGTGAATGGATTTGTTGAGAATTTTTCTTATTAATATGCAAGTGTAATATGAATGGAGCTGCTTAATGTTCATTAGTTTTGTATCTTTATATAATTTAACTGTAGGTGTTAGGTAGTCATAATTAAATAACATTTTGATTATTTTACTTTGTGCAATCTGTAGATCTTTCAGGTTAGTTTTTGGTGCAAATCCCCAAACTTCGATTAAGTACAACAGGTGTGGTTTAACTAAGGAGTTGTATATTATTTGGCGCACTCGACGAGGCAAGCAATGGATTATATTACGCAGGGATCCCATTAGGGTGGAAAGCTTATTTTTAATATATTTAATTTGCGTCTTCCAACTCAAGTCACTGTCCAGCCTTAGCCCAAGATACTTTTCAGACTGTTTTTGTTCTAATATTTGGTTGTTGATTAGTAATGGGGGATGAGGAGGTATTTTTTTATTTTTACTTTTAAAAATGATGTAGCTGGTTTTGGAAACATTAATAGTAAGTAAATTTTGCTGAAACCAAGTTGATAGTATATCCAGATCTTGTTGTGCTTGAATTATTATGTTACTTATAGAATTGCCAAAATAGAAAAGACAAGTATCGTCGGCATAGAGAGACAAGTGACCATGTAGTTTGATTTTGTGTATGGAATTTATATAAATAAGAAACAGTAGTGGTCCTAGTATTGATCCTTGTGGCACACCAAATTCAGAGGAACGACAGGGTTTACTTTGATACTGTCCAATTTTTACAATTTGATGTCTATTACTCAAATATGACTCAAGTGTTTTATACGCTTCCCCTGATATGCCTATGTCTTTGAGCTTATGCAATAGTATTGAATGGCTAACTGTATCAAAGGCTTTCTTCAGGTCGATAAATACGCCCAGTGCAATATTTTTCTGATCTATATTAGTGTGCAATTTTGTTATGAGGTCAATTGTGGCTGAAAGAGTATTGGATTGTGACCGAAACCCATACTGTCTTTTATAAAGAAAGTTTATAGAACTAAGATATTTGTCTAGTCGGGTGTAAATAACCTTTTCAAAAATTTTGGATATAACTGGTAGTACCGAAATTGGGCGGTAGTTGTTGGGGTCTGTTTTTGCACCAGACTTATGAATTGGAGTTATTTTGGCTATTTTTAATTCATCTGGAAAAGTTCCATTAGCAAAGTGTCCGTTGATACAGTTAGTTAATTCGTTCCCTATGAGTTTACTAATGCATTTTATAGCTTTCGTGTTTATGCCGTCAATTCCTGTACTACAATTTGGATCAAGGCTATTAATTATTTTGTAAATTTCATCAACTTCACATTGTGCAAATGCATTAAATTCGTTAGTGTGAGTTTGAAAATCTGACGATGTGGATGTGTTATCCTGTTGTTTGGAAATGGCATTAGCAAGAGTCGAACCAATGGTAGAAAAGAACTCATTAAACCTCTCACAAATTTCGTTGCCATCAGTAAGAGGACCCGACTTCGTTAGAAGTTTTGGGGGAACGCCGTCTTGTTTTATTCTATTATTTGAAAGTGTGTTTACTAAGTTCCACATTTTCTTTGGCTCTCTTAAATGTCTTATAAATTCGTCGTAATAATATTTGCCTTTGGTATTTCTTATCTTTTCAGCTGTACTCTTTCTCTCTATAGTAAAATTTTGTTTAAGTTCATCACTGTTTGGATTCATCTTCAATTTATACCAAATTTCATTTCTTTTCTTGATGTTAGTAATGATATCTTTACATATCCAATCTTTGCGAGGTAAATTTAATATTTTCGTCTTTGTAACTTTAGTTTCATTTATTGCACTTTGTATGTATTTTTCTAGGTCTGTATAACTGTTCAAAGGGTGTTTTGTGTTTTCAATATATGTATAAAGTTTTTCATAATTAACTGCTTCATATTTTGTGTATTTCTTTTTCGGAGGCTTATATCTCTTCATTTTTAAATAAATTTGTTTGTGGTCAGACATAGGAGAATCAATAATGCCCATATGAAATTCCTTATCTTTTATGTTTGTGCACACGTGATCAATGATAGTTTTTGTAGAGGATGTTTCGCGCGTGCAGTATTCTTCGTTAATTTTGTTGATAATTTGAAAACCAGATTCCCGTAAAGTATCACGGTAGCGTTTGCTATAACGATCGTTTGTGAGTAGGTTGATGTTGAAGTCACCAAATACTATGGCTCGTTTCTTTTGGACCAGTTGCGTAGAATAGACTTCAAGAAATTCATTTATGTTTGAAATCCCAGGATTATAAACAACGCCTATTTTTAAAGCGCATTTCTCAATATTCACCCAGAGATAATTGACACCACCTGTATAAATTTCTTCGTCTGGGCTATGATTAAGGTTGTTATGTACATATATGGAAACACCACCACCCCTGGAGTCAGTTCTAATGTTATAATAGTGTGTATAGTTTGGGATTTGGAATAATTCAGCTTCGTCATTAGATTTTAACCATGTTTCTGTTAGTAAGATGACGTGAAGCGTGCAATCCACAGATTTCAATATGCATTTCAATTCATCGAACTTTCCTTTTCTACATATACTTCGAACATTTGCGTAAAACAGGTTTAGATTTGACTTAGAAGTAAGAAGGTCCTGATAAGTGTGACATATCTGGTAAGTAATGGATTCGTCAGAGTTACACTGTATATTTGAAGAATTTAGTAAATTCAGTTTTTTTCCTGCATTTGTACGATTCTGGGAGTGCCTTTAACATACTTAATGATTAGATTCTGTTCGCCATTTTCCTTACGACGGCTTAGTTCTTGACTTAGCTGTTTCATTATATTCTTTTGGGTGGGGGTCTGATCCGAGTATATTTTTATTTTATTTGATAGTTTATTTCTATTTCGTAGGATTTCTTTTACTTCTTGGGGACTTTCTAGTATGACTTTTAGTGGACGGGTTTTACTAGGATTAAATTTACCAAGTCGAAAACTTTTAATAATATTATGACTTTTGGGAACTATACTCTGAAGGGTCTCTTGAGTAACAGTTATATCACCAGCTTGGCGTGCCAATTTATCAGCGGCGGTTTGTTCAGCTAATCCCACAATAACGATATTTTTGCTCCTGTCAGATCTTTCTTGTAATTCGTTAATTAATTTCTCGTTGGCAAAAATGTCACACATATTGGCATTGGGTAAATTAGTTTCAAATTTTTTCATTTCAGTCTCAAGGGTAGATATCTGAGACTTTGTAACTGTGCTTTGTTTTTTGAGCTCTAAGATGTCAGTTTTCATACTATTTTGCTCTGTCAGCATTGTATCCATCGAATCTTTGATATCATTGCTCTGACCATTTATAAAAATAATAATGATACATAGTGCTTACGCAATCCCAAGCATCGCTTTTTTTCGCGGCTACTTAGCATTAGGATAACACGTCGTGATAGTGTCAAGATATTTGTAAGTTGTTGAGGGACAGGACAGGTGCAGGCGAGGGATGGCCGGCGACCGGACGGACGGACAATCTAGTCCGGCCGAATGCTAATGAGCCGCGTAACCCGACTCTACACCTGTCCCATACCAAATAATTTTTATTTACGCAGCCCTCCAGGGAATATGAATATTTCGACGCTATCCCACCGATCGCCGTATTATGTTACGCGTAACCTATGACGATCCATAATTTACGCCGGACCAAGTTTCTACCTCGGTTGAGATTGTTTTTCTCAGCTCATTACTATAACCTCCTATGGAAGCAACTTTGTAGAGTTGTAGCCTTAAGCTGGTTTAATAAAGGTCAATTTTTTAGGGTTCCGTACCTCAAAAGGTAAAAAAGGAACCCTTATAAGATCACTTTCTTGTCCGTCTGTCCATCTGTCCGTCTGTCCGTGTGTCACCACCGATTTTCTCAGGAACGGGTAGACCTAGCAAGTTGAAATTTATACCAGATACTAAGGTCTATAGTCCCTATTAGGTGTATAAAAATTAAGGTCCTGAGTCCACACAGTAAAAAGAACTAATTCGTTGGCAACCATTTTCAGTTAATAACTAAACTTAACTTAACTTAGTAGTAACTGAAATGACATGCCAAATTGATGCACAGTTGTGCAGAGATTTCCTAAATCACACTCAATACGCACCAAAATTGCCAAATGTTTTAGTGCACAAAAATAACCGTGAGTGTCATTTGTCGCTATTTGAACTGTAAACATAGAAGTTCAGAAAAAATTGCGAAAAATTGCTTTTAAACTTATAACTCTATAACACTTATCATGTATCTACGTACAATCAAGTAATTAAAATCTATTCTATTCTCTACTTAGTACTTAGGTATATATTATGTCTGTGCAAGGTACTGTAATAGGTACATATATGTAGATACGTAAGTAAATTTAAGGCGAAGCATTCGCATATAATTCGGTGTGTTCCGTGGCGCGGGCAGGGTCATCAATCATGGGTCCCGGGCCGACGCGCGACGCCCCGTGACGAATGCCAACCCAAACACCATTGTGGCCGCGCCGCGCCACCCACACCGCGCCGCTCGCAAATATACAGGTGACAGCTTGCCGGGTTCCTTATAATATAAACGAGACATACTTGCCACTTATTCCTATTTTTACTCACTACATAATATCTGTATTATTAAGGTGTACGTACCTACTTATGTTACGAAGCTATAAATTTTAATAGGGTTGTCAAAATGTGTCATAAATATAAACCTTCCAAAATAAATTTCTGATGAACGCGACAACTTCTCAAAATCTAAATATGAATTTGAAATCTCAATAGCTCAATGAGTAAGGAATCGACTGATGTTAAAAATGTCGAAATGAATTAATGCTATACTATACTGTATTGTCATGACTTAAAAAATAATATAATAATTAATTAAAAAGCAATGTAAATTCTTGACTAACTAATACGAATAAATAGAGACGTTAGATCAGAGTTTTAAAAAGGCTAATTAAAATTCCATGTGTCGTTCAGTTGACATTCAAATGTCATTTAAACGTATGTTTTCATCGTTAACACTTGTAATGATAAACAAACAGAAGCCTTTGACGTTCCTATTAACAAACGCAGATGCTTCCGACTTCGCTGCACACACGGAAATACCACACTTTTCGTTTCATCGATTTCGATAAACATCACACTCACATGGCTCAGCTTTTAAAAATAAAAACCACAATCAAATATATGACTACCGTTTTTTTTTTTCGGATTTTACAGTTTTATCAGGCGCGACCAGGGGGGTTATTCTGTAACTTAGTTAGCAACTGAAAATAGTTGCCAACGAATTTGTTCGATATACATTGCTGCTTTACTGTGTAAAATTATGAAAACACTTTATATTTCCCACATTAAAGCAGCAATGTACATATATCAAACTAATTCGTTGGTAACTATTTTTAGTTGCTAACAAAGTTACAGAATAACCCAGCTGGTCCTGTATGTACCAGTGCCGTGCACTTCACAAAGACAGAAAAGCACTGCCTACCCTATGAAAATTCTTAATATCAATTTTCATGGATATAATTTGAAAATTGACGTAAAAAATGATGGACAATTAAATAAACTACTTGGGGGTAGAATTAAAAAAATCTAGGAATACATAATCCTCTATTTTTAACTGAAAGCCCAAATACCAATTTTCATGGAAATAGATTGAAAAATGACGGAGTTTCATATAAACTTCCATCTCCTATTTAAATCCCTTAGGGGTGGAATTTCCAACAATCCTTTCTAAGTGTGCGCCTACGTCATAAAAGAAACCTACTGCTAAAATTTCAAGTTTCTAACTTCAGTAGTTTAGGCTGTGCGTTGATATCTCAGTCAGTCAGTCAGTCAGGACTTTGAATTTTATATACCTATATAGATATAGATACTTAGTGCATACCCTGGCTTCGAATTCTCTGGCCGCTACTGATAGTTGATACTGACGAACATTGAACCAAGAACAAAACCCAAAGCAGTGGCGTGGTGGCGCATGATGAATCATGCCTTCTTACCCTTAAAAAGCATGGTGTGGCCTCTATGATAACTCTATGGTAGATTCAATTGACGATTCAAAAGTAGGTACTTGTATAAGTTTATTTGAATAAAAAACTTTTCTATTCTATTCTATTCTACTCAATGAACTTGTTTACATTAAAAATGCACCATGCCCTTATCACGGACAAAATGCCAAAATAAATTTTCACGCAGGTTTTTTTTTTAATGTACCATATCAGGAGTTTTCTGGAGCGAATAGCGGAATTCCAAATCCACGTGCTAAAATGTCGAAGGAGCATTGTTGACTATCTTTTCAACGACCACAACAACACCTTTGTCATATAATTAATGGCCCGGCCCACCTCCGCACAGAGAGCTAGTTCCGAGAAAATCTCCCACTGAGTTGCACTATCAGGTGAAAATTTAAAGGCTGTAAATGTTTACCATCAATATGGTGCTAAATATCTGCCAGTTCTAAAAATAGGCAGCCACACACGATCCTGCCGTTCACATCGAAGAACGAGCATAGCTACTTCCTCGTCCTTTAGGCCTTTATGTAACTTTTCAAGTTCCATTGAATCTAAATAGGTAGCAGATTTACAAAATATTTTACACGGAGTACCTACATGAAGACTAGGGACAGATGCAATTTAGACGGGTTGAGTTAAAATTAAACAATTAATAGGTAAGTACTTAACTAGTACACTAAACAAACAAATAAAAACAAAAATTACAGTGGACTCGACAAAGCAGGATTCATATATACGTCCATAAGAAAACCAAAAGTTAAAGAACCCCGAGTCATGCAAATACAATATCTTTGTGCAACCAATAGTGGCTTTTTTGTAAGTTGAAAAATGACAAGTTTTACCTAACTTTTCTGACATATTCGTGGAACATCGAATGATCGAAAAAGAACTAACTGTCAATTTCGAAAACTGAATCGAGAATCGACGAACGTTTAAAAACATGTCAATAAAGAACAGAAGGTGAAAAAATTATCCACCCTTAAAAGTTAAAACCCAATTCGAATCTCGATCGACACTCATTCGATTTTGTTTTATAACGAAACCTAATTAGAAATGAATGGTGTTTATTTATTTAGTACCAAAGAAAACTTAAAACTAAAACATGCATACCTAAGTACATAAAAAGGACAACTTATCTCTAAAGAAGAGATCTCTCCCAGGGGCCCTCAAATGTGAGAACAACGAGATTATGATATTGCGAAGGTTATAATATATACCTACAGCCTACTATGGAATATAATATAACTGTATCTATCTAAGAAATTAGTTACGCAAGTAGGTACACATACATATAAGTAAGTAGACCGTATGTATGCGTAACTAATTTCTTAGATAGGTACGTCCAGTGCTACGAATCAATCATACACCGTGCTGGGGGCTTTAATAAGCGCAAATGCAATTAATTGGCTTATCGTATGAGTTTATTGATTTGGTAAGGCGATCCGTTTTAATTACCGCCATCGCTCATTTGCTGCTCACTGGTCGGTTGAACGATCGACTCATTGCATACGATCCGACCTGCCGACACGATAGATGGAACCGATATGAATATTATAATAACATCGTTGTCCGTAGAATAATTGATTTCAAAGATATTAAATTGTGCTTATTTTCTTTCTACTAAAAGTGTATGATTAGAAATCAAACTTACTTTGTAGTTTGTCATGCGCAAGTAGAGCTTTGTATCTAAACAAGGCTTAGTAGGTGTACAGAATATTTGACGATATAAATGACTTTCTAAGTAATTAGGTACCTACTTTACTGGTAGAAAGGTAAGAAAATACATTATACCTACACTTGTGAAAAATAAAGGAAAAATCATAAATAATTCAAGTTAAGTAAAAAGTAAACATCAAGATCAACATTTACTTACTCGTAAGCAAAAACAAAAAACAAAACAAAAGTTGACAACCCTGAAACGATTGACCCATTAAAATTTAGAACCGTATTTTCCTTATAGCGCAGATACATAAACCGTAAGTGCCGTTATTTAAAGTTTATTTCAACAAATCGGTGTGTACCCTTTCGCAAGTTGTGTAGCAACTAATTGAGTGTCAGCAAATGCAAACATTAGCGAACAAACTTATCAATAATCAGGAGCGTGTTAATCGCCCGGGGCGAGCGAGTTTGAGCAGCCTCATAATAAAGATATAATATCGCCCGCAGCTCTCCCGAGGGTGACGAATCGCTCGACCGATTAACTCTCGAACGACAAATAGAGGAACTCCCTTCCCGCAGCCCGCCCGCCCGGGGGAAAACTAAGCCACGACTTCCGCTAATTATTCCGGGAAGCGGTTCCGCAAATATCGCCGTCCCCCTCGCACGCCGCGATCCGATGCACATCTCCGCAAAAACTCCGAAAACCAAAATTTTCCCTCCCGACGGGCGGTCGTATCTCTTCCCGCTCGCTCCCATCAAACACGCCGTAAACGCTTTCCTTTTTTCACGCCCTCGCTCTAATAGAAAGGCAAATTACGAGCTTACGGGCGCGGACGGGTGGCGATGTACGAAACCGCCGCGCCGCGCCGTGGCCGTGCCTCGGCCGCCTCGTGCGTCCCGCTTGCGCCCGCCGCCCGCCGCCCGCCATACTGCGCCGCTTAGGCGAAGAGGGGTTGACTACGTGAAAATTCAAGTCATATGTATTCAAGCAATACCTTCCGTATTGTACATTGTAGGCTGTAGTTACAAGCACAACGTTAACTCTACGTATCGGTTTTCTTAACAATTTTGCAAATTATTATTATACCTACTTAATAAAATAATTTTAGTACTGACAAGGTGTTAATTAAACACATCGCCTCAAATTACAGGTTTTACTGCAAATAGCTACAAGACATTATATGTTTTATTGCACGTACGTAGGTACGTTCACATAATTATTTTAAGTGAACCTAAGTATTTAGCATGTAAGAAGTGTGAGATCTTTGATTAAGTATCTATACCTACATTAATCGAAGTGTGAGATTTTATAGGCGATTTGTGCAAAGAATTACAAAATTATTTTATTAGCATTCATTAAGTATAAACCTTTGTTTGACGATCTACAGTTATTAATATTTTGAAGACTGGTGCAATACATAGCGAATGAAACTTCAGCGCAGATGAAAAACTAGGTTCATTTGACGAGCTTTTAGCGATGGTCACACATAAAAGTAGAGCCACTAATGAATACCTATAAAAATATGATAATATAATATTTCTGTCTTCAAAATCCAATGAAATTGCCGTCCCCCATTCCCCGAGTGAGTTATAAAGGAGCGAGTACGTCAACAGAATAAGGCTGATGAGCGCTTCGCGTGACGTCACTCACCTAACAGCCCTTTCATAACGTACACCAATTCCGTAAGGGCATTATAAAGATGTCATGACATTTTCAAATTATATCACCGTGGGTAGATAGTAAATAATGATACGGTTCCATTAATCAATTCTGCTTTTCGCCAAGAGTTTAAGTTTTAAAATAAATTAATTTCAACATTGAAATAAATCTATTACAAACACAAGTTTCATCGGGAATCGAACCCAGAACTTTATAATTCTACAAGCACTGTCTATACCTTCCACTTTCGAGTAGATACCAAGTGTACACTTATCTACCGAGGTGAAATCGTAAGTATAGTAAAGCGCAAACTGACAATGATATAACCTAAATTAATCCAATCTTACTAACCAACGAAAACTCGTCGTCTCTACTCTATAGCGCAATGTGCAGTGAAACAATAAGAAACTTTACCAATGCGATCGATACAATCGTTGTTATTTCCTAAAAGCCCATAGTGACCATACACACGTTGTGTAGGTAGGTACGGTAGGTATAGTACATTCAATATTATCTGGCGTGTTTCCACTTGAGACCGTCATTAGTAGTAACAATAGGATTAAGTCGTGCCGGGTGAATTCTTTGTACCTAAACACTTGCAAAACGGTTCAAACGTTTTTGATACTTTCCCTATGTTATCTTCCTTTTAATAATATAATAAATAGAAATACCACTCAGTTGTTTTTAAAACTTCGAAGAATATCTTCAATGGAAATATACGTTTTTCGATATGTTTCGTCCTTGGGTGAAATCACCTTCTACTGTGCCATGTGAAAATAATAACGACGATAATCCGAATGTGTTCAACAAGCTTATAAGTCGTGATGCAAATAACAAATAATTCTCTTGAACGTTTGATTTATTACTTTACAATAAATAAATAATTTAATTTGTTATTGTATTTGTATATTAACATGTATGTATTTTTTTTAAATTATTCTATGAATATTCAAAAGTATCAACACTGGTTGGTTTGCAACAAAATAGATAAGGCCGAAACGGCTCCTTTAAAAATGAATGGGTTCTATGAGTATTTGGTTTATTACCCCTATTGTTTACGTTCAAGTGGAAACGCGTCAGTTAATACTGAATCCACTATACGTATTTGACTGCGAGCAACACCAATTGCAAAATTGCATTTTTAACCCCCGACGCAAAACGACGGGGTGTTATAAGTTTGACGTGTCTGTGTCTATGTCTGTGTGTGTGTGTCTGTCTCATAGATAAATGAATAAGAGGTCTGTCTGTTCCCCTGTGGCGCTCAAACGGGTCGACCGATTTGAATGCGGTTTTTTTGTTTGAAAGGTGAATTAGTCGAGAGTGTTGTTAGCTATGTTTGATGAAAATCGGACCAAGAAGGCCGCCGCTACAAAATGGCGGATTACATATTTTATCACAACGCCCTCAATCATCATCATCATCATCATGATCAACCCATTACCGGCTCACTACAGAGCACGGGTCTCCTCTCAGAGTGAAAAGGGTTTTGGCCATAGTCTACCACGCTGGCCAAGCGGATTGGCAGACTTCACACACCTTTGAGAACGTTATGGAGAACTCTCAGGCATGCAGGTTTCCTCACGATGTTTTCCTTCACCGTTAAAGCAAGTGATATTTAAATACTTAAAACGCACATAACTCCGAAAAGTTAGAGGTGCGTGCCCCGGGATCGAACCCACGTCCTCCGATTAGAAGTCGGTCGTCCTAACCACTAGGCTTACAAGTTGTAGATACACACAAATTGACACTGACATTGCCACACTCAAACAAACAAATTGTAGATACTGGAAGTATCGTGTGTGCCCTAGCTCTAACAAAGGAGCTGGAGCTATCGCGTGGCCTAAATTACTAGGCCAACTACCATCGGTTAAAAGAACCTTCGCCGTGATTTGATAATGAGGCAGTAGGCACAGATCGCTGGTTCGCTGATATACGAATGGCAGTCATTTTCGAGTTATCGAGTCAACGCCGGCGCGGAAATGGAAAATAATGACTTCATCGCTGGGTGGTGGCGGTAACGAATACAATTTGGTCGAATTAGACGTCATTTGTTGGAAACTTTATTATCCTGTGTGGCAGGCGGTTTTTTTAATATTAATATAGCTCAACGTCGCGTGGAAAATATTTCCGCTTTTTTATTCTAACTTATGGTGTATGGACATAATTGTGGAATAGCTTTTTGAGCTTAAGCTCTGTTACGCGGCGCAAGGTAAAGGAATAAGTGGTAATTTTTTATTTCAATTATGCTGGGAGTTACAAGTGTATCGTTCTTGAAATATAACTAACAACTAAAATGTTAAACAACTAAACGACTGCTTATAAAACTATTTCAACAGTTAAAGTAATAAAAAAAGAAATATGCAAAAAATCCTACCTTACACAACTTTCAGGTTGTGTACCTAATTCTTATTTAATTACAAGCGGATGCCCGCGACTTCGTTCGCGTAGATATACCTAGTTAAGAGGATGTTTTAAAAAATTTCGTGGGTATTATTTTGTTTTTCCTAAGCTCCTTTGAGCTCATACCTTGCTCAAAACTGTTAAAAGTTCACTGGCGGATGTTTAGGTAATAGGTAAATCGAAATGTAAACATCCGGCAGTGAAAGTCCCATCAAAATCGATCCAGCCTTTCAGAGATTAGCCAGAAATCTTTAAAGTATCATCTTTCTAACAAAAAAAGAATGAATGAAATCGGGCCACGCGTTAATGAATTACAGCTAAGTACACGTTTTGACTTTCATCCCCTCTCCCAAGGGAACTGTGCTGAATTTTGGGATAAAAAGTATATGTTACTCCGTAGTATGAGCTTGAATCATACCAAGTTTCATTTCAATCCATTTAGTAGTTTTTGCGTGATGCGCGCACAAACATACAGACAAACAGATAAACAGATAAACAGACAAACAGAAAAAAATTTCAAAAATAGTTTTTTTTACGTTCTATTACTTATCCCTAACATCCCCCAGTTATTATTAAATCTTTAATGTACAGAATACAGATACTGCAATTCTACGATTTTATTAAATGTATAGAAGATAGATATAGAAGAAGATAGATACGGAGCTTATGGCTGTAAAATATTCTAAAAACATCATCTTGGTATTGAAATTCATATCAATGTTTTTTGAAAATAAGTCTGTCGGCGCTCTGGCTGGGTTATATGCGTAGGGTTTGTGCGGAGAGTAATGATAAATTCGTAGATCTGACAATAATTACTGCTTAAATGAGATTATAAAAACCCGAAGTAAAAATACTTGATGAGAAATTAGTAAAAACATTACAAACAACAACAAATTACGGGCTTAAAATTAAACAAATTATTTACACTTAGGTACTTAGCCCTTTACCGCATTGTGGATCATATTTGAACCAAACCATAAAATCACCAGTATTTCCGAATTGCTATTTTTTTTTTGTCATTTTCTGCATAGTGTATCAAATAAGATCCATTGAATTTCCATATTATTTAGAACTGCGCCATCTGTTGGTGTCTTTTATGGACTAAATCGTCGCCCAAACTCTACGAACACGTTGCGATGGGTACAACGCGTACTCTGCCATTTCAATATTATGAAATAAATATAAAACTATGTGTTATTGCTATCAAATAAATATAACAGGGAAAAAGAACATCTGAAGATTATTATAAGGTAAGTATTTATCATTTTACATAGACATAATAATAGTTATTCGTAATAAATTGTTTGGATCAAATTTGGCACAACATGCGGAAATGTTCTTTTCCTATCGTTCCTTATTTGGATCAATATGCACAAAAATTATATGTGTTTTTGTTGATAAACAAATATTATATAGTTTTGCGAGTATTTATTGACCAATAATATTACAGAAAGCTTGGTAACATGGATTCACATCTTGGAAAGCTTGGTAACATGGTTTTACGAAGGTATCCATACAATAGTTAACGATTTCCCAGACGACAGTTTGGATGAAGATCTATCAGATGACAAACATCAGAGAAACAGATGCCGACTGTTACCACCTCTATATATTCCAGAATCTGATAATTCTGACTCTGAACCCGACGATAATATCTCAATTGGCCTCCTCTTCAACGAGGGCTTCAAGGGCTGAAAAAGCCTCGATGGAGGGACGGATTTTTAGTAAGAAACGAAACGGAATTACGGTTTACTGGAAATTTGGCTTTGCCCGTAAACATCACAGCTCGATATGGTCACAGTCAATGCGTGGTTGCTATACAGGAGAGGTTTGGGTGATTCAGACCATCACTGCCCCTGGCAGATTTAAAGTGCGCTGTAGCTGAAAGTTTTTGCCAAACCAGAAAACCAACGACGAGTCGTAAACGCGGACGGCCTTCTTATGACTTGGAAAATGCCATTGAAATGAAGAGATTGAGAGGGCCAATTGCAGTCATGCCATCCAGGGATGTTCGGCTATATCAAATTGGTAAAGCTGACAGCGGTGTAAGATACCGGAATGTAATGGTAGATCACATATCAAGTGCCAAAAATGTAGTGTAAGTCTGTCTCAACGACAAAAGAAATTGTTTCATGCTGTTCCATACAATATAATGTTGTTTTTTAACTCAGATTACAATGTGGTTGCAAATTGTAAGATGCAAGATAATAATACTTATTTTGTATTTTATGCTCACTGTGCCAAATACGTACCAAACAGGAAAAACTGTAAATTTCCTTTTTTTTTCAATAAACACGAAAATGCTGATATACGTGTCTTTTAATTTCTTGTTTTTTACCACATATATTTTTTTCATTAAAAAATAAAAAATCATGCAGTAAGGGGTTAGTATTTAAGGCGTATGTGGGATGTAATTATGACAAGTCAAGTCAATACAAAACAAAACAATACAAGTCAATCTCAATATTACCCAGATCGATAAGACACCTCATCGATAAAAGTCCATCCAGCCGTTGATGCTTCGAGAGTAATAACAATCCTACATACATATTACATACCTATACTACAAAACCCTGTATTTACTGTTGGGTACCTAGTCGGGTAAAAGCAACTTCAAACATACTAATTTTTTTCTAGGTTCCCTTTTAAAACGTGGTAATATTTTTAAATTTTTTAACGCTTTGATTATGCTTACAAACGATACACGAGCGCGAGTTAATGACCCTCGCATAACGACATCGGGTGTTCCATTTTCCTTCACATCTGCTGATCATTCTATAACTCTTAAGCACAGCTTAACCAACCCTTGCAGCCCACTTCCGCACGGTTCGTACGATCGGGGTTTTTGTAACGGAACGTCAACCGCGGCCACCCGGAATATACACTAATTTATTTCCAACGAGGGGTAGCCGTGAAAATTTAACGCGTCGCTTTAAAAAAAATCACACCACAGTGAAACTATTATTTTCTCTGTCTCTGTCTAATACAAATTGAGTGAACGAGATGAAACTATTAAGATTTTTTATCGGGGTGTTATCGTCTTAGCGCCTGAAGCAGTGGTTCCAATTTATAAGGTTCACGGTGCATCTGGTGCTGTAGAGTGTGACGAGAGTGTAATGAGCAACAGAATTAGGATCTAATTAGCGGGCGACGGATGACATGTTTCAAGCGATATATTTTGCCGTATCTAATTGCTCAAGTAATTTACAAATCATAACACTAATTAAGTTGCGTACCTATTTGATACAAAAAGAAAACCCTAAAATAAAAATGCAATTTAACGAAGGTATATACCTTACTTTCCCTAAAGTCTTTATTACGCTGAGCATTCATACAAATCCAACGAAATCTCACTTCTCCAAATCTGATGAGCAGTTTAGGAGCTACGAAGAAACAGATGAACATTCATACATACATACCTACATAATATAGTATGTAGATTGCAGGTATATTACATACATAGGCTACTAAACTCATAACCCTCCTTTTGTGCCGCAGTCGAGTAAATAAAAAAGAAACTTGTCACAGCCCAAAAACCCGGAGCATCCAACGCTAACAAGACCAAGTTCCGGAGCACGAGGTCGCTCGTTACTCGTTAACGAGCAGTAGGGTTATACCGAGTCTGCACAGTGCACACCTCGACAACGCTACTAGATTTCGAATATCGAAAAACTATACCATCAGAATAAAATGAACCCAAAGCCTCTTATTTTAAAGTACGACTTTAAATTAATGCTTTGAGTCCATTCATCAAAATATCATCTTCAAATTTTTATTTTGCATTTCCGCTTGGGGCGCTAGCTGTAGATGTATGGACGAACTCAAAAGTGAAAACAAGGCAGTTTATGTCTATTTTACTTTAAAGTTATTGTGTTTCGATACTTGAATTCGATCGACGGAATGTACAAACTGGACATAAGCCCACAGGTCGGGTTAGGGGGTCGTCGCCGCTCTCACAATGGCGCGTCGGCTGAATGCCGCCCCCTCGCGTCCACTTCATTACGCGCGTATTGTGCCGCGCGCGCGCCGACTCCTGACCCACCGCCGGTGGTCACCAGAACATTCCGCATTAGCTGCCTTTGTCTTCCGCTCACCGCCAACAAGCCACAATCAGGGAGTTGTCATGTTAATAGAGGCAATGACGTGTCGTGCTTTTTGTCATGCACCTACTTCGAGAATGGCGGTAGACCTCCTTATATACTCTGTCAATAAAATTCCTTCTTTATTATACTTATTACAACAACAGTGAAAGAAATATCTATGGCTATTTAAAAAAAATCTATAAAGTTAAAAAAAAAACATTTATAAACGTTTATTAGTTCCAAGCTAACGTGGGGACGCTTTTTTGTGGTCTGATGTGAGATGTATGCTCCTCTATACTCTATATCTCGATGGTCACAATAGTTTTTTAAGATCAAAGAGTAAACTAAAACCTCGTTATCTTGTTTTACATTAAATAGATTAAACGCGTCCATTATAAAAACAAAAACTTGAAAAAGCTGAAAACGAAATTTATACATTTTAAAAGTCCTACATTCCGAAAATTCCGTAGATGCGTTGGACAAGTAATTTTTAGAGATTTTTACAGCTTCTATTCGGTTTTTCACAGATTTGCAAATATTTTGAAGAAAAGCCAACATCTGCTGGCAAAGACTACTTGCTATTCAAATAAAACACGAATATCTGTTCTAAATCCCGCAGAAGATTCCTAATTTGTTTATCAAGAAGGCCTAATAATTATTTCAACATCTCAAGACCACTTTTTGCCACACGAACCGCCTGACATCTGACCCGACGTTGGTGGCCATCAAATGTTCCGCATTAGGTTTTTTTTTCACAGCCAGCTGATTGACATTTACGTTCTCTATATTAAACGGTGATAAATATATGTGCGGTTGCATTACAGACTATAGTTGGGTTCAATTTCTTCTGCGCCCGCGTCAACCTTGAAGAAGTCAAGAAGCTAATCCTTGTGTATTTCACCTTCAATAAAATTCGATACATCAAATTCCACTAATTAACACGTAAAAAACGATTACAGTCCACACACCGACAGCTATTTATCATTCAAAATACTCGCAGCTACCGGTTTACGTCAATATCATTAATGTTAGCCAATCAATCATGGTAGTACCAATCGACAAGAAAATAAAAGATTCGAACATCGAAAGTTAAGTTAATAATAGTGATGATAATATCTTGTTGAGCGGTTCTGTAGTTGTGATAATGCTTTAAATTGAGAAGCTCACAATGGGCGTAGGTGTAAAACCAACACGGAGCAGCGGCACATGAGTAGATATCTCTACAGAGAGGAAGCTTCATACAAGCGGCCTGCTGACACATATACACATAGCGCACGTTTGGCATTCAACTGAGCCAGTGGCGTGGAGCGTCAGTGAACCGTTGGTGAGCGCTCATGTGCACAGTACACAGATACAACCAGTAGTGAAACTACCTACAAAAGTTCTAAACGGCTCACTCACACAAACATGCGCATCGACGAGACCATTTAGCAGCAGTGGCTTCTGACATCCACGCGTAAACCCGGTAGAGGTCTCGTCGATGTGCATGTTTGTGTGAGTGAGCCGTTTCGAACGTTTGTAGGTAGTTTCACTACTGGTTGTATCTGTGTACTGTGTCGTGTGTGAGTGTACGTACAGCGGGCTGCTTGTATGAAGCTTCCTCTCTGTAGGGATATCTACTCGTGTGGCGGTGGCGCCCGCGCACGCCACACAATCGCAAGGTGTACAATGCCCCACGCACAATGGAGAGCTAATTGTGCGCGGACAGTCGTTCTTGCCTTTGTTGCCACTAACCAGCTAGGCTTCAATATCCTTATTGAATTAAGGCGAAAGCGCTTCCGACTGTTTAACGGGCCGCTTTTGCATTCAGAATCTTTTGCTGCCATCTGGGTCACAAACTGTTACATTCGATTGATTGTTTTTTGTGTGCGCGCCATCAGATTTTAGCTGGTGATACTTAATAATGATTAAGTTCGCTAACAAGTGGGTTTCTCCGATTTCAGTTTTATATTGTGTCATTGACAAAATAATATTCATCTATGTATACCTAGATATATTTATTATCTGGCTTATTATTACAACAGATGTCGTGTCTGATCTCATTGATTTGGCCTCTATGAGTAGGTAGTAGGTGCAGAGACATTAACGAGGGTCTGACGATAGATCAGAAGGGTGGTTGCAGGTACTCACGTAGAAGCACCGAGTTTGTGCTTGTTGGATTTGTCTCGACGAGTAGCAAGCACATTTATCAAAATATACATTCCACAACTCATTCCTTCATTGAATGTTAAAAAAATTGCATAATTTTCGTTACATATACTTAATTGTAAAAACGTTCGCTCAAAAAAGTTGACCATCTATACTAATAAATAAAATTGAAGTGTCTGTCTGTAATATCGAAATAACTACCTCATATTAAGCTCATATGGTTATTTGAACGATACTATAACCGAATCACACGTTTTTAAAATTTTTGTCTGTCTGTCTGTCTGTCTGTCTGTCTGTCTGTCTGTCTGTCTGTCTGTCTGTCTGTCTGTCTGTTTGAACGGGCTAATCTTTGGAACGGCTGAACTGATTTTGACGGGACTTTCACATACAAGTAGAGAATTAACCAGGGAGTAACATAGGCTACTTTTTTAACCGACTTTCAAAAAAGGAGGAGTTCTGTTTTTCTACCTATGTACACCGATATCTCCAAGATTTCTGAACCGATTTGCGTAATTTTTTTTTTAATCGATAGAGAAACATTGCGACACTGTCCTACAAAAAATTTGGATTCCAACTCCTCAATCCTGATGCTGTAGGGGATCTGATCCCCAAAACTAATGGGATTTAGGCACTGTCGGTTATTTAAATTGATATTGGGGATACCAATTAAAGACTTTATTGTTGAACTAGATGATGCCCACGGCTTCGCCCGTGTGGATTTAGGTTTTTAAAAATCCCGTGGGAACTTTTGATTTTCCAGAACAAACAGTAGCCTATCTGTAGTAACCCGTCACCAAAATGGAAAAATTCCGTGGGATCCCCACGATTTCGGAATGCAATTCCTTACAGCATCAGGGTTGAGGAGTTGAATATGTACCTACTCGAGTTCATTCAACGATAAAGTCTTTAATTGGTACCCCCAATATCTATTTAAATAACCGACAGTTCCTAAATCCCATTAGTTTTGGGGATCAGTTCCCCTACAGCATCAGGATTGAGGAGTTGGAATCCAAGTTTTTTGTAGGACAGTGTCGCAATATTTCTCTATCGATTAAAAAAAAAATTACGCAAATCGGTTCAGAAATCTCGGAGATATCGGTGTACATAGGTAGAAAAACACAACTCCTCCTTTTTTGAAAGTCGGTTAAAAAAGTAGCCTATGTTACTCCCTGGTTAATTCTCTACTTGTATGTGAAAGTCCCGTCAAAATCGGTTCAGCCGTTCCGAAGATTAGCCCGTTCAAACAGACAGACAGACAGACAGACAGACAGACAGACAGACAGACAGACAGACAGACAGACAAAAATTTTAAAAACGTGTGATTCGGTTATGGTACCGTTCAAATAACCATATGAGCTTAATATGAGGTAGTTATTTCGACATTACAGACAGACACTTCAATTTTATTTATTAGTATAGACTAGCTTTTGCCCGCGGCTTCGCCCGCGTGAATTTCGATTTTTCACAAATCCTGAGGGATAAGTAGATTTCTGGTCCACCCGCCCCCCGCCGCGCGGCGGCGTACCGCGGTACCGCGTACGGCGGGCGCAGGGCGCAGGGGCGCGGCGCGGCGCGGGGAGCGCGAGCGTCCGCGTCGGCCGTCGCGATCGCGCGCAGCGAAAATACCTATCAGGGCGTTTTTAACATCTGTATTTACCGATTTCAACACAACTCCTTTTTTGAAAGTCGGTTAAAAAAGTAGCCTATGTTACTCCTTGGTTAATCCTCTACTTGTCTGTGAAAGTCCCGTCAAAATCGGTTCAGCCGTTCCGAAGATTAGCCCGTTCAAACAGACAGACAGACAGACAAAAATTTTAAAAACGTGTGATTCGGTTATGGTATCGTTCAAATAACCATATGAGCTTAATATGTGGTAGTTATTTCGAAATTACAGACAGACACTTCAATTTTATTTATTAGTATATAGATGACCTCGAGTAGGTACATGTCCAACTCCTCAACCCTGATGCTGTAAGGAATTGCATTCCGAAATCGTAAGGATCCCACGGAATTTTTCCGTTTTGTGGACGGGTTACTACCTACTTACTACAGATAGGCTACTTTTTGTTCTGGAAAATCAAAGTTCCCACGAGATTTTTACAAACCTAAATACACACGGGCGAAGCCGTGGGCATCATCTAGTCTAAGATATGAAGAGTAGACATGTGATTAAACACGCCGGGAACTAATTATCAAACTGAATTGCCCTATTACTATTACAGAATTTCCCATAATTTTTATTGAACGGCAAAGGTCATGTAATCGCCACGTTTTATTTGGCCAATCGATATTATAACGAACGCCGGCTTTATTGTAATTTCACCTTAATTGGCGGTTCCGTCGGCGCGCGTCTGCGTAATGAACCACAATCGTATAAATATTTTCGATACGATGAATCTGGATGATTGCGGAATGAAATTTTAATGTGTTTTCGACCGAATTATTGGAGTCGTGAAACCAAGGGCGGATCCAGCTTTGGTGCCAGGGGGGGGTCACATAGAAAGATAAAAAGTTATAATTTAATTTTATAATCATAGATGATAGATACAAGTAAAAAGTAGGTATTTTATTAATGTACTACTGTTGCCCGCGACTTCGTCCGCGGTATTATATTTTTCAAAAGTCCCACGGGAACCCTTTGTTTTCCCGGAATAAAATAGTAGCCTGACAACTCTCCAGGTCCTGAACTAAAAAAATGCAACTGCATAAAATCACGTCAATCTGTAGTCATGTCCGATAATAATTAGTATCTACAGGATCTTTGTATTATTGTATTTAAGTTCATAAACTGATGTCGTAATATACATGTCATAATATACCCCCTTTGGGGTGGATTTACGTAAAATTTTTAGCTGAAGCCTACCTCCTAGAAAGAACCTAACTTTCAAATTTTAAGTTAATAATATAGGTATAGTCAACAAGTTGAAAAACGTGAAAAATAGAGATTAAGGTCCTAAAAATATGAGCGATAGCTCATTCGATTCGGAATCACCTCTAAAAAATGTTTTTGAAGTATTTTGGTGCAGGAAAAAAATTGCAATTGTTAATAACAAAATAAGATGAAAAAAAATCATATTTCGTTTTTTGTTAATAACTCGAAAAATATTTATATTTAAGCAATTATGAAAAAAAGTTTATTAAAGAGGAGCTTTTGAAACTCTATCTTCATTATTTATAATTTTAATTTGACGGTGAAAATACGTTTCCACGCGTCTGTTACGGCATGCGCGCGCGAGAGTTCAACAATAAAAATATTTTTTTTATAACATAAAATGTGATTTTAAAAATTCGAAAAAATTCTAGTATCTTCTTAATACCGCCCCGAATCGAGCCCCGAAGAAAAAAGTTTATCACCATTTTTCAATAAGTAATTGAATTGTTAACTAACAAATTTTTTCCCAATCTCCGTTGGCATAAACAATGTGATGAAAGGTATAAATAATAATAATTGGCCTAAAAATTTTAAACTTCGTGGAGCCCTTCTGATATATGTATATATTTCATAAGATCCTGCGATAAATTTTCATAAAAGTTTATTAATTTGTTATGATTTTTTTTAAACTATTGAAAAATCATAATAATCATATAAATCTTATAGCTATAAAAAATCATAATTAACAAATTAATAAATTTTTATGAAAATTAGATCTTATGAAATATATATAATATATATCAAAGGGCTCCACGAAGTTTCAAATTTTTAGGCCAATTATTTATACCTTTCATCACATTGTTTATGCCAACGGAGATTGGGCAAAAATTGTTAGCTAACAATAATTGAATAATCTATAGCTGTGATAGCCTAGTGGTTAGGACGACCGACTTCTAATCGGAGGTCGTGGGTTCGATCCCGGGCACGCACCTCTAACTTTTCGGAGTTATGTGCGTTTTAAGTATTTAAATATCACTTGCTTTAACGGTGAAGGAAAACATCGTGAGGAACCTGCATGCCTGAGAGTTCTCCATAACGTTCTCAAAGGCGTGTGAAGTCTGCCAATCCGCTTGGCCAGCGTGGTAGACTATGGCCAAAACCCTTCTCACTCTGAGAGGAGACCCGTGCTCTGTAGTGAGCCGGTAATGGGTTGATCATGATGATAATGATGAATTGAATAACTTATTGAAAAATAGTGATTAAACTTTTTTTTCTTCAGGGCACGATTCTTTCAAGTGTTAAGAAGATAAAAGAATTTTTTCAGTTTTTAAAATTACATTGTACGTTACAAAAAAAATAATATTTTTATTGCTGAATTCTCGCGCGCGCATGCTTTAACCGCCGCGCGGAAACCTATTTTCAACGTCAAATTAAAATTATAAATAACTAGAAAATGCCCGCGGCTTCGCCCGCGTGAATTTCGGTTTTAAACAAATCCCGAGGGAATCGTGGATTTGCGGTTCCCGTTCCCGCTCCCTTTTCCAACCTTTATACCTACTATCAATGAAGTTTACTATAGTAATCTACCTATTTCGATTCGATCTACATATTTTATTAGATTTCGGGGTTTTCAAAATCCCGTGGGAGCTGTGCATTTTTCCAGGATATAAAGTAGCCTATGTTTTAAGTCAGGGCATATTCTATCTCCATTCAAAATTTCAGCCAAATCTGTTCAGTAGTTACGGCGTGAAAGTGGAACAAACATACAAACAAACTCACTTTCCCATTTATAATATTAGTAAGGAAGTAAGGATGGAGATGGAGTTTCGGAAGTTGGGACTTTTTTATTGGAAATTTCCTCCTCTTTAACGGATTTTTTTTAAAGTGCTTAAATATAAATATTTTTCGAGTTATTAACAAAAAAATAAATATCATTTTTTTTTTCATCTTGTTTTGTTAATAACAACTGCAATTTTTAACCTGCACCAAAATCCTTCAAAAACATTTTTCTAGAGGTGATTCAAAATCGAATGAGCAATCGCTCATATTTTTAAGTCCTTTATCTTTATATTTCACGTTTTTGAACTTGTTGACTAGACTATATTATTAACTTACTACTACTGTACAAACTTCCATCCCCTATTTTACCAACCTTAATTTAAGTAGGTTTTTATTATTTAAAACTAATAACTTAAGTACATGCCGATTTCAGTATCTGTAACTTCAAAAACATACAACTTTCATGTTACCCATTTTACCCCATAGAGGAGGAAATATATATATATATATATATATATTTTGTAAAATATTTTCTAGGCTGATATTATATCTACGATCTAGAAAGAACCTATCTTCCAAATTTCAAGTTAATAATAACAATAATTATTTCGCATAAAAACTTTCATCCCCTATTTTACCACCCTAAAGGGGAGATTTTCAAAAATAAATTATACAGGTTTTTATTATTAAAAATTTATAATCTAAATGCCTATTTTCTTATATGTAACTGTCGAAAACATAGAACTTTCATATGACCTTCCTACTCCCATTTTATCCCCTTAAGGAAGGATTTTAGGGATATTAAACAGCCTATAACCTTCCCTAAAAATTGTACTACGAAATGCGAATTTCTCAAATCCAACAAGTACGTCCAGAGATTAGCGCGTTCAAACAAACAAACAAAGAAACTCTTCCGCTTTATTATAATTATCAAGTATAGATGTAAGTAATTACTGTACATAAAAATACCTATATTTGAATAACAAACGCGTTATCACTTCATCTACTTCAATGGGTAAGTTTTTAAGGATGTGGAGAAGTACCAGTCCGGTTAGACGTTCTTCAATCATTGAAGCTCTTAGCCACGATTAGATTCTCATATAAAGTATTATATTAAATTGATTAAATATTGAAGGAACTTACACTAAATCTATATTGTGACAAAAATATATAAAAACATTATGTTTAACAATTTTTATTAGTGGTCCACCTAGGTCCTGGACACAGTCCAGGGGGGGGGTCATGACCCCCATGACCCCCCCCCTGGATCCGCCCCTGCGTGAAACACAGTAAACAGTTAATAGGAATAAAATAAAAGAATTCAAAAATTGCCTAGGTAGGTGTGTCATTTAAGGTTTTTAATTAGTAGTTTTTATCAAAAGGCTATAATGATACTAAATCTAAAATGCGAAAGTAAATCCGCTTTTAATAATTTAGGGGTGCATAACATAATAGCAAATAAGACAAAATCATGTATGATACTTACCTAATAGCAAATCGTCAAGACGTGTGCCGTTATATCTACCTAATACCTCAAACAATCTGTGATGATTACGAATAAATCAATGTAGGTATAGGTATTGCATCGGCTGTGATAGCCTAGTGGTTAGGACAACCGACTTCTAATCGGAGGTCGTGGGTTCGATCCCGGGGCACGCACCTCTAACTTTTCGGAGTTATGTGCGTTTTAAGTATTTAATATCACTTGCTTTAACGGTGAAGGAAAACATCGTGAGGAAACCTGCATGCCTGAGAGTTCTCCATAATGTTCTCAAAGGTGTGTGAAGTCTGCCAATCCGCTTGGCCAGCGTGGTAGACTATGGCTAAAACCCTTCTCACTCTGAGAGGAGACCCGTGCTCTGTAGTGAGCCGGTAATGGGTTGATCATGATGATGATGATGATGATGATGAATGAAATAACAATTTCAGTTTTCCTTGCAATGACGTTATGATGATCACACATACTCACATTGCGTAGGTATCATTTAATAATAATGGTGCCTCTTCAATTCAATTTGATATGATCGCCCGACAATGATCATTTAAAGGCGCGATGATTAATGCAAGAACTGCTACTGCAGGCTTTAATTCAAGATTATGTGAAGTGCGGTTGAGATACAATGCCGCCTACGCGTCTGGCGATTCGCGATTCGTACCGGCATCGCGCGAACTGTCAGCTACCGTTCGGATCTGCCAACCCGTGAATGCGTTATCTTATTCGTAGATAATATCTTTTAAATGTCTGGTAAACCTTTTAAAAGGACCCTGCTTTAAAAAAACCAACGCTACTTAAAGGATTTAATTGAAATTTAATAAATCTTGTTTCGTATCTATACCGTTTAGTCTATCGTTGTAGAATCGTAGATACTATATAATAACGAAATCTATACTAATATAATAAAGCGGAAGAGTTTGTTTGTTTGTTTGTTTGTTTGTTTGAACGCGCTAATCTCTGGAAGTACCTATCGGATTTGAAAAATTCTTTTTGCATTTGGTAGTCCAACTTTTGGGGCAGGTTATAGGCTATTTAATACCCCTAAAATTCTCCCCTAAGGGGGTAAAATGGGGGTAGAAAGTTTGTATGAGAGTCCTATGTTTTTAAAGTTACAGACCTGAAAATCGGCATTTAGATTATTAATTTTAAATAATAAAACTCTGTATATTTTATTTTGAAAAATCTTCCCTTAAGGGTGGTAAAATAGGGGATGAAAGTTTTAATGGGAAGTTTTAATTATAATTTTGCTATTATCAACTTGAAATTTGGAAGGTAGGTTAATTCTAGGGCTTAGATATCAGCCTAGAAAATATTTCACGAAAATCCTCCCCTAAGGGGGTGAAATGGGGGTAGGAAGGTTATGTTTTTGAAGTTACAGATATGAAAATAGGCATTTAGATTAAAATTTTAAAATGATAAAAACCTGTATAAGTTATTCTGGAAAATCTCCCCTTAAGGGTGGTAAAATAGGGGATGAAAGTTTTTATGAAAGTCCTATGTTTTTAAAGTTACAGACCTGAAAATCGGCATTTAGATTATGAGTTTTAAATAATAAAACTCTGTATATTTTATTTTGAAAAATCTTCTTTTAAGGTTGGTAAAATAGGGGATGAAAGTTTTAATGGGAACTAAAAACGATCGCAGCGCCCTCTGGTGGCCTAACTTGAAGCAATCACAGCGCCCTCTGGCGGACAAAACTGGAAATTAAAACGATCGCAGCGCCCTCTGGCGGCCTAACTTGAAGCGATCACAGCGCCCTCTGGCGGCCTAAGCCGGTAACTTGAAGCAATAGCAGCGCCCTCTAGCAGCCAAAACTGGAAACTAAAAAACGATTGCAGCGCCCTCTTGCGGCCAAAACTGGAAACTAAAAACCCAATTGCAGCGCCATCTAGCGGCTAAAACTGGCAATTAAAACGATCACAGCGCCCTCTGGCGGCCTAACTTGAAGCGATCACAGCGCCCTCTGGCGGCCTAAGCCGGAAACTTGAAGCAATAGCAGCACCCTCTAGCAGCCAAAACTGGAAACTAAAAAAACAATTGCAGCGCCCTCTTGCGGCCAAAACTGGAAACTAAAAACAATCGCAGCGCCCTCTGGCGGCCTAACTCGAAGCGATCACAGCGCCCTCTGGCGGCCTTAGCCGGAAACTTGAACCAATAGCAGCGCCCTCTAGCAGCCAAAACTGGAAACTAAAAAAACGATTGCAGCGCCATCTAGCGGCCAAAACTGGAAACTAAAAACGATCGCAGCGCCCTCTGGCAGCCTAACTTGAAGTGATCACAGCGTCCTTTGGCGGCTAAAACTGGAAACTAAGTAATGATCGCATCGCCCTCGCAGCCATCATTCGAAACACTCGAAATTAAAAAAGACGATCGCAGCGCCCTCTAGCTGCCTAAGTCGGAAACTTGAAGCGATTGCAGCGGCTGAGATGTTTGGATGTTTGGATGTTTGTTACTCTATAACGTCGCAACTTCTGAACAGATTTGGCTGAAATTTTGAATGGAGATAGATAATGCCCTGACTTAAAACATAAGCTACTTTTTATCCTGGAAAAATCCACAGTTCCCACGGGATTTTGAAAAAACCTAAATCTACAGCTATAGGTAGATCATTATAGCATTAAAGGTTGGAAAAGGGAGCGGGAACGGGAACCAGAAAACCACGATTCCCTCAGGATTTGTGAAAAACCGAAATACACGCGGGCGAAGCCGCGGGGAAAAGCTAGTAATATAATAAAGCGGAAGAGTTTGTTTGTTTTTGTTTGACGCGTTAATCTCAGGAACTAAGTACTGGACCGATATCAATAATTTTTTTACCGTTGGATATGTACGTGATCCCTGAGTGCTATAGGTTATATATTATGTACCACGGGCGAAGCCGGGGCGGACCGCTAGTATAATATATAATAACGAAATGTATAACCGCGAACCGCAAGTCGAATAAGGTAACCTTAGTACGAGTTTATACATATCGACAACGTTAATAGATTTCGATCATGGAAACAACATAATATCAGCAAACAATGGATCTAAAGACCCTATATAGTATTACCTATAATTGTACTTTCAGTACTACCGAGTTTTATTTCACAATGTTTACTTCAGCTTTAAAACTTCAAACTTCAGCTTTAAAACCGGGATATTTAGGTCCATTTTACTTTGAAGTTTATGTGTTTCGATACTCGACATCTATCATCGTTTTCGAGACATGCATACTTGTACTAACCCTATAGACTGCTGCAGGCCATATCGTTTATTTTAGTTTTTTTACACAAATTATAAACCATTGGCAACACTGATAAATCGGAAGGTCTATTTAATAGTTATTAGCGTTTTAATATAGGTATACAAGAAATAATTTGGTAAAAAAGATTGTACGAGTGTAATAAGTTGGTCGCTGCGCCCGCGATGAAAGGCTGACAGCGTGGACGGACGGTGATTGATTACGCAATCATGGAGATCGGGTGTTTCTGGATGGGCATAGAAAGAAACCATCGTCCGTCTCACGCTTTGATTATCCACATGGCCAGATTGATAATGTAACTCACGAGTGCGCCCTAAAAAATGTTCACTTAAATTGGTAGGATCGTTCTCACCTACTTCAGTGTCACTTAATAAACTACGCAGTAAACAGCTCCCGAAAAATAAAAAAATATGCCGGTTTGTGCGGTGAAATTATGTCGTAATTATCCTTCACAACAAAATAAGAGGTCGAAGATCTCATATCATCAGTAAGTTTTTACATTTGAGTATGGTTTTTTGAGAAAATAGGATTTTTAATTTCGATGTTTCATAGGTACGTCGAACTGGCCGGTGATACCAGCTGAGCATTGTGGTATTTTGCACATTATTGTGCAAAAATATATTGTTGTATACGTGTGAACATTAATAATTTTATTAATAAAATCAATTTGTTGCCAGTATTGAGGTAATTTGCCACAAATATAGGGAAGTCCCGGAATATAGTAAATATTTATTATTAATATTATACTTACTGAATTTTGACCTTCAATAATTTTTTTAAATAATAATTATTGTAAATAATTTACATTGTAATTTAATTAATTTAATTTACATTGTAATAGGATTTTTCATTAAGTTTACATTAAGTTTTACAAAATTTACTAATTGTTTATGAAACAGTAGAATAAAGTATTTTTTTATAACATATTGTCGTCGATACATTTTGTTAATTTTATTTTTAGTGGAAAATGGCAACTTTTAATTTTTCATTGTTCTTACTTATTATTGTGTTGTAAAAATATTATATTTTATGATGCACGTACGCATTGATAATAATATTATGATCAAACTCTCGGCGTTGTTGAATACCCTCGCTTGCTGATCAGGTATAAAAGTTTATTAAGATTAATAATAAATTGTATATTAACAATATTTTGAATTTTATTTTAATAAATTACGTATTCACCATAGGGAATAAAAAATAGCATAATATTATACATATAATATGATTACATGATTATAATGAAGTGGTGATGGCCTTCTTACCCACACAAACACACACCAAAAATTCCATCAGAATCGGTCCAGCCGATATTTAAATAATGAGGTAGATACCTAATGAATATTCTGTAATAAAGTAATTACTAATGCTGTTTCCATGGCAAACTATTGATTTACATTAAACAAACAGTTTTACACACACGTAGATTAAAGATAAATAATTAATAAAAACAAAATTTTATCCTACACCATACTTGATTTATCTATAAAAATTGTGCAATTGTCCAAATAACCGGTATCCCTAGGCGCGCACACATATGCGATTCGAGGTTGTATCGTACACGGCGCGATTACCGAGGTCACGCACACATAGCCAGTAGGCGCGGCCGTCTTGACGAGTAATAATATTTCGCGTTACTCCCTCTTGGGAACTCTTTGGTCTCACGGCTCACGGCTCGTTGACGACACGTCGAACGAGCGGGCGTTTAACTGTTACCGTAATCGAATTTAATCAGGAATTCGATAGTGATTTTATACGTCGCTGAGCGATTTTATTTCGAAACATGTTCTCCTCGCATGCGTAATTTTTGTTGAGGAAGTTGTGTTAGCTCTCTGTCTGTTCTATAACAGAAATAAAAAGCGGCCAAGTGCGTGGCGGGCCACGCGCAGTGTAGGGTTCCGTAGTCACAATCCTCGAAAAACAGATATAACTCCTTAACCTGTGAACCCTACTTAGCCATGATAGTTTTCCTTTAAAATTGATTATATATACTACTGATTGATTGATTGATTGATTTTTAAATGTCTTTATTTAATCATAATTTCAAGAACAGTTATACAATAGATTTAATAATTCTTATTGCTAACTTATTAAGATAATTTTAGTTTTTTAGGCTATTTCCACCTTTACAACTAATATATACATAAAGAAACGAATAAACAGTTAAATCCTAATTTAAAAAACTCAGAAAACGTTAAGTTATAATTATGTGCCGATTGCAATCGAGTACATTAAATAGCATGTTAAAAATACTTATTAAACTAATATTTACATAATTATAGTATAAATTAAATTAATGTAAAACAAATTATGCTTTAATTACGTGGGTAGTCATAGAAAAGATTGAGCCACGGAATCGGTAGACGCGCAGCGTAAACCGGTCGCTTGTATTAACACACTGTTATGAATCATCGAGAAAGTAGTGATGGGGAAGTCTGTACCTGTTGTAAGTATCGACATACGATAATGAATTGAGTCTACTTCTGCCAATTGTCGAAACTAAGATGTTTGGATGGCTGGGGATTTTGTGTACATAAAATTTTTTGGAAATTTTAAGTATGTATTCTTTTAGAAGAGGATATTTTATTTGAGTATGAAGTTTTTTGAGATTAGTTCGAAATCGAGTATTATATGCTATTTTGATAGCCTTGTTTTGTATTACCTGTAATTTAGAGTATTTGGTATCCGTGATGCAACACCAAACAGGGGCTGCATATGTTATACAGGGTCTCACTAAGGTAGAATAAATTCTCAACTTAGTGGGAGAACTAAGTTTCGACTTGCGATTTAGTATTAGTCGTAACGCATTAGTAGCTCTGGCACCTTTGAGAATGAGGCTGTCAATATTTTTACCCCAGTTGACTTTGTCGTCAATTATAGTACCAAGGTATTTAACTTGACGACTCCAAGGTATAGAGTAATCGTCTATTATAATTTTCCTGATGGGAACAGCACGTTTTCTGCTGAACATTATACTTTCAGTCTTATTAGAATTAAGTTTAAGCTTCCATCTAGTAAAAAAATTACTCAGTAACTCCACGGAAAGTTGTAAACGTCCGATAACGAGGTCACTGTCTTCAGAAGTGGTATAAGTTGCCGTGTCGTCTGCATATATTGCGAGATGTGTGTGTGGCTGTTTTGGTATATCATTAATGAAAAGAGTGAAAAGATAGGGACCCAGAATCGAGCCTTGCGGTACACCAGCTGGAATACATTTGAGGGATGATCTGTGGTCGCCTATAGACACCGAAAAATAACGATTGACAAGATATGACTGCACTAATTTAATAAGACAAAATGGAACGTTATTTACTACTAGTTTATGCAAAAGGCCCTCATGCCAAACCGAGTCAAAGGCCTTTTCGATATCTAACAGGATCATTCCAGTGCATTTGCCTAGATTCATACCATGAACTACATGTTCAGCTACCCTGGCTAGCTGATGCGTTGTCGAATGGTTACGACGGAAACCAAATTGCTCAGATATGAGTAAGTGATCTGTAGCCGTTTGAAGACGCCCCAGAATTATAGACTCGAATAATTTACCTAGACTGGGCAAAAGGCTTATAGGTCGATAGCTGGAGGGGGAAGATTCGTCCTTGCCTGGTTTTTTGATTGCTATCATCTTAGCGATTTTCCAGGATGACGGATAGTACCCCAACATTAAACATCCATTAAAAATCTTAGTTAGAAAGACTAAGCATTTTTGCGACATGTTTTTAAGTAGGCAGTTTGTTAAACCATCAATACCAGGTGCCTTACGTGATTTAAGTTTGTTGAGTAGTTTACGTATTTGACTTGGTCTAACTGGTTTATCAAGTTTGTCAATATTGAATGTTTCGAGTTTGGTAATCGATTCGGCAACTATGGCTTCAGTTTCAGGATCACTGATCCAATGTTTTGTGAGGTTCATATTATCAAGGAACGCTTCTGCCAAAACTTCGCATTGTTCTTGCATTGAAGATGTGAAATAACTATCTGTGACTTTTAGAGGAGGGATAGTATTAGGTTTAGGGTTTAATGATTTTACTAGTCGCCACAAGTCAGATGAGGGGTTGTCAACTTTAGTTAGTTTATTATCCCAGAGACTGTCATTAAATTTTTGTATTTCATGACCAATTTTGTATTTTAAGCTGTTAAATTTAGTGAGAAGAGTTCTTTTGACGAATTTATCTCGTTCTTTGAGGGATGCCCTGCGGCAGGCATTTTTAATTTTTATTAATTTTCGAATACGACGAGGTAAGTTAATTTTACTATCAACAGATATCACAGGAACACTATAATCACGGGCATTGGCGATGATATTTGATAAAAATTCAATATTACTGTCTATTTCACTAATTGATTTAAAAGGATATATATCTAGAGTAATTTTTTGATCGAGATACCTCCGATATTTAAGCCAGTCTGCTTTTTTATAATTATAAGTTTGAAAAGATTTGCGAGCAAAAGTACCACTAACAGTGAAAAAAATAGGGAGGTGGTTTGAGGACAAAGAAATTAAAGCTTCCATATCAGCAACATCTTGAACACCACGTGCTATGACTACATCAGGTGTTGATGGAGTGCGCGAGCTATCATAGTGAATTAACGTAGGTGTGCTAGGGGCAATTACGTCATACTCATTATTAATCATATGATTAAATAAGATCTTGCCATGTAAATTAGCAGTAGAACAATGCCAGTAGGGATGCTTTGTGTTTAAATCCCCCATAAGTATTAGCGAGGGGTACGAGTTAATAATAATATCTAAATCGCTGCATAACAGCGGAAGATTAGGAGATTGGTAGGCAGCTATGAAGGTCACATTCTTACCAGCCAGACATAGCTGAATCCCAGTACACTCTAGGTTATGAGTTCGGGGCATTGAGATGGGAGTATGAGGAATGTCAGACTTAATTAAAATGGCTACACCTTGCCCTCGGCCCTCAGCTAACTTGTCCTGTCGGTAGCAGTGAAACCCAGGTGTGTTAAGATTTACATTAGGAGATATTCTGGTCTCACATAAAGCAACAATATCAACATCAATATATATACTACTGCTGTGAATTTTTTCAAGTTTCTATATACTGCCATTTGGCTGATAGAGGGGGGGGCGGCTTCACTTTGTCGGCGTGATTAATATTTATACCCATGCCAAATTACAGATTTCTAGCAATCATAGTCTCTGAGATTAACCGAGGACGGACGGACGGACGGACAGACAGACAGACAGACAGACAGACGGACATGGCGAAACTATAAGGGTTCCTTGTTTACTACGGAACCCTAAAAACTCAGCCAAGTGCAAGTTAGACTCGCGCACCGAGGGTTCCGTACCTTGGAAAGTTTATACGTGAATAGTTATTTACTTACTTAAGTACATAATTCGACTGAAACTGACAAAACAAAAGTTCGGGAACGCATAAATGTTTTTTTTTTAAACATGACTTGTAAAAAAATTAAGGTAAGTAGTTAGGTACGCATAATTTATGTAAAATCTGAAAAATTATATTAGCACATAGGTTGGTTGGTATAAAATTAATAAACAAATCTATCACAACTGTCGTAAAAAAAATATATCACAAGCGATAGTTGATCAAGATATCTAATATTGTATTTCAGGCATCAGGCACTTTGAAGTTAGGCCCAAGATTGGGCCAACTATTATACACATAATATATTGTTATTCTCGTTTTTGGGGTAGGTAAGGCGAAACGTTTATTTATGAGCATAACTACGGAACCCTACGTTATGCGTGTTGTGACTTCTAACACACACCTGACCAGTTATTATTTTTCCTGCAATTCAATTGTCTATGAACAGGTTAATTAGTGTGAATAAGAAAAGTAGCTGCTATTAAAATAATAAAAGTGTGTGTTTTATAATAATTCAAGTATACCCGTATTACTAATTCCCCGGAATTCTGAGAACAGGGTTAACATCTACGAAGTACGATTTTACCCCAAACTACTTTAATTCCCTGTCATCATAAAAAGCCATATGCCGCGTAATAACATTACTCGTTTCGCCTTAAAATAGACCTTAAACACCAAGAGTGGAAACTAGAAAGTGCACACTAACAGCAATAGAAAACAATAGAAGCACATTGAAAAAAAATATTCAAAAATGGATGTCGAATGACATTATCACCATGAAGTGTCTGTCAGGCATTTGTCATATCTACATGCGGCAGTTGATTTGTATTTGCATAAGTTTTGAATTTTTTATCTTTTTTGTGGGAATTGTTTTATCTCTGGTAACATTATGAAACGTCAGAATTCCGGGGAATTAGTAATACGGGTATAGGTATGGTGATCGAGAATCAGTATTAAAAAACGCAAATAAATATAAATCATCGAAGGAATGCAGCGGGCGTTGACCTCCTCACCAGCCCGCAGTGCGAGTGGTACACACTACACACTACACAACTCGTCAAGTTGAAAGGTGCATTAGCGCGAAATAACACGTAGCCACGAAAATTTCAATTAAGTTTAATGCATATGTTGCCCCCCCCTTCCTCACCCCCCCTCCCCCTCTACCCTAAATGCACCTCCCCCGTTCTCCCCTGCACACCCTGCACTGGATTTATTAAAACAGATTACACGAAGCCTGCCCGTGTTCGCCGTTGTGCGGTTTATATGCCGAAATGGTTGCACACCATGATTATGCACTTTCGGACCCGAAATCAAGGAGATTAAGATAATACCGCTCAAGTAGTACCTACCTAAGTAGGTAGGTACGTCCTTAAGTAATTTGATGGTCTTTTATTATAATGAGACTTTTAACAAAATCTTGTATGGAACCCAAACTCTGCTTTCAATAAATTGTAAAACAAAGTGATCACTAGACATATTTTACAATTATGAAAATATTAAAAGAACCAAACTCTTCATAAGTATTATTACTTCATTGCGCTCTGAAACAGCTAGGAGGACAAACGATATACTTATTGAAATCACTACATAGTATAAAACAAAGTCCCTTTCTCTGTCCCTATGTCGCTTATGTATGCTTAAATCTTTAAAACTATACGCAACGGATTTTGATGCGGTTTTTTTTAATAGATAGAGTGATTCAAGAGAAAGGTTTGTAAGTAGAAAAATTGGACCCGGTAGGTGGCGCTAATAGCGGGCAGGACGACGTCTGCCGGGTCCGCTAGTAAATACATATTAGAGAAAAAGAACACACTTCAATTGCGCATTTCATGATATTCCAAATGTTGCTTAGAAAAAAATTAAAAAACCGATCTATTGTATTACACACACACACACACATCTAAGTTACACGTTGTTAAAATTCTACATTCTACATTTTTTCGACTAATCAATTTTATCATGATATTTTCATCAAATACATCCGCTTAATTATATAAAGCATGTGAAGCTGTACTAAAAAAAGCAATTACCCATCATTGGCCGATATGTTTATTATACAATTAACATTTCCAGCTAAAGGATTATGCTGTGAAACGGTCTCGTGGCAGGCACCTGTTTAGAGGCTCTATCGAGAAAAAAACCATACAATTGCCGCTCACCATCGCCAGTAATCATTGACTATAATAACTGTCCGGGCAGCACTAAATATTGTTTGTTAAATGTTACAGCCTTTTATATTTTTTATAACGATCAACAGCCCTTGAAACAGGGCTGTCCAAAAATTGTATCTATAACAAAATTCTCTAGGCAAAGTATGATAGTAAAAAATATGTTTAAGGCCGCTCTCTTCACGCGCTTTTCCATACAAACGTATTACGCCTATTATTCTAATATTTGTCGCAATAGGTCTAAAGTTAAGCCAGATATCAATTTATATCATCATTATCTATGCCATAAAATAAAAATATTAGTAAAATTATATTTATTTTGAAAGTTATGACGCTTGAAAAATCACTATTTTTGGGCAAATTTTGGGGCAACTTCGTGCGTAAATAAACTATATAAGATACTAGAAAATTGAAAAACGACCGAAGTCTTATCATAGGTTACTTCATAATAATTACAAATGTCTTTAGGTCATGTAAAAAATTGCCAAATATTTGCTAAAATAAGCGAAATACCAAACCTAGATTTGCATCTTTTTACTTTGCCATTTTTCACTAAAAATCATGATATCTCAAGCAAAATTTATTTATTTAATTAATTTTTTATTAATTTATGTATATATTTTTAGTACTCTTCTTTACTGAAGACGTCTCGCTCTCTAAATGCAGAAATCACTGTTTTAGACTCCACTCACCAACGATTTGTCGATGCCATGGAGAGGGCTCTTAAAGTTTCATCATCACCATCATAGCCATGAAAGTGTATAAAACAAGCTATAATTAAAAAACACAACTCTCCCGCCAAAGCACTAACTAAAAAGTAAAAAACCATAGTCAGTATCTCTCGGGATGATGTAAGAATACTAATGTTACCCCATAAATCCATATCTATTCAGGGATTTAGAAGTTATGGTGGAATAAAGAAACTCACATAAGTACATAGATACGTGAACCCTGAAAATATTATACCTACTTCTTGAAATATTGCAATAAATGATATGCTATTGTATAATATTAGTTTTATTTTATAATTATCAGATTTAAGAACTAAGTACCATTGCAACGTTGAAAGGGAGAAAATGGGTAAAACCAAAAAAATTTTGACAATTTCTTGAATGTGGCAACCCTACGCGCTCTACCATGCTCTACAAAGGTATGAATTGACCTGAGAGCCAGGTGCTAACGCATAACTCGTGTAGTTTTGACTTCTTGATTTAATATTCAATCAAATAATTGTAAAGGAAATGAAAGTAATAATTTATAAATGTGCTCATATTTATAAATTTAATAAATACAGAACTTTCATGTAAATCTTATTTGAGATCATTAAAAAACTTAGTCTGTGTAAAAACATAGTAGGTACCTATTAGTAGATTAAAAATTGCTCTATCTCTGAATATAAGTAACATCTAAAATGGTTCAGCGTACACCTTAGAAAAGTTTACCAATTTAAGGTTAATTCAATGAAAAATGTATTTACGTACCTCAAACTAATCACTGTATATTTTAATAATAACAAAAGTTACTTCAACTATGGAGGTACTTTTCGCAACAATCGAATCAACATAAAACTAAGCAACAAAGCATTATGTATGTAAAGATGGGAACATTATAGAAAAGAGCCCCGCAGTATCCATAACAGTAATATGAACATAAAACCTAATCTTCCACATTGCTTGGTCGTAAGAGACCTAAATGCTACTTTGTTACAAGCTCTAATTGAAGCTGTATCCCAAGCTATAACATTGATAGTTAACATATTGCGGAATAATTATTCATAACTTCCTAGTACAGTCACCTGCAGCGGTTTTATGCCTGTAATTTTTGTTTTACTACAGAAAAACGTTATTCAGTGGACACCTCAAGCTGTGGTTCACGTTACTTAAGGAGTTTTACGCTTAAGTGGCAATCTAAACTTTACACTTATGCATTAAAGGATCTGTATTGCTAAGATGCATTTCTGACTCATAGAGGTCATGTATGACCGCAACTACTTATGGGATTCTGATTGTTGTGACGAAGGTAATAAAGGCTACATTTGCAGGTGTGCGCTTAGCAGGTTTACAGAAATTTATTAGCATGATACTTCCAACGACATCAGTCGGTAATTGTCAAGTATTAAACAGCGATAAAACGCTTAATGTCGCGAACGATCGCTCAAACTGCGGACGTGGACAATTAGCGGTGACGTAAGGATCACGATCCACGATATCGATTCGAGAATGCTTCTGGAAAAAATATCCCATATTTACGACACATTTAGTGAATTATTATAAGGTGAAATACGTTATTATAAGGTGAGCTCTAAGCAGTTATAGTACCGTCTGTCTGACCAGTTTTTATCGAAGTGCAAACTTCGACTCTATGTGATCGGAACTATAATCTACAATAGAAACCGGGTTATATATTATTTTGATGATCTTGTCGATCATCAAAATATTACTTAGATAAGTATGGTAATAAATAATATTAAGTATATATTGAAACAAAGTAGCGCTTTGTTTTACACATCTTCTTGGTCGACGACAAAATACAAGTTATGAGTTAAGTATGTTAAAACAAGTATAAATTAAAAATTTAAAAAACCCCCGACATTCGCCATTTTGTGGTCGCGGCCATCTTGGATTTGCATAGTGCTATTCTACTAGTCAAGCCCTTTCATTTGATACCCATATTAACGGAGTTGTGAAAAAAAAAATAATCTGCCATTTTGTACCGGCGGCCATCTTGGATCGATTTTCATCAAACATAGCTAACAACACTCTCGACTAATTCACCTTTCAAACAAAAAAACCGCGTCGGTTCACCCGTTTGAGCGCTACAGGGGAACAGACAGACAGACACACACACACACACACACACAGACACGTCAAACTTATAACACCCCGTCGTTTTTGCGTCAGGGGGTTAACAAAATCACAGGAAAATATTCGTGGCAACATTTCAACGTTGTCAAAATCAAAATAACATCATTACCATAAAGTCAGTCACTGCGACAGTATCCAAATATTTGGGTTCTTTTTGGGCCCCACGTATTGTCCGGCCGGCGACGGGCGAGCACCAACGCATAAATCGTCACGAGTTAAGTCCCAACAAAGTCAGCAGTAAAGAAGCTTGTAAATCAAGACGAATCGAAAAATGAAGCACAAATATAAAACGAGGCGACCTGACATATTATTTTCGAGTGTAGATCGAAAAAAAAAATTTCCCTTTTAGTGATGTGACGATATTGATTTAAAATATATCGATTTTAGTAACTACTTATTTTAAAGGAACGCTTGATAGACAAAATATTGAGCATAAATAAAACCACTCAACTTGATATTTTATTTTTGAGCGTGGATCAAATGAATTAGTGAATCTATTGGTAGTGATATGACGATAACTAAAACGATAGCTAAAAACGATAACTAAACTTATTTTAAAGGAGTAGCGCAGTAGATAGTGAAACAAAAGTCTAATAAGAATAAAATGCATTAATTAGGTATGTAAGGCCTATTAAGTGTAGGACACCATTATCAAGGCCTACTACCTAAAGTTAACTTACATTATACATACTCTTATGGCATCAAACATAGAGTAAAAATTATCAAAATATGGTAAAAAAAATATCGTCAAGTAGAGAGTCGTTTCCAACCCTAAAACGGGGAGAAGAGAATTGTGTGCAATAAAAAAGTTGAAGCGTATTACGGGATGTCCGAAGAGACCAAGATAAGGACCAGTTTACGTATTCATATTATTATTGTGTCATAAAAATGGCTTCAATAATACTTCACAACAATAAAATTAATAAGTTTTGCATGACTTTTGCTTTTTATTATATTTCAAAAAAAATTGTAATAATAGTTTAACCAGTTTGTTGAGTTACATCGTCAATATTCGCTAACGCAAAAACGCAAAAAGTAATCTCGCCGACTAAAACGATTGTCACCAATTAAATACTGGCCTTGCCTCTTTACGTTTAGATTCGAAATACAACAATAGACTAACAAGAGACATAGATATCGCGGACGCTACCATGACGCGTACGGAAACGGAAAAATCAATAGCGGATGAAGCCTACCAAAAAATTACATCTGCATGCGCAGGCAAGCACATTGTTGTAACTTGTAACTTATAAAAATTGTTGACCTGTTTATATAAGTTACCTAAGTGTATATATAAGTAGATAGGTAAAAAATTTAGTAAATGACCTATGGTCCGTTTCAATAGAGTTGAGCTAAAATGTAAACCTTTTACACTAAAAAATTAAAATACACCTTTTTGTTAAAAACTACAGAATGGATTGAAATGAAACTTGGCACGATTTAAGTTTGTAGTATAAACTTAAATCGTGCCAAGTTTCATTTCAATCCATTCTGTAGTTTTTTAACAAAAAGGTGTGTTAGTTTACATTTTAGCTCAACTCTATTGAAACGGACTATAGCCAGTTTACATAATTCAGCCTGAATGTGTGACAATAGGAAAAAAAATGTGATGCCTATGAATAAAGTAGTTATTCTTCTTTCATAAATAGGGGCATTGTTAAATAAAACAAAATATGTAGGTAGGTACTCGCCTAGCTAGGCGAGGCTTATATAAAACAGAAACGAATTATTCTGAAAGTACTGGTAATGGTAAAAATGGTACTCACCATTTTTTCCATCCAAAAAATCCATATAAATACACTTAGTTACAACATTAATATATATATAGCTGCTCGTGCTGATTCATTGACTGACTCACTGATTGATCACCCCTCCTGTAAAATTTTGTATGAAAAATTTTTTTTTCACTAATGGTTTCGTATAGACGACAAAAATTCATTCGGAACAAAAATATGGAGAGAGCTGATGATTGAGGATTTCAGAGACGAGCGAATGGCACGCTTAAGGTATTGAAGATAGGTGGGGGGTGCTCGAGCAAATGTCACTCGAAACATCATCCAATTGGCAGTGAGCTGAAAAAAAATTCAAAATGGCGAAAAAAAGATGGCCGCCATACAACTTTCGTCGGTCTCCATCTCGGAGGGTATAAAAGATGGAAGAGTGGTTTCTTCGCAAAAGATGATCAAAATCCAAAGGTCTACTCGATGAATAGAAAAAAAATTCAAAATGGCGGAATTTATTTTTCCATAGAAAATGTATGGCGAATATTGAAGAGACTACAAGTTGTAAACTATGCAAGGCTTTGATGCGGTTCTTTGGAGAACTCTCAAAGAAAAATATGGGAAGACATGATGATTGAGGGTTTGGAAGATGGATGAGGAGCCCGGGCAGGGTATTGTAGATAGATGGGAGGTGCTCAAACAAAAATTACTCAAAACCTCATCCAATTGGCACTGAGCTGAAAAAAAAACAAAATGGCAGATTCAAAATGGCGGCCATACCGTCAGCCTCTATCTCACTAAGCATAAAAGATGGAAGAGTGGTTTCTTGGCAAAATATGATCAAGACCTAAATTCTACTTGATGAACAGAAAATAAACCGGTCAAGTGCGAGTCAGACTCGCGCACCGAGGGTTCCGTACTCCAGAAGTATAAGTACAATCTGTTTTTCATTAGTTTGTCTTAAAAGGTAAGGTGCTAATGAAGCTAGGCCTCTAAATTGTATGAGCGCTCATACAACTCAGAGGTCTATACTGTACTGTCTGTACTGTACTGAAAACTGTACTGTACTGTCTGTTTTGGATAAAAATCGGGTTTAAAAAGCATCAACAACTTTTTATCATTTGGTTTGTATTTTAAATTGTTTAGTCAACTCTCCACCACCACCATCACAGGTACAGCTTTTTTACGACCCACGGCTGTGCAAATGTCTCTTCTCTCATAGGAGAGGGATTTAGAGCTTAGAGCCGCCACGCTTCTCTAATGTGGGTTGGCGGGCTGTAACGAATATTGTCACATGATATTGATAATAACCGGGAACGACTGCTTAACGTGCTCTCCGAGGCACGGGGGTGAAACACCGCCAACTATCAACTCCGGGCTGACACTGAGAATTTCTTGATAAAAAACCCTACAATAATTTGCCCGACCCGGGAATTGAATCCGGGACCTCGTGATCTGCAGTCGAATATAATACCCCTAGACCAACGAGGTAGTAAGTCACCTCTAGGAACACCTAATTTCACATCTCCGGTACCTACTTATCAATGTTACCCATGTCTACTGTATATACCCATACTACTCAATTCAAAAAATAAAAATAGATTCAATAATTTATTTATGATTTTAATCTGTGGTTTTCTACCTGTACTTTTTAGCAGTGCAAAGCTGTAAGAAGTTTTTATCATAGACCACGAAAAATAAGGTTTTTACTGTATTTTTTACTTTGTACGGATTAAGTACTAAAGCGACAATTTATGATAATTATTCAGAGAGCAAAAAGTGTCAAGATGATTTCGGAAATCATTTTGTTTTAATAATAATAGAACAAGATAAATGTAGTTCTTATAAAAAATAACATTACTTAGTTATATATACTTATAGTTTTTAATTCTTATTAATATTATGTCAAACTTTTTAGAGGAGTTTGGCTGATGTTTTTTTTTTAAATCCGTAGACTGAAAAAAAAAAAACAAAACAAAAGGCGGTAAAAAAAAATATGTTTTACCTTTCTTTCTACGTTGCATTCCTTCTGCGTAGAGTGATTTAATTGTTCTCAACATATTTTTAAAGATTTTCAATCTTAAAATATATATTAATATTTAATTACATATTTCAGACTGTATTAATCTATTAAATTAGTCTTAGTAATTAGTATTAAAGTTAAGTTACTATTGTTAAGTTAAGTGTTTAGCCGATTTCCTGGTAAGTGACAAAATTTTATTACTGAGATAGAATTATGGCGTCTTTTCTTCGCACCGTGCAAGTCAAGGAAACTGCTAATCTCGATGCACCTACTCGAGAAGTTCTCTTATATAATATTCCCGGTGACGGGAACTGCATGTTTTCAGCTCTGTCTTTTCATATATACGGTCATATAAACCGATCTCAGGAAATACGATCGCGTATAGTTGGAGGGATTGTATCGAACTGGGATCGATATGGCATGTTTACAATGCGTCGTGACGAAAGCCCGTATGTGTCAGCTGAAGAATATTGCAATGAAATGATGCAAAACGGAATTTACGGCACTACCACAGAATTGTCGATGGCAGGGGAAATATATAAAGATTATATGTTTAAACTGTATATAGATGGTGTTTATGCGCAAACATTCGGCACCGGACCTATAGAAAAAATGATCGGTTTTACAGGGCACCTCACGAGCGGTCATTTTGATGTTTTCATCGAAAAGAACGTAAATCAGGTCCCTTCACAAAATAGTAATTATAACGATATCCATTTGCCCAGCAGTGGGCAAATCTATAGGGCTGAATCTCCAACGTTTACGGAGTCACAGTCCTATAGTTTACATCTGAATAGTAATACTTTAAGCAATGAATCATTAATGACTATTAGTAATACAGAATGTTCTTTGCCAATTAGTAAGCATATACTGATAAATGAAAGTATAATATCTCCTACTTTCACGCAGTCGCAACCCTATTGTTTAAATGTTAATAGTAATAGTTCTGGCAATGTCTCATTAATCACCATGGTTAACGAAGAACGTTCTTTGGCAAGCGATGGGCAAATACTGATAAATGAATTTGCATCTCCAACTTTTACAGACTCGCAGCTTAGTAGGATAAACTATAGCCTTAGTCCATGTAAAGTCGTATTAGAGCAATTGCCTGTTGATAACCTACAGGTAACAGAACGATTACAAAATAAAACTAATAGAAACGATATGTATCAACAAAACTGTAAACGTTCACGTGGTAGGCCAAAAAAGCAAGTAACTGTAGCTGAAAAAAAACGTAAGCATTTGGAGGCTGTTTTGCGTTACCAAAAACATAAGCCACAATCTCACAGGAAAGCCGTGCATCGGTATACAGCTGCACATCCCGAAGTGAACCAAGAGGCAGTACATCGATATACAGCCGCACACCCCGAAGTGCACAGAGAAGCTGTCCAACGGTATACTGCTGCACACCCCGACGTGCACCGAGAGGCCGTACAAGTATATAACGCTGCGCATCCTGAAGTAACTCGACAGGCTGCGTTAAGATATCAAAGCTTGCATCCTCAAACTCATCGTGAATGTGTTAGTAAATATTCTAAAACACATCGAGATGAAATACGTCGAATCAGAAATATTCCTTTAGAAATACGTGGGCTGGGTTTAACGGGTGCACTGAAAGGTAACGATTTAGATAAAATTAAACCGATTCATTTAAAATATTCTCTTATGTGTGAAGAAACTTATAAATGTATTTACTGCAGTGCAAGACTTTTTGATGAAGAAAAGTCTCGCACAAAGTGGTGCTGTGGACAGGGCAAATATAACGTTGACCCACTCGGACCACTAGATGCCGAGTTTTACGCAAACCAAAATTTTTTAAAAAACGCTAGAGCATATAATAATCTGTTCAGTTTTTCAGCGCTAGGTACAACTCACGGCTTTCAAAGACCTGCGGGTCACGGTCCTAACTTAGTGAAAGTTCAAGGGCGTATTTACCATCGCGTCTTTGATTTGGCTTATAGTGGTAGCACAAATAATACAGCATTATATATACACGACGGAGAAGAGCATCAAAGATTAGGAAATCAACAAAATTTGTGCCCCAATCTTATCAAGGAGATTTACGTGTACTTAAAAAATAATAATCCCTTGATAAAAGATTTACACTTATTAAATAATCACCCAAGTTCAGAAGCTCGATTAATTTTTCAAAACACAAGTCGACGTACTCATGGACCGATATTAGGAGATAGACCGGTGTCGAATGAGCTTGCAGGTTTGATTGAAACTTCAAACGAACATCACCCGCGAGCAGTAGTAATATGGAAAATTGGTGAAGCAAAACCACACACAGTACACTACTTACATCCCGCATATGAAGCGTTTCAGTATCCTTTACTGTTTCCTAGAGCTCCTGAAAGATATTCCATTGATATTAAAGATAAAGCTGGCAATAAACTAAGCCAAGTAAAATACTATCGTTGTCAACTCTTATCTGAAGAGCGGTTTGCGATCTTACGACGCCTTTCGCAAGAATACTTTGTTGACATGTGGTGCCGGACCGAAGAAGAGCGTCTACAATATTTCAAAGGTATTCAAAGCGAACTAAGAATTGCAACCCGACGTGAAATCGACGAAACGATCGCAGGTGAAGGCATACGACCCGGTAAAGTATATTTACCGGCGAGTCTTACGAATAGCCCACGTTATATGCAGATCAAGTACCATGATGCTATGGCCATTGTTGCACGGTTGGGAAAACCAAGCTTTTTCCTCACTGTTACATGTAACCCGAAATGGCCAGAAATAACCAACAGTTTATATCCCGGTCAACAGTCAACAGATCGCCCTGATTTGTGTGTGAGAGTATTTCAACTAAAGTTGTCAATACTGTTGAAAAAAATCAGATCAAAAGACTTCTTTGGTACCATTGTGTCAATTCTACATGTTATAGAATTCCAGAAAAGGGGTTTACCTCACGCACACATTACGTTCCGTGTAGAAGGAGGAGGGCCCATCGATAGTATGGATATTGATAAATTTATTCAAGCAACTATACCTCCACCGGAACAGGGACGACTGAGACAACTGGTTTTGCAACACATGGTGCACGGCCCATGTGGAACAGAAAGGTCACCCTGCTACGATCAAGCTGCTGGGAAATGTTCGAAAAAATTCCCTAAAAGTTACACTGAAGTGACGTACACGGATGAACGAGGCTCAGTACACTACAAACGTCCAGCTGGCGAACAGCCGGCAATTCGTGAACGAAATCAAACTTCAGTCACTAACAGGTGGATTGTGCCGTACAACCCGGCGATACTATTGATGATGGAGTGTCATTGCAATTTGGAAATTGCATCCACCTCCAAAGTGGTTAAATACCTTTACAAGTATCTGCACAAAGGTCCCGATCACGCAAAAGCGGGGGTGACAGAAGTATTCGACGAAATAGAACACTACGCTCAATATCGATATGTGAGCGCCTCAGATGCAATGTGGCGTCTATTGGAGTTTGACATCAGCTGCAGATACCCAACTGTTGTTGCACTACCGGTACATTTACCCGACGGAGATGCGATTGTTTTCCGTACCGGAACCGAGGCGCAAGCATCAGAAAATTACATGTCCAAATTGAAAATTTACATGACGAGGCCTCCAGATCCTGAGTTGGATGAATGTACTTACATAATGTTTTATGAAAGGTACAATGTCGAAACTCAGGTCCGGCCTAATCCAACTGTAAAAGTGTTGGCTCATGAATCTGGAAAATATTTTATTACAAAAAGAGTACGAGGCGAAATCGTGGCTCGAATTGTCTTTATATCTCCTACACTCGGTGAACTTTATTTTCTGCGAATGTTACTCATGCGTTATCCGTGCCGGAGCTACGACGAACTGCGAACTGTCAACAATATAATTTACGACACTTTTCAAAAAGCAGCGTTCGAACGTGGTATTCTGAACGATAACCAGGAGTATGAATCGGCAATAGAAGAGGCAGCCGGCTTCAAGACCGGCAAAGGTTTACGTCAGCTTTTCTTCGCACTTATCATGGACGGTGCCCCAGCCCTTCTGTTATGGGATAAATACCGTGATCATTTGTGCGATGATTATCACAGAGGATGTGAATCTGAAATAGAAGCCGCTTACGACCACGGCCTTAGAGACATTGAACAAATGTTACGTGCTCATGGTCGCTCGCTGTCAGATTTCGGTTTGCCAGACATAAGACACAGCATAACCGAGCTTGACAGAGAAACTGGAAGATGGAATGATGAGGCGACTGCCATATTAAATGAATGGGAGTCCAAATTAAATTCGCAGCAACGGGCTATTTATAACACAGTCATATTACTTACTGAAGATGATTGTGAAGATACGCACCCGGTTTTCATCGACGGTCCCGCTGGCACCGGAAAAACCATCTTGCTTAACGTGATTGCTGCAAAAATTCGTTCTAATGGACATATTGCCCTATGTACGGCTTCCACGGGTATAGCTGCACTAAATCACGATGGAGGTGTCACAGCACATTCAATGTTTAAGCTTCCGTTAGACTTTGAAGGTGGTAATGCAGTGTGGGGAATTTCGAACAACTCTCAAAGAGCAGCGTTGATCAAAGCAGCACGTCTTATCATTATCGATGAGGCACCAATGGCTCACAGGTACCTGCTTGAAACAATTGACCGCGGTCTCAAAGATCTAATGGAATGCAATACCAAACCCTTTGGAGGCAAAGTGTTAGTATTAGCTGGTGATTTTAGACAAATACCACCAGTGATAACAGGAGCAGGAGAACGTGACATATGCCGGGCCTCAATAAAAAATTCTGAAATTTGGCACTACGTTCAAAAATTCAAGTTAACTGAAAATCAGCGTGCAAAAGAAGACCCCTATTTTGCTAACTTTGTATTGAGTATTGGAGAAGGTGAAGCTGAAACAACTGAAGAAGATTTATTAATTTTAAAAAATATCAATTACGTAAATAGCTTGCAACAATTAATTTATATTATATATCCAAAGTACGAAGTCTGTGACCCAGAAAATATATGTAAAAGGGCGATTCTATCGGGAACTAATGAAAACATAAGAGATATTAATCAAAAAATACTTGAATTGATACCTGGACCAATGACTATCTGTTACAGTGCCGACACTACTGACCACCTGAATGACAACTCAGCTGAACGATTAGAAGGCAATGTTTTAAATTCTATCACAGCACCCGGTGTGCCCGATCATGACTTGAAACTGAAAGTAGGCGCGGTCGTAATACTTATTCGAAATATCAGTTTCACACACCGTTTAGTTAATGGTACTAAATTAATTATAGATCAAGTCTCAAAATTCACTCTGTTAGCGCATCACCCAAATAGTAGTGAGCCCATCGTCATACCTCGCATAACTTTTAAATTTAAAATAGGGCGAAACGGTGTAGAAATGACACGCAAGCAATTCCCTGTCAAGTTGGCTTATGCTATGACGTTCAATAAATCTCAAGGGCAAACTCTTGATCGTGTGGGAGTAGATCTAAGAAGTGATGTTTTTTCACATGGACAACTATACGTTGCTTTGGGCAGAGTGCGGCACAGTCACAATTTGCAAGTCTTGGTCCCGCCAGAAAGAGTTAGCAGAAATTACGCTCTTACTAAAAATATAGTTTATAAATCACTACTGACCTAAAATTCAAAAGAAAATCGGACAAAAACAGTAATATGTAAATAATATTATGTAATGTGTAATATAAGTAGGTAGATAGCGTTGTAATAGAATATACTTAAACAATATTATGTTCACTTTCTATACTTTTCTTTGTGTTATTATTATTTTATTTCAATAATTTTAAATGGCTTAATATACCAAACATTAAATTTTCAATCATAATACCTTACTTTATTCTTACTTCACAAATACCCCCAGTCAGAAACTTAAGATGTTACAGTAATATAAGGGTTTTTTACTATAACACATCTGAATCACAGGGATCTTTTGTTTCATATATCAAAACATATTTTTAAATATGTAAGTCATTATTCTAAGATGTAAGTAGATATTTTTTTAATTATGCTGTTTTTCATATTTATTTAAGGATTAATGCTTAATAACGACACAATATTTGTTTTAATGTTTATTTTAAGTATTTATTTATGTATCGTGGAGCAAGGTGGCAAAAATATTTAAATTTTTGTAATATTTTTGCTAAATTGCAATAGGTCTCATTATTCAGGCATGCAGAATATTTTTTACCCGATTACGTTAAAGCCAAAAGTAACGGTTATGATTTTAGCAGTCTATGTACATATGTTTATAGTTAAATTTTAATTCTGTTTTAAATGTCTGTTAATGGGAGAACCACGTAAAAAAAAAACGAGCTGATGCCATACCTCCTGGGTGGCTTGGAAACTGGCCCACTACACTTTTTATATTATAAAGTAATACGTACCTACACGAAAAAGTTTATACGTATTTATAATATAAAGAATTATAGTGAGCCAGTTTTCGAGCTACCGAAGCTAATTTCACTGTTTCAGATATTCATTTTGTTGCTAAGTTTCTTTAGTGATATGACTCCCAGGGTGATGTGACCTGAAGATGATGACTAAATTCATAATACAATATACCTATACCTACTAATAATCAAAACGGTTACACACCAAAGCTATAAATCCAAGCGGACTCCTGTTTCTGTTGTTTACTCGGTCCGTCCACGCGGTCCGCTTTAGCGGGCCGCGCACGCACGCGCCGTACTAGTTAATATATATATAGCTGCTCGTGCTGATTCATTGACTGACTCACTGATTGATCACCCCTCCTGTAAAATTTTGTATGAAAAATTTTTTTTTCACTAATGGTTTCGTATAGAGGACAAAAATTCATTAAGAGGAAAAATATGGAGAGAGCTGATGATTGAGGATTTCAGAGACGAGCGACGGGCACGCTTAAGGTATTGAAGATAGGTGGGGGGTGCTCGAGCAAATGTCACTCGAAACGTCATCCAATTGGCAGTCAGCTGAAAAAAAATTCAAAATGGCGAAAAAAAGATGGCCGCCATACAAATTTCGTCGGTCTCTATCTCGGAGAGTATAAAAGATGGAAGAGTAGTTTCTTCGCAAAAGATGATAAGGATCCAAAGGTCTACTTGATGAATTGAAAAAAAATTCAAAATGGCGGAATTTATTTTTCCATAGAAAATGTATGGTGAATATTGAAGAGACTACAAGTTGTAAACTATGCAAGGCTTTAATGCGGTTCTTTGGGGAACTCTCAAAGAAAAATATGGGAAGACATGATGATTGAGGGTTTGGAAGATGGATGAGGAGCCCGGGCAGGGTATTGTAGATAGATGGGAGGTGCTCAAACAAAAATTACTCAAAACGTCATCCAATTGGCACTGAGCTGAAAAAAAAACAAAATGGCGGATTCAAGATGGCGGCTATACAAATTTCGTCAGAGTCTATCTCACCAAGCATAAAAGATGGAAGAGTGGTTTCTGGGAAAAAGATGATCAAGACCTAAAAGTCTACTTGATGAACAGAAAAAAACAAGATGGCGGAATTTATTTTTCTACACAAAAAAAAATTATTGATGGAAAAATACGGAAAGAGCTGATGATCGAAGATTTTGGAGACGGATGAAGAGCACGGCGAGGGTATTGAAGATAGGTGGGACGTGCTCAAACAAAAACTACTCGAATCCTCGCGGTCCGCTTGCGGGCCGCGCACCCACGCGCCATACTAGTTTTATCTATAAACATCCTAAAATTAATAGACAAAGCATTGTAAAGCAATTTAAAAACACGCTCCGCCACCCTCCCTGATAAAATTTGTCCCTGATATTATCCCATTTTGATTGGACGGGTTGATTTATCCCTTGTTTAGCGGCTAATACTACGACTGCATGTTCTTGAGATAGCAGTATTTTTTTTAGCTTTACAAATTAATGGGCAATTTCTTCAAATTGGTGTCCTTCAACCTTTAATATATTGGCCCTTTTTTTGGTTACAACTGTCCCCGGTTGTAACAGAAAAAGGCCCAAATTTTACCATAAAAAAACAACATCACTACTTACTTGCTATGAGCTCTCTTTAAATAAAGGTTACAAATTATTATTAGGAAGAATCTTTATTGTCTACGGTGTCATAAATAAACAATTATCAATAAAAAATAATTAATAGCAGCTCAGCTGGCTGCTGGTTTTAGCTGGTTTTAGCTGTGACCCTCATTTTCAGCTGTGATTTTAAGGTGACGATGACGACACAACCAATAAATATAATTTAGGTAGTTAGGTACTAATTAAGACATTGCTTTCAGTCTCATTTTCACATTTGGGCCATAGATTTAGCATATTGATATTTTTGTAAATTTAAAGAAATTTTGAAAATGAAGTATTCCAGAAGTTAAAAGATTGAGTGACAAAGTGCAAATGGACCCTTAGCAGACTCGGAGAACTAGAATAGTTCAGACAAAAATTGAATGTATCAAAATTGTTACAACACACGCAATGAGCACTGCAATAGAGTCATAACCCTCGAGATTGAATCCTCTCCGGGCCACTGGCTGCTGCGATTCAGCCGATCTGCACTTGTTGCGAGGGGCAGCATATGAAGCGAGACTAATACACAGCTTACAGGCATTGCATGTATTTGTTCCGTTCTAAACCACGCAGATTGAGCGTGGTCTTTATAGGTCATGTAAATAAATAAACGCAGCATACATTCATAGTATGTAATGTTAGAAGGCTATGTAATGTAAGAAGGGTATGTACAGTCTACTTAGAAAGATTATCTCATAATCTAGGTATTAATAAACATTTGACTTAAGTTGACGCTGGTCTTAATTTTATTGTTAGGTAGTGTTAGTTTAGTGGTAATAATAAAAATCAAAATGCCAAATCCCCATCATTAAAGCTTTATTATAAGCAACCCCATGCTTATAATAAAGCCTTAAACGTTAAGACACAATACATTGCGTGAAAAGCGCGTAGGTATGCTCTTTTCCCAAAACAATACTTATATTGTAAATCTCGTATAGAAAATTTAAAGGGAAAAACATTTTAAATGCGTGTAGCCGCGAGCGCGACGCGACGCGGCTGCAACGACCTCTTTATCAAAAGTCAATTATGTCACAGTACCCCCGTCCTAAAGAGACTTGTTCACGTCAGAATGCAACACGGGTGCGGCCCCTCAGCGTACACAATGCCAATTTTCCGCTCGCCGCCACCGACTACGCAATTATTTAGATAAACCTCTCGGTGTGACTATAAAAACATCTTCCCCTCCCCCATTGCGCTCGTCTTTGGGGCTTTCTGAATTTATAGCCCGGCGTTACGACGGTTAGGATAAAAATGTACTTTTAATTTATCTCGTTAAAGGGTTGAAGGACGAGCGGGTTCGCGGAGTAATTATTCCGAAATTGGCCACTTTATCCGATGAATTCTGGAACCCTTCGCCGGGGCGATTATGGAGTGACGTCACACGGCGATGGCTTCGCGCGAAGTGAATTACTTTGCGCGTTGATGGACTAAATTTTTCATTGTAGGTACTTAATGGTGTTCAAATTCTCTGTCAACATTTTCTAATTTGGCTAAAGTTACAAATTCCAAACTTTAATAAATTGCGGCTTTCTGACATGAAACAACTCGTTCGCTATTTGTCATTTCCATTAAAAGCTCAGCGATTGTGAAATTGGCGCTGTAAAATCATGGAGATTTGTATTGGAACCTGCTATTAAAAAAACATAGGTATTTAATTACCATGTAGCACTTACCTTCCGGTCTTAGTGATGATCATTTCTGTTCCCAAATCATGGAACTTATCCCATAGTTCCTTAGTCTCCAGCTGGCAGTCGACCGACAATAGCTCCTCACAATTACAAGAGGTCGCAGGAGGTGGCAGAGGTCGGGCCGGGGAGGGCGTGTCTCTCTCGCCTAGTTCTGTGAACATTTTAAAACCACAATAAAAAGCAAGCTTAAGTTATATTATGCTTACATACCAACTTACAATACTTGAAACTATCTAGGGGACTTTGCATCATGTAAAATTCCTTCAAGTTTAGGTAAACATTAATAAAAATCTATACCTACTAATATAATAAAGCGGAAGAGTTCGTTTGTTTGAACGCGTTAATCTCAAGAACTAGGTACTGGACCGATTTCAAAAATTCTTTCACCGTTGGATATGTAAGTGATCCTTGAGTGCTATAGGCTATATATGTACCACGGGCGAAGCCGGGGCGGACCGCTAGTTATATGATAAAAGTTGAATTATTAACGTAATAACCCGTGTAGTTTTCTACAAGTTGCGACAGACAAATAAATACAATTTCAATCGTATTGCTAACTTGATTTATATACCTACCTACTCATAAATACTCAATCATAGTACTCAGTCAATAATTAAACTGAAGTAACCAAACAATGTAGACACTCGTTGAATACGCGGAAAACTGACTGACATATATTTATGTGACAATATCGTGTAGTGCAAGAGACGGCTGTGAAAGTGTCAAATATTTCCGACTTGATTTATACCTCATAGCGCACTCAATAATTAAACTAAAGAAACCAAACAATGCACTAAGAATCCATTGAACTAGCGGAAAACTGACTGACTTATATTTATGTCAATATCGTGCAGACCAAGAGACGGAATTGTGAAAATGTCAATGAAAAATTACATGTAGGTACCTGAGTAAGTAAAACACGCAAAATTTATTACGATATTCGACAACAGAGTCGGTTCGGTTAGATTAGGAGGTGGTGAGGCGGGAGGTGTGACGGTTGGGTGACGGAAGATTGACGAAAAAGTTAAGTCGTCACCCCTCCCACACCGCACAGCTACCTCAGGAACCGTCAGTTATGTGGTCGGAACCCGTCGTCCTAATTGACTACAATCAAACGATGCGATTTCATCGCACGATGAAAATTAATAGTGCGATCGCGCGATGCCTTGTGAGATTCAATTAGTTAGAACTTAGGACACTCTAAAGGCATCTTGTTAACACGCTATGGAAACTCACGTTTTGTATGGATAACGCGCATACAAAACGTGAGTTTCCACGGCGTGTTAACAAGAGGTCTTAGGGGATTCATTTGTTTGTTTTGATAGCGCGTAGAAATCGCATCGTTTAATCGTACAATCGTGAGTCGATTAGGACGACGCCTAACACTATACAACAGTAGGTAATCTATGTTCCATCAAGACAGGAAAACCTACGGTCGCCTCTCGGACTAGCATTTTCTATACGCATTCAATCACAGAAGAACACGGTGTGAACCGACCAGCCGCAGCCGTATGAGAAATTCTTGTTTATTATGATAATAATGCTGTAATCACTGCTTCAATTTACTTTTTGCGTCACGATGAGTGAGTTCGAAGGTATTGTGTGTCAAAAGTGTAATTACCTTCGTGCACTTTATATGTTTCAAATTATAAAATGGAGTCCATTTTTTTATAACGGGAGGCAAGCTCTTACTACCGTATTTAGATTGTAATTAGGAGATAAAGTTTTTATAGCCTTAAAGTTTTACATGCCATTAATATGGATAAGAGATTCCTTAGGATAGTTAACTATGGTGGCTTAAATATTGCGCATAAATAAAATAAAAATCGTAAATCATACAATAAACTCCGACGAACACGTCTGATAACGTTTCTTTTATTATTTTAACTAGCCGCTGCCCGCGACTTCATCCGTACCAAGGTTTCTTAAAAGTTACGTAAGAACTTTTATATTACTATCTGTGTAACGATATACAAATAAAATAATTTATTAAATCGAAGCAATTTAAACAATATCACATATACAATTATTACTAAATTACAATTACTAAAACTAAAAATTAAAGTACTTATCAAAATTTTGAGCCCTAGGTAGGGTGCCCATTATGCAGGCAGCATTCCCGCGCTGAATTCTAAGAAGCTATTGAAAGTCGTTGCGCGAGAAAGCTGCCCGCGCGAGGGTCGCCTGTTGCCTCCCTAAAGCCGGGGTCCCACGGCCCGTGTTATGACAGGCCAGATCGCACCAGGCCAGACCGACACGCCATGGGAACCGTTACATCCGATGAAGCCTGTTGTCGCCTGTTGTGGCCCGTCCGATCCGTCGGGAGTCGGTAAGTTCAAAGGCGCGGCGTGGCGCGGCGCGACGTTGCCTGCCGTGGCCTGTGCGGGCGCGTCTGCGTCGGTTTAACTCATTCATATTTCATTCTACTTGCGGCGGCGCGTGCGCGTACACGCACATGATGGACTGCAGTAAGTACAGGCCGACACACACCATGGGAACGGCGCGGCGTTCAGACGCAATCAGCCGCACAGGCATCCACAGGCGTCGCACGATCCGGCCTGGCCTGTGATAACACGGGCCGTGGGACCCCGCCTTTAGGCGTTTGCTGAGGTCCTTGTGGAGCCCCCGGGCACCCTTGCCCCACGGACCCAGTGTCTCGACGCCAAACGGGACAAATTCGTATTGGGCGCCGAGACAGTATTTGTTTGTTTTTTGGTGCTCTCGCGCGTCCGCCGCAGCCCGCCCCGGCTCGTTTGTTGGTCGATTGTATATAAGACGCCGCCAATGTATCGGCACACGTAGCGTCCCATACCAGCGCACGGCCCATTCTCCACGGGATCAACGACATCCCGTCTGGGCGCTTGCCATCATTGCGCACAATCTGGGGCTCCAGAGCGGCGGGAACGTTTGCACTGACGAGCGCCCTTCTCAGGATGTCGTTAAGCGCGGAGTGGCGAGACAAGGGGCCGGCGCCCGAGGAGCAGGCGAGTCCGTGATGGCCGAGGTGATCCACTTGGGCTCCGCAAGAGGCACATTCGTGGGCTACGCACAGTGCAGCTCCAAGCCGGAGAGCAGCGGCAATGCGTAACGATTCCGGGTCTAACAGCGTGCCAATATTTGGTGAGGGGTAGGCATGGAGCCAGTAGCCTGACTCTCGTCTAGATGATGCCAATAGTCTCACCCGGTCCCGGCCTACAGCGGTGTCGATGAGGGAATCTCGTATTGAGACCGATATTTTCTGTGTAACGATTAGTTAAGTCGTGAAAATGTACAGCTTTAGCACAAAGCCCGTAATTATACCTTGATGATTGCCTTCATAGAATAGAACTACAGTTAAAATACGAGTAGATGCTACGAATACTTATGATGGTCTCATCAGGTCTTTCATGAGGAAAGAACAGCAGTACATAGCTCCCAATATATCGTCCACAGGCATGGACTAGCACCCTGACGCCGCAGAACTGACCGACCCTGATAAACTCTTTGTTGCTGATAATTAATGAACTTACTTGTTGCAGGAGGGATTGCATGAGCAGTTAGATGCATAGAAGCGTTGATCTACATCCATATCCATCGTATACTGCCATGCGATACCGGAGAACTGAGTTATGCTGGTGATTAGAGATTCTTCCGTGTTTGACACAATGGTCTTACCTCATGAAGGACCGGGTGAGGGGACAGCAATGTTAGACGCATCCCGCTAATCATCCGCGCACTGCTCTACGTCCACCTTCCCATCCTCATCCGGAATGGGAGACCGGCAACTTGACCGGAGAACTGAGCGATGCTGGTGAACTCCGTTTTGATGATACAATGCTGTTACCTGATAAAGGAGCGGGCGAGGGAGCAGCAGTGTCAGACGCATCCCGCTCCCCATCCGAGCACTGCTCTACGTCCACCTACACGTCCTCATGAGGAATGGGAGATTGGCAAATAACCCCGGAGAACTGAGCGATGCTTGTGAACTCTGTCTTGATGATACAATGGTCTTACCTGATGAAGAAGCAGGCGAAGCAGTTGCAGTGTCAGACGCATCCCACTCCCTATCCGAGCACTACTCTACGTCCACCTCCACATCCTATTGAGGAATGGGGGACCGGCAAATTAACACCGGAGAACTGAGCGATCCTGGTGAACTCTGTCTTGATGATACAATGGTCTTACCTGATGAAGGAGCGGGCGAAAGGGCAGCAGTGTCAGACGCATCCCGCTCCCCATCCGAGCACTGCTCTACGTCCACCTACACGTCCTCATGAGGAATGGGAGATTGGCAAATAACCCCGGAGAACTGAGCAATGCTTGTGAACTCTGTCTTGATGATACAATGGTCTTACCTGATGAAGAAGCAGGCGAAGCAGTTGCAGTGTCAGACGCATCTCGCTCCCCATCCGAGCACTACTCTACGTCCACCTCCACGTCCTCGTCGGGAATGGGAGACCGGCAACTTGACGCCGGAGAACTGAGCGATGCTTGTGAACACTTTTTTGATGATACAATGGTCTTACCTGATGAAGGAGCGGGCGAAGGGGCAGCAGTGTCAGATGCATCCCGCTCCCCATCCGAGCACTGCTCTACGTCCACCTCCACGTCCTCGTCGGGAATGGGAGACCGGCAACTTGACGCCGGAGAACTGAGCGATGCTTGTGAACACTTTTTTGATGATACAATGGTCTTACCTGATGAAGGAGCGGGCGAAGGGGCAGCAGTGTCAGATGCATCCCGCTCCCCATCCGAGCACTGCTCTACGTCCACCTCCACATCCTCGTCGGGAATGGGAGACCGGCAACTTGACGCCGGAGAACTGAGCGATGCTTGTGAACACTTTTTTGATGATACAATGGTCTTACCTGATGAAGGAGCGGACGAAGGGGCAGCAGTGTCAGATGCATCCCGCTCCCCATCCGAGCACTGCTCTACGTCCACCTCCACGTCCTCGTCGGGAATGGGAGACCGGCAACTTGACGCCGGAGAACTGAGCGATGCTTGTGAACACTTTTTTGATGATACAATGGTCTTACCTGATGAAGGAGCGGGCGAAGGGGCAGCAGTGTCAGATGCATCCCGCTCCCCATCCGAGCACTGCTCTACGTCCACCTCCACATCCTCGTCGGGAATGGGAGACCGGCAACTTGACGCCGGAGAACTGAGCGATGCTGGTGAACTCTGTCTTGATGATGGACCTGTTAAAAGAACCAACAAGAAAGTGAGACTAGTACAGAGGTCAGACTTATTTTGGTCACGTCATTGTTGACGTACCTATTCCTAGCAGTGACTGTCTAAGAACTAAGAAGGCATTATTTATAACGAAAAACAGAGCTTCGGCCGTAACTTTATGCACTTAACTTCCAACTACCGAGTTACCAAGGAGCAAAAAGGCGTTAATTTTTCACTTAGTATTTTGTCAATATACGCCAGGCTCCAACTTCTTTACCTGATGCTTTAGTGATAGATTCTGCCCACCTAAACCATGAGGACAGTATACCTGACCATTGTAAACAAATATTTATTGTGACTACCAGGTATGTACGTCGTGGGTTTCATAAAAATTTTAATTTTATGTCTTGTTAGGTTTCAAGACGCTCGGATTCAAATTGCACCTTTAGCTCGGAATTTAAATAAAAATGTTCAGTAATTTGTTTGTAAGTAGCGTGTCCCAGCGGCGCAGCGAGCAGGCGGGCGGTGTAGACCGAGTTCGGTTCCGCGCAATTAATCTGGAATAACGAACGGCAACACGACGCCTGCGCCCGCGTCGACCGCGCCGTGCACACTCCAATTAGCAAGCCCTTCGGTCCAACGTCGGGCCACAGTTTTATAGCCTTCGAAGGAAGGTAAACTAAGCACTAAATCGACCTGAGTCTACATCTTTTTTGTGCAGACTTGGTGTACAATTCAGTTTGCAACAAAATCGTGTAGAATTTCAGTTGCTATGGTATGTGATGAAACCAAGTAGGTATACATGTACATATGTAGATAATTGTGATTTTTACGCAAATTCCCGTTAATATCGAGTCCCGATAGCAGGCGCCTAACGTCATTTTCCCAACACTCTAGTCGCCAGCGGCCCCAAGTAGCACATTAGCGATGAATTACGTTATAAACAAGCTACATTACAGTCTATTGCTTTTATGCAGATGTACTAAAGGATAGAATGAGTCTTTAGGCTGTACTGAAGAAATATTATACACTATTAAACAGCATAGCTGACTAATATCTTTATAATGGCGAAAAATTAAACTAAAAGAATTTAACTAAAATCTTGTCCAGCTATTGGCTGCATGTGATACTACTAGCTGATTTAGAAGTCCAAAGCTTGTTAACGACTGGTTAATACGGAAAATTCACCTCTCTTGTAATGCTGCGGGCTGCATTGAAGTATCCACTGGCTTTAAATTGGTGTACACTAATTCAATTCTAATTCTACTTCAACGAGCTTGTTAATAGCTGTTTAAAAGTGTCATTAAACACCCTCAGTTGTAAATTGGAGTAGTTGTACTCCTTTCTAATCACAATGCATAAAGTATAGCTAGCAGTTATTTTACAGCTTTCAGCGTTATAATAGACTTTGGTTACACCACTGCACATCAAATAGCTTTTCAAATGCATTTATGGAGAATTTGTGCTGGATAACAAATGGACACCATTTTAGCAGTACATAAAAGATTTGTTATTAAATATCCAAATGATTTATCATAAAGATTTCAGGATACTTGATAGCTTTTAATTCAAAATACATATATATTTTCCACTTATTTCCTAAATAGAATACAATGAGTTAGAAAGCAATCATTTGAGTGATAAATTAATACTTATAAAATTAATCTTGTGAAATATTTTCATTAACGCGATAGTATTTTGATGGCGCATGAAATATTTGATGTAGTTGCATATACACATTTACAGTAAAATGGTACTCCCAACTCAATTTACTTACAATATGATACTGAAAACCAACGAGAAAACTATAAAAAATATTATATCTTACATTAAATATGTCTGCCTACACATTCTAAACAAACAATAAATATGTAGCTGTCACATAATACACAAAATAAATAAAAAATTATTTTTTTGGTTATTTATATCTTAATAAAAGCTATTACAAAGCGTCAAAACATCTAAAAGCTGTTGAAGAGAATTTAAGTAGCTGAATGTTATGCTGCAATGGCTGTTGTATAGCTGTATAAGCTACTGTACAGGCCCTGTTCAGCTGTTTCAATGATTATACTGCCGTTATCCAGCCACTGTAATGCTCAGAGCTGGTTAATTTGGGGCCCAAATTAGAATTACAAGGTCTGAGTAGCTAACTACACAGCCCTTATGCAGGAAACTAAAACAGCCTTAAGTAGTCACAAATTCTATAATCAAGTCACTATGCGGCTGTCATGTGTTACTTGGGGCGCCACTGGTGCGCAAAAAAAAAAACAACTTTTCCGGCACTTAGTTATTTTTTGGCACAAATTTTATTAACCGACAAAAGGAGGTATATAAGTGAGTATGTAATATGTTTATCTCTATTTTCACAATTTTGTCGCTTTCAGCTTGACCAATTTGAACGCAGTTTTTTTATTGGAAGGCGAGTATAGTCTGGTATAGAGTATCTAGTATTGTTATTAGCTTGGTGTGATGGAAATCTGTTCAGCTATTTAGACAATGACCTGGGCATGGTGATAAAACTGGAAGGTGGTCACAGGAACTCTATTAAACGTAGGTAGGGTAGAGCGGGGCTTAAAGGTCCACGGGTACAAAGGTCCACCATAAGTATCTAAAAAACTAGTGACGAATCGTATTTTCTAACTATACGAGTGGAGAGAAGGGGATGCGAGAGGCGTAACGAGGCATCGCTGGAAGTCGAGTGATGCCGCTAGCAGGAGATACACGACCGCATCTCAAAATTTTAACGTATGTGAATTTTTTTTCATTATTATTTGTTTTTCACGATTTATTATTAGTTTTTAACTAGTTTGAACCGTAATTTTTTTATAACCTGTTAAAACCACTTACGCGTGGTTGGGGTAAAAAGGTCCATCGTGAACCTTCATTAATATTTGTTGGTTATTAAAAACTTTTTTGTTTCAGTATGCACAACTATAAAAGAAAATCTGATCGTGGCACTAAAAGGTTTTAGTTTTCAATGTAAATAAATCATTGAGGCAGGTATGTCGTTGATTTTCGTGTCACAATTCATAAAGTATAGTGTTGTGTTATTTAATTGAGACTGGTTATTGATTTAACTGTTATTAGCTCAACAAAGTTAGAAATTATTAATAGAAATGTTGTCTGTTACAATATGAGAAGAAAAAACTAGCTTTTGTATTTCGTAAAAGATTTTTTTTGTAATAAAAACTGTTTAAATTGTTTAAATAATGTGAAAAATATTTTTTTTATTAATAATTACAGTTTTTTTACTTTTTGTTTTTGGAACAAAAATAAACTTTAAAATTTCATTGAATAAAATATTGTTATTATTTCATACAAACTTTTTTAAAGTTTAATTAAATACTGGACCTTTTTGCCCCCTGGCTGTCCCTTTTTACACTTACTATGGGACAAAAAGAGACAGACGACAAGGTCTAGAAAAATTGTAAAATGATATATTTGTATTAACTAACAAAAAATTTAACAAATTTGAAATTTGAAAAAAATTTAAATTAAACATAGTCAGATAACTGTTTGCCTGATTAGTGTTTTTTTATATTATTTTGATATAGTAGGGCCGGTTTTCACAGTATAATTCGAAATAGTCAAATTGGATCTTTAAGCCCCGCTCTACCCTATGTCCACAGAATTGTAGTAGACATCTACTGGTAAGATTGGCCTCGGCGAGTAATTGGAAGAGGACGGATGGTTGATCAATCGACTGCATGTTCAATCGGACGATATGGATAGTGAGTCAGTTGATTTGGCGCTGACTTCATGAACTAAGTATAGGGTAAAGTTGCAATCATTGGACTAGCGCTTTGTTTGGACCACGGTTTCTCGAAAACAAACAGTTCTAAAAATCGTCTGTTATGAAGCTATTATATTTGACCCTGCACCCTTCCCCTCAACCTTCGAAGCCATCGTGGGCTTTGCTGAGGAAGAATGTGAGTCGGTGTGTTTCACGAGCTCCCGGTGTAAAATTTGTGTGACATACTTTACCATGTACCTACCTAAGTACAGATTTGTAAGGTTGATTTCAACTCAATTAAGTATTTTTAATAGCGTGACATATTTATCTGTTCTGCTAACTTACTAATAACATGCCACAAAATATTTAAACTTTTGTTAAAATATATTTAGTTTTTTGCGATTGCAATAAGTTGCCATGAATGGACCGATACAAGTTTCTTCTTCATAGAACTGGTCCAATCAAAGCAACTTTTAAAATACTCAGTAAGTACCTACTTAGCTTTTTTTTTTCTTTTAGCATAGCAAAACGAGGCCCGTATTATGACTGGAATTAAGGCAGCATGAATTGACGTTGTAAGTAAGAAGTTGATTTAAATAAAGCTAGCAGGATATGCCTATGGTGTGCCAAAAGCAACATTAAAAGGAATAAGTAGGTACCTAATTGACATTAAGAATGTAAAAGTTAAAGGGAAAAAGTAGATTGTAGCTTCGAAAGGAAATAAAGACTGTATTTAGTAATAACCAAGCCAGAATCTTTGGGTGCGATGAATGGACTAGTCGATAAAATTTCCTAAGTCCGATTAGGTATAGCAACTAGGTGGTTCAATGAAGGATACAGTGGTCCAAAAAAGTGGTCCCAAAAATGTTTTTTTTTTCTATATTTTGTGTTTTTATGCTTAAAGTAGAAAATCTAAAATGAATGCTGTATATTTGGGTATAAGGCCTAAGAAACAGATTCAGAATCATATTATTATATATCCATATATCTCATACTTTTGAAGTTGCGGCAGTTTGAAGTTAAGTGGTCCAATAGTGGCAACCTTATCCTATCCAAGATGCATCTCCAACGCAACTAGACTAATGGGATGGGATCTACCTATAATACTACGGTCTACTTACTTTAAACAGTGGCGGGGCAAGGCCTAAATTTTATGTGGGCAAGATATATTTTGCGAGGCCCTCTGCCCGCACATGATTAGATATATAAAATGGAAAAAAAACGCACGAAAACGAAACGAAACAGAAAAGGGCACGAGGCCCTCCGGAGCGCGCGGCCGTGGGGCTGGGCCCACGTCGCTCACGCTTGCTGCCGCCTCTGGATTTAACAAATTTTAACTACTGGCATCATGACTCTACTTACTTAAAATGAAAATTCTTATCTGCTATTATTATTTCTTATTCTTCTTATTTGCTAGCTCCGCACTATAGTTTCACCACAAATTCATCATCATCATCATCATGATCAACCCATTACCGGCTCACTACAGAGCACGGGTCTCCTCTCAGAGTGAGAAGGGTTTTGGCCATAGTCTACCACGCTGGCCAAGCGGATTGGCAGACTTCACACACCTTTGAGAACGTTATGGAGAACTCTCAGGCGTGCAGGTTTCCTCACGATGTTTTCCTTCACCGTTAAAGCAAGTGATATTTAAATACTTAAAACGCACATAACTCCGAAAAGTTAGAGGTAAGCCCGGGATCGAACCCATGACCTCCGATTAGAAGTCGGTCGTCCTAACCTGGATATCACAGCTTACCACAAATTCACTTACTTTCAATAGTGTCAATCGGTTATGTAGGCACCTACCTACCTAGGTTAGTTGGTAATGGTGAGTAGGTATTCACCAATAGATATATAGATAGGATTATTTACTTAGTAGAAAAAGAAGTAACTATGTATGTACCTACCTAGGTAGTACTGTACACAGTCTGCTATATTTTTCTTTAATTCCTACTTACTTGTAATTTGATTTAGACACACGACAGCGTACAAAGCCAAGTTCCAGCCAAGAAGAAGGCAATTTATTGCACCTACATTGCGTATGCACTTTCCGTCGGCTGTTTCCACTTTCCTCCAGTGAATTGTTAAGTATACTCTGTATACTTTACCAATAATATTTTATCTCGTAACTAGGTCTACTAATTTTAGCATTTAAATTGTAATCCATTATAACTACATACTAGATATTAGCATACGGTGGGACTCACGAGCTCATGATTTACACTGCCCCGGATGAGTTCAAAATTAGTCGGGCATTACCTACCTACTCCGCTGCATTTTATGCGAGCCGTATGCTATGTATTTTATAATAGGTCTACTAATATCACCGCTTTATGCCAGAAATTAGGCCAGAAACAATCGCTTTATGCCAGAAATGAGGCCAGAAACAAAGTTTTCCGGTTAGGCCTATCTTACCGAGGAACGGCGCGGGCGGGGAGCTGGCGACGGGGCTGCGCCTCTGCTCCGCGCTGCGGGCCATGATCGCCGCGATGGAGAAGTCCGTGGCCCGCGTCTTGCCCTCCTCCGCCACCATCCTGGAGCCCCACCCCTCCACATCCATCAACACTCAGTGCCCCAGTCCCAATACCAGCACTACGATATCATTCCGTCCGACACATCGTTCATTCATAATTTTCCCATAACCGACATAAAAACATCTACCTAACAAAATTGTACGAAAAAAAAATTAGCTCATTTTTTTTGGTATAATGACTTTCGCGACGGTATACGGTACGGTACGGTCGGGTGGTAAGCGGAAGCAGCGCGTCGATTGAACGCGACGGTACGCGGCACGGCGGGAGAAAGCGGCACAGCACGACGGTTGAGCGCGGACTGAGCACGCGTGCTCCCGGCGGCGGGGGGCAGGCCCGTGCGGGGCGGGGCCTCCCCATCCACCGTACCCTACATTACAACGTTGATACATTTCAGTGTCGAACTACTATATCCTCAGAGTAAAGTGAACCTTAATTCGATTGAATTAAAGCTCAAGTTTGTCCAAACATTTACAGCCGGTGATTCTAGCGAAAACTTTGTGAAATGAAAATCGGTAGCACGGAATTCACGACTTTAAACCGAAGTAGTTAAAGTCTATGTTCGACTGATAAAAAAGTGTTTTGGTACTCGAAATTTATCAACATTGTCGAAATGTGCAAACTCGTACTAAATGCAGGCCAGGCCACTCGGCAAGCTCCCCGCTGTCGCCGACCCCCCTCCCTACTCATAACAATATCGCATTATTATTTAATTTGTATTCCATATCACTTGCTCACTCCCTTCATAATTCATTGTTAGCATTCAATAATTTGTGCATTTTGTTACAAATGTTTTGCAATTTTTCAGCATAATTTTATACTTACTTAAGCAGGTCATATCTAAGTAGATAAGTAGGTACTTATAGATAATATAATATGGTAACTAGATAGTAGATAGGTAGTTCCGAAGTTGTAGACTGAAATTTTTTTAAGCACTCAACTATTAGGTACTACACTCCTATGTACCTAATAGGTAGCTAGTACCTATAAATTACATACCTACTTATATCTATTTCTACAGTGGATGATTAGATTGATGAAAAAAATTATTATGAAAAAATTATAGACAATCTATACCTAGGTAGGTACTAAGTACTATTAGATAGGTAGGTAGTAGGTAGGTACAATCTATTTTATTAGGCGTACTTAAAATATACAAAATATTATATAAGGTAGGTTAGGTACCTAATTAGAAGCAAAAATTATCAGACTTTCTCAGCCTTTTACTCTAAATTCTAATAAAAAAATAAAGTCTTAAAAAATTAATCTTAAATTATGGAATCGCGCGCGCATTCACCGCGTCCGCGCCGCCCATTCATATCAGTAGATTAGAGCGAGATAGACGCTTTATGATAGCAAATTATACGCGGCTATCGGAAGGGGATGACATTATATTTGTTGTTCAGCTGATGAGCGGGGAGACACCGTTAGATGCCGTTAGTCTTCTATAATATAATAAAACTGTAACAGATCCAATTCTGTACATTGAATATATTTTGAAAATTTTTATTGGAGGGCACTATATAATCGATACTGAAGCCAAAACTGCAATTTTTTTCATTTTTGTCTGTCTGTCTGTCTGTCTGTCTGTCTGTCTGTCTGTCTGTCTGTATCTTGGCCGCGCATCACGCTGAAACTACTGAACGGATTCGAATGAAACTTGGTACGACTTGAGTTTATACTCCGAGGTAGGACATAGGATACTTTTTATCCCGAAATTAAGCACGGTTCCCTTGGGAGAGGGGATGAAAGTTAAAACGTGTATTTAGCTGTAATTCATTAACGCGTTGTTCGATTTCACTCATTTCTTTTTGTTAGAAAGGTAGTACTTTATATATTGTCCCGAAAATATTTCAAGGTCATAGGTTTTTTAGTTCAGAAATGACAGACATTACAACCCTCATTATTACCCTCAGTATAAATGGTATTGGGTTCAAATAACTTGGGACCCGGATCTTTGAACGTAGGGCTTATTTTAAACTGGTGTGCGTTTAAATTTATGTTTGTCGGTCTGTCTATTTGTTTCAGCTAATCTCCGAAACGGCTGGATCGATTTTAATGGAACTTTCAATGTTATAAGGAGTAACTTAGGCTACATTTATTTTAGGTAAGTACATAAAAGAATTATGGGATCCGATCCGATCCTATATAAAAACCTATATCCACGCGAACGAAGTTGCGGGGGTCAGCTAGTTGGGTTATAAAGTTGTGTCACAAAACGAACAGTAGAGCATGTAAGGGATTTCACTAACTTAATAAGAGTTTCTTTTTATACCTACTTTTATAGTCTGTCGATAAGATAGCAAAATAAATTTCAGAGAACCCTCATTTTTGGATGTTAACGTCCGTCATATTCGTATTTAAAATAGCCTGTGTCACACGGCCATATAGGGTAAAAGCCGGATAGTTGCCCCACTTTTTGAAATAGCTCTATTACTTTTAAATTAAGTATCCAGTTACAAAATATCACTTTTATATTAAAACATTGGTCTTTAATCTTTTATTTTACCCTATTTTTTTTTTATATAATTAATATGGTTTTTGAGTAAATCCGGTTTTATTTGACCTCTCAAAAGTGGCGGATAGGTAGTTGCTTCACATTAAAAATTCGGGGGATAGTTGCCCTATAGCGGGGACAGTAGACTCACTATGAAATTACTTCAATTTTTTTTTTTTGGATTTATAATTTTTTTGGATCTATTTACTGAATGTAAAAATCAGTCTTTATTATTTATTTAGATCATATTATTAAGTTTTAATGGAAATACTAAATAATCAACATGCAACTATAACATGTAACTAAACACACGTGTAACACGTTATAGAGCCAAAAGGCAATTGGTCGCGCACAGTTTACCCACCTGCAACATGAAACTGTTGAAGGAATACTTGCCCCATATTCTTTTGCGGATCGTCACCTAAGGGCAACTATCCGCAAAATTATATGGGGCGACTATCCTTTTCAGTACGGATACTTGCCCTTTTTTTAAAAAAAATTAAATAAAAGAAATTTAACAATTAAACGTCAAAGGAAATGTAATTTAAACTTCAGTGCATGCAAAGAAACAAAAATTTAACTGAATCGACAACTATAAAAAAATATATTCAATAGTAAATACCAAAGGCGGCTCGTCCTAAGGTGCGCTGGTCCAGTGCACCCCCACAAAAAATGATATAAAAATCTTTTTTTTAATCAATATAATTGATATTTTATTTTTACTAATTTGGTTATCCGTAACCACATTATTTTACGTACCTTCAGATATACAAATTAATAATTAATACCTATTTAACTTGTACCGAATACTAAAAGTGGAGCGCTAGCAATATCGCTCCTATGAAATAAATGTCCATACAAGAAACAATACTGAATTCAAAGGGTGTGAAAGGGAAAGCTCTGCACGCTCCGAACCGTGAAACAAAAGATTTAGTACGAGAAAATAGTTGAATGTGGTGCGCCGCTCCTGTGCTACGTTGCCAGTTCGCTTAGTTGAAAAAAAAAATCCTCAGGGATCATGTCAAACGGTCAATAATGCGATGTTGCCAATTTTATGTAAACATCTGTGAAAAATATATCAAGTCAACCGAAACTAAACCTTAAAGTTGAAAGAGTAAGATTGATAATAAGATAAGATTAAACTTAACTTTATTATTAAACAAGTTACAACATTACGTTAACATAAAATTAGTTCTTAAAATTATTTAAGATTAGGTTCAAATTGTTTTTTTAATGTGATTATTCGACTAAAACAAGAAGTGTCTTGCTTTACCCATGTAAATAATGTACGTCGGAGGCTCGGACATCGGTCTATTAGTTCAGTACTAGTTTGCAATTTCAGTAGGTACAGTACTAATATAATACTTTAATCGTAAAACTGTACCTACCTACTACACAGAGGACATTGGATAAATTAATATACAACTTTAGTGACAAGCAAATGGCAGATAGGTACATCAAGATGACGATGGCGACATAGCACAGTGAGTATTTCAGTAGTAGTTAGCAAGACATTTTCGATTTTTTTTTGTGACACCCATTTTGAACACCCATGCAAAATTCTCACGAGCCGCCTCTGGTAAATACTCACAAATATAATTTCGATGCTCGTGGAGTTCTTGCCGCAGAAGATTTTCGCTCTCATGGACGAAACGCATGCACTTTAGTGTACAATTTTTATGGCATTGAAGCCTGCATATAGGGAGTGCTTCTAACTCTAGAAGAGTGCTAAGACCAGGGACATCTCTAACATAGTGTATTCAGAACCGGGGCAACTATCCCACTGGGGCAACTATCCGGATTTTGCCCTGCTTCATCATCATCATCATCATGATCAACCCATTACCGGCTCACTACAGAGCACGGGTCTCCTCTCAGAGTGAGAAGGGTTTTGGCCATAGTCTACCACGCTGGCCAAGCGGATTGGCAGACTTCACACACTTTGAGAACGTTATGGAGAACTCTCAGGCATGCAGGTTTCCTCACGATGTTTTCCTTCACCGTTAAAGCAAGTGATATTTAAATACTTAAAACGCACATAACTCCGAAAAGTTAGAGGTGCGTGCCCGGGATCGAACCCACGACCTCCGATTAGAAGTCGGTCGTCCTAACCACTAGGCTATCACAGCTTTTTAGCTTTTTAACTTAGCTTTGCCCTGCTTACCTAAAAGGAATCGATTCATTAAAATCGGCGTAGTACCTAGGTAGGTAAGTAGTTGACGCATTAGGTAGGTACCTACGGTGGAACCACGGAAGAGAAAAAGCAGGGTGGAACATAGTTACCTATATCTATTTACCTAAGTAGGTACCTACGTAGACTTTTAAAATCATAAGTAAGTAGATAACCCTTCCTTTGATTTTACAATATTAGTCGGGTAAAAAAAAAGAAATTATTTGGCGAGGAAAAATCAGAAAGAAGTAAGCGTAAGTAGGTAGGGATATAACAAATGTCAGAAAATTTCTCTGAGTGTAAATCGACCCGACCCAAGACTTAAACCCGGGACCTCATGAATAGGTAAGCCAGCCACTAGGTGACTAGACCAACGAGACAGTCAAGAACGCGTAAATATCTACAGAAGACCATAACCATAACGCGTAAATATCTACAGAAGATCGTACCCATACCTAGTTACCTACCTACCTACCATTAAGGTGAGAAGAATCGACCTTGACTGAAAGGAAATATGGTTAGGCTTAGGCCAAGAAATAATTCTCATTCTTGTCGCTACTACTTATCTACCTATCTAGAGTTTTCTCCATTTGTCGTGTCGCACCTATACCTACATAATTATAACATAACATTATATCAAGTTGTTTTACGCATTACGTAAGTACACCTCACCCACGTATTCTCAAATAAAATAACATAAGACTCATAAGGGTAAATAAAGCTGCTGTAGGTACATATAACATCTCGTGTGAGTAAAAATAAAGTTGGTTTCAGCTAGAGAGTTGGCAGTCGTCATAATGTGGGTCGGCGAAGGCAATATTTCACGGTTTGTATAGTTAATAGGTAGGTACACGGAGAGGCGCATGAGGAGACGTTCTGTTCTCATTTTGCTTAAAAGGGGGTGAATTATTAAGAGCCTGTTATAGATGTCGGGTATCTTGAGATATGATAGACGTAGACACGGTTATGTTCTTGTCTATAGTAGATAGGTGTTTGTAGGTAGAGGGAAGTTTGCGGTGTACAGGCCACAGTGTAGGTAGGTACAGACGGTGTAGAGATGTCGGAAAAATGTAAGTAAGTATGGTTCTGAAAGCATAGGTGTCTTTCTTAAAGGGATAGATATAAGAATAATTAATTTATATTTATCATCATCATCATGTAAGTAGTAGGTAATTTTGCTAACAATTTTACAATACCTACTTAAGTAATTTCATTTTACGGTGTTCCCCTGAGGCCCTGACACAATCGAGCATTTTCCATAGGTAGGTATTACACGCGCATTCACTTACTTTTCCAAGTTGTTGCTCCTATACTGATTCTTATCACGTCATCTTCCCATCACCTGTTTTGTTTCCCTCTTTTCCTTTGCCGATCTAGGGCTAGCCATTCTGTCTACGTCCATTTTTCATAATTTTTCCTAGAGCATCGCCATTTCAATTTTTGAGTAGGTAAGTCTTCAATTCGAGTATCTACCTACCTGGCAAGTATACCTATATTTAGTAAGTACCAAGATATCAGTTTCGATTTTCAGTTAAAAAAATTAAATACCTATAATATTTTCTGTCATTTTAAATTATATTTTTCTGTTACTAATATCTAGCTAACTTATATAGGTACCTATATATAACACAGCTTCAAAAAAGCAGCAATCAAAGCAGCTTCTACTTACCTACCTAAATCACCATAACAAGCTATAAAATTAATATTTCCCATAGACGAAAAAGTGCAAAAATCTTGAATAGTAAAAAAATCTTGTCAAACCGGTCAAAACATTCTAACAAGCCGGAACTCATAATTCAATCGAAAAATCAACAGAATCTTTTAAATAGGAAATAGCATAAGAATAAACGTCGAATATAAAGGAACCATTGTAAGCTGCGTTGTACAAAACTGCTCGCAAAATCCCGCAAAAGTGCCAAAGCCGGCGCCCGGTTTTTTTAAAACGTGAAGTATCGATGTCTGTTTGAAATGTACAAATATTTGGTCGGAAGCTTGCACACGTGGCGGACCCCACAGGACGCCATCTTGGCGTATTGTAATCCGTATGCATTGCTTCCGAGTTTATAGAATTGACTTTTATTTTAATCGAAGTCCATAACGACCAAAAGCGCATCTCTATATTCTCTGCCCAGTCTCTCTGAGAGTTTTCTGCGATTTGTTTATTTTTAATAAAGGAAAAATAGATTATAAGTAAGTTCTTATAGGTACACCTGCAAAATAGTAAGTAGGAAATTCTTCGTCAGTAAGATTAACCAGCAGGGTGGATACCAGTATCTTGACTGGTAGATAGATAGAGTCCACAACCATAATTGATTTCTCCATACTATCTTAGTTACGGCTTTGCCGATAGTATAACCCTCGCAAACAGATTTAAACTTGATAGTCATAGTCATAGTCATAGTCATTAGTACCTATAACACTCGCAAACAGATTTAAACTTGATAGAATATAGTCATAGTCATAGCCATAGTCATAGTAATATACTAAGTAAAATAAAATGCGACTCAAAACCATTTTAGCGAAATAGCTACGCTGCGTCATCATAAATTCTCCTTGAAATTATACAAAAAAAACCTTATGCGCTACGGATTGATCGAATTAGCGACAATCATCAAGCGTGAAATGAGAGAACGCAATCAGTACAGTGGTAGGTAGGTAACTAGGCAAGTCATTGGAAGTGATTCGCAACGCACTGAACGTTACCAAATCCACACACTACACGATGGGCGTAGGTACCTACCACAAAAAAACACGGATTTTTTTTTTCTTGTATTTATTAAAAGTTCGCAATGTAATGCAAATAGCTGACGCTAGAGTTGGGTGAATGCCTATAAGAAGTATCGAGGGACAGAGGCAGAGACGTGTGGCTACTCTCGTGATAGCCACCGGTCCGTCTTTTTAGAGTCAAAGGACAAAGGCGATATTATTATGGCATTAGCCGCGCCACATACTTACCTACCTAATAGATATCATATTCGGACGAATGTCAAAAAATTCGATGAATCGATATCCTCCAACATCTTCATTGGTGAGGACGATGACGACGTGTTCTGCTGTATAAAATTAATATATTTTTTAGGCTATAAAAGCATAATGTGCACACTACGGCATTTTCAGTAAATAGGCGTTTTGTAGGCATGCGCGCGCTCCATCATAAACCTCGTCAATGTTAACCTAATGTTAACCACCAGGCATAACTCATGCAAATAAGAAAAACTGTCACAATTTTGACGTCCATTGCCGAAAGGTGACAGCCGATTAACGGAGCATTACGATGAGATTAGGATAGAGGAGTATATGGCTACTAGGAACAAGTAGCTATGGAAACGAGATATTTTAGACGAAATCAAACATCTCTTTGACTCACTCACTTGTACCGATTTTAAGCATAAGAAAGAAAGAGAAGTCTACTACTATCAGTTGTCCTACTTTAAACAAAAAATAACCAGTTTGATGTAGTTCAACTGTTATACTTATATATACTTAGGCCGAGGCCGCATGGTAAGGCGCAACATCGCGACTCGCGCCTCAAAGACGGCGGCGATGAACAATGGGATCGGGAACATTCACTTAACTTGTGTCAGTTTGTGTTGCGAATAGTAGAAAATGTACCCTACGTGGGCTACGTGTACTTAAGGATTTGTTCAACCCCTATAACATATTTCTCTTTGAGATTTCGTTTCTTATATTATTTAAAAGAAAGTAGGTTTATGAAATACATCAAGATGTTAGATTTAAAGTTGGATATCTAAACAGACTATCTAGCTTGAACAAGGTACATAGGTAAATACCTTCACATTTTCAATAGACACTAAAAAGGAACTTGGGCATTAAAATGGAACTATGTACATACAGTAATATTAATGAGTATTAATTTTTTAATATCTCTTTTCCATCACTATGGTTTTCCCAATGAAAGTTCTATCAAATTCGGTCCAGCATTTCGGAGACAGACAAACACAAATTTTAATGCAACACATGCATCCGGATGTTCAAAGGTACAAGTGCAAGCCAGGTTCCAAGTAATATGGAATACTGAGGGTTGTGATGGCTGTAATTTCTGAACTACAAAACCGATGACCTTGAAATATTTACGGAACAATTTTTAAAGTATTTCCTTTTAACAAAAAAATAATGAATGTAATTGCACCACGCGTTAATGAATTACAGCTAAGTATACATTTTCCAATCTATTCAGCAGTTTTTGCGTGATGCGCACACAAACATACAGACAAACAGATAAACAGACAAAAATTTCAAAAATAGCTTTTTTACGTCCCATTACTTAGGTACCCCCCAGTTATTATTTTGCAAATTTCTTTAACGTACAGACACGGCAAGTCTACGATTTTATTATATGTATAGATAAGCGGAAACCCGCGGCTTCGTTCGCGTGGTTCGGATGGTTTTTGAAAATCCAGTGGGAATCATTTTGTTTTTCCTAAGCTCCTTTGAGCTCATACCTTGCTAAAAACTGTTAAAATTTCACTGGCGGATGTTTAGGTAGATCAAAATGTAAACATCCGCCAGAGAAAGTCCCATCAAAATCGATCCAGCCTTTTCAGAGATAAGCCGGTAATCTTTCTAACAAAAAAAGAATGAATGATATCGGACCATGCGTTAATGAATTACAGCTAAGTAAACATTTTAACTTTCATCCCCTCTCTCAAGGAAACCATGCTGAATTTCGAGATAAAAAGTATCCTATATGTTACTCCTTAGTATGAACTTAAATCGTGCCAAGTTTCACTTCAATCCATTTAGTAGTTTTTGCGTGATGCGCGCACAAACATACAGACAAACAGATAAACAGACAGACAAACAGACAAAAATTTGAAAAATAGCTTTTTTATGTTCCATTACTTATCCCTAACATCCCCCAGTTATTATTTTGCAAAAATCTTTAATGTATAAATACGGCAATTCTACGATTTTATTATAATTTTATATGTATAGAATATAGATAACGAATGATTTAAACAAATAAAATATGGCGCACGTCGCTTAAGTTATGTGGCCAGTCCCATAAGTTCATAGGAGTTTGTTTTAACGGAATCGCTGTCGCATCAGCGCGTGTTGTCTTACCAGTGCGGTTTTGACCTAAGCAAGTATAAACTAGGGATGACAATTTAAGTAGGTATCGATAATAATTATGGAAATTGACTGGCCCGTTGGCGCGGTTGGCAGTGACCCTGCCTTCCGCTCCGGGGTCGCGGGTTCGATTCCCGCTCCGAGTCTGGGTGTATTTATAATAATATGTATATATGTATACCTTTATTAAAAATATATATGTATTTATGTATATGTAAATATGTCTATCAGTCGGCTGTTACCTATAACACAGGCATTAAGTTGCCTACTTTAGGAACAGACGACCGTGTGTGTATGTGTGAGTATTTATTATTATTATTATTATAGAAATAGAAATCACTTTTATTGTAATTTTGTAGGTACAAGAGAGTATTATGAATATGGTAACAGTCGGGTAAATAGTAAAAATTACATTATGGCGTACAATAAGTATATGAACAATATTGACTATGATTTTACTTTTTCATAACTCTTTAAATAATTATTATTTACATATCATACATACAACGTTAGTTTTACTTTGCGCAAAAACCGAAACACGTGTCAAATATTTTTACATTAAAAATATTTATACAAAATTTCAAAAAAATATAATGAAAAGTAACGAAGTTATAAGCTTGTTATGTTGCGTCGTTGTCCTCGAAAAAAATGGTCACCGCAAGCCGTCGCCGCAGCGACTTGCGATCGACGCGAGTTGCATGACCGCCGCTGTGTGCCGACCGTCAGCTGATGCGCGGTAAATCATTGTGTCTAAGCTTGTAGGATTTCAAAATATTTTTGGACAAAAATATAACACGGTATATAAATGGTTGGATTAGATTTTGTTACTGATTCTGAACAAACTACTTTCAGGTTTTGCGTAAAGTAAAACTATCGTTGTATATTACAGGTAACTTTATGATTTAATTTAGATACAAATTGTTGAAGGATTGGTTTAGTCAAGATTCATCAAAAAAGCCATGCCAAGCCAGGTGAAGCCATGAGTACCTACTTGAATAGGAGTACATACCTAGGCCAGATTAAGATGACTTCATATAAGAATGCTAACAGATAAAAAGATTAGCTTGACTTCTCCAAGCTTGTTTTATTATCTAACTAGCTTTTGCCCGCGGCTTCGCCCGGGTGAATTTCGGTTTTGAACAAATCCAGAGGGAATCGTGGATTTCCGGTTCCCATTCCCGCTCCCTTTTCCAACCTTATAAAGGTTGGAAAAGGGAGCGGGGAACTACTTTCAACCTATGGGAACCTACTTTCAAGAAAGTTTGCTATAGTAATCTACCTATAGCTGTAGATATAGATATCGGGTTTTTCAAAGTCCCGCGGGAACTGTTGATTTTTCCTGATGACTTGTTGATGATGATGATGATTTATTGTTATTGTGATGTGATTGTAAATGTGAATTATTTCAAAAGATGGTGCTCTAGAGTTTGTTTCGCCATTTCTTCTCTAAGACAAAAGCCCCTTGGAAATGGTGGTAGATTCAATAACAAAGTAATAAGAGATTGAAATATAATACTTTAAAAGAGTGTTTTCTTCTTTTATTTTACTTCATTTGAATTAAGTTTAAATTACTATGCAAGTTATCTCGTCAAAACGCATTAGTTCCACTATTTATATACAATTATATAGATACATAAATACTACACGTTGCTCACACCCGCGACTTCGTCCGCGTGGATTTAGGTTTTTTTTTAATTTTGTGAAATAAGATATATAATTAAGAACTATTTGCTTTTCCGGGATAAAAGTTGCTTATGTAAATTTCCGGGACGCAAGCTACCTCTGTACCATATTTCGTATAAGCGGATGGACCATTAAGAATCTCGTGGGAACTCTTTAATTTTCCGGGATAAAAAGTAGCTTATGTCCTTGCCCGGGATGTAAGCTACCTCTGCACAAAACTTCATCAATATCGGTTACACTGTTGGGCCGTGAAAGGCTAGCAGACAGACAGATAGGCAGACACACTTTCGCATTTATACACGCATTTATACACTGTGATTTTTAATTCCGTGGAATTCTGACAGCTGTCATTGTCATTTGCAGATGAGTTATTTGTATGGAGAACAGGGTAGACGTCTACGAAGTACGATTTTACCTCAAACTACTTTAATTCCCTGTCATCTTTAAAAGCTATATGCCGCGTAATATTAGTCGTTTCGCCCTAAAATAGAAAACACCAAGAGTGGAAACTAGAAAGTGCACACTAACAGCAATAGAAAAAAAAGAAGCACATTGAAAAAAATTATTGAAAAATGGAAGTTGAATGACATTATCACCATGAAGTGTTTGTCAGGCATTTATCATATCTACATGCGGCAGTTGATTTTTATTTACGTAAGTTTTGAATTTTTTATCTTTTTTGTGGGAATTGTTTTATCTCTGGTAACATTACGTCAGAATTCCACGGAAATAAAATTCTAAGTACGGAAGGAACTCACGGAAGTATAGTATGGGTAGTTAATATTTTACTAAAGTGGTTTGAGACCATGCAATTATTGCCATATGTCGGATACTACACGACTATCGATATCGATATGAGATGACAATGCGCTTCACTAGTGGCATGAAATCTCGTATGAAAAATTAAATTTTATCAAAATAAAGAAATATAATTCTAATACGGTCATTATAAATTTATCAAAATGGTTTAATATTGCATTCGTTATGACTACAGCAAAATAATAATAAACTAAACGTGATAACTTATCAGAATTCAATATAATACTTACCTATGCAAAGATATACGCATATTTTTCTCACGTAATACACTGAGTGGACTTTTGTAGCCAATGGCTACACAAATCATGATTACTAAAATATTAAATAGTCAAAATATTTCACACAACAAAGCACTTAGAAGTTAAAAGATCACAAATTATCGCAAGCTGAACTGTTACTACGGTGGTGAACAAAACAAACAAAATTCACAACAATCTGTCTTTCAAGATGACACTGAAATTATATTGCGATCTTTTTTTTGACAGTGCATATTGACATAAGCAAAAACGAAAGATATAATAAGTATTTATTCATTTTAAATAAGCGTTCTCTAGGAAGAAGAGGGTATAATTTCTCTTAGTATGGCTACCTGTCTATTAAATTTATGTAAATACTAGCTGATGCCCGCGACTTCGTCCGCTTGGATTCTTATAAATCTCATCCATCCCCTATTTAATCCACTTGAGGGTGGAATTTCCAAAATTTCCTGAAACACGTAATTCTTTATTTTTAACCAAAAACCAAAATACCAATTTTCATGGAAATAACTTGAAAAATGACGGACTTTCATACAAACTTTCATCCCCTATTTAAACCCCTTAGGGGTGGAATTCGAAATAATCCTTTCTTAGTGTGCGCCTACGTTATAAAAGGAAGCTATTGTGAAAAATTCAAGTTTCTAGCTTCAGTGGTTTAGGCTGTGCGTTGATGATCAGTCAGTCAGTCAGTCAGTCAGTCAGGACAAGTTTCTTTATATTATTATAGATAATATCATTGAGCTGGGCAACATCGTGGCAGCGCGAAGAGCATAGTTCATGTCTGGCTTATAGTTCCTCGAAGTAAGGAGTGGAACATTACAACTCCGAACTAGATGGTACCTCGGTATATTAATGTATGTTAATAGTAGATACTTAACACACATATCCATAGATAAAGGAACGTATCATCACAATCACATCCGAAGATCGAGCACCTGTCAAAACCACTGTCCCTATAACTGTAGCCATAACTTCAAAAATATATTGCAATGCTCAAATATTGAAATAAAGAATAAGTAAGTAAAACATAAAAAAGTCGAGAGAGGAGCAGCAACAAATCGCGCGCATTATACATGACAAATGTAATGCTCGGTGTCGGGTTGCGCCCACCCGTGCGACGGATTACTTTCTGATCCGAAGCCCCATTCGCACCCGACACGATTTTCCTGTTACGTCAAAAACAACGATCGCAATGCACATAGCTCAGGCAATTAGCTTTGCTTTGATTCGTCGTCCCAATCGAAGGACGTCCACCGCTGGACAAAGGTCTTTTTCTTGTACCGCTCGTCCTTTGAACTCTGCGACTTGCTACAACTTGTCTATTCTTATTAGTGGTCAACCAATTAGCTCACAGCGTTACTTCGACAGCGTCTTCCAGCGTGCGGTCGCTTTTAGCTTTGATTAAGACAATAACATCGATAAAATTGTTTTTAAAATTTAATAATTCAAATAGCATTAAACAACTAGCATCTTTTCATTGCAAAGGAAAGTCTTTTCGTTGCATAAATACTTATTTTTTATTGAAATTTTAGTTACCGTAGCACGTTGTGTTTGCAACTTTATGCACATTATGATTAGGTAGGTACAGGTTGTGAAATTGAACCAAGATTTTAAAAATTTACTTAACATTTAGGCACAACACCTATATCTATCTACTTACTTATTAGGTATCTAATTACATAAGCAGCTCTCCCAATATTTTCATTTAATATCTACCTACGCCCTTAACGACTTTTAAGAGGGATTGATGTAGTTAACTCGCACATTATCAGTGTGCTTAGTCTAAATCGGAGCACTCGAAAACGAACTCGAAAACTATTGATCGATTTCAGAAATCGATCAACAGTTTTCGAGTTACGTTTTTTCGAGTTACGTTAAGGTTAATAAACAGACAGGTATAATGGAAACGAACTTCCAGCTTACTTTCCGTTTGCTCCCCAAACAGTGCGCCCTCTGCCCTTGACGTTTGCCACGCCATCTATACGACTCCTTAAAATAATTTGGTCGTTAAAACGAGTTCTATTTCTGAAATCACTAAAATAGATCCCGAGAAAATAATAATTGGGTACCTACCTATCTATTATTAGAAAGCTGAATGAAATCATCGATGCACAACCAGCAATTCGACTTCTAAGCTTGAGTGCTTGTCTACTGCAGCAGTGCAGCGGAGACGTGTGATCAAGCGGATTATGGATGCTAATGTTATCACATCATCTCTCCATAATATGATTGGTCGAAGCACACGAGTCTCCGCTCCTATGGACAGACATCTTTTGTCCGTTGATTCAATTGACGATTCAAAAGCACTTGTAAAAGTTTACTTATTTGAATAAAAAACTTTTCTATTAATATATATATAGCTGTTCGTTCTGATTCACTGACTCATTCATCGCCTCTCCTGTAAAATTTTGTATGAAAAATTTTTTTTTCACAAATGGTTTCGTATAGAGGACAAAAATTCATTAAGAGGAAAAATATGGAGAGAGCTGATGATTGAGGATTTCGGAGACGGTTGAAGAGCACGCTTAAGGTATTGAAGATAGGTGGGGGGTGCTCGAACAAATGTCACTCGAAACGTCATCCAATTGGCAGTGAGCAAAAAAAAATTCAAAATGGCGAAAAAAAGATGGCCGCCATACAAATTTCGTCGGTGTCCATCTCGAAGGGTATAAAAGATGAAAGAGTTGTTTCTTAGCAAAACATGATCAGGATCCAAAGGTCTACTCGATGAATACAAAAAAAATTCAAAATGGCGGACTTTATTTTTCCATAGAAAATGTATGGCGAATATTGAGAGAGAGTATAAAGTTGTGAACTAGGTATGCAAGGCGATTGATGCGGTTCTTTGGAGAAATCTCAAAGAAAAATATGGGAAGACATGATGATTGAGGGTTTGGAAGATGATTGATGAGCCCGGGCAGAGTTTTGTAGATAGATGGGGGCTGCTCAAACAAAAAATACTCAGAACCTCATCCAATTGGCACTGAGGTGAAAAAAAAAACCAAAATGGCGGATTCAAGATGGCGGCTATACAAATTTCGTCGGTGTCTATCTCACCAAGTATAAAAGATGGAAGAGTGGTTTCTTTGAAAAATATGATCAAGAACTAAAAAACAAGATGGCGGAATTTATTTTTCTACACAAAAAAAATTTTTGATGGTTTCGTGTAGAAAACAAAAATTCATGCGGAGGAAAAATACGGAAAGAGCTGATGATCGAAGACTTTGGAGACGGATGAAGAGCACGGCGAGGGTATTGAAGATAGGTGGGACGTGCTCAAACAAAAACTACTCGAATCCTCGCGGTCCGCTTGCGGGCCGCGCACCCACGCGCCGTACTAGTTCTATTATATTCAGAGACAATACGTCAAACAAGTGTAGGTGCTCGACTCAGCAGTTCTATACTTACAGACGAAACGCGTGGGCCGATTTTGATGATTCTTACGTAAGTAAATCGATTCGTCTTAATCTTACAAGTGTCACTAAAGACATGACTAATCAAAATTCAATATGGCGACAATCATTCTCACTTAAATTTTCAATTATTATCCGACTTTATAAATTTTCAATTATTTAAAGTATTTAAGTACCTAATTATCAAGTATTAATTTTCAATTATTTAAAAAAAAAATTATTTTAAATGTGATAAAGTCGGATAATAGGTCTTATTAAGTCGCTTTTTGCGCAGTTAGGTTTTTATTTTCTTACCAATATTAATGCTTGTTTTATTAATATTAGTTAGGTATACAAAGTTCATTTCTTTTATCCTATTGATAATTTTGGTGTTAAGTCACTTTTGAATAGACGGCCTCATATATAACATTTTTATAGATAGGTACCTTCCCAATTAGATATTCACCTTGGCAATACTTAGTTGTGTAAGAGCAACATTCTTCCACAGATCGTTTGTAATATTAAACACACAAATGCTTACGCTTTTCGAATTTATACAAGATTCAATCGATAACAACGTAAGCTCGATCAAGTTGAGAAATGGGCGATAATACCTCATTACTGGTAGCTAGAGCCGTGGCCTCCACGGCCGCCATTGTTGCGTGGATAAGCCCATTATTTATGTACTATTAGGCACAATCTGTACTTAAGTTTAACCATTTACATGTAGGTAAAACGCCCACACCACGCCACCATGAATTTCTAAATAGCACGTCTTGCCTTGAATTGTTAATCCTAGAAATAGCAATTTAATGAACAAGTAGGCATAGGGACATCACTTAGGTATCAACCTAAATGGCATGATCCTCTTTGAAACTCCAAACCATTAAGTGTTGAAAAAATATAAATATTTTAAGAGTTTTCTATCATGCATGAGGTTAGTAAATTAACACTAGCTAAATTGACCATCATTGACTCCGAAATTAGGACATAAGAATTAATAAATAATTATGTAAGTATAAGAAAATAAACATCGACTGCCAAAGTTAATAAAAATAGGCCGAACACAGAAATTTGTCTTACCTAATGCTTAAAAAAGAAATCAATTGTTGTTGTCCATACAACAAATGTCCTATCCTAAGTGTTGCAATACATTTTGGTAAGTTTTCTTAAATTAACGTTAAGCTATTTTACTGCTATTGTTTGTAATTCGAGGCGAACCATCGAATTATCGTTTGTAAAGAAAAGCTGCGTTAAGCAACATTACGTATCTACAGTCGGGGACTACGGTAGTGTCACTTGGCCACTTCCACTACGCATTCACACCAGCAGCCCATTGAATAACTTCCAGTTGTGAGCATTTAAGCTTTTATCGAGGCGCGGCCATAAATCGCTGCGCAGGCGCAAGTAATCCCTTCCCCGCGCCCCCCGGCCCGCTATAAACAGAAGTCAACGTGTTGGACTTATAAATCCTGCTCTTAACTATTGTATCTCACGCCACAATAATGAAGTTAGCTCGTTCTGGAAGAATTATGCCACCACGTGGGTGGGCGACGCGGTCGGAATAAATCCACGAAGATTATGTATGGATGCGATGCGATTTTTTGCGTGGAGCGGTGGAGTCGACACAGAAGGCTGCGCAGCCGGTGACAGGTCGCCTGAAAAAACAAAAACACTCAAGCCACCGCGGCGTCGCGTCGTGGTGACGAAGGGTCAGGTTGCGGGACCGATAGCTTACAAGTTATAGGGCTCTTTATGACTATCGTTCAGCACGCCACGATCAGTCACGTCAGGCAGCAGTAAATCATCATCACAAGTTGTTACTCATGGTTTACAATTTCTAATATTGCCCGAGCTATAAATCATCGCGAAAAACCTTTTCCGAGAATATAAGTTAACATTATTTTACGTTGAATTTTATTGATAAGTTTTATGCGTCGAATTCTAGAATTGATTTTGAGGAATGAATTGCATAATTTTACATACTTACCTATCTCCATGACCATCGATTTTTTCATATATAGGTACGTTTTGACCTATAATATTTTAAGCTATTGGATACTTCCGTTTAATTTCAGAGGTTATTAATAAATAATTATAACCTCGTCAGTTATTAATATTGTGTTAATTATTAATACAATAATATGATAACTGACGAGGCAAAAATATAAAATCTCAATACTGAACTGTGGAAACCTTTCAAAGAGTTTTACTTAGTGGTAAGTATTAGTTTCACTCTGGTAACACGCAAGGCTAGCAGTAAGCAGAGCACGGGTGAACGTGTGACGAATGGGAGCGAACTGTGAAGCGAGCATCGAAAAGGCGTGCGTAATCGCTGCAATGTGTATAAACAAACACTCGTAGTCGACACTAAAAAACCGATATATTTCACCAAACTTTTATATCCGTTCGCTCCAACTAATAATATATTACTTTTTCTTTAGCACCTTTTGTATCTTTTAGTGCGTTGTCCCCACTTTTATGGGTGCGAGGCGGTTGTAAATCATTGTAGTAGAAGTGGTGTACAATCGTAAACAATACGCGTCCCGCAGGGCGCTGAGCGCTGGGCGGCCGCGGCAGGTCACCGCGCGGCGCGGACGCAAGCTGCTCGCCTTACAGACGACTCTCATTATAACCTTATTAAAGTTCATGTTATGTACCTAATCAATTATTGTAACATCGATTTGTTGACATTCACATAGTAGCTAAACTAATGCGGCTCATAAAAATGCGACTAATTGAACGATAGCGACAAGCCTCGCATCCACGCTTTTTGTTAATAAACTCCAGCGTTTGTTGTGTATCCGCATTTTTGTGTTTTGTTAGGTTTCTGGTCAAGTATAGTATTCGCAAGTCTTTTTCTTATTCTAAATACCTACCCGCTTCAGTTTTTCTAATATGTATTACTGATAAACAATTAACCTTTTTTCTAAGCTCATTTTTTACCTTATAGTGTCTACTCATCGATGTAAACATGAGCTACTGATGCTGAGATTACTTGCCACGGCCTTCTCTATAAACTGAACACCGATTAAATACACGACAAGATTTACCAATTCCATTTTTTTTTAAACTTGATAAAATGCGTTATTGTTTAAAAATATATAAAGTTTTACCAAGGGCATTATGAAAAAATAATAATTTATTAACGCACCTAACGTACATACCTAAGTAACTGAAAGCATATATTAAGCAATAAAAAAGCTTATTATTATTTACAACAAAGGAAACAATTTCCACGTTGGGACTGAATGTGGACATTACATTACCGATAACAGTTAATCCGAGACGCGCCAGCTGTAAATTAAACTTTATATCATTTTTAACGACCGCCTCGAATGGTGTTTTGATTGCGGGCGGCTGGAGGCGTCGACAACTCGACACGTCGATAAGGCGACAGCTATCGCAAGACACAAAAAACCCACGTTTTATAGCCAAAAAAGCGACTCCTCACACGCATCAGCCTCACCCAGCTCCCCAGCCTCCAGCCGAGGACTTTAATTTTTATGTGGATTCCTACACCATCCTACACTGCAACACACTTCAATTTAACGACCATCGATACAGGCCTCACTTGGCGTTATGGGACGTCATCAATAATTTTTTAGTGTCTACCTAATAGCTCTGTTTTGTAGGTCCTTGTAAGGTTTCACTTCGTTTCAGGTATGTCTCACCCCATCTGACCGACAAAAAATAGCTCAGTTCGGTATGTAGATATGCTAAATGATTTATTGGTTTTTAATTGTACATTCATTATGTACTAGCTGACCCCCGCGACTTCGTCCGCGTGGATATAGGCTTTTATATAGGATCGGATTGGATCCCATAATCCTTTTTGTACCTAAACTAAATGTAACCTAAGTTATTCCTTATAACATCACCAGAAAGTTCCATCAAAATCGGTCCAGCCGTTTCGGAAATTAACCGGAACAAATAGACAGATCGACAAACATAAATTTTAACGCACACCAGTTTAAAATAAGCCGTACGTTCAATGATCCGGGTCCCAAGTTATTTGAACCCAATAAATGCCTGTCATTTCTGAACTAAAAAACCTATGACCTTGAAATATTTATGGAACAATATATAAAGTACTATCTTTCTAACAAAAAAAGAATTAGTAAAATCGAACTACGCGTTAATGAATTACAGCTAAATACACGTTTTAACTTTCATCCCCTTTCCCAAAGGAACCGTGCTGAATTTCGGGATAAAAAGTATCCTATAACCTACCTCGGAGTATAAACTCAAATTGTACCAAGTTTCATTCGAATCCGTTCAGTAGTTTCGGCGTGATGCGCGGCCAAGATACAGACAGACAGACAGACAGACAGACAGACAGACAGACAGACAGACAGACAGACAAAAATGAAATAAATTGCAGTTTTGGCTTCAGTATCGATTATAGAGTGCCCTCCAATAAAAATTTTCAAAATATCTTCAATGTACAGAATTGGATCTGTTACAGTTTTATTATATTATAGAAGATAGATTTGACTTAGTTACCTACTTATTATTGTGCGAGGCTTACATGCACATTGCATGCTGAGAGAAATTATGTGGGAAACCATGATGCTACGCATAATAAATATTATGCTTAATATAACATTTCAGAAAATTAATTATAATAAGTAATCAAGCATCTAGAAAACATCGTTATATCAAGCAAATTCATGCTCAAAATTTTTATGTCTTCCCTACCCGCTGCAAAATATGAAACAAAATATTGCAGTTCCAATTACCTACATAATTGAACATGAACAATAAATAGAGTTGCGTATTGAATGATTGAATTTTTAACGACATTGTTTTGTTTGAGACAAAAAGTGATTTAACGCTCATTGATATGTTTAACGTGGCAAATAAACCGTGAAACGAGACCACAAAACACGTAAAGAGCATCGAGTGATAACAAAGAGGCGGCCATTAATCTCTCATTGTGCGACGTCGTCGAACGTCCCGTTTTGTTTGCGCTCGTCCCGATGTATTTCAGACGCTCGTTTGCAGTGTTCTATTGTCCTAAACGATCGGGTGTGATCGCGCACAAAGAATGTCACAAATGGGGCGAGAATCACAGTCTATACATCATATTTATGTACACAAACCATAAATTCGGTCCAACGGCGAAACGGATTTCAACGAAAACTATATTAATTGTCGCATAGAGTTAATTTATCATTATAACTGTTTTGTGTTAAAACGCTTATGTTAGCATTGACTTAGTTAGTTTTATCTGCAATTCGTATGACTGTCGTAGGTATTTTATAATAATTCATATCGTAGGGTAGGTAACTATTTTATATATAAATATAAATAAAGCGTGTAAAATAGGTCGTATTTTATATTTATAATATCATATCGTAGGTACATATCGTAAGCTGCCGTGTTTACTATTAATTTCAATTTAGTATCAGTACCTATTCAGTAGGTATATTTCATTTCATTTCATTAGATTGTTCGGAATTAGGATTTTGGAATTTGGAATTAGGATTTCCCTTCATAATGAAGGGTACAATTGCCCTTCTTTGTAACCGCGTGTCCACAACAACTACTCTGGGCAATTTTTCCAGCAACAAATAATCTACTAGAGGCAACAGCGATAATAATCTTACAGCAGTTCAATTTCTCTACAACAATTGGTAGGGTAGACTGGGTACGGTTGAAACGGTGGACGGTTGAAACAAAGCGAATATCTCGACACCGTGTGTGGTGAGGTTGATGGTTACAAGGGAAGAACGAAGCGGACGACAAGTCCAAACACGAATTTTGATGTTGCGTAGCCTTTCGCGCGCTGTACTTATAGATAGGAGGCCCCATTGTGTTTTTTGACGTAAAAGTAAGTATTTCTTGTCCTTACATTTTTGCAATTATAATAGTTTTATTAAAGTTAGAGTACTGAGAGTTTTGTATCGTTTTTATTGAAGTTTGTAGAATATGGTTGTATGATTAGTGTTTATTCAAATTTATTATTATTCTTACTGTGAACCATTTTATGCCTAGAAGGAGGGTTGGGGACAGTTGAAACATTTTTTGTGGGTACGGTTGAAACATTTTATTTATTTAATTTTCTTGTTTTTAAGATGCCAAGAGTACGCCAAAGGGAGACTACGAGACGTCAAGCTGACTTTTTACGTACAAATAAGCATAAGGAGATGTAAAAGCCAGATCTTGGTTAAGAACAGCGGCAAAAAAGAATGGACTGAACCACTGTTCCCTGTTGAGGTATAAAATGTACGTAAACGAGATGTGACTGGTGGCAATGAAAATCAAGAAATGGGATATAAGGCTCACAATCGAGTGTTTAACCAGGAACAAGAGCGTGAACAATCTAAATATTTAATTAAATGTGCTGACATATATTTTTGCCTACCTAAAAAGTATGTCTAACAAAACTATGCAATACTAAAGGATATATAACTAGAAAGTCGTAAAATGTTATTAGACAATGAATAAAACATGTTCATTTATTATATTTTGTATTATTTGCATGTGTTTCAATTGACCCCAGGCACTGTTTCAACCGACCCTGGCATGGGGACGGTTGAAACAGTTTCCATTTTTTTTTAGATTTGATTTTACACATAAAATACAATACAGCGATCTCAAATAACATTGCCCATTCGTAGACAGATATGTGCTCTTTTATTTGATATATTTCCTTCAACGCTCGCTTAAGTATTTCCGACGAAATGGACGATTAACGCTAAAATGTTTCAACCGTACCCAGTCTCCCATAACTACCGAAACACGAGATTCAGCTTTTTTCTAAGAATAGAATTTCTCAAATTCTACACACATCACCAGTAGCGGCGAATTGTAAAGCAATTAATTTCAATGCGGCATACACTTGCGACTAACGCGCGCCTGGGGAGCGATCGCTCATCAGCTAAACGTTAGGAATTTGTAAATTTTTAATGTTCCTTTTGTCAGACCGTCATCCCCAGGAGCAAGAGAAGCGCGTACAAGAGATCCATTTTTGTAATCAATGTAGGATAGTCCTAAATTGTTCAAATCTTTATTTTTTAGAGGCTTATGTAATCTATACTAATATAATAAAGCGTAAAAGTTTGTTTGTTTGAACGCGCTAATCTCTAGAAATACCAGTCGGATTAGAATAATTCTTTTTGCATTTGATAGCCCAATTCTTCGGGAAGGTTAAGTATAGGCTATTCAGCATCATGGTGCCACGGGATTTTTAAAAACCTAAATCCACGCGAGCGAAGTCGCTGGCATCTGCTAGTTTTAAATACATCAGCCCCATCGTATAAAGTCTTTTCGTATACGACTCAACTATAAGACTACGGATTTTGACTCTTAGGTTACTTTAGATTTAATTCTTTGGCACGGCCATTAATTTTAAATAGGTAGTTTGACCATCTGAATTTTGTATCTCAGTAAAGTTCTAATTAACCAGTTAGTTAGTTAGAACTCTATTAGCATTGGGTTTCAATGTTACAATAGTAAAGTAAAACAATGACTTGATCATTAATGATTACCTAAGTGTTGTTATTTACTAGATGATGTCCACGGTGCTTCGTCCGCATGGATTAAGGTTTTAGTAAAATGTCTCTTAATCCAAAGTTTACCACTCTCACTTTCTCTACACAATAATTTAAAAACTCTTTCTGAGTGCACCACTAAGGTAGTCAATTTTCTCCAAATTTAAAATTTCTACGTCCACCGGCTTATGATGTTCGCTATCTGTCAGTTAGATCAGTAGGTCACAGTACTATTTTATAGGTGAAGACTATAGATATTAGCCGTTAGGTATAAGGTGTATAAAAAAGATGTCCCAAAAAACTGGCTGTAAATTTGGTGACTCCCGTCTCATGGGACTACCCGCTTCTCATGCTCCCAATTGACAGACTGACGTGTGACGGCCATTGTCAGTTGACATGTTGACACTGTCAAACTTGACTTCTGCCGGATTCCGCATGTAAATACGGAAACATTACCCTCGGCGCGTCACAATGTACGGACAAATTAAATAATAGAAAAATAAACTAACTCTCGTTTGAATACAGCTGCCGTTTTTGAGAGGGTAACTTTGATTTTTTTTATTGCAGCGTGATGCGAGGTTTGCGCTTTTCCAATAACTATATACCTACTGCCTGCGTCGGGACTCGGGAACTGAATTCATTATTAGGTAGGTACTTACCTACCACTAGGCCTGAAGCCTGTGGGTAGATACCTAATAATGAATGATCATAGTCTGAGAAAGGGAAGGTATATCCTCCAAAATTCAATCTAAATCCTTTCAGTTGTTTTATTTGTAAGACAGTTTCACAGTTACATCTACACTGTGATCGCAAACAATTCTAAGTAGTTGTGAGTCACACTATGTCTGCAGTCGATTTGGATCGTGGTCCGTGATCAAAATCATAGATTTTAACTGCCCATCTCATGTACCTAGTTACCTACCTACATCATAACGGTCAATCACTGGCCACTGGCCAGAATCATACGCCGCAATTTGTCCTAGGGCAGGTGTTGTCTGTAGAGTTTCTATGGTGTCTGTGATTTTGATCGCAGACTACGAACTAGATTGACTCAAGAATACCAACCACAAATTCAGCCCGTTGCGATGATCCGAAATAATCATAACTTCCGTACCGCAATAAGTTGACTTTTGAACATTGAATTATTATATGTAGACCTTAATAACGTACTATCTCAATCAATGCTTTTGAATTAGGTGATACGAGTAAAAATAAAATAATAATCATTCAAATTACTTACATACCTACGTTTGAAAAAATCGTTTGCAGACAGAATATTACAGAGTTATGTTATAGAAAACATGCTTTTAAATTAGCTAAGTTACTTTTAAGTCGATATTCAAAATAGGCGTTTTAAGTCACGATAGAGCGTTTCAACGTCCGGAAATGAAACAGCTTAAAAATAATTTAAGGCGAGACCATTGTGGGCGACAACGTGCCCATAAATAAAGCGAATTGTTGTCCCGTTGAATATTTTCTAAACAACATTAGAGGTGAATGTTTGAATTGTCACTTTGTCACCATTTCGGTTAGAAAGAGGCTCTGCTGGAGACGGGGTGGGAGCGTCGGGGGGCTCGCCAGGGGTCGCACGGTGTTGTGTACTTTTTGTTTTAATAATAAGTATTTTTTGTAAATGAGTGTTGACATTTTTGTTCGTGTGGTGTTTATTTAATGAAGCGTGCTATGCTAATGTGTTAAGACCTTTCGTCGTCGTCGTCGTCGTTGTCAACCGATTGACGTCCACTGCTGGACATAGGTCTCTTGAAGGGACTTCCACTTGCCACGGTCTTGTGCCGCTTGTATCCAGCGGCTCCCTGCGACTCGTTTGATGTCGTCGGTCCACCTAGTGGGGGGTCTACCAACACTGCGCTTCCCGGTGCGAGGTCGCCACTCCAGCACCTTGGGACCCCAACGTCCATCGGTTCTCCGAACTATGTGCCCCGCCCATTGCCACTTCAGTTTCGCAACCCGTTGAGCTATGTCGGTGACTTTGGTTCTTCTACGGATCTCCTCATTTCTGATTTGATCGCGTAGAGAAACTCCGAGCATAGCTCTCTCCATCGCTCTCTGAGCGACTCTGAGCTTTCTTATAGTTAAGTTAAGACCTTTAGTTATAAAAATCGTTCTGACCTAGTTATTTTTGATCCTTTCTTTAAATATGTGTCACACTAGACTAGAGTAACCATGTGATCTAATTAATAAATTCATGTATTCCTTATGTATTCACTCTTTACCAAGCAATAATGAAGATGTATCATGTGACATTTTACATGCTCGGCAAAGAGTGAAATGCTCTTCAGAGTTCAGCATTAGCGTATGATCAACGCTGCACCATAGACTAAATAAATCGTCGCGTGGGCATCGCAGCATCAAAAGTCTACGAAAAATGTGTCCGCACTACACCAGCTCTACAACTGGCCATTTCTATATGCAAATAGTCGCGACTGAGAGAGCTAATTTTCAAATAGTTCTAGAAACCATGGTGTGAAGGAGGTTCTTAAACAGAGTTAGTAGTTAATAGGAAAAATTACTCTCAATATTTATCTGATATGATTATTAAGTAACTAGACAGAGCAGCTGAAACTTCCCCTGACACGTGTCTATGAGAGCTCACAGGAGAGCGAACTATAGTCTGTTTATTAATGAGATCGTTTGTTTGGATTAAACGAATGTTCGCCCTAACATTGGATTTAATGTGGTGTTAAGTAAAGCTAAGCTTTTTGTAGCACAATAATTCTATAGGTGTATTAACAAATAAATCAATGCAAACCTAATGCGTAGGAACTTAGGTACTAAAACTACCACCTACTTAAAAAAAGTATTATGTATTAAGTAATTCACTTTACCTCTAAGTATAATCCCGCGTGCATGTAGTAAATCTATTACAACTAGAACTCTACAAGAGTTTGGTGTTACATGGTGAATTAAGTAGGTAAGTATAAGTTTATTTGTATAGGTTTTATTAATTATTATTATTTAATGTCGATTAGAAAACAATTGATTTACTTTGTTCGAACCCCTTCCATATTTTATAATCTACGTGGTGACTTAATATTTGAGAGACTGTAGGCAGTAGGACAAAGAAGGTAAGGAATTGGATCGCCATAAACAATAATAACGATTACGAACGAATCAACTCTGAGTGTCATTAAAATATAATAAATAGGTAATACTTACGTTAAAATAAATAATGTATTTACTAGTGCTAGGGTTACTAGGTAAGTAGTATGAGAACATTATGTGTCATCCTATAATGTGAAGGTGAAAACTAGCGAACTAAGTAGGTTAACTAGCCTAATCTGGTTAGTGCAAACATGCATGGGTATCCGATTGCGTTATAAAAACTGCACCTACCATAGTAAGTAATCTAGTCCAGGAGACAACGAAAAAGTAAGGATGTTTCTCTACGTGATCAAATCAGAAATGCAGAGATCCGTAGAAGAATAACAGTAACAGACATAGCTCTGCGAGTTGAGAAGTTGAAGAGGCAATAAGCGGTGGTCATAGTTCGAAGAACCAGTAGACCCCTGTGTTGGTAGTCCAGGATGGACAGATGACGCCAACGAGTGTTAGGGAGCTGCTGGTTACAAGACCAAGGAGGCAGAAAGTCCTTAAAAGAAACCAGTCCAGCAGAACAGAATATAAGAATGATTAAGCTGCAGGTCATCTATTGATTGTAGGTAAGTTCCCGATGCCATACAAAGGGTCAGCTGTTAGACTAGATTGCATAGTATTCAGCATTGATATCAGATATGCACGGCGGTCGCAGTGGGTTTAAGCCGTAAGTGGGTATTACGCAGTTGTTGATAAGGCTTTACTAGCGTGTTCATGTAGTTTTCGAGTAATCTTCAGTTTACAGGCTTCTGTTAAATAGTCTGCTGTTCTAACTTCTATTCTATTGATCACACTAACTTGATTAGAAAATACCTATATTACTTAGTTATTTCTATGAAACAAGTATACCGGCTTTTGTTTTTCCGAGTAATTATAACTTGGGCATCATTAAATCAAAAGTGAATAACTGAATAATATGCATCTCTTAGGCCAGTCGGCTCCATCTCAGGTGGTAGTTAGTTATGTTCACTTAGGTAATATATCTATAGGTAATATATTATCAGATGGTGATTGGTGGTTCTGTTTTAAAGACTCTAAGGTAAAACTAATTTAAATACTAAAATAAACCTTACAATACGTAAGGGTGATAAATATAGTGCTTGTAAAAAAATAAGAGAATTTAGTTACGCATCTCCTATTAGAAATAAATAATGAGACACAATCTTCTAAGTCGTACAATTATAGATAGCGTTAGGGTGGCCCGAGATCCGCCCCAACTATTAGGTTCGTTTATCTTCCCTCTGTCCACTAATCCGGCGGGGAAGTGGCTAAATATCTTGTACAAACAAACAATCCGATTGTTGTATTGTTCTGTTGTGCTGGGCTGCCGGCTGGGGGAGTGAGGAGCTATTGCGAATCGGATTACGCGGCGTGCGGTGCGGTGTGCCTAATTAAAAGAAAGATTTATTGTGTAGTACCTACTTACTTAGTTTACGGCCTGGAACAAAAGTGCTTATGATATCATATTATGCTGATTGGATAGATGGGATAAACGGTGATAGCCTAGTGAAGGAAATTATCTTGAGGAAAACTGTATATCTGACACTTTTCCATAATATTCTAAAAGGCGTGTGAAGTCTACTGATCCGCACTTGGTCAGGTGGTGGACTACGGTTTAAATTTTCTCACTCTGAGAGGAGTCCCGCGTGCCCTGTATAGTGGGCCGGTAATGGGTTGATAATGATAATGAAGTAAGATACGTACAATATTGTATTATACCTATCTTTGTGAAGTCATAATGACCTATATGTATGCACCTATGTTCAAAATATAATACGTTATTTTATTATTGTTCTAGTTCACAGATTTTTATTTATGTTGACTTCATTACAACTCTGACATGGGTAAATACACAGTACCTCTGGCATCAGTCGCTATCTAATCAGGAATATTGAAATCGATGAATACAGCAGTGCATCCGTGGTTCGTTATTTACATACAGCTCATTGTGCTTACGGCTGGGCGGAGTCGCGCTGGCTGTAGAGACGCAGCATTGTTGGCTCATGTAAATTGACGCCGAGCGCCGACTCCCGACTCCCGACCTCGCTAACCGCTGTTTGTTTTCGGTAGTGGAATGTGACAACTCCAACATCGGTTGACTGGATGTCTGACGGAATATGAGGAGTCATGCTGAAAATCATTAAACTAAACTCAATATGAACAAACCTACCTAAAATAAGTGCCCCTTTTTAAGTTATGAATCATCATCATCATGATCAACCCTGCATTACCAGCTCACTACAGAGCACGGGTCTCCTTCTCAGAGTGAGAAGGGTTTTGGCCATAGTCTACCACGCGGGCCAAGCGGATTGGCAGACTTCACACACCTTTGAGAACGTTATGGAGAACTCTCAGGCATGCAGGTTTCCTCACGATGTTTTCCTTCACCGTTAAAGCAAGTGATATTTAAATACTTAAAACGCACATAACTCCGAAAAGTTAGAGGTGCGTGCCCGGGATCGAACCCACGACCTCCGATTAGAAGTCGGTCGCTCTAACCACTAGGCTATCACAGCTTAAGTTATGAATAGGTTAAATAAAATAAATAAATTGATTAAATAAAAAAATTGGTTGTCTGTAAAGTCGGTTTACGGACGATAATTTTACGTGTGATAACGTCATAAGAAAACAAAGAGAGATACATGCCTCACAAGCCGAACGCTGGCCGATCGTGCTTTCTCTAGCGCTTGTTCCTCGCTCTCGCTCGCACGTGGTATGTGACAATGAGTCATGCTTTTTCGTGCGTGTAGCCGGCGTTCATCGATTTATAAGACGTTATCACGTCAAAAAAAACTGCCACTTCCAAGTTAGACCGCTTCCACCTTAGACTGTATCTATCGTCACTATCCATCAGGTTAAGATCTCAGTCAAGGGCTAACTTGTAGATGAATAAATAAAAATAAAGATATATACCCTAACCCCAGCACAATAATATGTTATTAAAAATTTTCTCGTACGTTTGTACATGGTATAATAGGTACCTAGCATAGAAATAATATTGATGAAAGTAACCTTATTAAGATATCTGGATCTGCGTGGACCTACCTTTGATGACTCTCTCTTCTCAGCATATCTTAAAAATATATTGTATAGAAGCATATCCAATCCACGTACCTAATCGTAACATTTGCATGAAATATATGAAGACGCAGCCGCGTTTCGTACGATACGAATGACAATGCACATAGCGCCCAGGGCCGACACTGAAATGCCTATTCATGAGATGAGCGACTGCTGTGCACCCTCGACTCTCCGCATTTGAATAAATACAATTAACTTGTTTGTTTTGCTCGCCCCGTCACGCCCAGAGGACACCGTGTTCCGGCGACACATTCTACCACTCACATCACTTGATTTATTTGTGACTTGTGTTTTCCCCATACGTAGCTCTACCTACATTAGGGCGTTATAAGCACACGAGTAGATAAGTACCTACGGCCCGCTGTAGGTACACTCACACAAACACACTCACCAACGGTTCACGGACGCCCGCTCGGTCCCCCAACCGGTCCCCCAACCGGTACAGTTGGGTGACAAACGTGCGCATAATATGTGTGAGTGTACCTACAGCGGGCCGCTTGTAGAAGCTTCCCCTCTGTACTGATCTACTCGTGTGGTATAAGTTCAAGTTGCTCCAAGTTGTTCAAGCAACTTGGTCAAAATAAATAATTATTTAATTCCCATATTGTCAGGGAACAGAACAAAGGTGAAAGGACTCCTGAAAATCCGGAGAAATAGTTATTAAGTAAACAGAAATTCTCATAGCAGGCTTTTAGGATCAAAGTTTAACAGCTGGAATAAGAAAATCTTAACCACTTCCGATTGGTGATGCTCACTCACTGCATCGGCTGGAAAAAGAGCTAATAATCCTTAAACGGCTGAATAGTTTTTCATCTTACCAATTAAACCCAACTTAAAATAAATCCGTTAATTCATCCGTTTGGGACATTTGGCCACTAGGTACCTACCTATACTTAGTTTGTAATAGAAATTCGCGTGCTTTACAACAGCGATAGCACACTAGTAGATAAGTACAGAGGGAAAGCTTCTGCAAGCGGCCCGCTGTAGGTACACTCACACATATGCGCACGTTTGTCACCCAACCTCTGTGACCCAACTGTACCGGTTGGTAGACCGAGCGCGCGTCCGTGAACCGTTGGTGTGTGTTTGTGTGAGTGTACCTACAGCGGGCCGTTTGTATGAAGCTTGCTCTCTGTACCTACCTATCTACTCATGTGGCAATAGTTTCGCTCAAGACTAGTACGAGAGTTTTTTAACACCCTTTAACGTCTACTTCTGCGCTCATATATGCGCCTCTCGTGATAGCCAAATCAGTGTGCTTAGTCTAAATCGGAGCACTCGAAAACGAACTCGAAAACTATTGATCGATTTCAGAGTAAAATAGACCTAAAATGGCTTGTATTAAGGTTTGAGTTCGCCAATACATTCAGCATTGTTCGAATGCTGAATGTATTGGCGAACTCAAACCTTAATACAAGCCATTTTAGGTCTATTTTACTCTGAAATCGATCAATAGTTTTCGAGTTCGTTTTCGAGTGCTCCGATTTAGACTAAGCACACAGTTCGACCCATGAACCGAATTTCTCCCATAACTAAAATTCGCCAAGCGCATCCGAGATATTACCGAGAGTGAATCGAGTTTCGGTCCGTCTCTTATAATTATCACCCTCCCATTTACGAGGTCCACCACTATTTTCGGTCCACCCATTTCGATTAATGAATTCTAATAAGATTCTGCGAGGATATTCAAATCGCGGTTAATGGTGATGTTTGGCAGCGCGCGGTATCGGCGAGCTCAAAGGGACCCGGCCGACGGAGCACTGTTATTATCTCAACACCATCGCGCTTACCTAACCCATTCCTTTTTTAGCAGACACCTCCGTCTCCTTCGTTCCCTCTGGAACCGGGCCCTCGGTCATTTATAGTAAACTCGACTCGGGGGCGTTCCCTCGACGATTTATCATTTAACGTTGCCTACAGACATTATTTGAAACGCATTAAAATCGCGCTCGTGGAAAATTTGTCGGCATCGAAATTAGTACTTCTCCCGGAGTGCATAATTTATCGCTTATACACCGCATCCGGTACGCGATTTGATGTTTCTAATTAGGAATTCATTGACGTTGATGATCGACTTCTGTTGAATTATCTCTAGTTGATAGTCCTTAAGTGCTTCTCAGTAGTCATAAATATAAATTTGTTTTAAGAGGTGTTAAAACATTTATGTTTATGACCCCGTGGAACTCATTGGAGAAGAATTTAGCTTCAAATATTACTTATGAAACTACTTATCTACTTTTAAACCTATTGTGATTCTTATTTACAGGTAGCTGGCGGTCGATACCTACCTCAATCCGCAGCAGACTTGATCGAATTGCAGCAGCTCCAAATGAAGACGTGGGAGCAACCTGCCTCAACGCCCTCAAACTGAGACCCGTCGCTTCATGACGTAAACGCCAAGTCATATTTTGTATGTTTTTTGCCTTCAAACGAGTTTAGTCTACTAAACTGTGCATTTAGTGGAGACGGGGGGGGCAAACTTAGGATGCTCAAATGAGCATCCTAAGTTTGCCTCAAGTTGAGGCTGCTCGGTCGGGAGCTGCTCAACAAGATATGAAGTAGTGTGTAGATCATCATCATCTGATGATGATGATGATCTACACACTACTTGATCATGATCAACCAATTACCGGCCCACTACAGGTCTCCTCTCAGAATGAGAAGGGTTCAGGCCGTAGTCCACAACGCTGGCCGAGTACGGATTGGTAAACTTCACACGTCTTCGACAACATTATGGAGAACTCTCATGCGTGCAGGATTCCCCTCACGGTTTTCACCTTCACCGTTAAAGCAAGTGCTATTCAACTGTTTTACATAACTCCAAAAAGTTTATAGAGGTGCGTGCCGGGCATCAAACTCGGCCCCCCCCGAAAGAGAGGCCTTAACCACTAGGCTATCAGCGCTTGTGTGTTTTTCGTTTCAAACTCGGAGCAAGGAATTCGCAATAGCGAGCATTTTTGCAAATAACATCCGCAGCGGTTCGCTCGTCGAAGTAGAGGGCGCGGGCGAGCCTAGTCGCGATCGAAAGTGCCCTGAGGAAGCAGTCACGCGCGGCGTTAACACGTGATGAATATGTATCGGCAGGCCGCCGCGGCGCCTTGTAATTTGAGCCTCGCCGGTAATTATTTACGTGAGAATGGCCCCTGGTGTACCTCGCCCCCCGCGCCGCCCCGCGCCGCTCTCACGCCCGAAGCCGCGAGACGAATCGTTGATTGCGCGTGAGTTGATGCGGCAGATTGCTGCTCATGTCTAATGCGTTGCTTGCTGACCAGCTAGAACACCGACTCATCATGCCACTTACTTCAACTATTCCTCTATTGTAATCCAATCTAGCTCTATCCATTCTAGATTGTATACTGTGATACAGCCACGGCCAAGGGCCAAGTGCGTGTGAGACTCGCTAACCCAGGATTCCGAATTTGTTCATGATTCTGTACCTACTATGTAGGTAACTAAATCAAAAATTTTGCGAAAAGAAAATTTGTGTGTGTGCATGTGTGTGTGTGTGTGTGTGTGTGTGTGTGTGTGTGTGTGTGTGTGTGTGTGTGTGTATGTTTGTTACTCTTTAACGCCGCAACTACTGAACCGCAACGCAATCACGCAAAAACTACTCGATGGATTTAACTGAAATTTGGAATGGAGATAGATTATACCTACCTACCCTGGATTAACACACATGCTACTTTTTATCCCGGAAAATCAAAGAGTTCCCACGGGATTTTGAAAAACCGAAATCTATAGCTATAACTAGGTATAGGTAATCTATACCTACTACTACTACTTACTATACCTACTACTATAGCAAACTTCCTTGAAAGTAGGTATAAAGGTTAGAAAAGGGAGCGGGAACGGGAGCCGGAAGTCCACGATTCCCTCGGGTTTGTGAAAAACCGAAATTTACGCGGGCGCAGCGGCGGGCAGAAGCTAGAAATAAATAAAGTCGGTTAAAAATAACAGCGATCTCACAAAATTTTACTTTATATAGGTACCTACCTACTTACTAATTTCACCTAAATATAGCTGAGGTTCCTGATGGAAGAACTCTTTTCTGGGATGAAAAGTATCCTATTTCCTAATCCAGGATATAAGCTCTTAGATGCCAAGTTTCAGCTACATCGGATGAATGATACGCGAATGCATGCAGAGGGGGGTTATTCTGTAACTTAGTTAGCAACTGAAAATAGTTGCCAACAAATTAGTTCGATATACATTGCTGCTTTACTGTGTGAAATTATAAAAACACTTTATATTTTCTCACAGTAAAGCAGCAATGTATATCAAATTTATTAGTTGGCAACTATTTTCAGTTGCTAACTAAGTTACAGAATAACCAGCAGGACACCGTTCACGGAGGAACTCTTTTCCGTAATGAAAGTCCGTCGCCAGGAGGCAAGCTACTAGGTAGGTATATAATTCTGTTTCGACTCAGACAGATTAAACATACGCGAACACATTATGGACAGACAGCGAGACAAATTTTAATTTTCATATAATATACCTACAGTATGATCTAATTAGGTACCTATACCTACTTAGGAGGTAGATAATATTTAGCCATACCTAAACAAGGAAAAGATGTGTAGTAGAAAGAACATCAACAGCTTATCATAAGAAATACCTAATGATATATAAATGAAGTAGGTAGGTAAAGGTGTACTACAACCTTTGATATGCAATCCTAGTACTCCACACGTCACTCTACATGCATTTCCATTTTTGCCAATTTACTCGCTGAAGAAGAATCTACGAATGAAGAAGCTATGTACCTACATATCACGGAATCCCTCGAGCGATTCGTTCGTTTTTAGGGTTCCGTAGTAAACAAGGAACCCTTATAGTTTCGCCATGTCCGTCCGTCTGTCTGTCTGTCTGTCTGTCCGTCCGTCCGTCCTCGGTTAATCTCAGAGACTATTAGTGCTAGAAATCTGTAATTTGGCATGGGTATAAATATTAATCACACCGGCAAAGTGGTGAAATAAAATTTTGATAAAAATTTTTTTTAGGGTAGCTCCCCCACATGTAAAGTGGGGATGAATATTTTTTTTCTCGTCTACCCCATAGTGTGGGGTATCGTTGAATAGGTCTTTTAAAAATACTGTGGGTGTGGGAACATCATTTTTCGATTTCTAGATCCGTTTGTAAAATATGATGTTTTAAAGTGCTAATTTTTATTAGAGTCAAGTATTCCCCTCTATCAGCCAAATGGCAGTATAAAGGAACTTGAAAAAATTCACAGCAGTAGTAGATATAATCAATTTTAAAGGAACACTATCATGGCTAAGTAGGGTTCACAGGTTAAGGAGTTATATCTGTTTTTCGAGGATTGTGACTACGGAACCCAGACTACGCAACCAAGTGCGTGGCCCGCCACGCACTTGGCCGGTTTTTTCTTTTTCGCCTTAAAGGTGCGTCCAGACTTGAACATTTCACCGAACCGAACAGCGAACATTTCGGCGAACTTGTTACGCTCAATGTGGACGGCGCGCTTGGAGCGCTTGAGATGGGTTACTGCGTAACAGTTCGGCGAAACTTTCGCCGAACTGTTACGCAGTAACCCATCTCAAGCGCTCCAAGCGCGCCGTCCACATTGAGCGTAACAAGTTCGCCGAAATGTTCGCTGTTCGGTTCGGTGAAATGTTCAAGTCTGGACGCACCTTTACACAGACGTGGCGGAGTGATGACGGTTGTTTTGACTGATACTGACATCGCGTGTAAAACACCACCCGCCGGAGCCATTCGTCCCTGGCGATATTGGGCCAGACACTTGCAAAAAACTAAGATCGAGATTCGAGACCGATTAAAACTACTTACTGCAGAATCCGGCCGCCTGCGCTGCATTGTTGCAAATAACAAAAAGTAAACTGAACTCCCTGTTATACCTATTTTAGTTCAGTAATTAATTTTTATTCCTACTACGAGTAGGTACTTACTAGTTTTAAAAGAACAGACAGGTAAGTACTTTACTGTGTAGTAGGACCTACAGATCTACCACACAGTAAAGTTTAGAATACAGACATACCTATCTGATGAACGGTTACTAGAACCTAGAGTTCTACCTAACCTTCGTAAAAAAACTCAAAATTTATATTCTCAGTGTTGTACCAACTACCAACAGTTGATGATCCTAATCAGTGCTAATGAACCATTCGTTGAGTCTACCAATAGTTTAATTACGAGTTATAGGTACCTACTTAAGTACTTACTGAAGAACACATAGGTAGTGTCTATAATTATTTTAAAAGATTAATTAATGTTAGATAAAACCTGCCTAAAACTTCGGTAAAATGTTATCTTACCAATACCACAGCCTTGGTAGTATTTCTGGAAACTGTGCCAATACCTAATCAAATGGAACTAATGAAAGGCAAGATGGCTTTATTTAGGTCTTCCATTTTGGCAAGATGATTTTCGCTTCATTAAGCATTCTTATATTTTTATACCTTACAAGGTCGACGAAAGATCGGGCGTCCGAAGACCACCTGGTAGAAATGTATAGCTCATGGTATATCTGAGTCTGGAAAAAATTACCAAAAAATTAACTAGGGAGTGCAGACTATTGTACAGAAAATTTTTAATCATAAGTATTAATTAATTCATAGGTCCTGGTTTCTATTTATCTAGGCATCTATTTAAAAGCACATTAAAATGTTTAATTGTTTTTGTTTTTAGTTAGTAATTTTAGTGGAATAGGTACCTACCTACATTACTCCTATTCCACTTTCGAAGTTCAAAATCAGAATATTATATACTACCAAAGTTAACTATCCCACCGCCACCACCACTACAGCCTTTTGAAGTCCCACTGCTGGGCACATGCCATAGGAGAGAGGGATTTAGAGCTTACCTACCTACACCCGCCACGTTGCTCTAATGCGGGTTGGCGGGCTTTAGCGACTATTGTCACATGAAGTAAGTAATAATAACCGGAACCGACTGCTTAACGTGCTCTCCGAGGCACGGGGGTGAAACACCGCCAACTACCAACTCCGGGCTGGCACTGAGAATTTATTGAAAGAAAAACCTAGTTAATACTTAAACCTAACAAATATTTGCCCGACCCGGGAATCGAACCCGGGACCTCGTCATCTGGAGTCGAATATACTAAGCACTAGACCAACGAGTTTCATCTTAGTTACACTATAACCAGTGGCGTAGCGTACCTTGGCGGGGCCCCGTATAAAAATTTTTTTGGGGGCCCTTATGAAGGGTAAAGAATTCTCACGAAAAAAAATGTTTGCATAAAATTATAAGCAATAAGTATTTATTCATCATAATTATTTATCTGTCACTTTTTCTAAAATTTTTACAAACAATTCAAATTAAATATAGAACTCATTGCACGTCGGGGGCCCCCGTGGCTTGGGGGCCCCGTATAATTGATACGGCATATACGGCGGTAGCTACGCCCCTGACTATAACGAAGATGAAACTACAATAATTACTATTTTGTCAAAACCAGAATACACATCTTTACCTACCAGTAACGCCATCTATCAATCAACACAACAACATTACTTGACTAGCATTTTAAGTTAGGACAGTTTCTTCAAATAGTAATCATGTTTCTATGGAATATGTTCAATGCGATATTGATTCAACGCCATAAATTACTTTCTTAATATCAATATTTCCAAGAGAGTAACTGGGTGTTTGTTTAAACAACAAAATGTTAAACAACAAAATGTTAAACTGACTGCTTTCAATAAGTGGGAACGTCGTCCACGTACAGTAAGAAACATCTGTCTTTTATTTCTATTAAATCCAGGCGAACTATAATAAACCTTAGACTGATGTAGCAAAGACTATATTCAGAAATGCACAGCAATAGAATTTTATGGAAATAAGATTTGTGTTGTGTACGTTTGCTCGCTAAGCAGCGGTGCGCCCCGCTGTGTCAGGCCCCTAAAAACACACAGACCGCGGGGCGCCGTACTCTACCAGCCTTTTACTAATAACACCGTCTTTCCCTCTGTCATGCCTTATTTCATCCGAACGTCTCTCGTTTTTTCAACGTCTTCGTTTTTTTCTTCTTCCTAACCTCAAACAATAACAATAAAACGAGTCTCTGATGATAGTAATCCTTCATCCTCATTGTCTTTTGGCAGTTTCGTGGAATAAAATATGTTCTGCTCTCGCGACTTGATATCTGAACGCCATATTATAAATGGCGTCGTTTAAAATATTTTAATACCCTCTACATCAAGGCGATATTAATTTAGTACGCTTGAGTTGAAGCGGCCGGGTGCCACCGATGGAATGTTAAATGACGGATTACCCGCGCCCGAGATGGAGAGATAACCGTTCCATATCTCGCTGATTCTATCATTGCAGTGGCCCCTGCTCTTCATTACTTGGCCTATCTTATATAGATTTCAATAGTTGATCCTAAAAAATAAAAAAAATAAACTTGATAAAAAAAATCTATTGTAAAACACTAATTTATAGTAATCTGTCGGGGGTAATTTAAATAGTTAATGTTAAAGTCTTATTAAAATTCTTTATCGTCAGGAAAACTTGTATATAAAAATTGCCTTTTACACAATATTATTTGGATGAGTACTAGTTTAGATTTGATGATCGTGTTTTTACAAATACAAAATAAAATACGCGTCTGACTATTTCTCAGTTTTTATCTCGCAAGATATTTGGAAAAACTATCTCCAGGCTAAAGAAGTCGCTGGCAAAAGCTAGTCCCTTTATAAATTAGCGACGAAGTCCAAAGGGATTTACTGCAAAAACCTGTTATAGCTCAGCAAAATAACGGCCAAATCTCCGAATTTCAGATAATAAGCAGGAAACTTGTTCGCACAGTTCGTGCAGGAATCGGTCAGTCAGGTGTTCCAGTATGTCAGAGTTTATTATGATCTTTAATTTCGACATTAAGATCCTTTTTTTTAGGTATAATCTCTGTTATTTCCTTAGATTAGGTATATAGAAGAGGATATGAAACATCAAATTTAAATTGAAGCTTCCGGAACCTTAAAAATGGCGTATGGGCGGAGCCTAAATGACTTTTAGGGCTGGTGCTATCGATACTTAAATACTCGATATAAAATTATCAGCCACATTATTTACATATTTTATTTTGAAAATCAGTATGACAATAATCTATACTAATCTATTAAAGCGGAAGAATTTGTTTGTTTGAACGCGCTAATTATAATGGAATTGATGGATATAATGGATGCTATGGAAATACCTGTCGGATTTGAAAAATCCTTTTTGCGTTTGATAGCCCAATTTCTGAGGAAGGTTAAGGGCTATTTAACATTGTTTGGAAGCCCTAATTAATATACTATCATATGTGAATATATTGCAGTTCCAATATTACATACATAACCTCTTTTTTTTTAAGTCTGCAAAAAATTAGATTGGCAATATCACTAAGAAGAAACTTACTGTTTCAATTTCATCTCTCTCTACCACTCTGAGAGACAAACAGTAGGTGGCAGGTGCGGTAAGTTTTATTTTTATCGACATTCAGTTTAATTGTAAACAATACAATCCCAACACTATACATACAATCAAACTTATTCTCGTGAAATAATCGAAGTTTTTGACGATACCGCATAAATTTACGCGTTTTGAATTAAATAAAGAAGAAGCTGAGCTTTACTTAATCGAAAAAACTCAAAATACTCGCTACAAAAAGAGAAAATAGAAGAATTTATTAGTTACCTATGAAATGAAATTCCTGGGCGTTTTACATTGCTTTTACGATCACAACTCACAATTGAACACTTCACCATTGTTTATTGCTTAAAACAACTGCTGAAACGTGAAAACAGTGCAAAATAAGTATAAACTTAGAACTGACACACCGGAACAACAACAAACGCCATTTTTAAGGGACAAAAAAGTGGCTTCAGTAGGTAAATTTTATGACGTCATTCGACATTTGCGTGACGCGTTTACGCAATAACATAATCGACCTGTCTCTTTCTAATAATGTAGCTTTCCATAAATAAGAAAGGCTTAGAAATAGTTTAATTTGTTTTATTCGAAAAATACATCATATAACTATAATTGAGTAAAATGCAACATATCCTCTCCTATATACCTAATCTAAGGTTATTTCGTTTCAACTGAGGCTCTCCATGGAGGCCCTATATACCTACTCTACTTTGTTAACACGTCAGGCAAGATTACTATAGCAACTGTAGTCATGACTTTGTTATGCTTTGTTGTCATCGATTACATTACTTTTGCATTACTTTAAACTGGATAACACATAGTGTATGTGTTTCTAAATAGATTTTTCTATATAAAATGGTTAAAATAACAGTGGAGTTGGTGCGCAAAAAAGCAGAACATCACGATTGTTTGTTGGCCCCATTAGAAGAGATCGCTTTGCATCAAGAAAATATCGAAAAAATAGAATATTTACAAGACTGGTGCCCAAAGCTCAAAATACTTTTGATGCAAAGCAATTTAATTGCCAAAATAGAGAATCTGAATAAATTAAAACATTTAACATATCTGAATTTAGCACTAAACAATATTGAAGTGATTGAAAATCTGGAAAGATGCGAATCATTACAAAAATTAGATCTCACTCTTAACTTTATTGGAGATATCGTTAGCGTAGAGAGTCTCACGGATAACTACAATTTGGAAAACTTATATTTGACTGGAAATCCGTGTACAGACTATGATAACTATCGTGATTTTGTGATTGGAACATTACCTCAACTTAACTCACTCGATGGTAAAGGTATTGAACGATCTGATCGCATTAAAGCTTTACAAAATCTTCCCATTATTAGATCTGACATAATATTTGAGCAAAAATTGTATATGTCTCAAAGAAAATCACAAAAAGAACGCCTCCAAAATGATATACGTGATAAGTGGGAGAACGTTTATAAAAACATGGATCCAGACGAAAGAAATAAGAAATTCTGGGCTGAAAAAACAGAACATGCTCCTGAAGTCAGGTATGAAATTGAACATATGAGACAACTGAAACTAAAAAACCATGAGACTGACATGAAAAAAGAAGAAAAGAGAAAATATAAATTATTTACTGATGATGGCAGACCATTTAATATAAACCAACCTAAAATAGAATTTCAGTTTAGTGATGAAGAGTCCGATAAATACATTTTAGACTTAGCGGTGTATAAGTATTTGGATATTAGTTTACTTGATGTGGATATTCAGCCTAATTACGTGAGAGTTATAATCAGAGACAAAATATTTCAGCTTCATCTTCCTGAAGAAGTAGAAACAACAAACTCGAAAGCTGAAAGATCTCAAATTACTGGACATTTAGTTGTTACGATGCCAAAAGCTAACTTTATTGTAAAAGAAAATGTTGGTATAAAGAAAAATAAACCAATAATACAACTTTACTCTAAACACAAAGTAGAAGATTGTCAAGTAGGGACAGCGCAATCTAAAAGGGAATTTTTAGAAATAGGGTCATTTGACTGCATATTAGATCTTACAAAAATGACACAAACATTATCAAAACCAGTCTACATAGACCCAAGATTGAAACTCGAGGGTAAACAACCTTCACCAGATTTTGTTGACAATCCTGAAGTTCCTGATCTTATTTGATTGATCGTTTCTAAGTTGCATGCACTTATCTTTTCAATAATTTCTATCTACACTTGTATTTAATATTATAGGATACTTGAATAATATTAAGTTGGCAAAATAGATACGCGGTTATCACAGATTTCAAATTATACTGTGTAGATCGCATTAATCTTTGGTTAGTTGATAATTGTTAGAACTATGCGAAAATCAATAGATAAGTACCTTAATTAAAAATCACTTAGGGTTGTATAAAAAAATTTAATATTATTTACATGTTCTACGTTATGGGTAATTAACATGTCCCTACATTAAAATTTTATTAATTATAATGCATAACAATCATAATATATCTACCTATTTACCTTACTTATTATATTAATCACTAATTACACAATATTCGAGACTTACTTAAAACTTCCATTTTAAACTAAAAATAGAAGAGATTATGACAATATAATATGGTATTTTTTTCTTTTCTAGTGGAAGGACATATTTGTTCATTTTAAATATTTTTACATTTATGAAATTATAAAAAGCTTCCTCCTGGTTTTTCTCTAATTTATTATAGAAAGGTAGGTATTTTATTAATACTCGAAATTCATTCATCATTCCAATTCAACTCAACTATCACTTAGGTATTCAAAATTTAGGAATTCATTAACACACACACAGCCTTACAAACAGAACATTATAACAGCCTATTCTATTAACCAACATTCTATCAAACATACATATTATAATTAAAGCTTTATCTTCACTTAAATGGAGAGTATAAATATTTGCAAATGCATGTTATATTTCCTCTATAATATCTGATTAGTTCGGTGACTTGATTTAGTTTAATAATTTGTTAAATTTGCCTCGTTTCATTAGCGTCTATCATCGGGATACCATTTGTTTCAAGAGCTTTGACCATAAATGTATGGAAGCCGTCCACGTCACGCATTTCTTTGGAGGTAAATTTGGCTGAAATTTGGAACCGCCCGGCCCATGGTGGTGTGATCTTGAACTGCGCTTCTGCAATGGCACCCGGAGCTACATTCTGTAATATATAAAGAACAATTTTATTAATACACAATTACTTTTCATTTCAAACATAATAATTTAATTATTTAACTTATAATGTACTCGTAATATTGTTGAATTCTTAATATTTGAATAAACGTTAATGTTTAATCATTAAAATGTTTGAATTGTTATCTACTTAGGTATAGCATGAGTTCAATTATATACTTTAAAATATTATAATCATCTACTTGTAACACCATATTTAGGTCAAGCTTTGAAACTGTTATTGATTTAACTCTTTATGCGGTACAACTAAGATCTTCTCCAACTAATTTCTTATACCTCATTCAGCTCAATCTTCAACTGCTTCTCCAGTCCCGTGCCTTGGATATAGAACTTCCCATTCTTCAAGGGTATGGGCAGAGGATTCTCCACTTTCACGACCACCGTGCACTCTTGCCGTGAGGCCGGTTTTCCGTCAATGGAAATCTTGATGTCAGGATTTCGAACTCGGAAATCGTCTTGTGCGAAATAATCGAAGTTGTTCTCTACGATCGTAGCCAAACAAGCTATGTTGAAGGATGCCTGCGAAAGAACAATTTTAATTCAGTAAATACATTCTAAGTTTTAGATTTTCCCGTCAAAATAAGCAATTTTTGCATCATAGCTGGTGACCATTTCCAGCTGTACCTATTTCCAGAATGAACGATGAGTGATTATTACTAACTAAATGATGTGATAATAACTAGCTTCTGCCCGCGGCTTTGCCCGCGTGAATTTCGGTTTTTCACAAATCCCGAAGTAGTCGTGGTATTCCGGTTCCCGGTTTCGCTCCCTCTTTCAACCTTTACTCTCAAGGATGTTTGCTATAGTAATTTACCTATAGCTGTAGCTATAGATTTCGACTTTTTCAAAATCCCGTGGGAACTGTGGATTTTTCCAGGATAAAAATTAGCCTATGCGTTAAGTCACACACACACGCACACACACGCACACACACACATTGCATGTGTGCAAATTGCAATGGTGCATTTGCATATAAAATCGATTCCTCTGGTACTGCAATGGTTTTAATAATAGAACTTACTTGATCAACCAATTTCTCGTAATAATCGTCGAATGTGACGTTCAGCGTGACATTCTCCTTTGCCTCCGGCGCTAACACCTTGTCGAACTCGTTCCTCTTCACTGCATCGCCCGCCACTCCCGTATACGTCACAGTGTCCACTCGCAACACACCCTTTACATGATGCTCGTTTATTGTGGAACGATTCCTAATATGCAGAACCTGTAATACAGTAGTGTATATTTTTAAATTTATATTTTTGTAGGTTGAATTATTACCCATTATGGAGAGGCGACTGCATAAATGCGTCTTGGGTAAAGTGTATGATACCAATTAGAACTTCAAGAACTAATATATAGACCAATTTTGATGCGGTTTTGCATGCAGGCCACCAGCTGCAGAGGGTATTTTTAACTTTCTTTTATAGACGACATCATATTAGGGGAGTTTCTAATATCTGTATTTAATGCCTCTGTCTCAGATCATCAAAATTTTGCTCTTACTCTTACTAACTCTGTCTAATGAAAGAAGGACTTTTCCGTTCAAAATACTTAGCGATCATTTGAGTTTTACTTACCACATTAAAGTCTTGGCCGATTTTAATATCGTCTCTAAGTTCGAAATCGAAAGTGACTTCATTGAAAGCATCATTGAGGTAGTATCTTGCGAATATACTCTCAGATTTGCGAAGTGCTTTTTCCATCGTAGCGCGTTCTTCTTGCGTTCTTTCTGGATATTTATATAGATGTGTGATATCCTGCGAAGGACATACAATTACTTTTAAATAGGTATAAAATTCGTTTCAACAGCACCTGAAGCTTTCGAATAGCAATTTATATAAAAATGCTCTCAAAAATCTCGCAGGCGTTGGAAGCAATGGATGAATGAACCTCATATTATAATTGGTGGGTTGGTTAAAATAGTAGTTAAACATGTTTTAAAAAAAGGTAGCATTGGTTAAAATAATAGATTTTAAAACATATATACCTCTCGTTCCATACGGCCAATCGCTTTTGTGGAAATATTTTGTCCAATTGATACTGTATCGCGTGCTAAAAATTTAAGCGGTTGGATTTCACCGGAATATTTCCACAGCACCTGAAACAACAGCGTGTTTATTCCAAACCTATATATTATTTTGCAGAATAAAAGAAATTATTACAGAACGGCCATATCAATATATACCTACCTACCTATAGAAGAAAATATACATATCGAAAACGCTGCCTAATCCCTATTAGATATTTATAACAAAACAATGTGTGGTGGGATAGTAGCGAGTAATTATTACCCGTGCGAAGCCGGGGCGTTTCGCTAATTGAAAATATATTATATACCTATATTTTTTTTATTCAAGTACAAGTTAGCACTTGACTGCAATCTCACCTGATGGTAAGTGATGATGCAGTCTAAGATGGAAGCGGGCTAATTTAGAAGAGGTATACATAGTGCATACCCCTGATCGGTTTCTACACGGCATCGTACCGGAACGCGAAATCGCTTTGCGGCACAGCTTTGCCGGTAGGGTGATAACCAGCCACGGCTGAATCTCCCACCAGACCAGACTTAGAGACAATTTAGAAATTATTAAATCCCAAATTGCCCCTGCCGGGAATCGAATCCGGGACCTCCCGCTTCGGTATAAGACCACTGCGCCAGGGAAGTCGTCAATTAAGGCTCAATTTAGACCGCGGCGGAATGGAATGGAAGCGACTTTTTGCAACGAAATTGTACATAGCTAAATGAACTTTATGTCAATTGCATAACATACAAATTAAATAGGAGCCAAAAAAAGGTCGCGCGTCTTCCGCGGAATTCTCGAGAATTCCCGTAGCTACTGTCGGCGCCGTCTGTGGAATCCGCGGGAAGTGGCGCGAACGGAGAGTCCGTTGGGTCGGTCACAGCAGTGTCGTGCCAAGCGTTTAGCTGGAATGCGCGAGAATTCTCGAGCATTCCAGCGAATTCGCGCGCCTTCCGCGTCATGAGGCGAATTTGACGCTTCGATTCCACCGCGGTGTAAATTAAGCCTAAAGGTGAAAGTATTGTACCTTGTCAGCGTTGACTTGCGCGAAGACATAGGAAGCGTCGTACGGCTTCTGCAAATCACCGTCGCGCACCGCTCGCAGGGAGGCCGGGCCGCAGCGGTACACGTCCTCAGAGGTCTCCTGCGGCGTGGAGTCGATCGCTTGCCAGCCGCTGTACTCGGCGCCTAGATCTGGACGATCCATCCATACCTGAAATTGTAAACAAACAATTTCCATAAATAGTAATAGTACAACGACAGATCAGACACGGGTGTTATGCATTCGTTCCCAGCCAGAGTCTATCATAGTATTATGAAGAGGAGACGAGAGACGAGAGACGAAAGGAGAGAAGTTTGTTAAAATTTTTAAAGAAAATACTTAAATAAATGTCTTTTTCAACAAATGCCTGAATTCTTTACTTTTCATGGTATTTTTCTACTCACTACACTCGTATTTTTATGAGATATTTGGAAAAGTAGGTACTTATTACGTAGATCTTAGATCAGTACATACTTATCAGCTGTGCTACCTAACTACGATTACCAATTGCACTTATGCAAATAAAGCTTGCTTTCATTTATACGAACCGCACTCAGTCATTGCTCTTACCAAGAATAGTTTTATAAGAAACAGATGCAGATAAAGTAAGAGCCTATTAATATTCGTTGGCAAACAATTTTATCGACTCACGTGATTCCCCCTAACCGCTAAATGATGGCTCTATTAATTTCTAAATTTAGCTAACCTCATTCCATACGTGGTAGTTCCACACGGAGTCCCTGGTGAACTCCTCCAGGGTGTTGCCCTTCTCGTCCTTTATGATGTCGATGGTGAGGCTCCCCTGGCTGTCGTGCGCCGCGTCGTAACCTGTCACCGGTCGGCATGGGATACCGAGCGCTCTGCAGACTGAAACAAAATGAGAATGAAGAAGTTATTGCGATGTATCGATGGTATCTAATAGGTAGAGTAGGGGCCAATTTCGAAAATAACACTCTTGAATATCACATAGACTACGGGTAGGCTACACCGCAATGCATTCCAAAAATCCTTATGTATCAATGGCACCTAGCTCTAGTAGAGTAGAACCTGGGCCCTCCCCAGGTTTTTAAACCAATTTCGAAATAATAACTACTTATTAACTGTCACGTAGAATGCTGCTTACAATATCGCAAACTAAGACATGCCAAACGGCGCAATGCACTGAATTGCAAAAATCCTTCTGTATCGTTTTCATATAAATTTAACTAGAGGCGGACTGCAACGCAGCGTTCTGGAAAGTGGTAGATCGATTAGTCTCTATTTGTCAATAGCTAGAGCCCAATGTACTTTGACAATTTACAGCATCGTGTCGTAACTTTGCAGTTTGCAATGCGACACGATACTGTAAACTGTCATTATTCATACAGTCATACTTCATAGTCGTATGCAAAGTAGAAACTTACTTGTAGTCAAAACGCCCGCATACACCCAACATTGCGCGTATTTCACCGGCTTCTTCTTTTCGTAGTATTTCTGCAGGATGGCCAGGGAGCCGACCCACTTGAGCGGATGTGAGCCGCCGCTGTAGTCGCTCAGCTCCGTGGCCCAGTTCCCGAACAAGATCCCGTTGTCGTCCTGAACGTTGACCGCGGCGGACAACGCGCGCACTATTCTAATGGGATCACCTCTCGCTCGACCCTTGACCTGCAATTAATTTAGCAATTACAATATTATCATCACTTCATCATGATCAACCCATTACCGGCTCACTACAGAGCACGGGTCTCCTCTCAGAGTGAGAAGGGTCTTGGCCATAGTCTACCACGCTGGTCAAGCGGATTGGCAGACTTCACACACCTTTGAGAACGTTATGGAGAACTCTCAGGCATGCAGGTTTCCTCACGATGTTTTCCTTCACCGTTAAAGCAAGTGATATTTAAATACTTAAAACGCACATAACTCCGAAAAGTTAGAGGTGCGTGCCCGGGATCGAACCCACGACCTCCGATTAGAAGTCGGTCGTCCTAACCACTAGGCTATCACAGCTTTTATTATCATCACTTATACCCTGTGAAATAAGGAGACCGCTTCCGAAAAGTTAGCGCTATTATTATACAACCTAAACACAATCTTCACTCACATCACTTATGACTCAATCACAATCACAATCATAATCACAATCACAATTGGGTAGGTATCGGCGTTGGCGCGCGCGCGGTTTTGTAGGTACCAAACGATACGTATTTAGGTCACACAAAGTTCGTTGACCTCCAGCATCAGCTGATTTTATTTTAATTATGCAAGAATTACGTAACAAACTTTTAAAAAATACAGCAAAAAAGATTTTTGCAATTACAGTTCTGTTTGACCCCCAAAACGGTTATTGCACAATTATTATTATTTTTGTAAAAATGATTTTTTTTTCACGTTTTTTTAATGATATCTTAGCAGTAATCATCAGTAGTATCACCTATCTTCGCTTCCGAAAGCGTTCCCCTGGCACCCTGTATAAATCCAAGAATCGATAGACGTTGGACTCCCATTGTGGTAGAATGGCGACTTTGCAACTCGCATCGGAAAATGCAGTGTTGGCAGACCACCGTTCAACGTCAGAGGAGTCGTAAGGAGCTGCCGGCAACGCAAGACTGTTGTGTCATGTGGAAGAGCGCGCCCTACAAGAGCCCTATGTTCAGCAGTGGGCATCTATCGGTAGATCAGTGTGATTGATCCGACATCTTGTGATTCTATAGTTTTGAGTTCTACGAGTACCTACTTACTTAGTATTAATGGATTGGATGTATGAATTTTTTTATCGATCAATTAAAAAAGATCAGATTAAGTTTATTGACCACATCATCAGAGGGTAGTAAGGTAGGTATCTCGTAGGAACTAAACGCGAAATTCCGACAGTCACCTAACAATGGTAACATTCGAAAATGATAAATAGGTTAAACTGCGCAATGTGCTCACAGTCTACTTAAATTATTAACTAATATAATATTAAATTAATAACTAACTTTGATAACCTTTTACCATTTAGGTACCAAAGATAATAGAATAATTAACGACCCTGCGTAATTAGCGAAGGTACCTACTATACTAAAGTACATCGAACCCAAGAACATAGATGATAGAACATGTAGATACTTACATCCTTTTACATTAACTTCTTAAGATCTTACATTAACCACACATTTTATTAAGATCTTACATTAACCACAACGCAGGCACTTCGCAATAATAAGTCTGAAAACGTTGGAATATATAATATGCTTTTATATTCGCTTTTCTCACAATGGACACATCAACATCTTTTCGATCTAGATTTCGAATCTAATTCATATAAATCTCATACAAACTTCCAACCCCTATTTAACCCTCGTAGGGGTTGAATTTCCAAAAATCCTTTCTTAACGGACGCCTATGTCATAATAGCTATCTGCATCCCTTTCAGCCCAATCCGTACAGTGGTTTGAGCTGAGTGCTTAGTGTAAGATCGGAGCACTCGAAAACGAACTCGAAAACTATTGATCGATTTCAGAGTAAAATAGACCTAAAATGGCTTGTATTAAGGTTTGAGTTCGCCAATACATTCAGCATTCGAACACAACGAGCGCCCCAAGCAGAAATGTTATAAAATACATATTCGAACTATGGAATTACGACTTTAAAATACGAGTATTTGAGTTCATTTTGCTCTAAATTCACTTGTGATTCCATCAATAGTTTTCGAGTTCGTTTTCGAGTGCTCCGATCTTAGACTAAGCACTCTGTACGTTGATAGATCAGTCAGTTAGTCATTCACCTTTACCTTTTATATATTTAGAAGATAATTATCATACCTTTCCGACCTCCCTGACTAGATATATCGCGCACTCCAGTATATCCTTCTCGTACTGCGCGTAGTTCCACGGCGTGGGCTTGATCCTGTTGTACACGCCGCGGAACATGAGTCCGCCGTCGTCCTGCACGTACTCCTCGCGGTGGCTGTGACCTGCACCGATAAATATACTCGTAATTCATGATCAACCCACGACGGACGACGAACGAAGACCGTATATACCTATGCACTTATAGGAATATTGTGGCTAATTCTGTTGTACACAATCTCTAAATCTAAACTAAAATGACAGGCCTAAATATATTCCTATCTCTTTCACAATGCTCCCTGCAGAAAAGGATAGCACTATTTTTAAACCTGTCAATTTAGTTTAAGTTTAGAGAATTGTGTACAACAGAATCGGCCACATTGTATGTTTGTCCGTACCTATTATGTATCTATTTTCTTAAAACTACTGGAAGAATTTTTATGCGGTTTTTTTCATTACATTTACTATCACCTCTGACCAAATAACTAAAAGTCACCAGAGGACGCTGTACACGTGAATTTTTTATTGACTTGTTTTCTAGACAAACCAACTTCTACCGTGTAACTGGATTAGATACTGGACGGAGATACCTGAGGTAGCGCGAGCGGTGCGATGGGGATGCCTTGGTAGTGGGGGTAAAAGTTTACGTAAAAGTTAAGTCCGTAACTCCTTGCGTATCGCGCAACTGCCTCAGGAACAGATAAGACAAACAGACAGAGCTGATAGAGTCATAGAGTTAAAAACATTTGCAAGATGGCTTAAAACATAAACTAGTCACTGGTGTCCTCACCTGGCATATAAACGCTATCATTCAAACACCAAGGATTGAATAGCACGTAAATAGGCAGTGGGTGTGTGTAACTGAGCGATCCACCCCCGTTCAGTTTAGTATCAACATCCACGCGCCAAGCGGCAACAATGCAGTCCGCGGCCGGGGTCACCGCCACCATGAGATGCGAATCCATTTGACCTTCGTACACAGCATTCCATGCGCCCAAGCTCTCCGAGCCTTTCTCCAACATGGGTACCGCCGCCGACGTATCGTCGGATGGGCCACGTCTCTCCACATCTGTTGGAAAGCATTCCGTTGTATCTTTATCATACTAAAAATAAACATTTGACTCACTGCGGGTATTGCATGCATACGTGAAAGCGAATTGATTTATCGAAACTAATTATTTATTAGAACTTCATTTATTTACAGATAGCACTCCAGACCAAAGTCCAGACTTAGGTAACTGTTCTCATTATATCAGATTGTTAAAATAAAAATGAATAGGAACAGGACAATATTCAGCTAACGTTAAAAGTCTTACGTTCTCAGGGTTAGGTAATTATCATTTATCTCCTGAAATTAGGAAATTCATTTTTATTTTTACCTAATAAATAAAATTGTAGTTTTCGAGTAAAATATGAATGTTCTCCTGACCTAATTTCTACAACGGCCGTTAATCTCACCGGAGATCGACCGGCGCGACCAGAGAGGGATCAGTTGCAAGGTTGAAAGCTTTACCTACGTGCTCCTCGCGACCCGGGAAAATAAATTTATTTAATTCATACCTGACACATAGAAGATGAAGGAAATGGCATCACGGTTGACATCGTACGGCCGATTCAACAGAATATCCAATTTGAAGGCCTGACCTCGTCGCACGACGAGACACTTGTCAACATCTCTTGTCATGAGATTAAATTTATTCGTATGGTGATTTTCCCCATTAGCTTCGACGCAAAAGTCGATGCCTTGCACTGCGAGGACGCCTTGTCTTGTTCCGTCGATGACATCTGAATAAACAATTAAATATGTATAAGTTTAAGCAGAATAAAAAAATATTATTAAACGTAAATAAACATGACTAATAGGTTTTGTTATTTATTAAATCCCAAATTCGTGAATAAATATTAAACCTCACTGATTGACGATCGCCTCTCCGTATACATAAGTTATTATAACATTATTCGTATTTAAATCGTACCTAAAAAGTTGTGATCTTTATTCGAATATAAGTTAAAAATTTTGTTATTATTTATTGATAGAATTCGTCATCGCTCAAAATTTTCGCGCCTCACTTTTGGATTCGAGCCAGCTCGATTATCCACAAACGAATCACGTAAATGTCGATAGGAAGGTAATAACTCAAAATCTTTTATCATTCATATAAAAGTTACCTTTAAAAACTTTTTTCAAACAAAAATACAGAGCTCTTATGATTGCAGACTTCTAAGAAGCCTTTGATCAGTTTTACCTGGTTGAAATGGTATAATAATGTACTTCTCCCGCCTCCCGAACCAATGCCTCCACAAGTTCTTAATGTACTCCACCATTCTGATAACTTAAACTACACTTTACGCGTTACTTATAAAACTTCTTATCAATCAGTCGCATTACTAAACAGCAAACTCTACATTCATCTCCGGTATCGATACTGATTTTATTTGGAGCTATCAGTTACACGATTCGCAGGATGATAATTGAATGAACAAACGTGTAGTTCCTCAAGTATGCCGTCATGGACTGTTAGTTCCCGCTCTAGACTCCATCTATAATACTCCTACTTTTCGGTGATGTCACGAAGTAAACATGGCTCAAAGTGTTACAATGCAATACTATTGAATCTATTCATTGACGGAACTCGGAGATTACTCATGTCACTTGATGAAAAATTATATCCGAAGAGTAACAGCAAAGATCCTGAGTCACAAGAAGTAGGTAGATACCTCTGCCTACCTAAATAAATCTAAAACATTGTGTACAATTGTTCCGAAAAATACCAAACAAATTATGCACTGAATGAGTTATAATGTTTGTTTGTCTTGTAGCAAGTATTAAATTCACCTAATCTGAAATAGGTATTGAGGTAGATAGTTCATTATATCTGTGTAGATCTCGATAATATCTCAAAGTAGGCAGGAATAGAATAGGAACCTACTTAATGCATATTTATAATGTGCAAGACAATCGTGTTCTATTTTACATAGTCTAGATAATTATTTGCTTGAAAAAGACTTGCATCTTATATAAGGTACTATTATTTTTGTGGTACATATCTTATTCGAAATCCTAAACTTAAACAACAGGATGCATTGTAGATACAGTTAAAACTTAGAATTTTTGCGTAAGTTCATCAAATGGCCAAAAAGATTTGCCTACCTCAAGAAATGAGTAACTATTTGCTGTCTATGTACCTACCTACGTAAAAGCTGTTGAGATCACTAATTCGTGGACTTGATTTGTAGTTTCGCCTAACTATGAATAATTTTGCCCTCGAGACATAACGAACAATGCTGACCCTTGCATGACTATAGGTCAATTAGTACCATACGTTCGTAATAACTCAATCTGGCACCAATGATTTTTTCATTTCTTATGAGGAAAATCTCGTAGCTTGGTTCCGCAACAGTTCTTAGATCAAAACTTAGGCAAACAGGTATCTAGGTATTAGGATGACAACTAATATAAAAAGTACGCATTAAAATTCTTTCATTTGATACGATCAAAATTTATAAAATGAATTAGTTAAGTAGGGCACTTTGTCAAAACACCTGATTTAAAATGTTATGGTCATTTTAAATCAGGTGTTTTGACAAAGTCAAAGGTCAAAATGACAAAGGTCAAAACACCTGATTTAAAATGACCATAAGAAACATTCGGTGTGGTATCAGATGTTTCAATTTGGTATTAATTAATTACCAACTAGTGTGGGTGATAACATCTATATCTGGATGCGTATTCTATCCCGTCAAGGCCTGAGTTAGTTTTCCCACGCACGCGTAGGTTGCTGCATTAACAATATAGATAAGATCATCGCAGGATGCAGATTAAAGAAGGTCGCACACCGTCGCAAAACTCGCACGAGGCGCATAAAATTTATCAGGTGTGAAAATGCTAGTGACTTCAGCAGAATCAGGCGTGCCTTATGCATGAGCAGGTTATGTCTGCTGGCTTTATGAGAATTTCTTCGATACATCCGATGAAGACGGATCAGTTTACAATCGACTTTTTGCACAGTTAAGCATACAAGACTAGTTCTTTGAACACAATATTACCAAGACAAGGCGGTAGTCATTTTTAATTCGCACCTCAAGTTAATGATCTTCCTAATACTTATTGCGTCCAATTTAATTTGAAGAGACGACAGAACTAGGTATAGGTTATAATTGAGTTTTTTTTTTAATTAATTACGGGCAAACGAATAAGCGGGCTACCAGCGACCGCCGTCCATGAACATTTGCAGTACTAGATGAACCACCAATATGGTGCCGGTTTTTAAGGAGTTTGTTGATCCGGCCCTTGAATAACCTTATGTAAAAGTGACGAGAAAACAACTCTATGGAACCAAAACATTGCTAGTGTTTGCCAGTGATGCACATGGTGAGGATGATGGTGGCTTTTTTGGTGGCTTCTTTACTTCTACTTCTAAACTGCATGTTATATCTGTATGGTTTGCCGATAGAGTAACTCTAATAGAACGTCTAATGCGACACGAGTGACCGAAGAAACATTAGGCGCAAGTTCGAAGGTGTTGCCAAAAACTCGACGTCGAGACGTCTTAAGTCCAAATGAAAACAAGTGAATGAAATCAGACCTTTCAAGCCTTATAGGTACTTAATATAATCGTGATGATAAATCGGTTAAATATAAACTGTCATTACCTGGATACTGTTTGAGCTAGAGTTAAGAGTCTAGAATACTTTTCGACATTATGCTGCATTTAAAACTTTATTACTAAAGACATAGGTTGTAAAGTTCCCTTTGGGATGCAGCTACCTGTGTAGGCGTCGCGCATGCAGTTCACCTTGACTTGAACGACATGCGCTCGGCCACGCATTTCATTTGTCAAGTTACTGGACTGGATAGTTAAGTTTCCCGCCATAACTCATCACTTGTTTTTTCGTCTAACTACTATTTTTTAACTTCTGTCAATTGCTCAGACTCTTTAGTATAACTCCTCAAGTTAATATTAACGGTGCGTTAATCTATACTAATATAATAAAGCGGAAGAGTTTGTTTGTTTGTTTGTTTGTTTGTTTGTTTGAACGCGCTAATCTCTGGAAGTAGTTTGAAAAATTCTTTTTGCATTTGGGAGTCCAATTTTTGGGGCAGGTTATAGGCTATTTAATATCCCTAAAATCCTCCCCTAAGGGGATAAAATGGGGGTAGAAAGTTTGTATGAAAGTCCTATGTTTTTAAAGTTACAGACCTGAAAATCGGCATTTATATTATTAGTTTTAAATAATAAAAAACTGTATATTTTATTTTAAAAAATCTTCCCTTAAGGGTGGTAAAATAGGGGATGAAAGTTTTAATGGGAAGTTTTAATTATGTTATTGTTATTATCAACTTGAAATTTGGAAAGTAGGTTCATTCTAAGGCTTAGATATCAGCCTAGAAAAGATTTCACGAAAATCCTCCCCTAAGGGGGTAAAATGGGGGTAGAAAGTTTGTATGAAAGTCCTATGTTTTTAAAGTTACAGACCTGAAAATCGGCATTTCGATTATTAGTTTTAAACAATAAAAAGCTGTATATTTTATTTTGAAAAATCTTCCCTTAAGGGTGGTAAAATAGGGGGTGAAAGTTTTAATGGGAATTTTTAATTTATATTATTGTTATTATCAACTTGAAATTTGGTAGGTAGGTTCATTCTAGGGTTTAGATATCAGCCTAGAAAAGATTTCACGAAAATCCTCCCCTAAGGGGGTAAAATGGGGGTAGGAAGGTTATACTTTTGAAGTTATGTTGTGTTTAGTTCAAGTGCTTAGTGAAAGTGTTTAGTGCCAGTATTTAGTGCCAGTGTTTAGTGCAAGTGTTTAGTGAAAGTGTTTAGATTCAGTATTTAGTGCAAGTGATAGCGCAAGTGTTTAGTGCCAGTGTTTAGTGCAAGTGTTTAGTGCAAGTACTTAGTGCAAGTGTTTAGTGCCAGTGTTTAGTTCAAGTGTTTAGTGCAAGTGATTAGTGCCAGTGTTTAGTGCCAGTGATAGTGCAAGTGTTTAGTGCCAGTGTTTAGTTCAAGTGATTAGTGCCAGTATTTAGTGCAAGTGATAGTGCCAGTGTTTAGTTCAAGTGTTTAGTGCAAGTGATAGTGCAAGTATTTAGTGCCAGTGCTTAGTGTCAGTGTTTAGTGCAAGTGTTTAGTGCCAGTGTTTAGTGCAACTGATAGTGCAAGTGTTTAGTGACAGTGTTAGTTCAAGTTATTAGTGTCAGTATTTAGTGCAAGTGATAGTGCAAGTATTTAGTGTCAGTGTTTAGTGCAAGTGATAGTGCAAGTATTTAGTGCCAATGCTTAGTGCCAGTGTTTAGTGCAAGTGTTTAGTGCCAGTGTTTAGTGCAACTGATAGTGCAAGTGTTTAGTGCCAGTGTTAGTTCAAGTTATTAGTGTCAGTATTTAGTGCAAGTGATAGTGCAAGTGTTTAGTGCAAGTGATAGTGCAAGTGTTTAGTGCCAGTTTTAGTGCAATGATAGTGCAAGTGTTTAGTGCCAGTGTTTAGTACAAGTGTTTAGTGCAAGTGATTAGTGCCAGTGTTTAGTGCAAGTGATAGTGCAAGTGTTTAGTTCAAGTGTTTAGTGCAAGTGTTTAGTTCAAGTGTTTAGTGCAAGTTATTAGTGCCAGTGTTTAGTGCCAGTGATAGTGCAAGTGTTTAGTGCCAGTGTTTAGTTCAAGTGATTAGTGCCAGTATTTAGTGCAAGTGATAGTGCCAGTGTTAAGTTCAAGTGTTTAGTGCAAGTGATAGTGCAAGTATTTAGTGCCAGTGCTTAGTGTCAGTGTTTAGTGCAAGTGTTTAGTGCCAGTGTTTAGTGCAACTGATAGTGCAAGTGTTTAGTGCCAGTGTTAGTTCAAGTTATTAGTGTCAGTATTTAGTGCAAGTGATAGTGCAAGTATTTAGTGTCAGTGTTTAGTGCAAGTGATAGTGCAAGTATTTAGTGCCAGTGCTTAGTGCCAGTGTTTAGTGCAAGTGTTTAGTGCCGGTGTTTAGTTCAAGTCCAGTATTTAGTGCAAGTGATAGTACCAGTGTTTAGTTCAAGTGTTTAGTGCAAGTGTTTAGTTCAAGTGTTTAGTGCAGTTATTAGTGCCAGTGTTTAGTGCCAGTGATAGTGCAAGTGTTTAGTGCCAGTGTTTAGATCAAGTGATTAGTGCCAGTATTTAGTGCAAGTGATAGTGCCAGTGTTAAGTTCAAGTGTTTAGTGCAAGTGATAGTGCAAGTATTTAGTGCCAGTGCTTAGTGTCAGTGTTTAGTGCAAGTGTTTAGTGCCAGTGTTTAGTGCAACTGATAGTGCAAGTGTTTAGTGCCAGTGTTAGTTCAAGTTATTAGTGTCAGTATTTAGTGCAAGTGATAGTGCAAGTATTTAGTGTCAGTGTTTAGTGCAAGTGATAGTGCAAGTATTTAGTGCCAGTGCTTAGTGCCAGTGTTTAGTGCAAGTGTTTAGTGCCAGTGTTTAGTGCAACTGATAGTGCAAGTGTTTAGTGCCAGTGTTAGTTCAAGTTATTAGTGTCAGTATTTAGTGCAAGTGATAGTGCAAGTGTTTAGTGCAAGTGATAGTGCAAGTGTTTAGTGCCAGTGTTTAGTGCAATGATAGTGCAAGTGTTTAGTGCCAGTGTTTAGTACAAGTGTTTAGTGCAAGTGATTAGTGCCAATGTTTAGTGCAAGTGATAGTGCAAGTGTTTAGTGCCGGTGTTTAGTTCAAGTCCAGTATTTAGTGCAAGTGATAGTACCAGTGTTTAGTTCAAGTGTTTAGTGCAAGTGTTTAGTTCAAGTGTTTAGTGCAAGTGATTAGTGCCAGTGTTTAGTGCCAGTGATAGTGCAAGTGTTTAGTGCCAGTGTTTAGTTCAAGTGATTAGTGCCAGTATTTAGTGCAAGTGATAGTGCAAGTATTTAGTGCCAGTGCTTAGTGTCAGTGTTTAGTGCAAGTGTTATGTGCCAGTGTTTAGTGCAACTGATAGTGCAAGTGTTTAGTGCCAGTGTTAGTTCACGTTATTAGTGTCAGTATTTAGTGCAAGTGATAGTGCAAGTGTTTAGTACAAGTGATAATGCAAGTATTTAGTGCCAGTGCTTAGTGCCAGTGTTTAGTGCAAGTGTTTAATGCCAGTGTTTAGTGCAAGTGATAGTGCAAGTGTTTAGTACAAGTGATAGTGCAAGTATTTAGTGTCAGTGTTTAGTGCAAGTGATAGTGCAAGTATTTAGTACCAGTGTTTAGTTCAAGTGTTTAGTGCAAGTGTTTAGTTCAAGTGTTTAGTGCAAGTGATTAGTGCCAGTGTTTAGTGCCAGTGATAGTGCAAGTGTTTAGTGCCAGTGTTTAGTTCAAGTGATTAGTGCCAGTATTTAGTGCAAGTGATAGTGCCAGTGTTTAGTTCAAGTGTTTAGTGCAAGTGATAGTGCAAGTATTTAGTGCCAGTGCTTAGTGTCAGTGTTTAGTGCAAGTGTTTAGTGCCAGTGTTTAGTGCAACTGATAGTGCTAGTGTTTAGTGCCAGTGTTAGTTCAAGTTATTAGTGTCAGTGCAAGTGATAGTGCAAGTATTTAGTGTCAGTGTTTAGTGCAAGTGATAGTGCAAGTATTTAGTGCCAGTGCTTAGTGCCAGTGTTTAGTGCAAGTGTTTAGTGCCAGTGTTTAGTGCAACTGATAGTGCAAGTGTTTAGTGCCAGTGTTAGTTCAAGTTATTAGTGTCAGTATTTAGTGCAAGTGATAGTGCAAGTGTTTAGTGCAAGTGATAGTGCAAGTGTTTAGTGCCAGTGTTTAGTGCAATGATAGTGCAAGTGTTTAGTGCCAGTGTTTAGTACAAGTGTTTAGTGCAAGTGATAGTGCAAGTGCTTAGTGCCAGTGTTTAGTGCAAGTGTTTAGTGAAAGTATTTAGGTTCAGTATTTAGTGCAACTTATTAGTGTAAGTGTTTAGTTCAAGTGTTTAGTGCCAGTGATTAGTGCAAGTGTTTAGTGCCATTGTTTAGTGCAAGTGATTAGTGCCAGTGTTTAGTGCAAGTGATAGTGCAAGTGCTTAGTGTAAGTGCAAGTGTTTAGTGTAAGTGTTCAGTTTAAGTGCTTAGTGCAAGTGTTTAGTGCCAGTGTTTAGTGCAAGTGTTTAGGTTCAGTATTTAGTGCATGTGTAAGTGTTAAGTGTCAGTGTTTAGTGCCAGTTTTAAGTTACTTTGCTGTAATAATTCCAGGTACGTTAGCCATTAATGTATCACACTAATATTATAAAGGTGAAAGTTTGTGTGTGTCTGTATGTTGGCTGAAATTTTGAATGGAGCTACATTATGCCCTGGTACACATAGGCTACTTTTTATCCCGGAAAAGTATTCCTGTGGGACTAAAATAGATATAGACTTCCAAAAACGCGATAAATGGCGCTGACTTTTCTTAGGTAAATCACGCTCACATAGCACATTATTACAATAGTTGCATGCAACTCTTGTCATACGCATACAGATGCACTTTTTATCCTGGAAAAATCCACAGTTCCCATGGAATTTTGAAAAACCGAAATTTATAGCTACAGCTATAGGTAGATTAGGCTATAGCAAACTTCCTTGAAAGTAGCGGGAAGGGGAACCGGAAATCCACGATTCCCTCGGGATTTGTGAAAAACCGAAATTCACGCGGGCGAAGCCGCGGGCAGAAGCTAGTCTGTCATAAAGTTACCTATAACAGTTAATTTCCATAGATAATGACAGATTTACGCACCTTTAAATGTTACATTCATTGCTCAGAGTCAGATGTCAGAGGTGAAGGTCGTCATCTCTCAAATAGTACGTTTTGTAATAAACAAAATATCTTGTGAATGACGATATTTCGATCTTTCGTCAATTTTCCTAAGAGCGTGTAAACAGTCCCAGTTTTTAAAAGGTATACCTACCTGTCTGCCATGTTACTTTATATTCTTCCGTCTAGACAGACGGACGGCATTGGGACTTTATTCTAATACAATTACGGACTGCGCAGTTGCAGCACAGTTATGTCAATTGCAAAAAAACTGCATCCAAACTACTTAAAGTTTTGCAGTCGGATTTCAGTCCCAATGTAGTTTTTTTTTTTTTCTAAGTAGATTTAGACTCTAGAACCTTTAAATTAGATCTCGTCAAAACTAAGTGTTCCAATATTCTTACATTAGGTGCCACTACTACTTACAGAATTTATTGCTCTCCATCAGCTGCAGAGCCATTAGGTACGTATCAGATTTGGTGAACCGTGAACCCTAGTTGTATATGAACTACATGAAATTGTTAAGCCAAAATAAATATACATAGTTACTAGTTACTTTTTACTGTGAAAATGTACCTACCTAAATTGAATACGCAATACCTAACTTTAGATCAGTGCTAAGAATTAAAGCAAATAGTACCTACGGTCTATTGTTGAAACCGAAAGCATCGAGATATTCACGGATACGTCCGAAAACCGCGACCGTTTTATTTCTGACCGCCATCAAAAAAAAAATGTTCGTATATTTCTTTGTAGATTTTTAACCCCCGACGCAAAAACGACGGGGTGTTATAAGTTTGACGTGTCTGTGTGTGTGTGTGTGTGTGTGTGTGTGTGTGTGTCTGTCTGTTCCCCTGTGGCGCTCAAACGGGTGGACCGATTTAAATGCGGTTTTTTTTGTTTGAAAGGTGAATTAGTCGAGAGTGTTCTTAGCTATGTTTGATGAAAATCGGTCCAAGATGGCCGCCGCTACAAAATGGCGGATGATATATTTTTTCACAACTCCCTTGATATGGGTATCAAATGAAAGGGCTTGACTAGTAGAATAGCACTATTGCAAATTCAAGATGGCCGCCGCCACTAAATGGCGAATGTCGGGGGTTTTTTAAATTTTCAATTTACACTTGTTATTCGTTAGTCTCACAATTTGTCATTAGCTCTGAGTACAATACAAACATAAATCCTTGTTTATGAGAAAACTAGTAGATGCCAGCGACTTCGTCCGCTTGGATTCTTATAAATCTCACTTGGGGGTGGAATTTCCAAAATTCCTGAAACACGTAATTCTTTATTTTTAACCGACAATACAAATACCAATTTTCATTGATATAACTTTAAAAATGACGGACTTTCATACAAACTTTCATCCCCCATTTAACCCACTTGGGGGTAGTTTTTCCGAAATTCTTTAATAACGTTACTCTTTATTTTTAATCTAAAACCTAAATACCAATTTTCATGGATATAATTTGAAAAATGACGGACTTTCATACAAACTTTTATCCCCTGTTTAACCCCCTTTGGGATGGAATTCGCAATAATGCTTCCTTAGTGTGTGCCTACGTTACAAAAGGAAGCTACTGTGAAAAAAACTATGTTTATTGCTTTTTCCAAGGTACTTAGTTAAATAGTTATCCTATCTAAGTCTCGAATTAAGACCGACACAATATTTGCTGAGCTGCCAGTGGTACTGAAAATCCCCAATCTTGAATAATACATTTTATCTGTAAATAATTTCATAGGATATCTGAGGCTCTATTATAACTTTTCAAATTAATGATAACTGTGCGTATATCTAACCTATCGTCCCTACTTTTTAAAGTTCATGTGTGAGTGTACGTACAGCGGGCCGTTTGTATGAAGCTTCCTCTCTGTACGTATATCTACTCATGTGAAAGTTACACTAGAGGTGCACTAGAGTCTCAAATCAAAACGCTTCTGTTGCGTGTCGACAAACCACACATCAGCTGATCTGCAAATCTATACTACAGAAGGCGACCTTCCTACCTGCAGTACTTTGTCATGTATCGAGTAACTGACTCGACTCAAGATTAGAGTCGAGCGTGAGAATCCGACTTTTTTTTTAAGAAATGAATTCTTTCAATAAGTTTAATGCTAAGTAGTATTAAATCAGCATAATTATTTAATCATACATTGTCACGAAGTCAAAGAATTCAAATCGATCGATCGATCATTGCGTTATATTTATATTCTCTATTTTTTGTATGGCGTAATAACAGCTGAGCTAAGTGGGTATTAAGTATCTTAGGTACATATTCTTCTTAACTTGTTATTATACTTATTATAAGATTTTCCTTGTATGTTTTTATCCTATGATTTAAATACTCTACAAAAATATTCATTCTAGGATATACTTAATTATATGGAATCCAATATCTGCTGTACCCTGTACCAACTGCTAACGGATAATTTACATTCTAATGGGATGGTTGATATTTACATGAAAAATATCTGCATATTATTTATCTACTCCTTTCTAATCCTAAGTATATCTATCCATAGCTCCATGAATCAATCATTCATCACTCAAGATTATCGGAATACTGATTTTATCGACTGATGGAGAACATAGCGTCTTATAAAATGGACCCCTTCTATCACATTATTGTGATGACCATCTTCGGGAGGAGCAAGAGCCGTAAAGGTGCGTCCAGACTTGAACATTTCACCGAATCATTTCATTTCGGCGAAACTTTCGCCGAACTGTTACCCAGTAACCCATCTCAAGCGCTCCAAGCGCGCCGTCCACATTGAGCGTAACAAGTTCGCCGAAATGTTCGCTGTTCGGTTCGGTGAAATGTTCAAGTCTGGACGCACCTTAAGAGGTACACGCAACGCATTAAGATTCGGCTGCATCGGCCACATCGCATCAATGTTGAAAACGTCGAAAAACGTTCTCTATAGATGACAATACCATATTGCTAATTTCCTTAACTATCGCCCAAAAATCCTAGCCTCCTGGAAATTGGAACATAGTTATGATACACTAGGTATATGCATTAGAGCCTTGTAAATGCCTACTTAGTTTGTTTTAGACAAGACTTCAGTGAAAACTCTAATAAATCAATGAGTTGTGTACTTTTATGTTATGTCCGTCCGGAAAACATGGCGAAAACAGCTGTTGAATGAAAACAACTTGGGCCTCTATGTACGTAATATTTCCAGTTAACTATTTATATTAAAAAAATCATTTTTATATTATTACCTAGGTACTAAATATTGTTTTACTTGCCAATAGACGTACCCAGTTGAGGAGGTCGTGGAAGCTCTTTTAGGTCATAAGAATCAGTCCTCCGAAGTGCACAGCATCCGCACCGAGGCGGGCAATAATACGCGAGCTTACTCTTCACTGCACCCATCTCACTTATCAACAAGTCATAGATCACGATTAATTCAAGCCTATCTAGAGATAACCACTATAGCACCAATTAACAAGATTCCACACCAAACTCTTAGATCATCTCTCGAAACACTGAAAGTCACTCGACGTTGGAAGTTTGAACAGGATATGTAAACAAAGCTTAAATTAGTGGTTCAACGGTCGGCTGAAACCACGTACGTAACCCACTTAAAATTGATATTAATATCCAATTATAACGTCGAACAATCGACGCGTGCGTTCGACTCGCGAATTCCGATCCATCTGATCGTGACTGTGGAACGCCATGCTTGGTGCCTATAAAACTATTCATACGTGACCTCTTATCAGCATCAGTGGTTGTGGGGTAATTCGGACACCAAAGGCAGGGGATGCCTCAACAAATTACATCGTAATATTGAATCATAATGCATCATTTATATTAGTCACCGGGGTCAGTACTCGGTGGCATTTCATAGGTCCCTTTGCAAAGGTGTGTCAAGAATATGATAACTTGCGGTCTGAGGAGTTCATGTCACCAAGCTGATGTCACAAATTCCTAAAAAGGTTTACAAGAGCATTCCAATAATATGAGAATACCCGTGACATTCCTAGAAGCTAAAACCTTAAAAGTACATTTTATTAAAGTAGTATTACTTAGTTAGTAACTAATTTTTTTTTATAGGAATAGCGGGCAACTGAGCAAGCGGGTCACCTGATGTTAAGTGATTACCGCCGCCCATGAACATTAGCAGCACCTGATATGAAAAAGTTCAAAGTAAACGTACGAAATCTTAAATCTTAATTCTGATCTCATAAGATCAAGACTGACTGTAGTATCAAATAGTAAATTAGTTAGCAAGTAACAGTGTGTTTGACAACGTGATCATACACAAAGCAAACACACGTTTATGTTAATTTACTACTGCGTGACATCACCCAAACAGCGGCGATCGCGGACCGAGTGACACCCATGATGTCAATGGCAACGCATGCCGAAGGTCCGCCGTGATAGGTGTTTACCTTTTAATTAAACATGAATGAAATTCCTCAGACGTGGTTGGTTAGTAATTTTCCTGTAAATGGATTCGACGTAATCCTCGTGTCATTTTTAACCGACTTAAAAAAATGGAGGGGTTCTCAAATTCTCAATCCGTAGTATGTAAATTTTTTTTATATATAATACTAGCGGTCCGCCCTGGCTTCGCCCGTGGTACATAATATATAGCCTATAGCACTCAGGGATCACGTACATATCCAACGGTGAGATTAGCGCGTTCAAACAAACAAACTCTTCCGCTTTATAGTTTATTATATTACTAGACTAGACTAGACTAGATGTTCCCCGATTACACAAAGACCCCTGGAATGATTTGAAAAATTCTTCTTTTGAAACCTAACCTTCCCAGGCGGTCCCATGGTCATCAGGTCAGGATCTAATGAGCAAATCGAGGAGAAATCCTGGAGATATCAAAGGAACTCTACAGATTTTATGGTATATTGAAGTCGATATAATTTTTCCTAAAATATTGCGTGTATATATAATAAATAAATATGTCCTGTGAATGGGTTCGACGTTATCCCTGTCAAGTGCCATTTCCAGTACCTACTTACTGTGATACATTTTCCTTGAAATATTTCCTAATTTAACCAGAAAGAGTTACGTAATAACCACAGCAGGTTTTTACTATGTTTTTGAAGTATGTAGTTGTGAATGCTAGGTCTTTATGTCTATGAAACTGCCATTTTGTATGGAAAAATTTTAATCGACTTAAAAAAAAAATATCTATTTGAAAATAGGTAAGTATACCTACTTAATTATAATTTAATCAAAATAATAACACATAAATAAGTAAGGATACACGGGTATCAACTAAGTATTTAAACGCGTTCTTACGTTTTACCTAGTAAAAGGTTATCCGAAATCCAAAAAAAGTGAAAGTCTGATGAAGCAAGCTCTATACAGACTGCCACTGCCTTCCTTATTATTTGATAATAATAATTAGGAATATTGAAATGAAGGGTTATTCAATTCGTCGGATACCATTTTGCCAAGCTTGTTTTTTTGCCGATTCGTCACTAACGTCCAAAGCCGATGATAGCTAAGATGTACTTATAGTTTAAGGCGGATCCGCTTCCACTATTACTTTCAATTATTCGTCATCATCAGCAACGAAAACTATTGGTAAGTAGTAAGTACACGTCAGCGAGCAGAAAACTATTCCCACATGAAATCAAACATTTTGTGTGCAATAAGCATCTTGTTATTACTTTGCATATTTCTGGATAACCTTAGTGGAAGCACGTTTCCAGAGTTATTTCAGATTCAGTACCTATACAATAACGTAATCTGGAAAAGTGGCTATTTAGGACTTAAACAATAGCTCCAGTTTCTGCACAACTATAAATAGGTATATAAAAGATACGTGTTACTCAATTTAACTTGTTCACAAAAGCTCACATCACACATGCCTATAGATAGGTCTCTACAGGCATTAATAATATTACTTAATGATTACTATGAAAATTTACTATTAACTCAATTAAATATAATTTATAATGATATGCGTATTTCATCACGAATAGAGATCACCGCAAGCGTGGTTCAGACTTCAGCATCACAGACGATCTATTAAGTAGGTAGGTATTACATTTATTCATGGGTGCATGAATTGAATTCATTTTTAAGTGAATTTTCATTTTTAGGCCGATGTTTACTTACTTTTTCACATTTAGTAGGTTTAGATTCTTTTAGTCTATTCACTATCTTAATTAATCACATAGACTAAATCTAGTTTTGTATGTACATATATATGTAAAACCTCTTACTACATTATTTGTTGAGGAACGTGCTCTAGAGAAGCCACATATAGTATAGTATAGCCGCATATAGAGTTACAAGTTGATTAAGCAGTGCCCATAAATGATAAATGTGGGCATATTAAGTAGGTACCAAACCAAACTTGGTAATTACTATACAAGTATATGTACCTATCTAGTATGGTACGTATGTTTTTTTTATATTTTAAGTGCCTCAAATAGTACCTAAGTACCTACTTACCTATGCTTTGGTTTTATTCTGTTGAGTTGAGAACCTAAACTGACATAAACGGAATTTGAATCCAGCCTCTTTCGCAGCATAGATTTACCATCACATTTGCATTGCCACAATCGCAATTTTTGTGATTGGTTCCTTTTTGTGACTGTGTGCTGTTATCCTTGCTGCAACTGTTTATTTTAGTCAATTCATACAATAACAAAAGGGCCTTCCTTTTCTTATTAACTAAAAAATACTAGCGGACCCGGCAGACGTCGTCCTGCCCGCTATTAGCGCCACCTACCGGGTCCAATTTTTCTACTTACAAACCTTCCTCTTGAATCACTCTATCTATTAAAAAAACCGCATCAAAATCCGTTGCGTAGTTTTAAAGATTTAAGCATACATAGGGACATAGGGACATAGGGACATAAGGACATAGGGACAGAGAAAGCGACTTTGTTTTATACTATGTAGTGATAGTGATACGATATTCAGGGGCTTTTTTCATGAGAAGGTAGGTATCTGGCAATTTTTTATCTATTGGCATTGCCAGTGAGATGTGCATATTTTCACACGCAATAAGTAGATACTTATTTAAAAGGGACTTTTATTGAATGCTCTGTTTAAGCCGTTGATAATAACCGGTCACCAATGTTCGAGTAACGAGTTCAAAAAGCCCCGATGAGTAATTACCTATTTATCAGTGAATAATATTTTGAACATGACACAATTATGTACTAATGTTGGTTTTAGGTACGCGTACGGATCTCTACAATATGATCTCTATTATTTAATCAGAGATAAGGTAGAACTTCTACGTGGTGGATTACCAGGTTTGTAAAGATTTCGATTCTAGAACTAGAACTTTTTACAAGGAAGTTTTTGTTCTAGAATCGAAATCTTTATCGAAATTGGTGCTAAAATGCTATTGCACCTAAGTAGGTACCCATTATCCCATCTTGTAATTTTGACGACCTCTTTGGCGCAGTGGTGTGGTGTTATTAGTGGGTGGTCTCGGATTCGATTCCCAGAGGCGAATTACAAGGCGGAACCACCAGCAAAGACGTGCAGCCAAGCGGTTTTAACGTTCCAGTAGATAGGTACCTATAACCCGCGGCACGTACATTGAACACTGAAGGAAACTGGAGGGGATAGCTGCGTATGGGAACTGTCACGCACGTAATACCCTCTCCACCCCCTCCACTTTCCTTCAGTGTTCAATGTACGTGCCGCGGGTTATACTAGGTCGATACCTCGTCAATTAGGGGTAGGGGCATATACCTAACTACCATGCTACTTTCAGGTCAGCCCGCCTTGATCTTAGGGCCAGTTACTTATTACCAGGTGAGATTGCAGTCAGGGGCTTAATAAATTGTCATGAAATAAACAACTCATGTACACTTCTTAAATCCATGGTATTATATCCTCCTCTTTCTCCTCCTCTCTCATAGAGAGGGATTTAGAGCTTCGACCCGCCACGCTGCTCCAATGCGGGTTGGCGGGCTTCAACGATTATTATCAAAATTGTACAAGAAGCATTTTATCATAAGTTCTGTATGATTAAACTAATTAACCCCCGACGCAAAAACGACGGGGTGTTATAAGTTTGACGTGTCTCTGTGTGTGTGTGTGTCTGTCTGTTCCCCTGTGGCGCTCAAACGGGTGGACCGATTTGAATGCGTTTTTTTTGTTTGAAAGTGAATTAGTCGAGAGTGTTGTTAGCTATGTTTGACGAAAATCGATACAAAATGGCGGATTACATATTTTTTCACAACTCCCTTAATATGGGTATCAAATGAAAGGGCTTGACTAGTAGAATATCACTATGCAAATCCAAGATGGCCGCCGCCACAAAATGGCGAATGTCGGGGGATTTTAAATTTTTAATTTATACTTGTAGAGTATTATATCAAAGGAGAAAAATAAAATAATAAAAAATTAGCAGTGACTGCTTTATTATATTTTTGAGATCCCAAAAACACGCAAACACAGTGCAATCATAATATTTTTTTTTAGTTCATAATAATAATAAAAATATAAAAAGATGTTAAAATGTATAAAGATATTAAATTAATTAACAACGAATATAATCCTTAAATTAGACCTTATCATAAAATTATAATAAGTAGATACTAGTAGGAATGAAAAAATGGCACACTAAGTATCGGTTTCCTTTAAATATTAAAATTAAACATAAACACACACCGTGCGTGATCGTGTTGTTTTTTTTTTTTTGTATTTTTTTAATAAGTTGTGCTGGTGCGAAAAATAATTCATCTTTAACCTGTTATCGAAGCCAAGTCATCATAGTTCGTCGGTAGGTACACAGGCCAGTTGCACACTAGGCAGTTAAAGTAAGGTTACCGTTAGAGTTCAAATTAAAGTGCACTAACAAAAGCTACTGTACATAATATTGACCAGTGGCATTCACTTTTTTATTTTTTGGTGGGCACGTTTTACTTTCTTTTTTTTAAAGTATCTACAAGTTAGCCCTCGACTGCGATCTCACCTGATGGTAAGTGACGATGCAATCCAAGGTGGAAGCGGGCTAACTTGGAAGAGGTATATAAGTGGCAGTTTTTTCTTTAACGGTAACTTTAATCCTCTTGTTCAGACGCCGTGAAAAATCACGCTTTACGGTCGCGATGTTGTATGAAGCACAATAGGAGCTTGTTAACCCGCACGGCGCGGCGGCACTGCGCGCGACGTGCCGTACGTGTTCCATACAAAACGTGATTTTTCACGGCGTGTGACCAAGAGGCCTTACTTTGACCGCCCGACGTGCAACCAGCCCAACCCTTAAGTCAATTTGCTGTTCGCAAATACTCCATATAAATAAGAGGAAGCATACATGTTTACATGGATGTCAATATTATGACTTCCTCCTCTTGCACATACACACGCTCAGGCGTCATGTAGGACCAATAGAAACGGTCAACGTGTACCACTGGTGACGCTGCCACTGGTGACGCTGCCACTGGTGACGCGTCCACTGGCGACGCGTCCACTGGCGACGCTTCCACCGGTGGCCCCGGCGCGTGCAAGGGCGGCCGGGGCGCGGAGGCCGCTCGCTAGCCGCGCACGGCCGCCGTGGCGCAGCCGCAGATCTCGTCGATCTGCCGGGACGCGAACGTCACGACAATGGGCACGTCTCCGGCGCGAGCGGGCACGAACTTGTCCTGGTAGCTCACGAACTCACCCGGCTTTACGTCGCGGAACTTTATCTGTAAATAAATATTTGTTACGTGACAATGGTTCCGACAAAGTTACAGGCAATGGACATACGCCGAAGCTTACTTTGATTATGTATGTATGAAGTAAATAGCTTTAGTGTGAGTGATATTGATTCTTATTTCTTACATACTTCGATACACAAGCTGTGATAGCCTAGTGGTTAGGACGACCGACTTCTAATCGGAGGTCGTGGGTTCGATCCCGGGGCACGCACCTCTAACTTTTCGGAGTTATGTGCGTTTTAAGTATTTAAATAAGTATCACTTGCTTTAACGGTGAAGGAAAAACATCGTGAGGAAACCTGCATGCCTGAGAGTTCTCCATAACGTTCTCAAAGGTGTGTGAAGTCTGCCAATCCGCTTGGCCAGCGTAGTAGACTATGGCCAACCCTTCTCACTCTGAGAGGAGACCCGTGCTCTGTAGTGAGCCGGTAATGGATTGATCATGATGATGATGATGACATACTTCGAAGATTTAATAGACCGTCGGCTTCCAAGAAGTTGAAATGGCGACCTATAGGACTTAAAAGCGCAGGGTAAGAAATTACCCACTAGTCGGATCGACGACATCACAACTGGTCGCCGCTGGATACAAGCGGCACAAGTCCGCGGAGTGTGGAAGACCTTAAAAGTGACCTACGAGTAGATCCAGCATCCAGCAGTGCACGTCCATCAATTAACGAAGAAGAAGACAATGTTACCTGTCGCGGTCGCTGCACGCCGGAACCTTCGAAAGTGAAGAAGCAATCCGTCAAATGAACGTTCAACGGATTTTGGAAGCTGAAAGTTATTCCGCACTCCTGACCTATGCTGGGCTGATTTCTCGTCTGAAAATATAATAATGGTTCATTTATATTATATTATTATCATGTTGTTAACTAACTGCCTCCTTAGTCTAGTGGTTAGCTGTTAGCACATTCGACTGCAGATCACGAGGTCCCGGGTAGGGCAAATAATTTGAAGGTATTGGGTTTTTCTGTGAAGAAATTCTCAGTGCGAGCCCGGAGACGGTAGTCGGTGGTGTTTCACCCCTGTGCCGCGGAGAGCACGTTAAACTGCTGTTTTACTTATAAACAGTGATTTCATTTTACGCAGTAAAACAGCAATGTATATCGAACTCGGTGACTTTAATTTACTGTTGGTAACCAAGTAGGCAGGTACCTGAATTTGGAGCTTCGGTTTGTGCAGTGCGACATCGTCCTCCTCGGACCACGCTTGCCGCGTCTGCTTGACGAAGGCCAAGGCGTGCACCTTGACCATCGCATGGTCGAGCAGCTTGTCCATGTACTCCTGCGGCGTCACGTGCAGCTGCAGCGCCTCCCGCTGGCCCGCGCGCACGATGAACTCCCCCTGCGAGCGCCGCACGCGCGCCGCCACGCCGCCCGTGTACTGACACGCCGACGCTGTCAGCACACACCAGATCGTACGGTCTTCAGTAGATTTGTTCTGTAAAAACAAATTCACAAAATTATCCGTATTTTTACCCCCGACGCAAAAACGACGGGGTATTTAACCCCCGACGCAAAAACGACGGGGTATTTAACCCCCGACGCAAAAACGACGGGGTATTATAAGTTTGACGTGTCTGTGTGTGTGTGTCTGTCTGTTCCCCTATAGCGCTCAAACAGGTGAATTTGAATGCGGTTTTTTTTGTTTGAAAGTTGAATTAGTCGAGAGTGTCGTTAGCTATGTTTGATGAAAATCGATCCCACATGGCCGCCGCTACAAAATGGCGGATTACATATTTTTTCACAACTGCCTCAATATGTGTATCAAATGAAAGGACTTGACTAGTAGAATAGCACTATGCATATCCAAGATGGCCGCCGCCACACAATGGCGAATGTCGGGGTTTTTAAATTTTTAATTTATACTTGTCTATTATCTATACTAATAAATAAAATTGAAGTGTCTGTCTGTAATATCGAAATAACTACCTCATATTAAGCTCATATGGTTATTTGAACGGTACCATAACCGAATCACACGTTTTTAAAATTTTTGTCTGTCTGTCTGTCTGTCTGTCTGTCTGTCTGTCTGTCTGTCTGTTTGAACGGGCTAATCTTCGGAACGGCTGAACCGATTTTGACGGGACTTTCACATACAAGTAGAGAATTAACCAGGGAGTAACAGGCTACTTTTTTAACCGACTTTCAAAAAAGGAGGAGTTGTGTTTTTCTACTTATGTACACCGATATCTCCGAGATTTCTGAACCGATTTGCGTAATTTTTTTTTTAATCGATAGAGAAACATTGCGACACTGTCCTACAAAAAACTTGGATTCCAACTCCTCAATCCTGATGCTGTAGTGGAACTGATCCCCAAAATTAATGGGATTTAGGAACTGTCGGTTATTTAAATTGATATTGGGGGTGCCAATTAAAGACTTTATCGTTGAATGAACTCGAGTAGGTACATATTCAACTCCTCAACCCTGATGCTGTAAGGAATTGCATTCCGAAATCGTGGGGATCCCACGGAATTTTTCCGTTTTGGTGACGGGTTACTACAGATAGGCTACTTTTTGTTGTGGAAAATCAAAAGTTCCCACGGGATTTTTAAAAACCTAAATCCACACGGGCGAAGTCGTGGGCATCATCTAGTATCTAATGAAACTTGAAATAACATTAAACTAAATCTTCTACACTTGTAAACCTGACTAACTGATTGACAGACAACGCACAGTCGTAACTAGTAGGTAAAACTAAGCAATTTGAAATTTGGAAGAAACATTCCTTGAACACCATAAAGTTGTTCTAAGGAGGGATTTTTTTGAAATTCCATCCCTAAAGGAAAAAATATGGTTGGTAATGTTTGTACTATATCTGTGCCTCCTGTGATGAGTGACCTAAGTCGAGTTGTACCCTTTTTGAGATTTTTACATAGAAATGATCAGAAAAAAATTAGCTTTTTTTTGGTCTAACCCACGTTCTTCTAACTATAATAGTTTCGGAGATAATTTTGTGCAAAGTGATATAAGTGGCAGCATTTTTGCAAAAATATCGTGCATATAGATATATTTCAAGTTGTAACCTCAATAAGTAATTTTCTGCATGCATTATTTTTCGTGCTTCGTGGTATAAGTGCGATTATATTAATTTTCACATTTTATTTTTAGTATATTTATCGTGAATATTGATATAATTAGAGTTATATTACTTTGAACAGATTTTTTTCAAAACTGATTAGGGTACAATTATACATATACCTAATAATCACAATCTAAATTTATGCCTAATTTGTGATCAGTGATACATCTCGACTTGCATCATTGTGTACAAATCAACATTATCTGTGTAAACGAATATAAATTGAATTGTATCTAAAACTCAAACCAAATCTAGAAAAAATGTATGAAGAAGGAGACGTGCTAAATGATACAAGTGAAATCGTCAAGTCATACTCTTATGGAGATTGACACCAACCATGCGTTAATTGAGCGTAAGAAGAAGCACATGAGTATGGTTATTCACTTGCAAAGAGATTGGTACCAACTAGTGCGTACAGCTTCAAACAAAACAGCAAAGTTTAGGTAGGTACTGTTATCTAAATGACTTGTGATTCAACATGTTTTCAAGCAATTTCTTACTCTTGCATTGGAAAGTTGATGTGGTGTGATGTTCGATCTGTTTTGCATACCAAAGAAAATATTCCCCGTTTTTCTTACACAAAATGAATTCAAGGATAATGAATACAAGACTATGGATTGTTTGAAACGAGGTAAAGCTTACGCTATTACGATTACAATAAAGACAGTACCAATAGCCTACCACTTCAAGATTACTGTTTCAACCGATAAGAAGTAATATCTGTTTTGCTATGCTTTATTCAGGAGCGCGATCATGAGTTTTACAGAGTTTTAAAATATTAGGACTTTGTTATTGAATTGTTTTCCTTGCAAGAAATTGACTAAATTCCGAAAAAAGTAGTAATCTGTTGAAGCAAACTCCCGGGGAGAGTGATGGGTCTTGGAGATATTTCAATCGCAGCACCTTTAATTTATCGACTGTCTGTTGTGAAGTATGAGGTCTAGCGTTGGTCTAAGTTAACAGCATTGGGCAAGAGAAATGACCAGTTTCGGTTGTTTAACTGCTGACGTTTCCATCATGGTTTGAAATTGTTGATCTATCTTTATTGTCTGGCCATATCTTAGGAAGCCATAGTATATGATACCAGCACTGGTCCACCAAAAACACACCAGTAGTTTTTTCTGAGTCAACTTTCGTTTGGGACAGTTTCACCAGTTGGGTTTCGCCAGTTCTCTTGGATTCAACCACTGTGATGAGCATTAAAGCTGTGATAGCCTAGTGGTTAGGACAACCGACTTCTAATCGGAGGTCGTGGGTTCGATCCCGGGGCACGCATCTCTAACTTTTCGGAGTTATGTGCGTTTTAAGTATTTAAATATCACTTGCTTTAACGGTGAAGGAAAACATCGTGAGGAAACCTGCATGCCTGAGAGTTCTCCATAACGTTCTCAAAGGTGTGTGAAGTCTGCCAATCCGCTTGGCCAGCGTGGTAGACTATGGCCAAAACCCTTCTCACTCTGAGAGGAGACCCGTGCTCTGTAGTGAGCCGGTCCGGTTGATCATGATGATGATGATGATGATGATGAGCATTTCCGACTGTCGTACACCATTTTTCATCAGTGATAGATAACAATACGATTCAAAATTCCGTCGTTATTGTGACAATTGAGTAATGTAACGCAGCACTTAATGCGTGTTTGTTAGTGTGCTCCACTCAATTCATGCGGTAGGTACCTATTTCTCGAGTTTTTCACTTTTCAAAATTTGTTTTAAGTGAATTAATATTATTATATCACTCACACCGAAGCCTGCCACTAACTCTAACATAGTTTGCGATAGATCCGCTACCACAATCATCTTTAATTCTTAATTGTCAACTAGGGTTTCCAGCCGTCCACGGGGTTTGTTTTTGGGTCAAAATTTCCAGAACAAAAACGTTGGAACAAAAATCGTACCATGCTTTCTTTTACAGTAAGGGTTTCCCCATACTCATCATTAATCCTTCGAATTGTTTTTGCAGTACTGGTGGCACTGTGGAACTCGTATTCGTAAATAATGCGATAAGTTTTCCATTTTTTGAACAGATCGATGTCAAAGAAAAATCAAATTGAGCGAAAACAAATGAATCACTAGATTCAAAAAACAAATACATAAACCACTCAAGAAATAAATTTAAATTTGGAATACGCCAAGATATATGAGATCATAGTAGCCAGTTCGATAAAACGCCAGTTTCATAATATGTAAAAACTTAATGCATACTAATATTATAAATGCGAATGTAACTCTGTCTATCTGTATATTATGCTTTCACGCCTAAACCGCAAAACCGATTTTGATGAAATTTGGAACAGAGATAAATTAGACTTTGGAGACCAACATAAGTTATCTTTTGTTGCAAAATAAAGCCTTGAAGGGGTTGAAATAGGGGTTAAATCTTTGTGTGGGAGTCCATCATATTGAAGATAAAAACCTTTATATTTTTGCAGTTTACATCCTGGAAATCGATATAAAATACTTCTAAGAATACACCCGAAATGAAGTTGTGGGCATCAGCTAGTATTTTATTAGTGAATTATTGGTTTAGAAGAAGTTTCACAAACGTTGATTTATTTTTGTAAAACTTGTATTTATTTGCACCATATAAATGCATTTTAGTGAGGGGTATAACATGAGTTGTATTATTTAACACATTTTTCAGAAGACCAAAATTTTAGCAAACTGATACAATTCAGCTAAATTGTTAAAATAGGGGACTGATAAGTAAAAAAATCTCATCTTTGAGATATTACATTTATCCTTTGTTTGAGCACCATTGGGTTGGGAATATATTCTAATGAGTTATTAGATATTTTTACTTTATGTATATCAATTTACACGAAGACAATATATAGGTGTAACGTAATTTAACTGTACTTGTATCATTTATCACGTAATTTTAGCATCGATTAGAAATTAAAAAAGGTACAACTCACAGGTTTTTCAAGAATTACTTTAAAACTATAATATTTACCGCAAAAATTTAAATACACGGTGAAAGTGAATGTTTTTATCTACAAAAGAAAGCACTCAAGTTTAACCTAGCCCAATTAGATCGCGAACTAGAATTTTTTTAATCTTGTTTTTGCTCTCCTGTAAAATGGTGATTTTTGACTTGTATCACCTGTCACAGGAGGCACAGATATTATGTTGTTGTTACTTTGTTATCCACGCGAAGTCGTTGGAATCAGCTAGTTTATAAATAAAAAGGCGTTACCTGAATATTCATCGTGCAATCGAAGGGTTGGCCGTAAGGTATAGCGTCAATGTCCATCAAATCGAACACGACATCCTCTGAGCTCCGATCGGGGAACTCGTAATACTGTTGCAAACGTTGGGAACCGCGGCAGGAAGCGATGACAGCGAGGCGTTCTGGAGAAGGACCTTCGACGGATTTGTATTCGTGAGTAATATCTAGCAGATCACTGTCACCCTCGTCATCTTCGCCACTCGGATTCTTAGTAATGATCTTCCGTCCAACCCTAAAACCAATAATAATACAACAATTATTTTCCCATCGTCCGTAGATGCATCATATTTCATCAGCTCGTAGAGTCACATGATACCATTTATTACCTAGTGTAGTGCAAATCTATAAATAAAATATATTAAACTAGCGGTCCGCCCCGGCTTCGCCCGTGGTACATAATATATAGCCTATAGCACTCAGGGATCACATACATATTCTATTCAACGGTGAAAGAATTTTTGAAATGGGTCCAGTAGTGTCTGAGATTAGCGCGTTCAAACAAAAAACCTCTTCAGCTTTATAATATTAAGTACTAGCGGTCCGCCCCGGCTTCGCCCGTGGTACATATATAGCCTATAGCACTCAAGGATCACGTACATATCCAACGGTGAAAGAATTTTTCAAATCGGTCCAGTAGTTCCTGAGATTAGCGCGTTCAAACAAACAAACTCTTCCGCTTTATTATATTAGTTCGCCCGTGGTACATAATATATAGCCTATAGCACTCAGGGATCACATACATATTCTATTCAACGGTGAAAGAATTTTTGAAATGGGTCCAGTAGTGTCTGAGATTAGCGCGTTCAAACAAAAAACCTCTTCAGCTTTATAATATTAAGTACTAGCGGTCCGCCCCGGCTTCGCCCGTGGTACATATATAGCCTATAGCACTCAAGGATCACGTACATATTCAACGGTGAAAGAATTTTTGAAATGGGTCCAGTAGTTCCTGAGATTAGCGCGTTCAAACAAAAAAACTCCTCAGCTTTATTATATTAGTATAGAAGATATACGTACTGATATTGGTTAGATGCAATTCTAACGAAACCCCAGTCAGATGATTCTTCCTCTTGGAAGTGGCATAACTCAGCATTTATCTGAGAGTACACGAAGGGTGTATCATATTGGAATCCGACCTCGCCACGACGTACAGCCTCCACACTGGCCGGACCACACATATATACTGATTCAGCTGCCTCCTGAGGAGTAGCATCAATTATCTGCCATCCACCGTATCCTACCAAAGATCAAGATACAATTTTAAACAATACTCAATGCAAGAACACAAAACTCAGTTCCGTTAAAGCCTACGAACCTTGCGGCAAGTCTGATCTTTGCATCCATACATCGTTCCACACATGGAAGTTCCAGCAGGAGTCATAACAATCTTCATCAGGTCCATTTGGTACTTCGTTCCCGTCCTTGTCAAAGAATTTGTCAATAGTGAAGGTCCCATTGGTGTCGTGTGCTGAGACGTAATTTGTCACAGACCGGCAAGGAATACCTATACAAAAGGTTAAGTTGCTTTTATAACGCTTTGGTTTCACATTTTTGTTAGAAAATTAATTTTGTTTCATTTAAAATAGACACCTACCTAAAGCTCGACAAATAGTCACCACCAAACCGGAGAATACCCAGCACTGCCCATATTCAACAGGTCGGCCTCCGTTCGTTAAGAATCGTTCAAGAATTGCAACCGAACCAGTCCATGAATGTGGAGACACTCCGTCTTTGTATTCACCATCGTATCGACCAACCATCAAGCCATCATCGCCTTTAGCATTTATCTAAAGTTAAATGTGCAATTCATTAAAATTAAATGGAATAAAATTGCAATTATTGTAATTTGTATGTATAGTCCTAAATTAACTTACCATAGCTGAAATCGCTCTAGTAATCCGAACAGGATTGCCACGTTCTGAATGTTCAAGTCCACTACGCTCTAATAAATAGAGGCAGGCTGGAAGCACTACGTCGTCGAACTGACCAAAAATCCATTTGCGACCTTTAGGTTGGCGCCAGGTACCGGTCCATATTTTTCCTTGCTCATTAAGAACATACTCCTTCCTTGACGCGTCATTATCCATGTAAACTGCGTCCTCGCGACACCATGGATTAAACAAGATATAAATGTCTTCATCACACTTGTAATCTTGACGATTATCACGCTGTCCAATGGTCTGTGTTTGAATCCAGCAATTCCAAAGCCCCACTGGCGCGGAAGCTGGCACGTGGACTTGAAACGTAATCGTATTTCCGTCTTGACGTTGAACAGTCAAATCCCACTTTTCCATCTCGTGAGCAATGGATGCCAAATTCTGTGTCGATCCATGATGAGAACCAAAGCTGCGCCCTGTTGAAGGGGGCTGGGGAGGTCCACTGTATCGTTCAATAACTGGTCTTTCCACTGCACCATGCGGACTAAGAGGGCCTTGTTGAGGCGCGGGATCGCTGCTAACGGAACTACGACGACACCCATATGTCGCGGTTTCTCGGATGCCGCTTATTGGGCCGCTGATAGCACTAATAGTAGTGACTGTTGCTACTGGGGCTATCGTAGCACTACTACTAGTACTGGTTTCTTGTATGCGTGACACGGCCATGCCCATTCCCATACCGATAACATCGCGAGCATGTTGAAAGACAGTTTGTTGCGTGCTCAAATTGACGGGTAAAACAACTCGAGTTCCTTTCGTAACACAGGGTTTTGGACCTGTGAATATGATTAAATATTCAATTATACCAAATAATTAAATTACAAATATTTATTTTATAAAGAAGGAAATTCTGAAATGAAGAGATCTTTTTCTTCCGTTCATTTTTGATTTTGAAAAGAGATTCGGAACTGAATGATTACACGAATAAATGTTTCACATAAATTACTTCGAAGTTTACTTACCAAGACTGAACACGATTCGCATTATATCTTGTTGTTTGTCGAATATTCTATCTAATCGAACTGCAAAGAAAAATTTCTGGCCTCGTCGCAAGACGGGGCTTGGAAGAACGTTATCGTTCACCAGTTCATACTGGTCAGTATGGTGGTCTTTGGCATTGTCTCGCGCATAAAATTCAGTCAATTCTACTTTCAGCGGTAGCTGCGTATAATAGCTTTGGGGAATCAATTCTATAGTTTCCTGGTAACGCCTACGTTCATTTTGATCAGCCAGCTTACAGATGAGATTATGAGCATACGGCGTGTTTGGATTGTTGCGTGAAGAGTGCTTCAGTGCCCCGGCGCCGTGGGAAAGACCAGGTCCAGGTTGAGCGGTAGGTCCCGCCTTGGCAATTGGGCAACGACGACTTTGCCCTGGACGTTGGCAGAAACTGGAAATATTGTAATTCGAAGACAATCCTGGGACATAGTTCGAAGCCATCCCTCCGATTGTTATTTGCTGCTCCCTCGCGCAGGTCAGGGTGCTTATTGCAGTTGTCAATCCGGTGATCCCACCGAGGCCCATACCGGTAATGCTGGACGTCATGCTTGTGGACATTTTGTCCATGCTTGCCTCCGGTCTACTTTACGCTATTCTAACAAAACCGTACTGCGCCCCGGCGCGAGACCAGAGCGAATGCTGTTCCTACTCTAGTTGGGGGACCTTTATATACGAAAAGGTTTGTAAGGGATCGTTCACCGCTCCGGTGTCAGATGTCAGGCGCCTGCTTTGTACGTAGCTTTTGTCTGCATTCACTGAGTTGTATCTAACCAGGAAACAGAGAGATATGTGCAAAGTAACTGGTTTGTTAAATTAACATTTAGGAGAAAATTCTCAGCGGATTTTCAAAAAGGCAAGTTATGCTAACCGTAAACAACAATAACTGCGAGTATTATTTTAATAATAGGCAATGTCAATAGCTTGATTTTATAATACCTAATTTTTCCAAGATTCAATTAAACCTAAGTTACATACCTATTTTTCTTATTTTGCTAAAGTCATCACGATCACCTATTATTGTTTTAAAAATCGTCTATTTCGAAGGTTTGCGCAGTGCGCTCTGATGGCTTATGTACCTACCTACATACCTATGTGCCTAAACCTAATGATTGCAGCAGTCTAATATGAAAACGCACATTGATACAACACGACCACTTTTATAAGTTACATTGATAATATTCGTTGGCGCAGAAAGGAGTACCTATTCGACGCCGATTAAAATTTAAAAGACCTACCTAGTACCTACCTACCTACCTACCTATAATAATTAACAATTGTATAAATTAAAAACCCCCGACATTCGACATTTTGTGGTGGTGGCCATCTTGGATTTGCATAGTGCTATTCTAATAGTCGAGCCCTTTCATTTGATACCCATATTGAGGGAGTTGTGAAAAAATATGTAATTCGCCATTTTGTGGCGGCGGCCATCTTGGACCGATTTTCATCAAATATAGCTAAGAACACTCCCGACTAATTCACCTTTCAAACAAAAAAAACGCATTCAAATCGGTTCACCCGTTTGAGCACTACGATGGAACAGACACACTCACACTCACACACACAGACACGTCAAACTTATTATAACACCCCATCGTTTTTGCGTCGGGGGTTAAAAAAGGAACAAGGGGGTTAAAAAAGGAACAGAATGCTTACCATCTTATTAATTCCACGTTATGACGCCTACGATCGAGAGCCACCTATCATAAAACCCAACGGATTAAAAGAATTAAAAAAAAATCCAATGTTGTTTGGAAATCGAATCCAAGATGTCGTGGCGACTATTATCTTACCGCTGCGCTATAGAGATCGTCAAACTAGGTAACATCTTTTCAAATTAGTCATCAGGACATTAACAGGACTGTCTTTTGTCTCTTTGATAGGTACCTAGTTACTTGCTTCACAAAAAGTAGTAACCACATGGTAACTAACACCGGAACGGTTAGCTGATAGGTAGTCTAAATACAATATAAAGAGCGCCCTTTGTGAGGTTCTGGTGCCCGGTGGGCGACGAAGCGAATCTAGAAAACTGTGAGAAAACTTCATACCTACTAAATAGTACAAGTTTAGTATTTTAAAGGGTGAATATCAAGTTCATACCTAGATTCATGGTTTGATTGCTTAGACCTCGTTTAGACTATCTAGGTACTAAGCACTGGACAGAGATCTATTATTAAAACCGGCCAAGTGCGGGGCGGGCCACGCGCGTTGTAGGGTTCCGTAGTCACAATCCTCGAAAAACAGATATAACTCCTTAACCTGTGAACACTACTTAGCCATGATAGTTTTCCTTTAAAATTGATTAGGTATATACTGCTGCTGTGAATTTTTTCAAGTTCCAATAAACTGCCCTTTGACTGATAGAGGGGGGGGGGGACACACTTGACTCTAATAAAAATTAGCACTTTAAAACATCATATTTTACAAACGGATCTAGAAATCGAAAAATGATGTTCCCACACCCACAGTATTTTTAAAAGACCTATTCAACGATACCCCACACTATGGGGTAGACAAGAAAAAAAATATTCATCACCACTTTACATGTAGTGGGGAGCTACCCTAAAAAAAATATTTATCAAAATTTTATTTCACCACTTTATCGGCGTGATTAATATTTATACCCATGCCAAATTACAGATTTCTAGCACTAATAGTGTCTGAGATTAACCAAGGACGGACAGACAGACAGACAGACGGACGGACATGGCGAAACTATAAGGGTTCCTTGTTTACTACGGAACCCAAAAAAGGGATTGAAAATTATGTTTAGATGTGGTTTAGATGTGGTTTAGATTAAAGATGCGTTTTAAATAGGTAATATAGATCGACCAGAATCTCATGAAAAATAGGGAAATTAAATTTTGTAGTTAACCTAGTGTTGCTTACTAACAATTTCCTTATTTTTCATGAGATTCTGGTCAACCTTTACCTATTTAATATTACTTTTAAATAATTTTAAAATAAATAATTATTATTCCGACCGAAAACACTGGGTTTAAATAATTCTGACGACAGTCGACAACACTGGTTGCCTAAGAAACCGTCTTGTTTATGTGCCAACTGCCAACTGTCAAAGTCACGTCAAAATGTTCTTGTCGTTCATCATTCTTTCAATCACAAAAAACAAACAAAATCGACTATAATACGATAATGCTATCGATTATTGTACTCAACACACAACTCGAAGCAAATAGAAATAACAAGTCCTAAGAAGCCAATAAGTAATGTTTAAAACTGCAATGCAATGTGATAACATAAGGTTCAAATGGCACTTTATAAACTTTTCAGTTATAGCGTCGAAGTTCAATACAAAAGTCGTTTACTATCAAAAGCAACATTTTTTACAATAATAACAACAATATTAACTGTTATTTTGCCTTTTTTTATAACCTACAGAAGTAGAGGTAAGTTTTCTATGTGATTTTTCTTGCGGGGGGGTAGCTACATTAGAAAAGAATATGTAAAATAGTCAAACACAAACAGGTCGCTGATCGTTGCAGTCACATCGAACTATGAGTGAGAAATTATCTTTTAAGTAGGTAGTAGATTAGTCTTGATTGATACATATGGCTACAGTGGCCAAAATTCGATCAGGAGATGCTACGGAACTGGTTTGGTTTCATTTATGTAGGCGATGATTTTGCTCATTGCATAGAATTTTCTGAATTCTTTTTATGATATGATGTTGTAAAGTACCATCAATAATTTATGAAATATGCTCTCAATCTCAATTATCATTCATCAAAAGGCATCACATGAAAAAAAAGTTCTCATGATTGCAAACTAATTTCAGTATAAAAGCCAATCTGAACACTTAATGCAGTGTGCTTGTGAAACATTACAAGGTTAAAAAAAGTTTGAAGGAAAATGTATTTTTGCTTATTTATGTGAACTTTTTTTACACAGACACTTTTCCAATTAGATTTTATATAGGACTGAATATCTTCTATATTATTGAATGAAGGTTGTACTGTACTGTACTGTAACATTTCAGGATTTTGGTTAAAGTCATCATACTTCTATGAACAACCACTAGTACACTCAACATACGATTATTTACTTATAGCAGAGACTGACGACCCTAGCGTTAATATTATATGTGGTGATGCGGCAGCCCTAGATGGAAAAAGTATTGTAGATGAAGAAAATTGTGCAGAAATCCAAGTAAGCTATTTGTTCATTTTCACTCAAGAATCCAAGCAGTCTGAGTATTCCTAGATCTTCAAAGAAGGCTACTTCATAAAGTTATTTTTTGTTAATTTGTTAATAACATGATTATTCAATGTTCGTCAAAAAAAAAAGTTAAAGGAAATTTATAATATTTAGATACTTTTTGATTACAGATACAAGAAGATGATAGCAATAAAGATGGAATGAATGATATTCTTAAATTTAAATTTGATGTTATCGTTCCTAAGGATAGAATAATCAGTTCCATTATATTAATATTAGGTATTGACTTCCAAATTAGGGTAAGTAAAAAGTTTACCAAAAAATATAAAATATTTCCTAAAAACTAACAATCCTGTTATGAACATCTATTTCTTGCACCCTTTGTGGATCGTGGGCTTGTTCTACAATTTTTTTCCATTTGCCAACCACAATAACAACTTTCCGATTTTTCTTTAGATCTACTTCCATACAATCTATGCATCTTTTTTCGGCCTCCCTTTTAACCTTTTTTTTTATGGTGTCCATTTTATAATCACTCTAATCCCTCTGTGTATCAGCTCCTCTCTACTTGTCCTTACCATCGCAGACATTGGTATTTACAATGTCTCACAACTGTTTCCTCATTAATCAGATTTTCTAACTAGAAACTTAGTCCATTACTTAAAATTTTGTGTTGCATTATAACATTTATTATTGACCTTGAATTTTCAATTTACAGAATGTTTGCCCTCTACAAATGCAAAGTCTGGCAGTTATAAGCAAGGAGTTCAATGGTCAGCCAAGTGGTTTCAAATACTATGGAGACTTACAAATATATCAAACAAATCACCTGGCATGTTTGCGCAATATCTTGGATACATCTCACAACACCTCACTATTTAATCATGAGAGTTACAATACCAAAAATGTAGTAGATTTTATTCTAGAAGAGTATTTGAAAAGAGAAGGTATTTTCCTATTATCTAACTTTCAATTATTATATTTTCAAACTAGATACTATTATCAATTCTAATAATACAAATTAATATCTTTTCAGTTACAACAGTAGTCAACTCAATCTATTCTAGAACTCAAAATGGCAAAACTGGTACCATGGACCTAACAATTATTCTAAGAATCTCTGAAATGGAACTTCGATATACTCCAGGTGTTATACAAGAACTGAAATGGGCATGGCCTCAATATTTGTCACTCCTTTTCATCTTCTACTGGTTATTTAAGAGGATAAGAAAATTTGTCTTCAGCAATCGTCTACTGATGGCTTGGGAGATAGTTCCTTGGAAAAAGAAAGATTAGTTATTTAAAAAAAATTAGATGATAAGTGCTCATTTAGCCGTGGCGCGCCGCTTTGCAAAACCGCGATCGAAGCATATAATATTAGCTTAAAAGCCTATTCAATCTTCCGGTACGCTGCCGCCCGCCTCTGACGCTTGATTGTTCATATGATATATGCATGAAAAATGCAATGCGTTGCGGTGCGGCTATGGTTTGGCAGCCTATTACTTATCCAGTATTATTTAGGTAATTAAACAGCTGCTGATTACCTTTGTTATTAATACCAATGATATTACCTATAAAAATATTCTTATGTTGTTTTTGAGTTAAGCATTTTCATTATTATGTCAATTGTGTGTTTTTGTTAATAGCATTTGCAAGTATTTAATTTAGTCATATATTTGTAAGAACTCCTGAGATCGTAGTGTAACTTTTCAAGATAACTAACATGATGTGTGTTAGCAATAAACATTTTAGTTTCCAGGACAGGCAAACATCATTATTTTGACATTGTTATGTGATTTTGGCAAATTAACCTATCTTCCGTGTCACATTTTTTAACTTGAAAACTTACACTCAGGGCTCTAGGCTGTGTATTTTCACCTCTGCTGAGGTAGGTGATGATGAATCAGTATTATAAATTATGGTACCTGCTATGTTCTGCCTAATAAAAGATAACTAATTATATTACGTTCTTCATTTCAAATAATTGGTATATTGAATTGTGATACGCCTAATAAAATAAACAAAAATAAAATTAAGAAATTTTATTTATATAATAAGTAAGACTTATCTAATTAATTTACAGTTATCTACAGGTTGAATATATTTATCTAAGACTTTACTGTGTGAGAGTTAGTGTAGGCAGCTGCTGGGTGCCATGTTCTGGTCTTGCATGGTCCAGGAATCCACGATTGTCTTCAATGATGAAAGTTTTTCCACTATAATCATCTAGTTGCACTAAGAGATATCTGCATTCATAGTTTCCATACTCATTCTATAAAAAATGATACTCTGCAGTTGACAGATCAGCCACTTTTATAAGTTACAATAATATGCCTGCACAATGTAGATGTAAATTTTTAGATAGGTGTGAAAATATCTTCACCTGCTTTTGGTTGTTCCATTAGCATCTGCTGTTGTGAGCGAGATAGCACATAAGTCTCTTGTTGTATTTCTTTGTCAAGGCCAGTATTTAATTGGTGCTTACAATATACAATAATAATATGTTTTACTCTGTGAGATTACTTCTTTCTGTGCAAACAAATTAGATGTAACTTATAAAAGTGGGCTTAATATACAAGGTAAAAGTTTTGCAACATGTCATGTTAAAGAACATTATGTAACTGCTGATCAATTAACTACATTTTTTGTATAATTTTCATCATTAAATTTTACAAACCTGCTTCATATCTAATTCAGCAACACCCTTATTTCTAATTCCCTTGATATAAAATCTCATTCTCATATGTTTTACTCCATCCTTTTCATACACAGCGTGACTGACTCTGGTCCTTCGCCTTCTTGTTGTCTCTTCGCCATAACCTTTAATAGGTGAACCAAGGGCTTCTTCCACTCTTGGGTCCTGTAACAATATTTTATGGTGCTTTAACCCAGAAGCTAGGTAATGATACATGATAGGTATTTTACTAAAAATGTGCATAAATTTACTCACATTTTTACATTTTTCTAGCGCTACTGAGTATATGCTGTTGGGGCTATTGCTAGAAAATAATTCACGAAAGACGTAATAAAATATAATACCAGTAACTCCTAGACCAATTAATATAATACCAGTATATGACACTGTTTTGCTCGTTTCTTTTATTTTTTCACCGAGCGGCCGCACATCTGTTGATACATCGGCCCTTTCGCGGCTTCGCGTTAACCCCTTATCTTTTTCCGTAGAATAACAACGGACAAATCTAATTTTATGTATTCCTACGCTCACAGGAATTAAGTCAATTGATCTATTGACACGCAATAATTTTGAAATTAACGTCATTATTATAAATTAACATTAAAATTCTAAAAATAATCGACAAACCAAACTGGAAAATTACTTTGATTTGATTTTTAATGTCAATAATCAAATCCCAGACGATCAACGTAATACCGAAATCAGCTGATTTCTGGAGTGCACCCACAGACAAAATTTAAGGTGCATTTATATGGCACTTAGTTACCCATGCAAGTTGAGGTACCTACTTGCGTGGGTAAAATTACAATACACCCAGGGCTTGATAACGTTAATATGTAACAATTTAAATAATATTAATGTTAATATATTATGATACTTTAATAACGGTATAAATATTAACGTTAATTGATATCGGTATAAAAAAATGATTTATTTATTTATTTATTAAAGGAAAATCAACAGCGAAATAAGACAATAATATTATACATAAAGAGAGTAACAAGAGTATGGCCAATTACAGATTTTCTCGAAATAGAAATAACATTTTGTAGAGTGAGTTAAAAAAATACATTAAAAGAGAAATAAGTTAAAATAAGTTAAAAAATAAGTTAAAAATAAGTTAAAAAACAGTGCTAGCGAAATTAAATTACTGATTAAAATGTAACTTACAGGTATGTATATTATGGAAGCATAACGAAATAACGTGTAAGAATGGGTATAAATATTATGTGTGCGAGTCGATGCGAGTGTGGTGTATGTGTGGTGTGTGTGTGTATGTATATGTTACAGCCAAAGTCATTAATTAGCTTTTATTCATAATGACTGGCAATTATAAATAATATCTAAATTGTCCAGATATTATTCATAATATCATGTCAAACCAGACATTATTCATAATAGCAGATGAACGTTGGTCAAAATGATAAATACGGCCCGCCTTGCTTCCCCTCCCGCATCTCATTCCTTTGTGGTGTGGCGTGATCACCACGATCTCGTAATCTAAACTACCCTATCCTAACCTAACCAGTAACCTAGCCTAAAATTCCTAATGTAGACCGTGCCAAAGCTGATGATAGAAATATTATATGCAGCTGTTGTAATTTCTCCGGAGACACCTCAGAAGATAAGTACCTCACGAAAATAAGTATTATTAATGAACTAGTGGATGTGTGCCACTTACAGAAGCTAGGTTAGGTTAGGTTAGAACATAAATATTGAGGTGCCCGGCCGCAGGCCGGGCACTTAGGTTCTATTGGATCCTAGGTAGAATGTGGTCCAAAACTAAATCTGAGCACCCCAACCCAAAGCAATAAGTCGGTTAAGTTCAAACAGTTACCTAATTAATTTTGAAAAAAAAAAAACATATGGTTGCGTTTTGGCCTTGTATATATTGGAACGATGCACGCGCGCGTCCACGTTACAAAATATATACTAGTAGTACGCAAAATTCGTGTATACTTTGTAGTACAAAATTTGAAAACTGCATTACAATGTATACATAATCAGAATCCTATGGGTGCATTCTGGCTATGTATATTATGTAAATACGTGCCTCCGCCCGCCGTAGAAAATCGCAGGCACCCGCGCGAGCCGTAGCGGATGAGGCAGGTCGCCGAAGGCGACCAGCAAGCCGAAGCTGCGGTGGTGAGCGTGGGCCGTGGGTGCCTGGGCTTTGCTACGCAAGGGCGATGGGGCTGCACTTCCCCCAGCGCCGAAGCTGTTGCAGAAGTAACTATGTTTTTGGGTGGTATAAACTGTTTATTTGACGTTATATTTTGCACTATCTGGTGATCAGTTAAACATAAGTCCTTGTTTTGTTAGTTTATCCAAGTCTTCCAAGATATTATATAAAATAGCTGAATATTATTTATAATAGCTAGATAATTTTAATAATTCTGTGTCAATTATTACTTTATCCAAATTGAGTTGATAATATTTATAATGGCTGGATAGTATACATAATATCCTTATTTATTACTTTGGCTGTAACATATATATTTGTGAGCAAGTATTAGAACGAAATCTTATAAAGTGTGTGTGACTGTTGTGTTACATATGTAAAAGAGCTTAACGGTGATATTGTGAAATGTGTCGCTTAAATGTTTTTTTAGAGTAGCGGAAAGGGTCTGAGTCCGAAAAATATTTGTTATCAGTATGTGTGATTCTAGTACAACTAGTACAACTAGTAGTAGTAAAAGTAGTAGTGTAGTAGTAGTAGACAAGTGACGGATTAGATAAGCATCAGGCAAACATCCTGCCATCTAGTTTCACATTTAAACAATTTCTTGAAAGTTGTACCACCCCGGACGCTAGAGGTCACTCGTTTATTTCAAAATTTTCGACTTCGAATTTGTATGACAGTTTCATCCCCATGTTCTAGTAATAGCAGAATTCTTAGAGTAGTGTTTTCTTTTAAAGGGTACGCGAAATAATGATATATGTATCGGCATATGTCGAGGCAATCTAGTGGGTACAAGCAAATTAATTTTGGATAGTAGATGTGGGCTGTCAATTTTTCCATTTATTATGTCATATAACACTAGCATGTCAGCGATTTGCCTCCGTTTCCTACAGCTATGTAGTCCATAATGCTTACAACTTTCTGTGTAATCTACGGGTTGGGGTTCATAGTAAGTGCGATAGTTTAAATGCTTAATAAACTTGTGCTGAATCCTCTCAATTGCTTCGGAAGGTTTTATATAATAAGGTGACCAGATGGTACTACAGTACTCTAAGTTGCTACGTACATAAGCAAAATAGATTGTCTTAAGTGTATTAATATTTTTAAAGGGTTTACAGGTTCTTAAAACGAAGCCAAGCATGGAAAAAGCTTTGTTAGTAATGGCCTCAATATGAGGATTAAATGACATCTTATCATCGAGGAGAACTCCTAGATCGCGTACTTTATCAGTTTTGGAGATAATCCTACCATCGATGGTGTAATTAAATAGTATCGGATTTTTATTTCTTGTAAAACTAATGTGTTGACATTTACTTATATTAATTAACCTGTATTCTATTTTCTTTATGATAGCGAGCAAGTCTATTAAGATCATCCTGCAATTTCTCACAATCATCTATGCTGTTGATTCCCAAGTATATTTTAGTGTCATCAGCGTACATTAAAAATTTTGAGTTAGAAAAACAATTGTATATGTCATATAAGTAGATATTATAAAATAGAGGACCCAAATGGGAGCCCTGTGGAACCCCAGACGGGATCTCGCAGAAATCGGAACGACATCCACCAACCAGTACTGCTTGAGAGCGATTGGACAAATAAGATTTAACCCATCTTAGAAGGTCTCCATGAATTCCCAGGTGCTCCAACTTATTTAGGAGGATGAAATGATCCACACGATCGAACGCCTTTTCAAAATCAGTGTAGATCACGTCAACCTGCACACGCTTATCCATGGAAGACAGAATGTCCTCAGTAAATGTTATTAAATTCGACAAAGTGGATCGTCCTTTAATAAAACCGTGTTGTTCAGGGGGAATCGCGTTAACTAAAATAGGATATATTGAATTATAAACAATTTTTTCAAACATTTTGCCAAACGTGTTCAATATGGAAACGGGGCGATAATTTTCTACACAACTTTTGTTACCCTTTTTGTGTATTGGAACAATGTGAGCTTCCTTCCACTTAGTTGGGAAAAAACCTTCAGCTATAGATCTATTAAAAATAATGCTCAGAGGTATAATAAGAGCCGTGCTTGCATGCTTTATAAAGTAAGGCGATATCTTGTCACTTCCCGGGCTTTTGGAAGTATCGAGCTTACTTATACTTTTTTTAATTTCTATAGTATCAACTCTGAGGGTATGAATATATGAAGTACTTGAATTTGACGGAGAGCTGAACACGGCAGATTGATAATCTTTGAGGGGGTGAGAAAATACATTGTAGATAAACTTATTAAAAGCAGCGGCGTGATCTTTGTTTGTGATAGATTCAGCGTTTTGATAAAATAACTTTCTCGGTAAAGTAGTAGTGTTACGCTTAGCTTTCGTAAACGACCAAAATTGTTTTGAGTCTTTTATCAAGCACTGTTCGTTAAATTCAGTATATCTATCGTAGCATTCATTTTCTGCACTATGTACTCTTTTTCTTAACCGAGAAAACTCCAAGTAGTCCAGAGGGTCTTGAAATTTTTTCCATCGTGCATGGACCTTGGATTTCTCTCGTATAATTCTTATGAGAGATTTACTATACCACTTTGGATACACATCGTTTTTTCTCGTTACCGTTAAAGGTACAAACTTGAAAATACTTTCATAAAGATGTTCATAGAAACAATCCACTGCATTATCCAAAGATCCCTCATTGAGACATGTGTACCATGGGATCGACATTAAATATTTTATTATATGATCGTAATTAGCTTTAGTGTGAACTATGATAACTGATGAACAGATGTGAACTGTGATAGCCTAGTGGTTAGGACGACCGACTTCTAATCGGAGGTCGTGGGTTCGATCCCGGGCACGCACCTCTAACTTTTCGGAGTTATGTGCGTTTTAAGTATTTAAATATCACTTGCTTTAACGGTGAAGGAAAACATCGTGAGGAAACCTGCATGCCTGAGAGTTCTCCATAACGTTCTCAAAGGTGTGTGAAGTCTGCCAATCCGCTTGGCCAGCGTGGTAGACTATGGCCAAAACCCTTCTCACCCTGAGAGGAGACCCGTGCTCTGTAGTGAGCCGGTAATGGGTTGATCATGATGATGATGATGAATTAGCTTTATGAAATTTTAGTTTTAGGTGAGGTTCTGCTGATAATGGTTTAGTAGATAATGTAGGTACGTCGATTAATAAAACCGGGTGAAAATCATCTTGCTTTAACAAAGGGGATAGCGCAAGAGACAATTCTACCGAAAAATTAGAGAATACCAGATCTAAAATATTGTCATGTGAGTTTCTAAAAAATCAGCCAAGTGCGAGTCGGGCCTCGCTATTTCAGGGTTCCGTACATAATTATGAACAATATAATATTTTGGGTCTAAGAAATATTTAATTTCCGAGCTAGACATCGCAACAAACCGTGAAAGAAAAACCCAAAAAAATGTTCGTTTATTTTGGTCACAGCTTATAAACTATTTAATAAATCGTTGTTTTCAGTATTTGTTGTTTAAATAGAGCATATAGTAGGTACATAATATACTGAAATATCATATTCCCAACTAGTTTAGTTTTTGAGATAGCCCCCGTCACAAAAATGGTCTAAAACTGACAACTTTGATGGCCTCCCATTCCCTTATTTTTTGAGATAAAAATTAAAAAAAATATATATTTGTACTCTACGTAATGAGCTCTAAACAATGATACCCCACAAGCTAGGGTAAAGAAAAATTTTTTTTTCCGGCTCCTTTTTCATGTATGGGAGCCCCCCTGAAAAATAATTTAATTCAATTTCTAATTCAATATTTGATTTTGGGTTAACGTTTTACACTAAATACCAAAATTTCAGGTTTGTAACTCATTTCGTCTGCGAGCTAGAGACCTGTGACCGGCGGACAGACGGACAGACAGACAGACAGACAGCCGAGTGACATTAATAGGGCTCCGTTTTTTACCCTTCGGGTACGGAACCCTAAAAACGATTGCTGCGTCAAACCTTTTATGTTTAAATGTTGAATTAGTTTTATGCTTGCTTCGAGAACATTTTGTGTCACTTTATTCGTAAAAGATGGTCCATTAGTAGACCATTGTATGAATGGCATATTAAAATCACCTACGATCATGAAGTGATCGTTTTCGATTTTAATATTATGATTATAAATGATAACAGTAAATAACGTTAATATGATATTGCTTATCTTATTTTTTACGGTTTTTGAATGCTGGCACCATTGACCAGTGGCTGGCACATAATAATTTTTGATGCACTATAATTAATATCATTGTTTGTGATGATCACTATATTGACGTAACTCTTGAATCATATGGCATCGTTTAAGGTTTTTTTTAAGTTTGTCTCCATTTTACAAGATTAAATTTTTATCATTATTTATTATTTTAATTGGTAATTAACATAATATACAACGTTAGTTTTACTTTGCGCAAAAACCGAAACACGTGTCAAATATTTTTACATTAAAAATATAATGAAAAGTAACGAAGTTATAAGCTTGTTATGTTGCGTCGTTGTCCTCGAAAAAAATGGTCACCGCAAGCCGTCGCCGCAGCGACTTGCGATCGACGCGAGTTGAATGACCACCGCTGTGTGCCGACCGTCAGCTGATGCGCGGTAAATCATTGTGTCTAAGCTTGTAAGATTTCAAAATATTTTTGGACAAAAATATAACACTATATAAAAATGATTGGATTCGATTTTGTTACTGATTCTGAACAAACTACTTTCAGGTTTTGCGTAAAGTAAAACTAACGTTCAGTGGCGTAACTATACCGTTTGAGGCCCGTGGCAAATTCATCGAATGGGGCCTCTCCTGCCCAATATTTAAAGAAGCTCTGCCAACGTTAAAGCTTATATTTTCGGACCGGGGGCCCTTTCCGGCTGGGGGCCCGTGGCATTTTGCCGAAATGCCACCCTATAGTTACGCCACTGCTAACGTTGTATACAGGGTGACTGGTAACAGGATACATTCCTTCCAGGGGCTTAAAGTACAGCTCATTTGCAGCAATTTTTTTCATATAATGTCCTATCCGAAACTTAGTCGTTTCCGAGTTATTGAAGATTTAAGAATTTTAGCAAAAAATTCCAGTTTTACAGTTAAAATTAGTTGCTGAAGAAAATCATACCAGGTTTTGTTAGTTTTTTGTTGTTTTCTGATAGAAAAACGTTCAGAAACACAATCAAACTCAAAATAAGCTAGAAAATATTGTTAATTTTTCAGTTAAAATCTAAAAACCACTTATTATTTTTAGGAAAAAAATCGAATTTGGTGAAAAGCGTATGGAACGTTACGTACAAATTACTGAAATAACTTTCTTGATTCATTAGCTATCCAAAAAGGTATAGATGTCTACAACTTTTTCCAAAACCTCATTTTTATCAACAAAATACTAAGGACTGACGAGTCTCAATTTGACCAGGATGGAATCAAAAAGTACCTATCATAATTTACATTATTGGGCGGTAAAATGAGAAAACTTAAAGAAGAAAAAGTAAGGGCACATCAACGGCGGTATTCTGTAAAAGTATGGATGGGATTAATCAATTAGACATCTAATTGACCCGCATTTTCCCCTTAGAATTTAAAAAAATACGAATTAGGTGAAAAGAATATTATTTCTAAAAAAAATGTATGGAATGTTACGTAAAAATTATTGAATTAACTTCTTTGATTCATTAGCTATCCAACGAGATAAAGATGTTTACAAAAAACTGCAGTTTTTTGTAGACATCTTATATCCACCGGTAAAATCTTATATATTCACCGGTAAAAAACCATATCCACTATACTCTGATTTTTAATTCCGTGGAATTCTGACATTTCGTAATGTTACCAGAGATAAAACAATTCCCACAAAAAAGATAAAAAATTCAAAACTTATGTAAATAAAAATCAACTACCGCATGCAGATATGACAAATGTCTGACAGACACTTCATAGTGATAATGTCATTCCAATTTCATTTTTGATTAATTTTTTCAAAGTGCTTCTATTGTTTTCTATTGCTGTTAGTGTGCACTTTCTAGTTTCCACTCTTAGCGATTTCTATTTTAGGGCGAAACGACTATTATTAATACGCGGCTTAGGGCTTTTTATGTTGTATGGGAATTAAAGTAGTTTGGGATAAAACCGTACTTCGTAGATGTTAACCCTGTTTTCCATTCAATATAACTCATCTGTAAATGACAATGACAGCTGTCAGAATTTCACCGAATTAAAGATCAGAGTATAAATCGTTAGGTAAGCGTTATTTTAATTTTAATTCATGTTGAGCAGTGTTAATGTTACCAATTTACTAACGGTATTTGAAGCAGTGATTAAACTTGCACAATGTAGATGCATCATTTAAGACATAAAATAACTACCTAGAATCCAGAGCCATTAACTCACCCAAAAAAAGTTTCTTGTTACAAGTCTGTGTTACAAGTGTCATTACCATAGAGGTAATAATAATAATATAGAGGTGCCGTAATATCCTATAGAAAATAGAAAATAGCTCAAGCTTATCAAAATTTTCATAAGTGTGTAAGAGACAACATTACATTTTTGACATAATAATAAAACAGGCAGGCCATTTTTTGTTTTAAGTCTGCCGCAAAGGCAGACTTAAAACAAAAAATGGCCTCCCTAAAATGTATACATGAACACTCACACACGCACAACTTGAGACATCATAATGAACACCCGCCATTTTATGTTTTCGGATTGATGATACCTAATCTAAGCGTGTGTGAGAGTATTTTTGCCACGTTTTTAAAGTAGGTATGGCTCCTCCACTATCGAGATGCGCGGCAGCGGGTCCGGGCAAGTTCCGGCGGCAGTGCCAGTGTATCGAGATGCGCGGCAGCGGGTCCGGGCAAGTTCCGGCCGCAGTGCCAGTGTATATATTTATACGAACCATTTCAAGCTGTTTTGACCCCCCTCATAATTCTGGTTCGCGGGATAGTAATCTTACGAAATTTGAAATATAAGTTAAGCTCGTAGATGTGATGATAAATTGAAAGTTTCAAATTTTTAAGTTGAACCGTTTCTGAGATACAGAGGTTTGAAAATCGCATAAAACAAGACCTACTCACTGACTCATCAAAATTATGACGCACTTCCCGTGTATGTGGAATGTTGAAATTTGGTAAGAATATGAGTCTTAGTGTGTATATGAAGGAAAAAATCTAAAAATGTCCAAAAGTTGCATCAGACACTGACCAATTCAAAGATATATAAAAATCTGTCTGTTCCCACATCACACAAAAATACTGAACAAATTTTCATTTTGTTTTAATAAATGTATTTCACTTTATTTGAAGCTATATTTAATTCTCGTTTCATTGGAATTGGTGCACTATTTAGGGATATGTTACTTTTTAAGTTTTCTAGCAAGGGGTCAATTTTACTGGTCTTAAGTTCTAATAATTAAAGTAGGTAGGTAAGTAAAGTAGGTAATAATACGCAAGAGGTATAGGCGATATACCTAACACAATATTATATCCATACTTCAATACTAATAATATTATAAATGCGAAAGTGAGTCTGTCTGTCTGTCTATTATCTTTTTACGGCTCAACAGTTTAACCGATTTGGATGAAAGGTACAGAGTTAGCTTATATTCCGGAAACGAACAAAGGGTACTTTTTACCCCGGAAAAGCAAAGAGTTCCCGTGTAATTTAAAAAAAATCTAAATCCACGCGGACGAAGTCGCGGGCATCATCTATTACGTTACCTATACAACGTTAGTTTTACTTTGCGCAAAAACCAAAACACGTGTCAATTATTTTTACATTAAGAATATTTATACAAAATTTTAAAAAAATATAATGAAAAGTAACAAAGTTATAAGCTTGTTATGTTGCGTCGTTGTCCTCGAAAAAAATGGTCACTGCAAGCCGTCGCCGCAGCGCCTAGCGATCGACGCGAGTTGAATGACCGCCGCTGTGTGCCGACCGTCAGCGGATGCGCGGTAAATCATTGTGTCTAAGCTTATAAGATTTCAAAATATTTTTGGACAAAAATATAACACTATATAAAAATGGTTGGATTCGATTTTGTTACTGATTCTGAACAAACTACTTTCAGGTTTTGCGTAAAGTAAAACTAACGTTGTATATTATTTGCATGCATATTTCGTTGGTTAAACTGATGGACTGTGAAAATGTAACAATCAGACAGACAGGTAGACACACTTTCTCATTTTTAACCAACTTCAAACAAAAAGAAGGTACGAAATTTAATTCTTACCCTACCACACTGGGTCTACTGGAAATATGAATTCCCCTTGGATATACTGATGGGTCAAGCTAGTTGGTCAACAGGGCATACACCAAATAATCCCTTAAAACGCACTTGACTCCCGAAAAGTTAGAGATGCGTACCCGGTATCGAACCTTCGGCCTCCCGACAAGAAGGCCGACTTTAGAGCCACGAGGCCATCACCACTTCATTATACTTTTTGATATAACATAATTACTTGAAAAAAGGAGTGAGATCTTAAACAAAAACATTTCATGTGAATAATTTAAGGGCAAGTTCCTATCAAAATGTTTCGGCCATTAAAAGTACTGATATCAAAAATTATGGCCAAGTTCTTTACTAGGCTCGATAAATGGAACCATACAGTTATAGGTGTATATTCGACCACCTTCAAGCTGTCATCGCATTCCTAGGGATCCTGTTAAAATATCTTGAAATAATTAATTTATGAATAATAACACCGCTTTGAAGCTCATTTGGGATTGCCAATGGTTTTCTTGTTTTCAACTTGGCAACATTTTTTAAATTAAACAAAAGATGTAAAAAGTATGGCTCCTCCACTACTATTACTTTCTCAGTGGTCAACTCATTAGTCATTACCATAGGATAATAATAATAAATTATTATTATTATTTATTATTATTATCTCTATGGTCATTACCTACTCATTGCATAGGTAGTTGTACTCATTGTCAATGTCAGCAGCAGTGTTGCCGTTTTAGCCACTTTGTGGCATGAACCTATAGAAGACGCTGGCTCCACACGTTGGTCCCAATGGTCGCCCCAATGTTGGTCGATATTGTCGTGAGGCGTTCACATGTTGGCTATAATACCAGAGTTCTTTCGCGTCATAGCCAAAGTGAAGATTGTCCGATACAGAAATCGAAATTGCTGTCAGCGCTTTTACGTACTGTAAACACGTGAGTACATACATAGTTATTATTATTATAACTTGTATATATTAATGAAAATAAAAAGAAAAAACCACGTCAAAGAATCTGGTGAATGACGAGACGTCATATAACACGGAAAAAGACTGATGTTGGCACCAACGTATGGATGGTTCGTGAACGTTGGTGCAGTTATTCCTTTTTTGAAAAACCGACACATAATGGCCAACTCGTAATCTCAGATAGGGCCGAGGTTTTTAATCACTTTTGATATTAAAATAGGTACCTAGGTAAATTTTAAAAATTATTAAATTAGGTCATGATATTTAGCTACTTCTAGAATAGCCACTTTTTGAAGGTGATTTTTGTTACAAAACTAGCGACTTTTTCATTTGAAGTAGCCACAAACTAGATTGTCCTAACGGCAACACTGGTCAGCACTCAGCTGTCATTGTCAGTGTTGCCAGAAGGTTACTTTTGTAACCTTTTAGGTGATTTTTAACCCTGTCAGGTTACTTCTAGGTTACACTACTCAAAAGGTTACTTTTAGGTGATTTTTCGGGTCTTGTATAATAGAATTATTAATTCTTAATTTGTTTGTATTTAGTACTAGCTGATGCTTGCGACTTTGTCTGCATGGAGCTATATAAATCTCATCCTCTATTTTATCCACTTGGTATACCCACGTCTTGATATAACTTTAAAAATGACGGACTTTCATACAAACTTTCATTCCAAAGTTTATCCAATTGGGAGAAGAAATTCCAAAAATCCTGAAATATATATTCTTTATTTTTTATCGCAAGCTCAAATACCAATTTCCATGTATATAACTTGAAAAATAACAGACTTTCATACAAACTTTCATCCCCTATTTAACCCTCTTAAGGCTCTTAGGGGTGGAATTTTCAGCAATCCTTTCTTAGGCCTCTTGTTAACACGCCGCGGAAACCCACGTTTTATATGAATAATGCGCCGGACGGCGCGCCGTGTCCGGCGTTATCCATACAAAACGTGAGTTTCCACGGCGTGTTAAAAAGAGGCCTTAGTGTGCGGCTACGTCATAAAAGAAAGTTACTGTAAGTATTTCAAGTTTCTAGCTTCAGTAGTTTTGGCTGTGCGTTCATGATCAGGCAGTCAGTCAGGACAAGCTTATGTATATTAGTACAGATTTCTGTTACATGTGATTCTTAAAAACACTAGTGTTTTGTATAAAAAAATAACTGAAAACTTGGTGAGTGTAGAAATTAGTATGTAGGTAGATACTACAGTTTATCCGCTAAACTCTGTACTTATTTCGTTTGACGTGCTCGCTTGCCGCCTATCATCTGCTACCTACTCATTTAAATAATTAGCGGGAACTACCAACACTGCACTCTATATGTTATTACAACCAACATCTATATTTTATTACAACCAACATCTCATCTATTCACACCTGTATGTATACCTGTATCAGCAAATAAATAAAATTGAATTGAATTGAATTGAATCTATTCTATCAACTTTTGATACATATCTACTAGAATAAAATGAAAGGTTACTTTTTACACTAAAAGGTTACTTTTTTGTTTATTTTAGGTAACTTTTGAAATGTTGTGCTGGCAACACTGGTCATTGTGATTCTTCTTCATAGTTCATTGGTGGTTCATTGTTGCTTTTAATTCTCTGTTTCTATATCATCAAAATAAAAATATAATTATAAATTTAAATTATAAATAAATCGCATGTTGGAGACTGTAGTCATTAGAGTGAATAAATAAATTTTTATCATGAACTTAATAAGTTATCCGTACAAGTGTACTAATAAAAATAAGACTGATAGAGTTTGGTAGGACCTAAATATCACAGGGCGTGAAAAAATATTTTAACAATGGATTGGATTGTGTCTGATGAATTAGGGCTAACGGTAGGCCATTTAGTCGGATGGGGTGCAGCTACGGCAATGATTGTAGGGGGAGTGGCTCCATACATTCCCCAATACAGACAAATTAAAAGGACTCAGGATGCTGAAGGATTCTCCCTATACGTTTGTTTGACGCTGTTAATAGCAAATACATTACGTATATTGTTTTGGTAGGTTATGTTTTATATTTTATTCAAAAAAATTCATTATATTTATTGCCCATTTCATGTCATGCTGTTGGATAATGAAAAGTCCAAATTTTTTTTTCTAGTAGGTATGTAGGCAAGTATTTTACTTTCAAAATATTTGTATTATTGATCTCTAAAACTACACTATCTAACACTTTTTCTTTTTCCTGTAATATGCATGTGATTAACTACAAAAAATCTTACAACAATATAATCTATTTATATTTTCTTTGTTTAAAATAAAGTTAAGTCAATGAAAGAAATTGCAATTTTATCACTCAACCATACAAGAATGGAATGAAACGTGTGTCTACTAATTGTATTTATCGTTTATACCTAGTTATATTCCAAATTCTGAAACTAGCTGAATTCTTCAATTAGAAACACTTAGTTTAATCTGATGATTCGCTGATTTATGTACATGTTCTGATACTGCCGTGGTATAACTAAAACGCTGTTAACTAGTTCCTGCTGAGGAACTAGTTAACGGTGTTTTAGTTACACCATGGCAGAATAAAAAATTAATTCAATATTTTATTTTCAGGTTTGGCAAACGGTATGAAATTCCATTATTAATACAAAGTATAGTGATGAATGCAACAATGTTTGCTATGATCCATGTTTGTGTGACTGTTCGGAAAAAAAACCAAATTATTAGAGCGAGAGAGCGAATTTTCACAGGTTTGTTTAGTGATACTTTGTTTCAATTAGTAGATAGCGTTTTGTATTATATTTCTATTACACTGAGTTATAATTTATATGATATATAATTGTTAACTCTGATATATCTACTTCTTTCAACCTAACAATATAAAGTATTTGGCTTATGTTGAATAATTTCTTTTCACTGGTGTGTTAATTTCCCATAATATGTATATTAAGTACTTAATTATTTTAAAGCAAATATTAATTATAACATTTCTTAAATTAAACTAGTGGGCTGTTATATACATATATACATTTAATTATGTTTATCTTTTAGTAGATAAATGACTATACTATGCAAATATACTAATTCAATTATTTCAATTTACTTTTAGTTATATTTTATTTACTAAATTAATGCATTCTTAATTATTTACCGTTTTATTTCTGTCTTATTTGTTAACTTTATTTTGTTTTATTTGGTGGTTGGTGTAATTGGTGCAATTAGGTGCAATATTCATGTTATATATACTGTTATGTTGTGTGAACGGCTCAGCTCAGCCGGACGACACAGCACAGTGGTTGGGACAGCGCAGTGGCATCGTTGGTGGCGAAAAACCACACCGCTTTTATGGTGAGTGTTGTGAAAATGCCTTCATTGTGATAATTAACAAGTATCACTTCATCCCCCCCTATATTTGTTCATTCATCATTATTTCTTTTTGTTGCAGTTACAAAAAAAGATGGTCAATGATCATGTCTTTCACTTTTGGGCTTATTTTTCAATGTGGTGCTTATTTTATTTTATGAATTTTAAACCAAGCAATATTTTGGATGTGAAAAAGATCAGATGTTTTTGAGAAATGTTATTATTAAAGCATATTATGATTCATTCAAATTGCTTTTTTTAATATATGTGCTGTTTGGTTATTCATTGGTCCTCCTTTTATCATTTTGCATTTACTTGGCATGTGTCTACAGCGTTGAAGGTATTGTCACCTACATAATTTTGTGTAATTAACTATTATTATTATAATAATTATTATTTCTCATCAGGACTGGGTTAATAATTATTGTGTTTGCATCTGAAATTAACATATCTTCATAAATTATTATAGCATGATATTTTCTGCATTATAAAATATTAAATAAGATTATTCAGCTAATAGGATATTAGAAACGATACTTTGATTAGACATTGTTTATTAATTAGGATTTAGGTCGCACCTTAAAAGACAATAAGATTTGCGAAGTTACATAAAATAACAAATTACACAAAATATATTATGTTCCAATATGTTTGGTCTAACCCCAGTGCCACACATAGCACAAACATTTGAACAAAGAATTCAAGTACTTATTTGAACACTTGTGTGGCCGGGGTCTTCAAAATTTACACATTTGCACTTTGCCATTCGGTATCGGTTTTTCGAGGGCATATTAAAATGTTTAAAGTTCATATTATAGTCAGTAAATGAAGTGAACATATTTGCAAACTCTGTGTGACCGGTAAGCAAACTTGTGTTTAAATGTATGTATATGTGCAAACCTGTGTTCAAATGTTTGTGTGCGGCGCCAAGGTAAAATTATTATGTTATCATAATCAATACATGATCCCTTACGAGTAACAATAATATAACTACTGGCTTTTGACTAATATTAAGTCTTTCTTGTCCAATGTTATTAATTTCATTACACATTTAAATTATTATTATTCATAAAATAACATTGTTATATACTGCACGTTTTTCTTTTTCAGATATGGACAGAAAGTACTTCTGGGCATGGACGGACTTTCAGAGCTACGTGGACTGCATGCTGGTGTTCTCGGTTCTCGGTGCGGCGATCACTTACCTGTTGATAGAATTCTCGCCGTTCGTAGAACTGATCGGGTTCCTCGCCGTATTCACCGAAGCGATGTTAGGAGCGCCCCAGATATATAAGAACATAGCCAACAAAAGTACGGAAGGGATGAGGTAACTAACATAAGTGCCTATATTTCACTAAGCGTTTTTTGTTTGCCCCAGTATGCGCGGAACTCAGAGAAATCCAGCTTGGAATCCTAAGCACTAAGGAACTGTTTGTTTATTGTTAGTCTGGAACATTGAAGTCCGTGATGGCATTACGCGACGTTCTTTTATGTTATTAGGTATTACTCGTGGATGTCATGGTGATGGATAAATAATTAATTATGCACGTTGGCCTTCCACCGCATACCATATGCCTACTTCTATTTTTCTGTGTCTTTGCGTAGTTTAGTTGTAAATTCAAAAATATTGTCTAATAATTTTGAAAAGAATCTTTATTCAAATATATTTCAAGCTTCATGTACTTTAACATTTAAAGTACATAAAGTTTGAAATATATTTACGTATATACCTGCAAGTGTATATCGTATGTGGAAATTAACCGAAAGGGACCGTGTACGGTGTAACTGTAGATTAAGTATGTAAGAAACAGATTTATGTAGGTACTTTATACACAGTGACTGTGTCACAGTTCACAGTCAATGTAGGTATCGTTCGTTCCTTCGTTGTCAACCGATTGACGTCCACTGCTGGACATAGGTCTCTTGAAGGGACTTCCACATGCCACGGTCTTGTGCCGCTTGTATGCAGCGGCTCCCTGCGACTCGTTTGATGTCGTCGGTCCACCTAGTGGAGGGTCTACCAACACTGCGCTTCCCGGTGCGAGGTCGCCACTCCAGCACCTTGGGACCCCAACGTCTATCGGTTCTCCGAACTATGTGCCCCGCCCATTGCCACTTCAGTTTCGCAACCCGTTGAGCTATGTCGGTGACTTTGGTTCTTCTACGGATCTCCTCATTTCTGATTTGATCGCGTAGAGAAACTCCGAGCATAGCTCTCTCCATCGCTCTCTGAGCGACTCTGAGCTTTCTATGTAGGTATGATGGATCGCAATTTTCGATTTTGATCGCGGCACGCGATCTGGATTGACTGTGTACGCCCGTAACTTGCAAAAACGTTCGATAATGATAAATCGTACTACGAGTAGGTATATTATGTAGATTGTAAGTTCATTTTTACTGATAGCATAGTTCCCCGATAACCCTTCATAAAGCGTATTTTTATAGTTCATTTCCTTAAAACAGCTTCCGATAACGGATTTGACGTGAGGAATAAAAAAACATGGGTTAAATTCATTGAACTCTCGTGAATGATAACGACTTGCTCGCTACGTAATTTTTTGCTTATATCTTTTTACTTATCAGCAACGCTAACTCAGAAGTTTGACACTTTCGATGGCCCTAATATCTTCCACTATTGCCTGACCTAAAATGCACAATTTCTGGCAAAAGTAGGTACTGCAAATTCAATCATTAGGCTAACAATGGAGAACTTCAATGTGTTAATATTGTGCCATTAAAAAATATTTAATGTCAGAGTTCACATCATATCATTCCACTAATTTATATTGGTACATACAACTAACTAACTGCAAGAAGTTTCCATTCTTTTGAATTTGAGAATTTACTCGCGCTTTCAATGACGTCACAAATACTCCTGAAAACAACTGTTAATTATTATTGGTCGGCCGTCAGTAAAACGAGCTCGCAACATCAAAAAGTAGGTAGGTATATTTATAAAACATAAAACTTTCTGATAAAAACTTCAGGCGGAGAGCATACTTTGTTCTTCATTACCTCACTCATTTAAAAAAAAAAGTAAACAGTTTTTCTCGTATTATTTTCTAGATCATTTTGATATCTCCAAGTTCCAACTATTAGTAAAATTGATGGTCAGACTCGTGTGATGAATGCAATGAGACTCGTATGATGAATGCAATGAGACTCGTGTGATGAATGCAGTGAGACTCGTGTGATGAATACAATGAGATTCGTGTGATGAATGCAATGTATGCAATCATAACTGCGGTTCTAGGAGTGCAATTCAAAGAAACAAAAAATCATAACTCTCTTTTTTTTGCTTTGCCGTAGTTAAGTAAAAAGAATATGTCACGTGTACATCTGTATATTTTAATGATAACGCATCGTTATTGTTTCAGCCTGAGCATGGTGGTGATGTGGACGTGCGGTGACCTCTTCAAGACTGCTTATTTCGTTATAAGAGAAGCGCCCACGCAGTTTTGGGTGTGCGGCAGCTTACAAGTATTTTTAGACATTGTTATACTCCTCCAAGTAAGTATATATATTTCTACTATTATAAAATTGTAATTTATTTGTTTGTGCGCGTCTTACTTCAGCAGAAGCTTAGAGGGTTCGACGTTTAACTGCCTCGGTGGTTTAGCGGTTGACGTGATCGACTGCGGATCACGAGGTCCTGGGTTCGATTCCCGGGTCAGGCCAAAAAAAATATGAGGTAGGTATTGGGTTTTTTGTCAAGAAATTTTCAATGTCAGCTCAGAGTTGCAAGTTGTTCCCGTGCCTCGAAGAGCACGTAAAGCCGTCGGTCCTACTCCTGATTTCTCTCCTCATATAATTTCAGGATGGAACAAAATCATCGAATCCGCAAGGTCGAATTACTACCCTCACAAACCTCAGATATAAAAAGTCTCAAAGATCATAAAAAAAAATCGAGAATATTCCACAAAAACAGTTTGATTTCATAATGTTCGGAAAACAATGTTATAAATTATGATATAATTAGTACTGTAATATTTTAAATTACTATAACAATATATTATGTAAGTAATAATTAACATTGCCGCGAAACACCTATTAGCAAATCGTTTTGTAAACATTAGGAGGTTATCAGACCATTAACAATGTTTGATGTATCTGCTATAATATTGTACCTACTCGCATCTATTTATTTGTTAATGTATATTTAAATATCGTGTACAAATTGCATTAATTAAAGTGACGATAAAAAAGTGTAAACCCAGACTGTGAATGCAGTCCTATTAAATACTCTAACTCACTGTGAGATGGTAAATCCACGCATCATCATCATCATGATCAACCCATTACCGGCTCACTACAGAGCACGGGTCTCCTCTCAGAGTGAGAAGGGTTTTGGCCATAGTCTACCACGCTGGCCAAGCGGATTGGCAGACTTCACACACCTTTGAGAACGTTATGGAGAACTCTCAGGCATTATGTTTTCCTTCACCGTTAAAGCAAGTGATATTTAAATACTTAAAACGCACATAACTCCGAAAAGTTAGAGGTGCGTGCCCGGGATCGAACCCACGACCTCTGATTAGAAGTCGGTCGTCCTAACCACTAGGCTATCACAGCAAATCCACGCACGGTGGATATCACGGTTTAGGCGTGAAAGCGTAACAGACACGTAGACAGAGTTACTTTCGCAATTATAATATTAAAGGGTCTGTTTCACTACTTTCTGAGTGTCGGATAGCCTAAACGTAAGTTTTTTCTTTTTTTTTTAGTTTATGTTAAGTGACAAAGACTTAAGTTGTGAATAAGCTATCCGACACTTATCAGGTGTTGAAACAGGCCCTAAGTATGGAGCATGGATCTATGGGCGCAAGCCCGCGAGTCAATGTGATCATGATCTTGCACGCGTGTGTTCGTCCGCAGGTGTGGGTGTACCGGCACAACACGGCGGCGGTGCGGCGCGTCCGGCACGGCGACTAGCAGTGGACGGAGACCGCCTTATAGCGCTCGCTGCTGGCCGCCGCGGCGCCGCAGCTGCGCCGCCACACACCCGCCTTATGACGCGCAGCGCGCCCGCGGTGAGACACCCGCGAACACCAATATATTTGTTATATTATAATCCCCGTTACACAGTGACTACCTAGCAAGCCATGTTCACGATGCTGATGAAAATACAATGTAAAATCTAACTCGAGGCCATGCGTAAACCTTGTTATATTAGTTATATTATAATCCCCGTTACACAGTGACTACCTAGCAAGCCATGTTCACGATGCTGATGAAAATACAATGTAAAATCTAACTCGAGGTCATGCGTAAACCTTGTTATATTAGTTATATTATAATCCCCGTTACACAGTGACTACCTAGCAAGGCCATGTTCATGATGTGGAGAAAATAAAATGTAAAATCTAAATATACGCGTTCTCCGAGGCCACGCGTCGCGTGAACCCTGTTATATTTGTTATATTATAATCCCTGTTACACAGTGACTACCTAGCAATGCCATGTTCATGATGTGGAGAAAATATGATGTAAAATCTAACTATGTACGTTCTCCAACGCTACGCGCGAACCCTGTTATATTAGTTATATATTATAAACCCCGTTACACAGTGACTACCTAGCCAGGCCATGTTCATGATGTAGATTAAAATACTTACAGTATAAAATCGAACTATGCACGTTCTCCGAGCAGCCATGCTCTCCGAGCATCTACCTCGGTTTGTTTCTGTATAACGAACAATGTTCCTCCGATGAGCCACGCGTGTACCATGTTATATTTGTTATATAATCTCTGTTACTCTCGTTTTTGTCGACGGTACGAGACGCAATAAAATCATACAATGCGCGCATTCCGTGAAGCCACGGTATGCGGTTGTAGTTACATTTCCTCTCCGGCTTAGCTCCGTTAGCTCAGATTCGTCTCGTTTGAAGAACATTTTACTTCCGACGAGCCACTCGTGTCATCATCATGATCAACCCATTACCGGCTCACTACAGAGCACGGCTCTCCTCTCAAAGTGAGAAGGGTTTTGGCCATAGTGTACCACGCTGGCCAAGCGGATTGGCAGACTTCACACACCTTTGAGAACGTTATGGAGAACTCTCAGGCATGCAGGTTTCCTCACGATGTTTTCCTTCACCGTTAAAGCAAGTGATATTTAAATACTTAAAACGCACATAACTCCGAAAAGTTAGAGGTGCGTGCCCCGGGATCGAACCCACGACCTCCGATTAGAAGTCGGTCGTCCTAACCACTAGGCTATCACAGCTGTTTTACACAGCCACTCGTGTATCCTGTTATATTCGTTATAATATCCGTTACACAATTTTGAGTAGCCACTTCCACTGTGCATGACGGAAACTACAATATCCATGGATATAAAACCAAATCGTGCCGGTTTTCTTCGTGCATTTCTTTAGTAAAGTTGAATAGCACAATTTGAAATGTACAATTGATATTTTTGAAAGTAGTTTTTTACCCCAGTAAGATTCGTTCTTTTCGTATAGTGAAAACATTCTGGAAATTAAGTTACCCTATCGCAATGACCACGCATAGAATTGAGTCATTGAAAAGGTGCTGGCAATGACGTTGGAAAGAAGTGAAAGGCTTCCCAAAATTTTACTATTAGTGGTATTTTAGTAAATAGTAATGTTAACGTAATTGGAAATATTTCGGTATCAGATTGTATGTATTTGAAACTAATCTTAAAACTTATTTACGTAATATTATAGTTGTTTTTTCCGTGCTTTAGTTTTGTAGTCCGTTTTAGTACTTTAAGATTGAGCGCAGACTGCCCTGAGTTTGTCTCTTGTCTCTCTCAAAGTTTGAAGATTCATTATTCTAAGTATTCGCCACAGGCATTTCTAATTTCGTTAAAAAAAACTAATAAATGGTAGCTAAATAAAAAGTATATCTAGAAAAACGAAACAGCAATTTGTGAAGTATTTTTCAATTTAAAAAATTGAACTAAGCATATAAAAGAATGGGTACGTGCCTACTCCATTCGTAAATAATTATTGTTGATAAGAAAATAAGGCTAGGTTTACTATATTTCAAGAATCGGTCTTGTAGCACTTATTTAAAAATATAGATGCTCTGCACTTTTTAACTGTTTTTAAAACCTCGAAGGACCTAATCTTAAAGTACAGTTCCGAGGCCATGTTCTATGACGACAGTGGCGCCGCGATATAATCGCTGTGATTTTGTTAACTAGGAAGGTACCTATTGTTTGTGTTCGTATATCTATGTCATACGTTCCAACTATGGTGTGATGATCGCAATCATTTCTTATGATTATTGCATAAAGCCTAAAGGTGCTTAAACAAATTAGATGTCGTAGTTCGTAGCGTGTCGTGATGCGACAAAACTGTCAAAAGTGTGTTATGGTGGTGGACTATGGTCACACCATAAAGGTGTGACCATAGTCCACCCTATATATATACCTCGCAGACCCTATTGGGAGTGAAGCGAAGCGAAATAACATCGTTTCGCTTTGCTCATGACGCTAGACACTGAGAACTTCACTTCGCTCTGTCGTTCGCAGTGTGAACGGTAGTATGAAAAAAAGCGCAGCGACGCGAGCGAAGCGAAACGAACATCGTTTCGCTCCCATTGGGGCCTGCGCTCAACACAGTAGTTGGTTTACTGTTTACACCTTTACGATAATTGCTGAATGTATGGTATTATTAAATTTGTGATTTCTAGCAAATACATAGTGCAAGAGTAGCATCGAAATGGAAGATTTGCGATTGTCGCATCAAAGTATTTTAAATAAAGGCCAAATTAGACGGGACATTTTTCGAGATTTTTGCTTTCATTTTCGAGGCTTCATCGATGAATCATCGAAAATTATTCAAATTATGGCCGTGCCTATAACGTATACGGTGCCTCGTTCATAGTTCATTTTTGCGGTGAACGATGCACGATACGATATTTACTATGGCAAAGTGCCTGTGAACGATGAACGATCGGTGTTTAGATGGTTCATTTTCGATGATTCACCGATGAAGCCTCGAAAATGAAAGCAAAAATCTCGATTTGGCCATAAGGGTGCATAAGCACATATAATAAGGTATACTAATAGGTATCTAATAGTAATACCGATAACTGCCATTCTTCATTGTCGCCACAGAATCTGCACGGAACTCTACCTTAAATCTCGCTGTTGTATTAGTATTTTAAGAGAAAGAGGTCGCTGTGAAACGCATTATATAATACATATTGTGATAAAGACTTATTTCGTGTAGGTACAATGGTACAGTAAAATGAGTTAATTTTTATAATGAGCGATGCTAGATGATAGAATATGATGTTTTAAACAAAATTTAGATGTATTTTATTGTTAGGACGATGTAATTAGTGAGAGGAAACGATTCGACGATGCAATTCTTTTATTCTTTATAATTATTATTATAGACAAAATAATTTAAATAGCTCCATGTATTGGATCAAAGATTCCGATTACATTCTTACGGCCTTACTAATTAACTAATAACTACGTTTTGAAGCTGGTGAATAGTTTAACAAAGCATTGTGGCCAATTCTGTTGTACACAATATCTAAACTTAACTAAATTGACAGGTTTAAAAATAGTGCTATCCTTTTCCGCAGGTATCACTGTGAAAGAGATAAGAATATATTTAGCCCTGTCATTTTAGTTTAGGTTTAGAGATTGTGTACAACAGAATTAGCCACATTGTGTGACTATACAATTGCGATAGAACGTTTATTAGTGAAGGGGTAACCATTTAGAAATGTGACAAATTCGTGATTCGATAGACCGTTAAGGCTTGGACAAATACAACGCGTGGCGGTAGAGATATGCCATGATGTGTCCAATTCGGCTTCTGGGTATTTACACCGAGCCGAGTTTACATTAAAGCTGTCATGCTGTACAGTGTAATGTGCTTTATACGGTCCTATGGCTATACAGAACAATAAATCCAACATCCAGAGGAAAAAGCATTAAAAATCATAAATCCAAAACATTAAAATATTTGCACATTTGTTAGCATTCCATCCATTCCATCTTAAATATTTGCTATATTCACTTTTTACCTGAAGGTAATAATACTTTTCGCTTAATTATTGACATTTTTTTCAACGAACCAGAATGCGTAGGTTAAAGTAGGTTGACGTATTAAGCGGGAAGGCAAATCGTTCAAAATGTATGAAAACATGTCTCTCTCAAGTTACAATCGTAAACGCATCTAGTTTGATATAATATGTAGTCTTGGTGCTACCTTCGCGCTTTGTATATGTCCACCTTTATCATTGACGACTGACGAGCAATAAAATTCTGTACATCCGTACACTAAGAATATATAGTATATATGCTAGTAAAAGTGTGACTTTTATCGTTTACGCATATAAATAAAAATGTATAAATATTATATTATAATATATGTATATGTATGTTCGAATGAAAAATGTTCTACTTAGTAGAATAAAAGTTTAAATATGCTTACTCGAAACACCTATCCTGAACAATGCGACCCAGTATTATTAGTTAATAAATAGCTATCTTTAGGTAGATTGTTGTCATTATGGTGCTCATTCGGTTGCACACAATCTAACTCAACTAACTTGACAGGTCAAAAATGTACTATCCTTTTCACAATATTTTTTCATGAAAGATTTCTACGTTTAGATCTGTCAATTTAATCTAATGATTTTGTACAGTAGAATCAGCATTACTGTAAATTATTCATCAGATCGAGAAGCTTTTATGTCTTTTTACTGAAAGCCTAAAGTCGACTGGACTGTGCTTTTTCGAGTCGACTGTGGTTTAGGGTCCAAATTCGTTTCTAAAAGTTTAAGGTACGGTTCGGTGTAAAATTAAAGAAGCTTGTAAATAAGTTTAGCCAAATGCATTGCCAACTAAAAATTTATAAATATAATTAGACGCAAATAAGCAAGGACAAAGTGAACTGAAAGTATTTTGACATTTTAGCTTCTTACGTTCGAAAAAACTTAAAAGCGTTTGTGAAACAAATAGTATATAATAAGTAATACTTCCAGTTAAGTAATATTTTTGGTATAAGTAGGAACACCAGATATTACAACTGTTAATTTTCGATTTTTTTTTCTGTAAGTTAGTAAAAAAGCAGCCCGTCATATTTAGAGTTCCGCAGTAAAACAAGGAAATGTAAGGTTTAATCCAGTCCATATTTCTTATCTATACTATCTATACTAATATAATAAAGCGGAAGAGTTTGTTTGTTTGAACGCGCTAATCTCAGGAACTACTGGACCGATTTCAAAATTCTTTCACGGTTGGATAAGTACGTGATCCCTGAGTGCTATAGGCTATATAGTATGTACCACGGGCGAAGCCGGGGAAACTAGCGGACCGCTAGTTTCTTATAATTGTTGCTTTTAGTTCATGGTAAGAAGTTTCTTTACTACCGCCGTGATTACCTTGGGTACCTACACTTGAACAGTTATTACTAGATTATAATGAATTCTTGTTTCTAGTAAGTATATTTTTACTCGAGGCTATATTTTTATATTAATAAGTTGCATATTATTATAATGGTTATTATTAATAATTATTATAATATTTTTATTGAGTATTATTTGTGATGTTTATATGTATATTTTCACCTTAATGTACAAATACTTGCTAATTCGGTTTTACACAAATATCTAAACTAAACATAGATTATAAAAATCGTATAGGAAACTGACAGGTCTAAAAATAACGTTATTCTTATCCCAAGGATAATTATTACAGTAGGAAAAGTATAGCACGACATATTTAATTTAGATATTTCTGACAACCGAATTAGCACCTGTATATTTTAAAAGTATCTCATTAGTCATTACATAATAGGTACAATAACGTCATATTATACGATTGGCTTGATTAAAACTAACACATGCAACTGCAATGTTTTTTTTTCTTTTTTTTGAGTTATACATGATAGGAGGAGAGTACATAATATTACTTATTTAATTTTACATATAGGTCCACTCGCACTCGGCAAATGTGTTTAAGTTAAATTCATTTTTATATGTAAGTATATGTATGTCCTTTTTTGTGAATCCTGGAATTAAATAATTTAACTTGATTAAGCAGTTTGGTGCGAGCAGGCATTTGATTCGTATAAAGATGCTTCGATCGGACAGATTGCAAGCCGACTTCAAAATTGTAGATAAGATGCAGTTCTATAGCAGTTGACTTAACTGCATAGCAACTGCCGACCGACCGTACTGAACGTGCACTCCTAGTACTACGGACTGCGCAATCGGTTGGCAGTTTCTGATTTGTTTCACTTTGTACAGTGTTAAAAAATAGTTTAATAGGTAGACTAATAACAAAACGTAATGTAAAACGGTGATGATGCTGTCGTGTCAACTGCAATAGGATTACATGCAAACTGCAATTACCCAATCAATTTACAGTTCTTCTGAGTCTAGACCCGTAGATGTCGATATCGATACGTAATTTTGGTAACGCCGTAGTGTAGACTGAAATAAGTTCGTGACGTTAGTGAAAGGAATTGTGAAAGTATTTAATAAATAATTTTAGTACGTAAAGAAATTACTTTTTGTATATATAATGAATTTGTTATATTATTATATTATGTTTTGATTATAATTGAATAATTTAATATTTGTACAATTATTTCAAATATAATAATTGAGTTGTGTTTAATTTTTAGTCACATTTATCATCGAGTTTTAAAGGTTGTGTTGTGTTCTCGGTGGCATAATTAGTTTGTTTTCTATAAGAAGTTAATAAGTAGTTAAACAAGGAATCGGTGCAAATTTTATGTAAATCAAATATTTGATACAAAGGCACTTTTGTATTTAAAAATATTTTTGTCGTGCAAATGAATGTGTTTGGATCTTTAAACTATATTGATTATTATGATTCTTTATTTTGTAGGTAGTAATTTTTGATATAGGGAATCTTTTTTCGAACTGAAATTCTTTTCTAAAAAGAAAAATTTAGGCAAAAGTGTAAAATTTTAAATATTTTTGAGGTCTATGAGAACATCATTATTTTGTTCTGTAAAATACATTTTTTATATCTGTAATACATTTTAACATTTTTCAGAAGGTCTTCCCTTGCATTTTTATTATAATAAATAACTTCAACTTAAAAATTATTCTGTCGCCAACAAGGCTTATTCCCAGAATTACTACTAATAATAATAAATTATTATATTTAAGCTGTAGAAATATTGGGATGATTTTTCAATAAGTATATTACTTTTCAGTATTTTTTATATTAACGTTACCGAAACTGGGAACATTTTTATCTTTTCAACATAACTGCTCAGAAAAATTTATTTTTAAATAATTTTTATCTTGTATAGGTAATAATAGTTTAAACTTTAATAATCCCAATATTTTTACAGAGTAGTAATATCTAGTATTAATTTTGGGAATAGCCCGAATATTATACCTACATAGATGTTTGTATTATGTATGAATTTTCAATAGACATTACGAAGTGCATGAATATGATACATATCATATTAAATATGATATTGATGTAATATATACTGTAAAAAATATACCTGTCGGGCCTGAACTGCAGTTAACCAATGTAATTCTAAAGTAGATACTTACGTGATTTAAATACTATTAATTTAGTCTGTAATAAAAATTATCGTAGATCGTTTTTTCCAGAAATAAATCATGATACATATTTTCTCCTTGCTTCAGAAGGCACTTTACCTATTGTATCAAAGTATTAGGGACCTTTCAGATAGACCGGCGCGGAGAGCAGAGCAAATTTTAATCGCATTTAAAATAGAATCTTAAGACATTGAAATAAGCTTTATTTTTACATTTTATCTCTTTTATGATAAGAGGATGCTCGAGGATGCTTCCCATACGCTCGGTGTGAAATATTAAGAGCAGCCGCTCGGCTGCTCGTCGAGCCGGTCGGCTGCTCCATGCTCGTGCTCTTTCGCGCTCGAGCAACCGACCGGCTCCGTTCGCGTGCTCTTTCATGCTCGCGCAGCCGACCGTAGGCCGACTGGCTGTACAATCCAGCCCAAGAGCGTACGCTCGGCTCCGAACGCATACGCGTATCCGTTCACACAGACCGGCGCGGAGAGCAGAGCAAGTTTGAACGGCCGGTCTGTGTGAAAGAAAAAATGCTCTCCGACGCTCTCCGCGCCGGTCTATCTGAACGGTCCCTTACTTTTCTATAATTTAAACGTTCACAATCTGTAGGGTGATACCGAGTTTGCACATCACAACAACATTACTAGATTTCGAATATCGAAAAACTATGATATTAGAGTAAAATGGACCTAAGGCCTCTTATTTTAAATTCGTACATTCGGTAGGTATTTCCGATTTTTAGGGTTCCGTAGTAAACAAGGAACCCTTATAGTTTCGCCATGTCCGTCCGTCTGTCTGTCCGTCCGTCCTCGGTTATTCTCAAAAACTATTAGTGCTAGAAATCTGTAATTTGGCATTGGTATAAATATTAATTACGCCGACAAAGTGGTGAAATAAAATTTTGATAAATATTTTTTTTAGGGTAGCTCCCCTACATGTAAAGTGGGGATGAATATTTTTTTTCTCGTCTACCCCATAGTGTGGGGTATCGTTGAATAGGTCTTTTAAAAATAAGTCTTTTTAAACTTGGCCGGTTATTATTATTTGGTAATTTTTCCGCTTGGGGCGCTGGTTGTAAACGTATGGACGAGCTCAAACCTTAAAACAAGCCAGTTTAGGTCTATTTTACTTTGAAGTTAATGTGTTTCGATACTCGTAATCGATCAACGTTGTCGCAATGTGCAAACTCCGCACAATCCTACTGAATACATATTATATAAGTACGGGGTGGAAACGATAATAGTGCGCGAGCGCTTGTTTTCTCGATATAAAAGAATTCCAAAAACTTGTGGATAATGAAATTACATCACAAGGTGAACAAAAATACATTTAATAATTAAAAAAAATAAAACTTCAACTCTTTGAAATTTAAATTTTTATTGCTCCCTCTTCTTCAGAAGTAGTTTATGTTTTGATATCTACAACGAGAAAATAATCACATGCTAAACTCATTTTGTGTCTTGTATTGGGATCACTTCGATTTAAAGTATGAAACGGTAAGTTTTTTTATGTTATTTTGTTTACCAGGCGACATAGTTTTAATACCGGTAGGTATTATTAAGTTGAATATCTTATATTGAGGAAATAATGGCATGTGCACCCAACGCTTTGATAAATTACTCTCTTCCACCCTGTATCAATATTATTCATGGGTTAACACATAACATGTACCTACCTAGGTACGAGACGCCCGCTGTAAAGTTGTGTTGCCATAAATTGACAGTTAAGTCAATTAACAAGTATTGTACCGCAAAGTGCAAAATGATGATTGTAGTTGTTGTGATTAAAAGTTATCAATTCTTATTCTATACGAAATAAAGTTACCTATGTTGTTTGTTTATTCCAGTTTTTATTTTATCTAACCCTGATATATTAAGGTTCCTGATATATAAGGCAAATTGTGATTAGGGGAGTCTTATGTACCTTATATGTGATTAATGATTATGATTGCGAACCACGATCAAGATTGATTGTGAACGGTAGGCCATAGTGATGGCTGCAGCAATCATTAAAATATCGCTATATAACGCAATCGCGTTCTTAGCAACTGAAGAGTATGAGTAATATGAGATATAGAATGAGATATAGATATTTCCTCTATAAGACAGTGAGAGGGTAAAAAACGATTGCGCTGATCGCTTTATACTCGTAGCTATGTGTAAGTATGTAATATAGACAAGACAGGAGATTAATAACATAACGTTGTCCGTAAAAACCAAAAACATAAAGCTCAGCAATCACCGTCACTATAAGCTTTACGCGTTTTACGTCAGCAGGGATCGCTTGGGAATAGTCGAGGTGCGGGGGTTGGCGGAAAATGTTCTCTATCCCGTTGTAATAAGAGCGGAGAGGTGTTGAGGGATGGGGCGATGAAGGGTGGATCGATGGTCTGGGGTTCGCAAGAGGGACGCCCTCTCGCGACTCGGGGCCGCACTCTCAGTGTGCGGGAGTCGCCGCTGTGGTCCAGCCGTGTGTGACCTCTAGGCTCGCTCCCCTTCACCGACCCGTGACCTCCGATAGTTCGGAAGGTAAGTAAATATTTTCATGTGATTATAAAACAATTGATAATTATTTACTCAGGCTTAATGATGCTGAAAATGGATACATACTTAGTACTTACTTAGTTTATAATTAGGTAGATACATCACATTTTTTTTTGAGATAATGACTAGTTATGAGTGGTACCTAGATAAAATACCCGATTACATGCATTGTATTATGTAGGTTACTATATAATATATAGTATGTATTTATTTATCGTATAGTAAAATAGTAGTAGGCTTTTTTAGGGTTCCGTACCCAAACGGTAAAAACGGAGCCCTATTAATGTTACTCTGCTGTCTGTCTGTCTGTCCGTCCGTCTGTCCGCCGGTCACAGGTTACTAGCTCGTAGACGAAATGAGTTATAGTCCGTTCAGTAACATAGTGTCGGTACAGGCGCAGGTGCTCTTACTATTCTGCTTTTATTTTTTTTTATTTTTTTCTGTTTGTAATTTTTTTTCTATTCTAACAGAATCTCCGAATAGTCTGCCAATCCGCACATGGCCAGCGTGGTAGATTATGGTTAAAATCCTTCTCATTTTGAGAGAAGACCCATGTTGATGATAATATTATATTTTATGTTTATGGTTATAGAATAGAATAGAATAGACTTTATTGCATGATTGGAAGTATGTACATGGTAGGTGTTACAAAGTTTTGTGTTGGCATGTTACAATCAGCCATAATTATAATGGCGTGCAATAATTAGATTTTACAGCTGTTGTGAATAACATACAAAATTAGTCTAATTCTTATGCTACAGAAGTCATACAATTTTTATAAGAATTTTAATTTATTCATTAAGGAACTCTTTTACAGAGTTGAAGATGCAGTTTTGTTTTAAATCTTGTAAATGGTAAATCTTTTATTATAGAGGGTAGCTTATTATTTTAATCATCATATAAAAACAACTTTTTGAGCTCAGAGCAGTTTCACATTGTGGATAGTAAATTTTGTTCGGATATCTGGCATTAAAATATGATACAACATTTTGACGTGTTTGAAAATATTCATTTTTGAATTTCTTTACGAAACACGCCACTTCGTAGATATATATATACCTACATGGTAATGTTAATAATTTCAGCGTTTTAAAAAGTGGCTTACATGATTGCATTGGATCTTTGTTACAAATTGTCCGGATACACTTTTTCTGAATTAAAAAGACTCTATTCATTTCGGAAGCATTACTCCAAATTAAAACTCCGTACAGAATATTGGAAACAACATAGCCATGATATGCCGAAAGAGCCGTGCTTCGGTCAGCAATTTTAGATATTCTACGTAAAGCAAAGACAAATTTATTGATTTTGTTGCACAAGTTGTCAATATAGTATATTGTAGTAATAAGTATATTGTAATAAAATACGAATATAAAAAAATAGAAAAAGGAAAGAGAATTTTAATAAAAAAATATGAGTAGGTATAAAACGGTATAACCCCTTGTGCCTGTACACCGCGCGCGGCATGCTTTGAAGTCGCGGCGGCGTCTTTGATAAAACACCGCGCGGCGGAGGCGGCTAGACACAAAGAGCGACACTAAGAAAATGAACAGACTATACAAACCTGAAATTTTGGTATTTGGTGGAGAACATTAAACCAAAACTAAATATTGAATTAGAAATTGAATTAAATTATTGTTCAGGGGGCTACCATACATGAAAAAGGAGCGGGAAAAATTTTTTTTCTTACATACATACAACATTTATCTGTGAGTGGGATCTAGGTAGATATACATACACTAAAATCGTAGACTTGCCATGTTTGTACATTAAATATTTTTGCGAAATAATAACTGGGGGATGTTAGGGATAAGTAATGGAACATAAAAAACTATTTTTGAAATTTTTGTCTGTTTCTCTGAATGTTAGTGCGCGCATCACGCAAAAACTACTGAATGGATTGAAATGAAACTTGGCATGATTTAAGTTCATACTAGGGAGTAACATAATATAGAATACTTTTTATCCCGAAATTTAGCACGGTTCCCTTGGGAGAGGGGATGAAAGTCAAAACGTGTACCTACTTAGCTGTAATTCATTAACGCATGGTCCGATTTCATTATTTCTTTTTTTGTTACAAAGGAAATACTTTAAAAATTGTTCCGTAAATATTTCAAGGTCAACAGTTTTGTAGTTCAAAAATTATAGCCATCACAATCCTCAGTATTCCATATAACTTGGAACCCGGATTGTACTTTGAACATCCGGATTATCATCTGGGGTACCTATATTACAATAGTGTTTGTCTGTCTCCGAAATGCAGGACTGATTTTGATGGGACTTCCATTGGGAAAACTTCAGTGATGGGAAAGAGCTATTAAAAAAATAATACTCATTACTGTACCTAGTTCCATTTTAATGCGCGACTTTTAACAGTATGAGCTCAAAGGAGCTTAGGAAAAACAAAGAGTTCCCGCGGGATTTTTAAAAACTTAAATGCACGCGGACGAAGTCGCGGGCATCCTCTAGTTTATTAAGTACGCAAAGAAATGTTTCACGACAAACGAATCCAATAAGGTCTTTGTTATTGCGTTTTTGCGTGACTCTTATAACATTTTATTGGTTCCATGTTCCACGTTGGTTCCATGTTCGAATCTCGGGTCGGATCAAAAATTTATTGCGTTTTTAACCCCCGACGCAAAAACGAGTGTTATAAGTTTGACGTGACTGTGTGTGCGTGCGTGCGTGCGTCCGTCCGTCTGTCTGTCTGTCTGTTCCCCTGTGGTGCTCAAACGGGTGGACCGATTTGAATGCGGTTTTTTTTTGTTTGAAAGGTGGATTAGTCGAGAGTGTTGTTAGCTATGTTTGATGAAAATCGATCCAAGATGGCCGTCGCTGCAAATGGCGAATGTCGGGGGTTTTTTAAATTTTTAATTTATACTTGTTCTCCAAGAAATTCTCTGTAGCTGCCGGGAATTGGAAAGTTTGCCGTTTGCGGCGGTGCACTGTCCTCGTCGGTCGGTCCTGCAACTGATCACTCTCCGATCGTCCTGCCGAATTGCCATAGAAAGTTCGCTCGTGTTTGCGCATTCACTTGTGCACTATAATATCTCCTGTGAAATTGCGATTCTATTAGTCGAAATTCGGTCAGGAGACCTACCTACTTTAAGGAGGTAGGTACCTACCTACCTAATCCAAATACATATTTGAAAAATTCACTAACCTTAAGCAACTTGTGGCATGATATCTACGTGGAAATAACCTAACCTAACTTACGGCCTCCAACCAAGTCCCTTATAGCCGTCCATTCCACCACCTAATCAAACAACAAAATTGGAATACATAAAAAGACTCACCGAACGATCACTTTTCACCTACTGCTTCCAGGCTACGACTAGTCCAACCGACGATCAGACAAATTCTGGCTCCACCCAAAGCTCCTTTTTAGGGTTCCGTAGTAAACAAGGAACCCTTATAGTATCGCCAGTGCCGGCCTTAACAATCTAGGCGCCCCGGGCGAGTCAAGCATTTGGCGCCCTTATAATATCCTACTTCCTACTAATATTATAAACGTGGAAGTTTGTAAGGATATTTGTTAATTTCTCATCATATTATGATCATCTCAAAAACTACAAAGCGGATTTTGACGAAACTTTACAGTTTATAGATCATAATAACACATATAGTAAATTAAGTATTGTAACTTCCTAGTTTTAACTACTTAGTTTAGTCTAAAGTCTTACAGTTTCGTTAGTTAAAATAGAAATATTTTATCACCACTCACTTCGTTACTACGTACTGAAACGTGCCAGCCAGTATTAGATAGAAGTGTAATGAAATGTCCTAGCTACTAGGTACTTCAGAAAAACATTTATTGGGGCTCCGTCATAAATAAAACGGCTCAATCATTCCTGAAGTACCTATTGCTCGTTATTCTAAGAGTCCTACCCACTAGCGCAGCAAGTCGCGCGTGACCTGTCGTGGATAGCAAGTTATTTGAACCCCATACTTGTGACGTCTGTAATTTCTAAACTATAAAACCTGTAAACCTATGATGAACAATCTCTAAATTATCTCCTTTGTACCAAAAAAAAATTAATGTAACCGGACTACACGCTAATGAATTATAACTAAGTACATATTTTGACTTAATACTCTCTCCGAAAGGAAGCGTGCCTCTACCTTTCCGTATAGGATAATTTTGGGATAAAAAGTATCCTATATCCTACCTCGTAGTATGAACTCAAATTATGTTAAGTTTCATTTCAATTAATTTAGTAGTTTTGGCATGATGCGTGGCCATAAATCAGACAAAAATGAAAAATTACAGTTTAGTACAAGTACATCAGTATCGATAACCAAGTATAGTGATCTCTAAAAAAATCCAAAATATTATCCTCAATTAGGTACATTTTATTATAAGTACAAATATAAACTCTTGGCGCAACACCCACTGCTGCATAGCGTTCATTGCTGGAAGCGTGGCAGAGAGCATTTCCTTGAGTTACGTGTGTGAATTCAGACGAGCCCGAGCAGCGGCGAACGGAGCACTCGTTTGCATGCTCTTGTAGGAAATTTGATAGCCGCATGCGTATTTAATTGTTTTCTTCAAATGCTCTCCGCCGCTTCCGGTAGTGTGCGTTGTATCTACCATGGTACAGTCGTCAGTCACGCTGTATGATAAAGACTACCGCTGTAAATAATGACCCAATAGAAAAAACTCGACTTGTTATGGTACTTGAGGAGGAAATATTTATTTACATTACCTCTAAGTATTTTGTTATGCTTGCTTATTATTTGACTAGCGATCCGCCCCGACTTTGCACTCGCCACGGCTTTCTAGTATTGTGGTGAAGTTAAAGTGGCGCATGCGGCGCCCTCTAGACACTGGCGCCCCGGGCGACCGCCCGGGTCGACCCCCCCTAGGGCCGGCACTGAGTATCGCCGTCTATCTGTCTGTCTCTCTGTCTGTCCGTCCGTCCGTCCTCGGTTAATCTCAGAGACTATTAGTGCTAGTGTCAGCTATAGTGCCAAATCTGTAATTTGGCATGGGTATAAATATTAATTACGCCGACAAAGTGGTGAAATAAAATTTTGATAAATATTTTTTTTTAGGGTAGCTCCCGAGAAAATCGAGAAAACGAGAAAAAAAATATTCATCCCCACATTACATGTGTAATGTGGGGATGAATATTGAATTGATGAATATGAATGAAATGATGAATAATGAATATTGAATGAAAATGATATTTTTTTTCTCGTCTACCCCATAGTGTGAGGTATCGTTGAATAGGTCTTTTAAAAATACTATGGGTGTGGGAACATCATTTTTCGATTTCTAGATCCGTTTGTAAAATATGATGTTTTAAAGTGCTAATTTTTATTAGAGTCAAGTGTCCCCCCTCTATCAGCCAAATGGCAGTATATTGGAACTTGAAAAATTCACAGTAGTAGTATATATAATCAATTTTAAAGGAAAACTATCATGGCTAAGTAGGGTTCACAGGTTAAGGAGTTATATCTGTTTTTCGAGGATTGTATTAACTACGGAACCCTACACTGCGCGTGGCCCGCCACGCACTTGGCCGTTTTTTTAACCCCCGACGAAAAAACGACGGGGTGTTATAAGTTTGACGTGTCTATGTGTGTGAGTCTGTGTGTGTGTGTGTGTGTGTGTGTGTGTGTGTGTGTGTGTGTGTGTGTGTGTGTGTGTGTGTGTCTGTCTGTCTGTTCCCCTGTGGCGCTCAAACGGGTGGACCGATTTGACTGCGGTTTTTTTTGTTTGAAAGGTGAATTAGTCGAGAGTGTTGTTAGCTATGTTTGAAGAAAATCGGTCCAAGATGGCCGCCGCTACAAAATGGCGGATTACATATTTTTTCATAACTCCCTTAATATGGGTATCAAATGAAAGGGCTTGACTAGTAGAATAGCACTATTGCAAATTCAAGATGGCCGCTGCCACAAAATGGCGAATGTCGGGGGTTTTTTAAATTTTTAATTTATACTTGTTGCATTATTTAAAGTGAAATTCAAACTGACTCATTCCACCACTAAGAGAAATTATAGTTCCACCACCACCAAACGACTTGTCAAAGACAAAAGCCACGCGGCATGCTATAACGCTACAGATAGTAACTTATTTAACGTTAACGGATGCGATATTATGACGTTCTCAACGATATAAAAAATCACTAACTACTTAAAATAAAACGGTAGCGATACTAAATCACGACACACATTTCCAAATGTCCCTAATTAAGTTCAAAGTTCGAATTCTTTATTTGTGCATAGTGTGTATATAGGTAAGTACATATTAAATAAGATGTTATTACATACTTACTTAGTTATAAATTAATTATTTTAAGATCTACATTACTTATATACTTACTTAGCTATCTAGATTCTAGTCTACTTACCTACTTACCCGTACCCAGTAGGTACTAAATCTAGGTAAATAGGTTGGCGTAGGTTGGTATAATCTATAGCTATAGGTATAATCTATAGCCTACCTATGCTGCTATCAGTTATTAATTATTTAACAAGGTACCTAGGCAATAGGCATGTTTCTTCATTCCGTTTTATCACTTGTTCACACTGTTGGTAAATACGAGTAAGTAGATGTGGAAACTTATTAGTTTATTACCTAAAAAGGTAGAGTAATGATTGTTATGAAATAATCGAAATCATTGCGTATTATAGGTGCCTACCGGTAAGCAAGGAATTGAGGTCCACATAATTATTATAATAGTAAGATAATTTAATCATAGTCACATTCTTTGTAAGATAAAGGTGAACTACTGAATAATTTACGCGTAAGTAAGTGTAAACTAAATGAAGTAGACTAGGTATATACTTATAGGTAGGTGCATATACCTACATATCGACGCAAGAAAACGTATTTGCTGTAAGTAGGTAGCCAAAACCCAACTTTTCAGCACAGCCAAAAAACGATTTTTAAAGTAGAAAAAAAGTCATAACTTCTTAATTAGCAGTGACAGAAAAACGATTTTTGTACACAGCTTTACAATAAGAAATATTAAATCGACGGTAGACGGTACCTAGTTACCTATCCGCTTAGGTACCTACCTAACTTGAGATAATCTTAATTTAAAATAGTGGTAAGTAGGTAAGTATAAAAACTATCACTATATTTGGACCTAAGAGCAAATTATGTGGGTAGGTAGTATCGATACCAGAAATTTCGATTGTCGTAAAGGACATGCGTGTCCATGTCCTTTACGACAATTGAAATTTCTGGTATCGATATAATTATATAGTTAGGTACCTACTCTATATACTACTAATAGATATAATTAAGAATATTGAATAGAAGCAGGCGTTACTTTGCGGAATTCCATGATATTATACAATGAACACAAAATTACTTTGCTATAATCCCTTTGCAATCAGCCATTGTGAAGTCGACATCTCCTGAAGATGCTCCGGTGTCGGAGCGAAACGATCGTCGAGTTAAATTTGTGGTGAATTTGTGTGGTGTTTTGTTAGCGGATTATAGCAAAGTAATTTTGTGTTCATTGTATAATTAAGAATAGTAATTAAAACACGAAACTCTAATTAGGTAACTCTCCCGCTAATTGGTATCAGCAGAGTAGGTAGGTACGGTGTTAGGTAGAGTCATGATTCTTTTTATACCATCATTAAAAGGAGAATCTCAAATAGGTACAGCGCAGCATCGTTAAAGCCGAACGACGATGTTATGACGACACAACATGGCGCCTGTTGATGATTATTGCTGGGATGTCGTTAGACCTCTATAAAAGAGAGGCAAATGCCCCTCTCTCCGCCTACTTGACGGTAGACTTGTATAAAACTGACATTAAGTTTCCATTATTATCAACAACGTTTTTATTTTAGTTTAAATCTAAATTCTAAACTAAGTAAAAATAATTGGTTGTCTGTAAAGTTGGTTTACGGACGATAATTTTACGCTGATAACGTCATAAGAAAACAAAGAGAGATGCGTCACAAACCGAACGCTTTGGTCCGCTCTCAGATACGTGACGGATGAGTCATGCTTTTTCGTGCGTGCGTGCAAAAAGCCGGGTCTTAAAGCACAAATAAAGGAAAAATTCCAAAAAATAAAAAAGTTGGAAATTAAAGGGTGATATATATATCCATCCATATCGGTATCCAGATAGGTGATCCATAGTTGACGCCAATTAAGAATTAAGATAGACTCTGAGTTGTATGAACGCTCAAACAATTTAGTGGCCTAGCTTAATTGGCACCTCACCTTTTAAGACAAACTAATGAAAAACAGATTGTACCTACTTAATTATACTTACTTCTTGAGTACGGAACCCTCGGTGCGCGAGTCTAACTCACACTTGGCCGGTTTTTCATGAATGAGAGCCCCCCTGAAAAATAATTTAATTCAATTTCTAATTCAATATTTGGTTTTAGTATCATTTCAGGTTAGGAACTCATTTCATTTACGAGCTTTATTATTTAGCTTAGCTTCTTTTGATTGTTTAGCTTTATTAGAGATCTTTGACACGCGGACAGACAGACAGCAGAATGACATTAATAGATAGGACCCCGTTTTTAGGGTTCCGTACTAAACAAGGAACCCTCAGGGCGTTTGTGCACTTATTCGTTTTCGATTCGTTTTCGTGTTTCGTGAAAACACGATTCGACATAGCCTTCCTTATAACTGTATGGGCGTTTGTGCACTTACTCGTTTTCGATTCGTTTTCGTGTTTATATATTCGTGAATTCTTCACATCGAATCGTTTTAAAATAAGGACGCGAGTGGAATGGTGTGTGTAAAGAGGGCAGAGATGAGTCCTGATGTTGTGAGGTATTTGGAAAACATAGGTATTTGCATTTCTTGAATTCCAACAAAACATGATTCAACGCAGTTGATTATTATTAAAAATTAATACCTACTTAGTTTGGCATTAAAATAAATCGTTTGTTTCATTCAAATTAGTTTTACTTCGAGTAAAATACCTAAATATTGTAGTATAATCAAAATTTCCATACCTGTGGTTGGTAGTCAAAAACTATCAGAAAAATATGAACATTTCATAAAAAATATCATTTCTGATACTTAGTTGTTACTGTTTTCTTACAAGAGCGTAATGTCCACTTGGGATGTTCACAAAATATATGACGTATGCTTAGATAATTTTGATACTAACCGTACCGTGTGAAATATTCATAATCACTTACCTTAGTGTTACTGCCAGCATTTTTTCTGGAGTTATGCATTCTCTAAAACGTGTGTCTTGCCGAGGAATCTTTTTTTTATATGACACAATATGAAATCGAAAGTAGCAACATTCTTTCGATAGTAATTAAAAAAAGATTTTTCATGATGTCATGTCATGTCATTAAGTGATGATCGCCTACGAATGTATAAGAGAAGTGCGAAAAGCTGACGACGATTAAATGCAGCACACATTATGAACACGGTTTTATCTACGAAATGCTTAAAACGTATAGTGAAATCACGATTAAGTGCACAAATGTCATTCGTGAATTTCGTATACGTTTTTATGATGTTCATTAAAAAAACGAACACGAATCGAAAACGAATCGAAAACGAGTAAGTGCACAAACGCCCTTATAGTTTCGCCACGTCCGTCCTCTCGTCTCTCTGTCTGTCCGTCCGTCCGTCCTCGGTTAATCTCAGAGACTATTAGTGCTAGAAATCTGTAATTTGGCATGGGTATAAATATTAATCACGCTGACAAAGTGGTGAAATAAAATTTTGATAAATATTTTTTTTTAGGATAGCTCCCCTACATGTAAAGTGGGGATGAATATTTTTTTTCTTGTCTACCCCATAGTGTTGTTACCCCATCTACCCCATTCTACCCCATCGTTGAATAGGTCTTTTAAAAATACTGTGGGTGTGGGAACATCATTTTTTGATTTCTAGATCCGTTTGTAAAACATGATGTTTTAAAGTGCTAATTTTTATATAGTGCCGAATAGTCGGCTTTCCCGACTAGTCGGCCCATCTCTATAAATAATAATAAGATATAAGTAGATTATTTATAGATACAATAACAAGCTAAAGTTCTTATGTAATAAATAATAGCAATCGGAAAGTTACGTGTCAAGGTGCTACCTACTACAAACGAGGTCCTGTAGACTGTAGTGCGCGGTGTCCTCAATTTAAGCACTTATCATTGTAACGTAGGTATAGATCGACCAGAATCTCATGAAAAATAGGGAAATTAAAATCCAAAGTTAGCAACACTACGGCTGCCCTAGCGATAAACAAAGTAACTGACATTTTTTGTGAAATTGACTTTTTTGCATTAACAAAAGTTTTATATGGAGTAGTTTTTTACCACAGTTTAATATTTCAAATAACTTGAACCGTTTACTGAAATTTGAATTGCCCAAACAAAGTAACTGCACACACTTACCCGGAACATAAATGCAAAACCAAGTAAACAACAAGCACAATACAAAAACAAAGTAATTGGATGTTGATTACTTTGTTTTTGAATTTAAAATGCAGTTGCTTGATTTTTCGTTTCGTGAAACGATCCCAGGTAAGGTGTTCTGAATGTAATTACTTTGTGTATCACTAGGGCAGCTGAGTTAACCTAGTGTTGCTTACTACAAAATTTAATTTCCCTATTTTTCATGAGATTCTGGACGATCTATAGGTACGTCCTAGGCATTAGGTATCTACCAGAAGTTTGATGCACTGTCCTCTACGAATCAGGTGCAAATTCACTTTTATGTCTAAAGCTATAAGATCTTGATGTACATTTGATATTCATGACTATAGTTATGTTATGTAACACTTTAGAGTCTCTTGGTCTTCTCACTCAACGCATCCTGTCATGTAACCGGTATGATCACAGGAGAATTGATATTTTAAATGATCCATAATGGTCACAGGTCACTCAACGCGATGCACAGAGCATTCAAAGTTTAGTTTAAATTACCTTACAAGTTACACGTGGCGTGGGCACTGATATATATAAGTATTTTCATCTAAATAAAATACTAAGTAATACCTAGGAGGCTAGGACCCATAGTCCATACCTAAGTACCTCTTAAAAAATCGTTCCTTCTAGCGCTCACGTTCATAAAACAAATTAATTGTAGAACAATATGTGCTCTTCGTAGAAGGTGGAGAAATTGTATTAATTAAAAATAACACGAGATTGTAGTAGGTACGAGTAAGTTTGTAGCACGGGGCGATGATGAATAATTATTTTTTAATTGAAAAAATCATTCTCACATATTCCGTTCAGGGAAAGCTCCAGAGGAAAAGGTGGAAATGTAAAACGTGCGATTTAAAAATCATAAGTTTTTTTCAAATAGTTTTAGTTATCTATACTGTAGTGTATGCAGGTTACGACTTACGATAGAGGGCGGCAGTCCATCGGCAGTCGCACACCGGCAGCGAACGGGGACAGACGTGCTCAGGGCTTGCATACAGAACATGGCCTACCGAGTAAATAGAAAGTGTGTTTTATTGGATCCTGAAACATTACATATACAATACCATATTTACCAACTTTATATATATAAAGCTACTTGAAGTTACGTATTGATCACCTCTCCTGAACAATTTTGTATGGGACTTTTTCACCATATTTTCCGTGTGTGTAGAATTCAAAAAATTTAGGTCTACAAAATTATAGAGAGAGCTGGACGTGGAAAATTGACTAAAGTACCCTAAGGGATCTCGAAACCTATCAGTCGGAGAGGTACCATCCCCAAACAAAAAATATTCAAAACCTTGGGCAATTAGGTGAACCGGTGAAAAAAATATGGCCACCAAACAAAAAAAAATTTCGTCTCCATACAAAAATTTCTTAATTTTCAAGAGGCTCTCCAGAACAATTTTGTATGGAACTTTTTTCCTCTCACTATTTATGTGCGTAGAACTTATGGGTCTTCCTTCAGGAAAATTATGAAACGTCATGAACGTGGAAAATTTACCAGAGTACCCCAAAGGCTCTCAAAAACTATCAATCATAGAGGCATGGTTCTGAAACTGAAAATGTTCAAGACCTTGGGCCCTTTGGTGAGCCAGTAAAAAAAAGATAGGTACCAAACAAAAAAAAATTTCGTGTCCATACAATTTTTTTTTAAAATTTTCAAAAGGCTCTCCAGAACAATTTTGTATGGAACTTTTTTCCCCTCACTATTTATGTGCATAGAACTTATGGGTCTTCCTTCAGGAAAATTATGAAACGTCATGAATGTGGAAAATTTATCAGGGCACCTCATGGGTCCTCTAAAACTACCAGTCATACAGGCATGGTCCCAAACAAATGTTATTAAGAACCTTGGGCCATTGGGTGAACCGGTAAAAAAAAGATGGCCGCCGAACAAAAAAAATTTTTCTCCATACAAATTTTTTAGGTTATTTTCAAGAGGCTCTCCTGGACATTTTTGTATGAAACTTTTTCCCCCCACTACACGTATATATAAAACTCAAAGGTTTTATTCACAAAAAATACAAAACGTAGTGAATGTGGAAAAATTACCGGGGTACGTCATGGGTCCTCTAAAACTACCAGTTATACAGGAATAGTCCCAAACAAATGTTGTTAAAGACCTTGGGCGATTTGGTGAACCGGCAAAAAAAAGATGGCCGCTCAACAAAAATTTTTTTTCGAATTTTCAAAAGGCTCTCCTGAACATTTTTGTATGGAACTTTTTTCTTATCACTATTTATATGCGTAGAACTTTTGAGTTTTCCTTCAAAGAAATTATAAAACGTCATGAACGTGGAAAATTTACCAGAGTACTCCAACGGCTCTCAAAAACTATCAATCATAGAGGCATGGTTTTCAAACTGAAAATGTTCAAGACCTTGGGCCCTTTGGTGAGCCAGTAAAAAAAAGATAGGTACCAAACAAAAAAAAAATTTCGTGTCCATACAATTTTTTTTTTAATTTCATGAGGCTCTCCAGAACATTTTTGTATTGAACTTTTCCCCCCCACCAACCGCATATATATAACTCATAAAAAAATACGATACGTTAAGAATATGGAAAATTTTCTAGAGTACCTCATGGGTCCTCTAAAACTACCAGTCTTACAGGCAAACCCAAACAAATGTTGTCAAAGACTACTATTATATAGATAGATATGGACTATTTGGTGGATCGTTAAAAAAAATGGCCGCCGACCAAAAAAAATCGTCTCCATACAAATATTTTGTGTTCTTTTCAAGAGGCTCTCTTGGACATTTTTGTATGGAACGTTTTCCCCTCACTACACGTATAAATAGAACTTTAAGATTTTTTCACAAAAAATACAAAACGTAGTGAATGTGGAAAAATTACCAGAGTACCCTAACGGCCCTCAAAAACTATCAATCATAGAGGCATGGTCCCGAAACTAAAAATGTTCAAGACCTTAGTCCCTTTGGGGAGCAAAAAAAATTCGTTTAAAAACAAAATTTATTTTTAATTTTCAAGTGGCTCTCCAGAACATTTTTGTATAGATCTTTTTTTTCCCACTAAACGCATGCATAGAACTCATTAGTGTCCTTTCAGAAAAGATACGAAACGTGATACCAATATTTCTTTTTATCTTTCAAGAGACTCTCCAGAATATTCTGGTATTTGGTAAATGGTATGGCCCCCCATTTCTTTATTTTACGAATATTGAAGAGCCTACAAGGCCCGCGAGCTGCTTGCAGCTCGCGCACCGAGCGCAACACTAGTTTATTATAACGATGTTGTAGAGTAATAATTTAAATCATTACTAGAAGCATCTAGGGAGCTGAGGCCACATGATCATGCCACTTCCGTTAGCTGCCTGAGCAGTATCTAGTTGTCCACAACATATCTACAAAATAAGTACCACCAAAAACCTACCGAACGGTGCCGAAGTATCCTATTCTATAGAGATTAGATAGGTAGGTACTTATATCTACCCTTTATAATATCTGGTATTTTCTCGTCATGAATGGCCGTAGCCACAATTTATACCGTACGCAAGGCCGGGGGCGGATATATTATTGACGTTCATCGAATAGGTACTTCCTTTGACCAGCATCGCATTGTTTCGCGTAGGTACGGGACGCGCCTGGTTCAAATTGCCTGGAGGTAGGTACCTACATTGGTCAATAATTTCGAATTTATGTGCTAGACATAATATATTTAAATTTTATCTGAATACCTACTTAGACATAATTTTGATAACTGGATGGATGGACTAGATGGAGGGCGTAGATCGCAGGTTTGAATCACGAATATTGTGAATGATTTGAACCGCTACGAAGTTGAAGATGAAGGAAACCATCTTGATGAAATCTCCACAAGTATTAGGTGTCTAAGTATCTAAGTACTAATAATATGAAATTCTGGAGTAGGTTTATGATATGAAACTATTTATAAATAAATACCTACCTAGGATCTCAATAACTCCATATTATTCTCAAGTCTTGACAGAAGGACTAATTTTGAACTGTTCGCCGACTGCAAAATAGTACTTAGTTTGAATATTATTTATGGGTAGTTGACACAACCGCATCGTAGCTGCGCAGTCCGTTGAAGGTTACTTGACTTGCTGACTGCATGCCAACTGCCAAGATCCTAACTGCGGACGCGCAGTCGGTCAGGAGTTGCGAGGGAGGGAGTTATGTCAACTGCGAACTGCATTTTTGTAGTCAGCTTGCGTCCATCTGTGTCAGTTGGCGTGCAGTCGGTGTTCACTTGCGATGCAGTTACTTCAACTGCAATAGAACTGCGTCTAAACTTCAGTTCGTAAATTGCGTATTTCCTAAACTCCAAATAACAGACAGATGGGTGTATGTCGTTCCCGTCGCGTCAGCGGGTTGATTTGCATCCAGCTAGACCCTTTATGTAAGTACCCTCGACGATATTGGAAAACGCATTCCAAATTAATTGGCATGGCGAGCGACGTGATACGCGAACTGTGACGATGGATCTTTGTAGATATGCACCTACTCTGAAATCTAGGCTACCTTAATTAGATTTTGGTCTTCTGTCGCTTCTATCTTCTATCGTAAACTCTACATTTATCATTGGATTAAAATTAAAAAAAAAACTATACGAGTCACCCGTAGCGTACCTAGAGAATATATTTTAGAAATAACGGAAACACTATACTCACCTACTTAAGAATGGCTTCAATTGTCAAAAGTCAAAAATATTAAGGTCAGCCTGAAAACCAGCGCTGCTGCAGCTATCAGCAAGCTGCGACTTCGCGGTGATTGAGAAAATTTACTTAACTAGGTATGTTTTTAATTTTTTACCTCTCCTCAAGGCTCAAATGTATTAATTTACACATAATATTAGGAAAATCCTTAAGTGCTTATACGCATTAGCGGTCAACCGCGTACGCGGCTGACCGCGCGGCTAGCCGCTTTTATGTTTTTATATGCCACTAAACCGCGACAAAGAGGCTAGCCGCGCGGTTAGCCGCGCACACGGTTGACCGCTAATGCGTATGAGGGCTAAAGGTATAGAAATTATTTAATTCGAAACAGTCGAGTCGACAGGACTTATAAGAAATTAATTTTTTAAAGTTCATGCACGTATAATGGGGACATACGAGTAGGTAGGTACGTACACAAGCACATGCAAACTTCAGGCAATGTGTGTGGTCCATCAATTAAGCCGCAATGCCGACAGTCTTTTGTTTCGCGAGGATGGAAGCCTTTTGAAGCGTGCGTTGTAAAGCTCTACACGGCTCTACAGCTACCGACAGCTACGCTGCTTCCTGCCGCGGCCGTCTCGTCTGGCTCGCGAATGGCGACATGCCGCCAACACGCTGCACTCGGAAATCTCAAAATGAGACGCCTCGACCCTCGACGGATCAATGATAATAATTCAATGCGCAGACTGCAGCCTATTGTTTGTCTTGTGTAGTACCTACCTACTTAGACATTCTCATAACAATGGTAGCAAATGTCAAGTTAAGATTTAATACTTATTGAACTTTACAGCTACCCTAAAAAAAATATTTATCAAAATTTTATTTCACCACTTTGTCGGCGTGATTAATATTTATACCCATGCCAAATTACAGATTTCTAGCACTAATAGTCTCTGAGATTAACCGAGGACCGACGGACGGACAGACAGACGGACGGACATGGCGAAACTATAAGGGTTCCTTGTTTACTACGGAACCCTAAAAATGAACCTAGATAAGTACTTAGATCGAAAATAGCCAGACCAATGTCCTTGTTTAATGGTAGGTAACTATATTGCTATTTTCTGTATAAAACAATGTAATGACAATGGCTGAGGAAAACGGAGACCACATAATCCCTTAAGGGATGTAATAGTATCGGGCAATTTGCCAATGTGCGTAGGCTTCTGTGTCCTTCATCTAAGGTTACCATCTAAGAATTCCCGGGAGTTTCGTTACATTGATCTAATCTAAGCATAACACCGTAATATTATGGGATATAGAATCTATAGATACATACTAGTGTTGAGCTCGGTGCGCGAGCTGCAAGCAGCTCGCGGGCCTTGTAGTCTCTTCAATATTCGTAAAATAAAGAAATGGGAGGCCATACCAAATACCAGAATATTCTGGAAAGATAGAAAGAAATATTGAAATCACGTTTCGTATCTTTTCTGAAAGGACACTAATGAGTTCTATGCATGCGTTTAGTGGAAAAAAAAGATCTATACAAAAATGTTTTGGAGAGCCATTTGAAAATTAAAAAGAAATTTTGTATGGACACGAATTTTTTTTGTTCCGTAGCTATCTTTTTTTTACTGGCTGACCAAAGGGCCTAAGGAACATTTTTAGTTTCAGAACCATGCCTCTATGATTGATAGTTTTTGAGGGCCGTTAGGGTACTCTGGTAATTTTTCCACATTCACTACGTTTTGAATTTTTTGTGAAAAAAAAAATCTTTTAAGTTCTATTTACTTATACTTGTAGTGGGGGGAAAAAGTTTCATATAAAAATGTCTAAGAGAGCCTCTTGAAAAGAACCCAAAAAATTTTTATGGAGAAATTTTTTTTGTTCGGCGGCCATCTTTTTTTTACCGGTTCACCCAATGGCCCAAGGTCTTAAACAACATTTGTTTGGGACTATGCCTGTATAACTGGTAGTTTTGGAGGACCCATTAGGTGCTCTGGTAAATTTTCCACAATCATGACGTTTCAGAATTTTTCTGAAGGAAGACCCATAAGTTCGACATGTATAAATAGTTAAGAGAAAAGGTTCCATACAAAATTGTTCTGGAGAGCCTCTTGAAAAGAATCCAAAAAATTTGTATGGAGAAAATTTTTTTTTGTTCGGCGGCCATCTTTTTTTTACCGGATCACCTAATGACCCAAGGTCTTTAATAACATTTGTTTGGGACCATGTCTGTATGACTGGTAGTTTTGGAGGACCCATGAGGTACTCTGGTAAATTTTCTACATTCATGACGTTTCATAATTTTCTGAAGGAAGACCCATAAGTTCTACGCACATAAATAGTGAAAGGAAAAAGTTCCATACAAAATTGTTCTGGAGAGCCTCTTGAAAATTACCCAAAAAATTTGTATGGAGAGAATTTTTTTTTGTTTGGCGGCCATCTTTTTTTTACCGGTTCACCTAATGGCCCAAGGTCTTTAATAACATTTGTTTGGGACCATGTCTGTATGACTGGTAGTTTTGGAGGACCCATGAGGTACTCTGGTAAATTTTCCACATTCATGAAGTTTCATAATTTTCTGAAGGAAGACCCATAAGTTCTACGCACATAAGTAGTGAAGGGAAAAAGTTCCATACAAAATTGTTCTGGAGAGCCTCTTGAAAATTAGGAAATTTTTTGTATGGAGACGAAATTTTTTTTGTATGGTGGCCATATTTTTTTTACCGGTTCACCCAATTGCCCAAGGTTTTGAACATATTTTGTTTCGAGACGATACCTCTCCGACTGATAGTTTTCGAGATCCCCTAGGGCACTCTAGTCAGTTTTCCACGTCCAGCTCTCTCTATAATTTTGGTGACCTAGAATTTTTGAATTTTACACACATGGAAAGTATGGTGAAAAAGTTCCATACAAAATTGTTCAGGAGAGGTGATCAGTCCGTAACTTCAAGTAGCTTTATATACAGTATATGTAGGAAAAAACCCTGTCAGATCCGAAAGGGGTATATTGTTAACCCACAGATATCACTGAAAAAAATGTTTAAAAAATTTTATTCATTAAGATAAAAATGTTATTGTAATTTAAAATGCACATTTTTAGTGCCCAAATTCCCCAAAATCGTGCAAATTTTTGAAATGTGACAACACCAGAGTCGGCGGGCGGCACCTTTTGTAAATACCGCTGGCACGTGTAAGCCTGTAAAGGCGTGTTCACAATAAGCTTAGAATCGACCGGCGCAGCATATTGTTTGCCGACTAAAATAAAATAAAACGGCCAACTGCGAGTCGGTCTTGACTCGAGAGAGCCTCACTCTTTTAGGGTTCCGTACATAATTATGAACAACATAATATTTTGGGTGTAAGAAATATTTAATTTCCGAGCTAGACATCGCAACAAACCGTGAAAGAAAAACCCAAAAAATGTTCGTTTGTTCGGTCACAGCTTACGAACTACTACGAGCTAGAGACCTGTGACGAGCGCACAAACAACCGGATGGACAGACAGGCGGACAGACAGGCAGGCAGACAGACAGACAGACAGACAGCAGAGTGAGATTAATAGGGCTCCGTTTTTACCCTTTGGGTACGGAACCCTAAAAAGCATCAAATCACCCAGCTCACACTCGCAGTCAGTGACAGCTGAGCCACAGACTCACGCTCACTTACCTACTGAATTGGTTAGTGTGATCAAAATAAAAACTACCGAATAATTTTATGAATAAAACTGCTGATTGAATCAGATAGCGCGCGTATCGCAGCCGGCTGTATGCATTTGCATGCGTAATTACTGCCGCTGACAGAACAAGTCGTTGTTTAGCAGCAAACTGTAACACTAGACATACCTCCATACTATTGAACCCTAACGCGTAATGAGCATAATGTGAAGATGCCTTAAGCTATCCCGACCTTGAAATAAGTTTATTTATTTTATTACTATTCCTTTTTACACCAGGGATTCTCAAAGTGTTTTGGGCAAGAGACCTTTCCAAAATGAATTAGTGATAGCTTAGACCCCCATAACCCAATTACATTAAAATCCTACCTCTAGTTTTTTCTATTGATACAAAATATTTACCAATTTAAAAACTTTGCGGTTGGTTAAGTGAGTAAACTTGACATCATTAATTGGTAAAAAAAATTAATCATTCTTATAACAAGTTGGTACACGTAACACAACTTAGGTAACTTGAAATTTTGAATAAAGCAGGGTACTCACCTACCCGTGTAGCATGTAATGTATCTAATACTGTATCAAGTGAGTACGAAGGCCTAGGTACGAGCCCGTTGCAAGCCGTTCGCGCGTGAAACGCAGTAAGTTCGCAGTGTCCCGCCGAGTGGCGGTATCACTGCGAACACAAAGGCAGCTCCCAATGTGCGCGTGGACGGCAACACGACCGTGGACGAGCCGTACCCACTTGCAAGTTGATACAGTATCAAATACGTTACATGCTATACGTCTAGGTGAATACCCTGCTTAAGAACTTGTGTTAATTAACAGGGTTCGACACCTCGTCGACCCCCAAAATCAGTTTTCATTTGTCGACCCCTGTGGTCGATGTCGATCCCCACTTTGGGAATCCCTGGTTTAGGTACACAAATTTCGCTTTGTTAAAAGCCGACATAAATGCCGCCAGTTCATACCGAAAGGCGGCGTCGGCTTCTTCAAAGACTCGACTGGCCGGCACGTGTCTTACTACAATAAACTCGATCTGTACTTTGTACCCGATAGGTAGGTACCTACCCGATACCTACCGAGCGCTGTCGCCGCGTCTGTGTTACCATGTGATTTTCCCTATTTGATAGAATTAAATTTTAGTTTTTTTAGGGGTAATTTTTTTACTTAGTATTTCAAAATTATTACCATAAATAGAACCATCTCACGATACCTAATTACAACGTCACGGATCTGACAGGGTTTTTTCTTACATACTGTATATAATAACTAGTAGGGCGCGTGGGTGCGCGGCCCGCAAGCGGACCGCGAGGTTTCGCTTTCGGGTATTTTGGTTTGAGCAGCCTCCACCTATCTTCAATACCTTAAGCGTGCTCCTCACCCATCTCCGAAATCTTGAATCATCAGCTCTCTCCATATTTTTCCTCCGAATGAATTTTTGTCCTCTATACGAAACCATTAGTGAAAAAAAAAATTTTCATACAAAATTTTACAGGAGAGGTGATCAATGAGTCAGTCAGTGACCCAGTCAGCAATTCCTAATCCTCGATCATTATCACTCTCCATATTTTTTCTTCGAATCATTCTGCTCATCAAGTAGATCTTGAGGTATTGATCATCTTTTTCCAAGAAACCACTCTTACATCTTGTATACTTGGTAAGATAGACACCGACGAAATTTGTATAGCCGCCATCTTGAATCCGCCATTTTGGGGTTTTTTTCAGCTCAGTGCCAATTGGATGAGGTTTCAAGTAATTTTTGTTTGAGCACCTCGCACCTATCTACAATACCCTGCCCGAGCTGCTCAACCGTCTTCCAAACCCTCAATCATCATGTTTTCCCATATTTTTCTTTGAGAGTTCTCCAAAAAACCGGATCACAGCCTTGCATAGTTCACAACTTGTAGTCTTTTCAATATTCGCCGTACATTTTGTATGGAAAAATAAATTCCGCCATTTTGAATTTTTTTTCTATTCATTGAGTAGACCTTCAGATCCTGATCATCTTTTGCCAAGAAACCATTCTTCCATCTTTTATACCCTCCGAGATGGACACCGACGAAATTTGTATGGCGGCCATCTTTTTTTCGCCATTTTGAATTTTTTTTCAGCTCTCTGCCAATTGGATGACGTTTCGAGTGACATTTGTTCGAGCACCCCCCACCTATCTTCAATACCTTAAGCGTGCTCCTCACCCATCTCCGAAATCTTGAATCATCAGCTCTCTCCATATTTTTGTTCCGAATTAATTTTTGTCTTCTATACGAAACCATTAGTAAAAAAAAAATCTTTCATACAAAATTGTTCAGGAGGGGTGATCAATGAGTCAGTGAGTGAATCAGCACGAGCAGCTATATATATATTAACTAGTATGGCGCGTGGGTGCGCGGCCCGCAAGCGGACCGCGAGGATTCGAGTAGTTTTTGTTTGAGCACGTCCTACCTATCTTCAATACCCTCGCCGTGTTCTTCATCCGTCTCCGAAATCTTCCATCATCAGCTCTTTCCGTATTTTTCCTCCGCATGAATTTTTGTTTTCTACACGAAACCATCAATAAAAATTTTTTTTGTGTAGAAAAATAATTTCCGCCATCTTGATTTTTTTCTGTTCATCAAATTGTAGATCTTCAGTTCTTGATCATCTTTTGCCAAGAAACCACTCTTCCATCTTTTATACTTGGTGAGATAGACACCGACGAAATTTGTATAGCCGCCATCTTGAATCCGCCATTTTGTTTTTTTTTCAGCTCAGTGCCAATTGGATGAGGTTCTGAGTATTTTTTGTTTGAGCAGCCCCCATCTATCTACAAAACTCTGCCCGGGCTCATCAATCATCTTCCAAACCCTCAATCATCATGTCTTCCCATATTTTTCTTTGAGATTTCTCCAAAGAACCGCATCAACCGCCTTGCATACCTAGTTCACAACTTTATACTCTCTCTCAATATTCGCCATACATTTTCTATGGAAAAATAAAGTCCGCCATTTTGAATTTTTTTTGTATTCATCTAGTAGACCTTTGGATCTTGATCATGTTTTGCTAAGAAACAACTCTTCCATCTTTTATACCCTTCGAGATGGACACCGACAAAATTTGTATGGCGGCCATCTTTTTTTCGCCATTTTGAATTTTTTTTCGGCTCACTGCCAATTGGATGACGTTTCGAGTGACATTTGTTCGAGCATCCCCCACGTATCTTCAATACCTTAAGCGTGCTCTTCAACCGTCTCCGAAATCCTCAATCATCAGCTCTCTCCATATTTTTCCTCTTAATGAATTTTTGTCCTCTATACGAAACCATTTGTGAAAAAAAAATTTTTCATACAAAATTTTACAGGAGAGGCGATGAATGAGTCAGTGAATCAGAACGAACAGCTATATATATATTAATAAAATCGTAGAATTGCCGTATCTGTACATTAAAGATTTTTGCAAAATAATAACTGGGGGGTGTTAGGGATAAGACGTAATGGAACATAATAAAGCTATTTTTGAAATTTTTGTCTGTTTGTCTGTATGTTGCGCATCACGCAAAAACTACTGAATATATTGAAATGAAACTTGGCATGATTTAAGTTCATACTAAGGAGTAACATATAGGATACTTTTTATCCCGAAATTAAGCACGGTTCCCTTGGGAGAAGGGATGAAAGTCAAAATGTGTAGGTACTTAGCTGTAATTCATAAACGCGTGGTCCGATTTCATTCATTCTTTTTTTGTTAGAAAGGAGATACTTTAAAGATTACCCGGGTGATCCCTGAAAGGCTGGATCGATTTTGATGGGACTTTCACTGGTGGATGTTTACATTTTGATCTACGTATTACGTAAACATCCGCCAGTGAACTTTTAACAGTTTTTAGCAAGGTATGAGCTCAAAGGAGCTTAGGAAGAACAAAATGATTCCCACATGATTTTTAAAAACCAATACCCACGCGAACGAAGTCGCGGGTATCCGCTTGTTAAAAATATGTTATGAAAAACAAGGGACTTTACAATATTACGAGTAAAAAATAAGATCAGAATAAATTAATAGTGAACCTACCACAATATAGTTAACTATACCTACCTAGTTATTCAAATATAAATAGTGTGCATTTTAAGTACATAATGTATGTATCAATTATATATAAATCTATACATCTATACATATAATAAAATCGTAGACTTGCCGTATCTGTACATTGAAGATTTTTGCAAAATAATAACTGGGGGATGCTAGGGATAAGTAATAGAACGTAAAAAAGTTATTTTTGAAATTTTTGTCTGTTTGTCTGTTTATCTGTTTGTCTGTTTGTCTGTATGTTTGTGCGCGCATCACGCAAAAACTACTGAACGGATTGAAATGAAACTTGGCAGGATTTAAGTTCATACTACGGAGTAACGTATAGGATACTTTTTATCCCGAAATTCAGCATGGTTCCCTTGGGAGAGGGGATGAAAGTCAAAATGTGTGCTTAGCTGTAATTCATTAACCCGTGGTCCGATTTCATTCATTCTTTTTTTGTTAGAAAGGAGATAGTTTAAAGATTACCGGGTAATATCTGAAAGGCTGTATCGATTTTGATGGGACTTTCTGTGGTGGATATTTATATTTTTATCTACCTAAACATCCACAAGTGAACTTTTAACAGTTTTTAGCAAGGTATGAGCTCAAAAGAGATTAAGAAAAACAAAAAGTTCCCGCGGGATTTTTAAAAACTGATATCCACGCGAACGAAGTCGCGGGTGTCCGCTTGTTATATATAAATCATTATAGCCTAATCAGTAGGTAGGTATATCTACATTATACATAACTAATATTGTATGAAACTTGTACGGTTATATATTATTACGTAGGAATCATACAAACATGTATAATGCATTAGTTTATCTATAGGTACATATCTAATTGTACCTACTGTAGATAGGTAGGTATCTAGGTGTTATCTAGATATTATGTACATTGTACAATGTACATATAAGTACAACAAAGAATAAAGATCCACTCATAGCAATACTAAGAGAAATTATACCCTCTTCTTCCTAGAGAACGCTTATTTAAAATGAATAAATACTTGTCGGCTCGTTGATATTGTATTGCAAATAATTGAACATTACGTCATTCTCCCTACCGACATTTTATTATAGGAGAGAGAGAGCGATAGCGTGTGTGACACATTCCGATCTGGGCTCTCGACGAGAGCGCTGCTTCGTTCGTGCGGTGTACTGTGTTATATAGGTTGTGTTGTACAAAGTAGGTGGTATCGTGCGGTGTGTGTCGTGTAGATTAGATTGGTCGGAAGTGGTTCGGTTGCAGGGGAGGAGGAGACCGAACTAGGTAGGCGTAGGGTTAGTCAGTTAGTGTGTCAGTTAATGAGAAGGCTTCTCAATTAGGCCCGTACCCATGTGACGCCCACAGCAAAGTAATTCGATCTACCCTGATAATGAATAATGATAATACTAGAATAGCCTTCTGATGTCGTCTGCTGGTCCATCTCTGGTCATCACTGGCGACATCAGAAGTGGGATCTGAAGGGCAAATTGATGAGCCAGAGCCTTTAACTGCATTTGCGTTTGTCGGTCTCCTTCGTGGCACAAAAGCCTTGTAGAACCGGTGTTGTGTGCGCGACGCGGGTCGTTTTCATTTTGTTAAGATTTCGGTGCCGCGATTCTTCTCGTTAACGAAAGTATTGCGAATAGGCTATCGGGTGTGCGTTATAATAAAATTGAATTACCGGTATTGAGAATTCAAGTGTTAATAGTACCTTGCAAATATGTGAAATTTTTAATTGATGGACACACCCACTTTACAAATTTTTGTTTCAGTTTAGTTTAGATGAGTTTTTGCGTTAAGTCGTGATATTTTAAAGGCAGGTTGTGCAATGACTGCGGATACTTTTTCTATTTCAAAGTGTAAAATAGTTTTCGGATATTGATACGGATATACCAGATGAGGATAAACCGCGACTATTGTCATTGCTTAACGAAAACTCGGATTTCTCGATTAACGGATTACCGCGTTTAAGGGTCACAACCGGAAAACTTAAGATTAGTTTAGTTGAATCCTCGTAAAACGGTTTAGCGTCATATGCACCGCCTTTGATTTACGGCAGGTGGTTCGTGATAAAATTAGCGAGATGTTATATGTGGGTAACCGACCCAAATGGAAATGTGAACTCAATTGTTCACCTTTTTCTAGGAATCTTTAGTTAATAAAAGCGTGACGGTACTGAGCGATTGTGTGTGGGTTTCCGAGAATTGATCGGCCACACTGTTACCGATTGTATCGGATCAGATTGCGCGTTTATGTGGTGCTAACTGTAACTAGTGTTTAGATTAGAAACCGGGATAGCTTCAGGGGCCTGGCGGGTCGCCTAAGTTTTTGAGGACTTTTTGAAGTAGTGCTGGCGATGTCGGGTATACCGATTGCTGAGGATAATTAATAGTCGCTCGAGGACGATCGAATGTCAGGGTTGGCCGTGCCGGTCGGCGGACAGCTTTATGTCGATAACAACTGACAACGCTAAGCTGATAATAAAAACCAACTAACAAAAAAAAACCAAAAAAAAAAATCGCGATTAATTGAAACTAAAGTTAGAAATACTCGCAGAATAATAAAATAACCGCTACTGAAATGAATAATTCGTTTGACAAATGGTTTTGGTTGCTAACCAAATTCTGTTGTCCAGGTACCTTCATCGATGTTCAAAAGTGAGTAAGTTCGATACGTGGTTGTGATAAAGCCGTAAAAAGGTTGTAGTTCTTAAAATGGTTCATCAAGATGATGTTATGATAAATGTTATATGGTTTACAAGACTGGAACTAAAGAAATAGGACTGCGCTTACGGGAAGTAGTTTTTGATCAGTTATGTTAGAAAGTTAGACGCCGCCGAGTTTCTTACTGGTTCTTCTCGCTAGGTCGCGGCATTCCGAACCAGTGGTAGATTCGTTTTAGTGTGAACATGTAATTGTAAACGTAGGTAACTTTAACCGTGATATTTGATTGAGGGTTTGCGATAGCAATTGCACCCTAATCAGATGAGTGTTGCCATTTTCGGGACTTGGCAGGGAAAATGACGTGTGCGTGTGTGATGTAGTTAATTAAATGGACTGGCCTATATGGGTCGACGTTCTTGAGCAGATTATGGGTTGACTGTGATTATTATTTTGACTATGACGATGACTTTGACCATGTGTTACAAGTGAAGGGCGCTGACTAGTTGTGTGTGTTTCATGTTGTCTATCCTGGTAAGGAAGTGTCGTCCGGGCCAGACTCAAGGGAGTTGGTTGAAAGGACACACTCCTTCCAGATGTGTATTGCGATTGACAGCTGAAGTGATGACTGACAATTGACAGATTGAAGTACTGACTGGTTGGGTGTTATATTAAGTTCCTGAGTCTATCCTGGTAAGGAAGTGTCGTCCGGGCCAGACTCAAGGGAGTTGGTTGAAAGGACACACTCCTTCCAGATGTGTATTGCGATTGACAGCTGATGTGATGATTGACAATTGATACATGACAGACGGAGGTGACCTAAAAGCAGTGAAATGTCAGGGATGGGCGAGCGTATTTAGAGGTGTACTTCACCTGTGTGTTGTTCTTTGTAGACATCCCCGGACGCTGGCAGTCGCACAGGGACGTGCGAATGTCAGTATGGCCGTGTCGGCTCGTTGATATTGTATTGCAAATAATTGAACATTACGTCATTCTCCCTACCGACATTTTATTATAGGAGAGAGAGAGCGATAGCGTGTGTGACACATTCCGATCTGGGCTCTCGACGAGAGCGCTGCTTCGTTCGTGCGGTGTACTGTGTTATATAGGTTGTGTTGTACAAAGTAGGTGGTATCGTGCGGTGTGTGTCGTGTAGATTAGATTGGTCGGAAGTGGTTCGGTTGCAGGGGAGGAGGAGACCGAACTAGGTAGGCGTAGGGTTAGTCAGTTAGTGTGTCAGTTAATGAGAAGGCTTCTCAATTAGGCCCGTACCCATGTGACGCCCACAGCAAAGTAATTCGATCTACCCTGATAATGAATAATGATAATACTAGAATAGCCTTCTGATGTCGTCTGCTGGTCCATCTCTGGTCATCACTGGCGACATACTTATTATATCTTTCGTTTTTGCTTATGTCAATATGCACTGTCAAAAAAAAGATCGCAATATAATTTCAGTGTCATCTTGAAAGACAGATTGTTGTGAATTTTGTTTGTTTTGTTCACCACCGTAGTAACAGTTCAGCTTGCGATAATTTGTGATCTTTTAACTTCTAAGTGCTTTGTTGTGTGAAATATTTTGACTATTTAATATTTTAGTAATCATGATTTGTGTAGCCATTGGCTACAAAAGTCCACTCAGTGTATTACGTGAGAAAAATATGCGTATATCTTTGCATAGGTAAGTATTATATTGAATTCTGATAAGTTATCACGTTTAGTTTATTATTATTTTGCTGTAGTCATAACGAATGCAATATTAAACCATTTTGATAAATTTATAATGACCGTATTAGAATTATATTTCTTTATTTTGATAAAATTTAATTTTTCATACGAGATTTCATGCCACTAGTGAAGCGCATTGTCATCTCATATCGATATCGATAGTCGTGTAGTATCCGACATATGGCAATAATTGCATGGTCTCAAACCACTTTAGTAAAATATTAACTACCCATACTATACTTCCGTGAGTTCCTTCCGTACTTAGAATTTTATTTCCGTGGAATTCTGACGTAATGTTACCAGAGATAAAACAATTCCCACAAAAAAGATAAAAAATTCAAAACTTACGTAAATAAAAATCAACTGCCGCATGTAGATATGATAAATGCCTGACAAACACTTCATGGTGATAATGTCATTCAACTTCCATTTTTCAATAATTTTTTTCAATGTGCTTCTTTTTTTTCTATTGCTGTTAGTGTGCACTTTCTAGTTTCCACTCTTGGTGTTTTCTATTTTAGGGCGAAACGACTAATATTACGCGGCATATAGCTTTTAAAGATGACAGGGAATTAAAGTAGTTTGAGGTAAAATCGTACTTCGTAGACGTCTACCCTGTTCTCCATACAAATAACTCATCTGCAAATGACAATGACAGCTGTCAGAATTCCACGGAATTAAAAATCACAGTGTATAAATGCGTGTATAAATGCGAAAGTGTGTCTGCCTATCTGTCTGTCTGCTAGCCTTTCACGGCCCAACAGTGTAACCGATATTGATGAAGTTTTGTGCAGAGGTAGCTTACATCCCGGGCAAGGACATAAGCTACTTTTTATCCCGGAAAATTAAAGAGTTCCCACGAGATTCTTAATGGTCCATCCGCTTATACGAAATATGGTACAGAGGTAGCTTGCGTCCCGGAAATTTACATAAGCAACTTTTATCCCGGAAAAGCAAATAGTTCTTAATTATATATCTTATTTCACAAAATTAAAAAAAAACCTAAATCCACGCGGACGAAGTCGCGGGTGTGAGCAACGTGTAGTATTTATGTATCTATATAATTGTATATAAATAGTGGAACTAATGCGTTTTGACGAGATAACTTGCATAGTAATTTAAACTTAATTCAAATGAAGTAAAATAAAAGAAGAAAACACTCTTTTAAAGTATTATATTTCAATCTCTTATTACTTTGTTATTGAATCTACCACCATTTCCAAGGGGCTTTTGTCTTAGAGAAGAAATGGCGAAACAAACTCTAGAGCACCATCTTTTGAAATAATTCACATTTACAATCACATCACAATAACAATAAATCATCATCATCATCAACAAGTCATCAGGAAAAATCAACAGTTCCCGCGGGACTTTGAAAAACCCGATATCTATATCTACAGCTATAGGTAGATTACTATAGCAAACTTTCTTGAAAGTAGGTTCCCATAGGTTGAAAGTAGTTCCCCGCTCCCTTTTCCAACCTTTATAAGGTTGGAAAAGGGAGCGGGAATGGGAACCGGAAATCCACGATTCCCTCTGGATTTGTTCAAAACCGAAATTCACCCGGGCGAAGCCGCGGGCAAAAGCTAGTTAGATAATAAAACAAGCTTGGAGAAGTCAAGCTAATCTTTTTATCTGTTAGCATTCTTATATGAAGTCATCTTAATCTGGCCTAGGTATGTACTCCTATTCAAGTAGGTACTCATGGCTTCACCTGGCTTGGCATGGCTTTTTTGATGAATCTTGACTAAACCAATCCTTCAACAATTTGTATCTAAATTAAATCATAAAGTTACCTGTAATATACAACGATAGTTTTACTTTACGCAAAACCTGAAAGTAGTTTGTTCAGAATCAGTAACAAAATCTAATCCAACCATTTATATACCGTGTTATATTTTTGTCCAAAAATATTTTGAAATCCTACAAGCTTAGACACAATGATTTACCGCGCATCAGCTGACGGTCGGCACACAGCGGCGGTCATGCAACTCGCGTCGATCGCAAGTCGCTGCGGCGACGGCTTGCGGTGACCATTTTTTTCGAGGACAACGACGCAACATAACAAGCTTATAACTTCGTTACTTTTCATTATATTTTTTTGAAATTTTGTATAAATATTTTTAATGTAAAAATATTTGACACGTGTTTCGGTTTTTGCGCAAAGTAAAACTAACGTTGTATGTATGATATGTAAATAATAATTATTTAAAGAGTTATGAAAAAGTAAAATCATAGTCAATATTGTTCATATACTTATTGTACGCCATAATGTAATTTTTACTATTTACCCGACTGTTACCATATTCATAATACTCTCTTGTACCTACAAAATTACAATAAAAGTGATTTCTATTTCTATAATAATAATAATAATAAATACTCACACATACACACACGGTCGTCTGTTCCTAAAGTAGGCAACTTAATGCCTGTGTTATAGGTAACAGCCGACTGATAGACATATTTACATATACATAAATACATATATATTTTTAACAAAGGTATACATAAATACACCCAGACTCGGAGCGGGAATCGAACCCGCGACCCCGGAGCGGAAGGCAGGGTCACTGCCAACCGCGCCAACGGGCCAGTCAATTTCCATAATTATTATCGATACCTACTTAAATTGTCATCCCTAGTTTATACTTGCTTAGGTCAAAACCGCACTGGTAAGACAACACGCGCTGATGCGACAGCGATTCCGTTAAAACAAACTCCTATGAACTTATGGGACTGGCCACATAACTTAAGCGACGTGCGCCATATTTTATTTGTTTAAATCATTCGTTATCTATATTCTATACATATAAAATTATAATAAAATCGTAGAATTGCCGTATTTATACATTAAAGATTTTTGCAAAATAATAACTGGGGGATGTTAGGGATAAGTAATGGAACATAAAAAAGCTATTTTTCAAATTTTTGTCTGTTTGTCTGTCTGTTTATCTGTTTGTCTGTATGTTTGTGCGCGCATCACGCAAAAACTACTAAATGGATTGAAGTGAAACTTGGCACGATTTAAGTTCATACTAAGGAGTAACATATAGGATACTTTTTATCTCGAAATTCAGCATGGTTTCCTTGAGAGAGGGGATGAAAGTTAAAATGTTTACTTAGCTGTAATTCATTAACGCATGGTCCGATATCATTCATTCTTTTTTTGTTAGAAAGATTACCGGCTTATCTCTGAAAAGGCTGGATCGATTTTGATGGGACTTTCTCTGGCGGATGTTTACATTTTGATCTACCTAAACATCCGCCAGTGAAATTTTAACAGTTTTTAGCAAGGTATGAGCTCAAAGGAGCTTAGGAAAAACAAAATGATTCCCACTGGATTTTCAAAAACCATCCGAACCACGCGAACGAAGTCGCGGGTTTCCGCTTGTCTATACATATAATAAAATCGTAGACTTGCCGTGTCTGTACGTTAAAGAAATTTGCAAAATAATAACTGGGGGGTACCTAAGTAATGGGACGTAAAAAAGCTATTTTTGAAATTTTTGTCTGTTTATCTGTTTGTCTGTATGTTTGTGTGCGCATCACGCAAAAACTGCTGAATAGATTGGAAAATGTATACTTAGCTGTAATTCATTAACGCGTGGTGCAATTACATTCATTATTTTTTTGTTAAAAGGAAATACTTTAAAAATTGTTCCGTAAATTTTTCAAGGTCATCGGTTTTGTAGTTCAGAAATTACAGCCATCACAACCCTCAGTATTCCATATTACTTGGAACCTGGCTTGCACTTGTACCTTTGAACATCCGGATGCATGTGTTGCATTAAAATTTGTGTTTGTCTGTCTCCGAAATGCTGGACCGAATTTGATAGAACTTTCATTGGGAAAACCATAGTGATGGAAAAGAGATATTAAAAAATTAATACTCATTAATATTACTGTATGTACATAGTTCCATTTTAATGCCCAAGTTCCTTTTTAGTGTCTATTGAAAATGTGAAGGTATTTACCTATGTACCTTGTTCAAGCTAGATAGTCTGTTTAGATATCCAACTTTAAATCTAACATCTTGATGTATTTCATAAACCTACTTTCTTTTAAATAATATAAGAAACGAAATCTCAAAGAGAAATATGTTATAGGGGTTGAACAAATCCTTAAGTACACGTAGCCCACGTAGGGTACATTTTCTACTATTCGCAACACAAACTGACACAAGTTAAGTGAATGTTCCCGATCCCATTGTTCATCGCCGCCGTCTTTGAGGCGCGAGTCGCGATGTTGCGCCTTACCATGCGGCCTCGGCCTAAGTATATATAAGTATAACAGTTGAACTACATCAAACTGGTTATTTTTTGTTTAAAGTAGGACAACTGATAGTAGTAGACTTCTCTTTCTTTCTTATGCTTAAAATCGGTACAAGTGAGTGAGTCAAAGAGATGTTTGATTTCGTCTAAAATATCTCGTTTCCATAGCTACTTGTTCCTAGTAGCAATAAGACCTTATCCATAATTTATGTTTCATGTTTGTACTTATTGGCTTTGTTGTACAGACTGCAGTGGTACCAATTGATTACGAAAAAATATGCATTATTCCATCAATGAAAAAGTCAGATACTTACTTGAATTTTTGTCTACAAACCAACCAGCAATTGCAACCAATCGCATTTTACTGTAGCTTTGTTTTATCTCAAACTAGCTGACCCCCGTGCTATAAACCTCACGGAGCCCGAGATCTTTCCAACGAATGCAAAACCGTGGAAATCGGTTCGTGCGTTCTGGAGTTATAGCGTCAGGAAGGAAAACCCGACTTATTTTTATATAGTAGATTACAAATAGCATCCGAATAAAATTAATGTCCGTAAAAGGGAGATTTATTATCTTGCAACCCTAGTGGACTGGACGTCCTCCGTGCCCGCTAAGGACGAGCTAAGGTCGACTAGGGACGTAAATAAAAAGGTGCTCGGAATGCTATGTTTATTTATCAAAGGCCTTGTGTAATGTGCTCACACTCAGGTTGCTTGATTTTTCCCATGTGGGAAGAGTTTATTTTTACAAAACCTAGGAGACATTTTTGTACATTCATTTGATGATTTGTTCGATTATCAGGTAAGTATCTATCTACGAAACATTAAAAATTAGAGGGTTTTTTGAAGGGAAAATTCTAATACTCTTTAGAAATTGATTCTTGATATTAGTGTGTCCGGGATAGTACCTATTCATATTGAAACTTGAAGGTGACAGGTCTAGTGGTTAAGACATCGGCCTCACTTTCGGGTGGACCGAGTTCGATGCCCCGCACGTACCTCTAACTTTCCAGAGTTAGGTATGTGCGTTAGGTATATCAGAAAACATCGTGAGGAATCCTGCCTGCCTGAGAGTTCTGCATGATGTAATTCTCAAAGCAGTGTGATATTTTGTGAAGTCCAGTAATCCGCACTTGGCCAGTGTGATAGACTACGGCCCTTCTCATTCTAAGAGGAGACCCGTGCTCTGTCGTGGGCCGGTAATAGGTTGATCATGATTCATGATGATGATGATGAATTAATCATACCTACTTAGCAAGCAAAAAAATGATGTAATTTGTGCTATATTCGTGTTATTTCGAGGTTTTGATTTGTCCTATGCAACCTCAATTATTTGGAGCTTTAATTTGGGCCGCGTGCTAAATCTCGCACTCGCATTCGTTCTACGTTCAGCCTCAAATGTATGCTCTTTGAGTTCAAGTAAATAATAATTTGTTTACCTTCTTTGTGAGAATCTCTATGAGCTAAAATTGATTTTTTTTCAATATAGGTAGGCACATTAAGTTCTAAGACGATGACGCAACTAGGCTACACTATACGGATCTACCCTACCTCCAGGAACTACAAGTGTAGAGTAATTCCTACAGCCTACGAGGCTAGAGCCTAGGCACCTAGGTACCTACTACACACGTGATGCCGCGCTGCCAGTCAGTCCAGAAGTGACCTTAAACCACTTTCTTCCAAAACTTATTTGAGGTTAACGTTAAAACGCAATAATCGCAACGTCAGTTCAACTTTTACGTAACATGTCAAGCTCCGCGTTGTCCTTTACGTAACATGGATGAGAATGACATAACGTGAGACATTGAGAAAATTCGATATGAAAATTCGGATATAGCCATACACGCGCCATACAGCATTGCTTACCTATTTTTTTTAATTATGCAACGCCGATTGGATCAGTAGAGATAGATGATTGAGAACTGAAGTCCGTAGAAGAGGTCCACCTTCCTGATTAGTTTAAAATTTTAATATTTTGGTAGACCGTATCTACTCTCAAGATCGTTTTGTATACAAGGCCTGTACCTTTTCCCCCTACAATGATTACTACAAAATTATGAATAAAGCGTAGGTACCTACTAACAACAAAAAGAGCAAAGGAAATATTAATTAGACATTCACGGTCAAAGTTAATTGCTTCTAATATTGACCCAGTTAACAAACGCAAGTACGTGTATATATCGACCAGAATCTCATGAAAAATAGGCAAATGAAATTCCAAGGTTAGCAACACTACGGCTGCCCTAGCGATAAACAAAGGAACTGACATTTTTTTGTGAAATTGACTTTTTGCATTAACAAAAGTTTTATGTCGAGTAGTTTTTTAACACAGTTTAATATTTCAAATAACTTGAACCGTTTACTGAAAATTAAATTGCCCAAACAAAGTAACTGCACTCACTAACCCGGAATATAAATGCAAAAACCAAGTAAACAACAAGCACAACACAAAAACAAAGTAATTGGTTGTTGATTACTTTGTTTTTGTATTTAAAATGCAGTTGCTTGATTTTTCGTTTCGTGAAACGATCCCAGGTAAGGTGTTCTGAATGTAATTACTTTTTCTATCACTAAGGCAGCCGAGTTAACCTAGTGTTGCTTACTACAAAATTTAATTTCCCTATTTTTCATGAGATTCTGGTCGATCTATACCCACTTATTGTTTCCTTTGTTTCAGGGCTAGGCGATCCATTCTGTTCACGCAACCACAAAAAGAAGTATGCGACTATAAGTTCTAGTTCATTCACACGAGCCGAGCAGCGCCGCGAGGCAGCAAGATATGCGTCGACGCTTTGTATCGTGCGTGTGACACAAGGTCCGTCGGCCGACTTCCATTCAACGTGCCAAGACACTTCATCAGCACTCTCACTTCGCTAGTAGTCGCACGTGCGCCCGTGCACGCAGCGAGACTGCAAGCGCAGAGTACATTTCGATGCAAGTATCGAACTACATATAATAAAAACAAATGTGACACTGGCAGTCTTAAAACGGATTCAAAATAACGGATTTCAAATCGATGTCGTCCGTTTGAAGGATTGTCCCTGTGAATTGTAAATTGAATGTAAATAAATAGTGGTTGTTCAAGTTAAGTTTTTCGTGCTATAAGTGACAAAAAGTTGTGTAAAATGACGTCACGGTCGAAAGAGAAGGTGGCAGCCGCTTTTCGGAAGCTGTTCCGGTCTCCCGAGAAGCTGGACAAGGATGGAGCTGGTCCGAGCGGCTCGCCAGCCCGGCGCGGCCTGTTCCGACGACACAGGTAATTACCTGATTACTTCTTTTTACAATAACTTACTGATATGTATTATTGATGGATCAAACTCTTTTCTTATTTATACTTACACTAGCTGAACCCCGCAACTTCGTTCGCGTAGATATAGGTTTTTATATAGGTTTTCATAGGATCGGATCGGATCCCATAATTCTTTTATGTACCTAAACTAAATGTAGCCTAAGTTACTCCTTATAACATTGAAAGTTCCATTAAAATCGATCCAGCCGTTTCGGAGATTAGCTGGAAGAAATAGACAGACCGATAAACATAAATTTAAACGCACACCAGTTTAAAATAAGCCGTACGTTCAAAGATCCGGGTCCCAAGTTATTTGAACCCAATAATGAGGGTTGTAATGTCTGTCATTTCTAAACTAAAAAACCTATGAACTTGAAATATTTACGGGACAATATATAAAGTACTACCTTTATAACAAAAAAAGAATGAGTGAAATCGAACAACGCGTTAATGAATTACAGCTAAATACACGTTTTAACTTTCATCCCCTCTCCCAAGGGAATGTGCTGAATTTCGGGATAAAAAGTATCCTATGTCCTACCTCGGAGTATAAACTCAAATCGTACCAAGTTTCATTCGAATCCATTCAGTAGTTTCGGCGTGATGCGCGGCCAAGATACAGACAGACAGACAGACAGACAGACAGAAAGACAGACAGACAGACAAAAATGAAAAAAATTGCAGTTTTGGCTTCAGTATCGATTATAGAGTACCCTGCAATAAAAATTTTCAAAATATCTTCAATGTACAGAATTGGATCTGTTACAGTTTTATTATATTATAGATAACGTGAAGGTGAAGAGAACATAGGTGAAGATCAAGATGAACAAATCTCAGAATTGACTAAATCAGCCACAAATTCTTCTTCTAATTTATATTTCAAAATCTAAAAAGATGATTCAAAGTAAATAAATTGATAAGAATCACACGTACCTATCCACAATATTGAAAGGAAAAGCAAGAATTTAACACCCTCCAATAGGAATCAACTTAGGTACACATAATTATTTAAAAGTTGGGATAAATGGGGTAAAAGGTGGGATCTCTGGTACTATTGTTTCAAAGCTAATTTCTTCCATTTGGGAAATCATAATATGAAGCAAATAAATATTCGATCAAGTCTAAACTAATTATGTCCCTACCTATAATAATATTATAAACTAGATGATGCCCACGGCTTCGCCCGTGTGGATTTAGGTTTTTGAAAATCCCGTGGGAACTTTTGATTTTCCAGAACAGAACAAAAAGTAGCCTATCTGTAGTAACCCTCACCAAAACCTACATCGATGACCAAAACGGATAAATTTCGTGGGATCCTCACGATTTCGGAATGCAATTCCTTACAGCATCAGGGTTGAGGAGTTGAATATGTACCTACTCGAGTTCATTCAACAATAAAGTCTTTAATTGGTACCCCCAATATCAATTTAAATAACCGACAGTTCCTGAATCCCATTAGTTTTGGGGATCAGTTCCCCTAAAGCATCAGGACTGAGGAGTTGGAATCCAAGTTTTTTGTACGACAGTGTCGCAATGTTTTTCTATCGAAAAAAAAAAATACGCAAATCGGTTCAGAAATCTCGGAGATATCGGTGTACATAGATAGAAAAACACAACTCCTCCTTTTTTGAAAGTCGGTTAAAAAAGTAGCTTATGCTACTCCCTGGTTAATTCTCTACTTGTATGTGAAAGTCCCATCAAAATCGTTTCAGCCGTTTCGAAGATTAGCCCGTTGAAACAGATAGACAGACAGACAGACAAAAATTTTAAAAACGTGTGATTCGGATAAGGTACCGTTCAAATAACCATATGAGCTTAATATGAGGTAGTTATTTCAATATTACAGACAGAAACTTCAATTTTATTTATTAGTATAGATAAAATAGGTACTTCATGGGAGATAATAATTTCCGATCCGTACGGAGCGATTTATTCTTACACTTTGTTTTGTTTGGAACGTTTCAACGCTCACATTTGCTGACCACATTGATGTTACAAGCATGTGTTATTATTATCAGTAATTATGATCAAAAAGAAACACATTGTGCCATTATCGTTTTGGTCTTTGTTGCAATGGGTCGCCATTAGTGTTTATAAACAGGAATTTGTTGCGAAATAGCAAATGCGATAAGTTCCGACAAAACATGCGCAAACGCACTATTATGTAAGTATGTACTCTTATGTTGGTATAAATCTCTGGTTCATAGGACAGTACATTTATGTAATCTGTCATCTGATGATCTGTGGTATAACCCGCGGCACGTACATCGAACACTGAAGTAAAGTGGAGGGGGTAAGCTATTGTACTACGTGCGTGACAGTTCCCATACGCAGCTATCCCCTCCACGTTTCGTTCAGTGTTCGATGTAGGTGCCGCGGGTTATAACATGATAACATGTGTTAAATTGCTCGCTGCTTGCAGTACCATTTATCCAATTTTTAGTTTCACAACACAATTTATATTTCCTTTTTTGTGTTAAATATTATTTTCAAGTGTCTACCCAGGCGTCTGAGCACTGAGCACACGAGTAGATAGGTACCTATCTACTCGTGTGTTCTGTGTGCTTAGTCTAAAGCGGAGCACTCGAAAACGAACTCGAAAACTATTGATCGATTTCAGAGTAAAATAGACCTAAAATGGCTTGTATTAAGGTTTGAGTTCGCCAATACATTCAGCATTCGAACAATGCTGAATGTATTGGCGAACTCAAACCTTAATACAAGACATTTTAGGTCTATTTTACTCTGAAATCGATCAATAGTTTTCGAGTTCGTTTTCGAGTGCTCCGCTTTAGACTAAGCACACAGAGTTCTCTGGTAAGTGCTATACGCATTACGATCGTCACATCTCGTCACGTATGAATGTGAAGCAGCATTCACATTTTTTGCAGTTTATAATATGTCTTTGTTTTCCAAATCAATATTGATCTTCTTCACAGTTTCTGTGCTATGTGTGAAATGTCACCTAAGCTGAAATAGTAGGTGTTTACAGAAAAATATGTAATCAATTCGCATTCTTATAACAGCATCATATCGGACGCATTTCTATACAAGTGTAAATTAAAAATTTAAAAAACCCCCGACATTCGTCATTTTGTGGCGGCGGCCATTTTGGATTTGCAATAGTGCTATTGTCTAGTGCAAGCCCTTTCATTTGATACCCATATTAAGGGAGTTGTGAAAAAATATGTAATCCGCCATTTTGTAGCGGCGGCCATCTTGGACCGATTTTCATCAAACATAGCTAACAACACTCTCGACTAATTCTCCTTTAAAACAAAAAAAACTGCATTAAAATTGGTCCACCCGTTTGAGCGCCACAGGGGAACAGACAGACACACACACATACACACACACACACACACACACACACACACACACACACACACACACACACACACACACACAGACACGTCAAACTTATAACACCCCGTCGTTTTTGCGTCGGGGGTTAAAAAGAAATACCTACGCGCCGAATTGAGAATCTCCTCCTTTTTGGAAGTCGGTTAAAAAAAATTGCGCATGTGGGCCACGGGAGGTCCCCACTCGTATTGCGCATTCATATACGGCGACTTCACTTACTCGACTTCTTAACCTGTGGTGCATCATGCCTGATGCCATGGACTCCTGTGAAGTCCGTGTAGTGAACGCTGGGGGTCCATGGCGAGCCTACCTAACATGCTTAGTGCATTAATATAAAAATTGCTCCCCCGACGCAAAAACGACGGGGTGTTATAAGTTTGACGTGTCTGTGTGTGTGTGTGTGTGCGTGCGTGCGTGCGTGCGTGCGTACGTGCGTGCGTGCGTGCGTGCGTGCGTCCGTCCGTCCGTCCGTCCGTCCGTCCGCCCGCTCGCCCGCCCGTCCGTCCGTCCGTCCGTCCGCCCGTCCGTCCGTCCGTCCGTCCGTCCGTCCATCCGTCCGTCTGTCTGTCTGTTCCCCTGTAGCGCTCAAACGGGTGGACCGATTTGAATGCGGTTTTTTTTTTGTTTGAAAGGTGAATTAGTCGAGAGTGTTGTTAGCTATGTTTGAAGAAAATCGGTCCAAGGTAACCGCCGCTACAAAATGGCGGATTACATATTTTTTCACAACTCCCTTAATATGGGTATCAAATCAAAGGGCCTGACTAGTAGAATAGCACTATTGCAAATCCAAGATGGCCGCTGCCACAAAATGGCGAATGTCGGGGGTTTTTAAATTTTTAATTTATACCTACTTGTTATCTTTTCGGAAAAGGTCCGTGGGCTCTTTGTGAGAGGTTATCTAACCTTATTCTAGTCCTTGACTAGAAAAAGGTTAAGAAACCCTGCTTTATGGTATAAAGTATAGGTAAGTGAGCCCGATTGCTTCTGCTTCCGCCTGTTAAAAACGCTATTTTAAACTATTTGTAGTTTAGGTAGGACGCAACTGTTTCAACACTTTACAAACACTCGCTTATTTACATTTTCTTTTACGACCGACTGCAATACCTATAACACGTTGCATAAAGCAATACAATTCTTTTCACGGCCTAAAAAGAAAAATAAACAACGTTAAATTAGGTAGGTAGGTACATATTAACCGTTATAACGTTATTTACTTGCCATAAACCACAAAGGATGAATTTTTGTTAAATCCCTTCCATTTTATACCTACCCATGTGCTTTCCTATTTTTATAATTTTCTTTTCTATTTTCCACAAAAGTTTACCTATTTAACTGGACAAGATAATTCTAGTCAGTTCGATTCTTTATTCAAAAGTACCTTTTTTTTGTGCAAGCGATAGCCTAGTGGTTAGGACGACCGCCTTCTAATCGGAGGTCGTGGGTTCGATCCCGGGCACGCACCTCTAACTTTTCGGAGTTATGTGCGTTTTAAGTATTTAAATATCACTTGCTTTAACGGTGAAGGAAAACATCGTGAGGAAACCTGCACGCCTGAGAGTTCTCCATAACGTTCTCAAAGGTGTGTGAAGTCTGCCAATCCGCTTGGCCAGCGTGGTAGACTATGGCCAAAACCCTTCTCACTCTGAGAGGAGACCCGTGTTCTGTAGTGAGACGGTAATGGGTTGATCATGATGATGATGACCTTTTTTTAATTCAACTACAAGGTAGCCCTTGTCTGCAATCTCACCTGATGGTAAGTGATGATGATATACCTATAAGACCACAGCGCTCACCACTGCGCCAGGGAGGTCGTCAGTACCTACCTACCTTTTCCCATCTTGATAGGTATATCTACTTACCTACAACCATAACTACAACCATACAACGTTGGGCGGCCGTGACATGCTGTAGACAGGTGTATAGTGATATTTCGTTTTTGGCCTCGTTTGGTTGAAAGGTAACTCTAATCAAAATAACATTGGTATTATATAATAGTGCCTCTGCCTCGTTGGTCTAGTGGTTAGCATATTCAACCGCAGATCACGAGGTCCGGGGGTCGATTCCCGGGTCGGGCAAATAAATAATTGTTAGGCACTGGCTTTTTCTGTCAAGAAATTCTCAGTGCCAACCCGGAGTGCGGGCTCGGTTGCCCGCTATTCCTATAAAAATAAACTTAATAAGTAATATAACGTATCATTTGCGTGTAAAGTTGCGGTTTTTTAAAACATTAAGTATTGAACGTTATGCATACTTAAATAATATCTGGAAATAACCTACCTATCGTTGAATGAACAAACACATTACAACAACTTACAAAGTAAATATAAATAAGGAAGCATAGGTAATATTTTAGCAATTCTTGTAAAAACAAGTTTCCTAAGTTAACTCACATCACTCGTGCCTAAGTAGATAAATACATATATCAATTAACTGTAGACCTTATTAGAACTTTTCCTGTTTATAATAGTACGTACTACTACGTAGGTAGATAGTACCTCTAACCTACCTATTAAAACTGAGTAGGCATTTATTAATTACGAGCGGATACCCGCGACTTCGTTCGCGTGGATATTGATTTTAATAATCCCGTTATAATAAAATAATATATATTATATATAAAATAATCATTTTGTTTTCCTATGCTCCTTTGACCTTGCAAAAAACTGTTAAAAGTTCACTGGCGGATGTTTAGGTACATCAAAATGTAAACATCCGCCAGTGAAAGTCCCATCGAAATCGGTCCAGCCTTTCGGAGATTAGCCAGTAGTCTTTAAAGTATCTACTTTCTAACAAAAAAAGAATGAATGAAATCGGACCACCCGTTAACGAATAACAGCTAAGTACACATTTTGCCTTTCATCCCCTCTCCCAAGGGAACCGTGCTGAATTTCGGGATAAAAAGTATCCTATATGTTACTCCATAGTATTAACTTAAATCATGCCGAGTTTCATTTCAATCCATTCAGTAGTTTTTACGTGATGCGCGCAAAAACATACTGACAAACAGACAAACAGATAAACAGATAAACAGACAAACAGATAAACAGACAAACAGACAAAAATTTCAAAAATAGCTTTTTTACGTTCTATTACTTATCCCTAACATCCCCCAGTTATTATTTTGCAAAAATCTTCAATGTACAGATACGGCAATTCTACGATTTTATTATAATATGTATAGATAGCTTCTACCCTCAGCTTTGCCCACTTGAATTTTGTTTTTTCACAAATCCGGAGGGAATCGTGAATTTCCGATTCCCCTTCCCGCTCCCTTTTCCAACCTTTATATACCTACTTTCAAAGAAGTTTGTTATAGTAATCTTTCTATAAGCTGTAAGTATACATAGATTTCGGTTTTTTCAAAATCCCGTGGGAACTGTAGGTAGATTTTAGATTTTTCCAGGATAAAAAGTAGCCTATGTAACACATATAGTCGGCATAATCTATCTCCATTCTAAATTTCAGCTAAATCGGTACAGTAGTTGCGGCGTTAAAGAGTAACAAACACACACAAACTTTCGCCTTTATACTTAATATTAGTTTGATTTCTGTACATAAAGCATTTTTTATTTAATAATATTACTTACTTAATTAAGCATTTAGAATAATCACAGCCTTGAATTCTTTAAACTGTGGTATAATATGCGTCTTATAGCAATTATGAATTGGAAAGTTTTGAACATCTAGATCTCTTGCAAGAACCTAAGTCCAGCTACGGACGTCTACACCATTATGTAGATATGGCATTTACCACACCTACTTTTATCAATATTGAAATTTAAAGCAGGTTATAGAACCTAGTTATCATCGGTCGTCAGCACGGTCAAATTGCGAAAAACAAGCTTGCTTCAAGGAAGCGCAAATTGCAGTTGACGTCTCTGTTTTGCGAAACTGTAGGAGACAAAGACGGTGTTTACTCTTGACGCAAGTACATAATGTGAGGCCACCGGTGATGTGGTGAAGTGACCGCCGCTGCAAGTCGGCTTGCGTCAGTCCAATGCGGAACACTACACTTGTCATGAAGTATTTATTTATATACCGTACTGTATCTAATAAAATCCATAATCTAGCTGCTTTATGGACAGGTGAGAATTTAACCTTGTCAATGTATCTACCTAACTTGTAATGCAGTAGCTAGGTAAGTAGGTGAAATTACTTATATACCTACATATATTATAGCAGTAAAGATAGCGCAATCATTTAGCGCAGGCAGACTGACGAATTTGCCACCGCGGAGAGTTGCTCTGTATTCTGTGGACTGTGAACCCAGAATCAGCTTGATCATTAGACATAGTTACCTCGGTAATCACTTATCACCTTACCATTTGCGTGTAACGGCCGTAGAATGGTAAATAACCAATAAACCTACTAACCCTTATTATAGTTATTTACTACCCTCCTACCCTTCAGACCTTTCAGACATACCATTTTACTTAAAAAAACCGTATATAGTATTTATACTTAGTCCATCGTGATTCGTGATACGTAGGTAGGTAGAAATACATTTTTTGCTCTGCTTTGGAATGTTCAATTATTCATCGTCTATGAATAAACTGTTACTTACATCCAATGCGTACGATTACATCGATCATGTCTCAGAGAAAGCTGTCTCGTCCGCGCCTACCGAGATACGTTATCAGTGAGGCTATTAGCGTAGCGGAGCGACAGGCGGGCTGCAATATTACAAGGGTTGACACGTCTTACCAGTATCAGCACTAAACTATATTTGTGACAATATTATCAAATGACAACGGTTCTGGCCAGATAACGTACAATATACGTGATTTTTTTACTCCCATACAATAAACGTGATTTTTTTGCTCGATATTGATACCAGCAACACGTAGCTTGAAATATTCACAGAATATTTAGTTATATATAGTTACTTATTCACTTTAAAAATAAATAATTAAATTCGTCGTCGTCGTCGTTGTCAACCGATTGACGTCCACTGCTGGACATAGGTCTCTTGAAGGGACTTCCACATGCCACGGTCTTGTGCCGCTTGTATCCAGCGGCTCCCTGCGACTCGTTTGATGTCGTCGGTCCACCTAGTGGGGGGTCTACCAACACTGCGCTTCCCGGTGCGAGGTCGCCACTCCAGCACCTTGGGACCCCAACGTTCCCGCCCATTGCCACTTCAGTTTCGCAACCCGTTGAGCTATGTCGGTGACTTTGGTTCTTCTACGGATCTCCTCATTTCTGATTTGATCGCGTAGAGGAACTCCGAGCATAGCTCTCTCCATCGCTCTCTGAGCGACTCTGAGCTTTCTTATGAGGCCCATAGTTAGCGACCATGTCTCGGATCCGTATGTCATCACTGGCAACACGCACTGTTCGAAGACTTTCGTCTTCAGGCATTGAGGAATTTTGGACGAGAAGACATCGCGAAGCTTCCCGAACGCTGCCCATCCGAGTTGGATTCGGCGGTTGACCTCTTTCTCGAAAATGGACCTACCTAGCTGGACTGTGTGTCCAAGGTATATCCGTATATATACTCGTCTACAATTTCGAGCGCTGAGTTCTCAACGATTATCGGGTGAAGCGGGACATGAGTATTTGACATGATTTTCGTCTTACTCATGTTCATTTTTAGGCCCAGCTGTTGAGAAACCCTGCTGAGGTCGTTGAGCATTGTATTAAGATCTTCCAGAGACTCTGCCATCACGACTATATCATCGGCAAACCGCAGGTGAGTGATCCCCTCATCAACATATTCCCCTTTTCCCTACAAATAAACTTAGTTTGTAGTAGGAGTAGGTACGACAATAGCGCAACGGGTCTAAACCGTCGACCAGGTAGTAGTGTATTATCTATGCCGTCGACCCATCGACCTTTCGGTTCTCAGTCCACGCCTGACCATCGTTCATCGTTGCGCTATAAATTGAAGTTGCTATTGCTTTACGAGTAGGTATGATATACAGGATGACTGGTAACAGGATACATTCCTTGAAGGGGCTTAAAGTAGAGCTCATTTGCAGCAATTTTTTTCATATAATGTCCTATCCGAAACTTAGTCGTTTCCGAGTTATTGAAGATTTAAGGTTTTTAGCAAAAAATTCCAGTTTTAAAGTTAAAATTAGTTGCTGAAGAAAATCATACCCGGTTTTGTTGGTTTTTTTGTAGTTTTCTGATAGAAAAACGTTCAGAAACTCAATCAAAATCAAAATAAGCTAGAAAATACCGTTAACTTTTCAGTTAAAGCCTAAAAACCACGTATTATTTTTAAGAAAAAAATCGAATTTGATGAAAAGCAATAGTATTTCTAAAAAAAAATGTATGGAACGTTACGTACACATTACTGAAATAACTTCCTTGATTCATTAGCTATCCAAAAAGGTACAGATGTCTACGACTTTTTTCAAAACCTCGATTTTATTAACAAAATTCTGAGGACTGACGAGTTTCAATTTGACTGGGATGGAATCACAAAGTATCATAATTTACATTATTGGGCGGCAAAAGGAGAAAACCTAAAAAAGAAAAAGAAAGGGCACATCAACGGAGGTATTCTGTAAAAGTATGGATAGGATTAATCAATTAGACATCTAATTGGCCCGCATTTTTCCCTCAGAATTTAAAAAATACGAATTAGGTGAAAAGAATATTATTTCTAAAAAAAAAATGTATGGAATGTTACGTAAAAATTACTGAATTAACTTCTTTGATTCATTAGCTATCCAACGAGGTAAAGATCTTTACAAAAAACTGCAAGAACGATTTTTAATTCAATTTGAAACTTGTAGTAGTTTAATGACTAATTGATTAATTTTAGGAATAACAATAAACTAACTAATAATTATTAGTAATTACATATTTTAGGTTCGCAAAAGAAAAACTAGTTATGATTTTAATCTAAATTTTAATCTTTATTTTATTCTAAAGCTTAGTGTTAGTCTTAATCTTAATCTAAATCTAATTTTAAACTTGCTCTAAATGTGAACCTCTTTGTCTGATACAAGCCCAAAGCCTTTTTCGTATTTCCGTTTTAGTTACTCTTGTTGGCTAATTCTTACGCATTTCATGAGCTGCACGAAGAGTCCTCGCGAAGCTCATCTGTGATCATGGGGTAAGCGTACATCAAATCATTCATGTGGCCCCAAAGATAAAAATTTCAAGGCGTTAAATCTGGACAAGGAATAGGTTCACCTATCGTTATTGCAGTTTTTTGTAGACATCTTTACCTCTTTGGATAGATAATGAATCAAAGAAGGTAATTCAGTAATTTTTACGTAACGTTCCATACATTTTTTTTTTATAAATAATATTCTTTTCACCTAATTCGTATTTTTTAAATTCTGAAGAAAAAATGCGGGCCAATTAGATGTCTAATTGATTAATCCTATCCATACTTTTACATAATACCTCCGTTGATGTGCCCTTTCTTTTTCTTCTTTAGGTTTTCTCCTTTTGCCGCCCAATAATGTAAATTATGATACTTTGTGATTCCATCCCGGTCAAATTGAGACTCGTCAGTCCTTAGAATTTTATTAATAAAATCAAGATTTTGGAAAAAGTTGTAGACATCTGTACCTTTTTGGATAGCTAATGAATCAAGGAAGTTATTTCAGTAATTTGTACGTAACGTTCCATACATTTTTTTTTAGAAATACTATTGCTTTTCATCAAATTCGATTTTTTCCTTAAAAATAATACGTGGTTTTTAGGCCTTAACTGAAAAGTTAACGGTATTTTCTAGCTTATTTTGATTTTGATTGAGTTTCTGAACGTTTTTCTATCAGAAAACTACAAAAAAACCAACAAAACCGGGTATGATTTTCTTCAGCAACTAATTTTAACTTTAAAACTGGAATTTTTTGCTAAAAACCTTAAATCTTCAATAACTCGGAAACGACTAAGTTTCGGATAGGACATTATATGAAAAAAATTGCTGCAAATGAGCTCTACTTTAAGCCCCTTCAAGGAATGTATCCTGTTACCAGTCACCCTGTATACTACGGGAGGTCGATGACCAATTGAAAAAGTCATTTTATACCGACTGGAAATTTTAACAATAATAGTTCAGACCTAACCCATCACAGCTCCGAACGTCAGCTGCCGCACCAGTGGTGGAGTTAAGAGTGAGAGCATGTGAAAGTGCTTGAAAATCAAAGCGTTCCGAGTGATTTTATCCCGGACAAAAATGGTCTTAAATCATTGTTCTGATCATTTTTGATACAGAAATAATCGTCAGCTGCACCGCCGAGGGTGGGTTATACGTCCGCTACGCGCATGAAGTGCATTAAAATTTTGACAAATAAAGTTATTTTATACCTTATGAAATTTATGCAGCAGAATTTTCACACTTTTAAAATAATAAAGAAAATCGTCAGCTGCACTTCTGGTGGGGGAAAGACCGTCAGTCAGCGTGATAAACATTTTGCGCGCTCAGTACATTTAGCCTAGTAAATCTAGGAAAAATATCCTATAGTTTTAAAAATTGGCCAAATGTATTCTTTGGGCCTTCCTCTTGAATATATCCAAAAACCCCATATGGGGGATGCATAACCAGCCGCCATTTTTAATTTTGTCCTTTTTTTCGGTTTTTTTCTCATATCACGAAAATCTCTACGAATAGCATTATAATTACTTCTGACAAAAGTTTTAACATACAATTTGCCACAAATGTAGTCTCTTGCAGTTTTACTCTAAGTTTATTACTTTAGGAGCTATAGGGTATTTTAGGTCCCTTTTTCGTTTTTTTTGCTCATATCTCGAAAGTCTCTACGAATAGCATTATAATTACTTCTGATAAAAGTTTTTACATAAAATTTTGTTCAAATATGGTCCTGGAATTTTTACGCTAAGCTTATTACTTTAGGAGCTACAGAGTGTTAACCTAACCTAGCTTCTCCCCTACTTGTTAATGGGAATTTACCAAAAGTGTGGTTAAAAAAACAAAACCTTTTTATAATAATCATTTATAAATAAATCCAATAAATTCCCAATCTATTTCAAATCTCCCCGCAAGTTGGGAAACTCCCCACAAAATGGCCACCCTTTTTTTTTTTTTTTGACGTGGTGGAAACCTTTTATAGGTACCCCCGTTCTGCGGCCGAATGCGGCAGAACGAAGGTTATGTGGGACTCCAACCGGGTATACCCACTAAAACCACCACGGCATGACCCTCATGCTGTGTGCTGGACGCCTGGGGAACCCAAAGTATGCATCCCAGGTGTCAGGTTTCTAACCTAAAAATATACATATTCTAAAATATACGTATAAAAAAAAATCGTGCGTCCGGCAAAAAAAATTGTTCCGGGGGCATCGACAGACCCTCTAAGACACCCCTATAAACTCAATTTTGCTCTATCAGGGCGGCACGTTTCAAAAGCCAACCCTTATAATTTCCCGTTACAAATATTTTAACAAAAATCTAGCCTACAATCGTAAAATAAAACCACAGAGTATTGACCTACTATGGAGTTTCATAAGATATAGACTAATGCCTAGTGCTGGAAACGAAAAGTGAACCATAGAGTGAATATTATGAACGAGTGAGAACGAGTTTAATCGATTCTAAAATTCGGGTAAAATTGGAAGTAATTTTTTTAGCATCGATTCGACTGTGGAATTTGCCAATTTTTTTTATAAATATAACCAGATAAAACATTATGTAACAAAACTTGCTACAAAGCTAGTAATATTAAATATAGTATCCGATTTGAAAGGTTTAAATAATATCGTTTTCAACGTTATAAGGTAATTTTGAAATCATTCTATTTGGGTAATCGATTTAAGAATGTGTTCATTCAATCGTCCATTCACAATCTGCCTGCTTCTGCTTCCCATCACTATTAATGAGTACCTACAATGACAAATATGATCACGTGATCTGACGCCATTTCTGTTTACAAATACTGCATTGGGATTTGGTATGGACTGTATACGGGGGTACACGTCCTTGTTCCTGTGTGTTCTATCTGTATCGACTATCGTAGATGCTAATCATTAATCTGTGACCAATTCTCTTGATCAACATCATCAACAAGTGCCGTGCGACTCGTTGTTGCGTTCAAAGTAAAATAAGCATCAGTCACCTTTACGTACATACATATACCGGCTTTTATTACTTACCGCCTATTCTAGCAAGTCTTCATCGGCGTAAATACACACGAGATTTCTACGTCCAGGTTCAACACAATGAATGCAGCTCAGGCCGACCAGTAAATAAATAATGAAACATTTTGACACCTTGCTGTTGATCTCCATTGTGTGATAATAACACACTATACTTTTAACTTTCAGAGACGGAGTAAGCCCCGCCGAAGCAGCCGTAAGTTTGCCAGCAAGCCCTGCCGCCTCCACGCTGGCGAAGAAGAAAGCGGTTGGCGCCAACGACGCGCGGGAGCGGGCTGCCGCGGTGCGCACGCGCCGGCTCATGAAGGAGCTGAAGGAGATACAGCGGTTGCAGGAGCACAGGCCGGATCCTGTGTTCACAGTGAGCATTCTTCTTTAACAATAAGCCCCAAGCCTAGCAGACCATACATTCAAGCTGTCTGCAGAGGAATTAAATTATAATGCATTTTTCCGCCTAACACGTCTACCTACGCTTCGCTTCGTTCCAGTAAGTAGGCACGTCAGTCAGTCAGTCACGTTACCGCTGTTTACTCCAGAGGTAGGTAGATCGGTAGGTATCTAACCTAATGAGCTGTTGAGGACAGCGCGGCTATCGGCGGCACAATACGGCCGAATTAGGGAGGTCTCGCGGTCAAACCGGTCGGCGTATACCTAACCCGACCGGCTATAACGTACTACGTAAAAAGAATGTCGGGTTAACCTCCGTACAAAATAGTGTTATCGAATAAAAACGAGTGAAATACAGTCCAAAGTTATTTTAATTCAACGCCCAGATACCCAAATAAGAATAAAGGACACTTGGCGCCAACATGAGCAAAATAACTTATGGTCATAATCGTAATCACGTAATCATCAGGTGAGATTGCAGTCAAGGGCTAACTTTTATAGTTGGATTTTAAAAAAATGTTGCCAATAAATACTTCTTTGCATGGTTTCAAAATGGCGTCATTAATTCCATTTTCCGCCACCGGGGTCAGATAGTAGGACTTTACTTTGATATATTTTTAGGTTGAATTAGTGAACGACAACCTGTTCGAGTGGCACGTGCGGCTGCACCAGATCGACCCGGAGAGCGAGCTGGCCAACGACCTGCGCGAGCTCAGCATCCCCGACATCCTGCTGCACCTCGTCTTCCCGGAGAACTTCCCCTTCGCGCCGCCCTTCATGCGCGTCATCAAGCCGAGGATAGAGAAGGGCTTTGTTATGGAAGGTTAATTTTATTTATATTATAATACCCCCATTATAGTTTGCCGTCTAATGTACCTACCTAATCTTTGATCAGCATTTCTCCTCAATTTTAAATGGGGTATATAATGCTAAAAATTTATAGGTAGCAGTCTGGATCAACTTTTTATCGCAATCATTATTGTCTTTAACCTATACTATACGTAGGTACTAGGTACCTATTGTATGCGTTGTAGCAACTACCCGCATTATCTGCTTACGGATCGGCCTTAATATAAGTTACAAGAATGTAGGCACCTACCTACCTGCCTGCGCAGATGTATGATGCTTTATGGCATCGTTCTTACTCGTGAAAATATGTCTAATATCTAGTGTTGTATTTTGAAGGTGGAGCGATATGTATGGAGCTGCTAACTCCGCGCGGCTGGGCGTCCGCGTACACCGTGGAAGCAGTGGTGATGCAGTTCGCGGCCTCCGTGGTGAAGGGCCAGGGCCGAGTGGCGCGCGCGCCGCCGCGCTCCTCGCGCGAGTTCTCGCGCCGACGCGCCGAGGAAGCGTTCCGGTCGCTCGTCAAGACGCACGACAAATACGGATGGGTCACACCCTCGCTGTCCGACGGTTGAGAGACGGTACCTATACCTATTATAACCCGCGGCAAGTACATCGAACACTGAACGAAACGTGGAGGGGATAGCTGCGTATGGGAACTTTCACGCACGTAATACAATAGCTTACTGCCTCCACTTTCCTTCAGCGTTCAATGTACGTGGCGATGTTTATACCAACATATCTCTTTCTTCCTCTTTATCTCATCGCTCTCCTATCACTGAGGCGCGGCTCCTTATATGACCTTAATGGCTTCTTTCCACCATGTGCAATATACAATATACATTGTAAATCAGAGAGTCGAATGCTTCTTTCCCCTGACCTCCTATCTCTGACTTAGTGGCTATTAAAAATGAAAGCCACTGAGCTTATTTGCCATATTTTTTTTATCCTTTGAAGGTTTGTTACGAAATGCTATTTTATTTCACACGGTAAAGCAGCAATGTAAATCGAACTACATAATTCAGTGGCTTTCATTTAGTGATGATCACTAAGAGAATAACCCCTCTGGTCTGTCCAACATCTCGGGCTACGCGACGTCCGCGTGGCCTCTTTCCTTCAATCTTAATAGTTAGCATGAACTTTTCTATGCTGCACGAATATTTCCTTGTTAAGTGACCAAAGTATAACTCCCGGCACGTAAGTCGAGCGCTGACCTTCAAGTGCGCGCAGCGTCGTACGAGTGAGATGAATATGAATACGAAAATGGACACAATATGATTGGAGAGCCAATCAGCGCTTACGAGGGATCCGCGAGAGCTAATCAGTGCTTACGAACGATCCCCACGCCCTCCCCGCGACCCCCTCACCACCCGAGATACCTCATTTTCGACTTCTGCACATTGAAGGTCAACGCTAGACTTATTTGCCGTGACTTGTACCTAGTTGCCTACTCCAGTGTCTTTCCGCAACCAAATGTTCCACAGTTGAGTTTGAAAAAATAAAGAAAAACAATGTTTATTTTAGAGTGCAATGAAGTCCCAATACCAGTCTACTCAGTTTCACCTACAGGCCAGTTTGCTTCCTATAGGGTAAACAATTATCATATTGTATTATGAAAATATTAATTTCATTATTTTTTTCAGATAATGGTCAACCCTAATGCTGAATGGATCTCTATTAGTTAATTAACTCAATTTTATTGTAATAATTTTAGTTGTAACTAGAAAAAAAAACCTATCATCTTCATCTAGAAGGGCACCGTTCAAGAATTTCTTATTGTATTATTTCTTATTGTACTCAAAATGATCGTGAAATTATCGTGGGAACGATACAATTATCTGGGGCGTCGAATAGGTAATTCTAATAATAATTGCTATATAAAAAAGCGAAACTCACACCCCCCGCCAAATCAGTAGCAGTAAGGCCAGTAGTAGTTCTGTGCAGAGGCGGCTTTACCAGGGGCGTAGCTACCGCCGTATCTGCCGTATCAATTATACGGGGCCCCCAAGCCACGGGGGCCCCCGACATGCGTAAGCAAAAATTAACAAAAACTTCCCAAATTTTTGTTTATTTCAGAAATAAAGCCCCGTATTCATGGTAAACATTTGTTTAGGAACCGTTGATCAACATTGTTGGTGAGCGGCGATAATGTTGCTAGCAACTATGTTTAAATCAATAGAGGTTGTCCACACGCCAGTCTGTGTTAAAAGGTTGCCCGAGGAGATAGTGTTGTTGTGTTCTCTGTATCTGATGTAGTTGCACCAAATAACAAAAAATCCAATGGCTCGTAATAAATCCATTTACGTTTTTCTATTGCGCCGCTGCCTGAAGTTTTTTTTGCCGACAACTTTTTTTCTCTCTAGTAAATTGAGTACGCAGTACAGTTTCCACATCTTTTTTGAGTATATTTAGGGCTTGAGAAATTTCTTCGAATGCATCGTTCTTTTTGTTTCTATATTTGTATTCTTTTTTAGAAGAATCCCATAATAATGGTTTTGATTGAAATAATTCTATTAGTTGCATTATTTTATCATTGCTCCACACTACTGCCATGTTTATAAACTGTTGCAAACACGTTCACACACATCAACAATTGTCGCTAAACTGATGTTTACGCTTGTCGGGCGAGAGCTTGTCAACATGACGCTATCAACACTGCAACACGCAGTGTTGCCAGCAACATGTTGACAGCAACTCCGCAACACGTTGATTCAACTTTGTTGCTAAACAAATGTTTACCATGAATACGGGGCTTTACAAAAGACAAAAAATGTTGTCCAAAAAGTTGTCCATAGAGGCAGAATCTTTAGAAAAACTAAAGTCATCATCAGCTATAAATGATTATAAAAATAATGATGAAAATAAATCAGTTTGCCGAAAAAAGGCAAGGAGAGTAGGTATATATTTAATTTGAATTGTTCATAAAAATTTTTGAAAAAGTGACAGATAAATAATTATGATGAATAGGTAAATATTGCTTTTAATTTGATGCAAACATTTTTTTTTCTTTTGTGAGAAATCTTTACCCTTCATAAGGGCCCCCAAACAAATTTTTATATGGGGCCCCGCCAAGGTACGCTACGCCACTGGGCTTTACCTATGGTGCAGGGTGTGCGTTGCACACGGGCGCAGCGGTGTTAGGGGCGCCAGCCTCGGCACTTTCACATTTGTGCCTATTCCATTTTGACCGCGCGTTTACTAAAGGGCAGTAAGGTAAAGATAGCACACGGGCGCTAGGTACATGGGCTAGGGACGCCTCCGCTTCTGTGCCGTGATTGGCTCAGACATAATACACACAGAAAACGTGTGCGGACATTAGTACTGTTCTTCTGAGTGCGGTTTTACTTTTAAATGCGCTGTTTAATACTAAGCTAAGCTTCTGAAACATTGTATGTCGTATCTAATTAGTCATGTGTGCCAAACAAAATACATAAATAATGTATTGTGCTCAAATAGTATTGTCTGTATAAAATCTTTTACATTTCCATTTGTTTCTTTTGATAACACTCTTGTCTCTTGTCAAGTGCTTGTAGGCTCTATTTTCTATAATACACCTGTCTATTACCATACACACAATATTTTTAGAACTATTAACATACTTTTATTGTGGCTAATTCTGTTGTACACAATCTCTAAACTAACTAAATTGACAGGTTTAAAAATACCTTTGGGGCAGTTCAAGTATTACGTAAGAACTATGGGGGGGGGGGTCTTGTTTTGCTTATTTTGGATGACATGGGGGGTAGGGGAGTCTAGATGATGATTACGTCATCGGGAGTTATTTACTTTTTTTTAATTATAACATTTTATAAAATTATAATATAAATATCATTATAATATAATTAACATTATAATATAAATAAAATTATAACATTATAATATAAAAAAAATACATTTTTAATTGAAAAATGTTTACGTAACGTACGTAAGCATGGGGGGAGGGGGTAAGAGCTTTGCTTACTTTTGCTGACAAGGGGGATGTGGGGGTAAATAATTGTAATAAATCTGCTTACGTAATAATATATGTGAACGGAAGGTGAACGGCCCCTTTTCCGCAGCTATCACTGTGAGATATGAATATATTTATCCCTGTCATTTTAGTTTAGGTTTAGAGATCGTGTACAACAGAATTAGCCACATCGTAACACTTTTTCCAAAATTTTAAATATTTTAATTATAATGTGTCCGTCCCAAAGTCATTTAATAGTTTTTGATATTATGATGTTGTATAACTAACAAAAACTTTAAAAGACATTGATGTGTAAAAGTAGTTTGGAGTAATTCGAGCGTCAGGTATCTTGTCTTGTACTACGATTTGTCTTTATTTGCACATTTGTATCGTGGTAGCTAGTTGATTCGCGGAAAAAACGCCTTAAGCGCCGTGGACTATGCCACTTACGCGTTTCTGCGATAATTTATATAAGTAGAATTTGTTTACCTTTTATCTCAACTAAGGAGAACAAGATTACAAAGGCTAGTGTTTGATTAAATGATAGTGTGTATAATTCGAAATTAAACACATAATTTCGAATCAATTAAATTAATATGCAGTGCAATTTAAAGCATAGTAGATATTATTATATATTTTAAAGTTAAAAATTATCTAAATGTTTGATAAAAATGTAAAATAATGGAAGAAAAAAGAATCTGTTCTCTTTGATTTGATGAGAAATTTTCATCTGATGAGAAATAAATAAATCACACAGATACCTGGCAAGTTAGATGTAGTGTCCCTATAACTTCGAGCTACAATTCCCACAGTATTCTTGATTATAATTCTGTGATTTCTGCAGAAATACACAATTTTTTCTGTGTTAAAAAAATGCACTTTGAACATGGATTCCAATATACAAAGTAACTTGTGTATTTTTTGTCTATTATTGGTTGTTTTAATTTACATTTATATTATCTTAATTAAAGGCTAAGACAGTATTCATGCTCAAAATACACTCATCAAAAAAAATCTAAACAATTCACAAGTATAATTTTTTATAACCCTCTGGAGTTAGTTCTCTTTTTTATTTACCCGACTGGGTATATGTGTTTCACCTGTGTCTATGCCTATGTATGTCCATTCCTATGTCCGCTTGTAACTAATCAACGGCTCAACGGATTTTGATAAATGATACGTCATTAGATTTGTCTCAATGACGCGAGTGTTATAGGGTACCTAAATTAAAAAAAAAATCAAAATGGCGGACTTTATGCGCTTTAATGTGCGAGCTGAAAAAAAATTTTTTCTTCAAGACCCTCGAGTGGGGTATCAAAATAAAGGGATTCAAAAGGCAAATACGAAAATGTATAAATTTATATATTTGGAAACAATTTGGAGTGATAAATCGTAGAAAATGACCGTTTCCTATGTCAGTTCGTAACTACTTAACGGCTCAACCTATTTTGATAAATTATACGTCATTAGATTTTCCTTGACGGCGCAAATGTTACTGGGTACATAAAATTCATAAAAAATCAAAATGGCGAATGTTATGCACTTTAATGTGCGGGCTGAAAAAAATTTTTTTCTTCAAGATCCTCGAGTGGGGTATCAAAATAAAGGGCTTTAAAAGGCGAGTACGAAAATGTATACAATCTATATGTTTTAAATCAATTTGTAGTGACAAATCATGAAAAACAAAATAAATAACAACTACACTGTAAGTGGTACGGTGGTAGTTTATTAATTTTTTAGTTCGTTTTTTAGCATGGCAGTCGGGTTTTTTTAATTTTTAAATTATAGCTTGTTTGTTTTTTGTTGTTCAAAGTGTTTAGATTTTTGATGCAAAGTAACCTATAATAAATGTGAACTTGCAATGGTCCTATTTGTATACAAAATATTAATGTGTCGCAACATCTTAGTATCTTAGTAGTTACCTACTTATTATTAAAATTGTAAATTGATGTTGTTAATTTGTTTAGTAAACCAAAGATGTTTATTTTTTATGGTAAAATAATTTAGTGCAAGATGTGTATAGCTGGATCATTTATGTACAATGTTATGAGTGTATTAAATTACTTGCTCAATTATAAAAACTTTTTCATTAAGGCCTAGGCCACACTGCGAAATTTATTCTGTGACATATGGGAATGTATGAAGCTGCACTCACATGCGATTTAAAATTCGCGAGAAAAATATATTAAAATGCGGAATATAAACCGCGCGAATAATATTCGCAGTGAGGCCCCGCTCTAAATAAACCCATAAACTAGATAATAAGAACATTAATTAAATATTTTAAAGGACATTAATTTAATGAAATGTTACACTTGGAGCTTATGGAGTTAGTACTGCCAAAGTTTGGTAAATTTTTTGTCAGTCAAGGTCAAACGAAACCTCAAGAACACAAATGTTTAATAAAGTTTAATTATTATTTGTTTTTTATATTTTTTAATTAGAATTTTAAATATGTTACCAAATAACATTCAAAAAAGGGAGGAGGTTCTCAATAATTATTTGGTGTCAACTTTTTAAAAATAACATGAAAAGTGCTACAAAGATCAAATAACAAAGTAATGGTAAAAATAGAGTAAAAAAAATTTAATGTTTGTGTTACTGTAATTAAATATTATAGTTAAACATAATTTTAATCATGTCTTACATTATACATACAAGCAATGCATATTAAATTAAGTATAACAAAACTGAGATGGATACATCACTAGAGATCACTGCCCCCCTCGCAGGGCCAACACCAAATGCAGAACGGACCCTCCTTGCACTTTGTAGTCCTGAGCTGTCTTTTCATCATTCCTTGAAAGAATAAATTAAAAAAATATCACTTCACTTGTAAGGATGCAGGCAGACGGACTGCAAAATGAGTTTGTTTTTTGTTTTATTGCAGTTTTTTCTACACATAGATTATATTTTTTTTAATATATAAAAGACAACAAACACTTAAAAGAAAATTATAAATGACTATAAATTTAAAAACTACTTTTAAATAATTTTCTGAAAGGTAATATTATTGTTCTTGTATAGGTGCACACAAGAGCAATCCTTACTAATATTATAAATGTGAAAGTAACTCTGTATGTCTGTCTGTCTGTTACGCTTTCACGCTAAAACTACTGAACCGATTTAAATAAAATTTGGTGCACAAATACTCTAGAACCTGAGAAAGGACATAGGCTACTTTTTAACCGACGTTCAAAAAGGAGGAGTTGTGTTTTAACCCCCGACACAAAAACGACGGGGTGTTATAAGTTTGACGTGTCTCTGTGTGTGTGTCTGTCTGTTCCCCTGTGGCGCTCAAATGGGTGGACCAATTTGAATGTGGTGTTTTTTGTTTGAAAGGTGAATTAGTCGAGTGTTGTTAGCTATGTTTGATGAAAATCGATCCAAGATGGCCACCACTACAAAATGGCAGATTACACATTTCTTCACAACTCCCTTATTATGGGTGTCAAATGAAAGGGCTTGACTAGTAGAATAGCACTATGCAAATCCAAGATGGCTGCCGCCACAAAATGGCGAATGTCAGGGTTTTTTTAAATTTTTAATTTATACTTGTTCTACCTATGTACACCGATATCTCTGAGATTTCTGAACCAATTTGCGTAATTTTTTTTTAATCCATAGAGAAACATTGTGACACTGTCCTATAAAAAATTTGGATCCTGGTTAAGTATATAATATAAGTATTAAGTATATATACAAATACTTGAAACATGGTTGTGGTAACATGGTTGTGAAATAGTAAGTCTCCAGAGACATTTATCATTAAATGTAAGAGAGGATCATATTCCTTAAAACATAAAATAAAATACAAACATACAGAGAACATGCAAAAAAATTATGCTTTGAATAACATAATTACAAAATCTTATATCTGGGCTCCTGCAAAAAGGATTGCACTTTTAAACTTTGTTACTTATTCTCGAAACGGAGGAAAATGCAGTGTTGGCGGACTGAAGTGGAAAGACATCTGAGTCGTAGGGAACCCCTGGATACATAGGATATAGGAGAACCAAGTCCAGCAGGACGTCCATCGGTTGATGAGGACAACAACGATATTTTATTATGGAATAGAATAGACAAGTTTTTTTATTGAATAAACTTTTACAAGCAAATTGAATTTACCACTGGTTCCTGGTTCACTGGTTCTTTCCAACTATGGTTCCTGGATAAACACAAATAGAGCGATACTTACATTTGTTTTCCGGAAAATATAAGTCGTTGCTGCTGGGGTGGGATGCCTTCTTTCTCTTCGACCCTCTCTTTGATTCTCTCTACTTTATCAGTAGGTTCTATATCTATTTCGATTTCTTTGCCGGTGAGCGTCTATGAAAACGAGGTTATTTATGAATGAGTGACTTTGAATTTTGTAAATAAAAATGTTAACGAAACGAAACCCGTTTAGCACAGACCGTTTTGACTTACCTTAACTTTAATCAACATCTTTAGTGATTTATAACTGATCCAAGTATATAAGATATCGTGTTTTGTATTATGCTAACTAACGATATCCAAACTGAAATTATTTTTAAGCTCAATTTGAGTAAAATGGAGATCAAAATTGTTTAAACTCGACTCAGGTGTCAGTTGTCACCGCTTTGTCAAAGATGTCAAACCTCGTTAGAGAGTATTTTTGTTCTGTGTGTCAAACTAAAACCAAGGTACCGACTCTGTGACTAATGGACTAAAACCATAGAGGTAATAATAATAAGAGTCAATGACTAAAACTATTATTTGACATTGTGGCTAATTCTGTTGTACACAATCTCTAAACCTAAACTAAAATGACAGGTCTAAAAATAGTGCTATCCTCTTCAGCAGGGAGGATTGTGAAAGAGACAGGAATATATTTAGACCTGTCATTTTAGTTTAGATTTAGAGATTGTGTACAACAGAATCGGCCACATTGACATTTGTGTGACAATAGTTTGACGTGCCAGTTTGAACCATTGAGAAATTAATAGGTAGGTAGTGGAGGAGCCATACCTACTTTAAAAACGTGTCAAAAATACACTCACACACGCTTAGATTAGGTATCATACACGCACAATCCCTAACATAAAATGGCGCGTGTTCATTGTGATGTCAAAAGTTGTGCGTGTGTGAGTGTTCATGTATACATTTTAGGCAGGCCATCTTTTGTCTTGAGTTTCTCTTACACACTTATGAAAATTTTGATAAGCTTGAGCCATTTTCCGATCCACTATTATCTATAGGACATTAGGACATAGGCGAAACGAATAATATTATTACTCGACATATGGCTTTTTATGATGACAGGGAATTTTAAAGTTTGGGGTAATCGTACTTCGTAGATGTTAACCATAGAGACAAGGGCGTCGCCAGGTAGGGGCAGGGGGGGGCAGCTGCCCCCCCCTAGAGATACATTTGAAAAAATATAAATATGCTATAGTTTGAAAAGAAAATTCTGATATTTTTAATATGTTATTAGGGACCACTACCAGTAGTCTCCAATTTTGCAGTTTCGAAAGTCATGTGCTAACTTTGCAGCACTTGAAAAACCACGAAATTTTTTCAGTTTTTGTTTTTTTTTTCTCTATATGTAGTCCTAAACTATGTGTTTTTTTAGAAAAATATTTGTCGCCAGGACGGACCAGAGACGACATCAGAACGCTATCATTATTAGCTAACCATTATCCATTATGAGGGTAGATCGAAATACTTTGCTGTGGGCGTCACATGGGTACGGGCCTAATTGAGAAGCCTTCTCATTAACTGACACACTAGCTAACAACCCTAACCTACCTACCTAGGTCGGTCTCCACCTCCCCTTTAACCGAACCACTCCCGACCAATCTAATCTACACGACACACGACACACACGTCGCACGACATGACCTACTTCGTACTGCGCGACACACGACACACACGTCGCACAACATGACCTACTTCGTACTACACGACACACGACACACACGTCGCACGACATGACCTACTTCGTACTGCGCGACACACGACACACACGTCGCACAACATGACCTACTTCGTACTACACGACATACGACACACACGTCGCACAACACGACCTACTTCGTACTACACGACACACGACACATACGTCGCACGAAAGGAGTAGCGCCCTCGGCGAGAGCCCAGATCGGAATGTGTCACACCCGCTTGCGCCCTCTCTTTTATAATAAAATGTTGGTAGGGGGAATGACGTAATGGCGCAATGCTCGATTATTCACACTACAATATCAACGAGCCTACACGGCCATACTGACATTCGCACGTCCCCGTGCGACTGCCAGCGTCCAAGGATGTCTACAAAGAACAACACACAGGTGAAGTACACCTCTAAATACGCTCGCCCATCCCTGACACTTCACTGCTTCTAGGACACCTCCGTCTGTCATGTATCAATTGTCAATCATCACATCAACATCGTCATCCTCAACACGTCCTCAACATTATTGAACGTCAATGTCTAAACGAACAGTCAATCGCAATACACATCTGGAAGGAGTGTGTCCTTTCAACCAACTCCCTTGAGTCTGGCCCGGACGACACTTCCTTACCAGGATAGACTCAGGAACTTAATATAACACCCAACCAGTCAGTACTTCAATCTGTCAATTGTCAGTCATCACTTCAGCTGTCAATCGCAATACACATCTGGAAGGAGTGTGTCCTTTCAACCAACTCCTACGAGTCTGGCCCGGACGACACTCTTACCAGGATAGACTCCGGAACTCATCTGGGAGGCACTAGTGAATCCTTTCAATCAACACAAATATTGTGTATGACCCGGATGTCACCACCAAAGCCCAGGATAGACAACATCTGGGAGGCACCAGTGAATCCTTTCAATCAACACAAATAGTGTGTATGACCCGGATGTCACCACCAAAGCCCAGGATAGACAACATGAAACACACACAACTAGTCAGCGCCCTTCCCACTTGGAACACATGGTCAAAGTCAACGTCATAGTCAAAACAATAATCACAGTCAACCATATAGGCCAGTCCTCTCAATCATCTACACCACACGCGCACTCAACGTTTTCCCTGCTAAGTTCCAGAAATGGCAACTCTTATCCTGATTAGGGTGCAATTGCCATCGCGAACCTTCAATCAAATATCACGATGAAAGTTTGACAAACTAACACGAATCTACCACTGGTTCGGAATGCCGCGACCTAGCGAGAAGAACCAGTAAGAAACTCGGCGGCGTCTAACCTAACATGACTGATCAAAAACTACCTTTAGTTCACGACTTTATCACAACCAATGGTTTCGAACTTGATCACTTTTCAACATCAATGAAGTTATCTGGACAATAAAGCCAACGTAGCTCAACTTTACCGTTTAGTGAAAGACAGGAAGTTATATGACGAGATGACAGCCAACCTCCAATAGTGGAGAGGCATAAGAAGAAGAAGAAGCAAACAAAACCTTTTAAGAAACGAACATTCATCTCAACAGCGGGCACTCTATTACCCTGAGAGTATTTTTTACAACTTTTCTTTCAATTGATCGCGATTTTTAAAACGCTGTCAGTTGTTATCGACATAGAGCTGTTCACTAGCCGTCACGGCCAAACCTGACATTCGATCGTCCTCGAGCGACTATGAATTATCCTCAGCAATTCCGAGGTCACCAGCCCTACTTCAAAAAGTCATCGAAAATTTAGGCGGGCTGCCAAGCCTCTGAAGCTATCACGAAAGGACTTTGGTCTAATACAGTATGGCTGATCAATTCTCGGAAATCCACACACAATTACTCTGTACCGTCACTTTGAATAATTGGGCTGGATACCCACATCTAACATCTCGCTAATTTTATCACGAACTACCTGCCGTTCATCAAAGGCGGTGCCTTTAGGCAGACGACGTTAAACCGTTTACTAGGGTCTAGGGTCTAAGATATCGCGACTTATCGCAAAAACTCGTGAAACAAAATCTCTAAACTCAATCAATCACATGAAATTTGCAAGTTACTATTAACACTCGAATTGACGATTTGATTATAACACACACCCGATAACCTATTCGCAATACTTTATTCAATGAAAGAAATGAAAACTACCCGCACAAAACCACTGGTTTAACAAGGCTTTGATGCCATGAAGAAGACCGATAGACGCCAATGCAGCTATAGGCTCCGGCTTATCAATTGGCCCCTATGATCCCACTTCTGATGTCGCCAGGACGGACCAGAGACGACATCAGAACGCTATCATTATTAGCTAACCATTATCCATTATGAGGGTAGATCGAAATACTTTGCTGTGGGCGTCACATGGGTACGGGCCTAATTGAGAAGCCTTCTCATTAACTGACACACTAGCTAACAACCCTAACCTACCTACCTAGGTCGGTCTCCACCTCCCCTTTAACCGAACCACTCCCGACCAATCTAATCTACACGACACACGACACACACGTCGCACGACATGACCTACTTCGTACTGCGCGACACACGACACACACGTCGCACAACATGACCTACTTCGTACTACACGACACACGACACACACGTCGCACGACATGACCTACTTCGTACTGCGCGACACACGACACACACGTCGCACAACATGACCTACTTCGTACTACACGACATACGACACACACGTCGCACAACACGACCTACTTCGTACTACACGACACACGACACATACGTCGCACGAAAGGAGTAGCGCCCTCGGCGAGAGCCCAGATCGGAATGTGTCACACCCGCTTGCGCCCTCTCTTTTATAATAAAATGTTGGTAGGGGGAATGACGTAATGGCGCAATGCTCGATTATTCACACTACAATATCAACGAGCCTACATATTTTTTGTATGTTTTTAAAGTAGACTAAAATTGCTACTATTAAAAACCAGAACCAACTCTGTAAATTCAATATTTATTGAGATACAGCTCTCCGAAAATTGACAATTATTTTCAAAAAAGTGAAATTTTAAAATTTATTCAATTTTAAGCCCCGATGTCGGGGTTTAAAATGAAAATACTCATTTGACGGGTCAAGTTAAATGAAAAAATGTTATAGTAAATATAATTAGCTTTAATTTAAACATAAAACAACATCTGTAGGCCATATAGTTTACTTACAAATCCTAAAATTTAAAAAAAATTACTTTTTTGCTTTATTTCGTTTTGAAGGTAGTTTGAAAGAAAAAACAGCATACGTCCACAAGAAATATATATTTAAACTATTATTAAGTATTTATAATATTATTTATTAAAAAAAAGTATTTATATTATTATTATTATTGATATTTATTGATTTTATTTTAAACAAGCGGAAACCCGCGACTTCGTTCGCGTGGATATTGGTTTTTAAACATCCCGTGGGAATCATTTTGTCTTTCCTAAGCTTCTTTGAGCTCATAACTTGCTAAAAACTGTCAAAAGTTCACTGGCGGATGTTTAGGTAGATCAAAATGTAAACATCCGCCAGTGAAAGTCCCATCAAAATCGATCCAGCCTTTGAGAGATTAGCCAGTAATCTTTAAAGTATTTCCTTTCTAACAAAAAAAGAATGAAGGAAATCGGACCACGCGTTAATGAATTACAGCTAAGTACACATTCTGACTTTCATCCCCTCTCCCAAGGGAACCATGCTGAATTTCGGGATAAAAAGTATCCTGTATGTTACTCCGTAGTATGAACTTAAATCACACCAAGTTTCATTTCAATCCATTCAGTAATTTTTGCGTGATGCGCGCACAAACATACAGACAAACAGATAAACAGACAAACAGACAAAAATTTCAAAAATTGCTTTTTTACGTTCTATGACTTATCCCTAACACCCCCAGTTATTATTTTGCAAAAATCTTTAATGTACAGATGTATGAGTGCCGAGCAATATAAGTCCTAAACTACGCATTTTTTTAATACCTTCATACAGTTTTAAAGTTGACTAAAATTGCTACAATTTGAGACCAGAACCAGCTCTGTAAGTTCAATACTTACCGAGATGCAGCTCTGCTAAAATAGATTTTTTTTTCCAAAAAAGTGAAATTTTAAGTTTGTTCAATTTTCGACCGCGATCTTGAATAATGCTCATTTTACCAGTAAAATTGTAGGAAAAATTTTATAGCAAATGTAATAAACTTTAATTTAAGGACAGAACGACCGACGTCTCTAGACCATAATATAGTTTACTCATAAATCTTAATAAACAGCAAATGCAAACCTTACTTCCTGAAGCTCCTTACTTACACAAATCTTAATGAAGCAGGTTATATTAACCTGCTTCATAAAATATATCAATAAAATGAGATAAATAAATATTTTTTCATTATAAATACTAGTAAGTAAGTATAAGTAATAATAGTTTAAATGTAGCATGTAAATCTGTACCTGCATGGTTTTTCCTTTCTAACTACCTTCAGACAAACTACAGATAAAGCAAAAAATGCATTAGGTACCAATTTTTTGAATTTGTAGGATTTGTAGATAAACTATAATTAAATTACAGACGACGTTTTATGTTATGTTATAATTAAAGTTTATTATATTTAATACAACATTTTTTAAAATTGATCAAATCTTAAAATTTCACTTTTTTGAAGAGGAGCTATATCTCAGTAAATATTGAATTTACAGAGCTGATTCTGGTTTTAAATAGTAGCAATTTTAGTCTACTTTAAAAACGTACAAAAAATAATTTTATTAAAAACGCATATTTTAGGACTGATATAGAAAAAAACAAAAAAAGTGAAAAAAATTACGTGGTTTTTCGAGTGCTGCAAAGTTAGCACAGGTCGAGTGCTGGAAGTTGCAAAATTGGATTTAGACTCCTGGTAGTGGTCCTAACAATATACAAAAAAATCAGAACTAGCCGTTTGATTGCGATTTTAGCGATTTTTTTGTCAAATATGACTGGCCTATTTTACACTTTTCGCAGACTATCATTAACTTGCCCCCCCCTTGGCCAGCGGCTGGCGACGCCCTTGCATAGAGATAATAATAATAAATAGAGTTGGCATACCTACCTTGAAAACGTGCCAAAAATACACTCACACACGCACAATCCGAAGACATAAAATGGCGCGTGTTCATTGTGATGTCTCAAGTTGTGCGTGTGTGAGTGTTCATGTATACATTTTAGGGAGGCCATCTTAAGTCACGAGTCTGCCGCAAACTGTTTTATTATTATGTCAAAAATGTAATGTTGTCTCTTTCACACTTATGAAAATTTTGATAAGCTTGAGCTATTTTCCGATCCACTAATTTCTATAGGACATTATGCCAACTCTATTTATTATTATTATCTCTATGTGCCGCAGCGGCTGACTATCCATTTGGTGTCAGCAAAGTCTAAATTAAGAGTAGGTATAAGTTTGAGGGAATCCCCTTTTTGCAATGATAGGGTTTCCAATCATATAATATTATCATTAGCAAGCAAATTAGTAAAAGATTACAGAAAGCTGGTAGTAAAGTTTGGTAACGTATTTTTTTCTTAATCGATCATGATCGATTATCCAAAATCATAATCGATTGCAATCGATCATTTTAATAATCGATTAATCGATTGTTGATAATCGATTCCGCACATCACTAGACTTTAAGTGCTGAAGAATGAAGAGCGAAATTCGCTCTTCAATCGAAGTTCATGTTTGTTTCACTGAGCAATTAATAGTAGTGGAGGCATTGATCTATTAACTAAGAGATCTGAAGCTAAAAATTAACTTGAGGTACAGTTATTGTACTCACCTAACCTAAATGACTCCTGTCTAGGTGTAAATGAAACACCGAATCGCACTTGCTTTTTATTATTTCTAAGCATGTCACTAAATTGATTGTCAAATGGACTTATTTGTTAAATTTTAATAAATTTAATCCTACCAAATTAAATAGGTATGTCTCATAAACCATCATTACTTTATGGATTGTTTAGATATTGTTTTTGCATGTTTTATGTCAATTGACAATTGAATTTAGTCGCGTCATAATTTTCCAAAAACATACAATACGAGGCTGATAAATTTTTATTATTTTGGTGTTCTTCTTCCAAGAATTTATAAATGTTTGATCTTAAGTTATTTTTGATAAATTTTCCGTAGTTTTATTATAATGTCCTGTGCTGTGAAAGAATGTAATTCCTATAGGGGCCGAAAAGAAAATTTTAAAGGAACATTATCATTTCATCGGTGAGTTTTGATAGTTTTGTATGTAAATATAATCTAAAATTATGTAACGTTATTTGTAGTTTTTGGAAATCATCAACGTGTTCAATTCTACACCGATTTTTGCCTATTTTTTAAATATTTTCTGTTGACTAATAAAGGTTATGTTTTTTAGCATAGTGATGTACTAAAATTGCATATCGATTACGTGCGATAAAATTTTTAACCCCCGACGCAAAAACGACGGGGTGTTATAAGTTTGATGTGTCTGTGTGTGTGTTGTGTGTGTGTGTGTGTATGTGTGTGTGTCTGTCTGTCTGTTCCTCTGTAGCGCTAAAACGGGTGAACCGATTTGAACGCGGTTTTTTTTGTTTGAAAGGTGAATTAGTCGAAAGTGTTGTCAGCTATTTTGATGAAAATCGATGCAAGATGGCCGCCGCTACAAAATGGTAGATTATTTATTTTTCACAAATCCGTTAATATGGGTATCAAATTAAAGGGCTTGACTAGTAGAATAACACCATGCAAATCCAAGATGGCCGCGATCAAAAAATGGTGTCGGGGTTTTTTTTTTAATTTTTTGAACATTAGATTCCGTAGCCACTACACACAATGAATACTTACGTGTATTTCCGCGTGCTAGATTGTTGTATCAAGATCGCTAAATTTTTATTTGTTACAGATTTCCAAAGAACCCAAAAATAAGAAATGAATGGGCACAAAGAATAAGACCGCAATATTGGACATCGCAGAAACACAGTCATATTTGTTCAAAACACTTCACACTTAATTGATTTGTGCCCAAAAACAATTTAAAATGGAGGCGCTTAAAAGCAAACGCTATTATTTTTGCCGCATATAGACACATTGGTAATTATAATAATATCAGATATTTGTAATAATACCATAATTTCATGCTAGTGTTGTGTGAAGGTGCAAAATACATGCAAATACTAGGGTTGGCACGAATTCAGAGATAAAATAGTCATTAGTGATAGATGTTTGGTCCACGAGTATAATGCTAACATTCTTATAATAAGGTAATTCATCGTTTTCAAGAAAACAACGAAAATCAATTCTAACCTCAACACTGGATGATTTACCCTCTCCCTCCCCCCATCCCATAACCCATATCAAGGCGGCACGTTTTAAAAGTTTTTACCTAAAAGCTGTTATTGGTGTATGAAAAACGCTGAAGCGAAACGTGTAAAATGTTCTACCACGTCTGATTTTTTTAATTTAAGGCAAGAGAACCGTTACCAATGGATGTCTGTAATGCAGAAGAAAATTCCGCCAATGAATTTTCCATTCGCACATTAACGGAGTGACGTATAAACATTAATGTTCAAAGAAATTTAGTAAGTGTATAATATTCGTTCGTTCGTTCGTTCGTTTCAAACAATGGACGTCCACTGCTGGACATAGGTCTCTTGCAAGGATCGCCACAGCACACGATCTTGTGCTGCCTGATTCCAGCGGCTACCAGCGACTCGCTTGAGATCGTCTGTCCATCGAGTGGGGGGGTCTACCTACGCTTCGTTTGCTGGTGCGAGGTCGCCATTCAAGCACCTTGGGACCCCAACGTCCATCGGTTCTTCGTGCAATGTGCAACGTGTGCAATGTGCAAATTGCACGAAGTATAATATTACTACCTATTAATATAAATAGGTTTAATATTTTGTATTTCGAGACAAAACAATTCACTATTGTAATCTACATAGTACTTTCAGGAAGGTTTTAGTATATGTATAACACACCTAGTTACCATTCTTATGTGCGAAGTTACACGCATAAATGTACCCACATGTCACTAATATTTTTGACTGGTACACCGCGGTTCCTCTGAGATTGCTGGACCGAAGTCGGTTTAATTTTTCTTAAAAATAGCTTGTATGATCGTATTTTCGAAACACCGTTTATAAAGTTTCATCGACTCCAAAAAGACTCGATTTTATTTCAGTTTTAGAAGGCACAACAAAGGTTCTAGAATGATATGTATATTTTGTGTTTTTTTTTAATATATATATGTATATTTTTCGATGTGTACACTAAAACCTTTCTGAAAGTATGTAGATTATGATAGTGAAAAAATCATCAAAATCGGTTCATTAGTTGCGGAGATAATCGCGAACATACTTATATACATACATATATACATACATACAACCTCCTTTTTTGAAGTCGGTTAAAAATATACTATAATATGAAACATATTATTCTTGTATTTCCTAACAAGATGATGCCCGAGACTTCATTCACGTGAGCTTAGGTTTTTATTTTATTAATCTTGTAGGAACGCTTTGATACTGGAAGACAAAAGTAGCCTTAGATATCGGTTCCCGGGATGCAAGCTGTCTGTGTACAAAATTTCGTCCAAATCGGATGGGCCCTGAAAAGGTAAAAGACAGAAAGACACACTTTCGCATAATGTAATATTAGAGTATGGTCCACATATTTAAACACGCATATTGTGGCCAATTCTGTTGTACACAATCTCTAAACCTAAACTAAAATGACAGGTCTAAAACTATTGCTATCCTTTTCCGCAATGAGCACTGTGAAAGAGATAGCAATAAATTTAGACCTGTCATTTTAGTTTAGGTTTAGAGATTGTGTACAACAGAAATGGCCACATTGTGTCCCTATAGATCCTCACAGTCAAAATATCGATAGTTACATCACTAGCACGTCACGTGTCATCGTCACATGTACTAAAATTGCATATCGATTACGTGCGATAAAATTTTTAACCCCCGACGCAAAAACGACGGGGTGTTATAAGTTTGATGTGTCTGTGTGTGTGTTGTGTGTGTGTGTGTGTATGTGTGTGTGTCTGTCTGTCTGTTCCTCTGTAGCGCTAAAACGGGTGAACCGATTTGAACGCGGTTTTTTTTGTTTGAAAGGTGAATTAGTCGAAAGTGTTGTCAGCTATTTTGATGAAAATCGATGCAAAATGGCCGCCGCTACAAAATGGTAGATTATTTATTTTTCACAAATCCGTTAATATGGGTATCAAATTAAAGGGCTTGACTAGTAGAATAACACCATGCAAATCCAAGATGGCCACGATCAAAAAATGGTGTCGGGGTTTTTTTTTTAATTTTTTGAACATTAGATTCCGTAGCCACTACACACAATGAATACTTACGTGTATTTCCGCGTGCTAGATTGTTGTATCAAGATCGCTAAATTTTTATTTGTTACAGATTTCCAAAGAACCCAAAAATAAGAAATGAATGGGCACAAAGAATAAGACCGCAATATTGGACATCGCAGAAACACAGTCATATTTGTTCAAAACACTTCACACTTAATTGATTTGTGCCCAAAAACAATTTAAAATGGAGGCGCTTAAAAGCAAACGCTATTATTTTTGCCGCATATAGACACATTGGTAATTATAATAATATCAGATATTTGTAATAATACCATAATTTCATGCTAGTGTTGTGTGAAGGTGCAAAATACATGCAAATACTAGGGTTGGCACGAATTCAGAGATAAAATAGTCATTAGTGATAGATGTTTGGTCCACGAGTATAATGCTAACATTCTTATAATAAGGTAATTCATCGTTTTCAAGAAAACAACGAAAATCAATTCTAACCTCAACACTGGATGATTTACCCTCTCCCTCCCCCCATCCCATAACCCATATCAAGGCGGCACGTTTTAAAAGTTTTACCCTAAAAGCTGTTATTGGTGTATGAAAAACGCTGAAGCGAAACGTGTAAAATGTTCTACCACGTCTGATTTTTTTAATTTAAGGCAAGAGAACCGTTACCAATGGATGTCTGTAATGCAGAAGAAAATTCCGCCAATGAATTTTCCATTCGCACATTAACGGAGTGACGTATAAACATTAATGTTCAAAGAAATTTAGTAAGTGTATAATATTCGTTCGTTCGTTCGTTCGTTTCAAACAATGGACGTCCACTGCTGGACATAGGTCTCTTGCAAGGATCGCCACAGCACACGATCTTGTGCTGCCTGATTCCAGCGGCTACCAGCGACTCGCTTGAGATCGTCTGTCCATCGAGTGGGGGGGTCTACCTACGCTTCGTTTGCTGGTGCGAGGTCGCCATTCAAGCACCTTGGGACCCCAACGTCCATCGGTTCTTCGTGCAATGTGCAACGTGTGCAATGTGCAAATTGCACGAAGTATAATATTACTACCTATTAATATAAATAGGTTTAATATTTTGTATTTCGAGACAAAACAATTCACTATTGTAATCTACATAGTACTTTCAGGAAGGTTTTAGTATATGTATAACACACCTAGTTACCATTCTTATGTGCGAAGTTACACGCATAAATGTACCCACATGTCACTAATATTTTTGACTGGTACACCGCGGTTCCTCTGAGATTGCTGGACCGAAGTCGGTTTAATTTTTCTTAAAAATAGCTTGTATGATCGTATTTTCGAAACACCGTTTATAAAGTTTCATCGACTCCAAAAAGACTCGATTTTATTTCAGTTTTAGAAGGCACAACAAAGGTTCTAGAAGGATATGTATATTTTGTGTTTTTTTTTAATATATATATATGTATATTTTTCGATGTGTACACTAAAACCTTTCTGAAAGTATGTAGATTATGATAGTGAAAAAATCATCAAAATCGGTTCATTAGTTGCGGAGATAATCGCGAACATACTTATATACATACATATATACATACATACAACCTCCTTTTTTGAAGTCGGTTAAAAATATACTATAATATGAAACATATTATTCTTGTATTTCCTAACAAGATGATGCCCGAGACTTCATTCACGTGAGCTTAGGTTTTTATTTTATTAATCTTGTAGGAACGCTTTGATACTGGAAGACAAAAGTAGCCTTAGATATCGGTTCCCGGGATGCAAGCTGTCTGTGTACAAAATTTCGTCCAAATCGGATGGGCCCTGAAAAGGTAAAAGACAGAAAGACACACTTTCGCATAATGTAATATTTGAGTATGGTCCACATATTTAAACACGCATATTGTGGCCAATTCTGTTGTACACAATCTCTAAACCTAAACTAAAATGACAGGTCTAAAACTATTGCTATCCTTTTCCGCAATGAGCACTGTGAAAGAGATAGCAATAAATTTAGACCTGTCATTTTAGTTTAGGTTTAGAGATTGTGTACAACAGAAATGGCCACATTGTGTCCCTATAGATCCTCACAGTCAAAATATCGATAGTTACATCACTAGCACGTCACGTGTCATTAAAAAACTTGTGACCACAGACAGATATAAACTTGACATCTATTTAGAGTATATATTACAATATCTTAGAGTGGAGGAGCCATACCTACTTTAAAAACGTGTCAAAAATTGACACACGCACAATCCCTTATCATAAAATGGCGCGTGTTCATTGTGATGTCTCAAGTTGTGCGTGTGTGAGTGTTCATGTATACATTTTAGGGAGGCCATCTTTTGTCATGAGTCTGCCGCAAACTGTTTTATTACCGATTCACTATTTTCTATAGGACATTAGGTCACTGGTCAGTGGTCACCTCTGTATTATTATTATCTGGTGTGTTTTCAATTTGTTTTGTTATTACCTATTTGTCATTGTGGTTTGTTTACGAAAAAAAAATTACTAACAAGTTCCATTACTTATCATTGTAATAAAAATAAAGTTGGTTTTAATTTTACTTTATAAACCATGAATGATATAGGTGTAATAATCCAGCGTTTACAGAAACTTGTTACAACTGGTAAGTTCGTACTTTGTAGTTAAACATTTACAGGTAGGCAGCCTCAGGTTTACCTATCGAAGAGCAAGACGACTTTTATCCCAGGAACATTTTGGGTTACATAAAATAATTACAAGTAATATTTTCACAGCTTACCTGCTAAATTAATCTTGACAAAATTTGGCTCAGAGATAGCTTGCATCACGGAAACGGACAATCTTTGTATGCTAAGAGTTTGCCATAAATATGTGTAAATATTTTTGTGTGATTTTTAGATAGTAAAAATGAATTGATGCCAGCTGTTTTCAACCACATTACATCTAAAGACAAAAACGATGGTGTAGAAAATGATTCCTATCAGCTTTTAAGCACATTTTTAAAGAACATAATTCAGGAAATTGATGCTCTAGCCATACATATTAAGAGAAATGATGATGTACTTATAAGTGTAAAACACCAGAAAGTACTAAGAACATGTTTTCAAATAATTACATCATTCGGCATCGCATCATGTTTGATACCTGGCTTAGGTATAAGCCTATCAAAACGATGTGCATCGGTACAATCTCTGCCTTCAATAATATTGTCTGATGAACAGAAATATGAAATTTTAGTAACATGTACAGATTTCCTACACAGAAGTAATGATGTACCAGTCCTCAAAAATATTATAATAACATTCCATTTAATTGACTATTTGGCTGCTTTAATACAATTAGCATTTGTTCCTTTAAAAAAACCTGGCATTTATCCAAACTTTACTATGACTCAAGAAATGTATGATAAACTAAATACAGACAGACAGAAATATGTTCAAGTATATGAATATTTAGTCAGTAATTGTTTCCAGCCAACACTTATGAAAGAGTTATTAGTACTACAAAATGTATCTGATCAAAAGACTCCTTTGTTTGTTAAAAGAGTTATAGCCAAAGAGATGAGTAGGCGTCTCACAGCATCAGGTGGCTTATTGAGTCTGATTAGATGTTTTATTGATAGTCAAGATATGGATACAGGATTAGAATGGAGAAAAGTTGAAATGATTTGTAAAATAGTTTCAACTAAACATGGGAATATGGATGAGAGTGAATATCTAACAAACATTACTGCCCAGTTAAAACAAATACTTGTAATAAATAATGAAAAATATCTCGTAACCGCTGTTGGCTGTTGTATGACTTTATATGAGAAATATAATAATACTGAGCAAGTTAACAATCTTGTTAATGAGATGTTCAAAACTCTTGACTATGACAGCTTACTAACAAAATCATATTTACCTGGTACCATTATAGTCACACCTCAAGAAATAGGACACAGTGTACAAGTCCTTTATGCCTGCACATGCATGAGTCAGATCCATATACCATCTGAATTTTTAACTCCAAATTTGTACATACTTTTTCTCCTGAGAATTAAATGTACAAAAAATGAGATGAAACTAAAAATAACCAATATAATTACAAAAGCTTTAGAATTGGTAGATAAAACTGGAATGTGTGATCTACTGAAAAAGCTATTATTTGGGAAAATAAAATCAAAAGAAGCTAATGTCTTGATTGAAGAATACGAAGCAGGATTGACAATCAAATATGTTAATTCTGAAATGGAATATCCAGTTGACGAATCAGTAATTAATTTTGTTGAAATTTTCAATGCAACTGAAAACAATACAGTTATTATCAATTTATTTGAAGCATGTCTTCAAATATTTATAGATGTAAATAATGTGAGAGTTGTGAATTCTAATACAGAGACTCTATTGAGTTTGGATGGTGAGCCTGTGTTACTAAATTCAAACGATGAAAAGTATGCTTGTATGCTGACAATTTTATCGGAAGTATCAACATCACAAAAAGTTATAAAGGTTTTGAAAGAAAATCCTTTAATCATTATTAATTTTGTTGAGTCGATATTGCTCAAAAATATTGATAAAACAAATGATGAATGTATAACTATTGCTTTAGTTTTATTGAATACTATACTATCTAATACTTATAAGAAGTGTAACTTGAAAGATAAACTACATATTTTCTTACCAAAATTAGAAAAGATGGCTAATAATGATTCTGAATACATCAAAATTTTAAGTAAAGAATCGATATCTTTAATATTATCGGAGTATCCTAAAGATAAAGATAGCCCATTTGAAAAGTCACTATCAAATATTTTTGATAATCTACTCCCAGTTAGAGCTCATGGAATCATTGAGCTCGGTAAACTTATAGATAAAGCTGATCCTGAAACTATATCTAAAAGACATTATGTATTTTGCCTGCTGCAGGTGTGTATAGTAGTATATAATTCATAAGATATATTTACAAAAACTAAATAGAATTGTGTCATCACTTCCTAAGATAAATAAATAATTGATTTATCAAAAGCGGAAATTATTACATTAGGTACTTAGTGTGATTCGTGAACTAATCTATTATAATATTGTAGGAACAACTGAAGGATGCAGATTCATATATTTACTTATCAGCCATAAATGTTATAGCATCACTTGCCTCACATTGTACTGATGATGTTCTTAGTGTTTTATGCAAAGAATATTTGAATGTTTCAACTGAAATTCATAATATAGAAAGTAAGGAAAACCAAAACAAAGCTGCTGAATTACGGATGAAAATTGGCGATGTAATTGTTAAAGTTACTAAAAGATTAGGTAAATGTTATTTCAATAAGAAATTGATTCTAAAATTAAGTATTATTTTATTTTTTTGGAATTAATGGAACATAAGAAGGATTTTCTAAATTTTATAGAGTTTTATTTTTAGGTGAAATGGCGGTAGTACACAAGAATACTTTGCTAAACACAATACTGTGCGCTTGTAGAGACGAAGACCCATTGATAAGAGCCTCTGCTTTATCTAACCTAGCAGAAATTGCATTAGTATTGAATTATAAAATGGGTTCCATTATATATGAGGTAATTGTGTTTATTTATTAGTAACGTTATATATTTATAAGTAAGTTTATTAGTAACTAATATAATAATAATTATAAAATGGGTTTCATAAAATATTTTCCTTGTGGAAAAGTATGTATACTACAGTATGGAACAGTATAGAACTTAATATAGATGTTGCTAACATTGTTTATATTTTTTAGGTTCTGCTTTGTATTTGGACAATAATTGAAACAGATAAAGCAATAGAGTGTCGCAGAGCAGCTGTCATGGTTATTTCAAGTTTATTGAAAGGATTGGGAAAGGATGCATTGGTAGAATTAAAAGAAAATCTACTACCAATTTACAGAACTTTAAACAAACTGTACAAAGATCCAAATGAAGATTCTGTTGTAAGACTTCATTCTCAATTGGCTTTAGAAGAACTTAATGATACTGTTAAGGAATTCTTGTTTAGAGAGCTACCGATTGAGAAAGAATTCTCGATGTTATACAAACCAAATGATATAATCTTTAAATAAAAATCAACTTCAGTCAGTTAAAATCTTTTATTAATAATAATTAATCCGTAAACCAAAACAACAAACTCCAGAAGATCACATGCAACAAAAACTAACCAAAAATAATATTTTCTGATTTAGCTTCCAGATTCTATTCAACCTGTTGCAATTCATAAGATTTTTAACTAATTTCAGTAATAAGTAGTATGTTTAACTGAGACGGTAGCTGCGCAGTGCGGGAGAGGTGGTAGTTAACAGTTTCATCTAAACTCCAATACACAAATAGCCCAACGCCCAGGCGAGGGCATTTGGCCATTCAGAGATGTTAATAATTAAAACCAAAACAATTAAAATTATATTAGACACGACGTATTAAGATAAGAGTAGGTACCTACTTATCTAAAAATATTTTTTTAGAAAATGAGATGAAAATGAATGATATAAAAAAATAAAATAAACATCAAACGAATTGCGCCAATATCCTCTGATGTGTGGACAAAAAACCGACACGACGCTGCAAATCGACAAGCGTTGGTCGAAAGCGCCCATGAGGCCATTGTGTACGAGGATCTTACAGTCCCCGTAACTGTCCCGCTACCCGCACCGCACAACAGGAACTGTCTCTTGAGCTCAAGGCGGTAGATATACCTATAATACAGTAATGTCTATGAAACTTTACAACTTTTACCTCTATGGGTTTTAGCTCTTTTGGACGTATAAAAAATGCATTAGTGCGTTGAGAATTGCGATGCGGGTGTGCAATGTGCAATGGAAATTATCTTAAATTAAATACTTGTAAATAGTGAGATAGCATATGGCAATAGTCTCGTAGTGAATTATTAATACTGGCCAGATGTAAATAAATACATCCGCATTCTAAATCTAAATGTAAGTTTAATCTTAATGAACTTTAGATAATCCTAATAGTTAAGTACATACTAACTTACTAAAACATATATTTACAGTCTCAATACTTAACAGCATAACTAATCTAGATAATTCTCTGTAGCCCATTACTCGGGAACCAGCCACGTAAGGAAATATCAGACTGCTTAGTCTAAGTTTGAAGCGCTCCAAAACTAAAAGTATACTAGAAGTATACTATTGATCGAATCACAAATGACTTCAGAGTAAAATGAACCCAAAGACTCTTACTTTAGGTCCATTTTACTCTGAAGTCATGGTGATTCGATCAATAGTATACTTATAGTATACTAAAAAGTTTTGGAGCGCTCCAAACTGAGACTAAGCACTCAGAATAACTATTAATATAATTTGGTCCATTAAGTTTTCCATTCAATTAAAAGCATACATTATATGGGTAGATAGGTGTTATTACTATCATTTAAGTGGTAGTTAAGTCTATTAGTTTTATGGAAAACTCAAGATAGATTATCCGGGATTCAATCTCATAAAGACGTCCAATCTAAGCCTCCGAAGTGTTATCGCCTTCATTAGGTTTCTTGACAGCTTCGTCTTTCTCTGAGAGAGTTATTGAATATACGGAACTTTTATCGGAAAATCTGTCTATGTTCCTCCTGTTGAAAATGCCGCTGCGAGTAAGGGACGAAACTGTAGATATGGAAATATTGTCCATGCTTCTTCCAGCTTGTGGCACCATCTTCCATATGAGAAGGGCGATGCCGCCGAATGCAGCTACTACTAGGAACATTACAAGAGTTATCTCTCCAAACATACCTGAAAGAAAAATATATCTTTTTATTAACTGGTAGGTATAGGTTGGCTGGATGGGTATAAAATGCTACTGTCACTAAATTGAATGCGCTTGCTAAGAATATTGGATATACAACTCTTTGTCATACCTAGGTCCAGGCTCTATAGCGCTTTCGATATCTTTACAAATATGCTACTTACTTTGTTGCGTTTCTTCCTTCCTAGCCTCAAGACGAGCTGGTCGAAGACTATTGTCATTCAGCTCTTGGTCGTTGTATGGTTCCACAATCCCATGGGACTTAGTTTCAACTAAAACATCGCCAGGGTTAGCTTTTGGCAGGTTGATTCCAGCTCGCACCGTCAGCGTTTCCGGCTTGTATGTGCATATGACTAAGAACCTAGAACAAATTCACTAAAGGTTTAGGATCGTCCAAAATATTCTCGAATAAAACTTTTTTCTTCAAAGCTTTCATTTTTTACTCTTTCCAACAGAATAATGATTTTCTGATCCTCCATCATTTCCATCTTTACAACAGAAAACAAGTTTACAATAACAATTTGTACCCAGTGATAAATACAATGTTACAAAGCATCTTTGAAGCGAGAGGCCTTGACCAATAAGTCAACGGCTGTACAAGCTTGAAAGTGAAAACGTTTAGCACTTTTTGTTCAGTGTGTGACTCACCGGCGTGTGCTGTGTGTGAGTATTGGTAAGTTCTCTTGAACGATCACGTATGTGGCGACCGTAGTATCGTTGACCTCTGAACCGCATTCGTCGTGATGTATTCTCAGGATATACGCGTCCTGGGCGCTGTTGGGGTTGCCCTGGATGGAGCATCTCTCCGGACCGCCGTCCGCAGCCTCGACGGCTATTCGACCACCGAAATATGGGCCGGTCGATACTTCAACTTCGCTCGCGTGAGGCAAACATTGCGTGGCTCGGGCGGAAACTAAAATAATTTAATAATTAGGGTTATAGGTTAGTTTTGTGGAAGTCATTTATGCTAGATTGCAAAATTTCCCCTTTGGATTTTAGCTATCATACTAGACTTTTTGTAACGCTAACGTCTATATACGATACCAAATGCCAGAGAAACTCAATGTACCTACATACTTTGTAGTTTGTACATAGAGATTTCTAAAGAGAAACTTTGTTTTATTATTCTACATTTTTGTTAGCATCAGTTTTTTTTTCGCATTTTCGCGTTCTTTTTATTTTTCATCCAATTAGACGTCACTTACATCCTTTTGTGGGTACTATGATAATTTTGGAGCCAATGGAGTGCGGGTCAGCCAGATCTCGAGCGTCCCGCCTCACCGGCCGCACTTCGAAGGAGTATGTTGTGGCCATCCGGAGACCGGTGATATAGGACGTGTAGGTTCGACCACGCTTAGCACTCGGAATGAGCGCCTTCGCTGTGGTTGTTTCCACCGTCATTTTTGCAGACCTCTCTCCTTCGATGTTGTCAACTACCTGAAAATATTAAAACAACATTCCATCAGATTAAACAGTTTAGAAGATCAGTTATTTACCTACAACTGCTGTGTTACTAATTTTTTTATTTTTTATATTAACAGTGAGCATCATAATCCTCACATCATCGTGACTCCTGTAGTTCCGCATTATCCTGAATTTAATGAATATTTTCCCGACTGAATTCCGGCACGGCAGCCAATCTCAACGAAGATTTCGTAAAACTAAACGTAGTATATACAGGGTGTAAATGACATCTTAATGAAAACTTTGCGGTAAGGTTGCATTTAATGTGTTATGTGAAAATACTGAATTCATTTATGTCAGAAATGATTGGTTTCAAATATTGCCATTTTTGAGCGCACAATGTATTGCATACAACGCGATTACAACGCACGCAACGTTCCGCGCAAAATTCACAATATGAGACTTTTATGAGTTAAAGCGTGGCCTTGACGTCGCGCGCCCGGCACTTATTTTGACTGTGCCGCGAGCCTCATTATAAATTCAAGGCCAGTACGAATGTAGGTTAACGACCTGTATTCACACTAGTTCACTAGCAATCAGCTGTTCGACGAAAATCTTAGATAACATTACCGTTTTAAGTGAAAATAATTAAATAATTACTTTTTCATTTATAATTGCGTTAAGACAGATAGTAATAATGATTTTATACAGTATTCAGTTAAAAAAGAGGTAAAAAATATCGGAAATTTCATGGAAAATTCGACGAAAAATTTCACCACAGGGGAACCTAGAATCATGTACTGAATCCGTGGGACGCGTTTTGGAAAACATGTCTGACACACCCTTTATACGTATTAAAAAAAAACGTAATATGTAGGTAGCTACGTATAGTTTCGTAAAACTATACGTAGCTACCTACATTTTTACGTAGGAAAAAATATTAAACATGCTAAGTGCTAAATTATCTACATGTAGGTAGATACAACAAGTTGTACATCGTACCAGCCTGCCTATCAAATCTACCTATTTTTAAAACAACAATAAAATAATGCGCTTCCGCAAATAGGTAGGTCGTACGACACGGTCACGGTGTGGCGCGCACGGCCAGCTATTATCCTCCGTTCGACAGTGGTGAGTGCTCTGGTACCCACAGTTACCAGAGCATTCCCAACAGTTCCACCTTTTGTACTTATTATACACCGTGAAACATTGGTTGGATCTAAACATGACTCTGCAAATCTAAGCAAGAAGTTCTAATGCTCTTGAAAAGCAAGCTATGACCATTTCAGGTTTCAGTCTACAAGTCTGCGTTGAGCTCATTAGGATTTTTTACCCAACTACGGCAAAGCCAAAAGGATGGGTTATGATTTTAGCAGTCTATGCATGTTTGTATGTTTGTATCAGATTCTGTGTGTTCCACCGTAGCGCCTAAACTACTGGGTCGATTTTGACGAATGAGGTGTCAATTGTTTCGTTGTTATAGTCCGGGTGAAATAGACTATTATATAGGTACGGAAAAAATTGAGAAGCGACCTTCGCGGCTTAAACTAGAATATTAAGTCGGTCTCGGATAGGCATAACAGATGGCGCCACTAGTTGCTTGTGTCGCGCTTTCTTCCTTTTCGAATTTTCAGTAGTATGCAAATAGATACACGTTTTTCTGGACACTGAATTAGCACTCGGGTTTTAGTTTACGAACCAACATCTCTTGTTATTTATTAAAATGTAGGCATTATTATACCAAAGATATATATACAAAAGATTAAAAATAAACTTCCAAAAAGTACTCGCCTTAGTTCTGCATCTGTATTGGCCCCAGGCTTGCAACTCGCAGTAGTGTATTTGAAAAGCCAACAGTTTCCTAGGATCCGATTCCTCACTTTTGCCGTACTCCCACCGAAGTCGAACATCGCGGAAGTCCGGCTCTCCTATTAAATGTAGCACCTCTGGAAGTAAATAAATTATTCAATGTAGTGCGATTTATTTATTTAAATAAATCACCGACGATCCATTTCCAACTCCAAGAAATAAGAAAAACCGTAAGAGAAAATGCTTCAGCATTGCGTCCCTATTTATTCTAAGTGAATAATCTTGTCATCTACAAACACCGTAACGCTATTAGCACTTTATTTTCCAAGTCAATTTCAGTAATTGGTTCTCTTAGAGTCCGAGACGCTTGGATGCGTCGGCGAGGCAGCGGTCCGTGTACCCTATTAACCCAATGACTTGCCCACTGGGTTGTCCATCATCGAGCGAGTAACATGACCGATGTAATGAGATAGCTCTCGGTTACAAAAACAGAAATAAGTAATCAGACATGAAATGGAATGGGGGAGAAATGTGAAATTGATTAGAGCAAAAGTGACAGTAGGTTAATACAGCTCGGGTACACAATTTATCTCAGTCCTTACTCCTCCTACTCCTTTATTTATTAGGCATAAGTAATAATAAAACAACGGGCAACCAGTGTTTTCTTGGAAAATGGAGGGAAATGGTATTTTAGCTCGTAGCTAAATTTTGAAGACGTACAGTGTCTTTGGTCAACATAACTAATAAGTGTAATCAATAAGATGACTACAGTCTACAACTATGAACTACTTAGGCCATACTGTACGTGCAATACATATTAGATGTAAGTGCATGTGAATGCTTTAGTAAACTACTTTCCTATTACTACAACTTACTAAGAATTTAAATTGTGCATTGATATGAATTATGAGGTAAATGTAAGACAGGTAGGTTGTTAGCCCGCTAAATGACACCTGCAGGCGTAATCGCAATCGCAGCCCTCCGTACGGTATTCCTCCCAGATACATAGTAATAGCACACGACGTGGTAATGAGAAATTTATCTATGTGGGCCGATAAAGTGTTACGTTTTAAACGGTATTCTCCTTTCCATAACAATGTAAAAATTAAAGATAATCATGATTACTAACCTATGTGTAACTGGAAAGTGCAATTTCAATGACAAAAGTTTACAATAATATCAAGATTCTCTACATTACAATAGAGTCATGGGGACTCACATAATTAGAGTGGATATCATTCATCTAAAATCAGAATTTTTCTTTGGGAAAATTATATCTAGGTATTTATTTAGTTACAAATTATATAAGTTAAGTTTCACTGAATTCACCAGAGTGGCTAATTCAAAGTAACTAAGTATATTCAAAACTAGCGGTCCGCCCCGGCTTCGCCTGTGGTGCATAATATATAGCCTATAGCACTCAGGGATCACGTAGGTACATATCCAACGGTGAAAGAATTTTTGAAATCGGTCCAGTAGTTCCTGAGATTAGCGCGTTCAAACAAACTCTTCCGCTTTATTATATTAGTATATGTATATTATTATATTAGTATATAGATATAGAAGTATAGATAAAGCTGATGTCCGCGTGGATTTAGTTTCTTAGAAATACCGGAGCCCTCTGATTTTTCGCGATATCCTTGTATAAATCCTCTACTTGCCTAGTCCCATCAATAATGGTTAGGAAGATAAGCTCGGACATAAGTACCTAAGTACTTATACAAAAAAAATTAAAAACATATTTGGATTATGAATGCGTTCAAATAATTAATCATAATAAAATTTGCTATACTCCAATACGAGGCAGTTATTTAGCAATCACAGGGGGTCAATTAAATAAATTGGACAATAATATCAAGACACACGGTCGTGTGTCAAGCCAAGTTCTTGGTTTTTATTTGACCCCCTCCGTAGGGACTTCGTCATTCACGTCGATTTTATGTTTGTATCGGTGAACTCTTTTGGTTCAGCAGTACCATTTATTTTTATGAAATGTAATGTGATTTTAGGTACTGATAACTACTAATGCTTACAGTCACATTGTTTGGGGCCGGACGTGGCCACTGACCTCGTACGACACAGCACAATGGTGTTAAATATTCCATATCCATCATGGATTACCTGCAGTGATGACATACCTACTAAAATGCAAAAAATTAAAAAAAATTGCTTACCTGGATAATTTAATACCTACCTTTATTTCCTTACGCCGAGTGCAAATCCGAGAGAATGTCATTAATACGTTAGGTCATTAATAGTTCATTAGTAATTTAAAAGAATTTCATTAATAAGTCATATTTTCACTAATAATTTTATTAATCTCGAGATCTCTCTAAGTTCGAAATTCTTAGTGCCAGCCTTTAACTTTTTCTCAGGCAGAAGTTGGTAGTTGGCGGTGTTTCCCGGTTATTATCACTATCATATGACAATAGTCTTTAAAGCCCGCCAGCCTCTATTGGAGCAGCGTGGCGGGTGTAGGCACCTAAGCTCTAAATCCCTTTCAGTGCGATGTTAAAGGGCGTAGGTGGTGCTGATGATGGATAACTATGTAATATCTATCAATCCAATGTATCATGAGTTGAAGATTTCTCACTTCGAAGATTACCAACCATCAACCTACCTACTACTATTTATCGTACTAATAATGTCAACAATACACTAGTAAGTCTAAGTAGGTACCTAGTTCTAGTTGATGGTAATTTGAATTCTGAAACTTACAATTAGTATAACTTTCTCTGTAAAGCCTATAGTTTATAAAACAAACCTATAGTTAATAAAACAAACGCCAAACCATCGAAATTAGCCGAGCAACACTAGTTTATATTGTTCACGTTAAGGACCGGCACACCTAAATCGGGTTAAACAAGGTCCAGCATTTTAAGTTTTTACAATAGTAAATATTAAAATTTCTAAACATAATAAATATTATGCACTACTCTATAAAATGAAGTATAAGATCATTAAAAAAAATAGTCATAAAGTCTTATATTAATAATAGAAAAAAAATCGAGAAATTCATAGAAAACTTTAAAATAGCGTTACCGCATTTGAAGTCTCCTGAATTAGTTTGAGACATAAAAACAACAAAAATTGTCTTAAATTAATGGTAAAAGACCAAGGAACACGATAAATAAATTTGTTTTTCAATACAACTTTAAGTTTTTTTGCAATTGGGTAGCAAACATACCACATTTTTATCCACGATTTCTTCATACAAATTACTATGGCGTGCACCGCTGCAAAATTCAACCTATATATTCCCGGAACGCGAAGCTTGCGTTTCAATCGCCCGCGGGCTGTCAAGGTGGCAGGTGCGCTCGTCGCTTCAAAAATCCTGTCGCGATCTCTGCTCGTGTACATACACAAAAACTCGCTGGAGCGGTACCATTGGACAAAAGCACGTGACTAAATACCTACCATGACGAGAAGCTCCGCTGTGAGGGCTGCTACCTACGTAGTTCGCGCGAGATTATAATATTTTTCTATAAATTAGGATTTTTTTAACCTTTATTTAGTTAACTTCAGTAAATGATAAAATTAAAAAAATGTAAAATATACCAAATTCTTGCACTATGTGTATGTGAAATTCCAAAATTTATTATTTTAGAGAAATTATTTTTTTTTTCCTGTCAATGTTTATCGCCGAAACTATGACTCATAGCCCCATGGTGTTGGTGTTAATTTTTTTTTGACGTGATAAAGTCTTATAAATCGATGAACGCCGGCTGCACGTACGAAAAAATATGACACTTGAGCCGAGCGTGCAAGCGAGAGCGCGGAACAAGCTATAGAGAGGCACGATCTTCCTAAGTGTTTGGTTTCATCAATGTTTTCTCGTTATGTTGTCACGTAAAATTATCTTCCGTAAACCGATTTTTCAGACAACCAATTTTTTTTTGTGATGTTTGTATGATCGCGTAGTCAGATTTTTGAAAGTTTTTACTTCCAAAACCATGGTCTATAGGTCCCTTAATGTTACTCAACCTTCTTATTTACGTGATGTCTATATTGCTCACGTGGTTAGATTTTTAAAGGCTTATATCTCCGAAACTATAGGGTGCAGCCCAATGTTGTTGGTACTCAAACTTCTTATTTTCGGGATGTCTATGTGCTCACATGGTCAGATTTTTTTGTCATATTTTAAATTGGTCATATTTTAAAACTTATATCTCCGAAACTATATAGTGCAGCTAAATGACTACACTTCTTATTTTCACGATGTCTATGTGCTCACGTAGTCAGATTTTTAAAAGTTTATATCTCCGAAACTATAGGGTGCAGCCCCATGTTGTTGGTACTCAAACTTCTTATTTTCGCGATATCTATGTGCTCACATAGTCAGATTTTTAAAAGCTTATATCTCCGAAACTATAGGGTGCAGCCCCATGTTGTTGGTACTCAAACTTCTTATTTTCGCGATATCTATGTGCTCACGTGGTCAGATTTTTAAAACCTTACATATCCGAAACTATAGGGTGCAGCCCCATGTTGTTGGTACTCAAACTTTTTATTTTCGCGATATCTATGTGCTCACGTAGTCAGGTTTTTAAAAGTATATATCTCCGAAACTATAGGGTGCAGCCCCATGTTGTTGGTACTCAAACTTCTTATTTTCGCGATATCTATGTGCTCACATAGTCAGATTTTTAAAAGTTTATATCTCCGAAACTATAGGGTGCAGCCCCATGTTGTTGGTACTCAAACTTCTTATTTTCGCGATATCTATGTGCTCACGTGGTCAGATTTTTAAAACATTACATATCCGAAACTATAGGGTGCAGCCCCATGTTGTTGGTACTCAAACTTCTTATTTTCGCGATATCTATGTGCTCACGTGGTCAGATTTTTAAAACATTACATATCCGAAACTATAGGGTGCAGCCCCATGTTGTTGGTACTCAAACTTTTTATTTTCGCGATATCTATGTGCTCACGTGGTCAGATTTTTAAAACATTACATATCCGAAACTATAGGGTGCAGCCCCATGTTGTTGGTACTCAAACTTTTTATTTTCGGGATATCTATGTGCTCACGTAGTCAGATTTTTAAAAGCATATATCTCCGAAACTATAGGGTGCAGCCCCATGTTGTTGGTACTCAAACTTCTTATTTTCGCGATATCTATGTGCTCACATAGTCAGATTTTTAAAAGCTTATATCTCCGAAACTATAGGGTGCAGCCCCATGTTGTTGGTACTCAAACTTTTTATTTTCGCGATATCTATGTGCTCACATAGTCAGATTTTTAAAAGTTTATATCTCCGAAACTATAGGGTGCAGCCCCATGTTGTTGGTACTCAAACTTCTTATTTTCGCGATATCTATGTGCTCACGTGGTCAGATTTTTAAAACATTACATATCCGAAACTATAGGGTGCAGCCCCATGTTGTTGGTACTCAAACTTTTTATTTTCGCGATATCTATGTGCTCACGTGGTCAGATTTTTAAAACATTACATATCCGAAACTATAGGGTGCAGCCCCATGTTGTTGGTACTCAAAATTTTTATTTTCGCGATATCTATGTGCTCACGTAGTCAGATTTTTAAAAGCATATATCTCCGAAACTATAGGGTGCAGCCCCATGTTGTTGGTACTCAAACTTCTTATTTTCGCGATATCTATGTGCTCACATAGTCAGATTTTAAAAGCTTATATCTCCGAAACTATAGGGTGCAGCCCCATGTTGTTGGTACTCAAACTTTTTATTTTCGCGATATCTATGTGCTCACATAGTCAGATTTTTAAAAGTTTATATCTCCGAAACTATAGGGTGCAGCCCCATGTTGTTGGTACTCAAACTTCTTATTTTCGCGATATCTATGTGCTCACATAGTCAGATTTTTAAAAGTTTATATCTCCGAAACTATAGGGTGCAGCCCCATGTTGTTGGTACTCAAACTTCTTATTTTCGCGATATCTATGTGCTCACGTGGTCAGATTTTTAAAACATTACATATCCGAAACTATAGGGTGCAGCCCCATGTTGTTGGTACTCAAACTTCTTATTTTCGCGATATCTATGTGCTCACGTGGTCAGATTTTTAAAACATTACATATCCGAAACTATAGGGTGCAGCCCCATGTTGTTGGTACTCAAACTTTTTATTTTCGCGATATCTATGTGCTCACGTGGTCAGATTTTTAAAACATTACATATCCGAAACTATAGGGTGCAGCCCCATGTTGTTGGTACTCAAACTTCTTATTTTCGCGATATCTATGTGCTCACGTGGTCAGATTTTTAAAACATTACATATCCGAAACTATAGGGTGCAGCCCCATGTTGTTGGTACTCAAACTTTTTATTTTCGCGATATCTATGTGCTCACGTGGTCAGATTTTTAAAACATTACATATCCGAAACTATAGGGTGCAGCCCCATGTTGTTGGTACTCAAACTTTTTATTTTCGCGATATCTATGTGCCATCAACATCATCATCTACACTGCCATCTCATCTCATCATCATCTGCCAAAATACGACTTAATCAATACAAATAATTCACGCACACTTCAGTAAATTCACGTTGATCATTGATCATGAAAGTGTGGCAGACATTTCAGTTGCAAAATCCGTGTCTATTATTTAGATTTTTTTTTAATCTAACGCCTACGCCCATGATGATTAGAAACAAATAGGTTAATAATAATAATATTAACATTTTGTACACGGACGTGAGAGTAAGATACATAAAAAATAATATTAATAAGTCAGTAAAGTAGTAGTAGCTGTTATTTTATTACACGGTAGGTATAATATCGACAAACATCTCGATAATAAGATAGATAAGTATGCCTAGGTGAGGAACTCGCTCGCACATCGCCTGCCGTGAATCGAGTGCGCGCACCCGTAGTACCGCTGCTGAATGTATCTATGTGTGCGTGCGCTGACGGTGGCTCTGTGTGTAGCGTTATATGCCTAGTTTTGACTACGCGCTCAAGGTATGCCGGCCCTTAATGTACATGTGTATGTTAATCGCAGGCATGAAACGTGCGTGAAATGACGGATGCTGATGACTGACCGTAAAAACCTATTGTATTTTGAAGACCACTTCAGACAAATGGCCTGCAACATTTTAAGCGATATAGGTTATCTATGGTCATTATTCTTTCATAATCTTAATGTTTACCTCTACTAAAACGTATTTTATGGGTGACCACTAACTTGTTGGTTTACCTAAATCGTAACTCCCAATTCTAATGAACAAAAAGGCTAAATAATAGGTAGAGTAGGAGTTTATTAGTAAGATCTAGCTAATTCCTATAAACTCCTACAAATAACTTTTCGTGAATTTACACAATCTGGGATCATTTGCAAACTTTGTAAGGACCCATTGCAACAAGCCAGGCCGCAAGCGGTTGTTAAACTTGCGCATCAAGAAACAAGCAAAGTTGGTTGCACTATTTAGTATTCGTATCTCCATAGTTAATTAAGGTTAAATGCTCCATAGTATAATTGAGGATTAAAATAAATAGTAAAAAGTTAAAGAACGCCAACTTGTGGTATCTAAATGTGTGGCTTTCTTTGGTCTTCAAAATTAACTTTGACGGTAACTTTAACCACCTGACGTGCAACTCACCCTACTGGTGATGACTTAAGTCAAAATATAAGTGTAGATACCACAAAAGTACTAATGGATGGTTGAGTTATAACAGTAAACTGAAGTGTCCTGTGTCCCACTAACCAAACATTTAAGAATATAGATAAGCTTTTACACATACATACATTACTATCAGTGACAATTATAATAACAAGCCACATTTCGGATTTGGTATTTATTCTCTCATTTACTTATCTAGGTTATGCCAAGATGCGAAATAAGAATGCGATCAAAGCGATCGCATACAACCGTTTATAATGGTTCAAAATGATACAATATGATGTGACATTAGATACCTACTACCTATAATAATTTTATGTGAGTACTTTGTCTAATTAGGAAATAATGGTCGATGCGCTTGAGCTATCAGCGGATTCGATTGTGTGTAGTGTGTGTTGCGAAACGGATATCAAACAATATACGCATTCTGCTCTTCCTGTCACCAAAGAGAATACTGTCAGGGCTGATAAATCATGATTTATTTACTGTGGTGCGTTCACACCGCTGCCGCTGCAGCTCTCTCTTTATATTTTATTAGGTGCCAACGTCCAACTCAATATCGATTGTCTTAATTTTTCTTTTTTGCTGCACAGACAGGTAAAATAATAATTGAATTAGGACATGTCCGATCAAAAGTGGTGCATAAAATTTCAATGAAGATTCCACACGTCTCCATTAGAATTTTAACACTGTTAAATGGTAGAGAACCGATGTAAATCCAAATCTTATTGTTAAGTTGGCCGTGCGTGCATAATCGTCGTTTTTTGCTGTATATTCAATTAAAAATGACCCACTGACGGAGACGGCAAAACAAAACATACCGCGTCTCGTCTCGGAAACGTCAAGATTTACGAATCCGAAAATTCTTGCCGTCATTTTACTCGCAAATTTGCGAATGACTATCGAATTAGAATTGCGGTTTGGAGATTGGGTTTGGAGCGGTTGATTTTTGGTTTACTAAACGGTATTGGATTAAATGGGTTTGAACGCCAACATCTAAGTCATACTTTACCTACTCTTAAATGTAGGACAAATCATTGTCTGGATAATATTAAAAGAACTAAGGATATGTACTTACCTAAGTATATAGATGTACCTACATTCTTACAATTAAGAAAAAGTTCAAACCTGCGAGTGAGATCCCATATCTTCTTCATTATAAAATTCTTATTTTCCCTAATTAAATTGATGGATTGAATCGATGTATCATTCGTATCCTTAAAAATTAAGAAAACACCTACGTTTTTACTTTTGAGAAGCTAATTTTAATAAGTTACAATGATTAAACATTATCACCTACAATAAATGGTTGATCTCGAATTCATTTCTTCAATTGTTTTTTCTATACCATAATTTAATATTATGTAATAATAATTGAAAACTGACCGCTTACTTCAGTAACGGTTATTTATCGCGTATAAAAGTCAATAACAGTTCTGTTGCGCAACTGGATAGATGATAGATCATAAGTCTTGATGGCGTAATGCCCTCACGACTTCTCTGTTACATTATATTCAAGTTACGCGTTTTGTATTTTGGAACTAAGTATATAGTTTCAATATCACTACTATTCATTGTTCAATTTTATCTCCGCTTTGGCCGTTGAGCGTCTGAGTCTTTCGGAAGTAAATAAATCACAAACTATAGATTAAGTCGAGGATATCTATCAATTGTAAGAGAGAAAACTATTCAGGGTACCTAATAGGTACATAGGTACCTACTTACAATATTTTCTAGTTATCTGTAGAACAGGAATCCATTATTTTATAAGCGATAAAATTACGAATTGGGACAAATGTGTATGAATGTGATTTAGCGTGGGTAGACTTCATATTCGAAAATGGCAATTTCAAACAAGGTTAAAGAGCCGTTACCATCGTGTATCGATGTGCAAAACGGCGAATTTAATGGAGATGAGCCCAAGTTAGAACTTAAGAATGGTAATTGTTAAGTTATAAACTTAGCGGTTTTGACCCAAACGAAGTTGCTAAAGAAGGTCCGGTCAGCGACCTGCACACAGTAAGGACACACGAGAAGCTTTAAGTTCCACCGGTTGTCCTACATCTATACTGCATACCTCGTTACACATTCTGAATACTTATCTAAGTATTTAAGGTAAAATACTTCTAGCCTTAACAAACTAAATAATGTCTTTATGTAAAATACCTTAAGATACCAAATATTTGAAGTTTAGGATATACTTACAGCTGTTAATAATTATGCTATTCGCTATCTTAGAAAGTCAATTCTGGTATGAATCACATCAATGTGCTACCGTATCTGACGATCATATCGCTCTTTCTGCGAAACAATATGCAAATCGAGTGTCGAAAGATGTTCAGAACTTTCTAAACGACAAAAATCCACTGTAACGATGTTCTTAACGCTTTGACATTTGTCTCTAGATCACAAGTAGTTTTATGACAAGTGATCAAACATGTGACTGATAAGTCATCTTAAAATTAAAACCCCGCCTATAACAATTATCAACAAATTAAAACAGCTAACCAAACGCGTTTAGTGAAAGTCACGCGTGGTCCATTTCTTAGTAATCAGACTATAAAACTGTTTGGCGCGACATTAACATTTGAAGTCAGCCGAACCACACATAAATCTGTGAGGGGTCAACTCAAATACAGGGGAAGTGTGTCGTGGTAAAATATGTAACCTTAGTTTTTTTGGGTTAAAAACACTATGTACCTAGTTACGTGTGCTTTATTACTTTATTGCATTGGACTTGTTATTAAGAATTCGTGAAATGATAGTTGATATTGTGTTAGACTAGATGACTTTGTCCGCGAGAATTTAGGTTTATTGAAATTGTCCCTAAAATCAACAGTTTTTATTCTTTTACGCTGGAACCTTAAATATTACCGGAATAAAAAGTAGACTACCTTCAATTCCTGTATAACTGTATAATTCTCTATCTGAGAATAATGAACGTCGCGTCAAAATATTCAACCGTTTAGCCGTGACAAAAAAATCATTAATTTTAAAAAGAGCCAGTTATTTTGAAATACACAACCAGATATTATGTACCTACTTCAATTATATTTATCTGTAGTATGTGTAGATTATAAAGAAATAAGTACACAGATTCTCTGATTAATTTTAAGGTATGTAGGTTGGTAGTTCTATTAGTCCTATCGAAAGGAGCCTGCTCTTTCTCGTGCCGCTATTACCGATTTTATCAGCTCCGTGCTCCATCTCAATTAGTGTTGCTGTCTTGCAAGCCCAGCGACGAGCGAGTCGCGCGACCGTTAGCGCATCCACAATGCCAACCGTGAACTGTTTCACTGACGTAATGACGCGCGATCCGCGCCCGCGCAGCTGGGTCGTGTTGACAAAAACTCACAAACAAATAAACTGGGTCGATTACACGGTAAACACTTGAAGGTGTAAACTTTTTTCAAAGTCAGGTGATTTATGTATAGTTCCGAGGTAGATGTTTGCATTTAACAAAAAAGGCGTAACCAGGATTTTACTAGGTAGATAATTATTTTTTTATTTGTAGTATCTATATGTGGAGAAAGATAACAAGGGTCACGGGGGACACCGGACATTGGATTGGTCAATCACGGAGCTAAATCTATGTACCTATATATGCACGCGCAACTCGTTATTCTTAAACGTTTGTTGGTTCGTTATTATTAACTTCGTAACGTTTATTTAGCATTAGGCGCGGTAATTTTGAAAGAGTTCGGTTACTTATTACTTCATCAAACGCGAGTGGGGCAGCCGCACTCCCTGCCCCACCAGTTGCTATGGCCATGTTTGACAATAATGTAAAGTACGAATTATTAATTAAATAAATATATAATGCCTTTTCTCCAAATGATATATTTAACACATTTGTAAAATTTTGTCTCAAGCTGCCGCTGCTGCTGATACCTAAGTGGGTACCTGTTTGCTTAGCACACTGCACTGAATGTGTTTAACATTATTTGCTTATTTAGTTTAACTTTACCACTTTTACTAGAAAGCTTCGGATAGTACCTACTTGACCTAAGGCAATATATGGTTACTATCCAACATATTTCTTGTCTTTTGTGAAAAAATGAAAATATGAAAAAAATTGGGTGTTTGTAAGTTGATTTACGGACGATAATGATAACGTCATTCGCGAGCAAACGAGAGCGCGGAATGCGCTACGCGCACGGTTCGTGACAGATGATGAGTCATGCTTTTCCGTGCGTGTAACTGGCGTTCATCGATTTATAAGACGTTATCACGTCAAAAACAAAATAAAGTAGGTATAATAAGTACACATATTGAGTTGCTGCTGGGTGCAAACCCTCACCACACCACAAATCTTTTTTTTTTTTTCAAATAGTTAAGGATCTATACCTACTAGTGAATGGACATAATGATGTAATTTTTGCCATAAGTTATCAAAGCTTTTTATCATAGCATTATTTACTTAAAATAAGAAAGATTTAGTTTTCTCACTAGGTAGTTTGTTTTATAATATTGTATATTGTAAGACATAGAAAACGCCGTCATTTCCACATCGAGATATGTACCTAAAGTACATGTAACAGTACATACGGGCGTCACCTTATTTCAAGCAGTAAAAACGTTATCCATCATCTTGGCATTGACCTGATGTAGGTCTGGGTTAATACTATTCAAACGATGGGCATTGGACATGTTTTTGCTCTCCGGTGATCATTCACGGGCGAACGGAGACTGTATCTGATAGTCTGACTGCTGACAGCACTCGGTCGGAGTTCTCATTATAGCAATTTTAAAGCGAATTCGTTTGCGTTTCGTTCTAATTTCTGACATTCAGACTTATCAAAATCCGTACATTACCACAACTACAGCCCACAGCTGGGCACAGACCTCTTTTCTCGAGAGAGCGATTTAGAGCTTGGACCCGCCACGGTGCTCCAATGCTCGGCTCGGCGGGCTAGGTCTATTGTCACGCGATAGGTAGTGATAATACCACAGAAATCCTAATAATTACTAACTCTGTGACCGGGACCACTAATTCTGTGACGATTAAAGTATCTACTCTCGGCTCTCCGAAGTACGGGGATGAAACACCATGTTAACTGTGGTAGCGGAACCTGGTATATAAGCGTGTAGGCCACACGTGCATTATCTATATTCGTACTTTAAAAAAATGATCCAACAAAGGCATTCTACGACACGAGCATGTCAATCTTTGTTGCTGATTAGGATGACCGGTAAACAAAACTGAAAATCTGGAACGCGTCACATAAACAATAACAAAAAGATGAAGCGATAATAATTCTCTTTGTTTCACACAGTGCAGTTAATTCGGTCAAAGCTGTACTTTGATAGCGAGATGCGAGATAAGCCTCGCTTCCGATGCAACGATTAGAGACGGGCCTACCTAGGTCCTTACCTACTCTTAGATAATGCAACGTAAACAAACCCTGTCGTGATGTTATGACTTTTGTGACGAGGTTAGCACAGTATAATTATAAATTAATGACGGAAATTACTGGCGTCGCAAAGGTAACGATTAACTAAGTTTATAGCTGTATCGCTACAATACTTAAATATAATATTAAAGTTCTTTTGAGCTTTATTTCTGTTTGAAACTGCTTTTGCCTTAAAAAGTAGGTACCTACCTAATTTACTGCCCAACTTTGTGAAGCCGGGGTAAAATCAGCTAGTATTTCAAATATCGAGTATGAACGCATTCGTGAGGAACGTCAGGACTCTAGTTTAGTTTGCCAAAGGGCCGCAAAGCACAATGATGCGTCACGGGAGTAGGTGGATATTATGAATAAGATATGAAAAACGGGACTGTGATTATTTTTCATGATTATGTCATTTTCAAAGATAACAACCGGAACGGGGGACGCGATACGACGACGCAGATTGCAATGAGACCGTTACTGTTAAGTTCAGAGCGAAGAGTGTGAAAATCTCTAATTTGCAGTAAACCACCATTGTTATCTTACCCACTAGACTATTACGTAATAACTATCGTGGGACAAATAATTATGAGTTCCGTTGCTGGTATAATACTTAATTCCATGGTAATCTTATATGCAGGTGCAGCAAAAAGTGGACACGAATGCAATTTGCAAGAGCTCTTTCAATTTATAGTCACATTTTTTACTCTATCGCCTAAAGATAAGCATTTAAATTTTCACATGAAGTGTTTTGTGGGTACTACGGTCTAAGTTTTGAAATGAAGATAGGTGTACCCACTCATCCGTCATCACACTATCACACTTCACACTAATATTAGAAAGGCGAAAGTTTGCGGGTGTGTGTGTGTGTTTGTGTGCGTGCGTGTATGTTTGTTACTCTTTAACGCCGCAACTACTGAACCAATTTGGCTATGAATATTTATGCTGGAAAAATCTAAAGTTCCCACGGGATTTTGAAAAAATTGAAATCTATTGCTACAACTATAGGTAGTATAGCAAACTTCCTTAAAGGTTGGAAAAGGGAGCGGGAACGGAAACCGGAAATCCACGATTCCCTCGGGATTTGTGAAAAACCAAAATGCACGCGGGCGAAGACGCGGGCAGAATCTAGTAATTATATACTTTTCGTGAAAAATAAAGAAATGACGATTTCATGACGAGCTAAAGTAGTAAGGCAGGAACCTACTTAGGATAGGGCGCGTTTGAAACCTTCGTGGTTTTTAGTTTTAAGTTTCCGTAAGTAATTATCACCATTGCCTGATCCTAAATTGACGTTCAAAAAGTGTATACAGTGTACCAATTTTGAATAAAGTTTATTTGATTTGTTGTCAACGTAATCTATTGTTTCGCCGATTTACGTAATTTTCCTTTTTGTCCATATGTATTGTAGAAATATAGTATTGTAGAAAGACAATTTTGTAAACAGTATCTAGCTTTGTCTAAGCGAAGTCAGTTGATGAAGATCAACGGTAACACGATCCATACAAACATCAAAATAAAACTAAACTGTTTTTCTTAACCTTTAAGTACCGACATACCATTTTAGTTACATAAGTACCGACGTGAGGTCTGCTAGACCACCATAGTTTTTCAATCGAAAACTTTTGTGTTTCTTATTATTCTTCTAAAAAAAATGTTTGTATGTATTGTTAAATATCTAGTTATTGTATAAGTAAAACAAAATATAGAAGTTTTCACATTTATTACTAATTATAAACATTAATATAGCAATCATAGATTCTTCGTTAGAAAAAATTGACTTTTATCTTAATAATTCATATGTATAAGTAATACTATTATTATTTTTTTTAATATTTATTTTCTTAAAGATTAATAGCTAGATAAATAATAAAAATATAAGAACCCTTACTAATCAACCGTTTTCTCAAAAATCACAAGGTCTCAAATTGTAGGAACTATCAAAGCTTACAAACAGTCTTTGCATAGGCTTACTGCATTGTAGGCACACGTGTTTCATACACTTATCACAGTCTGTTCAGGTGCTGAATTATGGTCACTCTCCAGCAGTAAAATTTTGGTAGATATCCTCAGATTCGGACCCTGAGATCTCATTTAGTCATTCCACTAAACGGTCTTGGTGCTCTTTATATTGAAGCAGTGTTTGATATCTTTTCTTACGTACAGGAACACTTTTATTTTTATTTGTGGGTACCCGTTTCATGCCTGAAGAACCTGGATAATCCATTGTTATAACTGACTGAAAATAAAAGAGAAAACAATATAATCTGAAAAAAAGTCGCATCCAAAAAAAGTTACATAAGTGCCGACGAGTGGTCTGATAGACCACTCGTGATCTTATAAAAATCAAAACTTACCAAAATCGTACATGCCAACACTGCCACTCTGCAGGAACGCTGCTGGGCGACTTCCCGAGGGGTAGAGATAAGCACAGGAGGATACTTTGTCGCTAACATAGGTAATCAGATTTTTCGACCTCTCGAGGTGTCTGTCAGACCACACGTCGGTACTTAAAGGTTAAAACAGAATACGTGACATTATGTCGACCCAGTTTTCTCCAGAAGTGCAACAAAGGTAACTAACAAAGAGGTAGATCTTTTACATTATGTACCTACAACATATTCTAAGGGAAATTTGAAACAAACGCGGCATGTTGTTTATGGCCACATAAGGCGTACTTTTTGTATGAATGATAACAAAACGGAAGTAGGTTCTTTACATAATACAATTTTTAAGACCATATTATTATGTTTTCTTATGTCGTTAACAGTTAACACGTAAATTATTGTCTGTAAACCGCCTTTACAGACCACCAATTTTTTTTACTACAAATTAGCCCTTGACTGCGATCTTCACCTGGGGGGTTATTCTGTAACTTAGTTAGTAACTGAAAATAGTTGCCAACTAATTAATTAGATATACATTGCTGCTTTACTGTGTAAAATTATGAAAAAACTTTATATTTCCCACAGTAAAGCAGCAATGTATATCAAACTAATTCGTTGGCAACTATTTTCAGTTGCTAACTAAGTTACAGAATAACCCAGCTGATGCTAAGTGACGATGCAGTCAACAAAGTGACAATACAGTCAGTGGAAGCGGGTTAACTTGGAAAAGGTATGGGCTACGGCAGTTATTATTAAACCTATACCTCTGATCAAGTAGTAAGTATAGTATACCATGAAGATAATAACTATTAAACTTTCAAAAATGTGATTGTACAAGACATGTTCAAATTTTAATGTTTAAAAATATCTTGGCTTTTAAAAAACAACACAATAATTAAACTTTTGACAAATGTTAGTAAAAAGCAAAAATTAAAAATAAATTAAACCGAATTAAATATATACCGAAACAAAGAATAATTGAAAAGGGAAAGTGTCCAATGTCCATATTTTGCAAACTACTGAACCGATTTTGATCAGACTTCATTATGCGAATAGGTATATTGCGGTTCCTTTAATATTACATCCAGTATCTACGTGTCAAATACTTTTTTTTAAAGTCGGTAAAAATATATTGAATGATCTCACCATCATCCGCCTCAATTTCAGAGATCGGTGACACAAACGTAATTTGCAATATAAATCCGGCTACCAATAAATTCACCGAAGACACCATTATGTCGAAGAAATTGATGGCCGGAGCTCTTTTAATAAATCACTATCGGTCTATCAGATTAATCTTTTAATCTGAGAATCACATATAATATATAAATTATAAAATGATCGTATATTTTTACGAAGCTCGAATGCCGGCCACGAGCGTTCCAGCACGCAAACGTGCGCTCGCGCTGCGCAGTGACTTCTGAACGACTAACAAAACTACAAAATACTGAAAGGTCCAACATACGGGTAAGCCTTTTGCCTAAGCATTTAAGCTCGGAACAGGGAAATAAAGGAACTATTAAGTTCTAAGAGTTTGTATTTAATTTTTTTTTCCATTTTCTACCCTTCTGGATAGCCACCCCCACTACGCAAATCGGCAGATGAATACCTATATCTTTAACGAAATGATTCTAATCTTTTTTACATTTTTGAAAATCCGTAGACTTTTTCCGCACCACTGAAAGGGGAAACATTATATTTGTTGTAACATTATGTTTGTAGGGAAGAGTTTGTATTTATCTAGCAGTTGGTATTCAAAGAAAAGCAAAAGTTAAAAGCTATTAATATCTCGACCGCTGCACGTTTCGCTGCACTTAACTCACCTTGGATGTAAACTGGTTATTTTAATTTGATTATTTATCTATTCTTCTTTACATTTAAATTAATTAGCTAACAATGTAGAGAAAGAGAAGTTTTTCTATCAAAGTAAAAACTATTATTAGATACCTATATTTATTTCGTGATGAATAGTTAACTTAATTCAGTTTATAGAGAGAAACTTTTGGATATGCTACCTACCATTAGTGAACCAACAAATACATAGGTACTTACAAACTATTAAAATAAACAAAATTACATTTAAAAGTGTCATACTTAATTGTCTTATTTTAATTTTAGTAATTACATTAAGTATTTAAATATCACTTGCTTTAACGGTGAAGGAAAACATCGTGAGGAAACCTGCATGCCTGAGAGTTCTACATAACGTTCTCAAAGGTGTGTGAAGTCTGCCAATCCGCTTGGCCAGCGTGGTAGACTATGGCCAAAACCCTTCTCACTCTGAGAGGAGACCCGTGCTGTGTAGTGAGCCGGTAATGGGTTGATCATGATGATGATGATGAATTTTAGTAAAAACTTCGATCTTGCTTTCACACTCAAGCAAGATATCTCAATGGAAACAAAAGATCTATTAATAGCCATATTTGCTGATACCCTACCGCCAAAAATAAACATGGACATACCTACCGATATATTTACAAACAAAGGGAGACGCCAATTGATCAACGCATGCGTGTTGCACCGGCGGCCGGCGCGCGCAGTGATATTATCTGATAACTAAGTTCATTCGCTCCAAAGGCCTTCCGAGCCAAACGTATCACTTACCGAAGTTAACATTGTAACAAAAATGTAATCATAATGGGAAACCAATTCAAAAACGTGGCAGTCATAGCCTGCCTCAAGACTTTGCTTTTTGTTTTCAACATTGTGTTTTGGGTAAGCGTTTAGCAGAGTGTGCGTACTCCCAGCGGAATGTTGTCGAATTTCTTGATTTTAAGTATGCAGATATTTAGTGTGTTAGGACGTGTAAATGTGTGTGATAGTTTCAAATTTGTGCGTCCAACCGTTTTTGAAAAATTCGCCAAAAACACTTTCCGCCAGGAGAACGTTCTCCCAGCGGCATGTTTTTTTTCCAACGTGCGCACGAAAAAAAAAATTAGTGCAATAATTAGTGCGTAGCGAGAGGTAAATGTGTGTCTGTAAATGGAATTTGTGTGTCTCAAGACTCCGGAGATATTCAAGATTCCGCTGGGGGAACGTTTCGCTGTTTGCTAGATCTCGTAAACGGCTACGCGTGTAGATGTGATTTTTTGTACACATGTTGCTATGAATTTGTGTGTAATGTTTGTGAAAATAGAATTAGAAAAAAAATTGCCGTGCCGAAATTATGTGTATTAAAGTGAAATCCAGTTATTAGGTCCTAGCACTTCGAATAGGAGTTCTGAAGTTTAATTTCCAACACTAATTTGTTTTTTATGACTGTTTACAATGCCTTCTTAAGTTTCATTGGTCTACAGTAGGTAATACTTAAGTTATGATCCAATATTACTATGACTTAGCCACTATTTTGTTCGACATTCGATAAGACGAGTTTTTTATGGGTTGGCAAATGAAAAATTATTCCAATAATTAGTGTGTCGGTTCAACTATCTATTTACAAAATTTTAACTTAATACGCTTAATAATTAAAGAGATATAATTAAAAAACCAGAAAGAAACGTAATGCAGATATAAACCGACCAAATTTGAATGGTAACAAAAAAGCGGCCTTGTCATATATGGTGCTAACCTACCGAAATTGATACTATATCATTTTAATATTTTTAGTGATTTTGTACAATCGCGAACACAGTTCTTAACTTATATTTTTATTAGTCTATATATATCTTAATAATAATATTTAGGTGTATAATACTTATGTGCTAAATCTGTGATTTAAGAATTAGCATAGGTATAGGTAACTATTCAGTTATTCCATCTGAACTCGATTACATAAATCGAGTTCAGATGGAATAACTGAATATAATGAATATAATGAAATAACTGAAATGCATCCAGCAACAGTCAGCATTTTTTTTGCATACACAAAAACAGCAATAGTTATTTGTGTTACAAGGGGCCAATGGGACGAAAAATAAAGCCAACGCTCTAAGTATCATAGTTTTTTGATATTTATTTATTTATTAGTAATAAACAGCGTTCAAAATAATATAATATGTACATACAGTTAATGTATTATAGAAATAAATATTAAGGCTACGTAGATTACAAAGAAAACAAGTATAAATTAAAAATTTAAAAAACCCCCGACATTCGTGTGCGTACTCCCAGCGGAATGTTGTCGAATTTCTTGATTTTAAGTATGCAGATATTTAGTGTGTTAAGACGTGTAAATGTGTGTGATGTGACATTACATTGAAACATTGTCATATGTATGAAAAATAAAACCTACGCTCTATCATAGTTTTTTTGATATTACTTAATAACAATAATAACAAGTATAAATTAGAAATTTAAAAAACCCCCGACATTCGCCATTTTGTGGCAGCGGCCATCTTGGATTTGCAATAGTGCTATTCTACTAGTCAAGCCCTTTCATTAGATACCCATATTAAGGGAGTTGTGAAAATATATGTAATCCGCCATTTTGTAGCGGCGGCCATCTTGGATCGATTTTCATCAAACATAGCTAACAACACTCTCGACTAATTTACCTTTCAAACAAAAAAAAACCGCATTCAAATCGGTCCACCCGTTTGAGCGCCACAGGGGAACAGACAGACACACACACACACACACACACACACACACACACACACACACACACACACGCACACACACACACACAGACACGTCAAACTTATAACACCCCGTCGTTTTTGCGTCGGGGGTTAATAATCAGTATTATAAGTGACAATATTTATTACTCATGTACTTAAAACGCGCTTTAATACAAGTCAATTATTGTTATTACTGATATAATAACTAAGATCTGTGATTTCACTAATAAGTTAATAACCTATTTAATAAGAGGTGTTACGTCCAAATGAGTCATTATTATAATTTTTAACGTGTGTAAGGTAACCGCTCTCGGAAACGAAGACAGGTGATTCTAGTAATTATTACTGACAAGATATCACAAAAAAACGTTTTGCGATTATTGCGGGTTTGAAAAATATCAAAATGGTTGGTAAACCGCTAATACTACTTATTGGTATTAAATGGTGTTTAGGTAGTATAATAACAGTGCTAAGTTTTTGAGAGCGATCCCCTTCTACCCTGTACACTGTACAGTGTATAATACAGTAGGTATTAATTTGTAAGAATGTTCATTTGCGAATTAAAACAAATTATTCATAGTATCAGTTATTTTTATTTTCACTAATTATTTAAAAACCTCCTACCTACCTTTATTATTTTTTTAATTGGTATAGATTTAAAAATATATTGTGACTGTTTGTGAACCTAATAAATAAAATAAATAAATAAAATTTTCACTAATTATTGTGTACGCGATTGTACAATACCAATAACGTTATTATGCTGTCAATTTCGGTAAGTTAGCACCATATATGACAAGGCCGCTTTTTTGTTACCATTCAAACTTGGTCGGTTTATGTCACTATTGCATTTTTTTCTGGTTTTTTAATTATATCTCTTTAATTATTAAGCCTATTAAGTTAAAATTTTGCAAATAGATAGTTGAACCGACACACTAATTATTGGAATACTTTTTCATTCGCCAACCCATAAAAAACTCGTCTAATCGAATGTCGAACAAAATAGTGGCTAAGTTATAGTAATATTTGATCATAACTTGAGTATTACCTACTGTAGACCAATGAAACTTAACAAGGCATTGTAAACAGTCATAAAGAACAAATTAGTGTTAGAAATTAAACTTTAGAACTCTTATTCGAAGTGTTAGGACCTAATAACCGGATTTCACTTTAATACACATAATTTCTGAACAGCAATTATTTTTCTAATTCTGTTTTCACAAACATTACACACAAATTCATAGCAACATGTGTAAAAAAAATCACATCTACACGCTTAGCCGTTTACGAGATCTAGCAAACAGCGAAACGTTCCCCCAGCGGAATCTTGAATATCTCCGGAGTCTTGAGACACACAAATTCCATTTATACACACACATTTACCTGTAGCTACGCACTAATTATTGCACCAATTTTTTTTTTCGTGCGCACGTTAGAAAAAAAACATGCCGCTGGGAGAACGTTCTCCTGGCGGAAAGTGTTTTTGGCGAATTTTTCAAAAACGGTTGGACGCACAAATTTGAAACTATCACACACATTTACACGTCTTAACACACTAAATATCTGCATACTTAAAATCAAGAAATTCGACAACATTCCGCTGGGAGTACGCACACTTTAGCAGATGTACCTATTTTCATAAAAAGCGTAAAATCGTAAATTGCTATCTTCAAAAGCTCTCAAAAAGTAAAAGTTCTTTCAACAATAGTTTTTGTGATTTTTTATTAAACAATACACAAACAGAGTAAGGAAAAGTTCTAATAAAATAACTAAATGTTGAAAAACATTTTAGTAAAGAAAATGCCAATTTTTCAAAAGCAAGTCGACTATTTTTCTAATTAAAATTATCTATTTAATTGATATACTTTCACAAAATGTGAACTCGAAAACGGTTTTTCTTTTCTTCGCTGACAAGTTCTTTGTGTTCATTGTAAGAGTTCAGTTTGAATGACGCGAATGCAACACTTTCACAGCTGACGGGCCTTCTCATCCTCGTTGTGGGCCTGTGGGCGGAGTTCGACCTTTATAAGTATATGGAGTTGTCCCCAGAGTTCTCTGGGACTGCTCCGCTTGTGCTCATTGGCATCGCCAGCCTGATCGTACTCATCAGTTCCGTCGCATTCTCGTGCATCATCAAAGGGCAGCCTGTGTTGCTCTATATTGTGAGTTATATCATATCAGTAAACAATTATTTTAAAAGTTTAACCAACAATCGTCAAGAAACAATAGATATTAAAATTATGGGTGTCCTACGTTTGGTTCTCTCCGCGCCATTTTGAGCGTTATGAATAGCGTCCTGCAAGGTACAATTTGGGGCCAATTTTTTTCTTAATTTATAACAATACATACATTATCTACATTTAATAAATCATAATTATTATTTATTAGATACACGTGACGAAATAAAATAATAATATGTAGACGTCGCGATTATAGACAGGTTCTTAAATTTTCCATTTACTTAATTGAAGTCTGAAATAAATTATGCTGCTTTTTAGGGTTCCGTAGTAAACAAGGAACCCTTATAGTTTCGCCATGTCCGTCCGTCTGTCCGTCTGTCCGTCTGTCCGTCTGTCCGTCTGTCCGTCTGTCCGTCCGTCCTCGGTTAATCTCAGAGACTATTAGTGCTAGAAATCCGTAATTTGGCATGAGTATAAATATTAATCACGCCGACAAAGTGGTGAAATAAAATTTTGATAAATATTTTTTTTTAGGGTAGCTCCCCTACATGTAAAGTGGGGATGAATATTTTTTTTCTCGTCTACCCCATAGTGTGGGGTATCGTTGAATAGGTCTTTTAAAAATACTGTGGGTGTGGGAACATCATTTTTCGATTTCTAGATCCGTTTGTAAAATATGATGTTTTAAAGTGCAAATTTTTATTAGAGTCAAGTGTCCCCCCCCTCTATCAGCCAAATGGCAGTATATAGGAACTTGAAAAAATTCACAGCAGTAGGGTATATAATCAATTTTAAAGGAAAACTATCACGGCTAAGTAGGGTTCACAGGTTAAGGAGTTATATCTGTTTTTCGAGGATTGTGACTACGGAACCCTACACTGCGCGTGGCCCGCCACGCACTTGACCGGTTTTTATTTTTAAAATGTTGTAGTATGGTGGATTTCTGTTCTGCATTTTTATGATGGACGCGGGAGTCGGCGCGTCGGCGGTCTGCTACCGAGACACCTTCGCAAGAGGTCTGCACGATGGACTGACAAAAACGGTCATCTCGTATAATCCACAAAAGGCCAACTTTGATTTTGCTCAATCGACGGTAATGAAATTACGATTTTTTTACCGAAATGTTACATTTCTACAGAAATAGAATCCCTACAGATATGCATGATAATTACGTAGGTACAACTCATTATTAGACGAATATTATAGCTCTAATAGCTCTTATACTCGTATCTATTCTATCTCTATGAAAGCTAGCCCTCAACGCATAAAACTCGCCAGTAGATACCGTAGAGTTAGCTTTGTTTAAAATAAATTACCTACGGAATTGCATTGCTATGCTATTAAAACCATGAAAAATGCTTAAAACCATTATTGTCAATGTTAAAACCTGAAATAAATAGGTAGGTATTCCTCAACTTTTTTCGAATTATTTATTCTTAAGACTTTTTAACGTGATAACGTCTTATAAATCGACAAGCTGATCCCCGCGACTTCGTTCGCGTGGATAGGTATAGGTTTTTATATCAGATCAAATCGGATACCATAATTCTTTTTTGTAAAATTGTAAAACAAAAGTAGCTATTTGCCAGTGAAAGTACTGTCAAAAACAAATTTAAATGCACGCCAGTTTAAGATAAGCCTAAAGGTGCGTCCAGACTTGAACATTTCACCGAACCGAACAGCGAACATTTCGGCGAACTTGTTACGCTCAATGCGGACGGCGCGCTTGGAGCGCTTGAGATGGGTTACTGCGTAACAGTTCGGCGAAAGTTTCGCTGTTCGGTTCGGTGAAATGTTCAAGTCTGGACGCACCTTTACGTTCAAAGATTCTGGTCCCAAGTTATTTGATCCCAATACTGAGGGTTGTAAATTGTAATGTCTGTAACTTCTAAAGTAAAAAAGTATGACCTTGAAATATTTACGGGACAATTTTTAAAGTGTACCACTTTTCTAAAAAAAAGAATGAATGAAATCGGACTACACGTTAATGAATTACAGCTACATGCGAGACTTTCATCGCCTCTCCCAAGGGAATCGTGCTGAATTTCGAGATAAAAAGTATCCTATGTCTTACCTCGGAGTATGAACTCAAATCGTGCCAAGTTTCATTCGAATTCGTTCAGTAGTTTCGGCGTGATGCGCGGCCAAGATACAGACAGACAGACAAAAATGAAAAATTACAGTTTTGGTTTCAGTATCGATTATAGAGTGCCCTCCAAAAGAAATTTTCAAAATATCTTCAATGTACAGAATTGGATCTGTTACAGTTTTATTATATTACTTATCGATAGATAGATGAACGCCGGTTACAAGCATGAAAAAGCATGACTCATTGTCACGTACCGTGTGCAAGCGAGACCGAAGGCAAGGCGATAGAGAAGGCACGACGGGCCTAACCGTTCGTAACGCATCTATCTTTCTTTATTTTCATAAGACGTTATCACGTAATATTATCGTCCGTAAACCGACTTTACAGACAACCAATTTTTTTTAATAGCAAGAATACGGAACTTTATCCTAGTTAGGGTTCCGTACCCGAAGGGTAAAAAACGGAGCCCTATTAATGTCACTCGGCTGTCTGTCTGTCTGTCTGTCCGTCTGTCCGCCGGTCACAGGTCTCTAGCTCGCAGACGAAATGAGTTACAAACCTGAAATTTTGGTAGTTAGTGTAAAACGTTAACCCAAAATCAAATATTGAATTAGAAATTGAATTAAATTATTTTTCAGGGGGGCTCCCATACATGAAAAAGGAGCTGGAAAAAAAATTTTTTTCTTTACCCTAGCTTGTGGGGTATCATTGTTTAGAGCTCATTAAGTAGAGTACAAATATATATTTTTTTAATTTTTATCTCAAAAAATAAGGGAATGGGAGGCCATCAAAATTGTCAGTTTTAGACCATTTTTGTGACGGGGGCTATCTCAAAAACTAAACTAGTTGGGAATATGATATTTCAGTATATTATGTACTATATGCTCTATTTAAACAACAAATACTGAAAACAACGATTTATTAAATAGTTTATAAGCTGTGACCAAAATAAACGAACATTTTTTTGGGTTTTTCTTTCACGGTTTGTTGCGATGTCTAGCTCGGAAATTAAATATTTCTTAGACCCAAAATATTATATTGTTCATAATTATGTACGGAACCCTGAAAGAGCGAGGCCCGACTCGCACTTGGCTGATTTTTTTAAAACGCACGTGACCCGTTATTTAAAATTACATTTTATTGGGAATAATATTATCTATTAAGGTCGTAGACTAGCAATAAAACTGGATACTTATTGATTAAATGTATGTAACAGTTGCAATGCTGCGGCGTCTCTAACTACACGGACTGGATGCGATTGTCTCCCCAGCGAGTGATCCCGATCTCTTGTTGCCTGGACAAGATCCACTGCGTGACGGCTAACTACAGCAACGTTTACCAAAGAGTAAGATGATATTTACCTAATGTTGCAGTAACGCCCGATCTTCCTCCTATATTGTAAGTAGCGTGCTTTTAGTAACGTCCTTCATAATAATTATTCAGTTCCGAGACTTCAGTTTGGTTTACTGAGAAAATCGTTTTTTATTGCAGAAGTATTGATGTTTTATTAACTGGAATAGATCTATTTGAAAATACATAGCTACCATAAGGTTTTCCACATTTTTATTGAAGTGTATCTTACTTAAAGTAAAGAAGATAAGTTAGCCAAATATAAGATAAGTTGTATGATACAAGTATAAATTAAAAAATTAAAAACCCCCCGATTTTCACCATTTTGTGGCGGCGGCCATCTTGGATTTGCATAGTGCTATTCTACTAAGTCAAGCCCTTTCATTTGATACCCATATTACCCATAAAAAAATGTAATCCGCCATTTTGTAGCGGCGGCCATCTTGGATCGATTTTCATCAAACATAGCTAACAACACTCTCGACTAATCTTTCAAACAAAAAAACCGCATTTAAATCGGTCCACCTGTTTGAGCGCTACAGGGGAACAGACAGACACACACACAGACACGTCAAACTTATAACACCCCGTCGTTTTTACGTCAGGGGTTAAAAACTAGCCAAGTCAAATCTGGTGCATCAACTTATTCTAAGTTATCTGCTTTTTTGTAAATAATCTGAATGTTCAAATTTAAGACTGTATAATTTTAAATAGTAAACATTGTTGTAGAAGCAAAAATAAGGAATTGTATTTTAAATTTATTTTAGTATGTTCTAAGTTAAACAGGCTTATTTAAAGAACTTGGCACCAATTTAGATCTCAACACTTTTGTCGGCAAAGTCGACAACCACGCATTATTTTAATATTGAACTTGGCTTACCTACATTTTCACATTTATGTTTTTTATTTTTGATGGCATGGCTTTTATACTAAAATGTTTTTTAAATTTTCAGGGATGTTACGAGGTGTTAACGGAATATATTACGAACAATTTGAACATACTGTTTGGAATTGCTATTGGAACGGCGCTGCTGCCTCTATTGGGTGCCATGCTGTCCTGCTCTCTCGCTAGATACATCGAAAAATCTAAATACGACGTGATTAATTGAATATTCTACTCGATTACCGGACATGGATATCGATTTTAAGTGTAACGACTGATAGTTTTTTCGTGTATTTTGAGGTCCTCCCTACCTTCACTTTTACTGTTTTGTATACTTACTTGTAGCGTTTCTTAATTGATTCGGACTAATTAATCAAGAAGGAAAAGGGTTACTTATCAGAGTATAAATAGGGTCTAGTCTCTTAGTGATTAACTGACTAGAATTTCTTATATCATCTGGTTGTTCTGACTAAATTATATTAGAACTTTAGAAGACGATTTATGTATATGTAATGATATAGATGGACTTTTTTATTTTTTGGACTTATAATATTTTTTCTACAATTTGTAGGAATATTTTTGCTAGTTATTCTCTTGTATCAACATAATAAATATGTTGTTATGTAATCACTATTGACTGTGAGAGGTCTGACATCAACCTATCAAAGAAATTAAAGATCAATAAGACTTACGAGATTATCATTTTGTTATTAAAATTAAACTTGTGGCTCACCATTTATATACATAGCAATTTTCTGAATATTTATCTGCACAATATACCTACATGTTTGTAAGTTACTAAATTTTAAATTCCATTCCCTTCTTAAAATCTTGTCAATTTTTGTATGTAAAAATTATTAATAATAATGTTTAACATAAAGTTATATTACAGACATGCAAGTCTTTAATTTCATATCCCTTCATGGTTCTACTATTGTGATGAGTTTATCTAAGACTAGCGGTCCGCCCCGGCTTCGCTCGTGGTACATAATATATAGCCTATAGCACTCAAGGATCACGTACATATCCAACGGTGAAAGAATTTTTGAAATCGGTCCAGTAGTTCCTGAAATTAGCACGTTCAAACAAACAAACTCTTCCGCTTTATTATATTAGTATAGAATGTATGATCTTAAAAATGTTTCAAAATAAAAATCATTTTATGGTTTAAATCAATTTTATTCCAAATCTCTTTAAATGCATTAGGTATCTCCTTTTATACAAATCACCATAACCTAGTACATTAAAACAATTATTTATGTACATCGTCAAATTTTTCTACAAAATTAATTAATCACTATCAGAGCTATTCTTGTCTTCCTTGGTCTCAACGGGCACATCTTGTTTATAATGCCTATATTCTGGTTTCAGCTCCCACATGTTTTTGTGGGGGTTCTTCAAATTATAGTTACATACTTCCTTTAATATCTCTTTTAAATATACAATAGGTTGTCTAGTGATCTAAAACAAAAAACAATAATTATATCAACCAACTTCAAAAAGGACGTTCTTCATTTGGTATGTACCATGTACATGTATAGCTCTGAAAAAAGTACTCACTACTCTGACATTGGCGATTAGGATTTAGGTCACATTTAAATACAGTATTTTTCAAAAATTAGTTTCTTTCACATCAGTCACTGCACTGGGGTGAAAAATGTTAACAAGGGGTAGAAACAATGCCAGTGCTCCATGCCAGCATCCTAACAACATTGTCACCAATCACTGTCTTAATCTAAACCTAACTGTCACAAAGGCAGCCCTTGACGATAGCCATCAATCAATTTTTTCAGTTAAAAACAGACTTACCTTTTGAAGGTCTTTAATGTTATAATACTGATGTTTTTCAAACGCTGCAAACAATACATTGAGAACAGCCTCTTTGTCGTCACGAGCCTTTTTACCCTCAGCTTTCTTCCTCTCTTGGTATTCAATCTACAAAATAATGAATAATGTCAAAAAATATGTTTATTTTCATTGTGCCTTCTTCTTCTTCATTCTGAGGCAATTGTCAATACATTTGCACCCCCATGCAAATTTTTCTACTCAAGATGCCAAATCAGACTTTGTGTGGAAATGGTTAGTTACAAGTTTTACAAATATTTTTCTTAAATACTATATTGTAACTATACACACAAAATATATCTCCATAGAACATGAAAAATAAGGAAATCAGTGGAAAAAACTAATAAGAAGATAATAAGTATTAAGTAAAATATTTCTTACATTATGCTTATGATCTGACACTGGTCTAAATGTCTGCACAATCCTCTCTAACTGTTGCACTTGTCTTTGAGGCATAGAAGCCTTCCGTATAGACTCAGACTTAAGTTTGTAGTAGGTGGGGTCAGCATATGGCCTGCATTCTAATTTCTGTACTATCCTTCCTTCCATATAAAGTTTTTCAGACTCTGGCACCACAGCATCTGTGTTTGAAGCTAGAACGGCAAGTTAAGGTTTAATAATTTCATATGATGGGTTTGTACCAAGTAAGACTAAACAAAAATTTTCATCATAGAATTTGTTTTGAAAATATATATCATCATTTCATTTCATTATTTCATATCAATTTCATTCAAAGCCGCAAATGTGACAATTTTACAAACTATTTTTCTTTAATTGATAGTAGATATATTAGACATATTAGATATAGTAGACACAGATTGTATGTGATGATGTGATTGATGTGATATGTCTGTCATAAAATTAAATAATACTGTGAATATGACTAAACTCCTATTTCTGCTTGTGTGACCACACCACAATATTGCAGTTGGGTTATGGAATTGAGTATATATATTTTCTTTAGCCTACATTATCATTCTAGCAATCTATTTTTATTAATAAGACTAGGTATTCGGAAAGTTGGTTTAGCTAAAGTTAAAATAAAAAAAGGACAGACATTTTTTAAACTTAGTTACATTGGTATACTTACGAACCGCATGAGAGAACACTCCCAAAGACTGTCGCGTCACATTTGAAACATTCAGACGATGTTCTTTTGGTATAGACTGCTCCCCTGGCTCTTTTAGACATAACACAGCCTCGGAGAGGGACAGTTGCACTTGGGCCTTTTGTCCCGGAACACGCGATATCTTCAGTTTGCCCACTTCGATTTCACCAGGGGCTTTATCCCACTTATTTGCTATATATTTTGGTACTTTAACAAGCCAAACACCGCGACCAGTATTTGACAGATCCAACTCTCGGTCAACGTGGGGCAAATGGTTCACACTCATTATTAATTCTTTACTACTATTTGCAATAAGACCCCAAGATACTTTTCTTAGGTAGGTATCAAAATGTATCAAATCAAATAAGAAATATCTTTTTCAGCCGTATTTAATTTTCAACACTTCTTTTTTTTCCACTCACTGTCGTCAGTCGTCACTCGTCGCGGTCGTCGTCTGTCACTTGTCAAGTTGTCAGCACAGATTAATGATTAGTATCGCCAACTCTCAAAAATATTTGCCCCTAAACATAAATCAAAAACCCCTAAAATGCCCCCAAAATACCATTAAAAAAATTATAAATAATTAAATGAATAATAAATAGGGCCAAGGTGGTGGCGGAATAAATAAGGAATAATAAATAAGGTGAAATGAACACTTGACAATATTACAGCGCAAATGTTGATCTTTTAAAAAAGTTTTTTTACAAAAGTTGTAAGTTTCATTTTCTATAAAAAATGGCTCATGATTTTTTGCTTACCATAATTTAAAAAATATAAGCGGTCAAAAAAATACATAAAACGCCTTTAAAAAAACCCCCCCGAATTTGTTTACCCCCTAAAGTGGGGAAAACTCCTAAGTTGGCAACCCTTAGTGACCACAGACCAAGGTAGCTACCATAGAGAAATTAACGATATAGAGGCGCCATACCTACTTTAAAAACACGCACAATCCGAAGACACAAAATGGTGCGTGTTCATTGTGATGTCTCAAGTTGTGCGTGTGTGAGTGTTTATGTATACAATTTAGGGAGGCCATCTTTTGCCTTGAGTCTACCGCAAACTGTTTTATTGTTATGTTAAAAATTTAGTGTTGTCCCTTACACACTTATCAAAATTTTGATAAGCTTGAGCTATTTTCCGATCCACTATTTTCTATAGGACATTAGGGCGCCTCTATATCATTAATTTCTCAATGGAACCTACCAACGAAATGTCAAGTGACCTGTGACGTGTGCATAGAAATAATAATAATAATATATAGAATTGCCCTAATGTCCTATAGAAAATAGTAGATCGGAAAATAGCTCAAGCTTATCAAAATTTTCATAAGTGTGTAAGAGACAACACTACATTTTTAAACATAACAATAAAACAGATCGTGGCAGAAATTTTATTGCAACTTCTCTTAATATAGCGGATATCACAATAAAAACAAACAAGGTTAAAACCTACAAATCACAATTCTCACTTATTATTCAATAGAACTTCTTCATTAAGCACTTAATAACATAAATGTCAACTAACAATATGAGTTCCTTCACTTCCTGCGACATCAGAGACTGCTAATGGAAAAATAGGAAAAAACATCCAAAATTGTCAACTCATCGGTAAGTACTATAAAATTCTTTTGAAACGTGTATATTGCACGGATAATTATCATAAAAGCGATAAATAACCTTTTAATTCATAAATAAAAGTTGTTCCACTATATTTTATATATATACCATTTTCTTGGTATTTATTTAACCTTATTGTTTTGTTATGACAGCTGATCAGCTGATAGTTAATGTTCATAGATTAGTAGAAGATAGGGTTGTACTTATTCATAAAATACATATTATATCGACAGGATATGAGTATATTTTAATAAGTAAAGGTTACCAAAAGGAGAAGATAAACGCAAAAAATGGCTGGATATAATAGGTACTGAAAACATAAATCTAAATAAAAATGCGGTTTATATTTGCTCTGGGCATTTTAACGAAAATTCATTTAATAGAACATTGGATGTCTTAAGGTTACGGGATAATGCAAAGCCATCAGCACATTTACTAGTAAGAATACTGAAATTAGGTAGACCAGAATCTCATGAAAGATAGGACAATTAAATTTTGTAGTAAGCAACACTAGGGTAACTGGATTAACACGTATTGATACTTTCAATTTTTTACTAAAAGGTTCTAATGTCATTCATCTAAAATATTAATTGTATATACTGTAATTGGGGTTGTTGGTGTTGTATCTGTTATCATCACAATATCACAATCACAATATTCACAATATATAATATTATAAAGGCGAAAGTTTGTGTGTATGTTTGTTCCTCTTCTGCGCCACAACTACAGAACCGATTTGGCTGAAATGTTGAATGGAGATATATTATGTCCTGACTTAACATAGGCTACTTTTTATTCCGGAAAAGTATTCCTGTGGGACTAAAATAGATATAGACTCCCAAAAACGCGATAGATGGCGCTGACTGTTCTTAGGTAAATCACGCTCACTTATCAAATTATTTCAATAGTTTTCTGTAAAAAACTATGTGTTGCCAGTGCATGCAACACATAGGCTACTTTTTATCATGGAAAAATGCACAGTTTCCACGGGATTTTGAAAAACCCGAAATCTATATCTACAACTATAGGTAGATTACTATAGCAAACTTCCTTGAAAGCAGGTATAAAGGTTGGAAAAAGGAGCGGGAACGGGAATCGAAAATCCATGATTTCCCTCGGGATTTGTGAAAAACCGAAAGTCACGCGGGCGAAGCTAGTATAAAATAAGAGTCCGACCGAAACTGGTTTTCCGGCCGAAACCGAAACCGAAACCGTATATTCGGCCATGGCTTCAGTTTCGGCCGAAACCGAAACCGAAACTCACGTGGTCAAGTGCAAAATTCCTTACATCTTAAAATACTGAAACTTGGTGCATTTTACCTATGAATTTACCTATACAACGTAATTTAACAAATTAAACACTTCACATTTTTCATTTACAATCTCTTTTTTACATGTTAATACCAACAAAACAAAGTTACTGACTCAATATTCAATTAAGTATATCTATAAATTATTCAAGTACAGAAATGAAATAAAAACATACATGTAATCAGTTCCATCAAAACATAACCTCTAAAGAATGTTTGTGTCGGGCGATAGCGCGCTGACTAAGTTTTGTTGCTACAAAGCTATCCGAACGGCGCATGACAATTCCCGAAGAGGGCCGCCAACATCCGCCAAAGCGTTGCCGCGAGAAACGAAGTTAGGCGAGCGTGCACAACTTCCGAAATCAGTTTCGGTTTCGGCAAAAGTTTCGGCCAATATTGGCCGAAACCGAAACTGCCGCCGAAACTTGATTTTTGGCCGAAACACGGCCGAAACCGAAACCGAAACCGAACTTTCGGTCGGACACTAAAAATAATATAGTATCGTAGTGGAAACCCCTATCAGTTTAATAATAATTTGTAGGTCATCATCATCATCATCATGATCAACCCATTACCGGCTCACTACAGAGCACGGGTCTCCTCTCAGAGTGAGAAGGGTTTTGGCCATAGTCTACCACGCTGGCCAAGCGGATTGGCAGACTTCACACACCTTTGAGAACGTTATGTAGAACTCTCAGGCGTGCAGGTTTCCTCACGATGTTTTCCTTCACCGTTAAAGCAAGTGATATTTAAATACTTAAAACGCACATAACTCCGAAAAGTTAGAGGTGCGTGCCCGGGATCGAACCTTCGACCTCCGATTAGAAGTCGGTCGTCCTAACCACTAGGCTATCACAGCTTTTTGTAGGTAGGATTAGCTAATAACTAATGATTATTATAATTTATCGATAAATTTGTCGATAAATGCTATTACACTTTACTCTATGAACATACTTTACTCTATGGAGAACCGCCATTTTAACGGGAGCAGTTGTGCGTGTGTGAGTGTAGGTATGCACGGTAAAAAAGTAGGTATTTCAAGTCCTTTCTTAGATGTACATGGACGTGTGGCATTGCGTGTGACAACTTGTCATTATAAGCTTGTCACCATTGACCTATAAGAAGAGGACTTGAAATACCTACTTTTTTGCCGTGCATACCTACACTCACACACGCACAACTGCTGGTCCTAAAATGGCAGTTCTCCATAGAGTAAAGTGAGTTCATAGAGTAAAGTGTAATAGCATTTATCGACAAATTTATCGATAAATTATAATAATCATTAGTTATTAATTAATCCTACCTACAAATTATTATTAAACTGATAGGGGTTTACACTACGATAATATATTATTTTATACTAGCTTCTGCCCGCGGCTTCGCCCGCGTGAATTTCGGTTTTTCACAAATCCCGAGGGAATCGTGGATTTTCGGTTTCCGTTCCCACTCCCTTTTCCAACCTTTATACCTACTTTCAAGGAAGTTTGCTATAGTACCTAATCTACCTATAACTGCTATAGATTCTGGTTTTTTTTTTGAAAATCAAGCACAACACAAAAACAAAGTAATTGGATGTTGATTACTTTGTTTTTGTATTTAAAAATATGCAGTTGCTTGATTTTTCGTTTCGTGAAACGACACCAGGTAAGGTGTTCTGAATGTAATTACTTTGTTTATTACTAGGGCAGCCGAGTTAACCTAGTGTTGCTTACTACAAAATTTAATTTTCCTGTTTTCCATGAGATTCTGGTCTACCTATACTAACTACTTCATCATTTTGACAATAGTATTAAAAAACTACATAATTTCAGTATTCTTACTAGTAAATGTGCTGATGGCATTGTATTATCCCGTAACCTTAAGACATCTAATGTTTTAGTAAATGAATTTTCGTTAAAATGCTCAGAGCAAACTTAAACCACTTTTTTATTTACATTTATGTTTTCAGTACCTATTATATCCAGCCATTTTTTGCGTTTATCTTCTCCTTTTGGTAACCTTATCAAATTAAATACCTATTAAAATATATTCATATCTTGTCGATATATTTTATGAATAAGTACAACCCTAACTTCTACTAATCTATGAACATTAACTATCAGCTGTCATAACAAAAGATTAAGGTTAAATAAATACGAAGAAAATGGTATAAAATATAGTTGAACAACCTTTATCGAAGTAAAAGGGTATTTATCACTTTTATGATAATTATCCGTGCAATATACAAGTTTCAAAAGAATTTTATAGTACTAACCGATGAGTTGACAATTTTGGATGTTTTTTCCTATTTTTCCATTGGCAGCCTCTGATGTCGCAGCAAGTGAAGGAGCTCATATTGTTAGTTGAAATTTATGTTATTAAGTGCTTAATGAAGAAGTTCTATTGAATAATAAGTGAGAATTGTGATTTGTAGGTTATAGCTTTGTTTGTTTTTATTGTAATATCCGCCATATTAGGACCTAAAAGCAATAAAATTTTTGCCATGACCTGTTTTATTGTTATGTTTAAAAATGTAGTGTTGTCTCTTACACACTTATGAAAATTTTGATAAGCTTGAGCTATTTTCCGATCCACTATTTTCTATAGGACATTATGCCATTTCTATATTATTATTATTTCTATGCTTGTCACTGACAAGCTTGTCAAAGAACGTCAAAAAAAAAAAGATGTCAAAGAACTTTTTAATCTGTAAAATTTTGTTCTGTGAGAATGAATTACTGAATTTGAGTCGGTGAGATTTTGTTGATGAATGTTGATTCGTATCAAAAGAATTTGAGACTGGAGAGAAAAGTGAGAAAATATTGTTTGAATGTGTTTACAATTTAATATAAATATAATGTGTTTGTGAAGAAATAGTTATGAATATTTAACTCTAGACAATGTTTGGCTACAGCAAAGAAGCTGTACGAGTGAAAGTCAAGGTTTGTATTGTTATAAATTGGTCTAAAAATGACCTTATTGCACGAATTTTATGCCTAAACTTTATCACAATACTTTATCTTTATTTACTTCCAGATTTTAATTCTTTTATCAGTCGTTGCATTCAAAAATTTTGATTATAGATCATTAACATCATTAATCATTCCATAACATTTTAAGAGCTCCGCATTCGGTGCATTGTATAAACATCGGCACGTAGATTGAATACTGAAGGAAAGTAGAGAGGGTAAGCTATTGTATTACGTGCGTGACAGTTCCCATACGCAGCTATCCCCTCCACGTTTCGTTCAGTGTTCAATCTACGTGCCGAAGTTTATGTCTTTCGATAATCTTAAATATGCACTGCATACAACGCAAGTCAGTAAGAGTGAAGGCAGCATGGCAAAGGCACAGGTAAACACACTATTGACTGTCTTATAATTTGCTTTTTGCAGAAATGCGAAGGAAAACTGCAACCTGAACTACGAAAGTTTTCCGTGGATCCTCAGATAACTTCTCTGGAAGTATTACAGAGCATTTTAATAAAAGCATTTGATATAAAATCAGACTTCACTCTATCCTACAGAACTGTTGATGACTATGGACAGGAAATTTATATGCCTTTGCTGTCTGATTGGGATTTGGATGCTGCTTTTCTCAAGTAAGTGTCAAATTGTAGAATACTTATTACTCCCCTGCACCCCCCTGTACTGCACTTATATGAAAATATGAAAGAACAGAAGCAAAGCCCTATATAGCCACATTACCTGTTCTAAAGTAGACATTTTGGCTATGTTTATATCCCTTTCGTTTTACAGTGGAGATTTGCTAAAGTCCTACGCTAGATACTTCATATACTTATGCAAATATTTTCCATATATGAAGTTTCTTGTTTGTGTTTGGGATATCCTTTACTGCCATGCAACTTCATGAAATAATCACTTTTCACTATTTTATTTTATTATAGGGCTCATAATTTAGCTCTAAATCAAAGATCAGAACCATGTGTGCAGCTAAAAGTAGATATGAAACCTTTTGCGGAGGCTTCCGAGGACTGGGAGCCCCCCAGCATACAGTCCGCCCCTGCCAGCCACAACAAAGAACAACCTACAGTGTACCAGGCTGCACAGGCGGAGAAGCAGGAAGCACAGAGTGGCATACAGGGGCTCATTATGAATCAGGTGATAAGCAATTGAGACAAAAATCTATTCCATGTACTTTTTACAAAAAGTTGTCTTTTATAGAATAATAGCGGACCCGGCAGATGTCGTCCTGCCCGCTATTAGCGTACATAGGGACAGAGAAAGCGACTTTGTTTTATACTATGTAGTGACTAAGCACACTTCAGACTATGCTATATAGCAAATATTATATTATGTATAATGTATATAGCACACCAATATTGTTCAGCAATCTTTTTAACCCCCGACACAAAACGACGGGGTGTTATAAGTTTGACGTGTGTGTGAGTGTGTGTGCGTGTGCGTGCGCGTGCGCGCGTATGTGTGTGCGTGTCTATGTGTGTGTCTGTGTGTGTGTGTGTCTGTCTGTCTGTTCCCCTGTGGCGCTCAAACCGGTGGACCGATTTGAATGCGGTTTTTTTTGTTTGAAAGGTGAATTAGTCGTGAGTGTTGTTAGCTATGTTTGATGAAAATCGATCCAAGATGGCTGCCGCTACAAAATGGCGGATTACATATTTTATCACAACACCCTCAATATGGGTATCAAATGAAAGGGCTTAACTAGTAGAATAGCACTATGCAAATCCAAGATGGCCGCCACCACAAAATGGCGAATGTCGGGGGTTTTTTAAATTTTTAATTTATACTTGTAAATGGAATATGTTCACACTAAGCTACTGCAAATGAAAATTTTAAAAATTGTGTAGAACTCTTTGATTTTCAATAATAATGATTATAGAGTTAACAAATTAGTATCACCACCACCACTACAGCCTTTTTAACATCCCACCGCTGGGCACAGGTCTCCTCATAGGAGAGGTATTTAGAGCTTAGACCCCCCACCCTGCTCCAATGTGAGTTGGTGGGCTTAACAACTAAGTATTGTCACATGGCAGTGATAATAACTGGGACCAACTGTTTAATGTGCTGTCTGAGGTACGGGCGTGAACCACCGCTAACTACAAACTCTGGGCTGGCACTGAGAATTTCTTGACAGAAAAACCAAGTGTCTAGAAATTATTTGCCCAACCCTAGGATCGAATCTGTCCCAGATCTGCAGTCTAATAAGCTAACCACTAGACCAACAGGGCAGTTAGGCAATTAGCACAGCATCATTTTAAATATTTTTGCAGGTTGAGAAGACATTTAACATGTTTTCGAGAGCACTTAGTCTCTACGATGATCCTACCAATCCCCCGCGGCCACCACTCAGTGACATTGAATTTAGAGCATTCTTAGATGCAGTCGGGCAAATTAATAACACATCTAAGCTGAGGGAGGTCATATACTGTGGTGGGATTGAACCTAGTTTACGGTAAATATTAAATATTTTAACCAATTTAAAAACAAGAATGTTCTCAATTTGAAACCTATTTATTTTTTGGTTTATTCTCTGTTAATGCTAAACCAATTTTGATTCAATTTTAAGGGGTGTACCATGATGTTGAACCCATTTAAATTTGAATAAGATGAAACCATACACACACACACAACATTTAAATCTATTTGCTTTCATGGTAATGTGAAATAATTGAAGAAATTCAATCTGATGGAAAGATCACCAAATGTTCTGGAAGTGTTGGAGTGGTTTAATAGATTAAACCAATTAGGATTTTCACACGAAAATATTAGTCATCTTAAAAGTACCTAACCTTTGTACAAAATTACTAAACTGCATCAGAAAATATTTATTTGTGTTATTTAAATTAAAAATCAGCCAAGTGCGAGTCGGGCCTCGCTCTTTCAGGGTTCCGTACATAATTATGAACAATATAATATTTTGGGTCTAAGAAATATTTAATAGGCTATTTGACTAATTTTTGGAAATTGTTTTAAATTATTCTTTATTACTTATTAAAACACACTACATTGATATTTTTCGGAATATCTACAGTATTAAAAATTAAATCAATGATAAAGTTTAAGTTTTGAAAACCGCGCCAAAAACGACATTTCTGTAATAGCGCTGATCACATGATACGCGTGACGTCACAAACCAGTGAGCAAGTTTATAGGTTCACACACAGAGTATGGGCACAGTATGGGTTACATAACCAGAAACCACAACAAAACAGCGCAGCTATCCAGTAACAATAATTAAATAGTTAAATACAAATTAAAAGTAATTAAATAGGTTAAATACAATAAATACAAAGTTAAATGCAATAAATGGAATGCGGGAGAGGAAACAAGAAAAATAACAATCTTTAATTAAGTAATAAATACATAGAAAAATATTATTACCATCATCACTTTTCTCGCTCGCTCTCGGTGCGTGCGACAGAGCACGCTGCGTGATTAGTTACGACGGATGGCGCGAAAAACACTTGTGTATTTAGGTACAAATCTTTTGTTTTTGTGAGGAAATAAAGAAAAGTTATGAGTTTATCTTGTGATAATTTATTAGTGGAAGAGTTTATCTAATTATTGGTATGAAAACAATTGTGTATTGTAGAGTATATGCGCTAGAAAGTCACTCCAAATAAGTGAAATTAAGAGGTTAATAATGCTATTTTAATATCAATCTTATTGTTTCAAACTTAAAGTTTACTTTCGGTTGGTTGATAAACTTCAATTATATCGACCAAGTAAAGTGTACTCTCAAGTATAATTATCAAGTGACGTCACCAGAGTAGCAACCAATCACAGAGCGTTCACGTGTCTGATAAAATTTCAAAAATTATAATGTTTTATTTCATGCAAAATATCGCGTAAAATTACATAATTTAGTGTGATTGAGTGAAATATGTCTTTTTTAGGCTATTATCTGATAAGATGACCACAATCAATAGTATATTTTCAATGTTGTCAAATACCCTATTTCCGAGTTAGACATCGCAAGAAACCGTGAAAGAAAAACGCAAAATAAGTTCGTTTGTTTTGGTCACAGCTTATAAACTATTTTATGAATCGTTGTTTTCAGTATTTGTTGTACAAATAGAGCATATAGTACATAATATACCGAAATATCATATTACTAACTAGTTTAGTTTTTTAGATAGCCCCCGTCACAAAAATGGTCTAAAATTGACAATTTTGATGACCCCCCATTTCCTTACTTTTTAAGCAAAAAATTAAAAAAATATATATTCGTACTCTACTCAATGAGCTCTAAACAATGATACCCCACAAGCTAGGGTAAGAAAATCAATTTTTTTTCCGGCTCCTTTCTCATGTATGGGAGCCCCCCTGAAAAATAATTTAATTCAATTTTTAATTCAATATTTGATTTTGGGTCAACGTTTTACACCAAATACCAAAATTTCAGGTTTGTAACTCATTTCGTCTGCGAGCTAGAGACCTGTGACCGGCGGACAGACGGACAGACAGACAGACAGACAGACAGACAGCCGAGTGACATTAATAGGGCTCCGTTTTTACCCTTTGGGTACGGAACCCTAAAAATGAAGAACAAATTAAAACACTTTTTTCTATTTTTACAGAAAAGTTGTTTGGAAGCACATTTTAAACGTTTACCCCGATGGAATGACTGGCAAAGAGAGAATGGACTACATTAAAAAGAAAGCCAATGAATATTATGCTCTAAGATCTCAATGGAAAGACTGTATACAAAAGGGAATGGTGAGTAATTACTACTGGATAAGAATTCTTGTAAAAAAATAATAATTAATTTTTAAGTATATGGAAGCAAAGTAATGGTGGCAATTATTTGAAACAACATTAGCTAGATTTGACTGAGCGTTCTATCACGTCCGGTTTTGTAAGCTACATCCTACTAATATTATAATTAATGTGAAAGTGTGGATGTTTGTTACTCAATCACGCCGCAACTACTGAACCGATTTGGCTGAAATTTTGAATGGAGATAGATTATGCCCTGACTTAAAACATAGGCTGGCTGGACATACAACACATCCTGGAAAAATGCACAGTTCCCACGGGATTTTGAAAAACCTATTATCCTAATCCTAACCTAAATCTATAGCTACAGCTACAGGTAGATTACTATAGCGAACTTCCTTGATAGTAGGTATAAAGGTTGGAAAAGGGAGCGGGAACGGGAACCAGAAATCCACGATTCCCTCGGGATTTGTTTAAAACCGAACTTGTTAAAACCGAACTGTTTAGAACCGAAGCCGCGGGCATTCTCTAGTTTCATTATAAACCCAGACTCAATAGAAGATACGCGACCTCGAATAATGCAAGGGTTTGTACAGGATATATATTTCCGCTTGCTAGTTCAGTAAGGGCCAATTCACACCGGATCGGCAGCGGTGGCGCGGCGAGCACTTTCAGTGTAAAATAATTTTAAACTTTATCGACATACTTGAAAAGTTCGACAAGGTCGCGCGACCGCCCGCGGCTGCTCGCGGTGTCTTTTCAGTGATTCTGCCTGCCGCGCCGGCCGCCGCCATTCCAGTGTGAATTGGCCCTAAGATCATCATTCGTTTATGCAAAGAACGCATCAACAAATGTTTCAAAATGATTCATTTATATTGTAGGTAAATGCCGACTTAGCCTACGTGACGAGCATGGTGCGTAAGGACGTGCTCCGAACGGACAGACACCACAACTTCTACGCGGGGAGCGACGACAACCAAAACATAGCATCACTCTTCAATATTCTTACCACGTAAGATGTTTTCTTTAACATGCAACTGAAGCTTAGCAAATATATTATATTAATCAGTAAAAAAATGTATATAAATTTTTTTTCGTCTTTATAGGTATGCCTTATACCACCCAACTGTAAGCTACTGTCAAGGTATGTCAGATTTGGCGTCTCCTCTACTCGTGACGATGGGCGATGAAGCACACGCCTACATTTGTCTTTGCGCGCTCATGAGCAGGCTGTATCCCAACTTTCTACTCGATGGAGAAGCTATGACAGTGAAATTCACACATTTGACAGAGTCTCTCCAAGTGTACGATCCGGACTTCTACAATTATTTGAAATCTCAGCAAGCGGACGATCTATTGTTCTGCTACAGATGGTTGCTTTTAGAAATGAAACGCGAGTTCGCCTTCGACGACGCACTCAGAATGCTGGAAGTGCTCTGGGCTTCTTTGCCGCAAAAAGCTCCCACGATCGAATTATCTTTGAAGGAGAAAGACTTCGACTCCACAGTCCAGGCAGAGGTGGATCCCCCGCCCCTGAGCCCATTAGTGAAAACACCGCGCGAAAACGCATACACTAAAGTTTGTGCGATGCGCCGTCAAAGTTCGAGTTTCAGTTTAGCAAACGTAAAAGCACCCAAACTAGCTACTACGAAAACGAATCATAGTTTGGACGAGAATGCGACGCGCAAAATTTTACATAATTCATCTTTAAAACACGCCAAGGGATTCCAAAGTTTAGATGATGCAGTCTTACAAACAAAACAACTCTCAAATGAAGACCTCGCTGACAAGAACACGGAAGCGACGACGACGAAAGATCAAAAAGGTAATACCAGGAGAGGAATGAAGAGTGTACCAGAACACGGAAAAGTTTTAGATGTCCCAGAGTCGACGACAGCACAGTGGTCGAGCACAGGAAACCTTTCTAATGGAATCTCACACGTTGAAACGAAAGAAACCCCTTTAGGAAATCAAATAAGGCTTTTGCGAAACAAAATATCTGTACACAATAACAAATTTTTTTCTTCCTTAGACACTCTAGATGATTCTATGAATTCGGAATCTAACAAACCTAGAGTTAAAATGATTAAGAATCTAAACGAGTTTCTGAACTTTGCTACTGGAAGTAAACCTAATAACATGGTTAAACACGAAAAGCTGCAGCGGACTCATTCGGCTATTGAACGTACCCGTTCGAAAGAATGCCCCAAAATAACTTTAACCAAAACATCATATGAGGAAAACGATTTGTCATCGACAACAAATATAAAAAATCACGGTCTCAGCAAAGTTAGCAAAATGAGTTTCGAAACAAACGATGGCAGCAGTCCGGATGACTCGCAGGAGTACTATCCAATGACGACGTCTATGACGAGAGAATTAAGACTGGAATTAGAACATTTAGACCGCCAGGTGTTCGGCCCTTCATATGTCAATCGCTGTAGTATGGTATGCGATTCACCATCGGAATCTACGAGTACGGAAGATAAACCGGCAGCTAAAACTAAAGCGGACTGTGTCGCAACAGACGCTCTAGAGATACAGAATGAAGTAACAGAATCTGTAGAAACTATGAAAAGGTCACCGCTTCTCGAAACGATAAAATCGAATGCGAGAAGCGCCGAAGACATTTACCTGTGGGAAAACCCTCTGCACAGAAACACTCCCACGACTAGAACCACTGCGAGTTGTCCTCAGACGCCCGACGAGCAAGCCGAATTAGATTTCGATGGCGATACGGGGGAAATTTTCGAAGAACATTCTGGCAAAAAATCCATAACACCCATCAGGTTGTTGAGGAAAAATCACTCTTTGGAACCCGAAGAATTGTTAAAAAGTATCAAGCATTCCAACACACATTCCAGCGAATCGGACTCCTCTGAGAAAGATCCCTTAGAATCTGTCGACACGCCTACTCTTAAACACGGTCAACAAGAACTTAATTTGAAATCCCACAAATTTTTCTCAAACATGTCGCAAGAATTAGAGAACGCGAAGAAGAATTGTGAATCTCTTTTGAATGTCAAACAGTCGAACTTGCAGAGCGTGGCATCTACGATAAACAATTTTCAGAGGAAGTACGAAGTTTTTAAACCTCCCGTGAAAAAGAATGAATGCGTTCCCTCGGTCGGTACAGAGAGTTCTGTTAAAACTTGTATCAGCAGTCTTCCTTCGCCGACAGTGTTCGGTGGTGGGAATCCATTTTTAATCTATTTATGCCTGACAGTATTATTGCAGCACAGAGATTATATAATGAGAAATCGCATGGACTACAACGAGTTGGCGATGCATTTCGACAAAATGGTACGCAAACATAACGTGAACAGGGTATTGAATCAAGCGCGGCAAATGTACGCTCTTTATTTGAAGCAACAAGCACATAAGACTGGTGATGTAACTACTTGAAGTTTTTTTTCTTTAGTGACCGTAAAGATCTCCAAAAAATTATTTTTATTGCTCACGATTTATTAAACATAATATAAGTTTACCTATAAGTTTTAAATTACTGCGTCGAAAAATTATATTTAGATGAACCAGTATTTATGCATTTCAGTGAAAAAATATTGGTGATTGTTGATTGAATTGTGATGTCCTTTAATGTGTTAACAACAGAGGCCTTATTTTAAGTCATTAATTTTAGTGTATATTTTAAGAACGAGATTTTCAAAATGATATTGGACTTGTTGCATTTATTTTGTAAAATATTGAGAATTATAGTTGATCTCGAGAGGAATTACGAATCGTCTCGTTCGTAGGTTCGACGACTTCCAGTCTCGCTTCAGTAATCGTTGAGAACTCGACACTCTTTGTCCACGTGTAGGTACACCTGGGAAGCACGATGCAGCTAGGTCGGTCTAATTTCGAGAAAGAGTTTGCCGAATCCAACCTGGCCGGGCAACGTTCGGGAAGTCTTATCCAAAATCCTTTAGTGCCTGAAGACGAAAGTCGTCGAACAGTGCGTGTTGCCAGTGATGACACACATATGGCTCTGAGATATGGTCGAAACTAACAATGGGCATCATAAGAAAGCTCAAGGTCAGTCAGGAAATCTATAGAGCGTACTCTGTCTCTACTCAGACTTGAGACAGAGTTAAAATCAGACAGGGATATATTTATGTCTCGGTTTAGTAGAATGGCGACCTCGCACCGAAAAAACGCAATGTTTGCAGACCCCCACTACCACCACTAGGTGGACCGTCCACATCAGGCGAGTCGCAGGGGCCCGCTGGATACAAGCGGCACAAGACCGCAGCGTGTGGCGTCCCTAAAGGAGATATATGTACAACCGTGGACAATTACCGGTTGATGACGATGACGTATTTTACGATTGAAAGTTTTGGTTTGATAACCCTATGTATTTTATAATGGGATAGATACCACCTTACTGCGACCACAAGTGAATAATCTCTCTTATTTGATTACATTTTACGATGTAATAATGCAATAGAATCCTCTGCTACAGGATATATATCCATCAATAGCTTATAATATATTTTCAGCAAGCTTCTCTGACGACCCTAGCAACGCTTGCTGTGTATTGAACCAAGTTTTTTTTACGCGCAAAAACGAATATATTGAACGAATAACTTTTGTATTCCTTATTCCAAAGACTAGGTTTGGACGCCTATTGTGATATTATTTTAATTTATTAACCAATCTTACATTTATTGACTTTATTTTATCTATAATAAAAAAAATATGCATTCAAGATCATGCGTGGGTGGGTGATAATAATTAAATGCACAATCATGCTCCAATGTTAATGTATTTAGTAATAAACTTATTGTAAAGTTACGTAAGCTTCTTTAAAATCAATCAAATTATACGAGTTTTAATTCATTTTCATTACAAAATTGTTAACCCTCACTATCTGCTGAAGTTTTAAACACGTTTCATGCTGCAAAAATAGGTACTAATACTTATAATATTTTAATATTTAATATTATAATATTATAAGTATATTATATATGTGTACACATGTTATAACGATGCGGACATGTGCTAAAAGTTTTATAAAAGTACCTATTTCATAATCAGGATTTACTTCTGAGTCTGTAAATCATGAAAAATATTCGATTCCAATTTCCAATCGCGGATAGTGAGGAATTTCCTGCAGCTTATGGAATTAATGTAAAAAAATTGGATTAATATCAAATTCTGTGCTTAATAAATCATTCATAATGTGAATGCTAATTTATAGATATACAGCCTGTAAATAAAGTATATAGAGCTACGTATGTATGTTTTGACTTTGTTTTATTTCTATAGCCATGTCATTACTTCGTAATAGTATTTTTTGTACACACTAGCAATAGCGCTCTTTGCGAACGAACCGATTTGATGATCACTAGATAATTATATTATATAAACCTTACTGAAAGTATAGATTATGATTGGGAAAAAATCATCAAAATCGGTTCATTGTTTTTTGAAATAATCGCGAACATACATACATACTAACACAAACATACGTGTCGAATACAGAACCTCCTTTTTTGAAGTCAGTTAAAAATATTGTAATTTTAAATATTTCATTAATAAATAGATCGATTAAAATTAACAACGATAACACTATATCGAAACTATCATTCGCGCCTTGTCCGGTGGGACCACGGGCCCTTCAGTAGTATAGGTAGTTTAGCGTTTGTCCCACCAGTAGGACAAATCGGTGGCACCATGGGCCCTACTTCATAAATAATATATTCCTCTCTTTCACAATGCTCCCTGCAGAAAAGGATAGCGCTGTTTTTAAACTCGTCATTTTAGTTCAAGTTTCGAGATTGCGTACAACAAAATTAGCCACAATGGTGCACAGTGTTATGCAGTTTCTCACCAAATGAAACAACAGTCAATATAATAGCCACTCGTCGATTTATTACAGAAATATACTAGAATAAAGTCTATTTAATGCATACTTAACCGATACCTTACATCATTACTCTATAACAATATCACAACAGCTTTCAATTTCACGAGACGAAACGAAGCACGAGAATTTGCTGAGCTAAAAAGTACACGAATTACGAAACCGATGTGACTTCCGCTTGCTAATTTAAAAATAATTACTAATAATAAATAGTGGTTTTGTTTGTCGTTCACTTCCGCTTGTTTCCTCCGCCGCCCGCCAGGATCATGGCGATGCGCATAAAGATGTTCAGGACGTCCAAGTACACTGAGATTGCTCTGAAAACGGAAAAAAACATTAACTATCAGCAAAAAACTCAGTCTCGGTTTGTCGGTAATTAAATGAAATTATAAACAAAAATACACTTTAGAGCGGGGCCGCACTGCGAAAATTATTCGCGCGGTTTATATTCCGCATTTTAATATATTTTTCTCGCTAATTTTAAATCGCATGTGCGTGCAGTTTCATACATTTCCATATGTCACAGAATTTCGCGAAAAAATTCGCGCGAATAATTTTCGCAGTGCGGCCTCGCTCTTATTGTAAACCGTCAAACATTAATATGGACAACTGTGGACACAACAAATTGTACAAATAATGAACTAATTTATTTCACTTGAAAAAAAAAAACCGTTTTTGAATAGTTAGACCGATATTTAATCTACCACTGGTTAGGTAGGTACAGAAGAACTAGTATGAAACTACAAAAAATATATAATACTAATATTATAAATGCGAAAATGTCTGTCTGGCTGTCTGACTGCTAGCTTTTCACTGCCCAACAATTTAACCAATTTTGATGTTTAGTACAGAGCTAGCCTGCGTCCCGAAAATTGACATAGGTAACTTTTTATCCTGGATAATCAAAGAGTTCCCACGGGATTTTTTAAAACCTAAATCCACGCGGACGAAGTCGCGGGCATCCTCTAGTATGTGATGATTATTATTTTTCAAAAATGTTGACTTACGAGTTAATTGGGTCGTAGGGCTGGAATCCGTATGTCGGGTGCATCTCGGCTCGTTTGATGATCGCTTGCGTGTCGTAGAGAAGGAACCCACCGAACACGATCAGACCACCGTACAAGCTGAGGGAATACAACCCTGAAACAAAATACTTCCTTTCAAAAGAGCCCAAAAAACAATAATTCTCTTAAATTATTCTAAGCATAATATGATTTTATGATTTTTATATATTATAATAATATATAAAATTTTAGGATAAAGGATTTAATTTAGCACAGAGCTTGATTAAATTTTAATATTTAATCAAGCTCTGTGCTAAATTAAATCCTCATAATCTTAGGATATATCCTCCCACCAGACGGTGGGAGGTTTCTAGTTACCAGCAAAGCTGTGCCGTCAAGAGATTTAGCGTTCCGGTACGATGCCGCGCAGAAACCGACGAGGGGTATGATTTTAATAAAAACTGCTATATCTCTCCCAGGTCATCCCGTTTCCATCTTGGACTGCATCGTCACTCACCACCAGATGAGATCGCAGTCAAGGGCTAGCTTGTAGATGACTAAAATGTAAAAATTCTAGGTGTAACCTGACAAAGGCGTTTTTGCTCCTGTTAAACGTCGAGATTTTGAAGGCATCTCTTCCAATGCTAACTCCTTAACTAGTACCCAAACAAAGTAAGTTTACTTTGACACAAGTACTCTCTTTAATCATAATGAGCTGCGATGCAATGCCACGTAAAGTATGGTTTAGGAAAGCATAGAGGACAAACATACAAACATTCATTTTTATATAGATTTTTTGAGCCAGGAACCTTAGCGGGCGTAATTTAGCGGCAAACATATTCGTATGAACGGTTTAGGAAAGCACAAGGAGATATATGGTCCGTTTCAATAGAGTTGAGCTAAGATGTAAACCAACACACCTTTTTGCTAAAAAACTACAGATTTAACTTTATACTACAAACTTAAATCGTGCCAAGTTTCATTTCAATCCATTCTGTAGTTTTTTAGCAAAAAGGTGTGTTGGTTTACATTTTAGCTCAACTCTATTGAAATGGACTATACAGACATTCATTCATTTTTAACTGACTTCAAAAAAGGAGGTTCTGTATTCAACCCGTATGTTCGCGGTTATTTCAAAAACCAATGAACAGATTGTAAAACACTCTCCTCAGGATAATACATCTAGTTATCATTCTCATGTACGAAGTTATACATTACAAATAAATGTACCCATATGACACTAATATTTTTGGTCAGTATCGTCATCAGGTCAGTTTCTCTAAGATTGCTAGACGGACTTCAGCTTAATTTTTGCTAAAAAAAAATAGCTTGTTATAATAGATGCATCGTATATTCACCTGCGCCGAGCGCGGTGGTGGGCGGCAGGAACATGCCGGCGAGCGACGCGGCGAACACGGCGCCGAGCCCCATGGCGAGCGGCGCGCGCATGTTGAGGAACTCGCCCGACGGCGCGCACACGGCGATCGTGCTCAACCCGCCCACCACGCCCGCTGTGTACCTTTTGACAATACACAATTCATTTTTATTCATTCTCCTACGATTCCTGACTGCCTGAGCCGCCTCAAAAGGTTATTTTGCACCTGACCCGCTATTCTCTAGCTCAATGGCTATTAAAAAATGAAAGCCATTGACCTTATTTGACATAATATATTTTTATCCATTGAAGGTATAAATTATTTTTATTTCACACGGTAAAGCAGCAATGATCAGTTTTCAACATAAACGCAACTTCGTTCGTTGACCAATAATATTTAGGGTTAGGTCTCAGTTGAATACAAATTTAGATCTCCAGAGAAAAATAACGAATATAATATTTACCATGCAGCGCGCATGAGAATTGGACCTCCAAGGAAGCAAATAGGTGCAATGACAGCCCCCATGATACCAGTGTGTGCCATCCAGGCCAGCTGCTTAGCACCAAAACCTGGCGTGTACTCCATTCCCCTTACAACCATCCCTGAACCAATCATCAGCGCCATGGTCACAATAATTGACTGAAAAATGAAACGTGCAAAGTCAGTCTTACAAAACAAAGTGTGTTTTTACACCTAAGGTTAACACATACCAGGCTTATTAAAAATAGGTGTAAATCAGCCAATCGGTCAAGCCAGCCTTTTGACGACTCTTTATATAATAATATATTATATTCATACATTCCTTCGCCTTGGTGAGACAGTTAATGTTTAAAAACTATATAATTACTAAATAATGACTAAATCTTTACTTACTATCCATCCATTACGAGCAACTAAATTGAGAAGGGCAGGCGTTCTAAAAACAGCAATGGCACTACCAGCAGTTAGAACCAGTGACCCAGCAATGTACCCGTATGTTGCTTTGATACGATCCTTTACAAATTGTGGCCACAGACTAAAAACAAAGAATATCAATATGATTAATATAAAATTAACAGATATCCAGAAAATAATCTATTCTGCTATGAAAAAATTACAGTGCTAAGTAATTATAGTTCTAAAACATTTTTATATAAAAAGAATGTTATTTCTAATGTATAAATCTTAAAAAGTATTCAATGCTTTAAATAGATCATCATGTCTAATCATAATTAACAAACACAACATTATCTTAGTTTACAGAACTGATAACTCACTGTGCCTCTTGTAGAGTGCCAGGTTTGACGCCTGAGCCATAATAACATAAAGCCACAAGGCCCACGGCCGATGCACCTGCTAATGCACCTTTACCCAAGCTGAAAGCTAAAAAAACACAAATTATACTAGATAAAGAACAAGATCCCTAATTTGCTAATATTTAAACTGTGTTCTCAATCAAAATGCATTCTTAATACCACATTTGGCAGCTCTTTATACAGAAACTATGTAAAATATTGAGGTTTTAATAAGATTATTAAGAAAAACATATTATACAAATTCATTACCTAATTTACTAGCGCACTGCATTTTACATTTACAGTGTCATTGGAAACTAATTTTCCTGGTCATTTGGAATTCAAATTCTGCTAATAATAATAATTGTTTATAAATAGAACAAATAGTTACACTTTTAGCATCAAACTGTTAGATTTAGATAGGCTATGGCAAATGTGTGAAAAGCTTTGGTTTAGATATTTTTGAATAGTTTAGTTTAGATTGAGTTTAGAGAAATAAGACAGTGATTGATACAAAATTTAAATAGCATCAATAGAATATCCTAGACTGGAAGTTTATTTAATTATTAGATCATATAACAGTCCAAATTTTGAGTAAATATTGAAAGTGTTAATGCCTAGTAATTTCAAAAGGTTTAATCAAGGCTTTATGATATCAACTAGTCTATAAAGTGTTCCTCATACCATTAGGACCAGCTGGGGCCATCAATCTTTCCCAGACTGTTGGCTGCGATCGCGTGGCTACTCTGGAGCGGGGCTCGCGTGCGTAATTTCGTACAACATAATTTTTTGGAACAAATCTTTGAGGTACCGGAGTTTTCAGTGCATGGGTTACACTGAAGGCGGAGCGAGCTACGCACAATCGTGAAAGCATGATGCAACCTATGTGAAAAAATTACTTTAAGTTACAAATTATGCTATGCATATCAATGAGTATCTTTAGAAAGTTATATTATACAGTAAAAACAAGGAATAGGCGTTTGAGCGCTAGCGAAAATGTTATTAACCATTTTTCGGCAATTACGTACTTTAACGTAAACAAAAGTTGAAGCTTTATTTACCTTTATTTTTACACCGCAATATTTTGAAACTCGAATAGTTAATATGAATACTATTGAATTAAATCCAGGAATAAATAATTTGTAATTAGAAAAACAAATATTTCGCAGTTCCTTACTTGATTTCTAGGATTTATAAAGTATATAATATAATGTACTCTGTGTAGGATTTCTAGAAAATGTCTAACAAGTGACAGTTGACATTGACACTGACAATTGGATGACTGAACTTGACAGTTGACATCTTAAATTGAAAATGGCTGGATGGCGATCACCTAAGGATCAATGCACATTGGTGGCGCGATGAAACAAATAGTTCAGTACAGCTTTGCTTGATAAACCAAGATTTGCCAAACTATATCAAATGATTTTCCACAGCTTTGTCTTTTTACTATTAGTACACACCGACATGCTTAACCCTTTGACGACAAAGGGACGTATTTGTCCCCAAAACTAATTTCACTCCTACAAAAAAACCTGGAACCATAGATTATTATTTTAATTAATAATATATTTTTAAGGGTACTTTTAATAATTTGATCATCGAATTCGATTCCTGTGTGTCAGCTTACATAGTAAATTTAGTACCGCTATTAGCAGTTCATTATGTTGCAAGTTCATCATTTTTAAAAAATCATAACTATAATTAAACTTGTTTATCTAGTTATTATTTTGTGAAAATTTTATTGTCTGGTAAGTAAATAACTATTTTATATTTGCACCAAATGATTATATAACTTATTTATTTTGTTAGCTCATAAAAATAAAAAGGGACACTGGCGTCCCTATGGGCGATAACGGTAATAATCTATCAGAAAACGTCTACTATTTGATCTAATATTTTTATCGCATCTACATACATTTTGTATATTATTTTGGCAGATTATGGTGCGCAAGGGATATAGAAGTTTTGAACTTAGCGAAAATTAGGTCCAACAAATCTTGTTGGCTGATAATAGTGATGACAAAGATGCGTTACTACTTGACAAAGACAATGCAAAGTTTTTGTCGCAGGATGATAATGAAGGGCTCCAAAATGTTAAGATTGAGGATTCATCGATTTCGGAACCTTCTACTTACATCGCAAACAGCTAAACTTTCTAAGTCGACACCTTCAAGATCAACAGCTGCAAGTCGCATAATACAAACTCATCGGCCTCGACCAACAGTTTTCATGTTTTTCATAATGTGGAGTACGATTTTGGAAAAGTACAAATCTGTAAAGGGCGTGCTTCACTGATACCTTTAGATATTTTTTATTCCGTAGGTAATTTCGAAGTTTTGCGTCAAATTGTAGTATCAGAGACAGATATGCTCAACAAAACGGCTGAGAATTTATGATCGGAAACGACGAAATGAATTTTTTTTTCATTTCTTAGTAATATTTTGGTTAAATAGGTTATCATATTTTGCCGTCAATTAGTCTATTGGTCTACTGCCCTTGAACTACAAATAGCATGCTAGCTATAGCATGGATTTCATCAGTAACTTGTCTGTGAGATAATGAGCTATACCGTTGACTGTAACTACTGCAGCAAAAAGGTCTCAGAAACGGTCAACGACTCTTTCATATATCAGGGAAACATCCAATACTAGAAAAAGATGTGTAAATTGTGCTAAAAATAAAATAAAAAATCGCACGAACAAACATGTGACATTCATTTGTGTAACACAACTCAAAGAAATTGCTTCGCTGATTATCATAATTAATATATACCTATGTTGTAGTAAATTAAGATTTATAACAATAAATACATTGTTTTCTCATAAAATGCCAAAAAATGGCGTAAATAGTAAAGCGAACCAATAAAAATAAAATAATTTCTGAATCATAGTTTTGGGTAAAAAGTTACCTTTGTCGCCCATAGGGACACATGTGTCCCAAAGAATTCCAAAAAAACTAATATAATTTTTTTATTTTTTACTTTTTAATATGTTTACTAGACCGTAAATAATCCATAATTTATAACTAAAAACTTAAAATCACTTCTGGAAACCTTATGGTCCTGAAAGGGTTAATATGCATGCATGCATTATATTCGATTCAGTAAACTGACGTTTTGTGGGTTTTGTGGGACGTGACTTTTTGACGAAAAAAAATAAAGATGTGGTAAAAAATAATAATTTGAATAATTAATCATCATCACATCATTTCTTTAATTTTATCTTTATTTATTACAACATAAGATTTATTTTAATAGGACATAGAGATAGTGTTAGATAGATGTACTTACCTGTAATAATTTCCTAATAGGCTATTTGACAACATTGAAAACATACTATTTATTGTAGTCATCTTATCGGATAATAGCCTAAAAAAGACTTATTTCACTTATTCAAATTAAATTATTTAATTTTACGCGATATTTTGTACGAAATAAAACAATAATTTTTGAAATTTTATCAGTTAGATGTGAACGCTCTGTGATTGGTTGCAACTCTGGTGACGTCACTTAAACAAGAGTTCCTCGATTGATTAATAATTGAAGTTTATCAAGTCAACCGAAACTAAATTTTAAAATTGAAAAAATAAGATTGATATTAAAATAGACATGCTAATTCTGTTGTACACAATCTCTAAACCTAAACTAAATTGACAGGTTTAAAAATAGTGCTATCCCCTTCAGCAGGGAGGATTGTGAAAGAGACAGGAATATATTTAGACCTGTCATTTTAGTTTAGATTTAAGAGATTGTGTACAACAGAATCGCCCACATTTTCAAATGTCAGTTTACTGCATCGAATTAAAAGTTAAAAGTAAGTAAGTAACTATTACATATTATAAAAAACATTGTAAGCCCGTCCTAAGAAATTCTGACCTTTCCGCGACATTGTCTGTGCTGACGTAGGTTGTAAAATTGCAAGAATTATGTTAAATGTGACCAGGACGTTAAAATTACCCTAAATAAAAGAAAATTTTTATTTTGCAATTTTAAACGAAAATTGATTGAGATTTGAGAAGAATGTAAATAAATGCAGCGTTATTATTATTATTCCACCACCACCAGTACAGCTTTATAACGTCCCACTGCAGGGCACGGGCCTCTTTTCTCATAGGAGAGAGGGATTTAGAGAATAAACCCGCTGCGCTGCTCCAATGTGGGTTGGCGGGCAATATTATTATTCAATTCTAAATGCAGGGCTAGGCTGCTAGCACAAGAGGTCTACCACTGTAGTTTAAGAACTATCACGATCACCTCTGATTGGCATATTCTCTACTACAGCCTAAAAATTAAAATGTATAGTTGCAGAAAGAATCCCAAAACTTCAGCTAAAAAAAAACAATTGCGACTGTGTCTATGTAGTTATTAGAACGTAGGTAGTGGTTATATACTCGTATTGAGACTTGAGAGACAAGTTATTTAATGCGGACGTGTTAGAGTTATTGAATCTGCGAGTGCCGGAGCGGTACGTATGGTGAAGGCGCAGCCCGCCGCTACTGGCGCTGCCGGGAGGGCACACTAAATTACTCAGGAAGGCACCGCTGACGCGGGTGCTGCACACATTTAACGTCGTGGCAGAGAAGATTGTCCTCTTTAGTTGCACTCTGAGTGAACTCACAAGGATTGCAATGTTGTGCATTTGTACGATACTAAAAATAGATTAGGTTAATTAGGACAGAAACATTTTGTTTTCAGTAGGTAATAGATTAAAAATAGATTAAGTTGTATATTACGGTAGTCCCGCGAATTAGGGAAACCTGTAATGCTGGGGTATCACTGTTGAATAAATAAATAAATGAATAAATATTTCTGCTTCTAAGCGGGCAGAGAATGTAATCAGGCTTAGATCTAAAAATGAAAACGAAGTTATAAGATTTCCTTTATAATTTATAATATTATTCTCATATTAGGGAAATTTTTCAACGCACCTGGCAACCCACTCCATAAAGTTATCACTTCAGCGGCTTGTTGAGAAGTTGAGAACTATTTTTCGTTGTTAGTTTAGTGATACCGGCTTGCTTTTGCTTTAAGTTTAATTTAAAAGACGTTAAAAAATGGCACAGGCTTTAAAGAAATTATCAGCGCAAGTTTTGAAAAACAACTATGCTGAGGCGATTACAACTGGCATCGTGTCCAGAGCGAGTAGGTAATGTACCGGCATATTGGTTGCTTTACGTAATAATTAGCTTTCCTGGCAAATGCCGCTGGATTTTATAATTTTATGTACAACAAAAGCTGTATAAAACCAATTTTCTCTTTCATGTTTAAAATAGAATATATTGTACCTACTTGAAACCTGGTTTTACATATGAAAAAAATCAGCCAAGTGCGAGTCGGGCCTCGCTCTTTCAGGGTTCCGTACATAATTATGAACAATATAATATTTTGGGTCTAAGAAATATTTAATTTCCGAGCTAGACATCGCAACAAACCGTGAAAGAAAAACCTAAAAAAATGTTCGTTTATTTTGGTCACAGCTTATAAACTATTTAATAAATCGTTGTTTTCAGTATTTGTTGTTTAAATAGAGCATATAGTACATAATATACTGAAATATCATATTCCCAACTAGTTTAGTTTTTGAGATAGCCCCCGTCACAAAAATGGTCTAAAACTGACAACTTTGATGGCCTCCCATTCCCTTATTTTTTGAGATAAAAATTAAAAAATTATATATTTGTACTCTACTTAATGAGCTCTAAACAATGATACCCCACAAGCTAGGGTAAAGAAAAATTTTTTTTTTCCGGCTCCTTTTTCATGTATGGGAGCCCCCCTGAAAAATAATTTAATTCAATTTCTAATTCAATATTTGATTTTGGGTTAACGTTTTACACTAAATACCAAAATTTCAGGTTTGTAACTCATTTCGTCTGCGAGCTAGAGACCTGTGACCGGCGGACAGACGGACAGACAGACAGACAGACAGACAGCCGAGTGACATTAATAGGGCTCCGTTTTTTACCCTTCGGGTACGGAACCCTAACTAGGATTCAAGTTCTTAATTATCTAGGATTGAAGAAGGTATAATAGTGTGAAATGAAGACAGCACTGTTCTGGATATCCTGTGACAACTCCTCGACGAACTCCCTGGCGCAGTGGCGAGCGCAGTGGTTTTATAAGCGGGAGGTCCCGGGTTCGATTCCTGGCAGGGGCAATTTAGGATTTTATAATTTCTAAATTGTTTCTGATCTGGTCTGGCGGGAGGCTTTAGCCGTGACTAGTTACCACCCTACCAACAAAACTGTGCCGACAAGAGATTTAGCGTTCCGGTACGATGTCGTGTAGAAACCAGACAGAGGTATGGGTTTAATAAAAACTCATACCTCTTCCACCTTAGACTGCATTGTCACTTACCATCGAGTGAGATCGCAATCAAGGGCTCATTTGTAGATGAATAAAAAAAAAACTCACAGCACTTTATTTTGGATTTGTATTTTTAGCACTTTTTGGAGCAATGTGCAGATGGGACCACCAGATGTCATCCTAGGTATAACAGAGGCATATAAGAGAGATACTGATCCTAAGAAAGTCAACCTTGGTGTTGGAGCTTACAGGGACGACCAAGGCAAGCCTTTCATTTTGCCTTCAGTCAAGAAGGTATTCATTTAAAAATAACATGTTGGCTCACTTAGACCCTATATACCCTATATAAAGCTGTGATAGCCTAGTGGTTAGGACGACCGACTTCTAATCGGAGGTCGTGGGTTCGATCCTGGGCACACACCTCTAACTTTTCGGAATTATGTGCGTTTTAAGTATTTAAATATCACTTACTTTAACGGTGAAGGACAACATCGTGAGGAAACCTGCATGCCTGAGAGTTCTCCATAACGTTCTCAAAGGTGTGTGAAGTCTGCCAATCCGCTTGGCCAGCGTGGTAGACTATGGCCAAAACCCTTCTCTCTCTGAGAGGAGACCCGTGCGCTGTAGTGAGCCGGTAATGGGTTGATCATGATGATGATGACTTAGACCCTAGACCAGAAACCCTATACCCTACTTAGTAATGTAAATTACGGTTAATAATACCTAATTGTTATTGTTAAAGTGTAATGCTAACGTAGAGACTTTTTTAGGCGGAAGAAATAATTTTCAAAAAAGGATTGAACCACGAGTATGCTCCAATTGGTGGGGAATCAGCATACACAGATGCAGTCGCCAAATTAGCATTTGGAGAGGATAGTCCAGTTCTTAAAAACAAATCAAATTGTACTGTGCAGGTATGTCTATAAATGTTTTACTTTACGAAAACTTATTATAACTACCTACATGTTAATATCCTGCGAGAGACAAAAGCCCCTCTAATTGGATAAACGTGTCTTTACTTTGTAATATAGTAAATACTAGTGAACCTAGCAGTCCAGCCATATTGCTTGGAAATTAGCAAAAAATCTGGACGTAGATAGCGCCAATTACCACGCCCACAAGGATAAAAACAAATCATCAAAATCTGTCAAGCCATTTAGGAGGAGAAGAATTATGAAGATATGCACAACAGAATTTTATATTATAGTAATTATGCACCTAAATTATTATTGTGTGTTTGATGTCTCTTAGTGGTACAATATCTTGCTTGTTATCTACACAAATAATAATGTACAAGTATTGTATAATGTATTCATGTACATGTACTTAAAAAAGTATTGGAGAAGACTAAGTTATTATATCAACATTTTCAGAGTTTCTCTTTATACCATATTGTTTTTAATTAATCATAATTATTTTATTATTATGACCTTGTAATGCTCACACATAATGCACGGTCGCACAATTATACATAACACAGTTTGTGTCGAGGAATGTGCTTATGCGACATTGATTTTTAACTATTTCCCCTTTAACCTACAACAAAACTGATATATGCTTTTGGTCTTTGGGGTTGTTTTTTGTTTGCAACTTTGAGGTTGATTTTATAAATAATTACTTAAAGCAAAACACCACATTGATCACGGTATGGCATCACTTTTCAAGTATGGTTTACAGCTCTTCATAACAAGATGCAATTGAAATTTTAATTTTAACTACTGGGTTGATTTCAATGTAGTTTCTTGGATTATATCATTATTATCATCGGTCTTAACTCTGAGCAGGTTTTAAGATACGTTTTAAGGTTTTGACGACCTCCCTGGCGCAGTGGTGAGCTTTGTGGTCTTATAAGTGGGAGGTCCTGGGTTCGATTCGCGGCAGGGGCAATTTGGGATTTTATAATTTCTAAATTGTTTCTGGTCTGGTCTGGTGGGAGGCTTAAGCCGTGGATGGTTACCACCCTACCGGCAAAGCCGTGCCGCCAAGCGATTTAGCGTTCCGGTACGATGTCGTGTAGAAACCGATCAAGGGGTATACATACCTCTTCCAAGTTAGCCCGCTTCCATCTTAGACTGCATCATCACTTACCATCAGGTGAAAACAAAGAAGACTTAACAAACCTTTATATAGGGTACATTGTTAGGTTTACAAAAGCCACGGGAAGGTTTGAGGGGGGTAGACTGCTAGGACACCAGTAACCTGTGTCCAAACATGGGGAACTGGGTGAAATGGTCCTTACAAGGACTGATCACCCGCCTGGCGACGGCTCTCTCTCTCTTGTTTCGGATTGAGTATGCTGCTTGGCCCTATTGCCTGGCGACGGCAGGCGTCCCCTCTATAAATACGAAATACCATCAGGTGAGAATGCAGTCAAGGGCTAACTTGTAGTTGAGTAATAGAAAAAAAGGTGTCTTGTTTGTCATGTTTTTTTTTAAGAATTTTTATTTAATTGTTATAATTGACATTTGCAGACGTTATCTGGTACAGGTGCACTGCGGCTTGGACTGGAGTTCATAACTAAACACTATGCCAAGAACAAGGAGATTTGGCTCTCGACGCCCACGTGGGGCAACCACCCGCAGATCTGCAACACCCTCAACCTGTCACACAAAAAGTACCGCTACTTTGACCCCAAGACCAACGGCTTTGATCTGAAAGGAGCTCTCGAAGATATATCTGTAAGTACCCCCGAAAATTGTAGGTAGGTAAACCTCTCGAAGATAAACTTTACATTGCACCTGAATGCTAATCATTTCTATAAACATATTTATTGGTATCCAATTGACATTTACGGCCTGTTTCACCACCTTCTGATAAGTGTTGGATAGCCTAAACGTAAGTTTTGTCACTTTCTTACTTTATGTCAAGTGACAAAGACAAAAGTTGTAGATAGCTATCTAATACATATCAGAAGGTGGTGAAACAGGCACTTACACTTTCATAATAACGATAAATAATAAACGTTTGATAATAATAATAAAAGTTCTTTGTTGAACTGAATGATATAAATTGGTACCTTCCTTATCTAACTACATGTACTTAGTGATGTAAATATTTTTTCGTAGCAAGTCATGAAACATCTACAAAGCGATAAAATTCTCGCGCAAGTCGATTCTGATATTTATTATCATTTGTAACGTAATATAATATGTATAACGTAATAATCTATTATGATTGATAGTAAGTTAGGTAGGTATGTATCTGTCACAGTACGCAAGCGTGATAAACTTGATAAGCTCAAGATAAGGCCTCAATGGCGCAACGCTAAAGGCGTGGACTGACAACCGAAACATCGATGGTTCAAATCTCACCGGTTGCACCATTGTCGTACCTATTCCTAGCACAAGCTTTACGCTTATTCGGAGGAGATAGAGGAATATTAGTCATGTTCGACAATCAGCAAGGATACCTTACAAGTATAAATTAAAAATTTAAAAAACCCCCGACATTCGCCATTTTGTCGCGGCGGCCATCTTGGATTTACAATAGTGCTATTCTACTAGTCAAGCCCTTTCATTTGATACCCATATTAAGGGAGTTATGAAAAAATATGTAATCAGCCATTGTGTAGCGGGCGGCCATCTTGGATCGATTTTCATCAAACATAGCTAACAACACTCTCGACTAATTCACGTTTCAAACAAAAAAAAAACCGCATTCAAATCGTTCCACCAATTTGAGCGCTACAGGGGAACAGACAGACACACACACAGATACGTTAAACTTATAACACCCAGTCGTTTTTGCGTCGGGGGTTAAAAAGTTACTAAAATAGAGTCCAGCCATGGACAGCTTAGATTTGCGTAACATTGTGTATATTAAAAACTGATGCCTTCAAGAGTCGACCTTCGAGCCCTACAACTTTAGCATGTTTTAGCATGTAAAGCTATATCCACACCATACGGCGATATGGTGATATGATTATAAATACAACAATAATTTTGGCCGAACATGACGGTGATTCAATACAAATCTTGACTACTTGAAATACTCAAATGAACTCGGATAGACAGACAGAGATACCTTTTATTTGTTGGAATGTGTCTACAATATTTTCATTGAGTTTAATTGGTTTATATTCTTAGAATCGAACTTCGTTTGTATAGGGCACGCTCATTAACGTTCGAGGGTGACTTGTCTTAAAAGCGACCGACTGCGGGTTCTTTTTTTTGATTCAGCAACTGTTTATATTTCAGAAAATTCCCGAAGGCTCCATCATTTTGTTACACGCGTGCGCCCATAACCCGACCGGCGTGGACCCTAAGCCCGAGGAATGGAAACAGATCTCAGAGGTAAAGTACAACATATTATACATACTTTACTAAAATACATTTTTAATGCTCTTATACTCTTTGGACTGCATTTGATTTAGAAGAATTTATTATGCTAGAATACATAAAAGTAGGTACAATTTTTTAGACAAATAATGTTGCTAAATAATTTGTCATTATAGATACACATATTCATAGTTTAAAAAACGGACGTGAATGTATTGTGCCAACATGTATCACCAAGACCCATTAACGATTTTATTATTATGATATGGTGTGACCAAAGTATGCCAAATTGCCGAAGCGACCCAGTAATTGATGCAACCGATTTACTATTTTTGGACAATATTTTGCAGGTAGTCAAAGCGAGGAAATTGCTGCCCTTCATCGACATGGCGTACCAGGGCTTCGCGACGGGCAGCGTGGACAACGACGCGTTCGCCGTGCGCCAGTTCGTGGCCGACGGACACCAGATCCTGCTCGCGCAGAGCTTCGCCAAGAACATGGGTATGTGATCAGCAAAGCGAGGAAGCTGCTGCCCTTCATCGACATGGCGTACCAGGGCTTCGCGACGGGCAGCGTGGACAACGACGCGTTCGCCGTGCGCCAGTTCGTGGCCGACGGACACCAGATCCTGCTCGCGCAGAGCTTCGCCAAGAACATGGGTATGTGATCAGCAAAGCGAGGAAGCTGCTGTCCTTCATCGACATGGCGTACCAGGGCTTCGCGACGGGCAGCGTGGACAACGACGCGTTCGCCGTGCGCCAGTTCGTGGCCGACGGACACCAGATCCTGCTCGCGCAGAGCTTCGCCAAGAACATGGGTATGTGATCAGCAAAGCGAGGAAGCTGCTGCCCTTCATCGACATGGCGTACCAGGGCTTCGCGACGGGCAGCGTGGACAACGACGCGTTCGCCGTGCGCCAGTTCGTAGCCGACGGACACCAGATCCTGCTCGCGCAGAGCTTCGCCAAGAACATGGGTATGTGATCAGCAAAGCGAGGAAGCTGCTGCCCTACATCGACATGGCGTACCAGGGCTTCGCGACGGGCAGCGTGGACAACGACGCGTTCGCCGTGCGCCAGTTCGTGGCCGACGGACACCAGATCCTGCTCGCGCAGAGCTTCGCCAAGAACATGGGTATGTGATCAGCAAAGCGAGGAAGCTGCTGCCCTTCATCGACATGGCGTACCAGGGCTTCGCGACGGGCAGCGTGGACAACGACGCGTTCGCCGTGCGCCAGTTCGTGGCCGACGGACACCAGATCCTGCTCGCGCAGAGCTTCGCCAAGAACATGGGTATGTGATCAGCAAAGCGAGGAAGCTGCTGCCCTTCATCGACATGGCGTACCAGGGCTTCGCGACGGGCAGCGTGGACAACGACGCGTTCGCCGTGCGCCAGTTCGTGGCCGACGGACACCAGATCCTGCTCGCGCAGAGCTTCGCGAATAATTGAAAAGGGAAAAGTGTGAATATTTTGAAAACTACTGAACCACAAGTTTTTGATGTATCTTTGTCCGCGGATTTCTCCAAAACTATTAATCGGACTGTGACTATTCTTTTTTATCGGCTTACATGTACTTCAACTTGGGAACACTGCAAGTTTCATCAAAATCGGTTCAGTAGTTTTCAAGATACGGACTGTTAAGTGTGCGGTGAAGTCGGTTTTATTTATGAGTGGTTGTAAACGGTGTGTACTAGGTCTGTACGGCGAGCGCGCGGGCGCGCTGACGCTGCTGTGCGGCGACGCGGACTCGGCCGCCAAGGTGATGTCGCAGGTGAAGATCATGATCCGCACCATGTACTCCAACCCGCCGCTGTACGGCGCGCGCCTCGTCACCGAGATCCTCAACAACTCGGACCTCAAGCAGCAGTGGTGAGTGACACCCCCGCACCCCCCCGGCTTCTCACGAGTGCAATTTACATCTTAGTGCAACTATGTAAATTTGAATCAGAGATATCTTCTAAAACGCTTATATGCATGACTAAATAACATTGAAACGAACACGTTTAAATATTATTTGAATCATGCATGTAAGCGCCCGGAAATGGATTTTTTGAAGACTTGATCGCAAAACTAATTAAGTTATTTAATAGTTCTAATGAGTAGTTTGAAAATCGTCAGAAACCCGATAAACTTACAAAAACAAACACACACTTAACTGACAGTTAAAAAAATAATGTATAAAAAATTGGTTGTCTGTAAAGTCGATTTTACGGATGATGATTTTACGTGATAACATAAGAAAACAAAGAGAGATAGATGCGTCATAAGCCGAACGCTTAGTTCCGCGCTACGTACTATAAACAGCGCTACGTGCTATAAACATTACGAAATTCGAGCGCTGACTTTCAATGCGCAGAAGTCGAAAATGAGGTATCCTGGGTGGCGTGGGGATCGTTCGTAAGCACTGATTAGCTCTCGCGGAGCCCTCGTAAGCGCTGATTGGCTCTCCAATTGTACTTTGTCCCGCTCACTCGTACGACGCTGCGCGCACTTGAAGGTCGGCGCTCAAGTTACGTGCTGTTTATATGTGCTAGTTGCTACGCGCAACGGTCCGCGGTACGTGACAATGAGTCGTCCTTTTTCGTGCATGTAGCCGGCGCTTATCGATTTCCAAGACGTTATCACGTCAAAAATAACTTAGTACTGTGGAGTGGTGTTATTATTAGCATTTAGCACGGTGTGTACTGTGCAGGCTGTGCGACGTGAAGCTGATGGCGGACCGCATCATCAGCATGCGCACGAAGCTGCGCGCCGGCATCGAGGGCGCGGGCAACAAGCTGCCGTGGCGCCACGTCACCGACCAGATCGGCATGTTCTGCTACACCGGCCTCAAGCCCGAACAGGTACACCATATCAGAAGACGTGTGTGTGTGTGTCCGACTGTCTGTTCCCCTGTATAACCCGCGCCACGTATGTACATCGAACGCTGAACGAAACGTGGAGGGGATAGCTGCGTATGGGAACTGTCACGCACGTAATACAATAGCTTACCCCCTCCACTTTACTTCAGCGTTTGATTCACGTGGCGCGGGTTATAGCGCTCTAAACGGGTGAACCGATTTGAACGCGTTTTTTTTTGTTTAAAAGGTGAATTAGTCGAGTGTTGTTTGATGAAAATCGATCCAAGATGGCCGCCGCTACAAAATGGCGGATTACATATTTTTTCACAACTCCCTTAATATGGGTATCAAATGAAAGGGCTTGACTAGTAGAATAGCACTATGCAAATCCAAGATGGCTGCCGCCAAAAATGGCGAATTTCGGGGGTTTTTAATTATTTATACTTGTAACTTTATGTGCACACTTGTCGGTTGCCGCCATGTTATTAATACACGCACTTGCACACAAACAGTGCTCAGTTGGTATGTTCCAACTTCGAACAGCCTAGTTAGTTTTTTTAATTTCAAACAGCCTATTTAGATTGTTTGAACATCGAACAACATAGTTATATCTCGACCAAGCGAACTCGGCACCTGGTTTGTATGCGGCTCCCTATATTCTAGGTGCCTAGTTGGCTTGGTCGAGTTATAATATGTTCGGATTTCGAGTAGCTTAGCTAGTTAGTTTGAACATCGAACAGCCTAGTTAGTATGTTCGTATTTCGAACAGGATAGCTAATATGTTTGAACTTCGAAAGGCTTAGTTAGTGTGTTCGAACTTCAAAGAGTAGTTAGTATGTTCGAACTTCGAACACCACAACAGACCTTCATGGTTTATGTACGGACACACCTGCCCAGTTTGAAGATGTTCGAACTTCGAACAGCACACTCGCATAAAAAACACGCTTCAGTTCTATAACGACAGCGTGCTGTCTTAATTTCATTACTGGCTTGAGCTCGTATGTGTTAAGCTAAGCTCTGATGAACTTTATTCTTTGTACACTGTAGTTTTTGAGCGTCAATTTTACAAGTACATAGAAGTGAGGTAATGGTGATAATTACTTACGATAAAACTAAAACTACTCTCCATTGTCCCAGGTTGAGCGGCTAACCAAGGAGTTCCACATTTACCTGACGAAGGACGGTCGCATCTCCGTGGCGGGGATCTCCTCCAACAACGTGGACTACGTCGCAGAGGCCATGCACAAAGTCACATCCTAAACGACATATCGAATGTATAAACTGCCATAAGTAAATTATACATGCTATTATTGCAATTATAACTTAAGCGCACCGACACTATATTTTTAAATATTTAAGTTAAATATTTACTTTGTTTTATTATTTTATCGTTAAGCAGATAAATGTATAACATTTTAGGTAGTACATTTAACGCACGCAAGCTTGACTAGATAAAATTTTGTAGGAAATGCCTTGCGTGAATTTATCATGTATTTATTTTAAAGTTTTAAACTAGTGTCGAATACTCCTACATATTCCACGTCTACACAAAACATTGTATCTCCCATTTTTATTTTTTTTACTTTGTTTTTTGTTGTCAACAATGATTTGGGTCGACGAAAAACAACTAAACATTTTCAAACCACAGGGGGTAAGTGGGTGGGGTAAAATTTTTTAAGCTATTTTCACGTATTATTTATTGAGTAGAATAATTGAGTGGAATAAAGTATTAGTTAAATTATATTTTCTTCGTCCGAACTCATTTTAAGAGTAAGTGTTTTGAAAAATAACTGAGCAGGAGACGACGTGTTTTTAAAACCAAAAATGTTGTGTATGTTTTTGTGTAGTGTGTAACACGTAAAAACGCGCAGGAGACGCAACTTTATTGGCTGCTGTTTTTTTTTTGTTTCAGAGTAATAATTATTGAAAATTTAAGGTCGTAGCATACGTGACGGAATAATGGAGCTAATTCTGTTTTACACAATCTCTACTAAACTAAAATGACAGGCCTAAATGAAATGAAAAGGCCTGTTTCTATCTCTTTCAAAACGCTCTCCGCGGAAAAGGATAGCACTATTTTTAAAACTGTAGTTTAATTAGAGATTGTCTAAAATTATATAATATTGTGTATGAATTAGTTACAATAATAAAACATTAGTAGTATAAAGTCGCATTATAAAATACGACAATCTGGTCACTTTACATTTTTTATTTAAAACAATGTCCGTTTTGTATGCTAAGATTTTTATAAATTAAACTAAGTATTGTAAATTGAGAATTAAAATTTATTTGCTATATTTTGATATTGTATTGTGTATCTGAAGATAAATATATTTCTGTTTTTGTGATAACTTTCTTTATTTTTTCGACCTCTTAAGTGGATAACGTTAGTTTCCACGGCGTGTTAACAAGAGGACTAAGGGTCGATTTACATTGATGACGAGTCGAAGCGCATTGGAGCTTTAAACTAAAATTTACTTAACTACTAATTAAAATTCTCCCTTTCTGCTGAATGCGCATCTTTCTTTATGAGCGGACAGCGCATTTAACTTTGCCTCTTCGTTTCGACTTGACTGTGCATCAGTGTGACCTTCACGTTAAAACTTCAACTCGAAGTTATGTGCCGTATCGGTGAGATAGTATCGAAACCTACTCAGTATTGGTGAAAATTTTAGATGTATCAGTTTTTTGTAAGGATTATAAAAATGAGTTAGGATTTTTCTGTTATACGTCTTTAAAAGTCGAGTATGATCTCACTTGTTATGGTTTTCGTGAGTACTTTTCCAATACACGATTCTGCTTGGGCAAATCGAAGCCTCGAGCGTATAAGTATGAGCTTTCAAGCCAATGCTTCAATACCTATTAGGATTTTTTTATATTTGTTGTACTTAAAAATGCATGTGAATTAACTGTTTATTTTCAATAAAAGTAAATAAAATAAACTTAATGCGAAAACACAAATCGTAATAACATATTTGCGATAATCCTAAAAGAAATTACTAAAGTCTACGCAAAATATTTACAGCTCACAAACAATGTTATCCTACATTTTAAAACTCGTGCAGATCAATAATATAATGAAATCAATTTCTGATACATTACTTATTATATTACATATATTTATTACTTAGTACGTTTGAAAACAAAGGTTTTAACAATTTAATTAATAAATAACAATCACTATATCATTAACCTGCATTGATATATAAAATGTACATAGCATTTTACTTAACCTAATTTATATAAAACGTACATAACATCATATTACACATTTAAAAATGTGTTAAATAAAATTAATTATTATTAGCTTGTTATATAGTCTAGCTGAATGATATTTCAATAAAAATATAACTATGTACAAAATTTGTCACATATCGAACATTACCTATAACCTACTCATGGCACTATTTCTTTAGAATGTAACATTCATTTCCAATATAATATGTACCATTGCCACTTACCACGTTTCAACTAAAGTGAAAGAATTTTACTAAAACAAATATAATATTACAAACATTAAGTAGGATGAGTAGAACTGAATAACTTCGATAAGTTATAACTGATAACCTGCGATATATCATATAGTACTTATATTCTTAAATAGATTTCATATAATAATGTGAGAAAGTGTTGATGCCATGAGATATACTTACTGTGGAAACTCATTTTTTGAACTCAGAATATTATGTCTATCTTACCGTAATTTATAATATAATCGTAAGGCCGGGGCCGCACTGCGAAATTTATTCGCGCAAATTTTTTCGCAGACTTCTGTGACATATGGCAATGTATGAAGCTGCCCGCACTTGCGATTTAAAATTCGTGAAAAAAATATACTAAAATGCGGAAAATAAACCGCGAATATATTTCGCAGTGCGGCCCCGGCCTTACGATTATTATAAATTACGGTAAGATAGACATAATATTCTGAGTTCAAAAAATGAGTTTCCACAGTATATCTCATGGCATCAACACTTTCTCACATTATTATATGAAATCTATTTAAGAATATAAGTACTATATCGCAGGCGGATTTTATTCATACCAATCAGTGCAGCGTAGTCCGATCTTGATATTAAATTGAAGTGCCTTGTTGTACTGTACCTATAGTTAGACATGAACATAAACATTTAACCTTCTATATTGCAACACAATTTATGGTACATAAGTATAATCTTATATCTTATCCCGTATCCGAACAAATAATGCACCATTTATATTATTATGCAGGCATCTATGTATTTGTATATGTACAATATTTTTCTATTACTTTAAAAGATTGATGAAGATTGAAGAAGTGAGAAAATATTATACTACATATTAACACAGTTTAGTAATCATACAGTAGTTAGTAATTTAAAACGCGTGCGACTGCCATCGCCCGTACCATGTTGCTATTGCTAATGGAACATCTCAAAGACGCAAGTTATTCGTGCTTTGATCCAACGATCGTTGTATGATCAACTTCGCGGGGCACGCAAGGCCTGTACCGTAACTGCTTCATAAGGGACCTTTCAGACAGACCGGCGCGGAGAGCGTCGGAGAGCATTTTTTTTTTCACACAGACCGGCCGTTCAAATTTGCTCTGCTCTCCGCGCCGGTCTGTGTGAACGGACACGCGGATCCGCTCGGAGCCGAGCGTACGCTCTTGGGCCGGACGGCAGAGCATATTCGGCCTACGGTCGGCTGTGCGAGCATGAAAGAGCACGCGAACGGAGCCGGTCGGATGCTCGAGCGCGAAAGGGCACGGGCATGGAGCAGCCGACCGGCTCGACGAGTAGCCGACCGGCTGCTCTCATATATTTCACACAGAGCGTATTGGGAGCATGCTCGAGCATCCTCTTATCATAAAAGAGTTAACATGTAAAAATAAAGCCTATTTCAATGTCTTAAGATTCTATTTTAAATGCGATTAAAATTTGCTCTGCTCTCCTCGCCGGTCTGTCTGAAAGGTCCCTAAGTCAATTCATAACACTACTGTACGATTGCCAAACTGGGCTGTTACCTTCAAGATATTATACAGGCAAATGAAAGGGCTTTGAATATTTTGGCCTAATTAACTGTCCGCCATTTTCCTTTTTTTTTTTCAAAATATTTTTTTTTTCAAGCTTACCTATGTACATATACATATATCGAAAACGTGATACTTTGGAAGATTTTGTCTAACGACAATAGTTGTCTGTATTCATGCCAGCTATTGATTTATGCAGGTTTTATGCGTGGCCGGTATTTGAAAAAAAAAGGAAAATGGCGGACTGGTAGGTAAGGACAAGCTCCATACAAAAATATTCAAACCCCTTTGCAAATGCACGAAACCTACTTATAGGTAAACCAAATTAATATAATAGTATCGTAAATCGACAAATCTGAAAAATACTTAACCACTAAATAATGTTGTCTGCGGGAAGCGGAAAACGATGACTTGAATTTCAGATCTGCCAATTTAAGTTACGTTTCTTCACAGTACGTTTCTTGTACTACAGAGTTAGTACTATTTCACTAGTGTTCAGATGTTGCTCAAAATATATAAAGATGATAAATACATAACTGCAACTGTGACCAGTAGGGTTATTCTCTAACTTAGTTACCAACTGAAAATAGTTGCCAACGAATTACTTCGATATTGCTGCTTTACTGTGTGAAATTATGATAACACTTTATATTTCCGACAGTAAAACAGCAATGTATATCCAACTAATTCGTTGGCAACTATTTTCAGTTGGTAACTAAGTTACAGAATAACCCTGCAGGACATGAACAATCATTTTCAGCCAGGTGTGAATTATTGTAACCTCACCCCGATTTTTTAGTCTAATTTGTCCGGTCTATATGAAGAATAGATGTCATAAAGATCAAATAGATTAGGACTCATCACAACGAATGAACAATAGATATTATAACGAAAGATCCAAGAGTTTCATATTAGTAGATTCAGCATATTAAAATAAATTACTCGAAAAATATAAATTCATCGTCTCAAGCATTTTTCTTTTAAAATAAAAACAATGCAAGCGTGTCATGGTTGTAAATATGTAGCTTCATCAAAAGCATGCGGGCTTGTCAAGTTTGCAGTTACGTATGTAATCACCATATTATTGCTACAAAACATTAATTCAACTTACTTAATAATTTAAATAAAATAAGTTTTTGTGCGTACATTAACATTTCGGGCATAACTAATATAATTGAAAATATATTATATATCATCACAACACTTATTAGTTTACTTTAAGGCATAAATTAATATATATACAATTAAAAAAATCTTAATGCACAGTATTTTTCTATTCGTCAAAATCTTCCCGCTTTATGATTTAATTTGTATTTTTTGTATTGATTTCCTAAGTCAGACAAAACAATGAGTTTGAATATTAGTAGTAAAACTTGTAAAAGTTTATTTGAATAAAAAACTTTTCTATTCTATTCTATTCTAGTAGAAGTGGGAGTGGTCTTATAAGTGGGAATCCCCATCCCCGGTTCGGTTCCCGGCAGAGGCAGTTTGAGAATTTATGACTTATAAATTGTCTCTGGTCTGCTGGGTTATTCTGTAACTTAGTTAGCAACTGAAAATAGTTGCCAACGAATTAGTTTGATATACATTGCTGCTTTACTGTGGGAAATATAAAGTGTTTTCATAATTTTACACAGTAAAGCAGCAATGTATATCGAACTAATTCGTTGGCAACTATTTTCAGTTGCTAACTAAGTTACAGAATAACCCCCCTGTAGGGCTATTCTCTAAAATACCATCTCGATATCGAAGCTCACTCAAGTGAGATAACTCGCTTCGAAAGCAAACTCACTTCACCTTGGTTTGATATTCTGTAAACATCTGCTACGCACTTGCGAAGTGAAGTGAGTTTGAGTGAGAAGACGTGTACTATCGAGTTTTACAGAGTACAAATTAGCAAACTCATCTCGAATTCACTCTCTATAATTCGAAAATGGCTTTACAGAATAGCCCTGCTGGTCTGTTGAGATACTTTAGCCGTGGATAGTTGCCGCCAAACGATTTAGCGTTCCGGTACGATGCCGCGTAGAACCCGACTAAACTTATGGGTTTAATAAAAACTGCTATACCTCTTTTAGGTTAATTAAAAAAAATTACTAGCATGGAACTACTCTACCTATTCTACGCGTAAGTTTCTGACATGACCAGTTATCTATCTATAATAATATAAAGTAGCTTGTCCTGACTGACAATCAACGCACAGCCAAAACCACTGAAGCTAGAAACTTGAAATTTTCACAGTAGCTTCCTTTTATAACGTAGGCGCACACTAAGAAAGGATTATTGCGAATTCCATCTCTAAGGGGGTTAAATAGGGGATAAAAGTTTGTATGAAAGTCCGTCATTTTTCAAGTTATATCCATGAAAATTGGTATTTAGGTTTTCGATAAAAAATAAAGAGTTACCAGATTAAAAAACTTTGGAAAAAATACCCCCAAGTGGGTTAAATGGGGGATGAAAGTTTGTATGAAAGTCCGTCATTTTTAAAGTTATATCAATGAAAATCGGTATTTGTACTGTGGGTTAAAAATAAAGAATTACGTGTTTCAGGAATTTTGGAAATTCCACCCTCAAGTGAGATTTATAAGAATCCACGCGGGCAAAGTCGCGATCATCAGCTAGTTATTTATATATATGTATAATCGTAAAGTTGTTATTGATGGACGACATAAAATACATTGTGCAATAATGCACACAGTAATAAAATAATATAGAGTGGAGCTAATTCTGTTTTACACAATCTCTTAACTAAAATAATAGGTCTAATTATATTCCTATCTCTTATACAGTTCTCCCCGCGTTTGAGGATAGCATTATTTTTAAAAATCAGCCAAGTGCGAGTCGGGCCTCGCTCTTTCAGGGTTCCGTACATAATTATGAACAATATAATATTTTGGGTCTAAGAAATATTTAATTTCCGAGCTAGACATCGCAACAAACCGTGAAAGAAAAACCCAAAAAAATGTTCGTTTATTTTGGTCACAGCTTATAAACTAGTGTTACGAATGAACCTTATTTCTAGAGCATTAAGGTTCATAATTGCTCGCCACCTAATAAATACCTAATCACCCATCGATGTAAACAACCCATAATGTAAACAACAACAACGCGGCTTTTCTAGAATAAACATCGATAGGAGTGGAACTTTCTAGAAAACGCTTAGTCACGCGGTAACGGGTATATAAAGGGACCGGCGAGCTGACGGAGGGCAGTTCAGTTCTGAGAGCCGAGCGATATACAAGTGAAGGAAGCGATCGGAAGCGAAGAGGATTGGAAGCGAACAAACGTGAAGAGGAAGTCTACAAGAAGATCAGGAGTACCAAGTGGAATACGGAAGTGCAGAATAAAGTCTGATCAAGGGTCACCAGGTGTTTTATTCCAAATCTTCGAACCCCAGCACGTAACAATTGGTGTCAGAAGTGGGATTTGGAAGCTATGCCATTGACTCCGAGAGACGACTTCGGCAGCGAGGGTGTCAAGACCAGGGCCCAGCGTGCAGCGGAATCCAGCCGAGCACCTGTGGAGGAGCACCTGGAGGAACCAGCACCTGGTGGGTCCCCCCAGCTGGCCCCGCCCACTGGCCACACCCACCAGGCCACGCCCCTTGAGACCACGCCCACCCAATCGGAGGCCCCGCCCACTGGCCACGCCCACCAGACCACGCCCCTTGAGGCCACGCCCACTCAGCCGGAGGCCCCGCCCACTGGCCACACCCACCTGGCCACGCCCACTGAGCAAGCCACGCCCACCGTTGACTTGTCGGGTTTGATGCGGATAATGCAACAACAGTTTGCAGCGATACAGGAAAATCAAGATTGCAAATTTGCAGCGATACAGGAAAATCAAGAAGGGGTGCAGCGAAATGTTTTGTCGGCCGTTCACGAAGTTGGCGGCATGGTGGCTAAATTGCGAAAAGAGTTGGACCTCATGGACGAGCGAGTCACCTGCCTAGGAACGGACATAGATGGTGTGAAGACTGGCCTCACCGAGTTACAGAAAAAGGTGATACGTCTTGAAACGACAAGGCTAACGTCAAGTGGAGCGATGGGCGCAGTTCAGGGACCTAATGTTAAGGTACCCCCATACGACGGTAGCACCTCCTGGCCCGCGTACCGGCAACAGTTTCAGACTGTTGCTACTGCCAACGGATGGACGGACGAACAGTGCTTGACTGCCCTCACTGTCGCATTGAGAGGGCAGGCTCTAACTGTTCTGGAGGCCTTTCCTACTTCAGGCTGTGGATACAAGGAACTGTTGGATGCACTCGAATCCAGGTATGGGGAGCGACATCTGGAGCATGTGTTCCGCGCCCAGCTGCGCGATAGAGTCCAGCGATCTGGAGAGGGTCTCCAGCAATGGGCGTTGGAAATAGATAAGCTTGTGCGGAAAGCTTATCCATCGGTCGACGATAAAATGATAACTGCAAACACCGTGCAAGCTTTTGTCGACGGAATTAAAGACCTGGAGGTAAGAGCTGCCGTGAGGCTTCGTCACCATGCCTCATTAAAAGAAGCATTGGCGCATGCCTTAGAGGTCGAAGCAGTTCGACACGATATTCGGCAGACTCACAGACTACGTGAAGTTGTCGAGGAGGTGAAAGAGGTTAAGACCTCATTCAGGAAGAACTTTGGCGCTGTGTGCTATAGATGCGGTGTGAAAGGGCATCTGCAGCTGAATTGCCCACAGAAAGAGTCGCAGATGTCCCGACTAAAGAAAATAGAGGAACGGTTGGAGGAGCTTGCGAAGAGAGGTGAGGATGCAAGGTTTCCTCAAAATCAGGGAAACTAGTAACAGCCAGGACTAAGGGGCGAGTACTGGCTGGCACGGAGGGAGCCCCAGCAACGGTTATCTCACAAGGGGACATCGTCGGAAAGTGTGAAGAAGTTGTGTGGCTGAAGAAATGCACTTCAATGCCAAGCATGGAAAAATCAGGTTCTGGGAAGGATCCTACAGTCTATGAGCTTCTTGAAGACTGCAAAAGCAACCTGACTTATTCACAAAGCATCAAGGCAAAGAAGTTTCTATTACGCTACGCGGACATCTTTTCTAGTCAAGAAGGAAACCCAGGGAGAACATCGTTAGTGCAGCATAGAATCGATACCGGAAATGAGGGACCCATCCGTCAGCGGGCGAGACGGCTACCAATCGCGAAGGAAAAAGAAGTCGAGGATATGCTGAAAGAAATGGAAAGGAACAAAATAATAGAACCATCCGCAAGTCCCTGGTGCTCACCGGTTGTGCTTGTGAAGAAGAAAGATGGAAGCACACGGTTCTGCGTGGACTATAGGCGGCTCAATGACATCACAAAGAAGGATAGTTACCCGCTACCTAGAATCGATGACACTCTGGATACTTTGAGTGGCATGAAATGGTTTTCGACTCTAGACCTAAAATCAGGTTACTGGCAAGTAGAAATCCATCCAAAAGACAAGGAGAAGACAGCGTTTTCAACGGGAAAAGGATTATGGCAGTTTAATGTTATGCCTTTTGGATTGTGCAACGCACCTGCCACCTTCGAACGACTCATGGAATGTGTGCTAGCAGGTTTAGTAGGAGATGCCTGCTTGGTGTATCTAGATGACGTCGTTATCATGGGTCGAGACTTCGATGACCATTTGCAAAACATGGAGCGAGTCTTCGCCAAAATACATGGGGCAAACTTAAAACTTAACCCGAAGAAGTGTCAGCTATTTAGGAAAGAAGTGAATTATCTCGGCCATGTTATCACAAGTGAGGGCATCCAGACTGACCCGGCGAAAATTGAAGTGGTTAAAAAATGGCCTACCCCTAAAGACAAGACAGAGGTAAGGGCATTTTTGGGTTTGTGCTCTTACTACAGGCGTTTCGTCAAGGGGTTTTCTGAGATCGCGAAACCGTTACATAGACTGACGGAAGAGAAAAGACCATTTTGTTGGGATGAAGCCTGTGAGGATTCCTTTTCAAAACTGAAGGAATACCTATGTGAAACACCAATTCTGGGATACCCACAACCGGAAGGCCAGTTTATCGTCGATACCGACGCGAGCAACACCGCGATTGGAGGAGTGCTATCCCAAAAGCAGGGAGATAGAGAAGTCGTTATGGGGTATTTCAGCAAATCACTGTCAAGACCGGAACGGAACTACTGCGTGACACGGAGGGAACTTTTTGCCGTGGTAAAAACATTGCAACACTTCAGCAAGTACCTAATCGGCCGAAAGTTTTTACTACGTACGGATCATGCAGCATTGAAATGGCTACTGCAATTTAAGAATCCCGAAGGTCAAGTTGCTCGGTGGATTGAACAGCTCCAGGAATATGACTTCGAGACTCAACATCGCAGCGGGAAGTCACATGGAAATGCAGATGCACTTTCTCGGAGGCCATGCCCGGAAGAATGCAAACATTGCATCAAACAGGAGTCGACGGAGCTATCATTGAAACTTACCAGGACGAGTTCCTTAGGACCCTGGGAGGATGATGCAATGAAGATGGCTCAAGAGGGTGATGAGGATCTACGGCACATCATCGTGTGGAAGAAAAGAGGAGACGCCAGACCAACATGGAGTGAGGTTGCACCTATGAGCGTTATCACTAAGGCATACTGGGCACAGTGGAGCAGTCTTACTCTACAAAATGGAATACTCTACCGAAAATGGGAAAAGACTAACGGTAGGGAGTTCCATCTTCAGGTAGTCGTTCCGAGAGCCAAGGTACCCGATGTCCTACGTGAAGTGCATGACGGAGTTTCGGGAGGTCATCTTGGCGTCAAGAAGACACTAACGAAAGTACGGGAGAGGTTTTACTGGCTCCATTGTCGGGAGGATGTGCAGGACTGGTGCCGTAAATGTACCATTTGCGCTGCCGTGAAGGGACCGCAGACAAGGAGTAGAGGTAACCTGCAGCTGTACAATGTTGGTGCACCCTGGGAACGTATAGCTATTGATGTAGCCGGACCATTCCCTGTGACTGAATCAGGGAACAAATACTTCATGGTTGTTATGGACTACTTCACTAAGTGGCCGGAAGTATTCGCGATACCTAACCAGGAAGCTACAACTGTTGCAACTAAGCTCGTTGAGGAGGTTATATGTCGCTTTGGTGTACCATTGGAAATCCACTCAGACCAAGGAAGGAACTTTGAATCGCAAGTGTTTCAGGAAGTATGCAAAATTTTAGGTCTGCATAAGACACGCACAACTGCATACCACCCGCAGTCTGACGGAATGGTTGAAAGATTCAATCAGACGCTTGAAAGGCATTTGGCAAAGTTGGTTGACGCCCACCAAAGAGACTGGGACAGGTACATTCCACTGTTTCTCCTCGCCTACAGGACTGCAGAGCATGAGAGCACAAAGGCAACTCCGGCGTTAGTCAATTATGGCAGGGAACTACGGTTACCAGTAGACTTATTGATGGGAGGGTCACCGGATGAACCTTGCACCGTACAAGACTACGTCGCCAATCTGAGAGAGAAAATGCAAGAAATACATGCTACAGTTCGGGAAAACGGATTGCAATCGAGTGAGAACATGAAAACCAGATACGACCGGAAATCGAACACGAGCGGATTCGAGGAAGGTGCCTTAGTCTGGCTGCATAATCCGACTCGTCGAAAAGGGAAATCTCCAAAATTGCAAACCAGATGGGAGGGTCCATGCAAAGTGGTTACCCGTATTAACGACGTCACGTATAGGATTCAACGTCAACCAAGAGGAAAATTTAAGGTTGTGCACATCGACCGCTTGGCAAAACATTACGGAAGCAACAGTGATGCTCGGGACGAGCATCGCTAAGAGGGGGGCAGTGTTACGAATGAACCTTATTTCTAGAGCATTAAGGTTCATAATTGCTCGCCACCTAATAAATACCTAATCACCCATCGATGTAAACAACCCATAATGTAAACAACAACAACGCGGCTTTTCTAGAATAAACATCGATAGGAGTGGAACTTTCTAGAAAACGCTTAGTCACGCGGTAACGGGTATATAAAGGGACCGGCGAGCTGACGGAGGGCAGTTCAGTTCTGAGAGCCGAGCGATATACAAGTGAAGGAAGCGATCGGAAGCGAAGAGGATTGGAAGCGAACAAACGTGAAGAGGAAGTCTACAAGAAGATCAGGAGTACCAAGTGGAATACGGAAGTGCAGAATAAAGTCTGATCAAGGGTCACCAGGTGTTTTATTCCAAATCTTCGAACCCCAGCACGTAACACTATTTAATAAATCGTTGTTTTCAGTATTTGTTGTTTAAATAGAGCATATAGTACATAATATACTGAAATATCATATTCCCAACTAGTTTAGTTTTTGAGATAGCCCCCGTCACAAAAATGGTCTAAAACAGACAACTTTGATGGCCTCCCATTCCCTTATTTTTTGAGATAAAAATTAAAAAAATATATATTTGTACTCTACTTAATGAGCTCTAAACAATGATACCCCACAAGCTAGGGTAAAGAAAATTTTTTTTTTTCCGGCTCCTTTTTCATGTATGGGAGCTCCTCTGAAAAATAATTTAATTCAATTTCTAATTCAATATTTGATTTTGGGTTAACGTTTTACACTAAATACCAAAATTTCAGGTTTGTAACTCATTTCGTCTGCGAGCTAGAGACCTGTGACCGGCGGACAGACGGACAGACAGACAGACAGACAGACAGCCGAGTGACATTAATAGGGCTCCGTTTTTTACCCTTCGGGTACGGAACCCTAAAAACTGTCATTTCAGTTTAGAGATTGTTTACAACACATCTTTTAGCCACAATCTTTTTTATGGGGGTATTTTTATAATTCACCACAAGCTTTTGCCGTCGGTTTCGCCCGCATGCAATCCTAGTCAACCTATACAGGATATAAGGGGAACTTTACCGTGAAAACGTAGCGGTATTATTATACTTTACTACCTAAACACAATCCAATTTGTTTCCAATAAGGAAACAAACAAACCATTTGTTTTACACTTGTAGTATTAGTGGTTTAGTTTTACTATTTTTCAAACCGGCAATGTATAGCGTGCACAACTCAGTGCACTCATGCAAGTATTTATCCCACGTTTGTTGACCACGTCAACTGATGGCATTACATTTAAAAATTGTCATTGATGGACGCATTTTAATTTTTTTTCGCGTTTTTTTGTGGTATCTGGCCAGTAATCATCACTGATACTATAGATCGACCAGAATCTTATGAAAAATAGGGAAATTAAATTTTGTAGTAAGCAATACTAGGTTAACTCGGCTGCCCTAGTGATAAACAAAGTAATTACATTCAGAACACCTTACCTGGGATCGTTTCACGAAACGAAAAATCAAGCAACTGCATTTTTAATACAAAAACAAAGTAATCAACTTCCAATTACTTTGTTTTTGTGTTGTGCTTGTTGTTTACTTGGTTTTGGCATTTATATTCCGGGTTAGTGAGTGCAGTTACTTTGTTTGGGCAATTTAAATTTCAGTAAACGGTTCAAGTTATTTGAAATATTAAACTGTGGTAAAAAACTACTCGACATAAAACTTTTGTTAATGCAAAAAGTCAATTTCACAAAAAATTTCAGTTACTTTGTTTATCGCTAGGGCAGCCGTAGTGTTGCTAACCTTGGAATTTCATTTCCCTATTTTTCATGAGATTCTGGTCGATCTCTACCAACCCGTCTTCGTTTTCGGTAGCGGTCTCCTTACACCCGTTAAGTCAGGTTCTAGTGAATTTATTAGTTTATGACAGTATTTAAATATGGGTACAAGTACATATTCTTTCGAATTGAAGTATCATCTCAGTCAATCAAGTGATTTCTTCGTGAATCATGTGATCTAGTGAAGTATGAAAACCATATCAAGTCGCACAATATGGCATTCAAACAGCAAACCATCCTATAATAATCCGAACGACCATACCTGTTATAGCATTCACTTTGCCAGTTGTCAAAAGATACAACTGAATTTCATCATACGAAAATATAATTATGTACTACACATACAAAATTATGTAAATTGAGCAATTATGTCATATTTTTTACTTCTTGGTGACGAAATTATATGTATTTCTAAAATATAATGTTCACACGATCGAACTGGTTTCATATTAATTATTATTAACAAGGTATTGGTTTGATATGGTATGACATTCTGGGCAACTTGAAAGGTGCCCGTTTAATACAAGTGTGTATCTATAACAATTTTAATAAGAATCTAATAAATAATAATTCCCCCTTTATATTAATTGAATTATAGAGATTGTATTATATTTTAATTTACTTGATAACTTTTTAAAATCACTATTCTGATTTTATTATTCAAACGCAATTCATATGTAGGTATTACATTATTCTATTCTTCGATATCGATGTTGATATTACAAAAGATTATAGTAGTAAGTTGATTCTGACAAAAAAGGAGTATTAGGTACAAATCATAAAATTACTTTTTTCATTTTTAGCCTCATTTTTCTGGTAATAATTATTTATCATCATACCAACCATTTATTTATCATAGACAACAGACAGCGTGATGTTTAATGCTAAATCTCCACGTGAGTATATGCTCGAACTTTTGAAGTTCATTTGAGCAAATTCGAATGTGTTTGTTCATATCATAGCAAATATGAATTTTGCTCGTCGAACATGCATCTGCGTGTGGAGCCAACTTAACTCACTTTCAACACAAACATAAGACGATAGAAATCAAAACGAGTCCAATCGAATGTCGCCAATCGATCCGAAACGCGCGAAATTGGAAAAAAGCATTCAAGAAGTCGGAAAAAAGAAATCGGAAGGAAGGAATAAATAGTGACCTTTAACTAACACTCGTCCAACAACAAAACAGGAATTGTATATACAACTCGTCGTTCATCTAAAAATTCTTCACTGGCGTAAAATCCAACACAACATTACATTTTAAAGAAATATTTAACCACCGTTAAACTAGGGTTATTGCTCGTTTTTGTGTAAAGGCAAAGTTTCACTCGCGGGTTGCGAGTCCGCCGAGTTGGCGGAGTCGTCGCCCAACAGCCGGCTCAACTGGTCGTCCAACACGTCGGGCGCGCGCGCGTCGCGCTTGCCGTCCGCGCCGAACTCGTCGTCGCCCGCCATCAGGCTCTCGTCGAGGTACGCGAACGAGTCCAGGTTGATGTCTGTCGTGGTTATCGCCGTGCTGTACACGTCTATCCGCCTCTGCTGCGACCGCGCCTCCGCCACCTTCTCGGACAGCTTCGCCCGCGCCTTGGACAGCGCTTCCGATTCCGATCTGTCCAGCGGCTTCATCTCGCCGTCCTTCATCTTAGCGCATCTCGCTCTGATCGCGAACGACGAGTCGTTGCTCGACGAGCCGTCCTCGTCCTGCAGCTGACTGAGAAGCGTCCTCGTGGTTCGAGATAGAGCGCTCGTATTGCTATATCTGTCGAGGCTATCTGTTAAAAAAAAATTTAATGATTTAAAAAAAAAAACAAAAAAAAATTGATCCAAAGCTCTTTCCGTTCTTAATCTTGTTGAAATTAGGATCATAATAAAATTAATTACAAATCGGCATGTATTACGTTTTTATTGCTTGTGCATCAGTTTATAATTATTATGTCGCCATTAGTTGATAACTCACCGGTGGGCGTAGCGGCCTGTATCCTCTCCGCGGGCAAGTGCTGGATCTTCGTCTTGTGGCCGTCGACGATGTACTCATTCTCGCTATCGCTCGACATGCCGAGATCCAAATGTAGCGAATTCAACTTGTCGACTTCTTTACTTTTCCCCGACGTGTCCAAGTCGATCTCCCAGTCGGCGACGCTCGAGGCGTCTTTTATATCGACGCCTTTACTAAAACTAGATTTATCCTTTACACTCTTGTCCATTAAGCTCAAACTCGTTTCGTCCAGGTGCTCCATTTCCCGCAAACTCGTGCTGGAGTCTAAGCTACTGGTGTTGCAAGTTTCGGGAGTTATTTGCGCTTCGAACAGCACCGGCGTGTCCTGCGTTATCGGCCGCTCGTGTGGCGCCGAACAAAACTTATCTTGGTCGGCGACGCCCTGCGCGGTGGTGCTTCTGCTGTCCAATATCTCGGACATGGTCGTTGGTCGTGCGGTTTGCTCGTTATTGAGCTCTAAAACTATGACATTCCCCGCCTTGGACGGATCTACTTGATCCGGTTTCGTCGTCTGTAACAGCTTATTCACGTTTTTGCCCATGATTATCTTGGAAACGTCGTTGCCGTTTTTAGCGAACGTAAGCGTCTTACCTAAGGTTGCGCCTTTTTGGACGACTATTAGATTGCCTTTCGCGTTCACGGGTCGAACTATGGGGTTCGTGATTTTAGGAGTGGACACCGTGGGTAGACCCTTCACGGGAACGATGTCCGCCATATTCGCCGTTTTTATGGGCTCCACTCCGACGATTTTCGCATTGGAAGGCATCGCGCTCACGACGGTCGGTTTGGACACCCCGCTCGCACCCGTCGGCTTCGGGACTTGGGCGTTCAGTTGCGAGCTGACGGAGACCACTTTCATGGCGGTAGGGATTCCCTTGAAGTGGAACAGCGGCAGCTGACCCTCCTTGTTGGCCTTCGCCGGAACCACCACCATCTTTTGCCCCGACTTCGGATTCAAAACGAAAGTCTTCGCCGAAACTTTCAGATCGGTCGCCGGGATGCCTTTCGGGGTCAGCGCTTCCGACGTCTGAATGCTCCGGTTCGATACGTTAGTCGCGCTCACCTGCGAGCCGTCCCTGCTCGGAACGGTCATCGGTGAGGAGGTAATGACGATTTTCGAACTCGGCAACCTGCTCTCTATCGACGCTTTAGACACGACGATCATTTTCTCGGACGGCAGAACGGTCGCGCCCGGGGTCCGAGGTTTCGGCAGGGAGCCGATGACTTTGGTCGTCACGAGTCTGCCGGGCGCGCCGACCGGTCGATGCATCGGACTCGGAGACGCGACCGACGGTCGATTCACGACGAACTTGATGTCGTCGGGGGGCTTCTGGACGACCTTGAATTCTGACATTTGTACTTTCTTATCGGCGGCGACGTCGCCGCGCTTCTTGATGATGAGATGGCAAGGCTTGCCGGCGACGAGCTGCTTGGCGGCGGGCGCGGGCTGCGGGTCGCGCGCGCCGCCGGGCTGCGCGAGCGCGTCGGGCGCCGCGCCGGGCGACGGCAGCGCCGCCGTCGGCGTCGCGTCGTCGCCGTATTCGGTGGCGGGTTTGCCGCCCAGGATGGACTGCGCGTAGCTCGCCTGGAAGGAGCCGGGCGGCCCCGAGTAGTCGACCTGCGAGGCTCCGGGGAACTGTTTGTCGGGCGACAGGGGCGGCTCTTGTTTTTTCTTCTGCGCCTTGGCCGCGGCCTTGGCGTTCTGTTTGTGCGAGCGGGGCTTGTGCGGGGCGCGGGGCGCGCGCGGCTGGCTCGATTTACTAGTTGAAACTTTACTAACTTGATTGTAGGAGTGTTTCGAGTGGCCTGTCGCTTTACCTGCGAAGTGTAGGGCCAAAATTAATATTTAAAGTGACGAGTAGATGATGCATTGACTGATTAGGATTAAATTCATACGTACTCGTCGCCGGTTGAGAGAAGCGTGAATACACTTGTGACAGATTGAGATGTTTCTGGTTAGTGTTGACGGTTATGTTTCTCATATTTTTTATAGGTGGTGGCGGGGCTTCGTCGGGTGTGGCTCCGCTTTCAGGTATTTTTCGTTTACGGCATATCAGTTCTGTTTCCCATATCTACGGGTTCAATATAGAAGGGTTACTTTAATATATGTGAACTCAAGCTCAGAACAATATATTTACAGCTATTTTTATTTTACATAAAAAAAAACATCTAAAATCAGAAACATTTTCATGCAATTTCTTTTATTACTTGACACTGTTTGTTATTGAAAAAAAAGTGTGAATATTACTGAAGCAGGAAACGGTGGCATATGCAAACCGCGTCTATGGCCGCGGGCAAGAGAAATTGCAGCCTCTGATAGTTGATATTGGTATTATAATGTGCTGTGGCCGCCAGCATCCACTAATCTGATTAGGAATATACTTACTTTTGTAGTGTGATCTTCCATGGCTACAGGAGGATACAACATGTCGTCCATAACCTCGCTAGTTTGAAGGGCAGCCTCGGCCGTTTCGCCTTCAGCTTCGGGTATTTCTTCCTCATTAGTTTTGGGGGCGATCAACTTCTCGCTCTCGATTCTGTTTTTGATTTGTTTGTTATCGGCGGCCGCCGCCTCCGCGGCGCGGTCGGCCAGCTCCGCGTACATGGTCTGCGCCACGCCGCGCGGCATGAGCGGCACGCGCCTGCGTCCCTCGCTGATCCATCCTAGAGCTGTGTTGGGACCCGCCAACCTAACAAACATTTCATTCATTACATTTTCTTTTGTCAGTTTTGAATAATTATTACTTCACAAATTTTTAAACCCCCAAGGCAAAAACGACGGGGTGTTATAAGTTTGACATGTCTGTGTGTGTGTGTCTGTCTGTTCCCCTGTAGCGCTCAAACGGGTGAACCGAATTGAATGCGGTTTTTTTTGTTTGAAAGGTGAATTAGTTGAGAGTGTTGTTAGCTATGTTTGATGAAAATCGATCCAAGATGGCCGCCGCTACTAAATGGCGGATTACATATTTTTTTACAACTCCCTCAATATGGGTATTAAATGAAAGGGCTTGACTAGTAGAATAGCACTATGCAAATCCAAGATGGCTTCCGCCGCAAAATGGCGAATGTCGGGGGTTTTAAAATTTTCAAATTTATACTTGTTGTTATTGTTAACAGTTTTATTGTTGTTAAGTTTCTTGTTAATTTTTTATTAGTTATTAGACGAGTTTTTTATTATTAACACAAAAAATGATAGTGACTCAGATAAAACACAGACTGAAAAAAAATCTGATTCCGAATTGCAAGAATGTAATTACATGAGCGGACTTGAAGTAATAGGTTAATTTCTTCATTTATAATATAGGTTTAAAAGCAGTTCATTCAGTTTAATTTGTTCCTAAAAAAAAAATGTTTGTTGCTGATGGTATAATTTTGTGTCATCTGACGTCATGCCGATGTTAATGTGACAAGGTTCGAGCGCAATAGCAATCTGCAAACCTATACATCTTTTATGAAGTAAAGTGGATTCTCAAATATGTTTTGAAATTCAATATGCATTGAGTAACAAGAATTTACTACAGATTCTGTGAGAAAAAAAAAGATTGCAATATTATGAAGTTTATTCTTTTAGTATGAAATGCATTGAGTGAAATAAAAACACAGATTAAGAAATCACTCTGATTTTAAAATACAATTATAAGTTTACTATGCTATAAATTTAAAAAATATGAGAGGTTTATGTAATTATTTCAACTTATAATTAAAAAGATTATTATGATAAATTAATTCCATTGCTTTTTGTATACTTTATTTAAATATAAATAGTAAACCAATAAAAAAGATTGTATATAATAGTAGTGGACCTGGCAGACGTCATCCTGCCCGGTGACATACCAACATCAGTGCCACCTACCTTGTATGCTACACCTACAGACCAATATATATTTGTTACAAAAAATGTGATAAATGAAGAACTGCTCAACCGATTTTCTGCAAACTTCATAAACCATTTACTAAATAGTCCGAACAAAGCCTAAACATTTGGTTTGGATAGGTGAGCACGTTCTTGAGTTATAAAATTACAACGAAAAGTGGCATTGATTTTTATAATATAGATACCTAATTACATAAAAATATAACTTGTCAAATTGTTCAAATATGAAGCATATCTTTATAATAAAACTTGAAATAAATCATTAATTTGTAAATTTATATTGATGTTGATGATTGTTGTGCTGCATTTTATAACCTAATATTAATGTATGAGATTCTAATCAAGTATCAAATATGACAAACTTTCAATAATCTCTAAGGCCAAGACAAACTAAAGAATATAATTGTTTATTATAACAAGTTATACATTATTGAAAATCAGATTAGAATAGGTTAAAAACTCTATAGAAATGAATGTGAGCACAACAAGAGTACAATTATTATGATAGGTTTCAGCCATCTTAAGGTTTGTTGTACTTAAAAATTAAAAATAAATCTAGTGCTCAATACAATATGATATTGTAAGCTTACTGTTCTGCAATAGTAGCTAGGAGCTCATCGTTAGACACGCGTCGCGCCTCAGCATTGTGGCGATCGCTACTTATATGTAAAACGGCGCGTAGTTCCTCGAGCAACTTTTTTCTGTTGTCTTCTAACTCCCCTTGTGCTCTGAATACAGTCATCATATTCGAGTAGGCTTCCAACTCTACAAGTAAACAAAGCATACATGTAAATGAGACATAAATAGAGTCTCAATGTGCAACGATACGAGTTGCATCGCTCTTAGCATTGTTGAACAAAACCATAGGAGGGAAAACGAATGCCATTTATAAAACTAAATATATACCGAGTCTCCGGAGCGTCCGTCGACATTCGTCGCGTGTCATATTAAGAAGCATGGGCCACATGTTTAAACCTTAATCCACTACACTCATAAAACTATATTTAATTGAATGATTTTAACCATATTTTATTATAATAATCTACTGGCAAATATCCATACTATTTACTTCGAACTAGGGATAACCGATTCATGTAAATACGAATAACGAGTGCTCCTTCGATGCCTTTGAGTCGACTCTACTCGATATTATTTTCTTAGTATCGATAATAATATAGGGATTTTTTTTTTTAATTAAAAAATAAAAATACGTAATTTATACGCATGCACGCGGAAATTTATACAGTTTTTAAAAAATAAAATATTAAAAGGGGTGTTTTTTTAGAAAATCGCAAGTTGATTGATTGATTGATTTGATAATTTAAAACTTTAGTTTTAATTGTACCTATGGATAATTTTAATATTTAAGTATCGTAATATTTTGTAGAACCATATTTTTCTAATTCATTTCATTGAGCATTTCAATCTAAAGTTAAGTATGCATTGATCTATCGTCATCATTTCAACAATAAATAAAAAACAATAAAATATGTCCTCCACTGTTTAACCGGCATAGGTTTCTTGAAAGGATCATTATCATTTAAGGATCTTGCGTCGTTAGAGTCCTGCTTGAATCCGATCAAATGTGAAATATCGATGTGTCATAAAAATCGATAATCGATTAAATTCAACTATAAAGAACATCTCTAAGTCGGTTTGACATTTAGAATTTCGAGTAGCATTTCGATCTAATAACGGAAAGTCATAGAGATAATAAAGTCAATGCGGAAAGTCAATTCTAGTCTATGAAATTTGGGGATACTAGTTTCAGATTTAAAATTACCATTTCCGATAAGTTAACACGGCACCTGCCATCATTCAACGATGTATTTTTTCACCGAAAGTCTCTGCACCGCTCCATTTATTTTTTTTAATTTTTTTTTTATTAATTTAATCCAAAAAGTACAGAAAAGTTGACAGGCAAACTTACAGCCAACCTTATAATAGAAGCAGGCCAGGTGCACTCGCATTGTAGGTATGTACCTAGTGCGCTCCGGTTGGTCGGGTCCATTCAACAACCCTTACTTGAGCGGAAGGGATAAAACTTAATAAAATGGACAATAGTGTTTTTACCGTGAACTTTGTTTTGAGGGCTTTAAGTACATCACGGAGAGGAATTAAGAACTAGGTATAATACATAATTATAAATTTAGTTAATCAAAGAAAGGTCCGTCAGCTAGGATGCTCAATTCCTAGAATATAAAAAGTTCGATCTATACTCTGATTTCTAATTCCGTGGAATTCTGACGTTTCGTAATGCTACCAGAGATAAAACAATTCCCACAAAAAAGATAAAAATTCAAAACTTATGCAAAAATCAACTGCCGCTTAAAGATATGACAAATGCCTGACAGACACTTCATGGTGATAATGCCATTCGACTTCCATTTTTGAATATTTTTTTTCAATGTGCTTCTTTTGTTTTCTATTGCTGTTAGTGTGCACTTTCTAGTTTCCACTCTTAGCGATTCCTATTTTAGGGCGAAAAACTAATATTATTACGCGGCTTAAAGCTTTATATGTTGACAGGGAATTAAAGTAGTTCGGGGTAAAATCATACTTCGTAGATGTTAACCCTGTTTTCCATACACACAACTCATCTGTAAATGACAATGACAGCTGTCAGAATTCCACCGAATTGAAAATCAGAGTATACTATTATTAGCCTAAATTAGCCTCTATTATTGCTAAAACTGAAAATACGTCTTCTTCGTCTGAATTCATTTTGATAATAAATATTTCTTAAAACATCTAATTAAAATATGACACGTCTTGTCATATTTTACCGTGTTTACAAAACGAAAAATGTTTTACGTGGATGTTATGTTTATTGGACTTCCAAATTCTACACTGTGAACTAGTTTATAAAGGTAGTTTGTAAGTTGTTTTAAATTAAATTACCCTTTTACAACATATTTATTGTTAACTGGCAAGAATACAATATGATATTAGCTTAGATTAGGTATATAGGAGGATATTAGCTGTACCCGTATTACTAATTCCCTGGAATTCTGACAGCTGTCATTGTCATTTACAGATGAGTTATTTGTATGGAGAACAGGGTTAACATCTACGAAGTACGATTTTACCCCAAACTACTTTAATTCCCTGTCATCATAAAAAAACCATATGGCGCGTAATAATATTACTCGTTTCGCCTTAAAATAGAAAACACCAAGAGTGGAAACTAGAAAGTGCACACTGACAGCAACAGAAAACAAAAGAAGCACATTGAAAAAACTTATTCAAAAATGGATGTGGAATGACATTATCACCATGAAGTGTCTGTCAGGCATTTGTCATATCTACATGTGGCAGTTGATTTGTATTTGCATAAGTTTTGAATTTTTTATCTTTTTTGTGGGAATTGTTTTATCTCTGGTAACATTACGAAACGTCAGAATTCCAGGGAATTAGTAATACGGGTATAAAAAAGCTGGAACCTAAGGCCGCGAAACCATTAAAAATAATCGTCTGTGATTTTGACATTACGTACCATGAACCTATAGAAGAGGACTTGGCATAATGTCCTATAGAAAATAGTGGATCGGAAAATAGCTTAAGCTTATCAAAATTTTCATAAGTGTGTAAGAGACAACACTACATTTTTAAACATAACAATAAAACAGATCGTGGCAGAAATTTTATTGCAACTTCCCTTAAGATGGCCTCCCTAAAATGTATACATGAACACTCACACACGCACAACTTGAGACATCACAATGAACACGCGCCATTTTATGTTACAGGATTGTGCGTAAGTGAGTGTATTTTTGGCACGTTTTTAAGGTAGGTATGCCTACTCTACTTATTATTATTATCTCTATGTTACGTACCTATATCAATTTAGCTATCTGTTGATCGACAAAACCACAGAACATAAATACTATCTAAGAGCGGCAATACACGTCAGATTTTTTTCCATCCGATCCGGCTACCGGAAGGCGTATTTTGTATGAAAGTTATACCTCTCCAATACACGTCCGATCCGATAGTAGGATCGGATCGGATCGGACGTGTTGTCGGGAAGGCCCTTCCTTTCCCTAATTCTGCTTCGCGTTATTAAGTCGTTGAGAGCCCCTATGGGCCCTTAGAGGGTTTACAATAATGAGTAAGTGATAACGAGTGGAAAGGAATGCCCCCCGAGTTAATTTATATCTGATGGAGTCATACCTTCGTAATATGCTGCGACGCGAGTCTGACTCCAGCCGGTCTCCTCGCGTCTTCCGCTCCCCCTTCTCCATCTTGCTCTAGCTCCTCGGCGACCTGCATGAGTAAGTTAACCATGACATCACTGTATGATGCCCCTAGTTCTAGAGAGAGTGATTATGTTATATTTCTTAAACGTGCGGTAGGCCATCCCACACCATCCCAATGACCCCGAGCCATGTTTCCCTGGGAAACCCGTAGGGGTACCCGGAGGGATTACGATATACGACCCCCGGCGCACCTTCCGGTAACCTCCTTTGCAGCGCTCAAACACTTATGAGCCCTACTAAGGGTAGAAGATCCCTCGTTGCAGCCAGTACTTAGTCCTTGACCACTTCCTAGCTGATCTAATACGCCCGCCAGGTCAAAGGCATGGTGAGGAGGACCTCCGTTTAAACTTTGGTTGGCCAACCACATCGAGAATAAATTCCCTATCACTGATCTAGATACTTAGCGTCCAGGCACTTAACGTCTAGATACTTAGCTTAAGTTATTCGCCATCCGCTCGGTGCTCGAAGAGATGAGTCTGCCAGACTTCGCCTCTGCTTGCATGTTGTTCTCAGGAAGAGATGGTCGTGCGTTGGCAGCGCTATTTAAATACCACTCGTGAATAACGGAAATAAGACTTGATGTGACTTTATAAATTCCATTTAAGCAAACCACGATATACTAACATATAAATACGCGCGCACGGTACGGGATCCGAGCGGATTACATCGATACACGTTCAAAATGGGAATACCGTTCAGCCACCTTGTCGCGCCCCAATTCAAATGTACTATAGCGAATGAAAAATGACTGATTCGTAATAGCCACAGACTATAGAGCATAGAGCGAACTTCGAGCGAACTCTGCTAAATCACAGATAACATTACATTCATAAACTAAACACTGACCTTAGAGCAGTACGGCTAACTTTGCTCTTGTGCATTTCGCGAACGCATACGCGCTTCGCGACACACCCGGCCGGAACAAAAATTTATGACAGGCATAGTAAGTTACTCGTCCACTCTTTGATCTTCTCAAGAGCCTTCGTGGCAGCGACTCTCCTCGACCTAGTTCGCGGACATTCATCCTCCTTTCCATGGTTCCCTTCTAACTCTGCTCTCTCTGTACCAACAACATTTTTTGCAGACTCTCTGATTCCCTGATCCACTACTTCGACCTCTACGTCGTCTTGAACGGGTTCCTCTGTATGCATGGATGGTAAATTCTCTTCCTGATCCAACTCGTCTAAGACAACCGTGAGCTTATTTCCATTTTCCTTCAAAGATTCGCTTCCAGTTACAGGAGCCCGTTCGCTAGACTTCTTTCCTCCCATGAATCTCTCTTCAACCTCTACCTCTGATTCTTGGGCTTCAAGCGGGTATAAATGAGCTATTGACCTCGTAAATTCCTTGCCTCCAACTTTCACTATGGCCACTCTACATAAGCCATCACCTCCCCTTTTCAACGAAACGATTTTACCGACTCTCCAGGTTTCTCTATTTTTATTTTCCCCTTTTATCTGAACTATTTGTCCTACTGCTGGAGATAGTTTTGAGGTGACGCGTGGTTCTTTATGCGAGTGGTTATACCTTTCTCGAAGACTAAGCAAATATCTGTTTACGAACATTTCTTTGAACTCTTTTAAGATACTAAGACCTCTTTTCCAACTTTTTATAAGATCAACTTTAATCGACGTACCCCTTTCTAGGCAATTTTCCACTGACTCTTCTATAGTAATGCAACTTCCAGGAGTAAGAAAATCAACTGGTTTCAGAATTATGTCCAATTCCGAATCTACACATGTGAGTGGTCGCGAATTCAGCACTGCTTCAATTTCTTTGATGACCGTAGCTAACTGGCTATCGGAGAGCATGTGTTTTGCTAACGTACGCTTCATACAATTTTTAATTATTCCCATAAGTCGTTCGTAGAATCCGCCAAACCATGGCGCCAATTGCGGAATAAATTTCCATTGAATTTTGTTGTCAATACAATATCGTTTTGCGAGAATCTCTGCTATAAGTTTGAAATGTGTCGCATTATCTGATGTAATGAATTTTGGAATCTTTCTACTTGCTATCATCCTTCTCAATGCTAATAACCCTTCCTCGGCTGTAAGATCTTGCACTAGTTCCAAATGAACAGCTCTCACCGCTAAACAAGTAAATAGACAAATCCATCTTTTTTGGCCATTCTTGACGAGCACTGGACCCATATAGTCTATCCCGATAAAAGTAAACGGTTTGCTGTAGCCTACTCTTTCTGCAGGTAGCGGTGGGGTAATTGGCAACTTAAACGGACCACCTCCGTGTTTAACACACCTTGGACATTTTTTCAATACTTTCTGCACTTGTGATTTGCCTCGCGGTATCCAGTACGACTGTCTGATGAGACTAAGTGTGTGATTTACCCCTACATGGTAATTATCACTGTGGACCTTCTTTATTAAGTTATTTGTAAAATCACATTCCTTAGGAATCAGTATTGGATATCGTTTGTCAAATGACAGATCTGCATTCTGAAGACGTCCTTTGCAACGTAGCAGTCCATCCACGTCTTTAAATAACTTGAGATTGCGACTTAAATCAGTTTCTTTCCCAGCTACTTCATGGGCAAAATGTTCTGCTTGGAGCTTCTTTATTTTTTCCGTAATACAAAGCGGTTCATTGTGACTATTACTGTTAACTTCTGCTAAATTGTCCTCTGCTTCCCGATTACTATCGCTTCTTCTGGAAGTATTCGGTAGAACCTCCCGCGCCGAGAGAAAAAAAGATTGCGTCTTATCTTTCATAGAGAACGTCCGATTGCTGGATTCCGATAAGAACTGAGGACCTTTAAGCCACCTTTCTTTGTCTTCGTTGGAACTCGTTGGTTTGGTCGCAACATCCGCCGGGTTTAATTCTGAGGGAACATACTTAATCACGAGTTCTTTATTACTTTTTATTTCCTCAACTCTTCTAGCCACGAACGGTGGTAGTAGTTTGTTAGATTGACACCACTCTATGACGATTTGGCTGTCGGTCCATAACGTTTGAAATCCTATTTTCATGTAAAATGCTTTTAAAACGGTTTTAATAAGCCTGCAACCGATAAGAACTCCTAATAACTCTAATCGTGGAATTTTTAAGTGTTGTTGATCCTTTATAGGGACTAATCTTGTTTTGCCGATAACAAAACTTCTTTTTGAACCATATGTTACATATACGACAGCAGCATATGCTTTGAGGGATGCGTCTGTAAAACAATGCAAATGATACTCTTCGCTTCTTACATTTTTTAAATAGCATCTTGATATCGATATTTTTCTAATAGTCTCCAATTCTTTCCTTATTTCCAACCATTCAACTTGGTTTTCTTTTGAAAGTGTTGTATCCCATTTGACTTTGGTCTGCCAAAGCTTTTGGAGAAATAGTTTTGCTGACAAAAGTTGCGGTACTGCTAATCCACAAGGATCGTATACCGACGCTATTACTTTTAAAACTTCACGCTTAGAATTCGCTTCTGTATTTATCTTGAATCTTAGGTGCAGAGTATCCTTCTTTAAATCCCATTCTAAACCCAAGATTTTCACTACTTTATCTTTAACACCATCGGGTATCTTTTCTAAGAACTGTCTCGAATTTGAACTCCAATCTCTAATGTTCATCGATATTCGTTGGAAAGTACTTTTCACTTCTTCATATAACTGTATTGCTTCATCTTGCGTTTGAACTCCGGTTACTAAATTATCTACATAGATATCCTTTGCAATTAATTGTAGGTGTTCATTTCCTTTACAAAGATGATGTTTAATTGTCGCATTTAGTAGAAATGGACTAGATATAACTCCAAAGGGTACTCTACAAAATCGTAAACATACTATGTTTTCTTTACTCGGTGGTTTCTGAATATCTTTCAACCAAATAAATCTAGTTACATCACGATCTTGTTCATGTAATCCTATCTGGAGGAATGCTTTCTCTACATCTGCTGACAAAGCAATATTATGTCTTCGAAATCTAATCAATATGCACGTCAAATCTTCTAACATCAACGGACCACAATAGAGACATTCATTTAAACTTTTATTACCTTTAACTTTCGATGAGGCATCATAAACGATTCTAATGGGTTTGCCCCTTTGAGCGACGCAGTGATGTGGCAAATAGTGTACTGGATGATTTACCTGTTCTTTATTTGATACTACTTCGACTATTCCCTTTGATACTTGTTCCTGTATAGCATTATTATAAGATTTGAGAGTTTCCTCATCTAAGCGCTTGATTAAATTTACTAAGCGACCAAATGCCAATCCATAATTAGATGTTAACGTTGGAGGATATTCATTCCATGGCCAGCTAACATAATATCTATCGTTAATTAATTTGGTAGTTTCATTAAATTTCCTAATAGCTTCTTCCTCTCTAGTAATTTTAGGTGAATCAGTTATACCGATCGACTCAAGCTCCCAAAGGAAAGCTATACTTCCTTGATCTAAAGGCATGTCAGGTTTGTTCAGTCCGAAATCTATCTCTGCTTGGAAATATGTAACAACCGACATATGTTCACTCTCTATCTCCTCATACGGAACCTGACCCGACAGTATCCATCCAAACTCGGAATCTACTAGATATAAATCCTCTTTTATTTTAATTCTCCTTGAACGAACAAATAAATAATAATAATCACACCCAATAAGAATATCAACTTGATTTGTTAACGATCCATCATCTGCAAGTTCTAATTTATTTTTCCACTTATTAAGTTCTTCGCTGTAGGGTACTCCCTGTGAAATCACTGGTACGATATTTACATAAATAATTTTCTTATCCTTAGATTTAGTTTCTAACTCTAGTCGAACAACTGGACTATTGAATTCTTGCGGATTCCTGGAACCAAAGGTATAAACTGATAAGCTTTCTTCCTTCTCTATTGATAAATTTAATTCTTTCGCTATCCGTTGGGTGATGTAAGACCTCTGAGATCCTGTATCGAATAGTATACGGCATCGTGTTCGACTAGACTCAACTCCTTCTCTCCTGACGGCTACTACAGCTGTCTGAAGAACCGTATGTCATCTTCTATCCACCGCTGAGACAGCTGCGAGTTCAGTTGTGGATGAGAATTTCTTTGGGCACAGAGCCCTGTGATGTTGACCCCGTTTTTTACAATGATAACAAGCTCTAATATCTTGACATTTCGAAATAAGATGGCCTCCTCGGAGACACCCGTAGCACTTATCTTTGATTACCTCTTTCCGCTCATTAGCGGTCTTATATTTTTCGCATCGGTCACTGAAGTGATCTCCATTACAGAATGTACAGAATGGTTTTATTCTTTTCCTCGGTACCTCATCTTCCGTCCTATTTCTTCTTTTAAAGGTTGTGTTTCGTGTCTGTCCTTCGGTATCCTTTCTTGGTAGAAAGCATCTCTTCTTCAGATTTTGAGGTTCTACTCTTCTGGGTCGTGTACTCCATTCATTTCTTCTATCATCATTTCTATATGGTGTCCTTTCCGTCCTGTGTGGACTATACTTTCGTTTGTTCTGAGTGATGTGTAACGCTTCCACGGTGTAATTTTCCGTTGCCTGTGTACTACTTATATGGGTAATTCGGTTAGCGTCCTCTCTGGCCGTGATTAGTTTCTCTAATTCTGCTCTTATCTCATTCACAGATTCGTCTTTAATTTTCAGTTTTAGTTCGTAAATGAGGTCTTCCGGAAATTTACTAAAAATGAGATGGCGTAGGTGATTATGGTTTACATCTTCACCTAGTGATTCTAAAACTCTTAGATGTTTTTCTATTTCATTGAGTGCTTTCCTACACGATGTTATTGTTGAATCCGATGTTGCCACTCTTGATAATGCCGAGTAATGCGCATCTATTAAATGGGAGTCTTTCCCGTATCTTTCCTTCAAAGTATTAATAGCGATGCTATAATTTTTATTTGTAGTGTCGAGGCCCTCAATAGCTTTCTTCGCTTCTCCTTTCAACGAAGCCTTAAGATACAACAGCTTATCTACGTCTGCTATATTTCTGTTGTGGATGTTCGATTGGAATTGATCCCAAAATTGGTGCCAGCTCAATATATCCCCATCAAATTCCGGTAAGTTTAATTTAGGTAAGCGGCACGATGTTGTCGTCTCCGCTGCTTTACTTACTGCTGAAGTATTGGTGTTGTTCTGAAATAATCTCAATTTGACTTCTAACTCCGCCAGAATTTCTTCTGCCTTAAGTTGGATCTCGCTAATCTCGCTTATCTCATCAACCGCTGGAACATTGACCATCCGAAAATAATTTGTTAAATCGCTATTGAACCTCGTCAAGAGACTTCGTAATTTAGTCTTAAGTACTTCCGCATTAAAGATCAAGTCAGTATTCAGAGAGCCGAGATCTGAAGTTTGATTTGAGAGAGTTTGTATTTGAGTAGCCAGAAGCTTTAGACGTGTTAGTAATAGTTCATCCATGATGAATCCTCTGTAACAGATGTTTGACTTGCATAGGCATTGCTCTCTTATGAAGAGAGAAAGAGAAAGAGAAAAAAAAATTAAAATCAAAATTAAAATTAAAAAATTCTAAATATAAGTATTTTATAATAATTTATGCGATTATTCACCTTTGATTTTATAGGTAAATACCATATTTTATAGTCGCGTACCTTATTGTCCTTGTCTATGATATGTTTACTTTGAGGTTGAAGCACACTCTATGAATGCCATGAAGTGTACCCGTTCCACTTAGCAACCGCTGTATCTGAATTTCATTAAAAAAAAAATAAAAATCTTGTTCAATCTCTTATACTATCTTCCAAAGATATAAGTCTGGACTAGCCCTTTGTTAAAATCTCAAAACAAAAAATTATTTCAAATTATTCAATTATTTAATTCACTCGACATGTAAGTAACCTACTCCTGTACTATGAATCCATATATTTAATTAATCATTTATTTTTGTATATATGAGGGGAATAGGCCCCTTAATATACAAGTCAAAACATCAAGACACCTGTTGGGGTATATGAACAAACAAATATGAATGATTCTCTCTTTGGGTTCGTTTGAAAAAGGTTGTTATTCGCTTCGCAAACACTACACTCAATTCTATCGCTCAATTTCTAATTTTAATTCTCTTAAACTTCTGCCATTATGTCTAGGATATCAATCTACTGTCTACGTTTATTGTTTAGATTCAAATCGTATCAAGATACCAATTAAAAGTAAAATCTGGGCGAGTAGTAAAGTAAAATTCTCTTACTAGTCTCTATATACATGCTTATTCAGAATCAAACTCAGTACTGATCCAAAATAACAAAAATAATTCATTTATCCTCATAATTAATTAGAATTCATCATTCACTGCCTTTTCCAAAGGTAGACTTGTATATTCACCACTATATTTCATCAATTTATTCAAGTCAAACAAAATTATCAACTTAGCTAGCTATATTCACTGATAAGGTCACTGACCCTAGGTATAGGTATGTACAAAGATTGGCATATACAGTATAGACATAGGGACTTGGAAAGTTCCTTAAGGTTCCCCCCTTCACTTCTCTACTAAATAACTAGGTATACCTATATTCCTTTCCAAGGTTTATAATTTCACAAAAATAATAACCTAAGCTTTCATGCTACAGAAAATTGTCCACATTCAGTATACTTGTAAATGAAACGTTAACCCTTTAATTAGGTCTAGTATAGCTAATTAAATCTTAAAATCTTTAAACAATCACTCTCAGAGTTAGATACTATTAATAAGAAGGGTCTAATATTTGAAACTTTGTCTACTTACTACAGAAAACAGGGGAACTTACCCCTTTGGCTCAGAGGTTGTTAACTAAATATTGGGAGAATTATGTCACTCCTATTATCAATGCAGCCTTTGTTTCCCTTCTGAAAGTAATTAGACACTATGTAGAAACTATAAATTCCTCTTTAAGGTCTGAATTTATTCACTACATTTCACTTAAATTTACGAAGCTCACTTAATATTTTCACATATTATAAAGATCGGATAAATACCTATTGTCGAATTGTTTATTGTTAAATTAGCTTTACGAGGTATCGTTTCACTTTGCCTTCACTTTTAGACTTCGAATTATTCCATCTACATTTAATATTTAATTTCGTTGCACAGAGAAAAATTTCACGTTGTATTTTAAAGTTCCGCCATCTTTAAGTGTTACCCTTGAAATTATGGCGCTGCGAACTTTCTCTGTATCCGGTTTTAATTGTACGTCGTAACTATTGGAATATCACCTTTAAATAAATAACAATTAAAATTAATATTATTCACCAAACTTATATCCAAAATTAATAAAATTAGTTCGAAGTTCGCTCATACTTATTGGATATTATCTTTGGCAACTCTGGCCCTTTCGTCTTTATCAAGTTGGTACTAACCCGTTATTCTGTTGAAAAAAAAAGACCACGTCCGCTCTTGAAAATTCGTATCATAGTATACACCATAGAGTTGCGCGGGCAATTTGACCTCTCTACACTAACTTGTAAAAATCAATGCTGCCAACGTACCTTTTGCCGTTTTCCCTCGCTTTTAAAGTTGAAACTGCGACCATGTGCCGCCTCGCGGCGAACAGCGTAACCTCGTACGGCTAAATGCTACAAAAAGGCGCACACCCTACCCACTATGTTTTTCACATAAAAATTTGTTGAATTTCTCTATAGGTAGGTAGCAACAATCTTTATAGCCTGGCACCTTGTTTCACACATTTAAAATAAAGATACTTCGACGCCATCTTTTACACAATTTGGGGAGCGGAAACGACTTGGTATTTTTAAATCTGGTATGACTCCACGTGCTGAAAGTTCCAGTCTCTTTTACTAATCTCTATACAATCCACCATTATCGGATTCTTTTACAAAATCACAACACGACTCCACCATATCGGGTTTTTTTTTTTTTTTTACAAAATCACAGCACGACTCCACCATGTCGGGAAGGCCCTTCCTTTCCCTAATTCTGCTTCGCGTTATTAAGTCGTTGAGAGCCCCTATGGGCCCTTAGAGGGTTTACAATAATGAGTAAGTGATAACGAGTGGAAAGGAATGCCCCCCGAGTTAATTTATATCTGATGGAGTCATACCTTCGTAATATGCTGCGACGCGAGTCTGACTCCAGCCGGTCTCCTCGCGTCTTCCGCTCCCCCTTCTCCATCTTGCTCTAGCTCCTCGGCGACCTGCATGAGTAAGTTAACCATGACATCACTGTATGATGCCCCTAGTTCTAGAGAGAGTGATTATGTTATATTTCTTAAACGTGCGGTAGGCCATCCCACACCATCCCAATGACCCCGAGCCATGTTTCCCTGGGAAACCCGTAGGGGTACCCGGAGGGATTACGATATACGACCCCCGGCGCACCTTCCGGTAACCTCCTTTGCAGCGCTCAAACACTTATGAGCCCTACTAAGGGTAGAAGATCCCTCGTTGCAGCCAGTACTTAGTCCTTGACCACTTCCTAGCTGATCTAATACGCCCGCCAGGTCAAAGGCATGGTGAGGAGGACCTCCGTTTAAACTTTGGTTGGCCAACCACATCGAGAATAAATTCCCTATCACTGATCTAGATACTTAGCGTCCAGGCACTTAACGTCTAGATACTTAGCTTAAGTTATTCGCCATCCGCTCGGTGCTCGAAGAGATGAGTCTGCCAGACTTCGCCTCTGCTTGCATGTTGTTCTCAGGAAGAGATGGTCGTGCGTTGGCAGCGCTATTTAAATACCACTCGTGAATAACGGAAATAAGACTTGATGTGACTTTATAAATTCCATTTAAGCAAACCACGATATACTAACATATAAATACGCGCGCACGGTACGGGATCCGAGCGGATTACATCGATACACGTTCAAAATGGGAATACCGTTCAGCCACCTTGTCGCGCCCCAATTCAAATGTACTATAGCGAATGAAAAATGACTGATTCGTAATAGCCACAGACTATAGAGCATAGAGCGAACTTCGAGCGAACTCTGCTAAATCACAGATAACATTACATTCATAAACTAAACACTGACCTTAGAGCAGTACGGCTAACTTTGCTCTTGTGCATTTCGCGAACGCATACGCGCTTCGCGACACGTGTATTGGGGGGTATAACTTTCATACAAAATAGGTACGCCTTCCGGTAGCCGGATGGAAAAAATCTGACGTGTATTGCCGCTCTAACGAGAGGACAAAGACAAAACTGTCATACGAATGACGGAGTAGGTAGTATTCATGAACCTATAGAAGTGGACTTGGCATAATGTCCTATAGAAAATAGTGGATCGGAAAATAGCTTAAGCTTATCAAAATTTTCATAAGTGTGTAAGAGACAACACTACATTTTTAAACATAACAATAAAACAGATCGTGGCAGAAATTTTATTGCACTTCTTTTAAGATGGCCTCCCTAAAATGTATACATGAACACTCACACACGCACAACTTGAGACATCACAATGAACACGCGCCATTTTAGATGTAGGATTGTGCGTGTGTGAGTGTATTTTTGGCACGTTTTTAAGGTAGGTATGCCTACTCTACTTATTATTATTATCTCTATGGTAGTATTAGATACTAATCATTAATCTGTGGTGGGAGTAGGTCACAATATGTTATTGGTCTGTGACATGCAGAGTACGGACGACGGTTAATCTAATCAATTCAATTTTGAATTTTGCCAAAACAATAATTATTTTGTAAATAAGTAGTAATTTCTTGTTTAATTTAAAACGTTTTCTGATAATCTTGTAATAACTTAATTCAAGCCTATGTTCCTTGATTCAAGAAGATGGCAGATGTAGATGAAATAATAGAATACATTAAATCACTGAAAAGAGGTTTCGATGTAGAAATATTTCAGAGCAAAATTGATGAATTGACCTATCATGTTGAAACTACTGGATTGGAGTATCGAGACTTTCACACTTTATTTAAATTGTGGCTAAATTTAAGTATACGTAAGTAACGAACAAATATAAACTTATTATTTGCACTGGAGTCCCGAAAAACCAATAATTATAGACATACAAAGCAAAGTACCTACATCAGTATAATGATGATCAAACTATTTTCTTCCACCTGCATGCAATAAGTTTAAAGTAGATAATTATTGCGTTATATAATTTAATAATAACTAGCGGACCCGGCAGACGTCGTCCTGCCAGCTAGCATACCGATATTAGCGCCACATACCGGGTCCAATTTTTCTACTTACAAACCTTCCTCTTGAATCACTATCTATTCAAAAAAAACCGCATCAAAATCCGTTGCGTAGTTTTAAAGATTTAAGCGTACATAGGGACAGAGAAAGCAACTTTGTTTTATACTATGTAGTGACTATGAACTTTCTAATTATATTTTACAGCAATACAGAAATGGATGAATCTTGGTACTTGCATAGTGCCACAAAAGAAAGTGAAACAAAAAACTATAGAATACACTTTACAGTGGATCTTTGCAAACTGTGACAGTTCCAACAGCATTAAAAGAACTGGCTTTCTGCTTGATTGGCTCACAGGTAAACTTTCCTTCTTTATTATAGTGAGTGTTTCTGACGACCTGCCTGGCGCAGTCGTGAGCGCTGTGGCCTTATAAGTGGGAGTTCCCGGGTTCGATTCCCGGCAGTGGCAATTTGAGATTTTATAATTTCTAAATTGTCTCTGGTCTGGCGGGAGGCTTAAGCTGTGGTTGGTTACCACCCTACCAGCAAAGCCGTGCAGCCAAGCAATTTAGCGTTCCGGTACGATGCTATGTAGAAACCGATCAGGGGTATACATACCTCTTCCAAGTTAGCCCGCTTCCATCTTAGACTGCATCATCACTTACCATCACGTGAGATTGCAGTCAAGGGCTAACTTGTAGTTGAATAAAAAAAATAAAAAAAAGAGTTCCCATGATTTAAGGCCTATCAGTATCAACTTATTGTCATGATCAGTGCTATGAGCTTCAGTGTGTGTCAAAAACGATAAGTACTAAATTACATGCATATTGTATAATGCTATGTGGCAAAGTATGGTACTGATTGTCATGTGCCAGCATTTGTATGGGGACAAGGCTCTTTGAAGTAGTTTTAGTTTGAAGTTCTCGTAAGTAATTATCACCATTACTTCACTTAGATATACTTATTTGTATTTTGAATTTGTATAGAATTAAAAAACAACCCTAGGCTTGTGTGTGTGTGTGTGTGTGCTTGTCTGTGACAACTGTGACTTGTGACTGTCCAACCAAAGTGCTTAACTGTAATCTAGAAATATACCCAAATCAATAAAGAAAAAGTTATAAATGGCAGCCTACTTTTAATAACTGCGAATGATCAAAGATGTACAATGAAAAGCCAAAATTATTTTGCTAGAATCTGCAATAACAGTCAAATTTGTATGGTACAACATGCAGCATGCGTCAGTAACTCAAAACCTCCACTGTTATGTCTTGACTATTTCCAATTGTTCCAACATGCATAGTTGAAGACCCTTACTGCATGTGTGTAAAATTTCAAATAAATGGTTCCTGCCTAACCTACATAGGTTTCTTGTAGGGACTTCCATACGCAGCGGTCTTGTGCCATAGTATAGTCATAGTATTGTAGCGAATGTGAAATGGTCACTGGCCATGTATTGGGGACTTTGCAAAGTAGTCATATTCAGGTGGCTACTTTCACTGTATTTTCTTGATTTTATGTAGTTTTTAACCCCCGACGCAAAACGACGGGGTGTTATAAGTTTGACGTGTCTGTATGTGTGTGTCTGTTCCCCCATAGTGCTCAAACGGGTGAACCGATTTGAATGCGGTTTCTTTTGTTTGAAAAGTGAATTAGTCGAGTGTTGTTAGCTATGTTTGATGAAATTCGGTCCAAGATGTCTGCCGCCACAAAATGGCGGATTACATATTTTTTCACAACTCCCGCAATATGGGTATCAAATGAAAGGGCTTGGCTAGTAGAATAGCACTACGCTAATCCAAGATGGCCACCACCACAAAATGGCGATTGTCGGGGGTTTTTAAATTTTTTAATTTATACTTGTTTTGTCATGTTTTATGAACACAATTGTGTATTTGAATGTTAACTAGCTATCAATTATTTATTCAAGAAAAATAGGCATTGTCCTGTTAAATTTTCTCTCATTTTGAATGCTGAACAACAATATGGGATATATAATATTGTTGTTAATTATGTTTCAGCTGCTATGGACACTGATTCAATAGAAATGAAAGCTTTGGACTTGGGATATGAAGTGTTTTATACACTGCTGACATACGAAGGATTGGTGAGTATCATGATTTAGTAGTTTACAAGTTGCAGCACAAAAAGATTGCAATGATATTAGACTGGGAGATAGCGTGAGAAAATTTTAGTCTTTACTCTTTAGTTAAAACAATGGAAACCCATCAGTGGTATAATTACTTAATTAATGAAACAAAAAAAAATGGTCATAGCGCTGGTGGATGTTATCGCAGGGATAGATAATGATTTTCAGAGGAACATTTTGCGAATGAATTATGGGTTCCATATGTTTGTCCTTCCGTTTTATTTCACACTTTGTAAATTACATGGTTCATCTACTAATAACTTGCTTATTTGGCTGCAAATTATGATGTCAATGGTCCTGAGGTCAGGTCAAAAAGTTATTGGAGTTAAGGAGTTTTTAAAGCAGCCACGAGTTGTGAAATAGGTGGTGCTACAAGACAGATCCACAAAGCAGTTATTCCTGCGCTTGATTTGCTGTTGCGGATTTCTGCCCCATCAGCCTATGAAAATAAGGGCATGAAAGTGCATCTGTGTTTGCACACACACTTGTACACTATAACATCTTCTGCGTAGTTGGTTAGTCTCTATTGCGATTGGTCATCATGACCGTTTGGAGAGAACTTTATTAATATTATTACTTTTTACATCTCTCTCTTAAACTCTCTCTGCATCTTAAATCCTTATTATTTCCAGACGCCGCACGTTGTGAAGCTTGTTTATACGTTGACAAAACCAGCTGATGTTACTAGACAGAGAGTTTTGGAACTAATAGACTTAGCCAAAAAGAGAGAGGGTAAAAAGGTGTGTAATATCACAGTAGTTTACACCATACCAGACATGCCCCCTGATTGTCTAAAGAGTTGCATTAATCATTGCTACAATTTCTATTGTTGTGATTGGTTGAAATTTTGGTACTTATTCTTGCTAGCTTTGCTATTTTAATACATTTTAGCCAATTCATTTTATTTTCACAAAATTAAAAATATTACCTATTTACATATCTGTGGTATGTATTTTTTTTCTTACCTAAATAAAATTATTCTTCAAATAAATACTTATAGCAACCTTATTTTTAGTTAAGGAAAACCCTGAAAATAATCAGAATTAGTTAAGAATCATAAGCCTACTCAATTGCAATAAATTTTAAACTATGTTACATTTTATTGCAAAAATGTAACATTTTCGTGGGTTGTGTAAAATGCAGTACTTTTCTACTTCCACACTTACACTACTTATACTTTTGGCGCGCGGGGGCTGTTATTATTTAATCCAGCAAGTGCGACGCTAGTACGTGTCCCAATAGTACGCTCGTCCCAAAAAGTCCCAATAGTATGTGACCCAATAGTGGGTATGATATTGCGCGGACAAAGAGCAAACATAACCAGCTTATGACTTTGTCAGTTCTTTTGAGAAAAAGGTTTAGTACGTATTTCCGCTACTAAAAATACGAATATGACGTAGACGGTACTGTTTTATTTTATTTTAAGTAATTTTTTTTAGAACGTGTTTTTTTTTCCAGAGTATGTACAAGCAGATCCAAGTGCTACTTGGTCTGTTCAAATCTTACAAACCACAGTGCGTGCCCGAGACTGTGCTCTCGATATCAATACAAACAGCGTTCAAAAACGTTAACGTTAAGTTACTGACACAATTCAAAAACAGTCAGGTAACTACTTTTGTTTTTTTTTTTAATTTATTTATAAGATACACCAACAACACAGGTTAATTACAGGTGTATACAGCATTATAATTATAGGCTCCTAAATCTATACTAATATAATAAAGCGGAAGAGTTTGTTTGTTTGAACACGCTAATCTCAGGAACTACTGGACCGATTTCAAAAATTCTTTCACCGTTGGATATGTACGTGATCTTTGAGTGCTATAGGCTATATATGTACTACAGGCGAAGCCGGGGCGGACCGCTAGTAATAAAAATTAGAATTTAAAAAACTTATCATTTAAATTGAAACTAATAGAAATTTACATTTGTGTTACATTGTTAAGAATAAGACATTGTCCAAACGAACGTTTTAAAATCTAATACATAACATAACGTTTATTACTCACAAAAAATTCGTTGTGAACAATACCATCAATATTATATTTATTAATATTTGCTGTTAACGTGAATTAAATTAACGAGATTTATATGTTTTTAGAGCAAAAGGAACAGTCAGGAAAGCCAAGAGACGTCGCATCTTCTCTGGAGTAATGCATTTGATTCAGTAAGAAAGATATTTATAGTTTTATATTTGGGCGATCAATGGTAGTGATTCTCTTGTACACAGTCTCTAAATTAAATTGACAAGTCTAAATATATATAGTGTTATCCTTGTCAAAATACTCCTTGTGGAAAAGGATAGCATTACATTTAGAGCTGTCAATTTAGTTTAGAGATTATGTGCAACAGAATTGGTAACAATGGTTGTGTACTCAAAGAATGCTGGGCTGCTTTCGGTAGTGTATAAAAAAAATTGTTGGTGAATAAAAAAGACGTTATTTTCTTGCTGTATCTCCTATGGTTTCGGATTTCCCTATATTAAAAAAAATTGCTTTTTCAGATACCTAAAAGTAAGAAGGCCGACCCACTGATTCCCAATATAGAATTTGTAACCATTGGATCACGGCAAAATGACAATTCCTTAAAGAATCATTTGGATTTCTCAGAGTAAGTGAACTGATATTACCAAATCTAAGTTATACGAATTTTGTTTAGCTTATTTTAGCCACTAAGTTTGCTTTGCACTAACTCTACTCAGACTCAAAACAGGTATTAAAGTCAAACAGATTTATGTCAGGGAAATATTAATGTCCCGTTTTAACGCTGTCTCGTCACCGGTCGACTTACGTGCCGGGGGTTATATGTGCGTTTTAAGCAATTAAATATTACTCGCTTTAACGGTGAAGGAAAACATCGTGAGAAAACCTGCACGCCAGAGAGTTCTATAAAATATTCTCAAAGGTGTGTGAAGTCTCAAGTCTATACCAATCGGCACTAGCCCAGCGTGGTGACTTCTCATTCTGAGAGGCGGCCCGTGCCCTGTAGTGGGCCGGTAATGGGTTGATCATGATGAATATAAGGAAGGATTTCCTTCCAGTCCGGTGTCACTGCTGCACTACAGCAGCCGGCACGCGCTGCCGCGGCCGGCGCGGCTGCGTGCGCTGCTGGGCACGCCCACGGGCCTCACGCTGCTGGTCGTGGCGTCCGACGCGGAGCACGCGGCCCTGGCCCACGACCTGCACCGCCTGCTGACATGCTGTGAGTGTACCACTACCTTCTCACCACCGGGGCTTGGAAACCGGTCGAAAATCCGAACCGGTTAACGCCCTGAGTACATAATACATTTTTGACGAAATAACGTCTTATAAATTGATGATCGCTGGCCGCACGCACTTAAAAGCATGACTCATTGTCACGTACCGTGCAATATACGTACGTTGCCTAGCGTGCAAGTGAGAGCGTGAAACAAGCGATAAAGAGGCAATTTTTTTTATAACGTAAAATTGTCGTTCGTAAACCGACTTTACAGACAACCAATTTTTTTATTTCGGTTTTGTTCAATTACCTCAATTAAACGGTCTTAGACAAAAAGTTAGTAAAGTAGATTTTGATAAATAAATCGGTGTCGAACGGTTTTTGTCGTCTGTCTTCAGCCGCAGCCGTGATACGTACGATTACCGTTCAGTCGAAAACAAATTATAGTGTACTAGCGGACCCGGCAGACGTCGTCCTGCCCGCTATTAGCGCCACCTACCGGGTCCAATTTTTCTACTTATAAACCTTCCTCTTTAATCACCCTATCTATTAAAAAAAACCGCATCAAAATCCGTTGCGTAGTTTTAAAGATTTAAGCATACATATAGATATAGGGCCAGAGAAAGCGACTTTGTTTTATACTATGTAGTGATATTACGAGTATAATAATTTGTTCAATTTTTAATTCAAAATTTATTTCTATATTATTTTATTTCCTCGCTATTGAAGTGCAAAAGCACAGTGTGTGTATCTACTTGGCCATAAACCCATTTTATCCTCAAATGTTATCTAACTTCCCCTTCGGCTCCGGTGAATACGTCACCGATAAAATGACTTGTTAAAAAGGACGGGGTGACGCGTATATGTGTGTCTGTGACATCGTAGCTCCCGAACGGATGAACCGATTTTGATTTTGAATTTTTAAGCATTTGTTTTACAACCTATAACTTTTTTTCGCTGAAGGTATAAATATCTAATAATAGATTGTTTTTAGGTTTTCTATTACACTCCCCGTACAGCTACGCCGAGAAGCAATACTTCCTGTGCCACCTGGCGACCTTCCAAGCGACTCTCTTGCAAGGTCTTCCCGTGGTCACGCTGTTCCTGGCGCAGTATCTGCCGTTCTGGAACGAGAAGGACTTCTTTACCGAGGTGATTGACATAATATGTATTACTTTTTTATCTATTATTTCATGGGAAATAAAATTGAAAATAGCGGTGATAGCCTAGTGTTTCAGGATTCGCCTTCCCTTTCGGATTGGAGGGGGGGGGGGCTAGTTTGATGGGGGGGGGGGGCGAACTCGATAGGGCGGCGGGTGGACCGATTTGAATTAGTCGAGAGTGTTGTTAGCTATGTTTGATGAAAATCGGTCCAAGATGGCCGCCGCTACATGGCGGATTACATATTTTTTCACAACTCACTTAATATGGGTATCAAATGAAAGGGCTTGACTAGTAGAATAGCACTATTACAAATCCAAGATGGCCGCCACCACAAAATGGCGAATGTCGGGGGTTTTTTAAATTTTTAATTTATACTTGTAGATACTCAGGCTGATCGAATGGGTGAACATGGAAGTGGTGGAGCACGTGGAGGCCATACTGGACGCGATGGCGCGCGCGTACCACCGCGCGGCGCCGCTGCGGCAGCGCGCCATACTGCACAGCCTCGCCGCCATGTACACCAACCTTGTAAGTTTTAACAGCTACAGCTCGACGTATTAAATCCCCACCTATAAAAGCCGCAAGTAATTATCACATACTAGCGGTCCGCCCCGGCTTCGCCCGTGGTACATAATATATAGCCTATAGCATTCAGGGATCACGTACATATCCAACGGTGAAAGAATTTTTGAAATCGGTCCAGTAGTTCCTGAGATTAGCGCGTTCAAACAAACAAACTCTTCCGCTTTATTATATTAGTATAGATGTAACTTTTATCAAATGTACCGCGCCGTTCAACATAGATAACTATTACTATAACCCCTGGCACGTAAGTCGAGCGGTGACCTTCAAGTGCGCGCAGCGTCGTACGAGTGAGCGGGACACAATACGATTGGAGAGCCAATCAGCGCTTACGAGGGATCCGCGAGAGCTAATCAGTGCTTACGAACGATCCCCACGCCCTCCCCGCAACCCCTTCACACCCCGAGATACTTCATTTTCGACTTCTGCGCATTGAAGGTCATCGCTCGACTTATTTTCCGTGACTTGTAATTGCTAGTTAGATTGTTTCGGGATAAAAAGTGTACATACACGGATCGTTTGCGTCGGCCTCCAGGATGTTAGCTATCTCTATGCTAAATTCGGTTAAGATATTCAGCGGTAGAGCCGTGAAAAGGTATCAGACAAACACAGCTATATAAATTTAAGTTAACATTTTGTTTTTTAGGTATACGCAAGCACTCGGAAACGGCATTATTTCCTCAGTATGCGCCCCTCAGAAGCCGCCTTCGCGAAAATATTGCCTGCGGTCGCGTCTCGCATAAGCGATATGTGTAACAAAGGACTGCAGGTCTCTCCTGGTGAGTTGAGTGATTACTGTCTTATATCGGTATGTCGTGATTTTTCTAAATAAATACAATTACAAAAAGAGGGTAGTTTTAAATAAAGGCGAAGACAATTACGTTGGCCGAGTCAATCAATATAAGGGATCTCAGCTCGACGAATCAGGCAGTCTTTCTTGAGCACGCTTCAGTTGCGGTCGTGTCTGTGTTAAATATTGCAATTACTGAGTTGTTGCTAATTGGAAGTTTACTTACTTACTTACTTACTTACTATGTCGATTTGGTTCAGTGAAGTGTGGAGAGAGGGTGTGGTGCTGTTGGCTGTAGGGTGAGTGGTTTGGTGTTTATTCTAGTTTTGGTGTGATTGGTTATTATGTTGGTTTGCCCTATTGTGGGGCCTGATTACTTGGTTAAAAGGTCGATGTCATCAGTCTAACCTAGCCTGCGTGTGCGATTGGACGGCTATAAGGGGTGGTTCTGGAGGTCGTAAGTTAAGTTAGGTTAGTTTCATCATCATCACTCATCCACGCACAATCCGACCACACGAAACGTGTGCGTGTTCATTGTGATGTCTCGCACAAGTGTTTATGTATACATTTTTACATACATATTTTAGGGAGGACATCTTGTGTGGCGCGTCTGCCGCAAAATGGTCGACACTATTTATATGGAAGAAGTCATTATTTCGTCTCTAATATAATATACTTAATTACTTACTCTATGGAAGTAACACAAGTCATTATAGCAAAACCATTATATACTTGGCTCTCCCATGGTCTGCGGGACGCGGGACGGGAGGAAATTCTCATTGATAAATTAATAATCAATGGATGTGCTCGTACTATAATGTATAACAAGCATTTTTGGCGCGGCTTTGCGCCACTGTGAGTGTGTGTGTGTGTATTGCTACTGTAAGGACATGACACTAAATTAGGGAAAAAGAAATTTTATAATTATAATAATTTTAATTATCATAATTATTCTATTATTTGCGTAATCGCAATTTAGTCTTTCATCTTGATCTCTTTAAGTTTGCTCAATACTTTTCTATAGTTAGTATTATACATTTAAAGTTAAGTAGGTACGTTTCAGGATATGGAAAAAAGATTTTCCATAACCAAGAAAGAAGAAGATACGTTATTAAATATAATTTATACCCCATTTTTTAAATTTTATACATATTATACTCATAATAAAATAATTTATTTAATACATCTACTAAATACAAGTAAAGTTCGTGAACTAAAACCCGACTACGCTTAATAATTTAATAATAATTTAGTGGGCAAAAGCGCGGGGCAAGCAGCTAGTGGTGCCATCTGTTATTCCTATCCGAAACTAATTTTACAAGTATAAATTAAAAATTAAAAAAACCCCCGACATTCGCCATTTTGTGGCGGCAGCCATCTTGGATTTGTATAATGCTATTCTACTAGTCAAGCCCTTTCATTTGATACCCATATTAAGGGAGTTGTGAAAAAATATGTATGCCACCATTTTGTAGCGGCGGCCATCTTGGATCGATTTTCATCAAACATAGCTAACAACACTCTCGATTAATTCACCTTTCAAACAAAAAAAACCGCATTCAAATCAGTTCACCCGTTTGAGCTCAGTGCTACAGGGGAACAGACAGACAGACAGACACACACACACACACACACACACACACAGACACGTCAAACTTATAACACCCCGTCGTTTTTGCGTCGGGGGTTAAAAATCTAGAAAGCCGCGCAAAGCTGACTTCTCCATTTATTTCGTAAATAAAATGTAGCCTATGTCACCCTGATCATAACAACGAATCAATAGACACCTCATTCATCAAAATGGGTCCAGCAGTTTAGGTGCTACATTAGTACATTTAGTACACACAGAATCTCATACAAAAATCGGCCACAAGCATACATACATACATATATATGTATATACGTAAATACATAGACTGCTAAAATCATAACCCTTCCTTTTGCCTTTGCCGTAGTCGGGTAAAAAAAAAACCAGACGTTTAGATTAGTACGGCATGGAGATGTTAGGAGATGGAATAAAACAAAGATAATAAAACAATTAGAATTGATAGGTTTATTATTCACATCTCGAATAAGAGTGATCTAACAAGACGTGTTCTTGTATATCTTAAAATTTCAATGCATTGCTGTCAGATGATGTGTCACTGTCGCTATCAATAACAGCTATATTATAATTCACTAATTCATCGTCGTCATTCTGCAATCTCTCAACTTGAACTTACAATGTGATTTCACGTAGCCTCCGTTACAGCTTGAAAAGCATCTTGCACCAGATTTAATATTTTTGTTTCGAAACGCCAACGAAATAATTTAAAATGTTGTCTTGAAATTATTGGTCCACATTATAGTTTTTTTTATAATAATTGAGAGGCCGTTTTAACCAATATCTGACGATGCGTGATGGCTTCAATGGGTATGGAAATTTTTCACATGAAGCTGACAACACTTACTTGACACAGTCGTCAGCCTCATATTTATTATTATGATATTTATTTTCACAGACGTATAAAGAGAAGCAGACCTAACATAACAAAAAAATTGGCGTGCCAATTACGCCTACATACAAATTTCACACACACATTGACAGTAAACAGGGCCGAACTCATGCAAGCGAGGGTGAGGGACTGAACTCGTAACGCGGAATCAGACTTAGGCGTCGTCGCCGTATCAGAAAGTGATTACGCGGTCATCGCGCGGTTGATTTTGTATCTATAATCGCGCGAACATTGAGATTATTATTCGAGTCACTAGGCCCTTGAAAGTATAGTCAAATAACACTATTGCCAGATTAGTATAGATAGTAAAGCGTAGCGTAGTGACTGACCTGCAGGCCTATAATTATTAAGTATCTGTGATATGAAATTTATTGTAGATACTAATCATTAATCTGTGATGAAATTAATTTGAAAACTACGGTAAAGTGGCATCAAATTGTTAAACCCTTATTTTACATTCTGTAACCTTAATTTCCAACTGGGATGCAGTTCATCATCATCAGATGTTACACAATGTAAAATGATGGTTTGATAATTATTTGATGGGCACATTTTCATAGGTTCTAACGTTTTCGTTACCACTGAGATACAGAATAGGCCTGCTGATTTATGATTCGCTTCGTGCTCTATGTTATGACGTGACACTTCACTCGAATGAAATAGGTAGGTAGTTAAACTAGTGAAACGCTAGTTTGTAAACTATTTATCAAACTAACTTTTTACTAGTTTAACTACCTAACTATTTCATTCGACCTACCTTACCTATGTAAAATGAGTAAAATAAATAAAAACAAACAAAAGTTTCAATTATTTATTTTTAAACAAAACTAAGTATTTTCTTAATAATTTCATTCCGATAGATTGCTTTGCTTTGCATTATGCTTCATTCTTAAATCAAAATAAAATTTAACAATCATCTTAATCATTATTTGCAAATGATTGAAATCATGTTCATCATTGGTCTTAAACTCACTACAATTATTCGATAAATCAGCTATATACATTATCATGCTATTATAACTTATATATTTTCCTTTAATCATTTTCAAAACTTCTTCACACGATTGAATTATTTTAATCAAACCATTCGATGGGTAAATCAAATCTCTCCTGTCCTTTTTGTTGTCCACTAAATGTGCTTTAAAATGCTTAGAACATAGTACACTCGATGATTTGGGATGCCAATTTTTTTTATTCATGTTGGTCAACCAGGCATTTCTTAGTTTTCGTCCTTTGGGAACCTGAAAAATGATTTCATTTTTATAATTTGTCCGTACCTACTTTTATCTAATCAACCTTCAAAATATACCTACTAAACAAACCTTGAGCCTGAATACGGCCCTGTAAAATTGCACAAGTATATGAAACATCAAACGAGATCAGAGTATTAAATTATTGATAAATATTGCAACAGGGATCTACTAGAACCAAAATTACTATAACTATTTACGAGTTTTGGACATATAATAAATAGGGACTGCTTCTAAAATGCCGAACGATTATTATTAATCTCACAGTAACCATGTAAACAAATTACGAGACTATGTGCCTGTTTCACCACCTTCTGATATGTATTAGATAGCTATCTACAACTTTTGTCTTTGTCACTTCACATAAAGTAAGAAAGTGACAAAACTTACGTTTAGGCTATCCAACACTTATCAGAAGGTGGTGAAACAGGCCGTATGGCACATGAAAACTTACCGATAACAATTAATTTCAGGTGTTTTCCTTTATGAAGAATTGCTGCACAGAGGTGCACTACACTTAACCATTTTATTTTAGTATTCTTGGATCTTAAGACTTGATTTTAATGCAAAAATAAAATAATAAACAACTCGCAGGATAAGATCTTGTTTTTGACATCATTTGACATATTGCACCGCCATCATGCTAAGCTGTGCTTAGCAAGATGGCGGTTTGCCTCAAGACCTATTTTTTCTATGAGTGCGTAAGTGTTGCAACAACAGAAAAAAAAGAGATAGAGTATTATATTTTTGTTTGGAGAGAAACAAGCGAAGATATTATTTATTCTTTTAGATGTAGTTGTGAAGATTATGTTAGGTCTGCTTCTCTTTATACGTCTGTGTTTATTTTAGAGATATTTGTTGTTTTCCCTCACATTCTTGAGCACAAAACGAACGTACTACCATAACAATTTTTCTAGCACTACTTTTTATCACAATAAAGATGATTACTGCTATGTATTTCACAAAATTTTCGTAACGATGTAAACAATGAACTTTGAAGTTTCAAAGTGACTTTTCAATATGACAGATTTCGACTGTCCTAGTGATAAACAAAGTAACTGACATTTTTTGTGACATTGACTTTTTTGCATTAACAAAAGTTTTATGTCGAGTAGTTTTTTACCACAGTGTCCACAGTTTAATATTTCAAATAACTTGAACCGTTTACTGAAATTTGAATTGCCCAAACAAATAACTGCACACACTAACCCGGAATATAAATGCAAAAACCAAGTAAATAACAAGCACAACACAAAAACAAAGTAATTTGATGTTGATCACTTTGTTTTTGTATTTAAAATGCAGTTGCTTGATTTTTCGTTTCGTGGAACGATCCCAGGTAAAACTTGTCTATGTTTGAGATCACCTTTACTTTCTTTATGTTTAATGTTAACAAATTAAACACTCTGTCATCTGTCAGTTTTGCTGCACGCTTGTGTCAAAAGTTTTCAAACGGTTGACGAAAACATAGATCAAACATAGAAACTGGAATTTAGGGTATTACTTTATGTACTTATAAATAATCGTTTTAATTGTTACCGGCTACTTACTATTATTAATATATATATAGCTGCTCGTGCTGATTGGGTCACTGACTCATTGATCACCCCTCCTGTAAAATTTTGTATGAAAATTTTTTTTTTCACTAATGGTTTCGTATAGAGGACAAAAATTCATTCGGAACAAAAATATGGAGAGAGCTGATGATTGAGGATTTCGGAGACAGGTGAGCAGCACGCTTAAGGTATTGAAGATAGGTGGGGGGTGCTCGAACAAATGTCACTCGAAACGTCATCCAATTGGCAGTTAGCTGAAAAAAAATTCAAAATGGCGAAAAAAAGATGGCCGCCATACAAATTTCATCGGTCTCCATCTCGGAGGGTATAAAAGATGGAAGAGTGGTTTTTTCGCAAAAGATGATGAGGATCCAAAGGTCTACTTGATGAATTGAAAAAAAAATCAAAATGGCGGAATTTATTGTAATGTATGGCGAATATTGAAGAGACTACAAGTTGTAAACTATGCAAGGCTTTGATGCGATTCTTTGGAGAACTCTCAAAGAAAAATATGGAAAGACATGATAATTGAGGGTTTGGAAGATGGATGAGGAGCCCGGGCAGGGTATTGTAGATAGGTAGATAGGCTCAAACAAAAATTACTCAAAAACTCATCCAATTGGCACTGAGCTAAATAAAACCCAAAATGGCGGATTCAAGATGGCGGCTATACAAATTTCGTCGGTGTCTATCTCATCAAGTATAAAAGACGGAAGAGTGGTTTCTTAGCAAAAGATTATCAAGACCTGAAGGTATACTTGACGAACAGAAAAAAAATCAAGATGGCGGAATTTATTTTTTCACACAAAATATATAATGGCGAATATTGAAGAGACTATAAGTTGGGAAACTATACAAGACTTTAATACGGTTCCTTTTCAAAATTTGTTTTTATGGAAGAACTCTCCTTCTGGCAAATGATTCGGAGAAAAAAATTTGGAGAGTGATGATGATCGAGGGATTGGAAGATGGATGAGGAGCACGGCCAGGGTTAAAGATGCTGAAAATGATAGAAGAAGGTGGAGGCTGCTAAAACAAAAATAATACTGAAATCCTCGCGGTCCGCTTTAGCGGGCCGCGCAGCCAAGCGCCCTACTAGTAATATATATAGCTCAATTACCACTCACTCACTCATTGACATAATTGTTCTCCTAGAAAGAGACAGAAAACGATATAATCATGTATGGGAGATGTGTTCGGATGGGGGATTCGAGTAGGGAAAAATTATGACATTTCAGAAAAACAAGATGGCGGCTGACGTGATTTATGTAACTTTTTTGTTTTTCAACCGATTTCGTTAAAACTCGCAGGTTTTTAAGAAATTAGTAAATAATTATTAGAAAAAGTGGAAAAAATTGGAAAAACAAGATGGCGGCCGAGATTTAGGTTTTTAAAATTTTTGATTTTTCGACCCCAAACCGCGGCACCACAGCTCCGAAACGGGGTAATTGACGATAATATTTTTTTCCTGTATTCGCCCACAATTACCCTTAATTTTGACAGAACGAGAGTGGTTTTTAAAAATTCAAAATGGCGGCTGTCGTGGCGGCCATTCGGTTTGAGGTACGAAAAAACCCAATTTTAAAAATCAAATTTCTCACAGTTGGCAACATCGGAACGTTTCGACTTCTATGAAGCGATTGTTTGTATTGACTCGAGGTATAAATTGGCGATAAAAAAAATACCCCACTTTTGGGGAAATTTCAAGATTTACCCCAAAAATTAAAAAATCGAAATACGGACTTTTTGCAAAATTTGAGTATGAGCAACCATGTGTTTTACTTGTACAAATGACATTTGGGTATTTTTGTCTTCAGAGACTGGCAACACTGGAATTTATCAAAGAAAAAGTGATTTTCGCGACATGGTCTTTTTTCAGGGGCAATTATTTCGCTTGGGTGTGAGCGAGATAAAAAATTGACACATCATAACGAGCGGTATATCCTGTAGTTAATGGTAACATTATAAAACTTTCTAAAATGTATCTGTCAAATGAGTTGGCGGCCATTTTGTATTGTTGTTGGGTGTTTTTGAAAATTTTGATCATGTTTTTGAGGAAGTTGGCAACATTTTAGAAAGTTGACATGTATGAATCGATTGTGCAACTCAACCGGCAGTATGGACGTATGTACACAGTGTTGCCACATTTAGGGTAGTTTTTGAGATTTCCCCAAAAATTTCCTCCTGTAAAATTTTGTATGAAAAATTTTTTTTTCACTTATGGTTTCACAAAGAAGACAAAAATTTATTCCGAAAAAAATATGGAGAGAGCTGATGATTGAGGGTTTCGGAGACGGGTGAAGGGCACGCTGAAAGTATTGAAGATAGGTGGGGGGTGCTCGAGCAAATGTCATTCGAAACGTCGTCCAATTGGGAGTGAACTGAAAAAAAATTCAAAATGGCGGAAAAAAGATGGCCGCCATACAAATTTCATCGGTATCCATCTCGGAGGGTATAAAAGATGGAAGAGTGGTTTCTTAGCAAAAGATGATCAAAATCCGAAGGTCTACTTGATAAATGGAAAAAAAATTCAAAATGGCGGAATTCATTTTTTCATATAAAATGTATGGTGAATATTGAATTGCCTTTGATGCGGTTCTTCAGAGAATTCTCACAGAAAAATATGGGAAGACATGATGATTGAGGGTTAGTAAGATGGTTGGGGAACCCGGGAAGGGTATTGTAGATAGAAAAGGGCTGCTCAAACAAAAACAAGATGGCGGCCGACGTGATTTTTGTAACATTTTGGTTTTCCTACCGATTTCGTTACAACTCGCATTTCTAGAAGAAATTAGGAAACGATTAATAGAAAAAGTAGAAAAAATTTAAAAAACAAGATGGCGGCTTAGCTGTAGTCTTTCAAATTTTCGATTTTTCGACCCCAAACCGCGGCGCCACAGCACAGAAACGGGTTAATTGAGGATAATATTTTTTTCCTGTTTCCGTCTACAATTATCCTGTATTTTGATAGATCGGGAGCGGTTTTTAAATATTCAAGATGGCGGCTGTCGTGGCGGCCATTCAGTTTGAGGTACGAAAAAACGCAATTTTGAAATTCAAATTACTCACAGTTGACAACATCGGAGCGTTTCTACTTCTATGAAGCTATTGTATGTACAGACTTGATGTATAGATTGGTGAAAAAATTACCCCATTTTTTGGGAAATTACAAGATCTACCCCAAAAATTAAAAAATCGAAATACGAACTTTTTGCAAAATCCGAGTATGAGCAACTACATTTTTTACCTGTACAAACGAAATTTGGATATTTTTATCGCCAGGGATAGGCAACACTGAAATTTATCAAAGAAAAAGTTGTTTTCGCGATACGGTCTTTTTTCAGGGGTGATCATTTCGCCTGTGTGCGAGCGAGATGAAACCTTGAAACCTCATCAGGAGCGGTATCTCCTGTACTTAATGGAAAAATTATTCAACTTTCTAAAATAAATCTGTAAAATGAGTTGACGGCCATTTTGTATTTTATTTGTTTTGGAATTGATTTTGAACATGTTTTTGAGGCAGTTGGCAACATTTTGGAAAGTTGAAATGTATGAATCGACTGTGTAACTTAACCGGCAGTATCGATAAATGTAAACAGTGTTGCCACCTTCGGGGTAGTTTACGAGATTTTCCCCAAAAATTTTCTCCTGTAAAATTTTGTATGAATTTTTTTTTTCACAAATGGTTTCACAAAAAAGACAAAAATTTATTCAGAAAAAAAATATGGATAGAGCTGATGATTGAGGAACTCGGAGACGGGTGAAGGGCACGCTTAAGGTATTGAAGATAGGTGGGAGGTTCTCGAGCAAATGTCACTCGAAATGGCTTCCAATTGGCAGTGAGCTGGAAAAATATTCAAAATGGCGGAAAAAAGATGGCCGCCATACAAATTTCATCAGTGTCCATCTCAAAGGGTATAAAAGATGGAAGAGTGGTTTCTTATCAAAAGATGATCAGGACCTTCGGATCCTGATCACTAGAAAAAAAAAAATTAAAAATGGAGGAATTTATTTCGGATCGACTACTGACCAACTAGAGACCGACTAGAGACCGACTAGGGACTGACTAGAGACCGACTAGGGACCGACTACGGATCGACTAGGGACCGACTAGGGACCAACTACGGAGCGACTAGGGACCGACTAGGGACCGACTACGGACTGACTAGAGACCGACCACGGACCGACTTAGATAGACCGACCAGAGACCGACTAGGGACCGACTACGGACCGACTACGGACCGACTACGGACCGACTAGAGACCGACTAGAGACCGACTAGGGACCGACTACGGACCGACTACGGACCAACTACGGACCGACTAGAGACCGACTAGGGACCGACTACGGACCGACTACGGACCAACTAGGGACCGACTACGGACCGACTAGGGACAGACTAGGGTCCGACTACGGATCGACTAGAGACCGACTAGGGACCGACTAGGGACCGACTAGGGACCGACTACGGACCGACTACGGACCGACTAGAGACCGACTAGGGACCGACTACGGACCAACTAGAGACCGACTAGGGACCGACTACGGACCGACTAGAGGCTGACTAGGGACCGACTACGGACCGACTAGAGACCGACTAGAGACCGACTACGGACCGACTAGGGACCAACTACGGACCGATTACGGACCGAGTAGGGACCGACTACGGACCGACTACGGACCGAGTTAGGTAGACCGACTAGGGACCGACTACGGACCGACTACGGACCGACTAGGGACCGACTACGGACTGACTACGGACCGACTACGGACCGACTAGAGACCAACTAGGGACCGACTAGGGACCAACTACGGACCGACTACGGACCGACTAGAGACCGACTAGGGACTGACTAGAGACCGACTAGGGACCGACTACGGATCGACTAGGGACCGACTAGGGACCAACTACGGAGCGACTAGGGACCGACTACGGACTGACTAGAGACCGACTACGGACCGACTTAGGTAGACCGACCAGAGACCGACTAGGGACCGACTACGGACCGACTACGGACCGACTACGGACCGACTAGAGACCGACTAGAGACCGACTAGGGACCGACTACGGACCGACTACGGACCAACTACGGACCGACTAGGGACCGACTACGGACCGACTACGGACCAACTAGGGACCGACTACGGACCGACTAGGGACAGACTAGGGTCCGACTACGGATCGACTAGAGACCGACTAGGGACCGACTAGGGACCGACTAGGGACCGACTACGGACCGACTACGGACCGACTAGAGGCTGACTAGGGACCGACTACGGACCGACTAGAGACCGACTAGGGACCGACTACGGACCGACTAGGGACCAACTACGGACCGACTACGGACCGACTAGGGACCGACTACGGACCGACTACGGACCGAGTTAGGTAGACCGACTAGGGACCGACTACGGACCGACTACGTACCGACTAGGGACCGACTACGGACTGACTACGGACCGACTACGGACCGACTAGAGACCAACTAGGGACCGACTAGGGACCAACTACGGACCGACTACGGACCGACTAGAGACCGACTAGGGATCGACTACTGACCAACTAGAGACCGACTAGAGACCGACTAGGGACTGACTAGAGACCGACTAGGGACCGACTACGGATCGACTAGGGACCGACTAGGGACCAACTACGGAGCGACTAGGGACCGACTAGGGACCGACTACGGACTGACTAGAGACCGACTACGGACCGACTTAGGTAGACCGACTAGGGACCGACTACGGACCGACTAGGGACTGACAATGGACCGACTAGGGACCGACAAAGGACCGACTAGGGACCGACAAAGGACCGACTAGGGACCGACAAAGGACCGACTAGGGACCGACTAGGGACCGACTACGGACCGACTAGGGACCGACTACGGACCAACTACGGACCGACTAGGGACCGACTACGGACCGACTAGCGACCGACTAGGGACCAACTAAGGACCGACCGGGGACTTTTTGAGATTTCCCCAAAAATTTCCTCCTGTAAAATTTTGTATGAAAGTTTTTTTTTCACTAATGGTTTCACAAAGACAAAAATTTATTCAGAAAGAAATATGGAGAGAGCTGATGATTGAGGGTTTCGGAGACGGGTGAAGGGCACGCTTAAGGTATTGAAGATAGGTGGGGGGTGCTCGAGCAAATGTCATTCGAAACGTCGTCCAATTGGGAGTGAACTGAAAAAAAATTCAAAATGGCGAAAAAAAGATGGCCGCCATACAAATTTCATCGGTATCCATCTCGGAGGGTATAAAAGATGGAATAGTGGTTTCTTAGCAAAAGATGATCAAAATCCGAAAGTCTACTTGATGAATGGAAAAAAAAATTCAAAATGGCAGAGTTTATTTTTCCATAGAAAATGTATGGCGAATATTGACTATGCAAGGCTTTGATGCGGTTCTTTGGAGAACTCTCAAGTAAAATATGGGCAGACATGATGATTGAGGGTTTGGAAAATGAATATCAAATGTCGAAAGCCCCCCCCGCGAGCTGCTTTAGCAGCTCGCGCACCGAGCAACTAGTTATATATATAAAGCTACTTGAAGTTACGTACTGATCACCTCTCCTGAACAATTTTGTATGAGACTTTTTCACCATACTTTCCGTGTGTGTAAAATTCAAAAATTTAAGGTCTACAAAATTATAGAGAGAGCTGGACGTGGAAAACTGACTAGGGTGCCCTAAGGGATCTCGAAAACTATCAGTCGGAAAGGTACCGTCCCGAAACAAAAAATGTTCAAAACCTTGGGCAATTGGGTGAACCGGTGAAAAAAATATGGCCACCATACAAAAAAAATTTCGTCTCCATACAAAAAATTTCCTAATTTTCAAGAGGCTCTCCAAAACAATTTTGTATGGAAGTTTTTTCCCTACACTACTTATGTGCGTAGAACTTATGGGTCTTCCTTCAGAAAATTATAAAACGTCATGAATGTGGAAAATTTACCAGAGTACCTCATGGGTCCTCCAAAACTACCAGTCATACAGACATGGTCCCAAACAAATGTTATTAAAGACCTTGGGCCATTAGGTGAACCGGTAAAAAAAAGATGGCCGCCGAACAAAAAAAAATTCTCTCCATACAAATTTTTTGGGTAATTTTCAAGAGGCTCTCCAGAACAATTTTGTATGGAACTTTTTTCCCTTCACTATTTATGTGCGTAGAACTTATGGGTCTTCCTTCAGAAAATAATGAAACGTCATGAATGTGGAAAATTTACCAGAGTACCTCATGGGTCCTCCAAAACTACCAGTCATACAGACATGGTCCCAAACAAATGTTATTAAAGACCTTGGGCCATTAGGTGAAACGGTGAAAAAAATATGGCCGCCGAACAAAAAAAAAATCTCTCCATACAAATTTTTTGGGTTCTTTTCAAGAGGCTTCTTAGAACAATTTTGTATGGAACCTTTTCCCTTAACTATTTATATATGTCGAACTTATGGATCTTCCTTCAGGAAAATTCTGAAACGCCATGATTGTGGAAAATTTACCAGAGTACCTCATGGGTCCTCGAAAACTACCAGTCATACAGGCATGGTCCCAAACAAATGTTGTTTAAGACCTTGGGCCATTGGGTGAACGGGTAAAAAAAAGATGGCCGCCGAACAAAAAAAAAATCTCTCCATACAAATTTTTGGGTTCTTTTTAAGAGGCTCTCTTAGACATTTTTGTATAAAACTTTTTCCCCCCAATACACGTATAAGTAAATAGAACTTAAACATTTTTTTTTCACAAAAACTACAAAACGTAGTGAATGAGGAAAAATTACCAGAGTACCCTAACGGCCCTCAAAAACTATCGATCATAGAGGCATGGTCCTTAAACTAAAAATGTTCAAGACCTTAGGCCCTTTGGTGAGCCAGTAAAAAAAGATAGCTACGGAACAAAAAAAATCATGTCCATACAAAATTTCTTTTTAATTTTCAAGTGGCTCTCCAGAACATTTTTGTATAGATCTTTTTTGCCCACTAAACGCATGCATAGAACTCATCGGTGTCCTTTCAGAAAAGATACAAAGCGTGATACCAATATTTCTTTCTATCTTTCAAGAGACTCTCCAGAATATTCTGGTATTTGGTATGGCCTCCCATTTCTTTATTTTACGAATATTGAAGAGACCACAAGGCCCGCGAGCTGCTTGCAGCTCGCGCACCGAGCGCAACACTAGTTTTAAAATGTTTCTACTGAAGATAGGTGCAGAATTTTAGATACCTACGTACATAATTAACTAATAGGGATATTACTTTACAGGAATATAACTAAAAATAGACACAGTACTGTAAATTATAACTTTACAAGATCAACATAGTTGATTGATGCCCACGACTCCGTCCGCGTGTATTTAGGTTTTTGAAATTCTAGTCTAAGCTCTGTAATTTACCAGGATAAAAAAGTAGCTTATGTCATAGAATAGAATAGAATAGAAAAGTTTTTTATTCAAATAAACTTTTACAAGTGCTTTTGAATAGTCAGATGAATCTACCACTGGTTCGGAATGCCGTTCCAACCGAGAAGAACCAGCAAGAAACTCGGCGGTTGCTCTTTTCCAAATTTACAATATCAATATAACAATTTTATGGTAAGTACATGATTGAATTGCCGTCTCGCGCATTGCTGGAACGAGTCAAATCCACGCCTTTTTATCATTTATATAAGTAATCATAATTTTATTCAGATAAACTTTCGGAAGCGTTTACGAATCGACAAATGAATCTACCACAGGTTCGGAATGGTGCTTACAATTCTACACATGTGAAGAAGGGCAGACAAAAGTAGCCCCATTTCCGACGGTGGCACCCGTTCACGAGCATGACGCATGATCCAGCCATTGCTTCGCTCAACCATATTCGAGGGAACGTAACAACCCGCACCACACGACACCACCACAGAAATGTTTAAAGAGAGCGTGACATACTTAGGCTACCCATGATCAAAGCATCGAATTGAACACCAATAATCAAATACTCGGTTTAAGACATTGAGAAATTGCTCCATGCTTTTTTATCATTTATATAATCTTCAATTGTATAATATGCTTTTTTTATGAGCATATTTTTAATAGAGTTCTTAAACTTGTGTAAAGGCAAGTCTAAGATTGCTTGTGGAATTTTATTATAGAACATTACGCCCATTCCCACAAATGACCTTTGGACCCTTTTGAGGCGTAACTGAGGAATCACGAGCCTATTTCTATTTCTTAATTGCCTGTCGTGTAATTCGCACTTTTTAATGTAACTGTGAATGTTTTGCCTAACAAAAATTATATTGTTATAGATATATTGAGAAGCTACCGTAAGAATACCTATTTCTTTAAATTTCTCTCGAAGGGAATCCCGCGGTTTTAAATTATAAATTGCGCGAATTGCCCTTTTTTGTAAAACGAAAATTTTTTCAATATCAGCCGCTTTACCCCATAGTATGAGTCCATACGACATAATACTATGGAAATATGCAAAATAAACAATTTTTGCAGTTTCTATATCTGTTATCTGTCGAATCTTCCTAACTCAATTCAAAAATTCATTCTCAGTCATTCTCAAAAATACAACTTATCTGTATACCTCGTTAAGATCAGCTGAACAGATGGTGCATGAAGACTTAGTAGACAGACATACTTTCGCATTTATAATATTAGTAGGTAAGTATAGATTCTTGAGTTGTTGTAATAAGCTCTAACTTACCGTCTCTAAGTTAACTAAGTTGGATATGCTTTGTCCGTCTGACTGTCACAGCCTTATAACTTCTGATTTAATTAAAAGAATTACTTCAAATTCACCGATAACATGTAGAATAACATGTAGAATAACGGCCTAATGCCGGTGGTGGGTCCATATTGGCTCACATAAAATTCCAAATCCTATTCGTTGTCTTACTACCGTTCTGTGGTCATAATAAATAATAATCGTTCTTCATAATTTTGTTTTTCATAATTTTTTATTCATACATTTTTTATCCCTACCAACGGATCTCATAACCGTTAGTGATCATATTTAGAAATATTTTCGGACATCCGATGATAGGAGTTGAAATATGTAAGACAATGCGCTCCCGCCGGTGATTACATAAAAAATAATAAAAATAGTTATTTGAGTTATTTGGGAGGGGCGCGGGTGCCCATTAAAGCAAATGGGGGGAGGGGGCAATATTTTTTTATTCACAATATCATAATCACAATATCACACACACACACACGCACACGCACACACACATTTGAACATTAATTTTTGGGGTAACTATTTGTATCTGAATAACAAAGTAAACTCTTTGTAATAAATTGAAAAATATTTTTGGAAGAAATTGACTTGACTTAACATCTTTTTAAAGATAAATAAGTAGGTATTTTGTAGAAAGGTTGCCTTTAAATAAGAGTTTTCAATGTTTATGCTTGTCCTGTAAAATTATTCTGAATGTAGTTACTTTGTTTATCACTAGGGCAGCCGATTTATCAATGAATAATGGACGTAGTTCAGCAAAAGGGATTCAACCCACACAACTTGTCATACAAATATATACCTAAATATTGCTGAATTAAAATTAACTTTGCTATGATAAGTCGTGTGAGTTGAATCCTTTTTGCTGAACTACGTCAATTTATCAATGAACTTATGAATGAACACATCTTCCCCTCGTACTCCACCAACCCTCGCAGAAGGGCCAACTATATCGCGGTCTGCCTTTAGTTTACTATTATTCGCACGTGTAGTAATTACCCGCTACTATCCCTCCGTACATTGTTTTATACAGTCTTTTAACGTCCCCCCGTTGGGCACAGGCTAATGTCCTACTTCCATATAAAAAGTGTCGGCCATGTTCGGTTATTCCAGAGAGCGTGTGCGTGGTATACAGCGCGGTGCGCGCTCACGTGCGGTGCGCGCGCGCGGAGCTGCACGGAGCGCGCGCGGCGGGTGGCGTGCCGGGCGGCGTGCCGGGCGGCGTGCCGGGCGCGCTCGCGCTGTCGCTGCCGCTGCTGAGCGCGTCGGCGGCCGCGCTCGACTCGCTCGCTCAACTGCTGCTGCTGTGAGACCACTTTCATTACATTCAAAAAATGTGCACGTGTGCAATCCACACGGCAGAAGTCAAACTTATATTCTAATTTTTTGAACGCTCCAAAATATTATATTAAACATTAAACCCCTGTTAATGTTTTTGAAATAAAATTTGGGGTAAAAAACGGACGGAGAGCGGAAGCGGAGCGTCATGGAATCTGAATTGTATTCTATCTCATTCTCTCGCAGGCTAAATCCTGAATTAGTATGTTTGTCCCTCTCTGTCACTTGTGCAGTGCCTGGGAACTCAAACGACCTACTGTTACCTAATGGAATCCTGATACGCAAAAGAGGATTTTGAATTCGATTTCAACTTCATCGATTTTCAAAAGCACAACGATACTAAAGAAGTTTCACTTGAAAAAAATTGTTCTGACCCCTCTGAATAGTTCTGAGATTCGTGTTTTCCTATTTTAGGGGTCAGTCCACAATGAATATACATTAGAGTTTAATTAATAATTTATTTGTTCCAGGTACAAGGATATATTCAAAGCTGCGAGAGCGACGAGCCACGGTAGAGATCAGCGGTACGTCGCACAGAAACGGATCTTGGAACGCTTCTCGTACGACTTCATCAGCTGCTTCCGCGAGATGGTCCTCAGCGGTCACAACAGGGGCATGGTGTTCCGGAGACTCCATCCGCAGGTGGTCAGCAAACTGGCCGATTCCATACCCGATGCGGATTCCAGCCTGAGCATACGGAACCACTTGGCGTTCGCGCCTTACATTTATACTGCGGGTCAGATCAATGACAGGGACGCTGACAACGCGGTGTGGTTCGACAGCGTCATAAGGGACGAGTTCCCCAGTTTGCGCCAGTTTGTAACGCAAGCGATTCCCGAGTTCCACGGACGTTAGTGGAATTTCCGATTGGCAAAAGCGGCTGTTAATACACCGCTGTCGAACTGTAAAATAGACTATTATTGCACGAGGGCGACAGAATAAAAAAATTATCGCACGTGTGCGGTAATGTTTCGCTAGCTTCGATATAGCTCACAAAATATTCGATAATGTTTCTAATATATAGTTGTGAGTGAAGTTAGCAGGAAGCGCAAAACCGCGCCTGTTAGCATTCGAATAGTGTTATATTTTAACCAATATGGCTGCGAAACAAAAAGCTGTTTTGAAGCCGCCATCTTTTATAGAGGTAATTAATTATACTAGTTTTATAATGAATTATGACTGACTTTATTTGCATACTTTTTATACAATTGTGTAAAAATAACTTGCTGTTAAAGCTTGTTATTCTGAAGGTAAATATAAGAATTTTACCTACATGTTTTAATTTAACATAATCTCGCCAAGAAGAGCTATCTATGTAGCTATGTGATTGAGATGACATTTTCTTCCACAAAGAAAATAATAAGTAATATTATTATGCGACCAGTGACTTCGATGCATTATTGTTTTGTTGCAAGAAATCTTACAGTACCTTAGTTCGGAAAGGAATAAGATTACAAATGAGGGACCTTTTCAACCACAATAATCTGCGTAGCAAGTACGTCTGGTATTTAAGTATTAAAGGTTAATTTACACATAGTAAGTTGTCAAGTAGTTAACTAAATTTTAACTTAATTTTAAGTAAGCGTTTTCACGAAACCAGACAAGTAATTTAGTAAAGCTCTCAAGTTCACACCGAGATGAACAGCGAAGTGCATGAAATTATAAACTCTGTAATTTTATAAGTGCTCAGTGAAGTCACAGAAGAAATTAACAATGAAATTTTCAATGAAAAAACACTTTCCCGCGCGAAATAGCATCTCTAGTCACCGGCGGGGGTTGCGCGGGGTGCGGAGAGCGCGGCGCACTTAACCGAAAAATAGACAAAATTCTATTCTACTTGTTTACTTGCATACTAAATTTTAACTTGCAACTTATTACTAAATTCACTGTTTACATGCATTATTTCACTTAAAATTAAGTTAAAATTTAGTTAACTACTTGACAACCTAATGTGTGTAAACCAAGCTTAAGTGATGAATTAAATCTTATGCCTCCTCTACATGTCTGCAGACGCGTCCGCGGACGCCCGCAGATGCATCCGCAGATGGATCACCACGAGCTGTCCACACGTCTGCAGATCGATCAGTCTAGGTTCATTCTCGACAGACGCAACACGCACGTTTAAAAATGGATATTGAGACCGTAGCTGCCGCAACTATTTATTTATTTAGTACTTTTAACTTCTACGTGAATGTGCATCCTCGGTGCTCATATTATTAGCCATTTAAACAAGAATTAAACCGCAAGAAGCACGCGTGCACTCTCAATCGCAACTCCGATGAAACTGATGCGTCACCAGACGTGTGGACAGTCGCCGGACGTCCGCGCCGAAACCCTTTGATCTGTGCCACAAAAACCGCCAACAATCGGATTCGAGGCGGACGCATCTGCGGACGTCTGCGGACGTTAAATACCTACCACAGATGCACAAATTACCTCCTCTATACGTCCGCGGACGCATCCGCAGATGACGTCCGCGGACGCGTCTGCAGACATGTAGAGGAGGCTTTAAGTGATACAGGATCAGTTCTGTCTTCATGTTAAACTTAAAAAAAAAAATATGTAAGATTTTATGTAATATTTTTAATCCTTACATTAAACAGTTTAAATACATTTTTATAACACATTTTTAACAGACTATTCAGCTTTAATAGGTATAGGAAAACGGTAGGTAGTATGTAAGAAATTAAAATTTACTTTTAACTAGGTCTCGCCATTTGATTAAAAATATCTTGTATCAAGACCGTTTTGATTGCAGTGCATGGATACTATGAGAATGACACTAGCGCCCTCATATATTTTCCACTCTTTTTACGTCACACTGTAGTTGTAATAAGCATTATTCGGCTCGGGCCTACATAAGTAAGCTCGTTTGTTAAACCTTAACGCCCCGTCACACGACGTTTTTCAATACATTTGTGAGAAAACATACAAACAGGAAAAAAGGTTTGAGTTTGAGTTCAAGGGAAAAAGAATCCTTATAGAATCACTTCGTTGTCCGTCTCGCGTCCATCTGTTGCAAAGAAAAAACGTACTAGTGCGGTAAAATTAACTTTCAAGACATTTTATTAATATATTTCATTTCATGTTTACTGTCATTGTAAGTGCAGTTTTCGAGCAAAGTGTATAAAAAAATCAACGTGATACAAAATGCTGATTTGCGTTGTCGTATAACAATGCTTAGCTCGCTCTTAAGTATGGCACCGCCCGCAAATGTCAATTGAAAATTGAAATAGCGTGCTCTTACTCACGGCTACTCTCTCCAGCAAACGATGATACAAACTCGTAATCATGTTTTTAATTTTTGGATTATATAAAATTAAGTTAATATAGGTATATAATTATTAAATATTAATTAATTTAATTTTTAATAAAATATTTTATTAATGACAGCGTCTATTTTTTTATTCCCTTTCTTCCTGAGGGCTTTGTATCTAATATATATAAAAATCAATGCCACTTTTCGTTGTAATTTTATAACTCAAGACAGACTCACCTATCCAGACCAAATGTTTAGGCTTTGTTCGGACTATTTAGTAGATGGTTTATGTGAAGTTTGCATAAAATCGGTCGAGCGGTTCTTTATTTATCACATTTTTCAGTTTTATCAATGGGTTCCTCGATAGTTCGAAAACACAATTACCGGGTAGGTAAGGTAATTGTTATCAAACACCACCGGGTCTCGGTAGGTGGCGTTGATGTCATTATGTCACCGGGCAGGACGACGTCTGCCAGGTCCGCTAGTATTTTATAAATAGCGGCCACGCATAAAACTTTTACGTATAAATCTTACTGGCGTCAACATAAACGAGAATTGTATGAGACATATCTCATGGAACGTCATGTTTCCTAAAAAGCTAAAAATTAAAATATTCCTTACTCCAACTTCCAACTTAATGCGTGTAAATCAAGCTATAGACTATGTACCTAATAAATATTCACTGATGACTAATGGACAAGTTTCCATTTTTTTTAATTAATTATAAAAATTTAAGTAAAATAAAGCAAAAATCTGAAAGAATTAAATGATCTCAAAAACTGAAAAGTTTCGCTTTCACGAAAACGCGGCGCTCCAGCGTGTGACGTCATCCAAGGTACCAAGTACGGTTTCAGGGTATTTTTTCTACGTAAAACTTGTTTTACCAATTTCTCCGAGATTACTGATCGACAGCTGAGGATGTTTGCAAAATGGTCTCATTCAATTCGAAAAAAAAAATCGAAAAAATCTATGGCACCATTTTGAAAACTACTACTACACTACTTGCGGCGGAAATGTGTCTGTGGATCAAACTATACCAGCCGGGTTTCGATACTATATTATTCGATCCCGTGTCGGTAAAATAGTATCTAACAATAAGTATACTTAATCAATATATTTTTAGGGTTCCGTAGTAAACAAAGAACCCTTATAGTTTCGCTATGTCCGTGCGTCTGTCTGTCTCCGTCCGTCCGTCCGTCCTCGGTTAATCTCAGAGACTATTAGTACTATAAATTTGTAATTTTGCATGGGTATAAATATTAATCACGCCGACAAAGTAGTGAAATAAAATTTTGATAAATATTTTTTTAGGGTAGCTCCCCTACAGAGTAGGGGAAAGTGGGGATGAATATTTTTTTTCTCGTCTACCCCATAGTGTGGGGTATCGTTGAATAGGTCTTTTAAAAATACTGTGGATGTGGGAACATCATTTTTCGATTTCTAGATCCGTTTGTAAAATATGATGTTTTAAAGTGCTAATTTTTATTAGAGTCAAGTATCCCTCCCCTCTATCAGCCAAAATGCAGTATATAGGAACTTGAAAAAATTCACAGCAGTAGTATATGTATATAATCAATTTTAAAGGAAAACTATCATGGCTAAGTAGGGTTCACAGGTTAAGGAGTTATATATCTGTTTTTCGAGGATTGTGACTACGGAACCATACAATGCGCGCGGCCCGCCACGCAGTTGGCCGGTTTTTCTCAGTTACTCGACTCGTCGACTGGTCTTTGTTCGAGTATAAATCTACCTACCTAGTCCTAACTCCTAATCAATGTTGATTTCCGTTTAAATGCGTATACTTATTATACCTACTATCTACTCAAAGCGAAAATATTTGCTCTCGCAAAGGTAAAGTTACAAGAGGAAAATTGAATAAACTGCAGACCCGTGTCGACGGTGTCCTTTCAATTTGAACCAAAGTGTGTAGAGGAAAGCAGGGAATCAAAATAGACCTGAGTGAGTGCCCGGTCCCCATTAATTACTGTGCAAAAAGCGCCCCCGGTGCCTCCCCGCACGCCTGCAGTGATACAATGTACGTATCTACAGTGTTACAATATTCACTGATGTATTATGTGCTCCGTTGTCCCTGCGTTCATGCGCTGATCTCTGCTGACCCATGACAGGGTGACAACCCGTTCTATCCTAAATACCTAGTCTATCGTTGAATCGTTTAAATATGGCTTCAAGTTTCAGCAGCGCTGGCTTGCTACTGGAATATACTGAAGGTCTTTTTGATTTTGATAGGTGAATGAGACCAGTAACAGGTTGATGTAAAGTAGACGCTACCGTTAATTCCATTTTGTTTTATTCCATTCCATTTTTAGGGTTCCGTACCCGAAGGGTAAAAAACGGAGCCCTATTAATGTCACTCGGCTGTCTGTCTGTCCGTCTGTCCGCCGGTCACAGGTCTCTAGCTCGCAGACGAAATGAGTTACAAACCTGAAATTTTGGTATTTAGTGTAAAACGTTAACCCAAAATCAAATATTGAATTAGAAATTGAATTAAATTATTTTTCAGGGGGGCTCCCATACATGAAAAAGGAGCCGGAAAAAAAATTTTTTTCTTTACCCTAGCTTGTGGGGTATCATTGTTTAGAGCTCATTAAGTAGAGTACAAATATACAGTGTGTCCGGGATCGAATTAGCGATATTTTAGGGACATATTCTACAACTCATTACCTCTCTGAAAATACCACTTATTAGGGCCTGCCCCCCTCCCCCTCCCAGGGACAGCCATTTCAATTTGGTGTGCGTTTTTGTGGGTGTGTGCGCACAAAAAATGTAATAACTCGAAAGTCTGCTGATGCACAGGTCTTCAAATGACCTTATTCGATTGGATACAATATTCTCCATCACTAAATACCAAACAATAGAATAAAATGTTAAAATAACTCGATCAAAAATGCTTCGGAAAAAAAATATTTTTTCTAAAATATTGAAAACTACAAGTTTTTGCTGCATTTTGCAAAAACGAGGTCGTTAAGACCACATTATTAAGTATTAAATCGACAGCTTTTGAGATAAGCAACAAAACGACATAAATAATTTGACTGTAAGTTACTTACTTCTGGAGATATTGGTAATTGTAAGTACTTCGTCCCCAAGCATGAATTACGAGTATTGAACCCAAATTTAAGATTCATCATTTTTTTACTACGAAGAGGTAAAAAAAATCTTAACTTTATAATTTAATTTTTGTTAGTTAAACTCAATAACTCTGATTTGTGTATGTGACACAAATCAGATATCCTAAAAACTAAGTTATTTCCGCCACAAACCGAAATTACCACCTCTGTTCTGTTAGCTAGTTGCTTCATGTTGGGAGGATCGTTGGATCATGTCCAAATACAATCTTATTTTATCTGGAACGGACAGGATCGTCTCCAATAATTCTTTTCTGGTATTTGGTACCATATAAAAGACCTTCTAATTCATAGGTCCTCATAAAAAGAAGTCCAAAGGTGTAAGGTCTGGAGAATGAGGTGGCCATTCCATTGAATTGCTGCCACGTCCGATCCAAGGCGAATAGTTGACATCTAAATGCTCTCTTATGGCTATAATAATACCGAGTAGGCATGTCTTTAAACTTAGCAAACTTCACAAACCTGAATCACAAACAAAAATGAGTAATAACTTAAGTAGTGATCATAACGCCTCCTCGCCAGGAACAACAAAATAAAATTTCAGATATTTCAATTTTTTTATACGAATTTTTAATCAGTTGAAGTAGGGGTCCGATCCTTAGTTTTAACCTCATTCACTGACTAATCAAAAACAATATTATTATTACTTGATCGCCCAAGGTATGCGATGGAAACCCACATTCGAATAACATAAGAACTTACGTGCTCGCGGTTAAGTTATGTTTAAACAATAATATCTCCAAAAGTAAATAACTTACAGTCAAATTTTTTATGTCGTTTTGTTGTTTATCTCAAAAACTGTCGATTTAATACTTAACAATGTAATCTTAACGACCTCGTTTTTGCAAAATGCAGCAAAAACTTGTAGTTTTCAATATTTTTCAAAAAATATTTTTTTTCCGAAGCATTTTTGATCGAGTTATTTTAACATTTTATTCTATTGTTTGGTATTTAGTGATGGAGAATATTGTATCCAATCGAATAAGGTCATTTGAAGACCTGTGCATCAGCAGACTTTCGAGTTATTACATTTTTTGTGCGCACATACCCACAAAAACGCACACCAAATTGAAATGGCTGTCCCTGGGAGGGGGAGGGGGGCAGGCCCTAATAAGTGGTATTTTCAGAGAGGTAATGAGTTGTAGAATATGTCCCTAAAATATCGCTAATTCGATCCCGGACACACTGTATATATTTTTAATTTTTATCTCAAAAAATAAGGGAATGGGAGGCCATCAAAGTTGTCAGTTTTAGACCATTTTTGTGACGGGGGCTATCTCAAAAACTAAACTAGTTGGGAATATGATATTTCAGTATATTATGTACTATATGCTCTATTTAAACAACAAATACTGAAAACAACGATTTATTAAATAGTTTATAAGCTGTGACCAAAATAAACGAACATTTTTTTGGGTTTTTCTTTCACGGTTTGTTGCGATGTCTAGCTCGGAAATTAAATATTTCTTAGACCCAAAATATTATATTGTTCATAATTATGTACGGAACCCTGAAAGAGCGAGGCCCGACTCGCACTTGGCTGATTTTATTTTACCAATTTCGTTCCATTCTTAGTGTAGGTAAATATCTAGTGACTAGTCTATCGTTCATATTGTTCCAAAAGCGCTGGCTTGCTAGTTGCTACTGGAATACCGAGTAATGTAAAGGAATTTTGATTTTCATAGACCAGTAGATAAGAATGTCATTAATTATTCTTGCAATGAACATCTGGATCGAAATAATGTGAATTGGAGTTTACTTGGGTAAGTACAATACTTATAGGTATCTACTTATTTAATTACTTAGAATATTTTTATTAATCTACAATGGACGGGATACCTTTTGACGCCATTATAATGATGATGAGATAGATAGATGCACCTGACGAGATAAGATTCTGTTGTCTCGTATTCGCGTTTTAGGTAGGTACACTTCTCAAAGATAATTCGCGTTTCCATTTGCTCTTGTTTCTGATGCTCATTTATTTTTCGTGGTCTGTTCGAAAGCATAAATTATGGATACCGTGGCTGGAGACTGCCACGTAGCGTGGTGTCGTCCCCCCCCCACTCCGCGCGCCCACCCCCACCCCTCGTCGACGAGAAATGTTTCAGGGACTTTTGTACCCTTATGCCCCTTTTTTGTGAGCGATAAGGATATTGTGCTGTATAATCGGAGTTCATATTATTTTTTTAAAAAATATCATAGTTTATTAATTAGTTACATTCTATTCGAAAAGGAGCAGAAGAAAAATAAAAACGATTAGGTTCCTTTCTTTTTGCGTTCAAAACAGCCAAATACGGTTCAGTAGTTGCGGCGTTAAAGAGTAACACACGCGCGCACACACACGCACACACACACACACACGCACACACACACACACACACACACACACACACACACTAACACGCACGCACGCCCACACTACTACTACTGCCAGCTAGCTTCTGCCCGCGGCTTCGCCCGCGTTAATTTTGGTTTTGAACAAATCCCGAGGGAATCGTGGATTTCCGGTTCCCGTTCCCGCTCCCTTTTCCAACCTTTATTCTTACTATCAAGGAAGTTCGCAATAGTAATCTACCTATAGCTGTAGATATAGATTTCGGGTTTTCCAAAATCCCGTGAGAACTCTATGATTTTCCGGAATAAAAAGTAACCTATGTGTTAATCTATCTCGATTCCAAATTTCAGCTAAATCCATCCAGTAGTTTTTACGTGATTGAGTAACAAACATCCAAACATCCAAACATCTGTATCCACACTTTCACATTTATAATATTAGTAGGATTGTACCTAATATCAAAGCGAACGTGAAGCGAGACATTAAACGCAAACGTGACACGATCTCACGCCGCGCGCCGGCCAAGGGTTTGCGTAAAGTAAAAATATGCGTAACTGGTAACAATTGATAGGGGAGGTCGAGCGTGCGAGGGTAAAGTAGTTCATATCTTGCGAAACCCTTTGTTCCCCTATGCTCCTTTTATCCCTACTCAAAAATCGCTTGGAGAGTTTGTTTTCGATGTAACTACCCTACTGGTCTTGTTTCACGGTTATGCTACAGGGGTGAAGTAGGTGTAGGTATGCCTACCTGTCCCTTGCTTTTTTCTAATAGGTGACTAGAGTAGATAAGCTTAAGAGCAGTTTTACCTTTTTTCTGAAAAATCTAAGATTTCAAGCTCCAAATTTAGCATCGTAGGAGAGACTTTCACATATTTCAATACATGTTTTAAATAAACTAATCCTTCATATTGACATTTGTCAGAACATATTTACAAAAACTATTTTATTTATTTTGTAATGATCAATTTCCCACACCTCGTTTTAATAAAATAAATAACAGACTCAACTTTGAAGCTCTATATCTGTCCTTAAAAGTCATCTGATTTACTTGAAAAAAATACTTAAATATCAGACATATAGTCCTATTGACACATTACAGACCAGAATATAGATTTTTAATCAAATTAATGGTTAAAAAAAAAGAACTTCCGCCAAATTTCCCGAATTATACGGTTACTTTAACACGATTTTTTGTATTGAAAAAAGCATAAATTCAATAAAATTTTTATGTAGAAATAAACTACGTTCTTTAACGAATCTATATATATAGTTTAATTAACAATCCATTTATTTGATCAAACATAAAAACTTATTAAACATCCCCCTAAATTACAATAAATAGCTATGCAATGTCTTCGCTTATTTAGTATGCGCCCGGCGCTCGTTGGGGAAGGACCTGTGCAGTTTTTGCCACCATCCAGATGCACGTACGAGAGTCGTGTAAACACTAATTTATACAACGACTGCAAAGTTTTGAGCATGAATATTTTTCTAAAAAATATGCGTGAGTATTTTTTTAAATAAGTGAAATTACAGCATAGCACCTAGGACAGTCACGGAAATATGATATTATAAACTAATACTAAAGTAGTCCATTTTGAAATCCAAGATGGCCGTCATATTTTTTTTTTTGAAGAAATTATCATCTATCTATACATATAATAAAATCGTAGATTTGCCGTATCTGTACATAAGAGAATTTTGCAAAATAATAACTGGGAAATGTTACGGTTGAGTAATAGAACGATAAAAGCTATTTTTGAAATTTTTGTCTGTTTGTCTGTTTATCTGTTTGTCTATTTGTCTGTATATTTGTGCGCGCATCACGCAAAAACTACCAAATGGATTGAAATTAAATTTGGTATGATTTAAGTTCATACTACGGACTAACATATAGGATACTTTTTATCACGAAATTCAGCACGGTTCTCTTGGGGGAGGGGATGAAAGTCAAAATGTGTACTTAGCTGTAATTCATTAACGCGTGGTCCGATTTCATTCATTATTTTTTTGTTAGAAAGGAGATACTGATTACCGGCTAATCTCTGAAAGGCTGGATCGATTTTGATGGGACTTTCACTGGCGGATGTTTACACATTTTGATCTACCGTTTTTAGCAAGTTATGAGCTCAAAGGAGCTTAGGAAAAACAAAATGATTCCCACGGGATTTTATAAAATATCCACGCGAACGATGTCGCGGGTATCCACTTGTTTATAATATGGGTCTCATTTCATTTCCGAAGATTTTTGCAAAATAAATACTGGGGGATGTTAGAGATAAGTTATAGAACGTAAAAAAGCTATTTTTAAAATTTTTGTCTGTTTGTCTGTTTGTCTGTTTATCTGTTTGTCTGTTTGTCTGTTTGTCTGTATGTTTGGGCGCGCATCACGCAAAAACTACTGAATGGATTGAAACAACGAAACTTGGTACGATTTCAGTTTATACTACGGAGTAACATAATAGGATACTTTTTATCCCGAAATTCAGCACGGTTCCCTTGGGAGAGGGGATGAAAATCAAAATGTGTACTTACTTAGCTGTAATTCATTAACCCGTGGTCTGATTTCATTCATTCTTTTTTTGTTAGAAAGGAGATACCTTAAAGATTACCGGGTAATCTCTCAAAGGCTGTATCGATTTTGACGGGACTTTCAGTGGCGAATGTTTACATTTTTATCTACCTCAACATCCACCAGTGAACTTTTAACAGTTTTTAGCATGATATGAGCTCAAAGGAGCTTAGGAAAAACGAAATGATTCCTACGGGATTTTTAAAAACCAATACATATCCACGCGAACGAAGTCGCGGGTGTCCGTTTGTTACTATAATAAAAGTCGCACTTGCACTTCTGACTAAACCGACATTTTAGCAGTAAACAAAGATTGCCTACTTTTTATTGTTCTATTGGTAAACTTTAAATAATTGTACCTACTCTTATCAGAAAATGTACCTATTCAAGAACTTCATCAGGTGCAATGCAACAGCTCTGTTATGTTATTTTCAGACAGATGATTTGAAATATAATAATAATAATAATTGGTAGGTAATTGTTAAATAATTAAAAAGGTATTTGTTTCTTTTATTAGTTAGTTTAGAAAAAAATGGCTGAAGGCTAAATATGCGTGACACCTATGATATAAATACGGAACCCTACATGTATTCATAGAGAAGAACATCATATTATCCTGGTCGCTTTTGTTTTGTAAGTTTAACGTAGATTCATGAAATACTTATTCGATAAAAATATTTTATAATAAACATTATATATATAATACTACAACATCAAAGAAATAATTCAGAAATTTATACAAGTACCAAAACTAAATTCATGGTCGCGCTATATATGCAAGTGGTCGTCCGTGCAGCATGCCGCCCGTCTACCTGCCGTTAGATACCTAAACTTCCATAGCGCGAAACTGGGAGAGGGGTCTTAATCACAACAAAACATAAGTACTTTAGACCTTTTTAGGATTCCGTAGTAAAACAAGGAACCGTTATAGTTTCGTCCAGTACCTATACCAGTACCAGTTTTTGATTTGTTGTATTTGTATCCGTCCCGAATAGCAGAATAACTATTAAAAACGTTGGAAAATTGACGAAAAAATAAAATAAAAGTGAAAACATTTTCCCATACAAAATGTTAATGGGTTTCGTAACTGTCAAACATTTAATTTGTCATCCCGTCAATACGGTAAACTCTCACCCGTACCTCTCATACAGTACGTAATATATCTTCTGTGCGTGTGTTTGTCACCTAACTTCTCCTAAACGGCTGGACCGATTTGGATTGTGTGTATAATTAAATGGGTTCCTGGATGGTTTGAAAACACAATTACCGGGCAGTTATACGTAACCTACCGGGCCTCGTTATGTGGCGCTCATGTCGGTGTGTCACCGGGCAGGACGAAATCTGTCTAGTAGGTATTAAAAGTTTGTTTCATTTACAACTCCAAGAAAAACAAAGAAAAACATACAATGGAAAAACATGAACATGCATTTGAACCGAGGAAAACCTGTATCACAAATTCTGTTGCTTTCCAACGAATCCATACAAAAAAAATTCTACCAGCATGTAAAGCTGAAACTAGGTGCAAAGCTGATATTTAGTTCATTATAGAATTTTGTTACCGCTACAAAAGAACTAATCTCTGCCTCTACAAAGGCCTGTAGCGGTCTACAGGCCTCTACAGAGGCACGTAGAACGTTCTACGTATGCCTCTGTAGGTAACACGTTTCTACGTAAATCTCAAATATGAAACGTGAAAGTTGAAAAAACTTTAAGGGTGGATTTCCCAACAGCAAAATTCGCACGGCATGGGTGAAATCGGTACTGTCCAACGTTAGTATAAAGATCTAATATTTTTTTCTAGGTAGAATAGGTAGATACCTATGCGAGACAATAAATATTTATTGATTAGGACTGCAGTTTAGGAAATAAAAAAAATTTAAAGCCCCGAATTTATCATTTCGGTAGCTGTCCTCACAACCTTTTTCAATGTAATTTCCCTCATAAATCAAAAAGTATTGCTTATTTAGGTATATGGCTACTTTTATTTAAATTGTGAATAGTGACAGTATAGTTATAAAATAATTTTATGATAATATCTACTTAGTTTAATAACTGGTAAGTAAAAATGCTTGTGTCCCAGAAAGTCCTCTCATCTCGGTGTTTTTTTTTAAATCGATTGTAGTTTTGCATAGGATAACTCTAGCTCCCCCCTCGTGCGCTTAAAATGTAGGTAACAGTGTGGTCTATGTGCTTATTGTAGGAGAAAATGCGCCGCTTGCCTGCGTGTTCCCGCAAAAAAAGTAAGTAGTTCAATTCGGTGGCATGTGACAAACTTCTTATCATTTCCGTGTACAGGTATAACTTGTCTTGCAATTAGTTAATACATATAAAAAACTATTCAAGAGTGCGTAATGGCAATACGTTTATTTGTGTAATATTCATATCATCTTGTAATAAATAGTCTTCTTGTAATGCTAATTTTTGTCCGTATTTCTAATTTCGGTGTTATCATTTCGGTGGATTCGGTGGGCTAAATTGTCAACCGAAATGACAAAAATCTCACCGAAATGATAGAAATTCTCATTTCGGTTTTTTTTAATCTTAATTATCTCATTTCGGTGGATTGCTTTATCATTTCGGTGTTTAATTGTCTCATTTCGGTGGATTGTTTTATTATTTTGGTAGATTGTTATTTGTTTCGATGAAAATTCAGGCCAGCAGGTAATTTTTTAACTAAACCACTTCAAAAAAAGAGTTTTATGTATTTGACCCGTACGAATGTATGTAAGTATGTATGGCCGCAATTATCTCAAAGACTAATGAACCGATTTTGATAATTTTTTCGCTATCGTAATTAACATACTTTCAGGGAGTTTTTAGTAACTATATTATACCTACGTTCATATAATTCATATGTACAAATTGACACCTGACCTGTACACCGATTTTCCCCATATTTGGTTCTACACTATTTTTTTTTTACTCAATAGAGAAAGTTTATGAAATGGTCGCAAAAAGAATACATGAACTGTTGGTAGGTAGAAGGTGGGTGGTCAAAAACACTGAAAAATAAACGAAAACCAAACCAAAAAGGATAATTCTAGTAGATAACGAGCTTAGCACCTATGTATATTAAAATATAGGTAAGTTTTGATTTTTTGTTCATCAGTTTTTTGTAAAATCATCATGATCAACCTATTACCGGCTCACTGCAGAGCACGGGTCTTCTCTCAGAGTGAGAAGGGTTTTGGCCATAGTCTACCACGATGGCCAAGCGGATTAGCAGACTTCACACACCTTTAACGTTATGGAGAACTCTCAGGCATGCAGGTTTCCTTACGATTTTTTCCTTCCCATTGAGAACATTGACCAAAGATGAGAGAAAGGAAAAAAGAAGATTATACGAACAGAAAAAAAACAACGAATTAAAAGCGATCGAGAAGAGTTTCTTAGAAAAGATAGAGAGAGATATGCAAGAAAAAAAGCTACAGGATTCATTTTTTCGAGGAGTGCATTAAATTCTCACAAGCTCCGAAATCTACGCAAAAAAAATGCAGCCAGTTCGAAAGCATATTATTGTAAGAAAAAAAAATACAAAATTCAGACAACTCGGCAAACACTCAGTGTGACACTCAATTATCAATGATGATTTAGAATCTAATGGGACTTCAAATACACAGTCAAATAATGCATCTGCATTATCTATACGTTTTCATATTCTTGGTTGGTCACAGACTTTAAAACTGTATACTTTATTACTCACTGTATGCATCATTATATGATTTTTTTCTCTTCATTTAACGACAACTCTGAAATCTCAATAAATCCATAAAATTAGAAGCCCCTTAAGTATCGCAATATAGAGTTTACACTGTACACATTGTCACTCATGATAGTATACAACCTTTCACACTTGCTAAGAGTGCATCTATTTAGTTAAAGTGTATAGTTGAGGCTGCTCAGTAGTATATTTAATAGAATAGAATAGAATAGAATAGAATAGAATAGAATAGAATAGAATAGAATAGAATAGAATAGAATAGAATAGAAAAGTTTTTTATTCAAATAAACTTTATAACTACTTTTTAAACTAAACTAATATATTTTCAGTGAATTTTAATTTCGGTGGACAGTTTCTATCATTTCGGTGGCTACTTATATCATTTCGGTGGCTAGTTTTATCATTTCGGTGGCATTAAAATTTTAAACACGTATTCTCACGAGTTTATAAGACATATTTTGATGGCATTCAATAAGAGCATAAACAATAACAAGAAGAACAATAAACCATAGTTCAAAGTTGAAAAAACTTAGTAATAAAAAAGTCCACCGAAATTCAAGAAAAAACGGCTTTGTTGAAATTGCCCCTTAAGTGCCCCTAGAGTAGGATCTCGTAAATACTAAGTACTTACATTATTAGAAGTTTTTTAATAGCGTAACTACGGAACCCTACCTCACGCGTGTTCTGTTACGCGCTTGATTGGTTTTTACTCCTTACTTACTAATACCCAATTTATAACTTATGTAGAATTTCATCAAACCACCTGTTTACAGAGCAATTTTACCGCCGTATTGAAAAAACACATAGTTCCATCGAATCTGCGAAGTCATCAATCAAATCCTTTGCATCATACGTAAAAGCTTTTGCATGTTAATAAAGCGCGTGATTTTATTTTTTCTCTAAATACAAAATATACTTAAATAGAGACTAAGTATATCGAACATTATATAAGTAACTACCTAGCTAAATCATAAATATGTAATTACCTATCTCAAAGTCATAAGTTAAACATAATGTCCAGTCATCAAGATTAGATTAACACTAACTCTTATAAAAATTAAGTACCTAGTTGTTTACTTTAGTATTAATGAAAATAGGACTTTGTTCTCTCTAGTTGTGTTTATAATTTATTACGAGTAGGTAGGTAAGTTGTTTTTTTGCTGCTGAAGCAAAATTTTGAGAGGCTTCATTCGCAACTCGCAAGCTCCAGAGATTACCTATAAGTAGGTAGATACAGGACTTATGTAGGTACAGCTGTAAGTACACGAGTAGCGAGATTGTGGGAAGATTAATTATTACACTCCTTATAGCTCAGAAGCTTAGGAAACCTTTTATACTCCCACCGGAGCAAGTTCCCAAGGAGCTTTAAAGGAATTGCACTTCTACGGGATTCTGTTAATGCGATGCTAAGAGCTATTTATCTTCTAAAAATAAATATATCTACGTAGAAATATATCATTTTGAATTTAATACAGGGATGAGGGTAGAGTGACCTAATGTAGTGTAGGTATAATGGTCTAGCAGCCGCCGCCTTTTTTTGTAGTGATTAATAATAACAGGCTGAATCTTCGTGAGTAGGTTAGTTTCGACGAGACGACCAAGTTTTTCCTCTGTGAAAATTCTCGATGGAGGTAGCTTAAACATTTCGATTCGCTGGGGTGGGAAAATGTACCACTTTTGTAGGACTATGTGGCCATTTCATTATACAAATATTTACTAAGCTGCATACAAAAAATCAGCTGGTTATTAATAATTTTTAATAATTTTTATGACCTCATTATTTGGAAATATTCGGAGTGGAGGACGCTGCAGTAAATTCTGGACGTACTTAGGTTAAATTCTTAAGTTATAGAATCTGATCTGCGAATCTACGATCTTTGGATTCTACTGGAGTCTACAAAAAGCAATAGGGGAGCCAGTCGTAAGCTGACCGAAAGTAAAACCGAAACCGAGGTCGAAAATTATAGGCGGAATATCATCAAAGCACTTCAAATCAGTGACACGTGAATATAGTAAGGTTCTCACCTAATTAAAGTTCATTCTTACCTAAGTAAAGGCCTGAATCGAAAATCTAAATATTTGCAGATTAGAAGGCTTTGTTGATTTTGGATTTTTATATTGCGTTACATAATAATAATTAACTTTGCAGCGAACGCTCGGGGATAGAAAATAATTGCTGTTCAAACAAAGTACCTACGTGATAGCAAATGTCAACGCTCCCTTAACCTTTAAAATCAGCAAACACGAGCGCTGAGTCCTGGTAGCGTAGGCAAGCTCGCCCGGCTGCTGTCTGTATCCGAATCGATAAAATTCGGGCCCTCGCTCGCCCCCGTGCGTCGCCATGACAACGCGCCCGGGCCGCGCCACCCCGCCGCATCTCCGAGAGCTGAACACCGATGTTGACTTAGACGAATAGGGTAAGAGGCTTATTAATGGTTTTATGTTACGTCGCTCGCGATCATAAAAGAGATTTTCTTTAAAAAGTGTTTCATTCACAGCACTTTTCTACGCTTAACTAATTAAGCCAGAAGAATGAAACTTGGTAGGTAGGTACCTGGTACTTGCGCATTGTTAGATCAGCATCTGTGCGAATGCTCTTCGAGATGCTCTATTTTATTCCTTTGAAAAAAGTCAAAATCATAGACTTATATTTTACAGTCAATGGTCAAAATTAAATAATTTTAATTCACCTCAACCTGAAAAAGTCTGATCTACAGACTGCTTTTCATCTCTGTGTAGTGTGATCTTTATAAAAAGTGAAGCGACCCGTGAATAATGGCGGTATATTTTCACGTAGTAGCGCCGCCATTTTGCCAGACCGCGTGACGCCATTTCAAATTGTGTACGTCTGCGTTTACGTTTGTAGAGCTATATCTACGTTTTCAGAATTATTTACTCTCATGATTTAGCAGATCGCCCACATTATGGTTTCATTGTGTTTTGAACCAATTATAATAATTATAGGTGTGATAACAAGTAATAATAGATACGTTCAACAGGAGTAATACTTAGTTGTCTTAGGTAGAATAATCGTCAACTTTTATAACTAAATCTTAGGTGACTGTGGCCTGTGAAGTTGACGCAGGATTCTTTTAATCATTTATCGGCAAAAAACAATAATTTCATTTTTAAGGATGGGGGTGTTCCCCTTGCTATTTCGCTCTTGGTCAGCTCTACGTTCATCTAGGGTAGTATTATAATGGGGTGGTTGGCCGAATTGCCACTGTTTGAACGGTTCTTAATTATTTTAGCGGAGGGATAATAAAATGACGATTTATACAATTTTAACTTGGAATAGGTTTAGGTTTTTCTAAGAAATAATCGGCCAAGTGCGTGGCGGGCCACGCGTAGTGTAGGGTTTCGTAGTCACAATCCTCGAAAAACAGATATAACTCCTTAACCTGTAAACCCTACTTAGCCATGATAGTTTTCCTTTAAAATTGATTAAGTATATATACTATTGCTGTGAATTTTTTCAAGTTCCTATATACTGCCATTTGGCTGATAGAGGGGGGGGGACACTTGACTCTAATAAAAATTAGCACTTTGAAACATCATATTTTATAAACGGATCTAGAAATCGAAAAATGATGTTCGCACACCCACAGTATTTTTAAAAGACCTATTCAACGATACCCCACACTATGGGGTAGACGAGAAAAAAAATATTCATCCCTACTTTACATGTAGGGGAGCTACCCTAAAAAAAAATATTTATCAAAATTTTATTTCACCACTTTGTCGGCGTGATTAATATTTATACCTGTGCCAAATTACAGATTTCTAGCATTAATAGTCTCTGAGATTAACCGAGGACGGACGGACAGACAGACGGACGAACATGGCGAAACTATAAGGGTTCCTTGTTTACTACGGAACCCTAAAAAGGGACGTTTTTGTTTCCGAAAATGATATTTCTTTCAGCAATTTTGAATATGAGCCATCGTAGCATGAGATAAATTCGTGTTATTATTCCCCCGGCGCGGCGTCGTGTTAGCTCTTTTGTCTTGCACGGCAGGCAATAAAGAGGCAGGCGCCTGGAAATGTGCTGCATTTATACAGGTCCCGAGCGCTCCACGCGGAGCTTGTGGTTTATTTTCTGCGCCCGACGCTCCTTTGCCGTGCTCTCTTATTGCTTTGAGACTAACAAGGTTTTTAATTATTTCCTTTAACGTCACTTTCAGGTGCGGAACACACAAAGATCTAGACAAAGACCCGAGGGCTTTATGGTGAAGAATGGAACCTTTATGTAAGTTATTAAATCTGCGCACAGTTTAAAAAATATTCCACGTTGGAATGAATGCATAAAGGATATACTTAACCATCGTATGGAAGGCATGGACGAATATGAAAAGAGAAACACGCAAAACAACTCTTGCAGGAATCTGAATTAAACTACCAAAATCTTTGTGATAGTTTCGGAATAGGGTTTTCTTTCTGTTCATGCCCAAAACCCGTTAGGCCAGTAGGTACTTATCACATTTCCACAATTTAAGTTCAAAATCATCAAAAGTATTGAAATTGAAATTATTTATTTTCTTTCATTGTAACATAATATGTACCTAACTACTTAATATCTAAGAACGTTGACGGCTGAAAAAGTTAAAACTGTGTTTCAGCCGTCACGCCCGCCTTCGATACAAAATTATAAATGGAAATATTATGACAATTATAATTTATCTATTTATAACATATTATATATTTTTTTTAAATATTAATTACATTAGTACAGGTGCAGCATGCGTGTTTGTGTGTGTGTTTCTCTCTGTGTGTGTGTGTATTGTTAAGTAGGTAAGTATTTTTAGGTCATAAGATTAAATATAGAACTTCATCACTTATCACTTAGTGACTTAGCCACGAATGCGAATGTCAGAGATGTGCATGGAAAACTCCTGTGCATAACCGGTGAGAAAACTTGAAGTAGGTAGGTAACTATAAGGTAAGGTAAGGCAAGAACTTTCATACTTGCACGTGTCAGTTCGCAATGGAGCAACGTGCCCGATTCTATATTTATACCTTCCATTCCCTAATGAGTGTGACATGAATAAAGAATTGCACAGGAGCGAAGAGTAATTATTCAAAAGTGCACAGGGATGTAATATCCCTTTTGTCTTTAAACAATTTAAGTACGAACCCTTCAAGTTATGTAAATCAGAACCGACTCTATTTCAATTGATTGTTACTAACTTCAGTATGACAACCTATAACGGTACCCTTGATTAATTAAAAAACAGTTGTTATATTATTAAAGACTTATGTAAATTGCTTCTTTAGGTGAATACAATAATTTAAGTCAAGCTGGCTTGGTCAGCTTAATATTTAATCTTCAACATTTGAAAATTTTCATCTGTTTTTACTTTTTACGTTTACCTAAGTATTAATAAAAATCAGCCAAGTGCGAGTCGGGCCTCGCTCTTTCAGGGTTCCGTACATAATTATGAACAATATAATATTTTGGTTCTAAGAAATATTTAATTTCCGAGCTAGACATCGCAACAAACCGTGAAAGAAAAACCCAAAAAAATGTTCGTTTATTTTGGTCACAGCTTATAAACTATTTAATAAATCGTTGTTTTCAGTATTTGTTGTTTAAATAGAGCATATAGTACATAATATACTGAAATATCATATTCCCAACTAGTTTAGATTTTGAGATAGCCCCCGTCACAAAAATGGTCTAAAACTGACAACTTTGATGGCCTCCCATTCCCTTATTTTTTGAGATAAAAATTAAAAAAATATATATTTGTACTCTACTTAATGAGCTCTAAACAATGATACCCCACAAGCTAGGGTAAAGAAAATTTTTTTTCCTGCTCCTTTTTCATGTATGGGAACCCCCCTGAAAAATAATTTAATTCAATTTCTAATTCAATATTTGATTTTGGGTTAACGTTTTACACTAAATACCAAAATTTCAGGTTTGTAACTCATTTCGTCTGCGAGCTAGAGACCTGTGACCGGCGGACAGACGGACAGACAGACAGACAGACAGACAGCCGAGTGACATTAATAGGGCTCCGTTTTTTACCCTTCGGGTACGGAACCCTAAAAACTAGTTAGTGATACCCGATCGACGCTGTCCTGTCCAAATATTGGAATGAAGACTTTTCCAGGACCGTGGCGAACAAATCTTAAGTGATACCTATAGTAAGTACCTAAATGTATTTTTTTTTATATGGACCACTAGATGATGCCCACGTTCCTTAAAATCCTGTGGGAACTATTTGATTTTCTGGGATAAAAGTTGCCTATGTCAATTTCAGGTACGAAAGCTACCTATAAATAGATTAAACGAATGAATCTTCAAGAATCCCGTGGGAACTCTTTAATTTCCCGGGATAAAAAAAACCTATATCCTTCCCCGGGATGTAACCTACCTCTGTACCGAATTTCATCAATATCGGTTAAACGGATTATGCATTATAAATTTTCCATCTTCCCGTGGGAACATGATATTTTTCCAGGATAAAAAGTAGCCTATGTCCTTCCCCGGGATGTAAGCTACCTCTGTATCAAATTTCATCAAAATCGGTTACACTGTTGGGCCGTGAAAGGCTAGCAGACAGACAGACAGACACACACACTTTCGCATTTATAATATTAGTTAGTATGGATTAGGTACACATTCGCTTTTAATTTCCCTTTGGCTCTCAGTTATAGATACTTATTCGGTATCAATGTAAGCAGCGAAATAGGGTGGTTTGACGCAGCGAGAGTGCTGAATCTTATTAATGATTTATTGGACCCTTCCATCCCCTGCGGCGGCTGAATGTACCTACCTATGTACGTGCGGCGAACGATGTGTCCGACGATACAGCCTACAGGCGCTTTCATTTTATAATCATGTAGCATGTACCTACTTACTATACTAGGTTTGATCAATCGATGAATATACTCGTATGATACCAATATTATATTACCTACTTACTGAGCTATTTATATAAGCAATTTGCTGAGAAAACTCTTGATCTATGAGATCACTAATTTTCACACGCAAGGGTGAGCACATTTTATTAGAAAAATATTTGTGATATTTGTGATTCTAAGGTTCGAGTCTCAGAAAAATTAAACCGGCCAAGTGTGTTTCAGACTGGCGTACCTTGGATTCCGTGTCTTATTATATGTATTTCGATAAAATATTCAATCACCTCAAAAACAAAGCAACCTATTTTGTTTGCAGCTGTAGGTACTCTTTAACTAACAATAAGTAAGTTTTGTTTTGTAAATTATTATTCGTCATTTCTATAGGTAAATAAGTAGTGTTATCATTTTGTTTTTCCGGAAATATTCATATTTACACACATATTTATCATAACACACACACACATATCTATACTATAACTAATAAATAAAATTGAAGTGTCTGTCTGTAATTTCGAAATAACTACCTCATATTAAGCTCATATGGTTATTTGAACGGTACCATAACCGAATCACTCGTTTTTAAAATTTTTGTCTGTCTGTCTGTCTGTTTGAACGGGGTAATCTTTGGAATGGCTGAACCGATTTTGACGGGACTTTCACATACAAGTAGAGAATTAACCAGGGAGTAACATAGGCTGTGGCTATGGTTCTTGGTCCATGATTCAAGATCTGAGTCCATAATTTATTTATGCAACTGAAACAGACATTAAAGCTTATTATAATATAGAATGAGCTAATGAAACCGTTTAGGATACCCCACTCCACATAGTAGGTAATATAACTTGCTATTAATAGTCCTGCATATAGATAGTCCTTTGTATTCAGTACACAATTCCTCGAGCCATTTCTGATGAAAATACCTAATAATACTAGTTATGTAGTTATATTATAATCACAGTTCCGAATTTGCATTATGAGCTGCGAAACCCTGAAAACAAAAGCTTGATTTGGGAAATGTTCTGTTCAAGTTGGTTGTAATATATTTCAAGCGGCGATATTTATATACGACACGTTGCCCTGTGATAATGTACAGGCCAGAAGGGGTAGAGCTGATATAGATCGACCAGAATCTCATGAAAAATAGGGAAATTAAATTTTGTAGTAAGCAACACTAGGTTAACTCGGCTGCCCTAGTGATAAACAAAGTAATTACATTCAGAACACCTTATGTGGGATCGTTTCACGAAACGAAAAATCAAGCAACTGCATTTTAAATACAAAAACAAAGTAATCAACATCCAAGTACCTACTTTGTTTTTGTGTTGTGCTTGTTGTTTACTTGGTTTTTGCATTTATATTCCGGGTTAGTGAGTGCAGTTACTTTGTTTGGGCAATTTAAATTTCAGTAAACGATTCAAGTTATTTGAAATATTAAACTGTGGTAAAAAACTACTCGACATAAAACTTTTGTTAATGCAAAAAGTCAATTTCACAAAATATGTCAGTTACTTTGTTTATCGCTAGGGCAGCCGCAGTGTTGCTAACCTTGGAATTTCATTTCCCTATTTTTCATGAGATTCTGGTCGATCTATAGCTTTGTTACGGCAAACGCACGCAGCGACGCGACGCGGCCGGGAGACGCTATAAATCTCTGTTGAGATTAATGCCTTCTAAGGATGGAGATGAGTGGGGTAGTTACCTACGATTTTTATCGTTTTTTTAAATTATTTGTGTAGGCACATTTATTATAGGTTGATGATAATTTTAATAATTAAGTACCTAAGTAATAGTGTTATTTATATATTTTGTTAAGCTTAGACATTATTATTTGAATCAGTGGTAGATCGAATTGACGATTCAAAAGTACTTGTAAAATTTTATTTGAATAAAAACCTTTTCTATTCTATTCTATTCTATCGACCAACAAATATGCATAATAGGTCGCGATAAAACTATCTAAAAATGTTTATTTTAATATTATTATGTAAATAAGGTGGCAGGCTATTCAATCGAATTTATAGCCTCAATATAGTGTCGCCGGGGATCTAGAGAAAGCTCATTTTGCCGGCCTTTTGTGTGACATTATCAACACAGGCGCCGCTGCAGCGTCATCAGCCTAACTATAGTTACACATAAAATTTTTAAGCAAATACATATATTTAATTTAGTTTTACAAGGATCCAATGGGAATATGTTGATTACTTAGTTAAAAATGCGTATACCAGAGTGCTTAGTCTAAGATCGGAGCACTCGAAAACGAACTCGAAAACTATTGATCGAATCACAAGTGAATTCAGAGCAAAATGAACTCAAATACTCGTATTTTAAAGTCGTAATTCCATAGTTCGAATATGTATTTTACAACATTTCTGCTTGGGGCGCTCGACGCTCGTTGTGTTCGAATGCTGAATGTATTGGCGAACTCAAACCTTAATACAAGCCATTTTAGGTCTATTTTACTCTGAAATCGATCAATAGTTTTCGAGTTCGTTTTCGAGTGTTCCGATCTTAGACTAAGCACTCAGGGAAGGGAAGTAAGGACTTATTAACTTTTCAGTTTTCAGTAGGTACTTACCTATCAATAGCATAAAATCACCTTTCTTGACATTATTGGTCACTATATACCTACACACACATACCTACTTGATCACTCATTGATTTTCCGTCAATCCATACTAATATAATGAATGCGAAAGTAACTGTAATCTGTCTGTGACAATGCAAGTCATTTATTGCATTCAACAGGCAAGAAATTAATGTTCTCGTGTAAATAGGCCTTTACTTTTTCACAGCTCAACCCTGAACGGATCTTAGCGAAATTTAGCGCAGAGATAACTCCTGGACACGGTTACAGGCTGCTTTTTAGGGTTCCGTAGTAAACAAGGAACCCTTATAGTTTAGCCATGTCCGTCCGTCTGTCCGTCCGTCCTCGGTTAATCTCAGAGACTATTAGTGCTAGAAATCCGTAATTTGGCATGAGTATAAATATTAATCACGCCAACAAAGTGGTGAAATAAAATTTTGATAAATATTTTTTTTTAGGGTAGCTCCCCTACATGTAAAGTGGGGATGAATATTTTTTTTCTCGTCTACCCCATAGTGTGGGGTATCGTTGAATAGGTCTTTTAAAAATATTGTGGGTGTGGGAACATCATTTTTCGATTTCTAGATCCGTTTGTAAAATATGATGTTTTAAAGTGCTATGTAATTTTTATTAGAGTCAAGTGTCCCCCCCCTCTATCAGCCAAATGGCAGTATATAGGAACTTGAAAAAATTCACAGCAGTAGGGTATATAATCAATTTTAAAGGAAAACTATCACGGCTAAGTAGGGTTCACAGGTTAAGGAGTTATATCTGTTTTTCGAGGATTGTGACTACGGAACCCTACACTGCGCGTGGCCCGCCACGCACTTGGCCGGTTTTTTATCTCAAGAAATCAAAAAGTGTTCACGTAAATAAAAACCTAAATCCTTTATCAGTTTATTTTGGTTTTTAAATTAGAAATTCATTGTGTATTGATGACTTGTAGATGCAATGTTTTCATGTAGATATATTATATCTTCTGCCCGCGGCTTCGCCCGCGTGAATTTCGGTTTTCAAAATTCCCGAGGGAATCATGGATTTCCGGTTCCCGTCCCCGCTCCCTTTTCCAACCTTTATAATATCTAATTTCAAGGAAGTTTGCTGTAGATTTTGGTTTTTTCAAAATGCCGTGGGAATTGTGAATTTTTCCAGGATAAAAAGCAGCTGTGTTAATTCCGTGCATAATCTATATCCATTCAAAATTTCAGCCAAATCGGTTCAGTAGGTTGCGGCGTTAAAGAGTAACAAACACACACACACACAAACTTTCGCCTTTATAATATTAGTGTGCTAATTATACGTCTTAATAAGTACCTACATATTACAATTCAATAACGAGACATTGGTAGTTAACGTTCTCAAAGCGACTGACTAAACACAAGTGGTCTCAACAGGGGCGTAGCTACCGCCGTATATGCCGTATCAATTATACGGGGCCCCCAAGCCACGGGGGCCCCCGAAGTGCGTAAGCAAAAATTAACAAAAACTTCTCATATTTTTGTTTATTTCAGAAATGACAAAAGTCAAAAAATGTTGTCCACTAGTTGTCCAAAAAGTTGTCCATAGAGGCAGAATCTTAAGTCATCATCAGCTATAAATGATTTAATAAATCAATTTGCCGAAAAAAAGGCAAGGAGAGTATTTATATTTAATTTGAATTGTTTGTAAAAATTTTAGAAAAAGTGACAGATAAATAATTATGATGAATAAATATTGCTTTTAATTTTATGCAAACATTTTTTTTTTATTTGTGAGAAATCCTTACCCTAAGGGCCCCCAAACAAATTTTTATACGGGGCCCCGCCAAGGTATGCTACGCCACTGGGTCTCAAAGCAATTTCGGCTAACGACGAAGGCTGTGCCATTTAGGTACTAGTAATATGTATAGGTGTGTAGGTATTCAGCCTTTGAAAAGCAACAAGGCATGCCTAATTGGTACACAAGTAGATACCTATGTTACTGGTATTTAGAGATGTTAGATGATGATATAAAAATACCTGAAAGTACCTCTCGTTGGCAAGCAAGTTGAGTTTAGAACTTCATGTTCTGTTTATTTCTGTAACTTTGTTTCAGAATTTTCTCAATCAATATTGCGCTGAAGAAATAGCGTAAGGAAGTATGTATTTAGTTAAGACCACTGAATTTGTTTGAGGAGTTTAGAGAATAGGTAAGTAAGTACTTAAACACATGCAGGACCATTAGTAGTCGGTAGGTACCTATATTGAATACCAAATGAAAATCTTTCGAATTTCACTGTATACAAAATTCTGATATGAAACCAGCCAGAGTAGGTACATGCGTCCAAACCTACAATCAGTAATTACTCAGTTCAGATTCCTGGAACAAGTTATTAATTTGCATCGCATATTGCCGGCAGTCATGTGCGAATGCAATGTAAGCGCTCTATATAATAATGTTCCATCGAACAGTATGTAAAGCTCGTATACATATATACGAGTAGCTGGGCCATGTCGGTCGCAGCTCGAGCCCGGATGTAACTATTGGCAACGTCTGGCCCCCGCGCCCGCGCCCGCCGCCCTCCGCCTCTGCGACCCATTTTAGCGAATAAACTCACCAGATATACGGGCCGAAATTGCGTGGTAAACGTGCTAAAGTTACGATTGTATCCTGTTGTCAATTGCATATCACCTCTCGCCACCTGATTCCCGGCAGCGGGGGGGTGTGCCGCTGGCTGTTTGCCGCCTGCTGGCTTTGTGTCCGTTTAATAAGTACATTCGGCCATGTTTGCGACTGCACACGACAGCGTTGATGTGTGGTAATTACTTTCAGAGTAGGCGATTGTTCAATACCCATTGTGTTGCTATAAACGCTTCCAGCTAAATCGGACAGCAAATTGATTCGGGCGCGAGCTTCGGGCCCGACGACAAAGGAATAATCGTTGCGGGGGTTGATTGAATATCATGTTTTTGAATCGAGCTTTTAAGGATTATATAATGTACTAGATGATGCCCACGGCTTCGCCCGTGTGGATTTAGGTTTTTAAAAATCCCGTGGGAACTTTTGATTTTCCAGAACAAAAAGTAGCTTATTTGTAAAAACCCGTCCCCAAAACGGAAAAATCCCGTGGGATCCCCACGATTTCGGAATACAATTCCTTACAGCATCAGAGTTGAGGAGTTGGATATGTATCTACTCGAGTTCATTCAACGATAAAGTCTTTAATTGGTACCCCCAATATCAATTTAAATAACCGAAAGTTTCTAAAACCCATTAGTTTTGGGGATTAGGTCCCCTACAGCATCAGGATTGAGGAGTTGGAATCCAAATTTTTTATAGAACAGGGTCGCAATGTTTCTCTATCGATTAAAAAAAAATTACGCAAATCGGTTCAGAAATCTTGGAGATATCGGTGTACATAGGTAGAAAAACACAATTCCTCCTTTTTTGAAAGTCGGTTAAAAAGTAGCCTATGTTACTCCCTGGTTAATTCTCTACTTGTATGTGAAGGTCTCGTCAAAATCGGTTCAGCCGTTCCGAAGATTAGCCCGTTCAAACAGACAGACAGACAGACAGACAGACAGACAGACAAAAATTTTAAAAACGTGTGATTTGGTTATAGTATCGTTCAAATAACCATATGAGCTTAATATGAGGTAGTTATTTCGATATTACAGACAGACACTTCAATTTTATTTATTAGTATAGATATATATAGGACGTAGATATACATATTTGCATGATATATCGATGAGTATATTCGGTGGTACCACGTTACTATGTAATGCAGATGATTAAATAATGAAATGATTACGCGACAAAAAAATAACCGTAGGGACATTATTGCTCGGTTGCGAATACCTACTTCAATTCAACTGATAACCAAAATAGCAGAACTATATTATTACTACAGCAATGGCAGACAGCTATTTTTATCATCGATACTTTTATGCATACTAAAGTTATCTTAGAATTTTATATCGAAGTCCTTAATTAGCCGCGCGAGGCTTTCGGCAGTCCGACAGGCATAATTGGCAGTCATTGACAGGGATGGTTTTACCTTGGACACATTGTTGCATCGACAGACATGTACAAAATTAAAGTAGTTTTTTACGAATGCACTTGAATAATGTGTGATGCTTAATTGTTGATTCTGAAAATGTATAATATGAAAATCTGTATATTTAATTATGTACCAACATATTATTTATATTTACGACTAAAGAAAGGAACAATTATAATATAAGAACTCATCAAAGCGAAAAATATATATTCCCTTATGAAAGAGTACTTATGAGATTGATTGATTGTAATTAGCGTTTCCCGAAATTCGAAATACAATAACAGATTTAGTTAAACCACAAAGCTGAAAGTAACAAAACAGTAAACTGTATTTAAAATTCAAATGTTACAATGTGTCTCTCACTTTTTAAATCCAGTTGCTATGTTCTCGGAGTGTGGAAATTCCTTGATACTCTCTAGTTTAACAATTTTCAGCTCCAATGAGCGCGAAAATATTTAAATCAATCATAACTCCGGGGAAAATTGTTTATGTACAATGTACATTTGTATTGTAGAACTAGCTGACCCCCGCGACTTCGTTCGCGTGTTTATAGGTTTTATATAGGATCGGATCGGATCCCATAATTCTTGTATGTAGGTAGCTAAACTAAATGTAGCCTAAGTTACTCC